>JAUEDM010000005.1:0-1496783 GCA_033439685.1 Apodospora peruviana | reverse complement strand
TGTTTCCTGGACCAAACCAAAAACCAAATAGACCATCATGTTCACATAACATTGAAATGACCTGGATGAGACATTCGAGCCGTCGACATGAATTAAAACGAGATTGTTTCACTTGTCGTATTTCAAAGAATGGTATAATCAACGATATATCTGTTGGGCATTATATGTACACGACTGCCGTATTGTCAAGTATGTCCCTCCCAAATCACTTCACCTAGATACCTATAGACATCTCAACATCTCATATGCATGTATCGTAAACCACATACAAGAGTAAATCCAAAAGAAAAAGGGCCCGAACCGAACCTGGTGAGTAACCATTTGTTTTTCTCCCTTCCTTCCTCACGTCATGCCACGCTGTTTGCTCGCAAGCTTTGCTTCGCTTCGCTTCGCTTTCCGGATATCAAAATCATTGCTCATCTTACCCAACCCAAAAAGGACTAGTCTGATTGATCCGCTTATTTTACCCCAAGTGTCCCTGCTTCGGGCTTAATCCCGATACTGATCCATAAACTCCCTATGAAACTTAACAATCGATCCAACCCACTCAGTCCCAGGCGCCAAAAACGTGGTCCGAAAGTGCAAACTGCCCTCTTTCTGCCCGAACCCGGACCCAGGCACCACGCAAACGCCCGTCGCCTCCAGCAGGCGCATGCAGTAGAACTCGTCGGCCGTGCGGCCCTCTTTCGCGGCAGCCTCAGCCGCCTTGGCGGGCAGGTTGATAGTCGGAAACAAATACATGCTGCCCTGCGGGGCGCCGCACTCGACACCCTCCATCTGCTCAAAGGCCTTGTGCAGCGCGTTGGCGCGAACCTTGAGACCCTCATAAATGGAAGTATACTCCTTCTGGTACAGCTCGAAGCTCGGCTCACCAGCCTTGGGCGGGTTGACCATCATCTCAACGAGGCACTGGCCAATCACAGGCGCGCAGAGCATGATACTAACAAACTTGTAGATCTCGGCCTGCACGTGGGGGTCGAAGTTGACGAGCTCAAAGTAGCCGCCGCGGTGGCCGCACTCGCCCACCATGCCCTTCGACACAGAGTGCAGGGACGCGAGCTCGACGCCGTCGTACTTGCCGGGAAACTCTTTTTGGAGTTGACGCAGCACGCGCTTAAAGCTTATGAACTCGCCAATGAAGACGTTGGTCTGGTAGACCTCGTCGGCCAGGACCACGAGCCTCTTCTCGCTGGCGAAGTCGAGCACTGCGCGGATGTCCTCCTCAGGCAGCGACGCACCCGTGGGGTTGCCGGGGTTGATGATGACAATGGCGCGCACGTCGACACCTTCGGCGGTGGCCTTCTCGAAAGATTCCCGGATGGTGTCCACGTCAGTTCCCCAGTTTTTGGATTCGTCCAAAAGATAGGGGACACATGTCGCATTCAGGACGGAAAGAGACGCGGTGTAGAGAGGGTACTGGGGAATGGGCACGAGAATTCCAGACTTCTCATGCTCGCAGATGACATGCAAGAGGGTATTGACTCCGGATGAGGCGCCGGCAGACAGGTAGATGTCAGCCTGGTTTGCGGGGAACCCATCACGTCCTGTTGGCTTGGTTAGTTACCTTGGTAATGTGAACGTGGAGATGAAATCAAGCAGAACTGACTCTCGAGAAAGCTCGCAATGCTCTGTCTGATAGCCGGAACGCCGTTGCTGGCGCTGTAAGCTCCTACGGAGCCCACCTCCTTGAGAAGCCACTTTGCACGTTCGATCACGTCCGGCTTGTAGCCAAGCTGGTTCAGTAGCACATATTCATGCTGGAGGAGCGCAGGGTTCTCCAGCAGACTGAGGACCTGGCGGAAGAAAGTGATGGGCTTCTGGTCGAGCTGTTGCGGGTTGCCAATGTTTGCTGAGATGACTTGGCTAAAGGGCAGGTTGGAGCCTCCTTTCAGCAGCCTGGCGCGGAACTCCTCCGACTTTACCGCTAACTCACCGCGCACAGCATACTTGGCATTCTTGATGTAGGGGTTGATGTTGTCAATATTTAGACGTCTGGATGGAGTGGACGACATGGTGCGAATCTGCTGGAACTGGTTGCTTCCAAACAGGAACGAGAGGCTTTGCCGGTTTGTTGTCGACGATGGAGGGGTTCCAAGAGATGTCGGCGGGGCAGACCGGCTGAAAGAGTCTACAGCAGAGAGTGTTCCACGTTAGAAACCCACTCGGACAGGGATATTTTCAACGACGGGTCCTTATGACGGTGGCGGGTGTCTGGATGGTGGGATGAAGAAGGTCTGGCAGAGGCAAGTATGAAATAGTATTCTTTGACATGAGACAATTTCACGATGTGATGGTGAGAAACTTCTCTTTAGCATATGACATGTAAGTGAGTGAAATAAAGAAAGAGAGACGACGAGGTGGCTGGCTTGGTGGTGGTGCGTGTATAGTATAGTAGGTAGGTACGCAGTAGACCAGAATGGGAAAGAAACAATCAGCGCATCTGTCGTCTGCTTGGAGCTTGGGAATGGTCTGACTCCTTCCGACCTCCCGGTGCCCGAAAACAGGGGCAGCCTCTTGTTCAACGGCCCATGCCGGGCACAAGGGGCAAGGCAGTGCTTCTCGTCAGAGGTGGGCTCACCAGCTGTCAACCCCAGAGCAAAGATGTCATACCAGGCACTGCATGGCGACGGCAATCAACTGCAGACGGCAGCTCCTGGCTCCCCCGCGGCCGAAACCGGGAGTGTGCAGCAAACATCAAACATTGGCATTATCAAAACATAACAGTGGGGGGAGGAGACCTGGGAAGTGGTGCAACATGGATGCTAGCCCTGACGAGTACAGGTAGTATTGTAGAGCAAGTGGAAGAAAGGAAGTAGAGGGATGGAAACATGAAATCCGGGTTACCTCCGGGCGTTACCGAGCCTCCTCCCCATGAGCCTGAGCCTGAGCCCGAACCTGAGTGATTTATTGCCGCCGGCCCGCGCCGGGCGATTCGCAGAGCCTTTTCTACGCCGCCAGCCATTATAACTGACAGTGACACTTTGTCGATCGAAGGGCTGAAATAATGGATCAAGTGGGGGTTTGGTGGAGGCGTGGAAAGCACACGGAAAGGTCGGAACAAGTCGGTTGCCCTGTCTGGTCGAGAGAAAACCTGAGGCGATTTTCAAGGCTCGTGGTTTCGTCAACGCCGGAACGCAGTTTGTGCTTCAGTTGTGAGCTTGTGACTTGACTCGATCGGTTTTGCCGTTCCCAGTTTCTTATCACGCCCGCGGGATTGCTGCTCTACCTCTCTTTCTGCCTCAGTTGAGAAAGAAGGGCGAGTTTCTCTTGCCTTTATTGAGTCTGTCCTACCGAGTCGGGCATGCTCGACTCTGAAAATGGAGTAGGCGGTGAGTCAAAGCCCTAAGTTGTTTTTGCTTCTAATCCGGACCAAGGTGTGCCGGAGCCGGCAGGCCCGGGTTGGTTGCTTCAGATACGGGACCAAAACCGATATCGTTAATCGGGGTAACCTGGCGACAACCGACAACTTTTGGGTACACGTGCCATACAGTCCATAACCTGGCGTTTGGCGATGATGGAGTGGTTTCAAAACCAAGGGGTTGCAAGTTCAGTCGTTCAGTGGCGGCGGGGGAGATAAAGAGAGCGGCAAAACCTGGAAGTTGATACGGGCAGCCGATCGGTGCTTCGTATCAAATGAATTGAATACCATGGCAGGCAGGGCTTTCATACGACGACACAACCATGTGGCCGAGTCCCATCGTTGGAACCAACCATTTCAAGTACAAACTTTACCGCAACCTCGAAACACAAGCAGCATCCTCCGAGATATCTGGACTCGAGTACCTAGCGGAGGCCTGTCGTGTCCAGAGTGATGAGTGGCACATCCAACAAATTTGAAGATTATGCGTGCAGCTGCCATGCACATAAATCTATCATCATGAGGGATATTTCAAAGCTGTAACATGACGTCGCTCTCGAGTAGCTTTTCGGTTTCGTTTTCATGAAGAAAGTTGCGATCAGAGGAGCTTCAGCTTCAAATTCAAGACATCGTAGAGGAAGCTCGATAAGATAAGCTCTGATAAGCCCGCCGCGGGAGCTGCCAGGTGCCTGTCAGTTATCGATCCACGCTTAATGGAGTGGCACACACCTGCTGGGCGGGTTGCCCCATTGCCATCCGCTCCCCGACCAACGGCAAAAGCTAACGCCAGCTCCCGTCCTGTCCAACGTCGTCAGCCAAATCGCGAAAACCACTTTTCACGACACACCACCGCCCGAGAGGTACGCGCGCGCAACAGTCGCAAGAATAGCTGAACAAGCCCAGCCCGGCCAAATGGCAAAGAAAGGTAGGTGCCTTCCAATCCTCTGTCAGTCGCCAATTGACTATCAGAAAACTAACACCTTGACAGCCAAGTCTCGCACCATCATTGTGCGCCTGCTCTCTATGGCAAAGACCGGCTACTTCTACACCTTCACCCGCCCTAGGGTGGCCCAACCCATGGGCTTGCTCAAATATGACCCGATCAGTACGATTTGCACACCCCTCAGTCGTCAGATAAACATACGAGCAACTGAACTGACCCTTGAAAATAGTCCGAAGAAAGGTCCTCTTCCTCGAACAAAAGAAGAAGGGCAAGGCTGTAATATAACCGCCCGGATATCACAAAATAAAAGCCCCCCCCCAAAAAAAACCAATATTCTCGCACCATATCCTAAACATATATACCGCGATTGATTCCCAGCAACATGACTACCTGACACTACCCATCCACTCAACTCAAACACTCCGAGATCGACCGACCGACCAAGCGCATGCGATTCGATATGAGGCTCTCAAGGAATCGAGTGTCCAAGGCTAGTTGCGAACCAGCTACATGCCAGTTCAGTCCGGCCGTGGGTGGCATGATTTTCTCGCTGGGGTGGGTTGGAGAGGAAGAAAAGGGGGTTACTGGCTGAATGAAGGGGCATAGTCGGTCAGTTGTCAGTGTGTACTGTACTATACGAAGCAAAAGCAAAAAAGACCACTACGGCATGGGGCCAGGCGTTCTAGGGGTATATTTATTTCTGCGATTTTTGTGTAAAATAGTCAAGAAGGGGAAGATCAAAGGGGTTGCAACCTTCCGATCATGAATAACTCATAATCAGCAAAAAAGCGATTTATCTACCTATATTCACATCATCATCGTGGTGTCGCGTTGAACAGATAAAATAGGGCGCGAGTACCTAGCCATCATATCCGGTCAAGAAACAAAATAGAACACGGTGACCATGGTTATCAAGGTCAATCCATATAAACTTGATCAATAAATACCTACGTAACCCATTTAGCTCCTTCGCCCCGTTCTCTTTTGAAACTACATTCCTATCTATATGACCTACTGCATTCTCATCGACTCCATCCTCCTGATCGAAAAGATGCCAAAAAATGCCACGCTCTGAAACAATACGAAAACACCATTAATGACCCTTTCTCCCTCTCCGTTTACACATGATTCCCCTTTCTCTGCCCGACGAGTTGCCTACAATATTCGAGAGACAGACAGGTAGCGAAGGCTGGTAGAACCGGGGGCTCAAATAAATAAATAAATAATAATCCCTGGATACTAAGGTTGGTAGGTACCTAGCTGACCATAGCAGGCATGCATGGTAGGTATCTACATCATCAAATAAAGCGCCCTGACCGCCTTCTCAGCAGCAGCAACATGCCACGGCCGCACATCAACCTCTTTGTCAACAACACCCCTCACGCGCGCCAGGGTACCCAGGCCCCGGAAGTTGATCAGCATCTCGCGCAAAAGGTGGTCGTACACGCGCGGGTTGCTGCCTTCGGTGTGGATCACGTTGACCTCCATCGCCACGGGCGCATCCTCGGGCCTCGGTCCGCACCGCTTGACGAGGTATCCGCTCGCGAGGGCCGGGTTCAGTTCCGTCAGCGACGACGAGTTGTTGAGCCTGTGCGACGACACCACACCCCACGTCATGTCTGTCGCGTCGACGAGCGTCGAGTCCGGGTCCGGGTCCGTCGCTGCGGTATTGTTGTTGCTACTGCTGCTATTATTGCCGTCCGGGCCACCACCTCCGCCAGCTCCGGGAGTGGCAGCGCCGCCGCCGCCCATCGGCGTGGGCGGGTTGTTTCCGCTCTGGTCCGGCGAGAGCATCGATGGCTGCGGCGTCGAGACCGGCGTGCTATAAAAGACGGACGAGGCGTTGAGAGGAATCTTGAGGGGTGGCGGTATGAGCTGTAACGATGGATTGGTGTCGACCGTCAAGAGTGTCAGGCTGGCCGTGGCCTTGGTATCGTTCTGCGCGAGCGTGATCCAGTGCTCGACTTCCTGCTGATCCATGGGGCCGCACTTTGTGATAATGACGCGCCAGTGCACCTTGGAGATGGAGATCAGATCGTGTGTGGTCTCCCAGATCTCGTTCACCACTTCTACGACTTGCCTAGTGAGCGGTCTGGTTCTTCTCCCTAGGCAGTACGACGCAGTCATTTGCTTGCTTCCGCGACTGTCTGTCCAGGCGGCTGTGATCCAGCGCTCGTCTACGCTTTGCGCATACGCAATATGTATGCAAGAGTTTTCGTGCAAGAGGTTGGGCGACGGTGTGGGAGTAATCTTGAAGTCCAGTTGCCGGGGGAGTGCTGGCTCAAGCACGATGGCCGGAGCAGGCATGGTTCCGCCGAATATCGTGCAGCGGTCATATGTCTCGATGCAGAGCCTGGCATAGTCAAAAGGAGAAGGAATCACGAGAGACGTCTCCGAGGTAACA
Source organism: Apodospora peruviana (assembly GCA_033439685.1). Lineage (NCBI taxonomy): Eukaryota > Fungi > Ascomycota > Sordariomycetes > Sordariales > Lasiosphaeriaceae > Apodospora > Apodospora peruviana. The sequence goes on along the minus strand of JAUEDM010000005.1, from coordinate 1,490,078 downwards.
AGATCCAGCGGCACGAGCTGCAGGACCAGATCGTTAACGATTTCCTTCTTCCTGTCCGACAGGCACCGTTTGTAATGCTCAAAAAGCTCCTCGAAAGCCGCGCAGTAATCGACCACGGAGCTGGGCGAGTCCAACGTATAAACGGAGTAAATGACGAAGTTTTTGTCGGACATTGATGACGCCGCTAATGCCTGGGCCAGCTTCATCATGTATTCCGTGAGAGCTGAGCCGCTCCTGAATAACCCGTGCCCAGGAGAAGCCATGGAGGACATTTCTTGATCGGTGATGACCGGAAGTAGTCCATCGACAATACTGTTGGTTGTCGGGAGCGTACTGAACGACCCTAGTTTAAGAGACTCGTATTTACTGCCCACTCTTTCTAGGAATACCGCAACACTATCCCGCATGCCGTCGAGGGCAGGAAACACACCAATCGAGACGACGTCCTTCGGGCCTTGGCAAGGAACGAGACCTAAACTCTCCCAGAATGAGAGCGCTGACGGCAGCACCGAGATTGGTGTTTCATACCGTCGAAGCTCGATATGCGGCGCAGGGATTGAAAAGATATTTGGCCGCACAAGCTCCTGGCCAGCGGGCCTTGGCTGTATACGATTTGGAGGTGCAAGTAACGGCACGTCCTGGACTTCTATGAATGGGCGAAGCTGACATTCAGCCGCGCCTCCCAGTGATCGTGGGAGAGCCTTCCGCAGTCCTTGTATTGTGTAGCGCATTGTACTCACTAAGCTTCTGCGTGACTCGCGGCTCCTGGGCCAAGGACTCTGTTGACCGAACCTGAGGAAACCAGACGCTGCCTGTTCGGTAAGTATTTGCGCAACAGTAATAAACTTTTCGTCTGTACACGAGAGCTGAAGCGGTTCAGGCTCTGGATCCGTGAAATATTTGGTTATGGACAATTCTGGTATGTCGGGGCGTGATAGACGCAGCAAATCAATATTTCCATATGATGGGGAGTCAGCCGATGTGCTCTCCAGATCCCTAAAAGAGGCTGCCATAGACACAGTGTCATCATCCGGGCGCCGCCGCGCAACACTGGACTTAGCTGGAGAGGAACCGCCGCCGGTCGTATCGCTTGCGTTGTCTTGATCCGAATCCCAGCTCGAGGCTTCGGAATCAGACAACGCATCATCCGGCCGAGTGGGACTATTCTCCGGAGCGCCACTAATCTTTGCTAAGAGTAAGTTGAGACTGGGCGGTAGTTCTCTCAGGCCGCCCCGCCGTCGTTTTGCCAGCCCGGAAGAACTTCCGGTCGTGAGCGGGCTCTTATTCTCAACTGGTTTGATTTCCTTCCCCTTCACGTCGGGTATGGTATAGTTGAATAGCCCGTTCTCTTGGTATTTTTTGTTGACCAGAGATAGGGAAGGGTCAAAGTCAACCTTCTCAAACATACTCCTCCGACGGGAAGGGGCTGTCTTCGACGAAGATCTTGACTGTGATGGTCTATGAACCGACGCGCGGATTCGCTTGTAAACGGTATCTGGATTAAAGGGACTGGGATAACGCTTCACTCCCACGGCCGAGTTAAGGTTGAAGCTCTCCATATTAGTTAAGTGTCGACTCTCCTCGGTAAGCGTACTGCGCGCATGCTTTAGTTCGGGCTTAGTGAACTGTGGTGTTATAACCGCGGGCTTGTTGTTGTCACCAGCAATGGCAGTGTGGGATGCCCTATCGGTAGGCTGGCTCAGCGTTGCCGACATTCCCATCGAGGATCCTAATTCTGGCAGCACAGAAAGATCCATCTCAACGCCACCGGGTTGCTCATCAAAAAAGTTAAAATCCGCATCGGTAAGTTCGTTGCCCTCAAACATGTCGTCGCCGAGGTCGTCAAACATGTTCTCGTTTTCAAGGAAATTCGCGCCTTGCGGCTCACGCTTGATATCAGGGCCGTCCCACCCGCCACCAAAGCCATCGCCGCCAGAACTGCCGTTCTGTATCATGGCATCAGCATCCACCGGCGCGGCCATGGGTGGGGCCGGCCCCGGGCTTACAACCGACGCGTCAAACGGAGGCGCAACGCCCGGCGGCTGAATCCCGTCAGGAGGCGTGGGATACATGACCCCATTTGCTGCTGTCGCTGCTGCTGCACCCCCGTTGCTCGAGCGGCGTAGAACCATCGGTGAATAGCCGTTATACTGAGGATTCCGTATATCTGGCTCCACGTTTTCACGAGATGCAAGCGTATCTCTCTCCCTTTTCCTCCTCGCCATTGTATCTTCTAGCATGGGGATCCCTTGGTTCCAAGCGCGCACGCTATTCAGCGGATCCAGTTGCTCAGATGCGCTGGTAAATGGTCCCTTTTCGAAGCCGTTATCGAGTGCGCTTGCTATCTTCGGTTTCCGGAAACAGAGGACGGCGGGCCACGGCGCCGTGGGCCCAGGAACCCTCGGTTCGTATGGCTTTCTTGGAACAAATTGTATGTTCACCCACGAGCACCTCTCTAGCAGAGACGGTGACGTGCCGGACATCTGAATCTTTTTCGAACACGTGCTCCTCCACTGCGAGAACCTATCGCTTGGATCTGGTCGGACCCGGCTAATGTGAGTATCGGGGGACTGCCCAAATCCATTGTCAACAGTATGAACATCAGAGTCGACGATACCTTGCAAGGTTCCAAACGCTCCAAGTGGGGCGGCCAGAACCATGCTGCCACTGGGAAACAGGTTTGCCCGGGCAGCGTCCGCAGAAGATGCAAGACCCTGTAACAAAGACACGCAGAGGGAAATGATGAGAGATCCAGTGGTGGTGAGGTAGATGCGGAAAGTCGCCAGAGCCGAGGTCCGCGCTTCAATCGAGTCGCCTTCTTCGTGGTGCGAGGCTTCGGGCGGAAGCAGCACTGTCCTGTGGTTCAGCGCGATGGCCCCTGCCCGGTGGCAAAATGAGGCAGACAGAGACGACAAGACTGCCGTGATGAAGAACTCGTGAACCTCCTGGATAGGGACCGAACTGTATCCCTTCACATCTTGTATAGGTGCCGGCGCCATTTTGCCGTCCAACATCATGGTGCCAGGTCCCTGAAGACCTGCCAAAGGCATATTGAAAGTTTGCGCGCCTCGAAATGTCATGTCCTGAGCCGAACCACTTGAGGACGAACTACTTGGTGTGTTGATCAAATTTGTCCCGGGTGGCCGACTCTTGAGCAGACTTGTAGGTTCAAAATTCCCTTCTCCAACCATACCTAACGGATACCCGCAAACTTCCATCCTTGCTGTCAGGCCATGATGTTCTGGCTGGCTTGAAGAGGATGCGTCCTTGCCGGAGAGGTAAAAGCACCATATTCCCCTCCGGGCGGAGTCCATATACACTAGATGGCCATCGTTGCGTAAAGCATGCTCGACATCCGAGGCGGCAAAGGTATAGGTCGAGGACTGTGATGCGATGGGCTCATAGATACGGTAAGCGATGGAGGAAAGATTATTCTGGAGGTCAATAAGTCAGCACCTGGGCGCAAAGAGGGTGAAGAGCGCTGGAGGTTAATGCATACAATTAACAGGGTATTGGTATCATATTCGCCAGCATCCATATCGGAAATGACGCCGCGCAAGGCGTGGTCGCGCGAGCTGGAGGGTCATGCACCGAGGCCGGGGGTCGGACGGGGTGTCTTGTTGGAAGGCAGAGCATGCGGGCCGAAGACGACGGTACTGGACGGTGTGCAAGATGGTGGTCTATTCGTTGCGCGTATATACTCGAACGACGAGAGAGAATTTGGATCGGACGTGTGTTGTTTGCGTCGAGATGCTGGGCTCCATGGCAGCAACCAGCCCAGGGACAGGACGATTGGACTGGATGGATAGCGCGAACCGGTGCAAAAGATCGATTGCGAATATCACCGACTCCTCAACAACATCGAGTTAGTTGGGGAAGATTGCGGTTCGTTGTCTGTTAAAGCTGTCGTTGGATTCGAGTCGGATTCACAGTCCAGTCCGGGATGCGGGACACGGGACACGGGATGCGGGATAGGTGTGGCACTGTTTGCTTGTCGCGGGTCGACGTCGTCTTGACTCTTGAGTTGTTCCTCGCGCTGTGCTGTGGTGCAGTGTACCGCACAGGGACCACTCAGAGAGGCCTAGGTCCAGGCCTGTCCAACAGCAGGTCTCCCTGTTTACAGCTGCCGGACGAGAGACACCGGCCCCGGCCCGGTCAGGCAGCTCACACAACTATTGGCCTGTCTGGGTCTCAGCCCCACCTGATCGGATAACATCAGAGCACGTGGAAATTCAGCCAAAGACAACCTCTCACTTTAAATGTCTGATACCGTTGTTTGCCTTCACTATCGCAAATGTTGTCTCTTAATCCAGATGGGGATGTTTTAAAGAAGGCTGGCATATATACAGAGACCTGAGCTCTTTAATCCGAGTCTGAAGAACCACGGGGACGTAGCATTAATCAGCTAATCAGTTGTGAGTGGATCTGGAGCAACCCTGCATGTGCCATGCGCCCCGGTGAGGGTTCACGCTAATAAGATTTAGTGCCTCCGCTCCATAAAGTGACCGTATCTAACCCAATGCGGAAGGGGCTCAGCTGGGTTAGCCACCCCGTCCCCTGAAAAGTTTCCAGCTTTTCTGCCCCGCCACTCCTCCAAAAGCAATCAATCTTGAACCTACGGAGTAAAATAATTTGTATCCTCGCCGACGTCCTTTGCCGCAACTACATCGACAGCGACAACCGCAATCATGAAGTTGGCCAACCCGGGCGACGTGCCGGTGTATACCATCGCCGGCCCCTCGACCGCAAGACCACTCCCGGACTGGCTGGCGCGCCGGAGAAAGAGATCAGCCAAGTATGACCCTGAGAATCTGAACAACTTCGAGTTATTACAGGAGTTCGAATTCGAAGAAGCCAGCAACTGCGTCCGAGTAAGCGAGGATGGAAACTGGATTATGAGCTCGGGCACATATAAGCCCCAGTTCCACGTTCACTCCACCCAAGAGCTGTCGCTTTCGTTCTCGCGACACACGAAATCGGAAAACACGACGTTCCTCCTGCTGAGCTCCGACTACACTAAGAGTCTGCACTTGCAAAACGACAGATCTCTCGAGTTCCACACCCCAATGGGATGTCATTACGAAACAAGGTTGCCGAGGTTCGGTCGCGATCTGGCTTACATTCGCCAGAGCACCGAAGTTCTTGTTCCGGCTGTCGGGTTGAGTTCGGATGGATCTGGATACGGCGAGGTTTTCCGCCTTGATCTCGAGAGAGGCCAGTATCTCCGACCCTGGCAGATCAATGTTGGCACCGACGATCCTGGTAGTGGCCTACAGGGAAGCATCAATGCCGGTTCGGTCAATGTTGCCACAGTGGCAGAGTACACCCACGGCCTCTGTGCGTTTGGCACATCAATCGGCAGTGTCGAGTTCTTCGATCCCCGCAGCAAAAGCAGAGTTGCCGTACTAGGGGGCCAAGAAGGCGAGGTTACCGCCCTAGACTTCAGCAGCGATGGACTTTCGCTTGCGCTTGGAACAAGCCATGGTCAGATCCGACAGTTCGATTTGAGAAATCCCCGGCCGATTTTCAATAAGGATCACGGCATGGGGCTTGCGATCAAGAACCTCATCCACCTTAGAACACCTACCGACGAACGCAAGCTGCTTTCTGCCGACAAGAGAATTATAAAGATATGGGATGAGGACAGTGGCAATTTATGGACATCTATTGAGCCGATGGTTGATATCAACTTTGTCGCCCATTGCCCAGACTCCGGCATGCTCCTGACTGCGAATGAGGGCAAACAGCAGCACGTCTTTTTCATTCCGAACCTGGGTCTGGCGCCAAGGTGGTGCCATTTCATCGACAACATGGTCCATGAAATGGAGACTGAGACTCGCTCCGAAACCTATGACAACTATAAGTTCTTGACAGTACCCGAACTGAAGGCGCTCAGCCTGGGACATCTTGTCGGCAAGACCAACCTTTTACGGCCGTATATGCACGGTTATTTCGTTGCTGCGAAGCTGTATGACCAGGCTCGCCTGATCGCCAATCCTTACATCTGGGAAGAAGAACGGGCGAAGCGGATTAAGGAGAAGGTCGAGAAGGAACGTGCCAGTCGTATCAGAGGTGTCAAGAAGGTCAAGGTCAACCAAAAACTGGCTGATAAGATTCTTAAGAGGCAGGAGAAGAGAGAGCGCGTCGATACCGAAGCTGGTGTTCTGGGTGATGATCGTTTCGGAAAGCTCTTCGAGGACGAGGAATTCAAGGTTGATGAGATGAGCAGAGAGTTCCGTGCTCTCAACCCTAGCACCGTGGTTGGCGGACCGGAAGACGCTGATGGAAAATCTACGATACGTTACCAGACCGACAGTGATGACGACAGCAATGATGAGGATGTCGAAGATTCTAAGCCTAGTGACGGCATAGTCATGCAGGTGTCTTCTTCACGGGCACAGGGTGGCCTGATGAAGGACACAACAATAGGCGACAGGATACAGAAGTCCCGACCTGTCCAAAAGCCACAGGGAGGAGAGGTGGTGGGAGAGAAACAAGTAACATTCGTGCCAGAAGGCAAGAAGAAGGCCAAGCCGGAAGCACCCTCGCCGGTGAACAACCGGCGTCGGGGTGAGAGAAGAAGCGCAAGCACCAACACCTTCCGGAAGCTATAAAACGCCAGATACCCGACCCTATTATTATACATGCAAAATTTACTGTTATCTAATTCATATCCTCTGCCACATTGCGAATCCAATACTCCAGTGCCATCTGTCACCAACAACCCCCTCGACTCGGTTCTCCCGGCTCTGGAATATTTCGACTTAATTCAGACCAGGATCTCGGGGCATCTTTGACGTCGGCCGGCACAACCTGGTGGCCTCGAGGGTACTCCTAACCTCCGTGCCGTCCTCCTCCACCAAACAGAAGTTGTGTTTGCTTTACGGCCGCGCGCGGCTCACTTGCGACTGAAATTGTTCCGCTTTTGCTTCTTCTTCGTGTCGAGACCCTTCTCTATATCCAAATGCTCGGGCTTGATGCGTGGCGTTGGCGGCACTTCGTCCAGCTTCATACGACCACTTCGGCCGTGGGATTCCTTGACCGATTTGGGGAACTCGGACCGTCTCGGGGTCAAGGCATCAACCACCTTTCTCGCGGATTTCCGGATCGTCGCCCTGACCTGCCACTCTCTCTTCTTGGCGACAAAGAATAGGACACCGCTCAGAACTACGTACGATAATTAGCATGAAATTGTTCAGACACACAATGTTGTAGACTTCGGGGTTACTACTCACTGCCAAAGACAGCAACAACAACCACAACCACGATGATGGCGATCAGTCCTCCGCGTGAGAGGCCTACATCGCTACTGCTCGTCCCGGAAGCACCAGCGGTGGAGCCGTCAACGGCCGGACCAGAGTTGGGGTCGCCGGCGCCGGAGTCGGCTCCGGGGAAATCGGCGACCGTGCCGAGCGGAAACGGCGCTGTGGTTGTGGCCGACATTTTTTTTTTATGTTTGTTGTTCGGTATAGCCGACCAGCCTGGACCTGCGAGGAAAGGTAATGGGGATTTATGAACGATTCCGTCTCTTTTTTTGGCTGAACCCAGCAGCTTGGTTTTGTTCAAGGTCGCGCGGAAGTTTAGGGAGGGAAGAAAATAAAAGAGACGAGAGGATAAGAAAAGAACGGGTGTGTGGGTAGGTAGGTAAGCCGTAGGTTATGAGGGAACTTAAGGGAAGGGGGTTAGCGCTCGCCGCGAAGAGGCGTCTGGTCCTCTTGCATAGTATATAGGGACGGAGTGAAGGTTGTCATGTGGCCCGGATCAGGTCCACTTCCAGATGGCTGCTGCTGGTCTTTGGATGAGAGGCCCGTGGATAGGTACACACTGTAGCTCGGGTAGCTAGCGTGGGTGCGTGCTGTGATGGACTGAATACCCATTTGTTTAAGAAACTATCTAACCATCCTTGTGAAGAATGAATGTGTGAATTGGTGTGCCGGGGCTTCTAAGTGGCTCAGAGAGTGTGATGCCATGCCTTGCATGGATATAGGATTCGATTCTACCCGTTCCGATTCCCTTGGTTAGGAAAAGTGTTGTATGGACTTGAAAGTCACTTTGGGAGGTTCCCGCTGCTCGGCAGTCGATTACAGGGGTTACCTTTTGTTCCTGCAGGGTTCTGGGTCAAAGTCGGTCATTTAACGCCCTTGTTTCACGGCATGAGAGAGGGCTCAGAGTGTGATGGTTGGGTCTGATTGGTGTGTGATTGAGATGTCGAAGCGCCGGCCTCATCCCCGCACCACCACTGGCCCACCCGCGAGAGTGACACCGCGATATGCGAGTACATAATAAGGGGATCGGGTCCAAGGGGGCACCGGAATTCTTCCTTTTGTCTAGTGAGTGATACGGTACAGCTTTTGTTTGAAGTGCGATGGTCTTGGCTTTTTTCATCGGACTACCGTACCTGGATGGAGGTGGGTTTGAGATCGTAAGGTATTCATGGGTGGTAAAATTTATCGTCAGTCAACCTTTACATATCAAGATCAGTAAATATATCTACCTACCTTTTCCATACACCTTTCCACCGCCTCATCTTATTGCTCCTCCTGTCGGGGAGGAGTCGTTGGGAAGAGACCAACACCATCCTGGGGGAATGGGTCCATACCCTCATGCGAGCCGAATAAAAAACCCCCTGTCAGGTATTGCAGGTTGTGTGCAGCTGCCTCTAAACAAGTACACTTTTTGAGTTTTTCCCTTGCAGATACTGGCCTGGGAGATTTTTATTACCCATCATACAGGGTAAACTTACCAGCTTACTTATCCCCATGCAATTTATCAGTTACCTTTCTGGCGACCTCGCTCAAGGTATGGCTACGCGCCGCGTGCGCGCAGCCCCCCAATCCGCACTCGCATGCATGCGGTCATGATGTGACTTTTCTCTCATCGCCGACAACGCCAAGATGTTGATGGGACCCCATAGTCCATCCCGAGACTGATAGTAACTGCGAAGTCATTTTGCTTGCCGCCGTTTGCACTTCTCAAGCCCTGTGGCTTTGGTGTAGGTTGACGCTGTGAAGAAAATCTCATATCACGCATTTTGACCTACATCCCCCGTTTCTCATGCCTCTCTCTTTTTTCCATCGTCTATGAGGGCGGCAATATTCACTACCTATGTCTTCATACCTTCGGCGGCGGAGGTGTGTTATAGCTGCAGAAAAGGCAGTGTATGGATGAAGTGCCGCCGCATGGCACAGCACCACCACCACCACCACCACCACCACCACCACAAAAACTGATCGTAGTTGTTAGGAATACTACACATGGCTGACTGACCATGTTATTTCAGCTTTATCTTCGATCCTTTAGAGGACCTATACAGAATGTGCGGAGAAGACGGAACAGTTCAATCCTTCTGTGTCCCAGGTCCCGACAGTAATCCCAATTATTACTCATCAGAGGGTATCGGTGTATTGAGTTGGACGGTTTACTTTCTGTTAGCGAATCAAGATCCATTGGATGATGGATGATAAGGCAAGGTATGGATCGTAGTTAAGTCGGTCGTGTTCCAGAGCTTCCAGGTTGTCTGTGGTTTGCGTGCATCAGTTGCCGCCTGGTGTAACTGGGTATTGGCTCAGAGGCCATGTACGTCGAGGACAGTGTTGTCGCAGAGACGAACAAGCCAGTTTCAACTTGTTGGAGGTCGTCGAACAAGAGACAACTATCCGTACCGACATTGAATTTACCACACATGGGTTTACTTGGCTGTTTGTGTGTGTATTTTGAGCATGTTTTGTCAGGCGCCGTGTACTTGTCAGGACTCTTTCCTGTAATCCAGATTTAAAAATTATTCTAGAGTTTCATGTATGTACAATAGGGATGGTGGCTATGAGAGCCGGTCCGATGCCGCGGCCGCAGCGGATTCAGATCGATCCGACCTCAGGTACTTCTATTTGTGGTGTGAGGCTGTCTGAGCTGACCCGAGCAGCCGGTTGGTCAACCTGCACGCTTTTCGACACTACTATACTGTACTTGATTTGACTTCACTTCCCCAGGCCCGTGAATAGTGTACCAAGAGGTCCTTTCTTGGTTGGGATTGTTTAGTGAACATGAGATATCCATCCACGGCGTAAGCACCACCGAGGAGGCTAGAGTGGCTCAGGCTGTTGAGGTGTCTACTTTTTTTTTTTTAGAATGGACCGGGTAAAACCATTACTTCATCTGTTTCTAAACCTATACTACCCAAAAGGTGGCTGTTCTTGAGCCAACCAAGTTTGTGTGGGTGTCTTGATGAGATGGTCAGTCTTGGTGGACTGAACAAGTCCACCACAACACCCACACTTCTATTCTGAGATATAGCTCTCACAAAAGGAGATTATGAGTTCAAGTAACCGGTGTGCATATCCTGTCCACAGGCTTTGTTGATACCTTAGCTTGCTAGAGCAAGATGGAGGTGGAAATCTGCCACGAGACAGCACGGATCGACTAGCAATTTCTTATTGAAATTCTCTTTAACATGCTTATTGAGCTTTCACGGTGTGGAGGAAGTCCATCTGGTAAACTCGAAGGTGCTTTCCGCAAGATGCAGACTTGCAATTGAATTTGCTGCCGCCCTTTGCTGGTTATCCCGAGTGGGAAGGCACGATCTCAATATGCCTCGTCATCAATCACCTGCAAAAGGCAAGTCCAGGTGGAGATTTGAGTGCTTTCATTGCTACCTACCTTAGCTTCCAGCCTGAGTGGTCTTATTGTCTTGTCTTGTCCTGTCCTTCCTTCTGTCCATCTGTTCCAGCTGCTCTGATCAGATGATTGGCATTCGTCTTGAACTCGACACCACTGCTGTTCTGTTGCCCCTTTACTAAGAATTGCAATTAGCATTTGCTCCTGCCCCTCGCTCAATTTTTCGCTCTTGCAGTCGGTCGATCCATTTGCTAAGCTTCAATGGGTTCGAGGCCTTGGGTCGACATGGCCAACTCCACGCCCAAGTCTGCATATGTATCATCCGATCTGTTTGTCTCGCAAGATGGCCGCGATACTCAGGTCCATGGCAGCCAGGCAAGATCCAATAAGTTGCCCAGCCCTTCTTGCCCCTTGCAGAGACCACCAGACTCAGCACAACAGTCTGGCCAACGCACGAGTCCCGACCAAGAACCTGAGCATGCCTCCCTCACCGAGAACCCTATGCTTCTTTCCAGACCTTTCATCTCTCGCAACCCTCCGGATCTCAAGCACGGATACCAGTACGGGCCGGCACTACCAATCGCTCCAGGTCAGTTCACGCGGCGGTACATCAATCCTGCTCCTCTATACCAGGACAACCGCCCACCGCAGACGCAGACGCAAACTCAGACCCAGACGCAAACTCAGACTCAGAAACATCCTGCCAGTATATCAGCCCAGGCAGCGTCTTCTCTGATAGCAGGGCAACCGCCTGGGCCACCTGAGAATGATAGAAACGACAAACGTGGTCCGTCACTTTTACCAAAGTATCAGCATGCTCTTGCAGCATCCGACCTCCAGCCTCCAAAACAGGTATCACATTCTCCACGGACAAGGCAAGGTCCAGAATATCTCAGGGGAATGAACGAAGCTACACGGGCACCTTCACACTCTTCTGGGCATCACCAATGCAGGGAAACGTCCGTCCGCCAGTATGGCTCGGATGGGAGTGACCCCGGAAGACATTCCCTGAAAAGAAAGGAAATGTATCCATCAGCGGATGTGGTGCCATCGAACGGACAAGACATTCGCCCAGTGAGAAGGACACCTCCATTCTCCGACATGACCCCCAAGAATGCGGTGGGACCGATTCACGAAGCCCAAGCTGCACCATGGTCCCAAACAATTCCAAGAGAGAGGCAATACGGATATCAGCGTTCACCCATAGAGATGCCTGGTGAGCCCAATCATGATCGCCATCAATCTGAAGAGGTTCAAACAACATTCAAGAGCTCGGCCGACTCTGTCATCTCTGCTGAGGAACAAAGCAAATATCTGGGCCCACCACCAGAGGTGCCGAGTGCAAGAAATCTGGATCACCATGGGACCAGTAAGGCCAAGGGGCGTCATGAACAAGAAGCACCTCACCATTCGCCATCTCTCCCTGCAATCAGGGACTCAGATACCAAGGAACTAAGGCATCGGAGACGAGATGGTGTCAACAACCAGGAAGAAGTCTCTCGACCTGAATCCCACCACATTCGAAACTCCAATCCACAGCATCAACATGCATTGATCTCAGACCGGAGCCAAACTGAAGTTCCCACTCGTCCATCGAGAAGAGGTTCTAGTCGAGCCCTTCAAACAAGACCACAGTACCAACCGCGACCAGCCTCGTGCAACTCCAATATTTCCAAGCGCATACATAGGTATCCATCAACCGAAACAAGCCGAAGCCATAATAGGAGTAGCGACCCCAGAAGCGAGTCGCTTGCACTCAGTTCTCTCCTAAAGAATGGGACAAATCAGGTCAACGTTGAGCTTACAGCCACAATGGTTGATACGATCAACAAAATCAATAGCCACCAGGCGTCTGCACTCCAGGAGCAGAAAGACCGGTACAGACGGCACATCAAGGAACTTACACGACAGGTCAAGAAAAAATCTCTGATTATAGAACAGCAGCAACATCAGATCGATATCAAGAACAAGGAGATCAAGACACTCGAAAAGTGCAAAAACATCATGGCAGATCAGATGGGGCCAATGGAGGACACATTGAAGTCCTGCGAAGACAGGATTCAAGCCCTAGAAAAGGAGTTGAAAACCAGCCGGGTGAATTTGGAGGATGCTATAGATGAGCACCGGGGCCAGTATAATCGATCACAAAAGATGATTGAGGAGGGCATGAGCAAGCATGAACAGGCACTGGAGATGCTCAAAGGTGTCAAAATGGACGTGGAAGAGAAAGCGAAGTGTGAGTTTCGTCGTCCCATATGTGTGAATCAACTGACGATTAGCCAGTGCATGGAAGAATAGCTGCCCTCACGCAGACGGTGGATGAGAAGAATACGCAACTGGGCAGAATGGAGGCTGCATTCCAGCCGTTGTCACAAAAGCTGGAATTCCAGAAATCTACCACCTACAGCATGGAGAGTTTAGCCAGTCAGTATAAGACGGTGATCAGTCTGCTGGAAGAGCAGAGAATGCAAGCTGCCAATCAGCGCCAGACGGTCAACGAGGTGTTAAGTGCCAAGTAAGTTTCAGTTTGCGTCTACCCAGATGTAGAGAGATAATGACAGCTGACCTGGCAGATCCGATGCAATCGCGAAACGACTCGACAGTTTAACAAGAGCAGCATCAGTCCAGCCACAGATCTTATCTCAGATCGAACATATTTTCTCTGAAGCTACAATGTAAGTACTCGAGAGCGGTGTATTGGACTTCCCAGGCTAACCTTTGAAGTATTGCCCCCAAGTTGGATACCATTCTGGCGTCTCAGACTACGGCTCGAGACTTCACCAATCAGGTCTCAACAGAACTGGAAAAGTATACAGAGAAGATACAAAATCAGCTTCGCCATCGAGACGAGACCACGAATCAACATCTGGAGCAGGTAAAGGAAAACAGCAGGCTTGGTTCCTTACTGAAAGAGAAAGAAGCAGAGTGCAAACATCACGAAATCAACCTGGAAAGCGAAAAGGAACTGTCGCAAACTCTAAAAGCACGTATACACGAGCTGGAGGAGAGTCTTGCCATGATGGATGCCACAGAATATGAAAGCGCTCAGACTGCACAACAACTACACGCGCTTCAGTATGAGGTGAACAGCCTCGAAGAACTCAAGTCAAAATCAACCAAGATCAAAGAACTCGAAGACAAACTTGTGGCTGATGATTTGTCTCATTTGGCAGAGGCAAAGCAGCTGTCCGCCCAGATTGTGAAATTCAACCAGATTATCCAAGAGAAGGATGCCGCTTCCAGAGCCGAGGCAGACCGAGCCGCAGACATTGCACGCCGCGAGGTCCATATCAACATGGAAAGAGACGTTAGCGAGTTGAAAAAACGCCTCCATCAAACAGAGCAGCATCGAGATTCGTTGGCTGAGCAACTGCGAAAACTGAGTCAGAATGCATCTGACAATGAGCGATTCAAATGTGAGGACGCCATCATGATTGCCCAGCTCAAAGAGAGCCTCAGTGCAGCAAAGAGGGATTATGAAACGATTGCAAAACAGAAGAGAGAGCAGATATCCAATCTCGAGCAAGCCAGAGACCGGGAGTTGGCAAGACTAGAGAGTCTCAGGACCGAAGTGGCCGTTTCAAAATCGAAGGCTACCGAGCCCGAAGCCAATGCCCACGACCAAACCGTGAAAATACAAGGCTTTATTTCCAAGCTGCAGCAGTTGAAAGGGCAGAAAGGCCTTGAGGCTGTTTGGAAGAGCTTCGAGTGTTTCTTTCAAGGTGATATGGGTTTGGATGAATTCGGCCTGGTTGTCAATCGAGATCTCGAGCGGTTCCTTGCTTCTCACACCGCCGAAGTTGTGAATGAAGCAGCCAATCTTCAGCATGATGTGCAGATTGAAGGAGGCGTAGGGTTGTTGTCATCGTCGCGAATTCGCCATGGACCTCTTCCTCAGGCTCATTCTGATGATGGTCCTCAGAGCGGTCAGACCGATTATGACGATATCACTCGCTCGGCTGCCGGAAATGACGAGATGGGACGCCAGATTTCTGGAAATGATATAGTAGGGAATGGGCTGCCGCCAGCATTCTTGCTCTCCCAGACAAGGCGAGTCGTTGTTCGCAGTCCGAGCAATTTCGAACACGGCCCATCTCCAGCCACATCGATAATTCAGGAGCAGGCGCGAAGAAGATTGGGCATACATCCAAAGCCTATTCTCAAGCATGTTACCGAAAATGAGGCAAACTCAGATCAGCCCAGTTCTGGCCCGGCGCTTGTGACATCAACCCAGATCGGACAGTCCCAGTCATCCCCTAAGCCCGTTGTCCTTCCCCGCCTGCGGAGTAGTCCTTCCCCGGGGAACTATTCAACTCCAACCGTCAAAACCAGTGACAATGTTGCCAAAAGGAGCACAGGGAGGCGCCAGAAGCGGAAGCAAGTAGATGATGTAGGAGATGATGAAGTGTTGAGTGGTCCCCCGAAACGTACCAGAGCACAAGCAAAGAAGCTATCGCCAACACCAGAAGAGGTCGGTGCAGTCAAGTCGGCTGAGAATAAGTCTTTACCAGCTTCGAAACAGATAGAGACCAGGGGAGGAAGGGTCAACGAGCGACAAACCCAGCCTGTACTTGGTCGAACTTCGCGGGGAAGTAAAAAGAGCACCCCTCAGCCAGATGAGGCCGCGAAGCCCCCTCCAGTTGCGAGACCATCAGGACGGCGAACTTACAACTCACAGAAGTCCGCCCAATCGATCCAGTTAGGAAGCGAGGTTGACGCGCAGTGAAAGTATTGGCGTTCACAACTCGGGCAGGAGTCCCTTGGGTTTTCGCGAACTGTTCATGAAGTGCAGGATGATGGCGACTTGATATAAGCGAGCGGTTGACTACAATGGGGTTGTCAGCTAAGTCTCGTCTACTCAGGTTGCAGATCACCCTTCAGCAATCTGAAGCATCATTTGGAAGCTAGTTTTGGAAGCATCTGGGAGAGGAGTAATTCGTACGGTTCAACTTCTCGAACTGTTAACTAAGGTAGGTAACGACTCCAATGTCAGAGCGGACAAGCTGTTTTGTTATTTGGAAGATGTAGGATTATATTGCGAATATGGTGAGCTGGTTTGTTCTGTCGTATCGCTCACGCATCTAGTATTCTACTCCGGGACTTGTAGTGTTATTTAGATAGACCTGGCCATGTCTGAAAAGGAGTGATAAGAGTGGAAGGGTGGCAGTAAGGATGACATTGGGCGGGATAACATGTCCAGTTACACATTTATACATAGAGATTCAGACATCTTAAACGATAATGCGAATATAGGTATATCTCGCTATTTGCTGATTATGTTATATTCATGTTCGGAAGGTAGCCAGACATAGACACCGCTTTACCTGAGGTAGGTACGTACATGTATTTGTCTCATCTCAAGACCATGTCTAGAAGAGTTTTATTCGTTAACGAAGCCGAACTTTATCGTACAAAAGGAGTTAATTCGGTAGCTTGTCTTCTAACTGCTCATTCAGCAAGGTCTGTCTGTAATCAAGTACCTAAGTAAGCTTGCCGAATCTCCCGTTTCCGGCTTCCGTCTCAACCATTAAAAAACAACACAAACACAACTCCCCCATGATTACGCTCTCTCACTACCTCTCAACCGCACAGCCTGGCCGTACTTTTGAAGCTTGGTGATGAGCTGGTCGCCTTGACGGACCACGTCCTGGTACTGCTTGTTCTTGTCGTCCGGCCGGTTAGTCTCGATGACGCCGCGGCCCGAGACACGATCAATCGTGCAAGGGATGCGACCGCCAGCAATGAACTTGGCCAGGTCGCTATAGAATGAAAAGTTGTCAGTCGTCACACCCACAAAACAAGAAAAACGAATATTTGATCTTACCGATCTAAAAAGTCAACCGTGACACCAAAGTCATTCGCCATGCTATCCAGCCCGACAACACGGTAACTCTGCAGCAACTGCTGATAGGCGCGGAGACGCATCTCGCGAATGAACCAGTTCTTGTGCTCATGCAGATACCGATCTTGCGTCAGGAACTGCTCCTCAACCAAAGCGAGCGCCTGGAAGAAGAGCTTGTACCGCCCGTTGTACAGACTGCTGACAAGCTGCGCGAGGGGGGAGAAGTCGACAGCCATCTCTGCCTCGGGCTGTTCGGTACTGGTGCCCAGCGTCGTCAAGTTGACCGCTGTGACCTTGGCTGCCGCCGGGGCGGAGCTGACGTCGTGGTTATTGGCGTCCGCGCCTGGGCCGGCGGAGAGGGCGCCCGACAGCGCGAGCAGCTTGTCCTCCCCATCGCCCAAAATCGCCTTGATCTCGGGGGCGTCGACGACCTTAGACTTGAAATCGACGCGCTTCAGTGAGACCGAGCCGGCGAGCACCGAGTACACGACTAGGTTGCTGTAGGTGCAGAGCTCGTACGAGGTGAATGTCGACAAGCTGTCGAGCAGCAGAGGCGCGGCGAGGTTGTGGCTGCGCACAGTTAGAAGATAGAGGCCTTCGTAGGCCTTGAGACGGTTGCGGCGGTCCCAGTCACCACCGCCCTCGACAAGTGTCTTGGCCCGCTCGACGTGCTTCCTAACTAGCTGCTTGTCGCCATAGAACAAACCCATCCGGATGATTGCTAGCACGAGGTCGATCTTGGTACCGAGAACACCTGTCTTCTCGAAGACATCTTCGTAAGCAGCGATTGCTTTCTCCTAAGCAGAATTTATTCAAAATTTAGTAAACAGTGGTCTCTCTCACGCATTGCCGGCATTCGAATGACTTGTAACGAACCTTGTCGCCGACTCTCGCCCAGAACTCGGCCCTCTTCCCTTTCGCAGCCATGATCTCAGTGTCTCCGGCCTTCTCAACCGCCTCCTCCTCCTCCTTCTGGAACTCCTCCAGCTCCTTGTCGTTCTCCGCCTGTAGCGACTGGTACAAGCCCTCGTCCCAAGGTAGACTTATGTTGGCCGTGGGACCCCGGGTCGCAATCATGCCCACCGCACTGCTCTTCCTGCTAAGGGGCTTGCCTGGGACACTGGAGCTACCCTCACCGACGACGTTGAGAATCCCTTCCAGCGGGTGCGCCAAATACCGATACAGCGGCGCCATCTTATGTTCGCTAATGGCATCTTGCAGGTTCTTGGCCGCTGCCTGCTGGGCGGTGCGATTGGCGTATGGGTTTGTGAGTGTAAAGACTTGCTGGGCCAGCGGCAGGAGTGGCCACTTTGCGTACTGCGGATCGGAACCCATGGTGACGGATGGGTACGGAGATGGGAATTGAAAGGTTGGGTAGTAAGGACGAGTCGGAGCTCAGAAACCGGGCGAGTTTGTTGTTATTTACCAGTTGAGTGAGAATGGGGAGCGTCGCGCACCGGAGACTGTAGTAATCTGGCAAAGCTCTGTCGAAGGTGGAACACCGCGGGTTATTAAGAGGCGTATGTCGTCGATGGAGATGTAAAGTTGGTGCAGATGGAAGGGGAAATGCTTCAGTGCTTCGCTAGCTGAGCTCACTGGTGGTTGGGTGGCTCGAGCACCCGATCTGCAAGGCGGCAGAGCTCACGCGTCGGTATTCCAACCCCCTGTCCAGAAGTCGCCAAGTATCGCATTAGGTAAGCATTCTCCCCAGGCCAAACTAGGACGCCACACCAGAAGAGGCTAGCTCGAGTTATAGCTTCACACTCCACAGACCAAAGCCTCAACTCCACAAACGTCCCTTTAGCATCTGCAGACTACACTGAATCCCCAATCTGGAAACTACAAAGCCGAGTACGGAGTAAGCTTCAAACAAAGACGCTGCCGCACATCTCAAACAACTTCAACCCACCGCGGCGTCGACAGCACACTAGATATCCCACGAACAGCACGATTGCTCACGCCCACCATGGCGGGCGACAGCAGCTACAATTCGGGCTTCGACCAAGGAAAATCTCCCTCGCCCGCAAAAGAGCGACAGCCATCTTCCTCACCACCCTCCAAGAACAATGGCTCACACCCCAATGACAACGATGACCTCCCCCAACCATTCGACGCCAAAAAGCTGGCACCAGCTAAAAAGCGACAGCGTTCTACATCTCCAGGCAGCGAAGCACCGCGCAAACCGAAGCGACCCGGCCAGCGCGCCCGCATCAGCGAGGCCGAACGCGAACAGATCCGCCAGCGCGCTCTCGAGCGCGAGCGAGCCTTGGCAGCAGTAGAAGCAGCCGGAGCTGGTCCCAGCACAACCGCATTCGTTGCGCCTGCCATGGGTGACCCGCGACGAGGCCCCATCAACGATGTAGTCCGCGCCCACTACAACGCCGTGCCCGAGCGTGGCCGTGACTGGCGCAAAACAGACAGCCGCATAAAGGGCCTCCGCTCCTTCAACAACTGGGTCAAGAGCTGCATCATCCAAAAATTTTCTCCGGATGAGGACCACACTCCCGGCGCCCTCGAGCGGGGCATCACCTCAGGCAACCAGCTCCTCGTGCTCGACCTCGGCTGCGGCAAGGGCGGCGATCTGGGAAAATGGCAGCAGGCGCCCCAGCCCGTGGAGCTATACGTCGGGCTGGACCCGGCCGACGTCTCGATTGAGCAGGCGCGCGACCGGTACCGGAACATGGCCAACCGGGGAGGCGGCGGTCGTGGCGGCGGGCGAGGTAGTTATAACAGAAGACCTCCCCCCCGGTTATTCGACGCGCGCTTTCAGGCCAAGGACTGTTTCGGGGAGTCGCTGTCCGATGTCGAAATTGTGCGGCAGGTGGGCTTCTCGACGGGTCACGTCCCCGGCGGGGGTAGTAATCGAGGGTTTGACGTCGTCAGCATGATGTTCTGCATGCACTACGCCTTCGAGACCGAAGAGAAAGCCCGGCAGATGCTCCAGAACGTCGCGGGTGCACTCAAGAAGGGCGGCCGCTTGATCGGATGCATTCCGAGCTCGGACGTCATTGCCAATAAAGTCGTGGAATTCAACAAACGGCTCGAGGAGAAACGCCAACAACAAAAGCAACAGCAGAGTAAGGCTGAATCAGCAGGCGAAAGTACTACTCCTCCAACAGCAACAATTGAACCAACAGAAACAAAAGAAGCAGCAGAAGATGGTGAAGTTGAGGAAGAAGTAGAAGAAGGAGAGGCCGAAGAGACCGCCGAGTGGGGCAACGACATCTACCGCGTCCGGTTTCCAGGAAAAACTCCTGCGGATGGCATCTTCAGGCCTCCCTTTGGGTGGAAGTATAATTTCTTCTTGCACGAGGCCGTCGAGGAGGTGCCCGAGTACGTCGTGCCCTGGGAGGCGTTTCGTGCCCTGGCCGAAGACTATAATCTCGAGCTGCAGTACCACAAGAGTTTTAGGGATGTCTGGGAGTCGGAGAAGGACGATCGCGAGTTGGGGCCGCTGAGCGAGCGCATGGGCGTGCGCGAGAGGCACGGCGGCGCGCTGCTGGTTTCGGAAGAGGAGATGGAGGCGGCGAGCTTTTATGTTGCTTTCTGCTTTTATAAAGTGTAAAGCCAAAAGCAGCAGTCGAGCTTGGCTCTTTTTCTTTTTTCTCATATACTTCTGTACTGTTGTTGACTTGGTAGGTAGGTTTGGCCTGTCTGGCTGGGAGCTGGGACTGTATATATAGGTACTCATCTTCTTTTTGTTTTCCTGCCGCCTAGGTTACTTTATTCATTTGGCTGGGGAATGGTTCCATTCTCTGGGCAGTTCTCTTTGGGGCAGACATACATTCTCTGGAGTTAAGTTCGGGAGGTTCATAGCTACTCTACGGATAGTCGGATCTTGCGTTTCTATAAAAGAAAACAACACGGGAGTGGATGAGAAAAACAGAGGAAGATTCACGCTGTTCCTCCTCATTTTCTCCCAAGATATTCCTACATAGATCTATACCTGCTGACCTGCCTACCCGCCTATCTGTATATCCAGGTTCGGACGGTGAGACCAGAACCTCGCCTGCACACAGAAGGATTGCTTGGTACATACATATATGGCATGAACAACTATGACTATGTATCATCCGAGTACGTAGGATACACCAGGTAGTGCTCATGAGATGTTGATGATACGAAAGATCATCTCAATGATTTCTCCTTGAATAAAATTAAATAATATATGATATGTATATGTATATGTGAGTGGAGTAGCAGTACAAGCTAGCTTGCAAGTTTATATATGTCTCAAGGGGGTATCGTAAAAGAAGAAACACAACCAACTAATGACTGCGGCCGACGTTACGCCACTCATCAGTGGTGACACCATCACCACCAGCACGGAATGAGGTTGGCAGAGAAGACGGCGTCGGGATGAAAAGAAATGCTTCGTTGCTCCGGTAACATGTGATGAGTTGAATACTCGCGACTCCATATCCCCACTTCCTTCCTCCATCATGAAAAGCATACCAAACAGAAAAAAAAATGAGAGGCTCCATGGTATATATGCAAGACCAACAATCCTTTCACGTGTGTTTGTTGTGATCAAAACACCCCAGTCACTCAAAGTATTACTCCCGGTTCCTACTCTTTCAGCCTCTAAACCTCTCTCTAATTCGAGTTCGTCGATCTCCGCCAAATCAATAAAGCAGCCATAGCCGCGCAAGCCGTTGCTCCCAAGGCCATGTAGAGACTAGCTCGGTCCTGTGGCGGCTCCTCACTCTTTGGGAAGCCCGTGCTAGGATTCGTGGCAGTCTCCGCCATGGCAACAAATAACTCACTTATGCTGTTCCAGTTGATGCTGACGTGCAGAGGTGCGCTCATATTGAGCTCGGCTGTGTAGGCGTCTGGCTGCAGCTCGCTGCGCTGCATCGTCTTGTCGCGGTCGGCCTTGAGAGCCGTGTAGACGGCCGGGAGTTCGTCGAGCTGCGGGTAGCGCTTCCGCAGGTCGACGATATGCGAGAAGGAGTCCGGGTCGGATGAGTCGTATGCATAGCAGATCAAGTCGCACGCGTCCAGCTTTGCCTGGTTTTCCAGAATGGCTGGCTCAAGCTCCCCCAGCTCTTCGAGGATGAGATAGCACTGCTTGCCTCCGTGCAGCTCAACGCTATTAACAGCCCGCCTTGGCTTGATAGTTGGGTGATAGGTGGGGTCATGAGTCCGGCTGAGAAAGGCGTCAAGTAGGGATGACTTGCCCGCCCCAGAAGAGCCCAAGACGTAGCAAAGAACCACGTTCCGTTCTACCCGACCCGGCCGCTGCCTCCTTTTCCTAGCTTTCGTGATCTTGAGTGCGGCCGTCGTCGTGTCCTTGGAATTCGCTGCTTCAAATCCAAGGTAAGCTAGGTACTCCAGGGTGGTCTTGGGCTCCATGAAAGTCGTCATGCTCCATTGCGCGAGCCAGCCCTGGAGCGTGACGTGGCCGGCCTCATTCCGGACCGTAGAGGACGGGAACGATGTTTCCACCCAGGAAGACGGTAGGCCCGGCGTAGGCGCAAACAAGGCTGCCAGCTCCTGGTCGTTGAGGCATCCGTCGTTATCTTTGTCGAATACTAGGAATCTGTCCATGAAGAAGCGGTATCCGGCAGGGCTAAGCTCCGCAGAAGCATAGTCAGGAACGTCAAATTTGGGGTGCAGGAAACTATCTTCCAGGCTTAAGCTGTCCGTATAATGATATTTCCGTAGAATGACCCAGATTGTCTCGTGGCGGGCCTTTTCGGCATACATCTTGTTCAGCTGCAAGAAGCCGGGTAGATCTAATCCCTTCTCCATGGTGCTAGTCGGCACGAACTTGTTGACTTGTGCTTTGATATTTTCCAGCTCTCCTATCAACAAGGGCTTTTCGAAACACTTGGCCTGGAAAGCAGTAAACTCGTCATCGTTCAGATAACCATCCTGGTCCTTATCGCAAAGATAGAACACTCTCCTTAGGCCGTCCGCGCATGCTTGCTTGAGCTGGCCTTCTCTATGGTCATAGAGAGGGGCAATCGGGTGAGTCACAGCCCTCTGGCACAGGTAGAATACCTGTATGACATTATGGTCCTCCTTAGCACTTGTTCGGATGCAGGCATCAATCTCCCTGAACTCGGCCATAACTGGCAGCATCTCCTCCTCCATGACCTGCGAAGTGCTGCCCTCGGGAAGGAGGTCCGACTTATTGGCGCACAGTACGACGGGGACATTGACGCTCAAGGAGCGGAAGTAGGGCATCCAAAACAGAGCGACACGTTCGTAGCTGTAATGATCGGAGTAGACGAGGAGGATAACG
This sequence comes from Apodospora peruviana, assembly GCA_033439685.1. Lineage (NCBI taxonomy): Eukaryota > Fungi > Ascomycota > Sordariomycetes > Sordariales > Lasiosphaeriaceae > Apodospora > Apodospora peruviana. Next base: position 1,467,375 of record JAUEDM010000005.1, on the reverse strand, counting down.
TTTGACAAGCGTATTTCTTTTCGTAGCGTGTTCCTGTCCTGGGGTCGGGCGGATGTGTCGACGATGCGGGTGTTGACATTTTTGTCGAGGTCCCGGAATGGGGGGATGGTGATTTGTGGCAGGACAGGTTGGATCCTGTTAGATGTAAAGGCGCCCTTGACAAAGGCGGCGATCAGGCTGGACTTGCCGGTGCCCTCGTCGCCGCAAACGCAGATGCGCACGTCTGTTCGATCAGTTAGCTCCGTCAATGGCTCGTTCAAAGGGTATCAATCAGCATTCAGCAGGGATTGCGTACTGGTAGGCATTTTGGTAGGTTGCTTTTCTGGCTACTGCAACTTGATCATTGTTGGGTAGTTGTGAAAAAATTAGCGTGTATGCAGCTCAGACTTTTCGAGAGTATTGCCGCGATGATAAAGCATGCAACTGTCTTTGAAGACCTGCCTTCGTCCCGGCCGTAAATGTGATGGACTGATGGTCGATGGATCATGGGACGAGAGGAATTAGGTTTCTAGTAGACGGGTTAAAAGTTTTGGCCCGGGCCCGGGGACGGGAACCAGGGAGCAATCTTTGAGCTTCTTTTCTCCGCGCTAACAACTGACCACTAAAACCCCAAGCCGAACCCTCGGCTTTCCTGGGTGACGTCCTCCAAACCTGGGGTTCATGACAACGGTTGCATACCTACCCCACAACGCCAAACATGAACCTGGCTGTTATTTCTTTCCCTGGCTCAAATAAGTAACCAAGATCTCTATCAAGAAGAGGCTGAATTCATGAGAATCGGACAGATGGCTGGAAGAAACAGATAAGGGTAGAGGTTTGGCATGTGCTCGCAAATCCCATCCGCACCAGCGAGGTGGCTTGTGAGAAGCCTGTATGTATGTCGAGACACGGGTGCATTCCAAAGACAGTTTGAACTAGACGGGATCGTGGGGACAGCCTGGAAGCTCGGAGCTCCTCAAACCCCTCACTGAAGTGTCAGTGGCCCTTCCCTGGGCCGCATCTGAATGGCACGTTGTACCCCACCCCGGCGAGTGTCCAGGACCACCTTCCCGGAGATCTCTAGCCCGGAACACGCTCCCAGTCAGCATTAATGATAGAAGTGTTAAGACAGAGGTGCAACTCCATCTTCCGTCTATTTGTCTTCAACACAACAACTCCACGACTTGCTTCCAAAGTGCGCCGTCTTCCATCCAAACTAAACTCCATTCAGCCTACGGATCACGGTAGACCCCCAGTCCAGACCCGAGTCTCCGAGTGTTCGTACACCCCCTCGCCTACCACGACAGAGGCCAAGACCTGCGGTTACCTACATCTGCCCACACGTGCCTTGAGTCTCGTGTTTCTTGCATCTGCACAAGTCCTTTCAGCTTTCAGCAAGCACACTTGACTTGAGTAGCCAAGAAGTCACCTTGCCAAGGTCGCTGCCTTAGCCACTACCTCGTCACCCCCGGCCTGTTACGGAATCATTGGGTACAGACTAGGCTGTACAATAAATTGGACGAGGGCGTTATCAATATCGTGGCCACGCATCCCAAGACGTGCTAGACTGCCTGGCCCAGCTACATACAGGCATTATGTTGTAAGACAGACGAGTGGAAAAAGAATGAATGACGACTAGAGCCTTGTCCCCTTGTCCTGTCGTGTCCGCGCCTGTACCGCACAGCAGCTGACAACTTTTTTTTTGATATTCTGCAGTGTCCTTCCCCCTCCGCCGCGATATCCTAACCAAACGGCATACAATGCCAGTGTTGGCCCAGGCCATGTCGTCCCCATGATCGAGACCAACAATATCCTCTCTAACCCCTCGGGGCCCGAATACCAATTTCTTGTTGGCGAGGGTGAGCTATTCTCCCATGCGCCCGTCCATCCTGCTCCCCCTACCTGGCCCAGCTATATCCTCCCAGCTTCCTAGGATTCGATTCTAAGTTGCGCGCATATCTCTCTCGCTAGGTCTCTACACGCTCAAGGAGGATCTTCATCTCGCCACGCCGCCGCCGCACCCCTCCGAGGCCCCAATCGTGAATCCAAATCCTCTCGCGACCACCCCGCAGCCGGCCACCGCTGGCACGCGACTGTCCGTGATTAATCTCGACGTGCGCCCCTTGCCTCCCGCCTTCTACAAGATCGCTTCACGGTCTGGCGGTGTGCAGCAGAGCATCCAGGAGCATCCCAACGAGAGCAAGTCCTCGACGTCGCTGCGCGAAAGCAGTGAAGCTGGGCGCGTCAACTCCAGCGATGTGCCGCTGCTCTCATCCAATGCCCCGGCCTTTGGCGAGGGAAACACCCTGCTGGCGCCACCGAATACCAAGGACACGAGCAAGCGGCGGAAACCCAAGAATAATATGGCCAAGAGCAATTCGTCCTTCATCTCGAGGGTGATTGTCCACGAGACCTTGAACAAGAGGTTACAGGATCGTCCCAACGATACGGTCTTTGCGTTTGCCAACATCAACCGGGCCTTCCAATGGCTGGATCTCTCATCACTGAACAAGGTCGGGAACAACGAGTTCTGCCCATAAGGAATGAAGCTAACAATGGCCTAGGCCGAGTATTTGACAAAAATATTATTCACCAAGGCGCACTGCCTGTGTCACGACGTAAACAGGTTAAGCAAGAGCACAGCACATATTGACGTGATTATGGGGTTCTCAACGGGCGAGATTATATGGTGGGAGCCGGTCACGCAGCGATACACGCGACTCAATAAGAATGTACGGGCTTCAGCAATCCGACGTGCCTTGTATAATCGGTTACTGACAACTGGCAGGGTATCATTAATGGGACGCCTGTTTTTGAGATCAAATGGATTCCCGGCTCGGAGCACTTATTTCTGGCTGCGCACATGGATGGGTCCTTGGTTGTGTACGACAAGGAGAAAGAAGACGCCATTTTCTCGCCTGAGGAGGAAGGGGGTCCCAATGCAAATGGCAAGGCCAACGGCACGAATGGCGTCAACCACTCGTCCCGTATGCAGGTGAACAAATCGGTCCACTCGAAGAATCAGAAAACGAATCCCGTGGCAGTGTGGAAAATTTCGAATCAGCGCATCAATGCCTTTGCGTTTTCACCTGATCACCGCCATCTTGCAGTGGTTTCGGAAGACGGGTCCCTGAGGATAATCGACTACCTGAAGGAGGAGTAAGCAGCACATTACCCATTTTGTGGAGTGGATTGGCGGCGGATTGCTTACCATCTCTCTCACTCAGGTTATTGGATCTGTTTTATTCCTACTATGGAGGATTAATATGCGTCTGCTGGTCGCCGGATGGCAAGTATGTTCTGACCGGCGGCCAGGACGATCTGATTTCCATCTGGTGTCCGTCCGAGTCGGCGCTCATAGCTCGATGCCAGGGACACCACTCGTGGGTGACGTCGGTAGCGTTTGACCCCTGGCGGTGCGACGACAAGAATTATCGCTTCGGGAGTGTGGGGGAGGACCGCAGGATATGTCTGTGGGATTTCAGCGTCGGCATGCTGCATCGCCCTAAAGCTGTACGTTGTGTTGTTGTGTAATCATCGCTGCTCGTATTTTGCTGAGTGAGATTGGACTTACACGAAGTGAAACTTTATAGGCATCGGTCAGGCAGAGAGGGTCTGTTTCGTCGCGTCTGGCGTCTTTGCAGAGGGCCGAGACACAGAATACTACGGTCAGCTACCGATTGCGATCGAACTCGAGTCTGTCGGGAACCATCGAGGCCGAGAAGGACGGTGGTGCTCTCGTCCCGCATCCTGTTGAGCCCAGAGCAAGGACGGCGATGCTACCGCCTGTTTTGGTACGTTTGAACTTTTCTTCGCCAGTGAGATGAGATGAGACAGGGCAGCTTGTGTAAGACTAATGAGTTATGGCTTTTGTCAGAGTAAAACGATTGACGATGATCCGCTATGCTGGATTGACTTTTTTGAGGACGCTATTATGACAAGTTGCAAATCGGGTAGGTCGGTTTTGTTTATGGAAGTTGGATCGAGCGAGTAGGCTATTTCTAACCTGTTTTATTTTGAATGATTTAGGACATATTCGGACATGGAACCGACCCTCTGATGTGTCGGCGTCGTCTGAGTTGGACGAGATGTCGAGAAAATCTGAGAAGAGTTGAGGGGTGGGGAAGTAGTATGTGTGGTTTTGTTTGAGTGTACTGAACTTTTGATATACCTATCTAGTTAGTTGTACATGGCGGTTCTGGTGTTTTAGCGATAAATAAACCGATGGATGAATATGAGTGTTTTGTGTGAATAGAAGGTTTCTGGGGAATTTGAGTGTGTGAATTGGTGAAATGGAGATGAGGAATGGAACGTGAATCTGTGTATATATATTAGGTCGGTATGAAAAAGGCGAGCTTGATGAAGCACATAATGTGGTGATTATTGTACGACGACTCTAGGTCTGGTGTCCCATGTCCAGCGAATTGATGGTGTTGATTATGCACCAAGGTGATATCGTCGTGTACAGCAGGTATGGCTGCGATCAACACCTTGTCAACCCTCTGTGTGTATATACCTTTCTTGGGGGGTTATATTAGTTTTTCTCACATCATGAACATAGACAATTGTCAGAACTAAGGTGGTGTGTTACTGTGGTATGCATGTATATGCATGCGAGCAAGTGGGCGAGTAAATCTTCTCGGGTCACTCCTGCTTGTTATCGTTTCTGTTTCTATACAGAATATGGGGTACTGGACAGATGTAAGCGATTGATAATGATTCTAGACATTATACCTATATAATACGCATCAGGCACTGGTGTTTGGCAAGCGGGTATTCATTGCTGGCACGTCAAGTGGCATAGAAGCAGGTATGGATAGTTGTGACGTGACGGTGGGATTTTCCTCCTACCTACCTACCTCAACCCCTGAGTACTCTGCTTCCTGATATACGCTTGGAGTAAGTCTGTACACAGGTAGATATCGACCTGTAAGGTCAGCCAAAGTCCCGCGAGACGTTTTGAGCACCCCCTTTTGACTGTCTACCTAGGTAGATAATTTCTCCTGTATCTGCTCTCGTGTTGCCGTAAACTGCGGGGAGATGATGTTGTGTTATGTTACCTCGCCTCAACTGCGACCTCCATCGGCCGGCTCAGGTTAGGTACGGTTCTTACTCAGATCGTATTTGTACTCCGTCGTACTGACACTGAGCAACACAGCATAAGGTACCTTACCTGAGACAGGCCCTAAGATGTACCTAGTCTAGAACTGCCATGAACCGTCGAGCTAATAGCTGGGTGGCTACTTACTGTGCCATTTTTTATCATGATACGTGACTCGGAAAACCTTAAGTCACTGGCCTCCACCCTCTAGTGAGTCTACCTGCCGGTAGCTTGTGCTTGGTTGCTAGGCAGCTAGTGTAGGCCCCTTACGCTACTGTCAGATCACCGGAGCGACTTGCTTGGCTTTCAGCGGTTCTTCGTGGGTAAGGTTCCTTGGAGTTAGTCTGATGGATGTACATTTGTAGCTTCCCTGTCCTGTCGCTAAGACAGAGTACGTAGGTAGCAAATTTGAAACTCAACTGTTGTCCTAGGCAAGGTCGCATGCTCTCTGTCTCTCTACTCCTGGATGGGGCTCCATACCGACACGACAGCCAGGCGGTTAGCCAACGAAAAGAACGGAAACGGGCCGATGAAAAGAAAGGCTTGCATGTGAAGTCCACTCAGAATTTTAAGCCTTAATAAGGTGAGGTACGTGTAGTTTCTCGGCCAGCGCCGGGTGGGCCGGTTAATAATAAAATAAACACATGCAGGATGCTTGGACCGCGAAGTATCCATAAGGCTGAATAAATGAGAGAATACATGCAGCATCACTGTGAGGCAACCTAAAAAGGTCCGCACACTGAGACGACAAGAAGAGTTTGTACTGGGTACCTGCAGATACGGGTGACTGGAAACTGGTTATTTTATGGAACCTCTAGAGATAAGAGTCATTTTTTTGACCGACGATTAACCCTTTGGTGGGAATGGTATCCATATTTTATACGATGAGGCGAAACCAACACTTGGCCGGGAGTTGAGCCTCATCCCGCCATTCGATGCCCGGTTAAAATAAAAATATTGATGGGAAAGTTCCGATGGCCCAGCCAAGGAAGAAATTGGGTTTTCCTTCGATGACGGTGTTAATGTGACTCCGGTTGCATTTGGCCCAGATATTATTCGTCGCCATCACTATCAAAGTCCTCCAACTGAAAAGATTGTTTGTCGTAACCAGTGGCTTGATATGTAAAAAGGGGTTGGTTGCCAATACACAAGTGCTTGTACATACGCCCCGTAGTGGCTCATGGGTTGGGGTTGCAAAAGATAGGGGGTTATGTCCGGCCCCGACCCGCGGCCGATTCTCGGAGGGGTGGATTGGAAAAATTCGGCTCAGAGAGGATACCTGGTCGATGATGTGATTGCCGGGATAAGATTGCAAGGTGAGTGAGTAACCAGGTGAAGAACGAAATGGAATTTGTGGCGATCGATGATAGCAAACTTAATTTATCTGCCGAGTGGCAATCACTTTATTTCCCTGGCAAACTTGCGCAGGTACGAAAAGCTTGTGATATCATGGACATGAGAAAGCTCGTGATGGGTTTCATGTGGATTGCAACCGGCTGGCTTACCGGGCGCCTCTCATCACCTTGGATAGGACTTTGTTGAGTCTTATTAGGCCGCTTGGAGTACTATGATATATCGTGCTGCAACTCCGTGATGTTTGATGTTAAATTCGCATGATGAATCATATGAATCCGCGGGTTCTTGCTTTTGTTTGGCCATCACCAGCAAGCATGTGGTTGAGACTGGAGCTCGGCATTGATCGGCGACGTCTCCCGTAGCATGAGTGAGACTTGGCGGACGTTGAATAGACCCACTCTCACGGCCGCCCGAACGATGGTTGCAATTTTCGGTCGATCAACCTGTAAGCTAGTGCAACATCGTGATGTCTTTTCAGTCTTATATCTGCCTCTGAAGCAATTGACAGGCTAGACTTGCTGACGTATGTCCCTCCGGGGGCTCATCGTCTCGTTCCCTATCATCAACCCGACACGGTAGGTCCGCCGTTCACATGGAGTCCTTGTGTGGCTCGTTGGTCAGCCGAGCGGTTTCGTACTTTGTCGACCTCCTGTTTCTGGAGAGCCAATGGTAGGCAGTCGTATCGTCAGCGCGAACGTGCCCGCCTGTTCCCCCCTCCGCCCCCCGCGCGCTGAGCTGTCTATATTGCAGGATATCAGACCATTGCCATTTGCTGGGCACGCCTTCCCCAGAATTGGCAGCTGCGTGTCTCAGCACCGCAGCACGGGGTTTTGGGGGTTGAACCAAACTTCAGGATTGTTGTATCGCGGTAGGTTAGGCGTTCTAGACTGGACCACTGCAGTGCGCACGGCTGGCCACTCCTGCTAGCACTGGCAATGGCCCTTCCACAGGAGCGGGATAAAGGCGGTCCAGTGCACCACTCAGCTGTCAGCAACAACGTGGTCCAGAATGGCCTCTTTGGGAAGGCTTCGAGAGGCGTGCTTCGCTGTGGAGGGTGGGGGCTCAATATCAGTGGCTTGAATCTCGCGCCAGGGTAGCAGGGTCGCAGCAGTGAGCCGGCGTTGCAGGGTTCCAACATGCTGAACATCAGGGATATCGATGTGGGGTGTCGGAGGACCGATTTTGGGAACTGGAACCTCTAGCGGGAAGACCACCAACTTGTCGGGCGTCTCGGCTGGGCAGCTGAACCTCTACCGGTTATTTGCTTGCGTGGCGCAACTGGATGGTGATGCTGCATGACTGAGCCCAGGCCGGCCCAAATCAGCGTGATTTCCGCATTGCCATCACGAGAATTGCTTGTTCTTGATTTGCATCATGGAAAGAATGGAAGTGTCGTTGAATTTCACGATGGCATTCGATCGAAGATAAGAGCAGGTGGAATCTTCAGGATGTTTGCGCTAGTAGATTTCGGGTAAGTAGCGCCATTTTGTCTTCGAGTGGACCTTCCTCGCGGCCCGGCCTAGCCTTGGTAGCCTGGGCTTAGCGGAAGCTCACTTTGAAGTTCCGACGACGGGGTCCTTCTCTCTGCTGGAACCCCACGCAAGCTCTTCTATCCCACCTATACGAAGTAAGCTCAAACCTTTCCGAGGTTTCTAGGTTTGCTTCTTTCGCGTGTTTCCTTTGTGCTTTCTTTCACGGCTTGGTATTACCACTCATTGTCCCGCTTCCCTAGGGTGCCTCAGGTTGGATCATTCAGTTCACTTGTCCTCCCAGGATCCCGCCAAAGAAGTCCTTTGCTCCCGCCAAGCGTGGCTGCTGACCGCGTGGCATTGGATTTCAAGTTCAAACTGGATGTGCTGGTCGGGCTGTCGATATTTGTTCCTATGGCGGGTATTTGGCATTAGATATGATGTACACCGCCACGCAGGCACACGGCAGGAGAGCAGCAACGTATTCGTACCCTGTACAGCCCTGTAGATGGGGGCCCGGTGATGCCGCCGCATGCTGCCTGAAGCGATGCACGAACCTGCCTGCTTGCCCAATAATGTCTCGAGTGTGACAGGCCTTACCTTCCAATATTACCTGACAGGTCCCTCTGCCGATCAAGGACCCAAATACATGGTCCATGGTCCCTTGGGTACTTGGGTACCACAGGCTTGGCGCTACCCTCTTTTTTTTGGTCTCGCCGTGCACCTTTGTGGATTGTGAGTCGTACCTGACTCTCACTCCTGAGGGGACCGGTGCCTGAGGAACCCTGATGGAGGGGATCCAGCCTTTCTCTTGCGACATCTTAATCCTTCACCTTTGTCATTTTTCTCCTTCTTGCTCCTCTCCCTTCCTCCTAAGTCCACTTTTCATCACTCTACCCACAGATCATACGTTATCTATCGCCCCTTGGAAACCCAAAACACAAAACACATATCGGAGAGACCCAATTAGACAGTTCCGACTGGAATCGGCCACCGACAAACTTTTGAGTGTTCGGCCTGTCAGACGTGCCGCCTACCACAGCCGCCAAAGCAGCCTCGCCTCAACTGTCCCACCACCCTGCATAGGGTTCTGGATACAACTTGACGAACAGATTGCGTCTTGTTGGGTGGATGGACAGCGCCGAATAAAATAATATCTTGCCCAATTCCCACCGGTTCTTCTAAGCTTCTTCCTGATCCGTTCCGTCACTTCCTCCACCCGACTCCGACTATCTGGCCATGGTGTTCAGACGCCTCGCGCCCTCGAAAAGCTCCCCGGCACTTTTTGAGATCAGGTAATCATCATACACCTTGTCTTTGTTGTTGAAAAGGTGATATTATACTGACGATTCAGGCTTGACAATGACTTCATCGTGTTCCGGGGCAACGAGCATGAGTCGTCTGGCCAGCTCCTGAAGGGTGTCGTGGTTTTGTGTTTGATATCCCCACTAAAGGTTGAAGAGATCAGCTTGAGGTTAACGGGATCTCTGAAACTGAAGTATGCACTCACTCTTGCCCTCGAAGCGTTCGTGGGCCAACAGCTGACAACGATTGCTAGCTGGAACGATACAAGAGTGACATCTACGGGGATGACCAACCACAGGGTCGACCGGACGACAGTAATATACCAGCACAAATGGCCTCACCTTGGGGATCTGCCGACGCGAGCCACCGACGCCGCCCACCCCAGGGCCGTGACGCTGGAACCCGGCAATTACGAATATCCCTTCGAGCTGATGTTGCCGGGAGACCTGACCGAGAGCGTCGAAGGCCTGCGCGAAGGTACCATTAGTTACAAACTGAAAGCGACCATCTCTAGAGGCTTTATCTCCTCCGATATCCATGCCTACAAGCGACTGCGTATCATTCGAACGCTCGACCCGTCGGCTCTTGAATTCCTGCACGCCATGAGCGTCGAGAACATTTGGCCTAACAAAGTTGAATACTCTATCATGGTTCCGCAGAAGGCAGTCGTTTTCGGTAGCTCGATTCCGCTGGAAACGCGCTTCACCCCGCTTCTGAAGGGCCTCGAACTGGGCGATGTTACGGTCAAGCTCATGGAGGCTCACGATATTGTGCTTCAGTCTAGCACAGGACACACCCTCCGAGAGTACAGAAAGGAGCAGGAGGTGGCCGGGTGGACCATTCCCATGAGCCGGGATGAGCATTGGCAAGACATGATTGAAGACACTGGCCAAGAAGGCTGGGTCATGAAGGCGCAGTTAGATCTGCCTAGGAAGCTGGGCAGATGCATCCAAGACGTCAACACCCAGGGTATCAAGGTTCGTCATAAGTTGAAGTTGGTGGTAGCACTCAAGAACCCCGACGGCCATATCTCGGAGCTGCGTGCCACGCTCCCGGTGTCGATTTTCATTTCGCCCAACATGCCCTTGGATGAGGACGGGAATCTTGTGCGACAACAACCCCAAGGTGGTGCTGCGTCCACCCCGCCCGCTGCAATGAACTCCATTGCACCCCCAGGCTATGGCGAGCACGTTCTCGACCAGTTATATGATGAGGTGGATCCCACAGGCCTGCAGACACCGCCACCGCGGTCTGGCGTGAGCACGCCCAACAACGGTCACTCTCGCGCCGGGTCCGCCGAGAACCTGACAGCGATGCTCCACGGCAGCATGGCCATCACCCCAGCGGCGCTTTCGTCTAGGTTACAGAGCGTGTCTTTGGAGCAGTCAAACCGCAGTCAGTCGTGGAGCTCGCTAAGCGCCGCGGCCGCCTCGTCTGTTAACGGACCTGCGTCGGGAACTGCCACTCCTCGACACCAGATTGAGATCACACATTTCTCCCCCCCTCCGACAGCGCCCCTTTCTCGGCAGAATAGCGACGAAAACTCGCCCGGCACGAGCACGCCAGAACATGACGACTACCTCGAGATGGCGCAGTTGAACAAAGTTCCCAGCTACCAAACCGCTGTCAAGACGCCCGCTAGGCAACTGAGCTACTCCGAGGGCTTCTCCTTGCCCAACTATGAGACAGCGACCAGCGCACCCGGGTCGAGGTCAAACAGTGCTCCGGCGTCGAGATCGAACAGTGCTCCGGCGTCGCCGCAGCACGAGATAAGAGAGCCTTCTATGAGTACTGCTACTGGCGTTGTCGGTGGCATGTTGGAGGCGATCGAGGAGGCGCCCCAGGAGAGCGCGTCCCCGACGACAGCATCACCACCCAGCCCCCCCACTAGGAGCCCTAGGCCGGCAATGGGTCGTAGGAGGCTGTCGTCGCATGGCATCGCTTCGTTCTTGCACAGCTATCATCATGGGTCACATACCGTGGACGACGAGAGGCGGCGGTTGCATCTGATTCAAGCTCGCGAGCGGGTGGCCTAGGGAGGCTCCACGCCGGGCAACTCGCAGGGCAACTCACATCATTGATTGCACAACGCGTCTTGTATCATTATGTCTGTTTTCTTTATTTATTTTCTTTTCTTCTGCATATACGTATTATGGATGTGCTCGCGATGCACTTTACCCAACTTCCCTTGCATAGGATGGAGTTTCTGGTTGGTTGGACAGATACAAACTCGGAACGAACTTGCCCCTTTTTCTTTTCCCTTCCGGCTTTCGATGAGCACTCACAAACGAGCACACATAGACGAGCACACGCATAGAGCTGCATTATAGATAACAAGTATGGATTGGCGTTGGTGGTTTGGTTTGGACGGATTACGGATCTGATCTGATCGGGCTGGGTTTGGGTTTTGGAGCGGTTGGTTGGCGCAAGCGGGAACTTGGACGGGGTTTTTGAGCAAGGATCCTAGATACCTTTTTGACTGGGTGGAAGTGGTTGAAAATATTGCAAACAAGCGATTATAACCACGTTTTCTGAGGTTTGAGCCACTTTGGCCGTGCTGTGTTTCCTTTTCCCGGTAATATACCCCCTTTATCGACTCTTCTGGGTGGTATATGTTGATAGTCTGTCATATACCTCGAGATATTCGGAAGGAAATATATTGCCAACTACCCAACCGTTGAAGACTTGGACGTGAAAGCTATACCTACCTAAAAGTCAGCTTACTCGCTGATTAGATCCGGAAGCTGAATTGTTAACCTTGCCAATGACTGCACTATACGTGTAGTAGATGACAATGAAGGACAGAGCTGACGAAAGTCGAAAAGGAGAGGCAGCCAGTATTGCTGATAATCCAATGTTCGTGAAGCAGCAGAGCGACCTAAAACAAGTAATTGGAGTTGGGTGTAACATTGGGACACAGTGAGCAGCATTGTGATCTGCTGGGGGGTGAAAGTGTTCCAGATTACGTCATAGTTTATAGACACAACGGCGAGAGGCCGCCGTTCTGTCCCTAACCCGGGGAAGATGGTCGAACAAATTTTTATCATCATGGAGAAGAATGCAGGAATTGATCTTTTGGTGACTTGACCAAGCCATCGCGACCTGAACAGAAGAAGATATTCCGTACGGACTACAGCTTCTGCATGTCTCTGAACCCCCCACCTTATGGTTAGTGCAGCTAGACTGCCCTCAGCTCTGTTGGGATCACTTGGAGATAAGCGGTGTTACGGGGCTACCCGTATATTTGGAGACCTAAAACAACTAAAATACACGTGCCGAGACAACCGGTGTTACGTCATTCTCTTGCTAGATCTCTCCAGGGATCGCGACGCGACTTTGCAACACGAGACCGAATTCTCTGTGGTAATGCATCTAACGGCGCCAAAACCGCTTCAACGCTATTGAAACCCCACTATCTGTCAAGATTTATAGTCCGGGTCGAGCGTCATTCGACCACGCACGCAGTGTTTCTTCTAGGACCCCTCATCTTCATTCCCCGTTTATGCCCATCGTTCCCTCCCCAAGCCATTGCCCAAAGTTCAGACGAACTTCTTTCTCGTCCCATCCTCCTGAACATCAGACGACGAAATATTCTTAATTATATTATTATATTCTGTACCCCCCTAATAATCGCAACTTTTGCAGGGCTCTCTGAAATCCTTTACATTCTCGACTAAACAGGGGTCCCCCGTCAGATCTATACCCAATCTCGCTTCCGCAAAAGCAAATACCGAGAGGAAAAATTCGCGCCAAAATGGCAGCCGCCACGCAATCGCCAGTTGACCTCCCTTCGAGACAGTCAACGCTGGCCAGCAATGCAAGCGACGATGCTGTTCCCGAGACGGATCCCAGCAGTGTGAGCTTGGCAGTCCTTTTATTTCTTAATATTTAATGTGAACGAGCGAGATGCAATGCTGCCATGGCACAAACTTTTGGAACTCATATTTCTGACACGCTGCTTCAGGCCGCCGGTCTCCTCGCCCAGAGGCTGAGCGCATGGAAACATGCCGTCGCATACTTGGAGGAATACATGGAGTCGGTGGAGAAGATCCATAAGGCTCAGGCAAAGGAGTATGAAAGAGTCTTGAAGGTATGTTATTGCTGCCTCCTTTTCAAGTAAATCCCTGTCTGTTGGGTTTTGCGCACGGCGGCGACCGACCCCGACTTACACACCGATAAAAGACCATCTCGAAGCCCCTGAAAGAGGGACACCACTTCGACCAGAGCCTCGGTGGCGTCGCCGGCTTCTTCGAGAACATGCGCGTCAACACGCAGTCCCTTGTCAACACCAATCTCGAGACGGAGAAGGCCATAAGAGGCTCCGTTCTCCCCGTCATTGAGCGTTTGCACAAGGAGATCAAGCACAAGGCCAAGGAGCTCGCCCACGGCGCGGAAAAGGGGTCCAAGGAGGTCGCAAAGTCACGCAACACAACCCAAAAACACATTGAGCTCCTCGGCCAGCACACGGCCTCATTCGAGGCCTCGGGCGGCAAGATGTCGCCCCACGACGACCCCTACGTTCTTCAGAGAGGCGTCCTGTACCGTCTCAACCACCAGGTCATGGAGGAGAACAACCACCGCAACGACCTGATTGCCGTGCAGAACAACTTCGAGACCTTCGAGAGCCACATCGTCCGCGTCATCCAGCAGGCCATGGAGGCCTTCAACTCGTTCTGCGGCGGGCAGGCCGAGAAGGTCCGCGCGCTGCACAGCGATATGCTCGGCGCCGCCCAGCGCATCCCGCCCGACTTCGAGTGGAAGCAGTTTTTGGGGAGGAGTCGCGACGTGCTCGTTAATCCTGCCGAGGACCCGCGCACGCTCGACAGCATCACGTTCCCCAACATGGACCACTCGTCGACCAAGCCGCTGATCGAGGGCAGCCTCGAGCGCAAGAGCCGCAACAAGCTCTCGTGGGGTTACCAGACGGGATACTACGTCGTCACGCCGTCCAAGTTTTTGCATGAGTTCAAGGATAGCGATAACTTGCGCAAGGACCCGGTGCCGGAGTTGAGTATCTATTTGCCTGATGCCATCATCGGCGCGCCGCACGAGAACAAGTTCAATGTTAAGGGCAAGGACCGCTCCAAGAGCATCAGCAGCAAGCTGACGGGACACTCGGAGCTTGCGTTCAAGGCGCACACCCCTGCCGATGCGCAGAGGTGGTTCGATGTCATCAGGGGCGTTGCCGGCGCGACGGGGCCCGCGGAGCCCATGAGCCCTACTTCGCCCATCCATAGCGGTCCCCCTACGCCGGAGGCCGTGCTGCAGGAGCAGAAGAAGTTGGAGGCCGGCACGGCGGCTGCTCCTGCTGGTCTTGCGACGCATCACAAGGTCCAGGAGGCTGGTGTTGTGACGGGTGGCGAGACTGTCGCTAGCCCCATGGCGGTGTCTCCTGTTGCGCCTGCTTCTGTTACTACTGCTGGAACTTCGTCCGTGCCGACCTCGGCGGTGGACGAGAAGCCCCCTGTGGCTGCTGCTCCGCCTGCAACTGGTCCTAAGGCTTGATTCATTACCTAAGGCACCTGTCTATTTATTCTGAAGTAGCCAGGCTGAGTGATATCAGTACATGGAGACCTACTTGAAGCGTTTTCGATTGGTTGGTACCGATCATATGGTAGGTAATTGCAGATCGTCTGGAAAGATTGTTCAGATTAAGTTGTCATGGTCGAGATGGAAGGTCGGATGGGGCCCTTGGTTGGTTGTTGAATGAAATGATGACTTTGCTTCACATGGTATTTTTGCTTCACATGGTGTTTTTGCTTCACATGGTGTTTTTGCTTCACATGGTGTTTTTGCTTCACATGGTGTTTTTGCTTCACATGGTGTTTTTGTTTTCTGTGATTGGTCTCTGCCTTCTTTTTCTATGGGTTGTTATCAGCGAGTAGCGCGAATCAGAAATCAAATCAAAATGATGGTTGCTTATGTCGCTCAGTCATTTCAGTCAGTCAAGTATCACGGAGAGGTATGAGTTGCTATTATTACATGCTCTGCCATTTCTCAACTCACAGCATAAACGAGTCCGTTCTAGGTTTCTCTTATGCATTTTGCTGTACTACCTTGGGCAGCTACCTACGGTACCTATTAGTAGATTGTTTACAAAGGCAGTTAGTGTCGGGCAACGAAACACAATGAACGGAACGACGATGAGACGACGGCAACGATCACGATGATTTGCTAGGAAGTTTTGGCCCGAAGCGGACATGCAGTGCTTGTCGGTCGGACAAATGGTAGGTCGGACGGACCGGGACAAACTGCCGGGACCGGGGTGGACCGGGCGATTATGTTGATATATGCAGCTCCTATCCGTTCGCGTGTGTTTTGTTTTTGACAAGTAGGGGCGTAGGGGTTGCATGCATGCTCGATTTTCTCGGTTGAAAACAGATTATATTTCTATCGCTTTGACGTGTTCTCGCTCTCACTCACACGTATAGAACTTGAGCAGTTGTCATGATCCCCTTACCGAAAGGACAGAGGTATTGACCCGTACCTTGTGCTGTGCCGGGAAATAAAGGCTAGGACATGGGACTCGTGTCTATTCTCCATCCCCCGACTGTGCGTATACTATCGACCAGATTGTTCACCACAGTCCTAGTGGGAGTATGAAAGCATGTCTCCTAAGCCAACATTTAGTTTTCAACTGGGAACTATCCAAGCGGCCGGCATAGGAGGCGGCGTAGTACTCCCTCCGTATGTGGCTCCCTTTCCTAGTGCCGCTTTGCCGAGATGTTCTGGCCTCTCTCATCTGGCTGGCGACGACATAATCGAAAAGCAATCGAAAGTGGTTAAAGAGACGGGTGTCGACCCAAGAAGCATATAAGGCAAGATGACACAATTGCGTCAAAAGATGCGAACGCTGCAAGGTTCCATGGGAAGGCGCGCAAGCCACATGCGTGAAGCATATGTAGGAAGGGACGTGGCTTTCCGCCCAGGATATGAGTGAAAGAGTGAGGTTGAGTATGGCACTAGACCCATGACATTGATTGTTTAGACGAGAAGTCTGGATGCATTGATCTTATCAATCGGGTGTGGGTGACGCGAACCGGACCGGCGGTTGTCAGTAAGTGGCTGAGAAGGAGGCGTTCATCGAGCTGTGCGCGAACCATTCATTGATCATGTTTCTTTGGCATTTCAATGTTGCGGGGCGTATAGCCATGCGAGCGCCCGCAACTGCGAAAGGCAGCCCAAGCGGTAAAAGTACCTTAGGTATGAAACTCGAAACGACCGAATCCGGAAGAGAACGTGGGATGGGTGTGAGGGGGGTTGCTTCTTGCGTGGACGCGGAGTGAAGCTACCTTGTCTGAGGCGGCTGAGAAGGTGGGTTGTGTGTGTGGGAGCGTGTACGGATCTGTTTCTGCTGCTCTGCGTGGTGGCTCTCACTCGAGCCCAGCCTTATTCGTCCATTCCACCTTGCGCATAATATGGGAGGGGACGAGGTACAATGACAGTTGCTGTGATTCGTGGCCTGCCAAAGCAAGTGCTTCCTTCGCAGCACCTCAAGTAGTAAGTGGGAAACCGTTCTGCCAGTGTGACACCCACCAGGGAAATGGTAGTACTTCATGGCAGGATTTATACCACTAGGAGTCTGGCTTGGTTCATTCCATGGGGGAGCCTCGCCCGCCTCACCCGATGAGCTTTCTGCCCTGCCTGCTTCCCGCTTGCGTCTGGCTGGCGTCTTTGACCACACCAGCCAGCACTGCAGTGCAGTGCTTCACGCTGGCAATTCCACACCTTGATTCTGTGCCTGTTTCCCGAGCTTCTCCGAGCGAATCCAGGCGCGGGGCGAATGCACCTGGTCTTCTCACTGCTCTGCTTTGTGCACTTTGGCCCGGTTCTATGGTTCCTTCGATATCTGGAGACCAAATAAACAGCAGAATGGCGCGAGTAAGTGGTCGTCAACTAACTAAGCGGACGGCCGGTGAACTCGTCCAAGTTGCCCATTGCCGCTGGTCTTTAAGACTTCGTGGTTGACCTTCTGTGATCCGGACGAGGCTCTCGCTCTGCTGAGTGCCAGGGGCCTCTGGACCACCCTCCCCATAAGTAGCTAGATGGCATTCTTTCTCGATGGAGGTGTCGGCTGTGGATTTGTCGTAATTGGCCGCCTCACCTTTTCTTCCCCTCTCTCAACTCGAGAGAAATGGTGATCCAAACTGCCGAGTACCTGCAGAAATAGTCTCCCGGGCAAGGTGACGGGAATATGCCTGGGCTCAAATACTGACACGTCAACAGATCTATGCTTGGTGCTCCATGCTGGTGGTTGCATATGTTGGTGCGATGCTTCTATATATGTGATGAGACCGGCATGCTGAGACTCGTCTGTTGTCCCCGTCTTGACTATCGCTTCCACTTTCGATGTTCGGGCCAGCCTTACTTCGTGAGCTTCTTCGACCGGCGTCGCCCCATTTGTGCACAGCCTCGCGCGTCTACAGCAGACAACACCGCAACGAGCTCAGGAAGGTATCGATAACTCGTCGCCGGCTGCTCGTCCGGGCAGGCCAGAGCGGCCGCGGACAAGGATACGGTCTCTTCAACCTCCTCGCCCGCATCTAACTCCTTTGAGTTTCGATTTGCTTCGCTCTTCTCTTCCGCGTCACTGTTTGAACCATGACCAAGGCATGGGACGAGCACCGGGGGAAAATTGTTGGCTTCTACAAAGAACAGAATAAGCCTCTCCATGAGGTACAGCGAATCATGGAGAAAGAGTACCGATTCACAGCGTCGTACGTGACTGCGCCCATCTTCTTTGGAGATTATTTGTCGAGAACTCAAACGCCTTCCTCCAATCCCCCCTCTTCTTCGCCTTGGCGGGCGTGCCCCTGCGTGTTGGAATGAAAGGCTGTGGAACTTCTTTGAATTGGACTGTTGTGAGGCAGAGAACTCATAATCTGATATGAATATCTACAGCACCCGGGCGTACAGATCACGATTCGACAAATGGGGCATCCGCAAGTACTCTTGCCGCAAACGCAGACATTCAATTGCGAATACCGACAAGACATCGGCCTCAGAAGATGCGGCCGATCCTGATCCGGACGAGAACATCAGCCTCATGTCGGGATCGGGGTCGCCTACAATGATGCCTGGTGGTTACTACGCCCCTGGCATATGCGGAGGAACGACATCACCAGAAGCTCTAGGGAGGTGAGTTCGACTTCGCAAAACATCTTCCTAAATATGAAGTCAACGGGTGGACGTTGGGCTTGAAAAAAACATGGCTGACCAGAAAATCCCCCTTCTCCATCATCCAGCCCGGTTGCCTTCGCCAAATTCGAACCTCGAACACACCAATATGGCGAGAGAGTCAGAAAGCCATCTCACTCTGGTGCCGTCTCCCCAGGGAGTTTCACGCGAGACCGCCACTACCAACTCCAGCTCGAGCACCAGCAACAGCATCTCCACATGGCAAACGCAGCAGCATCGACAGACTGTTATCCATCCAACCATGACTCCAGCACGCACGAGCCACTATATCACCTGAGCCCTCGAGGGGGGCTTATAGGTGCCATGCCTCTAGCCGCGTCGCCGTCAGATCAAAGTGGTGGCTTCTCCCAGGTCCACTGTCCCACCCCGATGGCATATGCCTATTCTTTTGACCATATGGTCAAGGCGCCTCGCGAATAAGCGACGGTGTACACCGTCCAAGACGGCGGACGGAAAGTCGCGTACGACGGCGGTATTCTGGAGTATCCAAGGTAGCAATGCTACATGAAGATTGTTTTGCAGTTAGCACGCCAGAAGCCACATTTCCCATATGTCGTAATTTTCTGTTGTAGTTTTATGGAGGTCGTGTAGGGCAAGTTGGGGCTGAGAGCACATGTTTCCCATAACAGAATGAGCGATTTTGTCCCTTTTTGAATGCCAGGCGTTTAACCTCGAGAGGCGAGAGCGGGGAACGGCGCATACAGGAGAACCAACAGGTAAACCAACTAACAACAGCAACAAGTGTATCAGGTACTGGGGCTGACACATGTCACTCCCCTTTCGATTTTGTATTCTTCTCGTCAAGCTCGGGAAGACTTTGCATCTTATGGGAATAGCGGCCCGGTAGTCATGGCCAGTCGAGTTCATGGCAGCTAAGATGAGCTAAAGGATGAGCTTCGGATCTCGTTTAATGAGCAATGAAATCCATTTTAGAGACATCGGAGAGTTGGTCGAGCATCCCCAACTTATTGGGCCAGAACCAAGCCGTGCTCGATCGAAACAGTGGATGGCATACACGCATGTTTACTCGTCCTTGATCTCTTCGTGTCTCCTGCGGGGCCGACCCTTCTCCCTCTTGAGATTGGCCGAACTTCCCACAAGTAAACTCTCATCGGCCTCGCCATCGGGCTCGATGTCAGACGTGTCGTCGACGTTCCGCTGTGCTTCTTTCTCGGCACGTCTGACTCTCCGCATCATCACAGGGTCAGGGTAGAGATCCACTATCCGCAAGGTCTAATAGAATGTTAGCAGTTGCACCTTGTGTAATGCAATTGGTGATCCATACCTGGGGGCAAACGGGGCACTGTGCCGCGCCACCGCTGGTTCTAATATGTTCCACAATAGCGGCTTTCTCAAAGGTGTGCTTGCACTTATGGTTACTGTACGGCTCCTTCGGGAACTCCACTCCCGACAACGGGCACCTGAGATCTGTGATTTCGCGCTCAACCACAAGGTCGTCATCTGCATCCTCGACTGTCACACCCTTGGTGGGTCTTCCGAGCTCGTCGAACCAAGTGGAGGCGTCGGGTAGTGGGATCTGATCTCCCTGATGTTGCGCATCGTGCCAAGTTTTCTTGAACGAAATATAATCGTTATTCTGACCGTAACGCTGATAGGCACTCATGCTGCCGTACTCCTCCGCCTTGGATCCACGGGTGGTCTTGAGGATGTTGAAAACGCCCGTGATCGGGGTCTCATCCTCAGCTTCGTGCATGTCCACGTCTCCGTCCTCCTCTTCAACCTCATCGGGTTCATCCTCATCGCTAACAACCCGACGCCGCCTTTTGGGAACCTTCGGCTTTCGCTCTGGGCGTGGATTTTGTGCCGCAACCTGCTGCTCTACCGTCTGCAGAACCTGCTTCTCATCCTCAAGTTCGGCACGGTAATCAATCACCTCGCGTAATGCCGCCTCAGAGCAATCGGTCAATCTGGACACTTCGGGTTCTAATTCGGCTAGAAAATGTTCCAACTGAAGCTCGGCTTCGGTCTTGTCTGTTTCACCACGTGTGCTTCGCTTCTTAGCTAGGCCGGCTAGTGTCTGCTGTCGCGCAAAGAGAACATCATTGATGGCGCCCACACTCTCTTGCAAGTAGCCGGTCGACTTGGCGAGGTGCTGTTCGTACCTTCGCGTCTCGCGATGGTTGCAAAGTTCTGTCAAGGAGCGCTTTCCTGCATCAACCATAGGATATGCTGGAGCTTCATAGGGCGGAAGCTCAACCGGGCTGGATGTTGAAGAGGTCGTGGCAGTGCCGGTTGGGTGCGACCGCTGCAGGAGTCGTGGCATGGCTTGGATTGTTTGTCGATGATGCCGCAATTAGATGGGAAAATGGACCAGCTTTCACCGATCTGCTAGACTGTTTCGCGAGACTAAAATCGGGCAGGTTGGGATAGGTGTAGGTTATAATTCGTCAACTGTCGTGTATCGTGAAATGTCTAGAGGGCCCTGCAGGAGAAGCCCGTCGAAAGGGAACCCAACGGAAGATTGCAGTGTAGAGTCAGAGCTTTCAAAGATCAGGGGGCAAAATCCAGTCATACACGTGGGACAATGACAAAATTGTGGCCACTTTGCAGGTTTTTTTTGTGGCAGAACTTCCAAAAAGTGGAAGGTGGAAGTCGTGGGAAAGTGGTTGACGCGTGAAACTCCAGATCAGACGCGTCCACCGCCGTTTGTGGTTCTAGGCTGCCAGCTTGCCAGGCAGTTGCAGCTGACAGGAAACTGGAGTGGAGCGAGTGGGCTGAAAGCCACGCTGCTTGGCAGGACCGGGGACCCAACAGCAAGCAGTAGCACAGAATCGCAGCTGGCAAGCCCTTGGCAGTCTCCACCCACGGATGTCGGCAGCCCCTAAGTAGAACGAGGACAGCGATCGCGAGCCGCATCTTCCACCTTTCTTGAAGTGTGAAGATGGGAGCCAGCAATTGGTCAATCCGAAATCACCGGAGGCAACGGGGAAACCCCCACTTGACTTGCTTCAGCCTCATCAACCCTTCCAGGTTGGAACCATGTGAACACAGAATTCGCCGACTACGTCAAAGGCGTGTGCTTCTCCATCTCACTCACTGACAGGTTCTTGTGACGCCCGATCACAGACCTACTTCCCGCTTCAAGGTCAAGGGATAGATGTACAGACTCTAGTCTCTACCGAGAACCGGGGAGACGGGCACCCGGAACGACACCGAGCTCGGTGTGCGCACTACGCTCAGCGCTTGAGATGCCAGGCCTGCGTCTGAGTGAGCTAAATACCGGCGCCCGAGACACACGATCCGTCCGGTCGGTGGAGCTACGCACTCGGATCACGATGGAATAAGCATACCTTCAACTTGGCGCTAGCTCTGTCAGCGGCGTAGCGCTGCGTCTGCTTCTCATCGGCACAAACCGAAGACATGGAAATGACACTGGACGCACCAAGCCAGCCGGCCTACCTATTTCCTATATGCCGACGCAACCTGAGCAAGCCCTCCGGTATTGGGTTGACGGGATCGATGGATTTCCATGTAATTCCCGTCCCAGCGTACAACGGATGAGTTGCGTGCTCGCGCTGTGCAACCTTACAGCAGGGAAATCTGGAAATGTCGAGCAGGAGCGTATCAGGTGACAGATGACGGGATGCTCGAATTAAGGAAGCCGCAAGTCGGAAGGTGGACGCAGGAAGTAGAGGCAGGTATAATCTGTCCCGAAAGGGAAGTCACGATGCCCTTTCTCGTTGTCGCCCTTTCTCAACCAACGTCTCTCATTTCCAAATGCCTCTTTCCCCCTCTCCGTGCCCATCTTGCCCTAGCGCCATCGAGATTGCCATCGCCCATGATACCAATCAATATCAGGCCGGAATCAGACCATCGGTGGGAGTCGTGTCTTGCTGCATGGATGCGTGCCAGCTCACCGAGTTTAGCTTTCACACGCAGCCCCATGTCGGCTTCTTGACCCTCTGACTCTCTACCGGTAACTATCTCTGCTGCTCTGAACTTAGTACCAGAGATGCCGATGCCCGGTACCTTTTTTCCCTGCCGAGGTTTCACGCTCGCTGAGAGCAAACCTCTCATGCCAGACCGAGGAAGCTTTGAGGCGCGGCGGCAATTTGGCCAATGATGCGCATCATGCGCAAGAGAGAGCAGAAATGCGCACGTGTGTGGGAGGTTGCAAAGATCAAAGAGGTTCTCTGGATAAATTCGTGTCGCCGAAACAAGATGGAAAGCAAAGAGTGAAGCGAAACAATGGCGTGCAGCGGATGAAGCCCTTAGACACTGCAGTCCTTGACTCCTTGTTTCTTTGTCGCGGGCGGAGCATGCGCAAGGCCGCAAGTTCGTAAAGCAGCCTGTTGGTGGTCAATGTGTTCGGCGCTGGGTTGGGTGCGATGGGTTCGATGGGGTGCGTGTTGTATGCGTGGGCGCCGTTCTTTGGCTCGATCGCCAGAGACGGCGCGATGGCTCCAGATCTTGACCGGGAACCGTTCGGCAGCCATCGCGCCCCTCGACCGCCCATCGACCGCCCATCGACCGCCCATCGACCACCCCTTTCTGTCCCGTCAGCATTTGCACTCAGACTTTCCACATTCACACAGCGCCCACCCCATGTCCATGCAGTCTCACCTGTTTATGACGACTCAACAGAGCAAGCTACGCCCGCATCAGACCATCTGGCGACCTTACCCCTACCGACGGCAGTCTGCCCGGGCTCCGGATGATCTGGACTCCACCAAAATGAAAGCGCAACCACGGGGAATTGCTACTTGACATGGCTGAAGGCCTCCATAGGGCTAAGACGGGACCCTGTTAGGGTCCTCAAGGGTCTTTGGGGCCCGGATCGACTGCCCATACCGCCACACCCAAGCATGTTCTGCATTGGCGCAGCTGTTAGGGTGCTTTCGATTCCAGCGGCTGCCGGTGCATGCTTCGATCAGAGCCATGTATCGAGACCACATCATGAAGGGCATAAGCAAACCAAGCACCTCATCGGCACGTCGAACGGTCTGGACGAGTGCCATGACTATCTCTATCCGCTTCCCGCGCGTCTGTCGAAGAAAGCCGCCGCTTCTATATCTCCTCTTCTCATTGTCGATATCTGGATGTGTGGTACATGTTCTTGTACGCCTACGATCTGCTTCATTTATCACGTCCAAGCTGTGTCCCCATCTGACGACCCGGCGATAAGGTTTCTCTCCCCCTTTGCCAGACCAAACAAACCTTCCGAGATCTCGATCCACGGATGGTCGTCCCCGACAGACAGACGTGCACGCACGGCTCCGTTAAATATCCTCCCGCCCGCCCCCTCCAGGGTCTGGGCCATCATCCCCTTGCTTCACTCCTTGTCGTCTACCCATTCTCATCTGGCCCTCTTCATTGGTCTGGTCTATTTGACACCATCGTTACACAACCTGCGGCTCCCATCAACATCCAAGTCCACCTCCTGTCCTGGTCTAGAACTTGAACCATAATTGCGAGTTACTAGGAACCGGCCTGCCGTGCTGGCAGTGAGATTACTGTTTCCGGATAGCCTCGCAAATACGCACCACAGCCTGTTCCCTGTCCTTGGTCATCCCGAGCACGGAATCCTGCCATATAACCAACAATGACAATGAACTACTGGGAGCAAGCCGCGTATGAGGTATTTCGCCTCGGATCCTCGTCACCCGGCTCTTGAACATCTGCTAAAAGAGCCAGTCGTCCTCAACCACCTCTAATGGCGGTGTCTTCCACCCCACCCTCTACGCGCCGAGTTCGTACAACATCATGCAGATTCTGGTACGCTCTCCCTTGTCGAACTTTGGTCTGAGAGTTTTGCGTCCTTAACAAGCATACCAGGCTCAAATATGGAACCGTCCCAATCCGCAGGTCGATTTGGGCCCGGTCGACATGTCGTGTCCGATCGTTGTGTGCGACATGCAAAAACCAGACCAGCCAATCGTGTACGCATCGGAACCTTTCTACGAGCTCACGGGCTACACCGACACCGATGTCATTGGCAAGAACTGCAGGATGCTCCAGGCCCCGGGTGGAAAGGTCAAGCCCATGTCTGCGAGGAAGTACGTCGACAAGGAGAGCATTAAGAAAATGCGCAAGGCGGTCGAGAAGTTTGCGGAGCTGCAGCTCGATGTTGTCAACTTCAAGAAAAACGGGGAGGCGTTCACCAACCGAGTGGCAATAATTCCCGTGCAGTGGGAGGACCACAGCTACTGCGTCGGCTTCATGAACCAGATGGATTGACTTGGAACTCAGCATCCCTCTATTTCGCATTTTCCGGAGTCTCTTTACGTTTGGAAGGCTCAAAATCCGTTTGGCCTTTCTCTTTATACCCTTCAGCGACCGTTTCTTTACTTGGTCGATCAGTTATCATACTGAGGCACTACCCCTCTGTCTTGGCATCTCATTTGGTAGCCTCTGTTTACCTCCCCCTTCCTTATTTTATCTCCTGAGGGCTGCATTCCAGTCATCCCTTTTCGGTTTTCTTGATTGGCGGACAAGAGCACACACATAATGATATCATTAGCGAGGCGTTTTTGGAGGGGGTAAACACTAAGGATCACGGATAACTCCGGGATGGTTATAACTGAATGATCTTGATCATGCCCTCATGGATGGAGCTTCATGTTCGGTAGCGGAGTGGATATGATAGCAATATGATCATGAATACCGCTTTTACACATCCCATTTGGCAATCCTGCGGGACTGAAAAAGACACTTTAATGCATCTATTCCATTTTCTTTGGAATCTTTTGTCTCTGAGGAAACTTTCCCTAGGGTGTGATTTGACACTCATAAGACGTCCATTGTGGGCAAATGAGTGAGCCATTGAGAAGAAAGCATATTACCATGTATAACATACGGGCTATACATCTTACGTTTGACACTGTGAAGTGACTGGACTAATTGGGTAAGCCGAGATGTTCAAGTCATCAGGTACTTAATAGCGCATCTTGTGGACAGAATACCAACGACAGGTCACCATTATGCAAACGCCTTTCTTACTTTCTACTCGATACCCAGCAAATTATACGATATGGTTACAAAAAGGCTGTCCCAGAATCGAATTCTCCGCGGCGGCGAAGAACACCGTCTCCGGCAGGTATGCAGTTGGTTGAAGCTAGCCAAGGTAGGAGGAATCTTCCCATTGCATCGTCATGGAAGCATCATTGTGGCCTGATGTGAAGTGTAAGATTCGCCAGGGGGTCGTTTTGGTGGCGTCGGTCTGTGATCGATCGCATGTACTATGTATGTGACAGTTACAGGTCCTCGTCCTATGCACAATTTTCGTTGACAACCCCCTTCTCCTCCTCTTAGCCGGCCGTAAACGAAGCATGGAATCTATGGCTGCTTGAAAGTCGAGCCGATAGGCCCAAACTTGATATTGGAGTAGATGACCTGGCTCGTACCCTGGGCCGTCTCGACCTCGGACGGCACGCCCGTGTCGGTGGCACAAGTGCCGCGGCCCTTGCCGGGCGCGTCGGGGCTGGCATCGGTCGGGAAGGTCGAGTCGAGCCACAACATGTTGGAGTAGTGGTCGTCCCAGAGCGACATGACCAGCACCATGGGTGCAGCAACAGCCTTGCTGAACTGTGTCATGCCGCCCTGCGCCTTGAAGATATCCTGGTCCCCGAACGCAATCTTTTGCTTCTCGCAAAAGTCAGCAGTAATAGAATTGCCGGGGTTGCCGTCGATCGTGCTCTCCGAGTTGGGGATGACCTTGCCGTCCTGGACATAAAACCGCTTGATCTCCGAGAGCTGCCCGTTGGATCCCTTAATGAATTGCGTCACCACCGTCATTTTCTTTTTGGTGTCGACCGTCATGCCCGGACCGTAGAATTCCCGGTCGCCTTGGCGGTACGAGTTGAAGTCGCAGCCGTCGGGGTCGCAGGTGCCGGCGTAGCGCGTGTCCGAGTAGGTGCCACCGCACTCGTCGCCCTGGCAGCGGTGCTGGCCGACCGTTTTGCACGGGTGGGGGGTGTAGGCCGTAGAGATGGAGTTGGCCTCCCAGATATCCATCTCGGTGCAGCAAGAGCCGTAGCCTCCGACACCGGCGTTCGGGTCGTTAGACGATTCCTTCCACTCGGCCGAGTTGGCCTCGCCGTTCACGAATTTGAGATCTCTGGGGCATTGAGCGTCACAGTATCCGGTGCCGTACTTGGCACCAGCCTTGTTGCCAGAGTATTTGGACATACCACCATCTTCGTCCATGGAAACGAAGTAGAGAGCTCCGTTAAGACCGCATCTATTTCACTCTTGCATTAAAATATTTTCTTTCGGTGATTGGAAATCCAAACATACCCGAGCTTCGAGACGTCCACGTCAAAAGTGAACTCGTTTCCGAGGAGTGTGAACATCTGGTACTTGGTCCCGCCGCTAGCCATGAGGTACAAACGGGAACCAATGTTGGTGGCTAGATATCGACCAAAATGTGTTAATTTTCCATTTCTAAGCTATATCCGTCCAGACTCCGTTTGAAGGCATTGGTAGATGGGCTTAACTTACAGTACTCTCCCTTGGTCATGAACTTGAGGGTCAAGCCGTTGCCGCTGGTCGTGGCACCATAGGTAGCCGAGTAGGAAGCGCCATCGACAGCGCAGTTGGCCGAGCAAGACTTTGCGTCCTTGCAGATGGTCGTGTTCCACGCGTTGCCGTTGTAGCAGTTGGAGTAGCCGCCCTTGTCGTGGACCCAGCGCCAGTTGGCGTCGATGGTGACCTCACCGTTCACGGTCGTGCACGAGCTGCCGCCGGTGCCTGTGCACTTTTGCCAGCTCATCTTGGGATGGGTCTCGGTGGTCTCCTTGCCGACCTGCTGGGCGACAGTCAGGCCCGCGAGGGCCGCAAAGGCGGCGAACTTGGCGATCATTTTGGCCAGAGGAAATCCACTAAAGAGTGACAGGATATTTGGTCTGGAAGATGATGCGGGAGGCCCGTCCTGAGAGTTTCGTGGGGAAGAGGAGTTCGGGGAAATCCTTTTTATATGCCACGGTCCTGGCTGACGTGTATGTACTGGCTGTTCGATATATCGGGTATATCGATGCCCTAGCGGCGAGTCTCGTCTTCCATCGTCCGTTCGGCCATGGGAGAAGCGCACCACTCTTGCTGGTCGTCAACCGCCACTCCGTCGCCATGACATGAGCTGTCTCGGTAACATGGGCCTGAAAGCCGGCGACTATATTCGCTCAACGGGTGCCTGAATATGAGAAGAGGGCCCTGTCTGCAAATGAAGTGATATGGGGATCCTCAACACCCTGGACTCGGTATCCCGCCAGCCGCGCGCGTGTGTGCATAGAATATCCTCTTTTCCTGCCTTGCTTTTACGCTGCAAGCCCCGGAGAGAAAGAGAAGTGCATGTCGAATTTGCGGAGAAACAACCATAAGGCAATTTGGAAGCGGTTGTTTGACAACCATAATTCGTCCGTAATAGTCCAGTCTCGTAGACGCAGCCCCGAAGAAAGAGAGGCACTCATGTGCATATGCCCAGCGTGATAGACAGACAACCAGCTGCCTGGCTTTGTGAAGCGGTACACAGCAAGCCATGGTAAGCCTTTCCGCCACTTCTTTCTAGCTTTGGAGTTGCGCACTGGGTTATCCAGTCTGCTGGGCCGTGCCAGATTGTCGGCTTCGGGGAAGCTAATAGGACCCGGAGGACATCTCGTGAACAGGACCGGTAGTGACTGCCCGCGGGAGCTGAGGCAGATGACCCTTCGAATATCGGTCTCAGTGGACATATCGGTCTCAGTGGATCGTACCCCACATTACAGAGACATTTTTGGTCTTGTCGTCCGACGAGTCTCCATGCAAACTCTCGCTCTTGCGCCACCACGGCAGGGAAGGGCCGAAATTCGTCGTGTGGGGAAGCACAACAGGCGGGGATGTAATAAGCCAGCAGAAGCAGCGAGAGACATCGACTGCTGAGAGATGGAGATGAGAGCTCGGTGATAGCGAGGATTGACCATGCCGATGCGGTGCTCTGAGCGCCGGTCAGCCCGTGGCTTGCTTTCTTAGCGAGAAAAGCACTGAAGGACGGAGTCGTAGAGCGCAGCGAACGCGGTAGGGGAGTGGATCTTCAGCTCTCAAGCCGCACCACCGTCCCAGTGCGGCTGGCCGGCCGAAGGCTTCACGATGCCATCCGTGCTATGGTCTGCCATGCAAATGCGGGCGAAAGGCCCACTCTCTCCCTCTTTCGCCTGTGTCGGTCTTGCCGTTTTCTGGTTTTCTTCTCTCAGAGGTGCCGGCTAAATAGTTCATCCAGCTGGGTGTTTCTTGGTTCAAACAGGTTGTCTGACAAGTGTTGATAGCAAGTTCGAGAAGGGATAGAAAAAAGAGCAGAAAAGGAGGAAGTTTCTCCACCTCCCCAGAGCCTCAAAATTGGGGCGACCCTGAGGAGAAATACTCCAAGAGGTGCGGAGATAAATGGTTGCCAGATCACGTAGGACAAGATCTTGTTTCAATCTGCATAACATGATCTAGAATCTGAATCATGGAGCCAAGCTGTATAGGGCTGGCAGGGTCTTGCGGAGAGCTTCATATTCTTGGTGAAGTCGGTTGCACCCTGTTGAATGAAGAGCTCGCTCGGCAGTCGAGAGTAATGAGGGGATTCTAACGTCTTAGGTGGATAAATCTCCTGACTGGGCGGCCTGACGAGGGTCAAGCCAAACTGCCTATTGGAGATTGATTAGCCAAGAACGTCCTGTTTAGCCAGTATGAGAAGACGAAGGGTCAGCGGTATCTCGACAAACTGACGCCAGAAAGGACCGCAAAATGCTGGATAGAGTAAATATTCCGCCAGTAGCGCTGGTTTTGTCTGACTTTTTCTACATGTTCTCAACGGACCGATCGTGACAAATAGAGAGAGGGTGGATGGGCCGAACTTCTCTGCCTTTTAAAGGTTGACCCCCAGGTTCGGCATAATTATCGCAGGTCAGGTGTAGTAATTAGACAATATGTCCTGCCAATGGGTCGTTGACCGTAGGCAAGTGCGACGTGGTGTAAGTTCGTGTAATTCGCAGTTGTCTGGATATCTGAGATCTCCAAGGAGCAGTCACTAGAAGTCAAGGTCTACTTTAGCTGCTGACCACGTGAGAGGCGCAACGGTGTTCCGAGGTACATACAGGTCCCGTGACATCGACTTCACTTGACTTCCCGTTCATACGTACCTGTTCTAGCTCGACAAGCTTTGGGAATCTTAGTCAAACGTGCCCTGTGATCAAGTCTCTTGAATTTTTATATAATTCGATTTCAGCAAAAAGGACGTCAAATAGACCACAGACAGGGCGAAACAGCCACAAGCAACGACCAACAGATCATTAACATACCTGGAAATGGCGTCAACACGAGGACCAGTCCCGGTCAAGTTGACCACAAAAGGAGCGGCAGAAACCCTGCGTGTCGGACCCCTGACGATTCGCGTCTACGAAGACGGATCCTTAACAGAGAACCGGGTCAGCGGCGTGCTCATCGAGGTGCCCGCGGGCAAATCCGGCCCGCCCATGCACTGGCACCGCTTTCACGATGAGCTCTTCTTCGTAACCAAAGGGACGATGCGGTTCCCAACTCCGGACGGTGAGGTCGACGCTTCGGCCGGGGATCTCGTCACAGTTCCGCCGAGAGCGATCCATACCTTTAAGAACGCTTCCGAGACCGAAGATTGCGCCTGCTACATGACTGCGACGCCTGGTAAGTTGCGTGCACATCCACATCAAGATAAAACGTTGATTCGCGGTGGCGCTTTGTTCACAGCACACTATGTAGACTGTGAGTTCAAACCAGCTTTCAGTGTCAGCATTGGTGATTAGTAGTCGATACTGATTGATCATGCCAGACTTCCGAATGCTCTCAAAAGCCACCGAGGACAACAAGCAACTCGGTCCAGGTGAAACCCAGCATTTGATGGCGTTGTTTGGAACATTCCCTGCAGATGTTGAGTCGGAACCGTGAGGTCGTCTGGGAGATCCAAGTGGTGATGTAAATATCATATCTTGATCCGCAAACCGCGATATTTATCTCGACTCGGTATCGTTGTCGTCCCTATTGCCAACAACAGAAATTGACTATTAAAACGCAAAGAGGTGGTCTAACGGGACTGGAGAAAATGTCTTACCAAACTGTAACGCTATATATAACCACGACCCGAAGTACACCTCTACTAGGATTTAAAACCCTATTTGTATAAGAAATAGCCGTTGTGTCCGCCACACATTACTGTAGGTATTTGTCTTACTACAGCGCCTATAATGAGAATCCTAATGCTTTGATAGCAGAGTTAGTATACTCCTAGTAAGCTTAAAATATACCTTTAAGTAAATTGAATATCAGGTTTGTACTTGGTATAATAATACGTGATTTCTTATCTAAATAAAGCCTTAGAATGTACTTGCACTAAGCTTTCCAGATCATGGCAAAGGAGTCCCTGCAGTTTGGTGAGACGTTTCCTACAGCCCCCCGAGACCACCTCAACGCAAAACACCTTATAGACCAACGAGCCTCATTTGGCCATACCAAATGTACTTGCTGCAATCGTACCTTTTTTCGTGGGGTATCTGTACATATCGTGACATGGCTGACACCGCGACTTGTATCATCGTCACGGTGATCTGGAGCCGCAACATTGTTAGGTCATGCTTACTTTGCTTGCAACCTCCCCGAACGGCGCCTCGCAGCCATGCTCTCTGTTGTCTTCCCTTCCTCCAGATCGCCGCCATTAGCAACGGCACCCTTCTTGGTTGATGATGTTTTGCCTTTCTTAGCCGGTTTAGGTTTCTCTTCCTCCGCCTCTTCCTCTTCTGCTTCCTCCGCCTTCCTCTTGTTCTTTGGTGCTGGGGCTTCCTTCTTGACAGCCTTAGCAGCTTTATCAACCTTCTGCTTAGATGATTTCTTCGATTTCGACTCCTCTTCTTCAGATTCGACAGGTTCAATCTTGACGCCCTTCGACAACTTCGTCTTCGATGCCTTCTTCGGTCTGGCTCCTATGTCAGCACCGAGAGGTTCCTCCTCGACGCCCGGTACAACTCGGCCGGTCTTTTTCTGAATGTTTGGAGCGTAGCAGCTTGTCCTCCCTCCCACCGTGAGGAACGCCAATTTCTCGCCGTTCGGAAGCGCACCAGCTGCACCCTTTTTTCCCTTGCCCCATCGGTAATTGAACAGCCAATGTTCAGGGAATTGGTCAGAGTCCCCCAGTTTGTCGACAGCCAATTGGCAGACATATCGAATTGACTTGTAGAGATCCGTGATCTGATCATCATTGAACTCATCGCAGTACTGCTCGGGATGAAGTTTCGCATGATAGAGCACTTCGTCGCCAACCCAGTTGCCAATGCCGCTGATGAAGGCCTGGTCAAGTAAGAGCGCCTTGACCGGCACATGCCGGGATCGCATTTTGTTCTTCAGGAATTCTTCGGTAAAAATATCTGTATCGACCACGGGATCCGGCCCGTTCTCAACAAGAGGCGAGTGCTGTCGGATGGATTCTCCAGGGCAGTCAACCAGACGGACCCGGCCGAATCGCCGAGGATCCGTGAACGCAACCTCCACCGGGGAATCGTCGTCTGTCTTTAGCTGGAATTTCCAGAACTTGGGTGGCCACATATCAAGCTCTTCCGGTTTCATCTTCTTGTAGTAATTTGTGTAGGCTGTCCGGTCACCTTTAATATGCACCCAACCTGTCATGCCGAAATGGAAAACGGGATGAGGGGGGATATCCAGGACAAGCCTGGCTATAAGTTAGCCTCTTGGACCACCAAGAGTGTCCTGGTTAACTAACCAGAAATATTTCCCTTGGCTTCCGGCTGAAAGGACCTATGATGGAGTCAGTATGTATAGCTGGAAATTAAAGCAGAAGCAGACAAACCTTCTTCCCGGTCATGGCGGCAGCAAATTCTGGCCCCGTAGTGCCGGCCTTACCAAACACATTGGCATCTTCTATGGCGGTGGCATGCTTAATTGTCTTACCCACCAAGTAAACACGGAAAAAGTGGACGGCTCGGGCAACTTTTGGTGCAAGACTCGGTTAGCGGTGGAATTGACCAAAGTCGTCTCAATTCATCTCCTGCTTACTTTCTGCAATTTCAGGCATCGTGTTGAAGGCGCTCTTGGAGATAACTGGAAATATCTGAGATCTCCAAGGTTGAAGGAGCATGGATGGATGGATGGATGGAATTTATTTCGCCCGGAGGCACTAAGCCTAAAGGGCCTATGCACGCTAACCTCATTCGGTTCATCCAATTCTGCTATTGTCTCGTCCAAGCCCTCTACTTTTTCACCTTTAGACCACCCAACGCCTCTTGTCGTATTATTAGCAGATCGTCTGGGAGTTTATATTCTCCAAGTGTTCAGCGTCCTATCTTCAGCAGCTAAAGCAGGATCTGCTGGTTGAGGCTACGTGGGCCCCTTGGTCAAGTTCTCTTACTGCGATGCATCTATTCTCTGTGCATCCAAATCCAGTCTTCCTATTGACATGGTATACTTGATCGTTGCCCGAACTGCCTTCATGTCTGGCGACCATTTCTTTGGGTCCGATGGCGCTTTTCCTCCCAGATAGAACGAGAGACTCCCCCGTCTTGTCGTTGTACATTGCAGCATACCTTCTCGTAGAGCCGTCCATCTTACGCATCGTAGCAGGAAGTGATCCACGGTTTCCCTCGCGTGACCGCAATCACATAGGTCGGATTCAGCTGCCCTGATTCTATATAGAAATCTGTTCAATCTCGCCAAACCTGTCCGGAGTTGTGCCAGTACACAGGCCTCTTTTCGCTTCAGCTTGTCGTACAGGTCGTGCGTGTGTCTGCCCGGGAGCGCCACATCAATGATCTTTGAGAACTTGCCCACCCCTCCCGGGAGCCTTGTTCGCTGTTGCTTGGTCGTTGCTAGTCTAATGGCAGTTAACTTGGCGTGCTGTACGTGGAGGTATGGCGCATGCCCTCGCTTTGTTGCCCTTTATGCTGCTGCTTTTGCTTCAGATCCAAGTGAAAAGTCATTGTCTGTTGGTACCCGCTGGAAGACCACTGAGTTACCTCTTTGGTTCAGCAGTTTGGTTGACTCGTATATTTGTCGTATCGTAACTTGACCTGACTGCTGCTGCGGTTGACCAATTGCTCTCAGCGCCGATTGGTTCCTTGTGAAAATTGTGATATGTCTGTGACAGACGGTCGGTGACACGTTCTGCAAGGCCGTTGCTATAGCCAGTAATTCTGCGGTATACGGATTCTGCTCTTCCATTGTTCCAATGGTTACCGCCTGTTTTGTCGCTGCTTCATCCGTCCTATGGAAGAGGGTGTCCCGTACACAGCTGCCCATACCAACCATCCCTCTCTTTACAGACACGCCAGTAGCGATCACAATGCCTGTTGCTTTGCTCACTACTTCGGCTGCCGTCTTCCGGTCTTGTTCATATCTTATCTGTAGACGTGGCTCCCAATGTCCCGGGCAGTGTATGGGTATTGATCCATAATCTAGCTGCCCTCTGGGCATGACGTTCTCGTATCGAAGGAATGCTGGCTTCCGCTTCTGCCATAGCCGTTGCTACTGTTCGAAAAGCCCCTGTGATAGCCAGAGCCCCGATCTTCTGTGCCCTGTTTAGCCAACTCAGCGCCTTTTCCCCGCACGCGTGCATCCAGATGTTTGCAGCGTAGTCCATGACAGGGGCGACCGTGACCGTGGATAGCTGTCTCGCTGTCCGTGGAGAGAGCATCTACAATCTCTTCAAAGCTAAGGCCGCTGCAAGACCCTTGGCTGCTGTCCTGGCCATATGCTGCTTATAGCGGAGTTCGCAGTCCATAATAACCCCCCAGGATCTTTGCACTGTCTTTGGGTTTGACTATCTCTCCTTTGATAGTATACGGAGCCTCCGAAAATCGCGCCTTAGTCCTTGTGAAGTGTATGATGGCTGACTTCTCGCCTTCGAACTGGGCGCCACTCCGGCGTTCCCAATCTAAGGTTCTTTCTATAATAGCTTGGATGCCTGCGCGGTTGGATTCTGCTGAAGGACCTGTCACCCAGGCTGTGTAGTCGTCAATAAAGGCTATTGCCCCTCCATCGCGTCAATTTTGTGTTGAACT
Organism: Apodospora peruviana; assembly: GCA_033439685.1. Classification (NCBI taxonomy): domain Eukaryota; kingdom Fungi; phylum Ascomycota; class Sordariomycetes; order Sordariales; family Lasiosphaeriaceae; genus Apodospora; species Apodospora peruviana. Next base: position 1,432,957 of record JAUEDM010000005.1, on the reverse strand, counting down.
AGATCTGCGTTGAAGAAGATGAACAATATCGGAGATAACGGCGATCCTTGCGGGAGACCTGCCTGAGGCAACTCTTGCCTTTCAGACATAAATCCATTTACGACAATGGTCGCTGTACGCCTGGAACAGAATGCATCAATCCACCTAACCAGGATTTCTGGTATACCTCTTGATCGAAGTCTCTGGAGGAGTCTGTCCTTGAAGACCCGTTATATGCCCCTTTAATGTCAAAGCTAATCAGGCTGAGTGCTTTCCTGCACCTCCACGCTTTGTAGATCTGTTCTTGCAACAGGAGGAGGGCCTGTTCGGTTGAACGTCTCTTTCTAGCCCCAAAGTGGTTAGCAGGTAGAAGACCAAAAGTCTCCACAGCGTATGATATGCGTTCCGCAACGACTGCCTCCAGCACCTTGCCTAGCGTAGAGAGCAAGGAGATGGGTCTCCACGATTTGGCCAGAGTATAGTCACTCTTCCCCGGCTTTTCAGTGGGATAATCTTGGCGTTCCTCCACTGGCTAGGAATGTCGCCATCTCGAAGCGAGGTCTGGAACAAGTAGAGCACTGATGGCGTACTTCCCAGTACAACGAATATAGCTATTAATGCAGTATGGGTTGTGGTAGGGAAAGGATGATGTATTAGAAGAGAATATTGCAGGGCTTGCACTTCCTTAAGAAGTGTGTACCCTGCGCTACGGCTTATCTAATCTATCTAGTGCTTGGCCTGTGCGCTAGCATGCGCCAGCCAGCCAGCCACCGTCATCAATCAAGCTAGCCACCAGCCACATTTGTTAGCCAGCTTTTCCTGCATCAAGCACTCTGTCCTTCACTGCTGGCCAGAGCTGTTTCCACACCATTGCCGGTAGGCCGTCTTCCCCAGGCGCCTTCCATGGTTTGGCAGACACAACCTTTGCTTCCACCTCTTCCATCGTCAGGTCTGGCATTGGTACTGGTGTCCGCAGAGGTAGTTGTCCCTCGTCTTCGATTCTCGCGGGCAGAGGTGGGAAGAACGTAACTAGGAGCTACTGTGCTTGAGCTGCTTTGCTCTCAGTAACAGTGCCGTCATTTCGTGTCAGCGGGGGTATTTTGTCACCCATTACGCTGCTGCCAGTTTGCAGATATTTCGTTGCTTGCCAGATGTTAGCATCATCGGCCAGGAAGTCGTTCCAATGCGAGCTTTTCTGTTTGCGGATTGCATCATGATACTCTTTCGCGGCAGTCTTTGCTCGCTGTTCCAAATCTGGTGCTGTTTGGCCTTTCCTCCGTCGAGCTCTTGCCTGGTTTCTCCAGAACGTGTATATTTGGCGGAGCCGTGTCAGGTCTGCCGTCCACCACCTCTTGGCGTACGGTGAAGGCTTGGCTGTGGGTGTTAGGTTAAAGACTGCCTCGTTCACCACTGCCATTAGTCGGTCTGTCTGCTGTAGAACGCTGCCGCCCCAAGGCACATGTTCAAGGTCGGATGTCACCTTGGTTCTGATGTCCGCCCAAGGAGCATTTTTGAAGAGGAACCTCGTCTCCACTGGTCGATCTTCTACTGCGATGTCGAATGCCGTCTCGATCGCTCGGTGGTCTGAACCATGGTCACAAGGATGGATCGAGCATCTGAGTAGCTGGTCTGCAAGTTCTGCCGAGGCTAGCACCAGGTCGATCGTACTTTATGCGTTACCTGACTGCCATGTCTTCGTTCCTCTTGGGAGGAGGCTGCAGAGGAATGCTCGTCCATAAGGTTGATGATAAGATCTCCTTCCCCTTGTCTTAATGGCGAAACATCGTCCCCTCCCCAGAGCTGGTCATGGCGGTTGAAATCCCCTGCTAGGATGACATCCGTTCTAGTGCCTCCTCCATTTCGAAACCTCCTAATTATCTGGTCGAGTTCTCTCACCGCTGCTTCTAATGCTTCATTATTACCACCCTCCACGTAGACTGAGACTACCAATACTGCCCGGTCATGCAGCTGGATCCGTGCTGCAGTAAGGTCTGCCGAAGGCACTGGAATCTGCTCGGCTTCCATATCGCTTCGTATCCATAGGATGCTTCGAATTGGCCAAATAGAGTCTCGTCTCGTCGTTGGATCAGCTTCGTCCAATTGTGGTGGCCCATCGGGACCGTTACTACTGAGTCGTCAATCATTCTTGCATATGGTTCAGCGATTACTAACGCTGCATATCGCTTGAGCCTCTCATCGTTCAGCAGACTCTGCTGTACCTCGCTCCGTTTGTGAACATTAAGCTGAAGGATCTCGAGCCTTCTGGGTTTCATTGTGTAGCCAGCGCACTCGACAGTTCTTGCTGAAGGACTTGTGCGGTCCTTTGCACAACATGCATTTCACCACCGCGCTTTGACAGGTCTTGTGGTGATGCCCCTGTGCTGCACACCTGCCGCATGTCTGCGGCTTCTTACAGGCGAAGGCCTTATGGCCTATCTCCTGACAGTTGTAGCACTGGGTTGGGCCAACTTGGGGAGTAAACACGGATGTATAAGCAGATTCTCCCGCTAAGTGGAAGTAATGGCTGTCTAAGAGCCGTCTGGCATCGCTGCCCTTCGTGACATACACGACCATCGAACCATATGCTTTGCCTACGTCCTTTCTGCTAAGCCAGGCAATCTTTGCGATATTGACTTCGTTCTCTGCTCCTAGCGCTTCCGTTGCTCCCGGGAGGATATTCCCTCCGTATCGAGGACTGCAGTTCGGTTGGCGTTGTCGACTCTGATCGGGTACAGTTGGTCTCTGAGTACCCGCACTCCAGGGACCGGAATCTTCTGTGCTGCGTCCTTGACAATTTGCACCTCATTTTCGTCTCTGCAGATTATTTTAACTCGATCCGGGTTCCGAGCTTCCCTCACTACTGCTGCACAGCGCCAGGTTCCCTGATTCTCACGAGTTTGGATTTATGTCTCTATTGCCTTCCTGATCTCTGCCACCTGGTCCTTTCCCTTTTCCCTTTCCTCCACCCTGGATGTATTGACAGTACAGAACAGGGTGTCCGTAACGGCTGTAGGCATTGTATTCGACAGAGAAAGAGTGCCTAACCCGCTAGGTTGGCTCGCCGGTCGCGTCCGGGCAACATCGGCGTACGATACCCTGGGCTCGTTTCAGCTGAAGTAGAAACGGTCGGGTTGCGAGCGAGGGCCTTAGTGTCTACCAGCGCGTTTTCTACCTGGCGGAGCTGACGGTTCAGTTCTTCAATCGTGTTTTGCTGTCTGGTCACCACTGCGCAAAGTTCGCGGATCGTATTTCCTTGCCATTTAACTATAACGCGCATCTCGTCTCGTTGTTCATTGATCGCCTCCAAGAGCTTCTGAAGTGCCGACTTTCCTGTCTCTGCCACGTTGTTCGTTCCAGTCCCGCCTCCCAGTATACGTGTTGTCTTCCGATGTCGCGGGCCGCATGGTGTCGCTGCTATTTCTTGTTGATATAGTTGTCGCGTCTTCGAGCGATTGCATGGCTTCGGGTACTTTCGCGCTCGGTTTCGCGTTGCGCGTTGGTCGTCGGGGCGGCGTTAGCTGGTCGGACGTGTTGACCATGATTTCGCCCTGCGTCGCCACCATGTTGGCGCTAATCTACAGGGAGGTACAACCTTCTCAAAGGACTACCTCCCCTTAAATTTGCGAAAGATCGATCTGAACTGGTTGACTTCTCGGCTCAAACGATGATGATGATGAGGGCCTGCCCATTCTCCGTCGGTCTCTTCTTTTCGATAGTCCGAGATGGTCTACGCGACTTTCGATCCCCTTTTGGGCAGTGGACGAGCCTCCGTATAGGCCACGAGTGGTCCTATTTTCGGTGGCAATGTTGAGGTAATTTCCCTAGAGCGTCCGGGTCGAGTTGATTTCGAACTCCGGTAGCTCCTTTAGGTCCTCAACAGTTAGGTACTCCTTACCCAGGACAGATTTTGTCTGTCGTGGAACCATTGGCAGGACTTGTCAAAGATAATCTCGGCCTGGTGGCTGAAGAATGTGTGAAAGCTGGCTGCCAAGGGGCTACCTGGCGTGAAAGCTGTTCTCGCTGCAGTACTTGCAGAGGTCCTCCACGACAGCCTTCAGACGAGCCTCGAATCGTCCGACGTTCGCGTCGGAGACGTCCACATATGGGAGAAGGACCTCGACATCAAATGTATAGTTAGCAATCTTGTCATTGCTATTCTCGTCAGCGTCGCCAAGATCGAAGTAGTGAACTTCGTCGGCGTCGTCTTGTTCGCCCATATCAGGGAAATATTCAGCTTCATCGTCATTATTCTCACCCATCGGGGCGGAATAATCGGCGTTATCGTCGTGGGCGATGGCGACTTGGTCATCGGAGTCGATGGTAGCAAGCTTGGCTCGCTTTGCCGGGCCAGTGCTCTGGGCCGCTGGTCGCTTGACCCCCTGGGAGGGAGCGGAACGGCTTTTTGGGTTCACTGAAGAAGGCATTGTACGTCTTAAAGAGTGGTACTTGAAATGTGCTGTTATTCGAGTATTGACGTTGACGTTGACATTGACGATTTACAATATCGAGCAGAGTTTGCTCGCAGTTCTCCATCAGGGACGCAGATTTTTCCCAGTATCACCATCGAGGGAAGGCGCCATAGGCAGTGCCACTGCCCATCGTGGGAAGAGCCCATGGTTGTGTGTCTTTTCACCCAGTCCATGGTATGAGGAAGGCGCCTTCCCCGGCTGGTGAGGAAGGAACAGTTCAAGTTCTTCTCCACTGGAATATATTTATGTTCATTATGGGAATACAATATAGAATGGGGCATAATACTCTGTCTTTTTACCCAGGACATGTAAAGAAGGCGCCTCCCCAGGCTAAGATGGAGGACAGTTGGACTGCCATACAGTATGCTGTAATTACAGCAAGTTCTTTTCAACTTACAACTACCTAGTTATATTCCTTCTCAAGTCTATCATGGAAATGCAGTACAAGAAGGGGCCATAATGCTTTGTCTTTTTACCCAGGACATGTTGTGAGGAAGGTGCCTTGCTCGGCTGGACGGAGGAACAGTTAGGCAAGTGCACAACATGCGCTTAATGACCTAGAACGTGCAACCATCGAAACCAGGGTCAATTCGTTATCAAGGAGAAGCTATTCGCCCTTATACCAAGACTTCCTATTGCAGACCATACCTATCATGATATTGGGCATGAGAAGGTATGTTCTTAGAGACATTCCCCCCTCCCCCCCCATTTTTCACTGGCTTAAATAGGCATTTACTCAATATCTACTCTTACTATTAATTTGGCTCAATATAGGCCCAGATACTTCTTCCATAACGGCGGTTCACTGAATGGAACATACGTGCCGTGGTCGGATTGTCGTTTTCTGATTGCGCAGGCCAGCGTGTCTCTTGACTGCGCCCTACTATGTTCCTTTGCCCGAGAAACCAAGTACTTAACATGAGTCTTATCTCAGGTTCAGACCAGTTCTTGGCTGGCAGCTGGCGGGATTTGTAGGCCTGAGTGACAGCTGTGCACCCAAATAAAAAAAAACCATTCGGAGTGCTCTCCGAAGAGGCGATGGCACGTGACATTAAACTTGACCAATCTGGATTAGAGTAGGGCCGAACGGTCAAAGACCCCACAGGCGCGGAAGACTTTGCTTGCTCCACAATTACAGCTTCAAAACCTCAACGCTCGGGAAAAAAAAAACAACTCCCATCCCACACCATCCGCCTCAAGCCTGCAACCTTGAGGTCCAGCGATCCGCTCTCTGGTAAGTTTGCTATCTCTCATTCTCCAAACGGCATCAAACACACTCTCTTTCCCTGATGACAACCACATACCGCAAACAAACTAGAGTCTTTGATCCATTTAGTGGAAATGCAACTAGAATTGTACGTCAGTCTGACGAAAGACGCTTGATGCCAAGTGCACAAAACACATGGTTACATACGATATCATGACTCATTGCTAACAGGCGCAAATACAGGTCTCGTTCTTCGATATTGGACTGGACGTTCGGCCAGAGTGGATTACACGATCCGGGATGGCGGGTAGGAATATGGCGGACAATGGTCGTGGCTGTCCATGACCTTTAGGACCAGCGCGCTTGATGCGACGTGAAAATATTACACCATGTCAGTTCTCTCCCTACAAACAATCCCACCGCGCACCCCCGTCAATATGATGATTCATCTTTGCTTCGGCAAGTTGGAATTACCGACTGAAAAATCGTGAAGAAAACAATTGGCTGTTTCTGATTGACATACCACCCCCCTTGTCATCTTATCATGGGTGTCATTCACGTACTGACTGCCATGCAGAATTTCGAACTCTGATCATCAATTCTCGTCACATGTCGGGTGCTTGTTCTCTTGGTAAGCCATCATCTCCTGTTCTCTATACACAATATGCTTCTATGATGACATGGTAGCACTGGGTTCCGATTCCGCGTGAGCAGATATGCCACTTTTGCGACAGGCCTAGAAAACCTCGTCCACTGATCAGCATCGCTTTCAATCGCTCTTATCATTGCCCGAGTCGAGTTGTTGCTGACATGACCTTTGCAGACCGTTGGATGGTTATCCGGCCCCAATATCTCGGCTGTTGCGATACTTTCACCTGTAGGTTTATTTTTTTCTTCCCCTGCCCAGTGCTTTCATATGATGATTTCCAGATGACGAGTCCTATCCGGGTTTACCGATGCGGATAACCTATTTTAACTACCATTCATGCCTAATCTGATGTTTTCCCCGAACAAATGATTCCGTGATAGCTGTGGCGAATTACTGCTAACATATTGCAGAACATACTCGCGACATTTTGATCCACGTATCTTTGCCATGTTCAACAGCAACTCTGGTACGTACCTGGAGCGCTCACCTCTTCAAGCTGGTCTTTTCAGGCACCATTTTATGATGATCTCCGACTTAAAATGACAAGCATATGTCCGAGCTCACGCGAAGAAGATACAGTCATGTCTGAATTTGGTCCTGAGCATTGATCAGTGTGATTGCTTGCACCGAATCTTGCTAACTATCGCAGATGTCCAACACATCCAATATTGCAATCGTCGGTTTTGACGCAATAGGGAATGGTAAGCGCTACTCCTTTTTCTTCATCGTCTCCTGGCTTTTATGATGATTTACAATTTTATCACGACGGTCTACATAGCTATGCTTTGATGAAACCGCCTTGACAAGGCATGGAAACTGATTTTGCCAATCCATCAACGCTTGTTTCGTTCACATTTTGATGTTCCAGACTGCTAACACGGATGTCAGATCAGTCATTCCTCGCTCACACCGCTACCTCGTCTTGTGGCCTCGACGCATTCATCAGGTTGGGTAAGTAAGGCACCTGTTTTTGTGAGCAGCTAACCTGAACGGCTGAGCAATGATGGCGTCGCTGTGCGCCCAAACACTGTGTGCGGCTCGTAGCTTCGTAAACTCGTAATCATGACTTGTTTCAAGTCGAACTAACCCCAAGTGATCTGTCTTAATTCTGCCGTCATTTCTGCTCAGTACTTCACATAGAAAGAATTATCGTTGTCAAGAACAAATAAAATTCAATTTCCCTGCATAATGTCGAAGCCTCTGCTTCGGGTATCTTAAACATCTTTTGAACGCTTGAAGTTTTCCTGGATCCCTAATAAACAAACGCAATTACTCCATTAACATCCGATATGCAAACCAAACCGCTCGAATTATGGTCTTGCAAATCATTGTCCCCCGGTATAAACGCCAATTTTCCCCGTGATATATTAAACGATGGCAAGCAAACTCGCCAGAAGACAAAACAAGCCCGTCATGACTGCTGCTGTCCTTCCACCCGCAGCTCTCGGGATAGCGGCGTTATCGCTATCGGGAGTGGAAGTCGCCGTGAACAGCCCCGTCAACGGTTCCGTCGGGGTACCCGGCCCGTCGGTCGGTCCACCGTCGCTGCCGGCGGCGGAGCTCGTCGCGGTCGCGCCAGGCCAGTCGCTCGAGGCCGGGTACCAGACGCCGTTGATGATGACCCCTTCGTTGTTCAGGATGCTCTGCAAGGCGTCCGAAGGACACGAACTCATCATGGCGCGGACGTGGCACGTCGCCGTCGGGCTCGGCGGTAGACTCTGCGAGGACGCACCCGCGAACATATCTCCAGTGGTGCTGTAGTCTGTCAGATCGATCACCTCACCCGTGCTGACCGAGGTACCCAGGATGATGCGCGCAAAGACCTGGAAGGCGGTCTCGGGCTGGTAGGCGGGGACAAAGTGGCCCGCTTGGTAGATGCGCGAGAAGGAGAGGTTACCGAACTGGCGGACGACGCCGCCGATGTAGCTCTCGTTGACGATGATGGGGGCGTAGCCTGCAGCGGGAAAAAGCGCAGGGTAAGCGCCGCCGGCCGCAGACGCAACGGCCAAGGAGACGGCCTCGCCGCCGAGCCAGTTGCAGATGTAGTCGCGGTCCCCGTAGACGAGGCCGATGCGGACACCGCGCGCCAGGAGTGTGGCGATCTTGGGGATGACGGGCTCGCGCTGCCAGTCGCCAGTGGACAAGAAGGCGGTGTAGACCGCCATGCTGTCGTCGGTATAGTTTACGGGGGAGCCGATGGCCGACTGGACTGAGTGGGTGTTGAGGTAGTCGATGTAGAAGCTCGGCGGGAAGGAGTCGGGGGTCTGGTGAGCGATGTCGTAGTAGCTGCGGCCGGTTTCGCCGTAGGGTTGGAGGAGCTCGTTGCACGCGCCGGTAGCTTGTTGGCAGATGGCGTTCACGTTGTCCACGTTGCCGGAACTTTCGGGATCGAGAACAGCGGTCTCGTTTCGGCAGGACGCGATTAGCTCTTGGCATCCGCCGGGCTGGTAGAAGGTTGCGTTTGCGAGGCTTGCTCTGATTGAGGACATGAGGTGGAGACCGTAAGTGTTGTTGACCATCATAGTGGTGTAGAACGGGGCTTGGATCGCGTCGTCGATACAACCGTTGACAATACCCAATGCCGCGAGGTTGATATTCAAGGTTGAATTTGCCAAGCTGCCGTTCTGGCGCTTCATGTTCTGCTCCTCCCATGTCTCGAAGAAGATGGGGCCGTACTTTCCGCCATAACTCTCAGCGAAGAGGTTGACGCCGAGCGAGCCATTGTCTGGGGGGTTGTACTGGGGGAACGTGCTGAGAAATCCCTGCAACATGTGCCAGATAGCAACAGCTGCGATTGCCGTGGTGTTGGCAGTATTGCTAGAGTTCAGTGAAGAGAAAGTGCCGTTCAAAAACGTTGGCGGCGTCCTGTCGTGCGGAAGCGGTTGCGGTGACGTGATGGCCTCCCCGTTCAGTAGGTTTACCGACCCGTTCGTGGGCGTGTCGTAAGAGAAGCCCACTTGATTCGGCTGTCGGGCTCATGTCAGTGGACTGGTCAGAGGCAAATTCGGGAAGTAGAGGGAGTCTTTACTTGGTCAATGAACAGCATGTTAGAAGCTCTATCCCAGCCCCAGTCCCTCGCCGCGGTTTCGAGCCGATCTGCGCCTCGCTCGACGACCTCGCAGGGCCCGGCCTCGGTGAAAAAGCCAAACATGGAGCTCGAACCAGGCCCACCGTTGAGCCATATCGTCAGCGCCGAGGTGGGCTCCCGTCCAGCAACGAACCAAAAGAAGATGTTGGTCGGAAACTCGCCGGGTACACTGACCCAGCCGGTGTATTGCTGCTGAGAGTCGAACGCCGTCTTACAAGCACCTTTAGGCTCCTTGTACGAGATCTTGATGCCTGGGTCGACTGGAGAGGATATCGTCGTCAAGTTGAGCCCGCCAGGTGAGGCAAATTGAGCAAGACCATTGTGGGAAAGGAAGGCGACCAGCACGAGGCTGCCTGGGCTCAACAACATGCTTGTGTCGCGATGTGACTGCCTCGTATGCTCACGCCGGCTCCAGAAGCACGGGTATCACGCAGCGAATGAAGTGCCCAAATCGCGATAATGGCGTGAATAGCTGCTCATACATTCCCAAGACATGCCCCAAGAACTCCAATCAACCGGGCTGGCATAAGTAGAAGTGATGGGAGTAAGAAATGAATGAAGAAAAAGAAGAATGATCGGCTCGGACTCGGAGTGATTGATTGCAAGGAAGCGGCCCTGTTTGCGCACAGTACCGTCCTTGCAGGAGCTGTGAGCTGGGGATAACCACAACTTGGCAGTTATCGCCCTGTCTCAACTGCTTCTTGCAGGGTACTACGTAACCCGTAAACAAGGCCCTCCGATTGGTCATTAACACTCTCCTGTCACACCTGAACAGCCAAACAAGCTTCACCGGTCCACGTCGACACCGCCGTACGAACGGGGTATGTACGGTATACGATTGATTGAATATCTCCCTTTCACAGTCGTGGATCTCGAGGACATACCGGCAATAATTCTAGCTTTTGCTGGTTTCAACTGGGAAGCTGCATCAATTGAAATAAGTTTATTTCCGACGGCAGTCTTTTTTTCGTGGAAACACAACGTTACCAACGAATCACAGACTTCCATCCATCACAAACATGTTTTATCTTGAGTGCTGTATATAAGCAGGACTATTCTACATGGTCATCGTCCTTTTGTGGGCTGAAGATGTCAAGATGCAGCAAAGCAACCACCAGGCCATGAAGACGGGCAAGGTAATAAACGCCACCTTCTGCAGGGGCGTTGACCCCCAGTCTGGCAACCTTGGAGCATCGCGTATGCGGCTGAAAAGGGGATGGATCGTGGGAATGGTTGAATATTTTGCTTCACGAATGATTGACCAATTGTTCGCGTTCATCCATTTCACTCTTTTCAAGCCGACTCAACAAGGTTGATACGCACTTACACTCGTTTTCTTTCGACTTTCAACTGATGATGTCCAACTCCGAGGGTCACACGGCCACGGACATCATCACTTACATCGGCGTCCCCCTTGCCGTGCTCGGCGTCCTGCCAATCCTGTACAACACGGTCGTGACCCTCGCCGCGCTCTCAAAAATCAAGCGCATGCTCAAACACAGCCGGCTCACGGCACTAACACGCAGCGACGTCGTCAACCGCATCATCGAGGTCGAGCTGCCGCGGTACGCTGTCACGCCGTGGGATCGCTTCACCAACCGCGCCGAGTACTGGTCCCTGTCTTGCCACCCGTCCGAAATCCCCGGCGGCAGCTGGACCACCTTCAACTGGCGCACCAACGTGATTGGCCTCAACACCCAGCGTGTCGAGTACGCCGATCAGCTGCGCCAGCCCCAGGTCGAGGTCGCCTTCGATGAACTCATCGCCTACCTGCTCGACCTTGGCGCCATCCCAGACGCTCATGGCTGGCGCCTGTTGCGCTCGACGGGCCTATGGACCCCCGTCGGCTGCGCGCTGATGCTGTCACCGGACGGAACGGAGAAAGCCTTAACTATTGCGCCACTCGACGGATCCGACGGCCATCTCAGTCTGGCTGTCAGCTGGGCCGGCCAGTGGACAACGCGGGATTACCAGCACCTTCCGCCGTACTGGGTGCGTCTCCCGCCGCCGCCGCCGCCTCCCTCCACAGCCGATGCCCCCAACGAGTCCAGTTCCGTGCTGGCCAAAGAGACCGGCGGCGTGTCAACCGAAGGCGGCGAGACATCAAGCATAGCAAAGCGATCCCTAGACTCTACGCAGCAAGCCGGTGCCACCAATACCAGAGAGCCCATCACCTGCCAGATTTCTACGGACGGCATCTCGGCGGCTCTGCGCCAAGAAGAGCAGCTCCAGAGCTCTCTCCAGCTCGACAGCCTGTACATCGACCACCTGCGCATCCGGTCCGGCTCCGGCGGCAAGTCAGATGGCACGTGGTTTGCCAGCGCGGTGACGGCCTACGGGACCACGAGCCAGACGATCCTGTGGAGCTACAAGATCCCCGAGCAGATCTTGTCGTTTACGCGCAAGGACACGGTGCCCTGCGGCGTGCTTGTGTTGTTGAATGTTGTGGACGAGTCCGTCACCCCCGAGTGGACGACCAAGCACGACGACCAGGGCGCGGCGCTGGATGCGTTCTCCCGAAGAGCGAGGGAGCAGCGCGAGGCGATCAACGCTGAGGCGCGCCTCCCGCCGGCCCAGAGGACGCAGGCTGCAAGAGACAGAATGATGAGGGAGAATGAGCAGCGGTTGCAAGAGAGTACGTATACTTTTTTTTGTTTATCTTATCCAGTTTGCCATCTGTATTAGCACGAGAACACTAATAGATCAAAAAAGTGCGTGACAAAATGCGCCTCGAAAACCAGCGCAAGGAAACGCGCACCATGGACGCGCTCCAGAGTCCCAAATGGGGCGCCGAGAAAGTGGCCGCGCATTTCCACGCCTGGCTGAAGAGGAGAGGTACCGTCCCGGACGACTCAACAAGCGTCAAAGATGTCGTCGGGACCGTCCTCTACTGCATGGTCCTCGACGGCCAGTTTGCGTCTTCTTTGTGCCGCATGCTGGACCTCTGGAGGACGTGGGCCGAGAACGGCGGGATGAGGAAATTGGACCTCGCCGCGCTGCAGGAGGACGAGAACCAGACCACCACCTTTGCGTATGCCACGCTGCTGGTGGCCATAATCAAGGACACTGCTGCATCGACCGGACCGGGGGCGGAGGGTTCGCTGTCGATGGATCTGCAGGAGTGTGTCAAGATGTGGCGGCAGGTGAGGTTAGGCTAGATACCTGCCTGACCTACGAGTCAGTCGGTATATAAACATCCCTAACCACCCCTATCCTCAACGAAAGCAAGCAAGCAATCGAAGCCCCACTACGGCAGGTGTCCACACCTGTTGCAGAAAAGAAAATCTTCCGTAGTATAGTGGTCAGTATATGAGCTTGTCATCCGCCCCTGTGGTTCGGCTATTCGCTCGGGACCCGGGTTCAATTCCCGGCGGGAGAGATAAGAACATATCATACGAAGGGGTTCAGTTGCTCTGTTTGCTTACATTTTTGCATCTTTTAGTTTCTGTTCCGCTTATGTGAGACTGTTTGTTCGTCCCCATATATAAGTAGATAGAAGTGGCCGAAGTCCTTTCTTCTACATAGAAGAGGGCGAGACCAACAAGTAAACATTCAAGTAACCCTTCCAAAGCAACTGCATTACCAAACTTTTTATTCTCCTATCAACCCGGCATTACACTTGAAGAATGAACCAAGATAAAACCGGTCCGTCTGTCTTTGCATTCCCAAAAAGACTAAACTCCTTGCAAAACAAGCCCTCTTCTATCTTCTTCTTTTGATATACGCAGGTATGTAACTCATGCACATAGTCCAGTACCGCCCAACCAACCAACTAAACACCAACCCCAGAATCACACCATGGGCTTGGACATGGGCGCAATAACCCCTTGCTTGATAATAACCCGAGGCTTGGTCGCGTCCTGGAACGTCTCCTTTGTCGTCCATTCCGGCCCCACAGGTATCCGGAGCGAGCGTTCATACTGCAGCTGGGACTCGAACGGATGAGGCAGCTGCGAGGCGAGGAATTTGTCGTTCTATAGAAAATGTTAGTATGCATTTGCCACCGAGTATATGGAGCAGGGGAAAAAACAAACCTTTTTCAATCGCTTCTCGCTGATAATAACACTCTTCAACTTAAAGTCCTTGCGGTCTTTCTTATTGACACCCTCAATCTTGGTCATAAACCTGCCCTGATGCCGCGCCTGTTCGCGCTTGCTCACGCCCTCGCCCACCCAGCTACCCCAGCCGGGCAGCGTATTATCGATCTCCTTGTCGTCGTCCTCTTTCTCAATCTCGCCCTTTTCACGCTCGAACTCACCAACGACATCCTCGCCTGCAAACGCCCGCTTGATGAGCTCCTGGTCCCGAATCGCCATGGGAAGATGGACGGCATCTTCGTCATCAGATTCCTCTCGTACATCAGTAGTCGTCGACGACTGGCTATTCTTCTTCTCAGCCGTAGCGCCCTTGGACGGTTTGGTGGCGAGCATGGCGGCGTTGGAGAGGTCTAGTTCGTCAATTTTGCCTTTGAGTGCCGCCTTTTTGCTCTTGCGCTGTTCGTCTTTCCCGACGCGCGACCACGCTCCAGCTGCCCCGGGGGCGACAGGAGCAGCCTCTGGTTCGGGATAATCCGGAAGAGACGCCGTCGTTTCGACGTCCGATCTGAAAATCACAGGCACGGCCGCCGCCTTCGGCTTTGATTTTGCTGACGGAACCTTCACCGGGGCCGCTGTCTTGCCCATCCCAAATTGCCTGCGACCAATATCTGTCTCAGCCATATCTTCATCCTCCTCGTCATTATCCGAGTCGAGGTCACGACGAATCTGGTCAACGAGCTGGTCGTTCTCCTTCTTTCGCAGTGCCTCCCCGCGTTGCATAAACCCCAGCTTCATGAGCTTTGACTGCGGCTCGTCATCCCCATACGCTGCTGCCTGGTCAAGTTCCTCCAGAAGATGGCGCTTGTCGTACTCATCTCCAGAAGCGACTGATCCGTCCGAGTCGGAGTCACCCTCATCGTCAGACCCCTTTTTGCGGCCTTCAATACGACGTCGCAAATCTTCCTTCCTTTGGGCCATCTCGGTAAGCCCGGTGCGGAAGTCGTCGTCCCAGACAGCGCGTCCGGCTTTCTTCCCGAGCTTGGCCCACTTGCTCTCCCGGTGCTTGGTGCCAACTCTCTCCAAGGCCCGCCTGCGGTCCTGGGCCTCGCGCTCCTCGTCGGAGTCGATCTCGCCAGCTGCGACGAGAGCGTCGTGGGCGGCCTTCTCATCGTGGAAAAGCTCTTTCCGATGAATGCGTCTGTAGGCTTTACTCTTGATTTTCTTGATTCGCTTCGCTCTAGCTGCCTCACGCGAATGGAGCTCCCGCTCCCGTCGACGTTGCCGCTGGATCTCTTTCAGCTCGGCCTGCGTTAATCCGGCATCCTTATCACCCAGAGGGTTCTCCTTCTTTTCGGCCTTGACACTTGGTCCAAGTCCGCTCTCCTCCATGATCGCCAGGATGGTCTGCTCCAGTTCCGTGCCGGTCGTTTTCTGGGTTATTGGTAGAAGCTCTCCACTGTCGAGGCCCTTGTCATGGGCGTTCTGCGCGAGGGGGAAGACAAGGTGATCTGCTCGTCGGTTGTGTTTGACTGTGTCAATCCATCTCTCTAGTGTCTCTGACGTCTTTTCGTACGCGGCGCTGCGAAGCAGACGATCCTGCTGCCTCTTGGCTAGTGGAACGTCTAGTTTTTTAGATGATCCAGGCCTTGTAGCCTTCTGCTCCTTGTTCATAAGCTTGAGAGACTTTTTGATATGCTCGTCTTTGACGCCAGCGAGACCGAGATCTTGCAGGCTAAGCTTGGTCTTTGGTTTTGATCCCTGCTGCTCTTGGTCGTCTTCCTCGTCGTCGTCACCTCCGAACCCAGAAATAGCGTTCTGTAGAGCATCCAGCTTTTCGTTATCATCCTCGTCATCATCTTCACTCTCACTGGACTGTCCACTCGAATCCCCATCGTCATCTGAGCCAGATTCTCTCTCGTCCTCATCGTCCTCCGAGAACTGGTCGAGAGCCGTGGCAAGGTCAATGGCGTCCGAGCCGAGCGATTCGTCGTCAGATTCATCCTCTTCCTCCGCTTGGACTTTTTTTCCTTTCTTGGAAGTACTCCCGCTAAAGGCATACCCATCGAACTTTTCGTTGTCGCTGTCGCCAAAGGCTTCGTCCGAGTCGATGTCCGAGTCTTCGTCGTCCTCGTTGACGCCTACATGCCACTCTTCTCCCTCGCTGTCGCTCCCGGAGAATCCCTCAAACTCGTCGTCTTTCCTGGCCCGCTTTTTGTGCGGGCCATCATCAATGTCATCGCCACCCTCGTCGTCGTCTTCGTCATCGTCTTCGTTACCCCGATGTCTCTTTTGGCTGCGCTCAGCAGGATCTTCGTCTAGATCTCGTGTCCGGACACCTTTGGTTTTCGTGCTAGTCGGCACCTGCTCGGCTGCTATGGCGAACGCATCGAGATACTTGGACCTCGCCGTGTTCCTCGAGTTCTTGGGTGGGGGATTTGCTTTGCGCGGGCCGGAATTGGTAGTATTTGGCATTAGTGGCCTGCCGTGGGCTTGACGACCTGGCATGGTGACGTTATTTTATTGGCACCCAAGAAACAAAAAGGCGTCGGTATATGTTTGTTTTGGCTTGTTGCGGGTACTTTCGTCAAACCATCCAGACGCTGCACCCCATTCCAGCAATTATTTTTTCTGCCGGTGGATGGCAACTGTAATTTTGGCGGTGAACATTTGGGGGTGGGGTTGGAGATGAATTTTGCGGGGCCGAACAAGCCAGCTGAGAACCCCTGCCCGCGCAGGCGTTCGGCCGGACGCAGCGGCAGGGCGCTGTCATCCAAATTTCCACGCCGAAGCTGAAGCCTCGAAAATTCCCAGTGCCATCAAACCACCAAAACGGACCGATCGCGAATTCGACGAAACGACGGGAACTCGGAAATCTTAATCCCCGCCCAAAACCTCGCAAACTATCGCGGGCTTTGCGACGACTGCATCTACACAAAACAACCAGAAATACAAATGCAGCCCACAAGCTCCCTCCTAGGGAGAGCCATGCGCTACCGCAGACTGCGCCTGACCACCAAGGACGTCAACAAGGGCTTCTACAAGGGTACCGGCACAGGCACGATCGGTCGCCACACCAAGCACGGTGGCTTCATCATCGAGTGGGAGAAGGTGCGGTCATATGTCTGCCCGTCGCTGGAGAACTTCAAGGTCAGAAGAGGATAGATAAATACCCTTCTCTTGCGCGCGCACGAGTATTACGTGTAAACTGATTAATCCAACTGACACAAAACAGCTCACCCCTTTCGTAACGAAAAATGTCAAGAAAACATTTGGCGAGTACGAGGATCGCATCGGACCCAAGAACCCGCAGCTTTATCTCAACCGGTGGAAGTCGGAGAATGGATTGGACTGAACAAAGTCGTCCTTTCAATATACCGGATCAGGATTTATAAAACGACAGAGGAAAGAAGGTACCGCGTGATGTTGCTGTGCCAATGCCGGATACACTATGCATACATACAACCCAGACAGGGAGACAGAGAAACTGTCTGTCCAGGAAAGAGTCGCTGATGATGGACAACCAGCTGGCAACCAGCCTGGGAGAGAGAGAGGGTTGGACTTCCGAGGCGTTTTATATGACTATAACACCAAGACAGGAGAAAATGTCTGTATATATACCATGTAAAAGAAGCACATGCTGCTTTGTACAAATACACCAAATCAATCACATAACACACCCATGTGTCAATACAAATAACGACTGAGAGTGGTCGAGAAGAAATAATAATTATGAACTACTGGGTATGGTCACTACTGCTTATCACTATCATCCTACTGTATGTACTTCTATCATACCCCCTTCTCAAAAGGGTGTCTCAAAAGGAGTCGCCGTCCCAATCGTCGGAACATCCTCCTGCGCAGTGACAAATCTCTCCAATCCAGGCCTTTCACCCAAGAGCGGCGTGGCAAAGTCGACAGATGGCGATCCCAACGGCGGCGACTCCAACCTGGCGGCCTGCAGGCTCCTCCCGTCATCCCCATCTTCTTGGCCGCCGTCTCGTTCCTCGGAAGGTTGCCCAGGGATCGGAGTCTGCACCCTTGGAGACGACGGACCAGCAGTGCTACCACCACCTTGGTCGGTAATACCCGACTTCAACGTCATCATGCTCGCGCTATCCACGTCGCCTGCCCTCTTATTACCTAGACTGAACGGCAGCGAGATCCCATCCAGATACGGGCGCTTCCCCGTGGCGCCGGTATCGGGGATATCGTCGGGCGAGAGCAGGCCTTTGTATTTGTCAGAGGTCTCCTCATTCTGCTTCCTCCGCTGAGACATAAGCGTATCCATCGGGGTCGCGTCACCATCATCACTTCGGCTATCGCTGGCCGCTTCCTCCTTGCCATTGTCTGTCATTGGCATTGGTGGTGGCGACTCGTGCTCCTCAACCTGTTGCTCGTCCTTAACAATCCTTCTGCGTGAGTGGCTACGGCTGGCGGATATCTTTGGTCTGCCAGACCGAGTAGTGGCACCACCACCCCCATCAGCCCGCTGCTCCTTTTCCTGTCTCTGAATGTCCGAATAGGTGCGGGCTCCTTCGCCTCCCTCCACCGAAGTCGTAGTTTCATCCGGAAGCTTGTCCGCCTCCTCCTCCCTCTGCATCGTCATCTTGTCGTGCTTGGAGCCCCAGAGCGACCAGAGTGACAGGCCCATGCTCTTGGCCTTCCTCATCTCCACCTCGAGGCCGCCAATCTTCCTCCTGCCCGCGAGCGCACTTGGCGGAGGGAATTCGCCGTCCCCAAAGACCTCGTACCCTATAGCCATCTCACGAAGTCGGTGCTTATGTACGCGGCGCTTGGCTTTGGCAAAGCGGGTGTCCCATCTCTTTTTGTGTTCCAGCCATTTACGCACTGTTCCGGTTTTGACGATACCAATCGTCTCTCGCTCGATGGAACATCCAGGAAGCTCCTCGGCAGGAGGCAAGGGATACACATCACCACGAGAGTTGACCATTTGGCGGATCATGTGATGTTCGAAAGCAGGAAGCGGATCTCCAGCTTTTCCGATCGATAATTGTCCTGTCTGTTGGTGCTTGGCCGTTTGTTTCTTTTCCAGGGTATCTCCCTGAGTTTTCCTCCCCTTCTTCTTTTTCGGCTCCTTCGGCTGAGGTTCTCGAGTCAGAAACCATGTGAATGTAAAGAATAAACAAACTAACCTTCTGTTCGTCCCCATCGTCACTAGTAGAGCTTCTACTCGAGATCACCGATATATCGTCATCGTCCAGAATGTCGATTTCGGTCTTTTGAGCACGAGCGAGGGCCCAGGCACCGAACTGGGCGATGGCTCGATACTGATATTTCGCCGGGCTCGTGAAGCTCAGAGTCGGAGCAACATGACACAAGCCATCCCATACTTGAAGCTGGACATCTGTCGGCTTGTATTTCGCCAGCTGAGCCCTGGCGTGCTCGTCCATCATTGATTCGGGCGGCAGGTAGCTCGACGGATTGGCACATTTATGCGCTATATAAATCTGCTCATCGCGCAACATCTCTCCGCCTCCGACTATGATGAGAAGGGGAGGGAGACCGCCAAGGGTGGGCTGAAGGACAGGGCTAACTAACGGATGCGAGATTAGATGATTAGTTGTATACATCTGCCAGTCCAAATTAGCTTTCCGACTCGGATATCCGTGGAAACAAGAAAGATTTACCTGTATCTGTTCCTTGATCTCGACAAGTCTCCCGTCAATCTCAAGTGACAAGCAGGTCGTGGTATCCATGACATCCGCGACCGTCGGGATCCCGCTGCTAGAGTCAGAGACACCTTCACCATGAGCGGCCTTGTTAACCTTCTGGTGAACGGCTATCTTTTTAAGCTCCGCAAGTTCACCCTCATCCGGCGGGGGCCAAGCGCGAGACGGTTTATGGTGGAAGCCAGAAGACGGGATGTAATCCAGAGGGCAATCCCCGGCAACACTGGGAAATGAATGGGTAAGATCAGCCCAGGGGCTTATGAGGACGGCACCAGCCGGCAAAGGGACACCCCTATCTCTAAGAATCACGAGCAGAGACAACACCATTCCGCCTCCAGCAGAATCCCCGGCCAGGATTATGGTGTTGGGCTCCTGATACGTGAGCAGGTACAGATATGTTGCCAGACAGTCCAGCAACCCACAAGGAAACGGGAACTGGGGAGCCAGTCGGTATCGCGGAGCAATTGCTCTCGCCTTGAGCTTCCTCGCGTGGCGCTGGATCTGGTAGCGGTGCTCGTCCACGCTGCCGAAGAAGTAGGCTCCACCGTGGACGTAGAGCATGACGCGGTTCCCCGGGTCGGCTTTCTTCTTGCGCTCTTGGTAGTCAGACTTCATCTCAACCCACTCGGCCTTGAGCGGGGAGTCGGGCTTCCGCCATTGCCACCATTCACGTCCGCCCACGGCACGAATACCATCGGGGCCGAGCTGCTCCTGGAGGAGAGCCGCCGCCCGCGACAACTCATTCTGGGGGATCTCGACCTCGTCCACCTTGACCCAGGGCGGATGTGGCACCAACTGGCTGGTGAAGGCCTGCAGCTCCTCGACAGTGTGGCGGGAAGCATACTCCAAAAATGAGCGGATGAGATGAAGGCCTTCGTCGTACGAGATTTGGGCTGTGGGCTGGTGTTGCAACCGTCTCTTGTTGAGATACTGCACGACAGTCAGCCAATTGACACAGCCGGCCACGATATCTCGGAAGCTAAAGATGACTTACATGGGAAAAGAGGGTAGAGACAATGGCGGGCGTAACCGCCAGACCGACCGTTGCGGTGTTCATCGCGCTAGACCTAGAGCTTCGTGATTACCCCGCAAATGGCTTTGCTTCCCTTAGCAAGCCGGCGTTGTTGGTGACATCCTCCCTTTTCCCGGAAAGAAGGTCGAGACCTCCTAAGATTAGCAGCTGAGACGTCTTGAGGCCGGTCAGTTTCAACCAAACAGATCAGCAGGGTGATGTCATTTCAATGTCCACTGAAGTCCCCTGGAGGCGGGTACCATATCATACCAGAATAGGCTAGCTTGGCTACCCTCACGGCATTTTAGCAGCTGTCCGGACGCATTGGCCAGTTTGGTCCAGTGGGTGCCTGCATGACATGCGGGGACGTCGCCGTCGTCGCGGGCGGCAGCAACCTCTGCTGCACAAGCTCCGCGTCACCTCGACACTGCCTGGAAACACACCAGGCTCCAAATATCCTCGTCCACCGTCCTGACAACGTCGATAATTATATCACAAGTTCTGCCCGGCGCGATATTGACTTCCAAACCCGACTGAATAAAGAAGTCCTCCGAGTGCAAAACAGCACGACAGCTACTAAGTGTATCCGTACCCTGCCGCAAACCATCCATCTCATAAACTCAACCCATCAAGGAAGCTATAGCGATTCCGTCCTAAATACATTACACCATACAAACACGCCCGAGAACAGTGCCTACCTAGCTTACCTTGGTATCTTCACACTTGTCATCATGGCAACCCAATATGAAGGTATACAAATCACTCAGCGCACATCACCTCACATACACCATCCCATCCATACTAACCCCCTCTCACAACAGTCGAACACAACATCAAACCCTCAAAGGGCGGCACCACCCGTCGCCGACAAGTCGACATGTCAACATTCACATCACACCTCCACACCGTGATAGACCCCCCTTCCACCACCACCACCCAACAACAAGAACCCCATAACAACCCCCACGCCGTCCCCAACCCAGGCGACATCTCAGCCCTCTTCCGCCTCCTCCAGGACCAATTCGGCACGCTAGCAATGACCGCGCCAAACGCACAGAACCGCGACCTCCTCCGCGACCTAGTTGAGGTGCTCGAGCTCGACGTCGCACACCCGCCGACCATCATCCCTGGCGTCCCGCAAGAGTATCTCGACGGGCTCGACCGCGTGCCGCGCAAATCCCTCAAGCAGGACGAGACGTGCCCCATCTGTGCGGAACGCTACCTCGATGACCAGTACTGTCTGGTCGTCGAGCTCCCCTGCCACCACAGCCATCGGTTCGACCTTGAGTGTGTGGGGCCCTGGCTGAGGAGTAAGGGGACGTGTCCGCTGTGCAGGAAGGAGCTGAATAAGAAGAAGGTGGAGAAGAGGCAAGAAGATGAGGATGATGAAGAGGATGATATGGATGGGTTGTATGCTTAATCTTTACACTGAGAAATGGGCGGCGTTTGGATGGTGGGTGGTGGCATTGCGAAGCAGGATCAAATTAAGATAATTTTCACAACTCTCTCTCTTCCCGTTTTCCATCAAAAGGCGAGAATATGAACAACCCAGTCTCCAGTCAAAATAAGCAACCAGGCGAAAGCACAACTCTCTTGTCTAACAAGAAACGCGCCTACGTAGGTAAGGTAAGGTAACCGTGTCGTACAAATTCCTCTCAAGTTCTCTGACTACCTGCCCAATTAAGTCAACATAGAATTCACCCCATTCATTGGTCTTTCTGCAAAACGCCATAAAAATGCAGAGAGAATGCAATGCATAGAATACCGTCCGTCTTAACGAAATTTAGCGTCCCTCCATCTTGCCGTGCTTCTTGCCCTGCGATCCACCGCTCCTGGGCTTCTCGTCGTTGCTAGCAGCATTTTTCAACGAAGCGTCCTTGCCCTCGCCCGGGTTATCGCCCTGCGGCTTGGAGAAGCCCTGGTTGCCGCCGCTGGCATCGAGAACGCTGCCGCCCTCGGGATCCCTGGCGCTATTCATCTCGTCCTCGGGCTTGGTCTCGGTGGGATTGAAGGCGCCATTGATGTGGGCCACGTCGTCATCGTTGCCGGATTTCGTGCCCTCCGACCGCCGCGGCTTGAGCGTGTTGCGGTCATCTGGGTCATCCTTGTTGGAGACGGCGTACAGCAGTCTGGAAGTCGGGCGGGTGTAGGAGCGCTGCTGCAGCTGGCATGCGGATGTTATTGTGGTGGTTCTTGAACCTGAGGATTGTGCATGTTGTAACGATCGCAGGAGAGTGCGCGCCGCGACGGGTAATTGACGGTATGCCATTGTTGCTGGTGAACAAACTTGTCTGGGGTAGGCCAGTGGTGAGATTGTTGCCGCTCCGGAGTGACTGAGCAGATTTGTTTGCTTTCAGGAAGATGCTGCTTTTCCTTTCCTTTTTGCAATTGGTTGATTGAAAAGTAGTGAAAAGAATGACAGGACTGGATCAGCTTCTGTGTTTTGAAATTCCAATTGTTGGAGTGAGAAAACCGTTGTAGTTAAATTGTAGCTGCCCGGAAGAATACTCCCTGAGCGTCACCAGGTTCATCACTGTAATGACGGTGACGTCACCACCACCAAGACATCGCGGTTGGCGTTCAAACTTCACCCCGCAGTGGGATTTCTACCCCGGCCCGGACGGTCCCTGACAGCCAGCCCCTTCTAACTTCCAATCACTTGAACCGATGGACAATTTGACATTGAACCTATCGTATTCTTATTTCCATATCAAGAAAAAAAGAACAAGCTGCTGTCCATTGTATAATTGGCAGTGTCTCCTCGAGATAATCAGATTATTGCGGTGCTATCCACTTCAAGCAGTCCGAGTCAAGCCCGCCTGTGGCTGTCAAGATCGTCTGGTTGAATCAGGCACTGGATATTCTGTCCAATAGGTACAAATACGCAAACAGACTCAGCAGTTTCTCTCATGTTCGCAGCTTTCCAGGTTGTTTTAAGCCGAGATACACGGCATTGACGCCTCACCCACGCTTTTTGACATATACCTGATTGTTTCCGATAGGGTTCAACATCGAATCCAGCGGTGAGATGCCTGGATTTCTCCAGACTGTCTTACTGAACTTTATATGATTGTCCAATTACCTTTGTCGGACCAAATACTCCTGTTATAGCAACAGAAGTAAAAATATGTAGACGAAACGACAACTGTCCGGTTCGGCAGTTCCCACATAGCTTATCCTCAGTATCAATACCAAAAGAAAAGGGTGAAATCTTCCTAGGTATTCGCGGTTGTGAGGGGGGGAGGATCAAACTAACAGGCCTGAAACATGCATGCTGTACTCCGTAGCTAATGCGGTCGTTCATCCCGATGTTGACTAGACTGAATGATAAAGGACAAAAAAACAGCTTCAGATTCCGCTTTCCATGTAATAGTTCATGAAAACAAACATACCCACTGCTACCGTAGTTCGGTAAGTCATTTACAATTTTCATATGAAATATCAGCCCAACTTATGTTCGGCTTGAGTATGTGAGTTAGTTTCAACTTTCCATATCATGTCCTGCAGAGGCGCTCTCTGTTTGGACAATTCCTCCTCGAGCCCCCTTTTTTTTCCTACCCACCAACCCCTTTATCTCGATTAACCCCTTTCACACCACACCCACAAAATACTTGGAACTAACTCACCGTCGTGCGGTACATCAGGTAACTCGTGGAATTTGTTTAAACCACCGATTTTGAGAACGTACGATGAGATTTTTGCACCGGAAATGCGGGACGGCAGGATCCATAGTCATCCATCCATCTTAACATGCATCCTCGAGGCACGTTGAGCGGCACAATGGGGATTTGGGAGAATTCTCTCGGTCCCGTTTGTCTTTATTGATCAATGCTTTGATCTGCGGCGTATAGCAGTGAAGGTTTGACGTGAGGGTGTTGTAGTGCTGCATGACCCATGCAGCCATGATTGAAGTGGAAGGCTTCTAGAACCGGGGTTGAAGTTCCAACAATAAGGGGGAATATCACGGGGAGCCGGGCTGATTATCTTTCGTCGTATGGGATGCGGGAGGCGTCGTGATCCCCTCCCTCCCCGTTTCCCTTTGCCACGTTTTTTCTCAGGTCGTGCGCTGCGTGTCACTGACACGGGATGGACGGCCAATCCGTGGGTTTGGAGATGAGATGGCTTGTTGTTGTTTCAGGGGCCGGGCTGTTGCGTCTGTGGGATGGGAAACGACAAGTCCCGTACAGCCAGTTGAACAGATATGCAGAGCCAAACGACAGCCCTCCACGTGTGATGAACCCGAAAGACCCGGAGACTGTTTTCAAGGGCTGACAACCATCATCTCGCCGGATTTTGCAGTGTAATAAATTCCTGCACATACATTTCTGCGGAATTGCGGCCACTGCTTCGCTAAGGAAGGGCGATCGTTGGAGCATCGCCAAGTTGGACAAGCTCTCTCGCATGGCGCATCTCTGTGGCACTTTGCGGCACCGTTCCACCTGTTCATCTTCGGTTCGAGTTTCTCTCCGGACAACGAGCGCAACGAAAGTTTGAATTCTAGACCACCTCTTCGGAGCCGAAATGCCATTGACAAACCTACAACAGCATTGCTTTGAACAACTCGTCGTTGGCGAGCAGTTGCTGCGGCTGCGTTTCACGCTACCCAGCGTCAGCAGCGTGCCATCCCAACCCCATGGATTTCGTTAATTAAACTGGGGGGTTACACGCATCTCGTGCATAGTTGTATCTGTCTGCTCTGCCGTCTGTGTCGATTGGAGTGATGAATAATCGTGTGATTTTAGGACCGGGTGGATGGTCGAGTGATGGCAGCGCGGGGAGTGGGGAGGAGGGCTGCTCAAGCTGTGGTCGCCTGCGATCTTATCGCGCCTGCAGTTCCGTCCCACGTGGAAAGGCAGGGATTCAGCTCCCGAGTTTTCCTTGGTCGTTCAGCCCAGCCATGGAAACCCAGCCGAGCAGCGAAGCGAATTGGTATGGCATGTCGACCGGGATACGGATAGGCAACTTGCAGGCCAACAATAGTCGATTCCATCTTCCGGGGTTGCGGTAAGTGGTTACGTACCTATCATCCTGCTATCTGAGGTTCGGGACTCAAGTCGGTGATAGATACTGTACTGGAAGTTTGTGACTCGCTGTTGTCTGCTCGTGCTGCTCTGAAATGGTGCAATGGGTGCAATTCTGGGGCAGCTTGCGACAAGGCATGGACCTTGTATGGAAATCAATAGTGGACGAGTGAGTGCCTGAAAAATCCGCCGCAGTCGTGCTTTGGTGCGAGCCCTTAACAAAGTCCTACGCAGTACGGACTAGAGAGACTCTATGTCTTGGCGCCTCCAAAGCCAATCCTGGTCGTAGAGTCCTTGGGAAGGCTGGCGATGATCGCTTCGTGCCGCGTAATCTAGCAGCTAGGTAGGAATGGCCAATATCGAAGTAGGTACGGATTATTTACGGAATATTCAAGAGTTGAGA
This sequence comes from Apodospora peruviana, assembly GCA_033439685.1. Classification (NCBI taxonomy): domain Eukaryota; kingdom Fungi; phylum Ascomycota; class Sordariomycetes; order Sordariales; family Lasiosphaeriaceae; genus Apodospora; species Apodospora peruviana. Next base: position 1,407,402 of record JAUEDM010000005.1, on the reverse strand, counting down.
ATCCAGGCTGAGTGCACGGATCACATCTGCGCAAAAAGACCCTGGTGAAGTAACAGTGACCCCCGCGTGTCCCGTTTCATTGTTTGAAATGCCCTGATTGCTCGCCAGGGACTCGGATGTATTTAACGGGCAACCCATCAAGCACACGTAAGGTATTCATACGTGCCTATAGCTAAATCCTTCGCTTCAGTGTTCCAGTGACTGCGGTCAAGATGAATCAAAAAAGGTGGAAGGAGGTTGGGAAAAGAATGTTCCAAAAATCATCTTCCCCTTTTTGGGTGGGCGGGCGGTCGTTTCGCCGTTTCGCCGCTAGCCGCACAGAGGATGGCGTACTGTGTCTTGGCCGGGCTAGAGCTTGAAATTGCCACGAGCCTTTGTTGATCGGGGATTGCCCACGAGGTGGCCACGCAGGGGGGCCGATCTTTGTGTCAGCCTTTGGCCCGTTGTTGGTGGTGCCGAATGCAGTAAATTCCAACAAGACGGGGGGCGACTGCCGGTAGTAAAAAATTTGGGGACGTAGCACCGTCGCGGACGAGGGCATCACAAGGCATTCGCTTCCAAGTTTCTGCTTTGAGCGTCCAATGTTCCTGCTTCCAAGCCCATTTGTATCCTGAAGAATTGTATCCGAAATATGTTGGATCCAAGGATTGGGCTTTTTCCAGAAGGTTTCTTAGGTTTGTCTTTGAGGCGCGTACAGCACCACATACCACATGGCACTGCAGCATTTCGGATTCATGCACAAGGACAATTCTGGAGCTGCGATCTGCGGCGGGCTGATTTGGGGGTTAGCAATTGGCAGCCTTCGCGTGCTCTGGCAGCCGCCGCCGCCGCCTCCTTGGACAAAACAGAGACCTGCGTAAAACATGCTCCCTCGTAATTCTGTAACTGCACTTGGAACTGACATTGGACCGCGGCAGTAGCTAACCAGTGACTTCCATTCCGTCGGTCTCGAATTCCAGAAAGACGGCCGGCGAGAACCGAGAACAAAGAGTGCCCATCTACCGCAAACGGGATAGTCCCGGTTTGGCACCGTCGTCCGGGGTCCCAGGTTTATTCCCTGTCAAGATTAAACTGCGTCGCCCAGGCTCGGCAGGGGGTACTTTGGAAGTTGCTGGTGACTGGAACGGGGCTTCAGTCGGTGGTCCTGTGTTAGGCTTGCTGGGGCCTGTGGTGGTCGCTGCTTCCCCTTCCACCCATTTGGTTGCACTTGCACCTTGTGATTTCAGCGAGCATGATGGGTTTGGCCAGTGCCGTGACCACACCTTTCCCAAGAATCCTACCTAAACCTCCACCACGGACCACCACCGGCCTGTTCTCCATCTCGACTTTGACTGACCCTCTCCCCTTTTCAAATACGGGCTGATTAAAGTTCAGCCATTCTCGTGCGGAACCGCCGACTTGCATCTCTGTAGTGTACGATATTAGTGCCTCGGCGTTGCAACCAACCTCTTTTAGTTTGTCGACCGCCCATCGCCTCATCTCCAGTCCTCTCGTCGCCTCACCGTTCAACCACAGTTCGCCAACCCACGCAGACCTCTAGAGTAATCTCCATACAAGATACCCCTCGCTTCCAATCTGTCCGCTAAAACCTGGAATCCACCCACTCTAGGTGGTTCTTCCTTGCTGTCGCCCGCGTGCCCTTGGGAAGTGCACGGCGAAACAAAGAAGGCAGTCATACGCCCCGAGCCAGACACCCGATCCCTTCGACTGTTTGCCCTTACACCTGTGCAACCACCATCGATGCAGTAACGTCGTGGCCTGCTCACTCCGACACATCTCCTCCCTCCTGCTTCTGCTGCTGCTCGCGACGACATCATCCTAAGATAATCGGTGATCTGGCCGAGCTTACGCCGTCTCTCCTGCTGAGCCCGAATGTCGATTGATCGTGGGATTCCACTTTCCGAGACCCACCGTGGTTGTTTCGTGCCCTGGAACAATCGGAGCGTAGAATGCTTCTTCGCCTGGGACTCTGATCCATCGCAACAAGTCGCTTGAAGATTCCGTCTTCCCAGTCGAGAGACAGCAACCCGCCGCTATGGGGAACAGCAATGGTAAACCCGTCGAGTTTGACGGGGAAGGTTAGCACTCTTATATTCCTTGGCTCAACACCTCGAGCGTTATCTGCAAAGTTCATCGTCGTCGAACTTGAATATGCTGACCGCGGCTCTATCCAATTGACAGTAAATCTAAACCATTTCCGTCTCCTTCGAGTTGTCGGACGAGGTGCATTCGGCAAGGTTCGAATCGTCGAAAGGAAAGACACCAATTTATCATTCGCCCTCAAATACATCCGGAAAGATGAAGGTAGAACCCCCCGCGCATCCTTATATTGCTCTCCAGGGAACATGGTAGCTGACCATCTTCCTTGACAGTTGTCCGGTCCGAGAGTGTCAGAAATATAATACGGGAGAGACGAATGTTGGAACATGTCAATCACCCATTCATCTGCAACTTGCGCTACAGTTTCCAAGATATCGAGTACATGTACGCATCCCAGTAACGGAGAACCTCAGGTCCATCGACTGACCGTCATATAGGTACTTAGTGGTCGATTTGATGAGCGGCGGCGATCTACGATTCCACATATCCCGAAAAGCCTTTACCGAAGATGCAGTCAGGTTTTGGATCGCTGAGCTTGGCTGTGCCCTGAGATATATCCATGGGCAGGGTATTATCCATCGGGATGTGAAGCCCGATAATGTGCTCCTCGACGCCGACGGACACGTACATTTGACAGACTTTGCATGTCTCCTCCTGTTTTTGCTGACCTGTTAAACTTAGGCTAACCCTCGTGCTAGAATGTTGCCTCTGATATAATACCTGGCAAGGTTCTGACAAGCAAATCTGGTACCCTCGCATACCTTGCGCCTGAAGTATACGCAGGCCAGGGTTACGACGTTCGGGCAGATTGGTGGTCTTTGGGAGTTCTCTTTTACGAATGCATATACAATAAGGTGGGTGATGCGATTTCAAGCCCTTGTATGACCCGTACTCGCGGGTCGGCGTGCTCGAACTGCTGCATGTGGCTCGAACACAACCAACTAGACAAGTCAGAACTAACGCCACAAACAGAGGCCGTTTGAGGGCAACTCCGAGTCCTCTTTGAGCAGTGTCATTCAAGCCGCTAATCCCAAATACCCAATTACATCCCCGCCCGTATCGCTATCATGTCTATATGCCATCAAGGACGCTTTGGAACTCAACCCGGATAAGCGGATGGGCGCGACGTGGGATAGCTTCATTTACCACGAATTTTTCCAATGCATCGACTTCGAAGCGCTCGAGAGGAAGGAGATAGACCCAGTCTTCATACCGTCGTCCGAGAAGACTAATTTCGATGCCACCTACGACTTGGAGGAGCTTTTACTTGAGGAAGCCCCGCTCGAAGCTCGTGCTCGCAGACAGAAGCCGCGCGAGCGGTTAAAGGATGATGCTACCGACAAGGAAATTAGGGAGGACGAACTATACCGTATGATTGAGACAGATTTCCGTCCATTTGACTACACAGTCGCCGCATATAAGAAGTATGACACCAAATCTGCACATTCTATGTCACCACCAATGCTAACTTGAGATCAGGATCACTGGGCAGGTAGTTCCGCAGGCCAATGGACGAACGAATACCCTAAAGGGCGCATGTCCGCCTGATGAGAATGCTCGACCACAAGCTTTAACGACGGACGAAGCGGCATCGATTAAGTCGAGGGCGAGTACGAATGGGGGCTCACAATCACAGGGACAGTCTGCGCCGGGACCTGAAGCGACCCAAGGACAACAAGAGACTGGCGGATCTCATAGAGCCCAACGGCCGCCAAGCAGTCATCAACGGCGCGGCGCTGCTCCAGGACGACCGCCTCCACTCCCACCATATCCGCAGACATACACGAACAGTTCCAGCGGCGCCCGGACAGGTCGAACAGGCGGTCCTGCTATGATTGTCGGGAGTCCCACAGGCGGTATACAGGTGACGCTGGATGGCGCTGGCAACTGGAGCGATTTGGCCAGACAAGATGCGACACTGCCCGCAGACGCGAGCGGAGCAAATAACGATCTCGCCGGAAAACCCGAGGGTTCCGGTGGAGTGTTTGGTTTCCTGAGCAGGAAGAAGGGACGGGGACATAGTCCAAAGCCTAAAGAGAGAGGTGTTCTTGGGAAGGAAGGTGCACGACAAATAATTGGTTGAGTGGTTTTTCTTGTGTTCTAATTTTTTGAATTCTTTTTGGAAACGGAGCACACACTTTGCATCTTGCTGGGGGTGGGAGGAATACTGACATGTGCTGGGTTAACAACCTGGAGCAACAGTTGGCGAGATGGAGTTTGACAACCTGCTGCTTATTCTCGGCCTGGCCATATCTGGTTTTGTAATGCTTGCCCGACTGTGTCTGTGCCTCTAACAAAGATCGCGTTTTCTTTTCTGTCGTATTTACTGGCTGCTATCTACTCTCCGAACTACTTCGATACCCCGAGGATAAATCGATCATCTCCATATAACAAACACTCCTCTTATCTACTTTGTCTTTCCTCGAGTACAGATAAAGCCACATCTACATACTCGTCAAGTCATAAATGTACAAGGCCCGTGACTAAAAGTACAGCCAGATAGGTCAAGTCAACCATGTACACACAATACGATAAGCTTTCATGCCAACGCGATTATCCCTTCCAAGTACATAGTTTTACAATTGTAAAATTACAAGGCCAGCCAAGGACCTCTACCTCCCTACCCATTCCAACCTCAACTCAAAGCTTCTTTTGAATCCCGAAAAAGTAATTACCAATCTTCTCGCTGCCCGTAACCTCTTTCCACCCCAGACCAGGTACATACACGACGCCCATGACCTTCAGGGAGTCAATATCCCACCCACCAGTTTTCTGACTCTTGAAGAAATGATTCCTCAACTCGTCCTCGTTGATGTACTTGTTCCAGTCATGCGTGCCCTTGGGCACGATTCCCAGGATGTCCTCGGCCACGAGGTTGGTCGTGAACCAGCTCGTCCAGGTGCGGGCGATGGTGCTCAACACGAGCCAGCCGCCCGGCTTGACGAGGCTGCCGCAGGTGTCCAGGAAGGCGGCCGGGTTGTCGACGTGTTCGATCACCTCGAAGAGCGAGATCACGTCGAATTTCTCTGGGGTAGAGGAAAAGGTTTCGATGTTGGCGTTGATGTATTGGAGTTTGTCAGAGGAAAGGGCGGGGTCTTTGGCTGCGTGGGCACGGGCGACGCTAATGATGACTGGCGCGGCGTCGATGGCGGTTACTGACTGTGTGGAGGGAAGTCGGGCGGCGCTTTCGGCAAAGATGCCGCCTCCGCAGCCTACATCGAGGTAACTCAGCTTTTCTGGGGACTGTGGTTGCTGTTGTTGGTTTGTGGTCGTCGTCGTGTCTTCTGGTGATAGAGTGGAGGAGGAGGATAACTGAGACGAGGATCGGCAGGCGTTGATAAAGTCATGTCGGAGAGGGTTCATGAGGTGGAGGGCCCGTGAGGAGCCGTGAGGATCCCACCATGTCGCTGCGAGGGCGTTGAAGTGGGAGATTTCGTCCGCGTTGACGGACGAGGAGGAGTGCTGCCATCGTCGTGGTGGCTGCTGTGATGCGGTGGCTGCCGCCGGTATTTCCGCCGCCGACCATAGGGCAGATGCGCCTGCAGCAGCCGCTGTTACATGGCGGCTTGTTTGGGAGCCATGGCGGAGGAGTGTCGGTGTGTGCCGTCTCAGCGACGACAGCATTTTTGTGTGGGGTCTGTCCTCCGCGTCGCGTGTTCCGAATCGGCCTCCGGGGCAGGCGGGCTAGTTGTTTGCGCGACGGGGAGCTGTCTTGTTTTTTGGGAGCTGGTTTGGTAATCCGCGCTGTTTGTCCGAGCTTGGTGATCCCGGTGGTGGTCCCGTCTACCGCGTTCCGTCCGTTGTACTGTCCCACTGCAGTGGGCTTCTGGGAGGCTTCTAGCGGCTCCCACAGGCCGGTCCAGCCGATCCGCAACGGCTGTTGTGCACGGCCTGCAACTGCTGCTGCAGGGACCCTCAACAGCTGAGATGCACGTTTGTCAGCGTCTGTCATCCGTTGACTGAGACTCGATGAAAGGTGCCATGAGAGATTTCGAGTATAGAATCGGGCTCTCTCCGATTGATATTCGCCTGATATAACACCTAAACACTTTTTCATGAGTTTACGTTCGTTGTGCGATTATTCAGTTTCTAGTACCGGTACCTATATGCTACCCCTCGCCTCGGCATAGAGCCCGCTAATACCGGGGATTTGCCCCTCCTCCACAGCCGAGACCGCATCGCACCCCCGGATTTCATTTTCAAGCTCACTTCAGACGGAAAGCAAACCAAGCCCGAAACATCTTCATTATATTTCTGTCGCAAATATGTCTCCTTCAAGAATTGATTCGTCACAATTTGACAGTATTCCGGATACCGTCCAGGCATTCCGTACGTCTTTGTCTCTTATCCCCGGCCATGCCACGCCACCACCACCGCCTCCTTCGCAGGAAAGCCAAGCTAACCCATTTCTTCACCGGTTACAGGAGAAGGCCAATTCGTCGTCGTCCTCGACGACCCGGGCCGCGAGAACGAAGCGGACCTCATCATCGCCGCCCAGGACGTCACCACACAGCAGATGGCCTTCATGGTTCGCCACAGCTCCGGCCTGATCTGCGCGCCCATCCTGCCGGATCGCACGCTCGCACTCGAGCTGCCGCAGATGGTCGAGCACAATGAGGACCCGCGCACGACCGCCTATACCCTGTCTGTCGACGCCGCCGACCCGTCCATCACGACGGGCATCAGCGCCCATGACCGCGCGCTCGCCTGTCGTGTCCTCGCCGATGAAGCGTCAACCGCTGCCAGCCTGCGTCGCCCGGGGCACGTCTTTCCCTTGCGCGCCAAGCCCGGCGGCGTAAGGCAGCGCCGCGGCCATACGGAAGCCGCCATCGACCTCTGCCGGATGGCGGGCAAGCGGCCCGCCGCGGCGATCTGCGAGCTCGTCGAGGACGGCCTTGAAGTACCTGGTCAGGCGCTCAGGGAGGAGCCGGGCATGATGAGGGGCGAGGCATGTATAGCGTTTGCGCGAAGGTGGGGGCTCAAGGTGTGCACCATTGAGGATATGGTGCAGTACTTGGAGAAGACGGAGGGGAAGCTGGCGGTTAATGGGTCTTGAATATGAGAATGGATGAGCATTTTAAGAAAAAGTAAAAGGGAACCTGGTGACTTATATACTCTTCTTATGGGCGAGAAGGTGGTTTATATTTTGCATTGCTTTCCTTATTTTGGTTTACATGTTTCGCGGATATAACTGACTTGATTCCGGAGGTGTCAGTCCGTGGACTGATGAGTCCCTCGTCGACAAGACCGGGCAGAATTAAGGAAGAGAATGTGGAAAGAGGCTCAAAAGGAAATGGGCGCTGCTCTTATAGAAAGAAATGACCTCGTGGTTCTTCATTGCTTATTTGCTTTACCATTATTGGGGAAAATAAATTTGTGGCTTTCATCTTGCCGGCGGCGGCTGTAATGCTGTAGATACTACTCAAGTAGGAGGAAAAGACGCAAATCTATTTGCAGATATCTTTAACGTTCTTGTTCCTACCATAGTCATCACTATAGATCATACAGGTATACGTACACTTGTAGATACGATGATCGCATCAATCTCGTTTATTCCGCGGACCATAGGCGGTTCACGTTCACATATCATATGTATACATCGTGAACACACCTAGGTACAGTCTCTTACACACATATATCCAACCATAACCGTTTTCGGTATTCACTTCCAAAGTTAACATCGGGCATATTGATTACTCCCTCGGTAAACTGAGAGTGGGAACACCGAAACATTGCCATACACAAAAGTAAGGAGGGCACGAGTCAGTCAGTCCCACCACCGCACCACACCTTCCCTACATATAGCTATCTATCCGAGGGTCTGTCAACAACAAGCCAAGCGAAACACACTACGGCAGGTGTCCACACCTGTTGCAGAAAATCTTCCGTAGTATAGTGGTCAGTATATGAGCTTGTCATCCGCCCCCTAAGGTTCGACATCCGCTCGGGACCCGGGTTCAATTCCCGGCGGGAGAGATCTATGCACCAAAGAGGTTGTTGCTCTTGGCCATTTCCCTTTTTGTTCTTCCAATTCTTATTTCTGATTTTCGTTCGCACTCACTAGTTTGCTGTTGTTCAGTATATGTGTATGTCTGTCTGCCTGGTGTGAAAATATCATCAGAGCCTCTAAAAAGGCAATTGATGTAGGAAATAAAAGGGGTCCGCTAGTAATGTAGCTTTTTGGGGCTTGTACCCAACCCTCCTCCCCACACCCTCGCGACATTTATGAAGCCTTCCGGTAATTATGGTATTTCAGTCTGAAATCACGGCTTATTACGTCGTTCCTAGACAAGGAAACAGATCTGATACAGATGATGGGACTAGGTACAGAGAGAGGGAGGTTTGTTTGTTTATATATTTTATCCTACTATAAACCAAGGAAAAAGAAGTAAACCATTTCCAAACAAAACCCAAACTCCGATCCAGCCAGTTGCCCACTCAGTTTGGAGTTCACGTTCCTCTCAATTCAGTCCTGTTGATAACCCATCACACACCAGCTGAGCATCCATCCACACCAAGATATATCGATAATTACAAAACTCCAACTAACCCCAAGTCGCCACCACTAATAGCAGAAAATAATTTCCTAGGTATCTTTAATCGACACGCATGACCCACGCCTGGACGTATTTTCCCAGCATAATGTAAACATGGTCGGCAGCTTGCCTACCTGCCCCTGTTCCCTGCTTGTTGCGTCTGAACCCCAAATACCGAGACACCTCAAATGTAAACCCAGCATACACCTTCCAAAAAAGTACACTATAATACGATCATCCAGATCATCCATGCACCTGAAAATGAGAATCTGTGCTGTGAGAGGCGTGAAAGGAGACAACTAGGTGGCCTTAGCGTTGTCCACCAGCTGGCACTCATCTTTCCCACCCAGATACTTCTTCATCACCTTCTTGAAGTCGCTCTCGTCCACGACCGCACCGGTGCCAGAGCACTTGGCCTTCTTCTGCAAATCGGAGCAAAGTCCGTCCAAATCGAAATCGCCGCTCTGAACCTTGGGACAATTTTGCAAGCGCTCCCTATCATGCTGTCAGCTAACCATTCACTCACGTTAGGCAGTAAAGAGTTTCCATACCATATCTTGTTGCAGGTCAATAGACTTTGACCACGAACGATCTCACCATCACCCGGCGTGTCGTCCGAGTCCTTAGCGGCATCAATCTGGGAAATGAGATCCGTTCCTTTCTTAGTCGCCGCCGGGCTCGTGACAGGTAGGTTATATGGCGTGGTAAAGTCCATGTCAAAGGCATCGTTGAAAAAGGTATCATCAAGCCCGTTGGTCAAGACGTTCTCCTGAGGCTCCCGATAGTCACCAAACAGATGCGGATCAAACTGGAAGTCGTTCTGTGGCAGCCAGTTGAAATTCATGTCGACATTGTCAAAGGTGCCAAATTCTGGAAAGGACAATCTTAGCGATCATTCTCGTCATTATGCAGACAATTGCACAGGTCATGCTAGGGGTAAAAGGAAGAACCGACTGCCGCTAGGCTCGTCGGTCACGGGTGGTGTATCGCTGAAATCCTACCTTGGGTCGAGTTGTTGGCGGTTGGCTGCTCCTCTCCAATCGTGGTCAGAGTATCAATGGGTTTGAAGCCCATAGGTGATTGAGTGAACGGCTCCGGAGAAGTCCCACAAGACGAGGTTGCGCCCATATTGGAATTAGAGGAAGCCGATGGGGAACTGGTTGAGGTCGCAGCACCCGTACTGAAATGTGAATCCAAGCTCATATTTGAACCGCTGCCAACATCGCCGCTGTTGCGGGGTGAGTTGAAGAGAGCTGAAGACATTTGTGCCAAATCTTCCTTGGCCTGCGAATCGAGGCCTACTTGGCTGTAGCTGCTGGAATTGCTCGGGCTGACACCGTCTTTCGGTTTCTCCAATGGGCTCACTTGGTCACTGTTGTTACGCCGTAAGTGCGAAGATCCAACAGAGGAAGTAGATGGTTTCTTGGTAGTGGCGTTGTCGGTGATGCTGGTGGTTGGTTGAACAGGGCGAGCGCCGAACTTTGGGAACTCAAACTGAAAGCTAACGTCGTTCATGCTATTGACCATCGTCGAACCCCATGCCGTGACCGGGACTCGGGCAGTTGGCCGAGCACTTGATGCTATTATTGAAATCCGCTTCTTGTATTCGTTCAACTCGACCGTCATTTTCTCGACCTTGGCACGAAGAATTTCATTCTCGTGGTTAGTTGACTCGGATGCCTTCTGCAGTTCTTCCACTTTCGTCTCAAGATCCTTAAGGTGCTTTTCCTTGCGCTCTCGGAACGCTCGCTGGGCAGCCCGATTCTGAGCTTTACGCTTCTATTTTCAACCATGTCAGCGGCTATTGCACGAAGAACTACAATGGGGCTTTGCATTTCACACTTACGGAACTTGGTTCGGTAGTAAGTGGCTTCCGCCCTGGCTTTTTGGCGATCTTATCTCCACCCTCACGCCTCTTCGCATCACCATTCTCGTCTTCATCGTCGTCCGGATGACTGCGTTTATCCGGCGAGTCGCCTTCGGGAGAGCCGGAACTGGTGGTGCTGGGGGCTGTGGGTAGGTCGCCAATCATTTTGGGTTGATCCGTATCGTTGAAGGAGAAATCAAAGCTGGAATCTGGTGCGCCGAAATCATACTCGTAGTCCAAGTCCGGGCTGTTCTGGAAGCTGTCGATGGCGTCTAACCCCTGGGTAGGGGAACCATCAAACGCCAAGGGCGACAGGTTCATAGCGCTGTTTGACGTGGCGACGGTAGAAGGAGCACCGGGCTTATTGGAATTGAGGGCGGCGAACAGGAGGTTCTGCTGCTGGGGGGTGAGGACGAAGTCCTGGAGAGGGTTCCGGGTCGACGTCATCTCGGCTGACTCAAGTGTAATCGCGACGGATGAGTGCGGTGAGGAATAGAGTTCAGGGGTTTATCCACTTGACAGGCTTTCAACGGCCTCGAAATAAAAGAATAGACTGCGCAGACGTCACGCGTAGATGAGATGGTCTGTGAATCCTGGAATCCGATCTGGAGGAGTGGATTGCTCTCCAACTTCCAAGCCCAGAACACGCCACGGCGGGGTATCGTGGATTTGGGGAACAAAGACAATGGCAATCAATTCAGGGTAGAAGCTGTCGACGACGCTCTGAGCAGTCGACTAGGAAGATGTCTAGAGAGTAGAAAAGGTGACGCACAAGAAGACGTCGATGGACGGGCCAAGTACGAATCCGGACACGCAATCCAAAAAAAATCGCCTTCCCAGGAGTGGGCAAGGTTCAACAAGGTGAGATGTGTGTTGCGGATAAGAGCAGGTTGAGGTCCAAGGTCGGCGATGGTGCAAGCGACAAGTGTCGAGAGAAAGAAAGTTGCGGCCTTCTCGCCTGAATTGTTGCCTGACTCACCTGACACCAGCTCTTGACCAGCCTTTGCCTTTTCGAGCAAGCTGTGAAAGATCGGAGACTGAGACTGCAGATGACGGGGCGACGCTGGAATCACGGTGTTGGTGAGATGAGGTTGGTGGCCGGTGTGAGAGTCGGAGGGAATCACCCAGAACCAAACTGTGAGGAGGGGTTGAGCAAAAGGCAATTTGTCAGCGGCTCTGCGCTCGGAGGAACAGCGGAGGGCCCGCCGACCGATCCGACCAACCAACGGTTAAGCCATCTACATTCTCCGCCCAGCGAGCTGCTCGACATAAGAACCTACGTGAGAGCCGCTTCAGGATGGCATCGTCCCCTCCTTCAAAGGCCCGTTCTTTTTAGCACAATCACGCCGGCTTTGTTCTACCCTCAGCCTGCTCTCTCAAAATCGACGCTTCAACCCCAATTTTCAGCATGAAACCTGCCCGAGCGGGGGACGAGGCAGAGCCTTAGTAAGGCCCAGCCGATCAAGGCCTGCTTCCGTATTGGCTTCTGCCTGTAGTATCACCTTCGGAAACATATAACTACCCGGTAGTTGTATTCAGTTCGCTTGGACCTATTTGGTAGGCAGACAGAACCATTTCTAAGTGAGACGGGAAGTAACTCCATGGCATACGTGGGAGATCTAGACCTGCCTCCTCGCTTCATCTTTGGGCAGGCAAATGACCCAAACCATTAACAGGTAAAGCGGGGGTTGGGGGTCAGGGGACGTTTCTTTTTAAATTTTTTTTTTAATAAAAGCGAACGAAACAGGATCCTAGTCGGATCGAGACGGCTTAATTGGCGATGCCATTCGGAGGATTTGCATTCGCCACTCATCGTCGAAGGGCGCGTGCTACATCGTGAAGAGTGGGGGTCGGGCGTGGATCCTGATATACCCGTTATCTCCGTTTACCTCCAACGGCGCGAGTATTGAATATCATCCTGCTATCTCATCGTCGGCCAATTCTGGCCACGTGTTGGTCTGCTACACAATCTCATTGTGTCAGGTACTGGCAATTGCAGTTATAGTCCACGCTGCGTTTGCCGTAGAGTGCGTGGGAAGGATTGGTCTTGTGCAGTAGGTACCTAGGCATGCATTCATAACTCCTGATATTCCTGAGCTGACGGCATGGCCTATGTAGGCTTTATGATATCTGCCTACAGTAGGTATGCTTATATAGACGGAAATATTCAAGCTTCAGTACACAAGCATCGAAAGCTGTACATTTACTTTGTCTTGATCGCGCTATAACGAACGTGATCAGTGAACAAGCATGTAGGTATACACGATAACCTCATTGTGGACTGCGGTCCGGTAAGGTTATAATCTGAAGAGCAGTGCTGATAACCCTCTTCAGTCGTGGAATTTATACGTTGAATACCTAAGTGCCTGTGCAAGGGACAATCTATAGTGTCCATCCGCCCTGTCATCTGAGGTCTCACGGGGCAATAATGCAGTGCTGGTAAGGACTCCGAGTCTACCCAAGACCCAATTGGTTTGTTCAGACTGTGCCTTGCCCTTCGAGTCTGGCATACCTGGCTAACAAGAAAGACCCAGACTAGCCTAGACGGTCAACGGTTGTGTCAAGTAAGCCATACCACCCTCTCGAGAGTTGGAAGGTTGACATCTTAAATATTGATACCCAGAGGACCTTGTTGTTGCCATTTGTTTGGATATGGAGGTCGGACTTTCGGTACCATACAACCATAGGTTTCTCCCTATTAATTTCCTGCTCAAACTGGTTGATAAGTAAGGTAGCTGTCGAAAATTCGGGGCCCGCAAGCCGAATTACTCCATGATTATCTCTCCCATACCCATGCCATCTTGTCGAATTGAACACGGCCAAATAGAAACGAAATCCGGCGGTCAAGATCTACAATATACGAGTTTGATTGAAATTTTTAAGATTTGTTTTTTTTCAGGATGCACATGCTTGTGATCTGAAGAGGGAGTTGTTGGCAGTCTGGCACCTTCAGGATAGCTCCAGACAAAGCCGGGGATGTGGGTACCGGTACAATAACACGGCGCATGTCAGGTGACCCGTGGATGCCTCGCGTTTTGGTGACTAGACTACCCCACTTTAACATTTTAGAGAACGCGTCTCTAGCATTCACAACGCCAAACACGGGCCCACCCCGTTTACTGCCACTGACGAATCCATCGGAGACAGTTGTTTCCCAACACGCGCCTTCAAGTTATTATTACATTGCACTCGATTATCAAGTCGACAACTTTTGTGTCTGTCTTTTCCCCCACTGCCCACTAATGTCAATATCTCTCTGCTATCGCGTCGCAGCCGGTACCTGTATTGTATACGTACGTACGAACTAAGACGCACTAGGTTCGCTGTAGACCTCCAAGATGGCGGAACCGCCTAAGGCCTTGTTAGAGGATTGGACCATTGGCTTTGTCCAAAGCAAGACCTTATCTGCTACCATGATCGCAGAGGTATGCAACCCCTTGGAGGCACGACGCCGCTGCATGTTGAGGTCCGATCTACAGTATCTAACTCGCCACAACAGCTTTCGCAGATCGTGAAGGAACATGGCGCTACCGTCCTAGAGCCCAACCGCAAAGGCAAACTACGCGTTTCGGAGGCCAAGGTGATCGTATCCAACACCATCGACTTCGATCAGTATACCGAGGCCCAGGCTGAATGTATCCCTATCCCAGTTGTGACCGCCAACTGGGTCAAGACCACAATCGGTCGTAACAAGGTCGCCCAATTTAGGCCCTACTCCCCGGATCCAAGGATGATCTTTTCCAACGTCAACCTCACCTGCGCGGATATCCCCGATATCGACAAGGAAACCATAACTGGCGCCACTTTGGCTCTCGGTGGAATGGAATCCAAGGATCTGACGCGTCTGACCACACACATCTGCGCGCTATCCATGGACCACCCCAAGTGCATCCAAGCCAAAGTCAAAGCGCCCAAGTGCAAGATCGTGCTGCCTCACTGGTTCGACGACTGCTTCAGGCTGGGAAAGAGGATTTCCGAAGAGCCATATTTACTACCTGATCCCGAGATTTTGCGCAAGGATCCAGAGGCCAATGTTCAGATTCCTGCCAGCCAACACCTCGAAGGCGCCACATCAGCAATCCCAAATGCGCCCATGTCTGCCGAAGCCTCCGGAAGGCAGAAATTGGTCGTCTTTGCGCAGAAAAAGGTCATGTTATCGACGGATCTGAACATCAATAACCGTCTGCGAAAGATCCTCGGCGATCTCATCAAAGGTGGCGATGGAGAGGTCGTTGATAACGTTGACGCATGTGATATGTTCATATGCCACTACCGCGATGGCGAGCAGTATATCCGCGCCGCCCAGAGCGGCAAAGACGTGGGGAACCTCGCGTGGCTCTATCACTTGATTGTGCATAATGAGTGGACATCGCCACTCCGACGGTTGCTACATTACCCAATACCGAAGAACGGTATTGCGGGCTTTGAGGGTATGACCATCACTCTTTCCAACTATGGCGGTGACGCGCGCATCTACCTCGAAAACCTGATAACTGCGGCCGGCGCCAAATACACCAAGACATTGAAGGCAGACAATACTCACCTCATCACGGCTAGGTCGAGCAGCGAGAAGTGCGATGCAGCTAGGGATTGGAATGTGGAGATTGTCAACCACCTATGGATCGAGGAGAGCTATGCCGAATGCCAAGTTCAGAGCCTATCAAACGAGAAGTATCGATATTTTCCGCCACGGACAAATCTTGGTGAGGTTATTGGCCAAACCTTTTTGGACGAGCGGAAGCTTCGTGACAAGTTCTATCCCGGCGGTGAAGATAAGCTCGACAGCGCTGCCAAGAGGAAGAGGAAAATCAACGATGCCACGCAGGCGAATGTGTATGGAGTCGATACGGTACCACCGGCTAGTAGAGACTTTAGCGTGATGAAGGACTCGAGCCCGGCGCCTGCCACGACGAAAGCAACCACGAAGAAAGCAACGCGAGCAGCCCAGGCCACGGCAGCTGCCCAGAACTTCGCCACTCCCGCCAAGGCACGACACGTACGGGCCGGCAAGGAAAACAACACGCCGTCCGTCGCCTCGAGTGGCAGCCGCAGTGCAAAAGCTCAAGCGCTCTCGAAAATCCACAAGCTGGCGCCAGATGTTGCCCTGTATGAAAAGGAAAAGAAACGCACGAAAGACGGCCATGGTCCATGGGGAGGTAAGCGAGCAGCAGACCAGATCGACAAGGATCGGACGGGTAAGAGTGCAAGTCCTGGACGCGATGAGGCGCAAGACGATGACGAGGTAGACGACCAAGCGAGCAAGAGGTCATCAAAGAGGGCCAAACACTCGCTACCCGGAGTCGAGATGCGAATCTGTTTAACGGGTTACAAGAGATGGGTAGGAGACAAGCACAAAGAGGAGATGGATCGGGTACGTTCTCCTTCTTATCCACGTTTGCCCATATTGCACATTACGACGCCACCTATATTTTTCTATGTGATGGGCGCTTGAACTAACAAGAAAACTGACAGAAAAAACTCCGCGCTATGGGTATCCAAATCGTCCAAGAAAACTCACCCTGCGAATACCTTGCAGCACCGCGCATGGTCCGCACCCAAAAATTCCTCAGGTGTCTCGCCCGCGGCCCAGAGGTGATCAACTCATCCTTCATCACGGACTGTCTCGAGACGGGCGAAGTCCCCGACGTCGAGAAGTACGCGCTCGTCGACGAGGACAGCGAGCAGAGCTTCGGCGTGACGATCGCGACGGCGGTGGCGCGTGCTCGCGCGAACCGCGGGCGCCTCCTCTGGGGAGTTCCCGTGTACTGCACCGCCGACATCAAGAACGGCGTCGAGAGCTACAAGACGATCGCAGAGGCAAACGGGGCCATCTTCAAGACGTACAAGGCGCGCAGCGGGACGACGATCAAGCCGACCAGCGCTGAGGAGGACGGCGGCGCCCCGCCGGAGCCCGTGTACCTGCTCACGTCGCCGAGTCAGGCGGAGAGGCAGCTGTGGCCGAAGTTTGAGGATATGGCGCGGAACGGAAACATGGAGCCCAGGATCGTGGTGTCGGATTGGTTACTGGACGCTGCGATGAAGCAGGAGCTGGGGTTCGATCCCAAGTATCTGGCGAAGAACTATTTCGCGGAGGGCGGTGAGGGCGGGAAGGCCTGATTCATGAATGTGCCGTTGTTTTTATGGCTCTCTGTTGTCTGTCTCTTGGTATGCGGGCGCGCGCGCAGGGCAAGGAGTTTTATAAGCACTTTCGGTCTCTGTATATCCGTATAGGTTTGGGTTTGTTGCTGTCTCGGGAAAAGGGGGTATTTTCGATATAAAGTTGCGATGACGACCAACTAAATATGACCACATGTTTATCGTAGTAGGTATTGTCGGGCCCGCGAATAACCACAGTAACAGCAGCATCATTATTACATTATTATTCTGTTTTCTAGCACGTATCCGGCCGGTCAAAAGAACTTGACGCCTTGGGAATCCTCCTGGCCGAAAATTTGCGCCTTGCCACGTTTTACTACCGTCGCGAGAGCTTTTTGTAGCAGATCGGAGTCGAGGCCGTGGAATTCTTTCATGATGTCAGTGTCATGTTGTCAAAAAAGCAGCAAAAGAAACATACCGGTCCCTCTCGTCGCCTCGCCTTGTGTCAGCTCATACAACGTCAACACACTTCCCCTTTGACCAGTCTCTTCCACCCAGGCCTCGATCACCGCCGCCCATTCTTCGGGGGTGCGCCAAAAGATCCAGACTACGTCGCCTCCTCCGTCTGGTGGAGGTGCTGCTGTTGTGTCCATGTTTGTGGTTGTTGTGCCATTGCTCTTGTAGATATATTCCGCCCGACCGTCTTTGCGTAGAAAATCGATGACTTCGCGGATGTCTGCTAGAGAAAGTCGGCGGTTGATTTTTCGGTTATTGAAAAGCTCGCCAGGTTCGGAGGGGTCCTGTTGATCTGTTGGTGTCTTGGAGGGGGTCGTGGAGGAGGAATAGATGGGTGCCACCGCGCCGGAGTAGGAGAGGAAGAGCTTGAAAATGCGGTGGTGACGGCAGTAGGCGAGTACGAGGGCGGACCACTTGACGAGCTGCGCGTGGTGGGTGGTGAGGTTTGTCTGGCGGGTGAAGAAGGGGGGGAAGAAGTACTCCCGTGGGAAGGAGAAGGGTTGTTGATGTTGTTGTTGGGCGGAGGACAGCATATCTATCTAAGGTTTCGGGTTATTGTCGGAGAACTGTCATGTGCATGTAGCTGAAGGAGCATAAATTTGGTCTGACTTTTTGTTCTTGTTTGTGTTTGGCTTGGTTGGTGATGACGAAGTGGTATCGAAGCGGGCGGATGGTTGTCGCGCAATAGGTAGCGGGGCAATAGGTACCGGGAGTGAGCATTGGTGGGGCTGTTGAGCTTATCACTATTCGCAATCCGTTCCACGATACAGCACTTTGAAGAAGAAAGAGCCCTGAATTGAATACTTACAGATCGCTTTCAATCTCTATGTCAAAGAATACCTCCTATTTCTCATCATCATCAGACGCCTGATCTTTAGATGAAAGAAAGGGACCATATCCCGATGCAGTGTCGCCCGTGCTTTCATTCTTCAAGTACCCAGCAAGGTACCACTTCCCTGCAGCGAGGGGCATGTGGTTCACGGGTTGCGGCTGTGGGTGCTAGCCGAAAACGAAACGAACCATCAAACGTGACGTGACGACAACGTGCTCTGCGCAACCTCCAAGATAGAAACTCGCCGATTTCTCCGCCGCATTGCTTGCGGCACGCACACCCGACCTCAACAGTTCCATCTAGAGCAACATAAATACTCTCTCGAATACTGACCCCGAATCGACATTTGAGACGTCACAATGGATGTCGCTTACGATCACATCCAGGAGGATGCATTGCCCGAGGACCGCGAGCGCGCCTCCTCCTCTGCCGAGAAGAAGCCCGAGCAGCAATCGACATTGAACGCCGATCTTCAGGATGCTTACCGTGCCTTTTCTTCCAGCCCCTGGGGTGCCAAGATCGGGGGTTTCTTTGGTAGCGTCGTCAAGCAGGTGTGTCTCTAACCCCGGACAGGAGACGACATCCAGTCCCACCCATCCTGTTAACTGATTCCATCCGATAGGGCGAATCCGTATACCGTGAGGCCCAGCAAGAGCTCACCGCCGTTGGCCAGGATGCCACGCGCGGCTTGACCGACCTAGGCACATCCCTCATCAACCGCACCCGGTCGCTGTCGCTAAACACCGCGCCAGCACAGCAGGCCTCCCCCGCTGCCGAAGCTGGCGAGACCACGCCGACTACGTCCAAGGACATGTCCTCGGAGGAAGCCATCAAAGAATCCGAAACCGTTCTCTCTCGTCTGCGGGGCGAGGCTGCAAAGCGGCTGAAAGACCTACAGAAGGCGGAGGACGCAGCCGACGAGGCCCTCCTACGGTTTGGATCGAATCTACGCGACTTCCTCAAGGATGCCATCAAGGTATCGCCACCAAAGGATGGTGAGAATGGCAAAGGCGGCAACAGCACCGTTGTGTTCGAAAGTAAGGATGCGCAGGGCAAGCGGGTTATCCATACCTCTCGGTTCGACGCGCAACTTCACGTTATCCACACCACATCCGACAACTTCATGAAGGATGGCGCCGGGCAGGAGTACGAGGCCTGGACCAAGGATTTTGACCTCGACAAGAAGACGGAGGACATCAGTGGCGACCTCAACAAGTACCCAGAGCTGAGGACGACGATGGAGAAGCTTGTGCCGGATCAGGTCACGTACGCCGACTTCTGGAAGAGATATTACTTTTTGCGGCATGGCATTGAGACGGCTGAGGCGAGACGGAGGGACTTGCTCAAGGGTAAGTTCGGGCCGGAGAACATTGTTTAATTAACTTAATTTACTGATACTTTTACTCCCTAGCTGCATCTGCCGAGGAAGATGTTGGATGGGATGAGGATTCGGACGACGATGAACCCAGCAAGGCTACCACAACTACAGTAAAAACTGCCGACCGGCCTGGCTCAACCGAGTCATCAACTACCATTCACCCGCCCACCGCCACTAGCGGGGCGCAAGACGGTCTCCTGAAACCCTCCGAGCCCAGAAAGTCCGACGACGAGAAATCACGGGCGGATAGCGATGCGAGCTATGACGTCGTTGGAGCCAGGTCTGGAGTCCCCAGCCAGGCCCCCAACAGTCCCAGGCTGTCCCGTAAGGGGGACGACAGCGACGAGGAAGATTGGGAGTAGGAGAACAACGATTTCTATACAGTCGCGATATATTCAGACACGTGCTGTTCGTGTCCGTCCCCGTATGGAGAAGAGATATTGCTTTTTGGGGTATCATAAGTCGGGCAAGGTCGGCGTTTTTCTCTCTTTTTGGTTTGCTTTTATATTTGGACTCCGGTTAATCACGCGACACTTTTTCCTTGATTGTCTTGAAGATTCAAGATGCCCTCCCCCAGCGCCCGCCACTTATTGTACGTAGGAGCGTTATTGGGCATCTTTTGGTCTTTTGGACCTCTTTATGCGAACAGGCATTTTCGGAGGGCGACACTCCCAGTGTTCCTGAGTAGCGGATCATATTGTTTCGCTCGCTTTTGCAAAGAAATAAAACGATGAACTCAGCCCCTCCCTCTCATTTCTTCTTTTTCGAAACAACCTTTGTAAACCCATCCTCGTCTACCTCGGGCTGTTCCTTTTCTTTTTTGGTCTGTGCCAGTTCTGGTGCCGCTTCTGCTGCATCGCCCATCTCCACATCTTGGTCGTCGTCGTTTTCGTCGCCGTCCTCGCTACCATCATCGCTATCCCAATCCGTATCTCCGTCGTCCTCCTCAATCTGTTTATAGGATGCCACCACTTTTGCGCCCTTCTTGCTCTCCCACCGGTGACGCAAGGCCTCGACCTCGTCGAACTTGCCGCGCGCGCACTCGGCGCGCACGCGCATTATCTGTTCTGCTACCTCGAAGCCGCTGTCGTCGTCGACGTTGACCTCGAATTCGTCGAGCATTACCTGGAGGAGGACGGTCTCGACGTCTTCCTGGTCGGGTTCGTCCTGTTCTAGTTGTTGCTGTTGGAGGGTTGCTGTTGATATACTGGATATTTGTGGCTGTTGTGTAGAGGAGGAGGAGGCGGAGGGAGAGGAAAGAGATTTGATCTTGGATAGGTCCGGGAAAAGCTCGACGATGGCGCCGGCGAACCAGTCGCGCTTGTCGGAGGAGTCGGGGCCGCCCCAGTTGTTTTGCACCGCGAGGGAGAGGGCGGGCCAGAGGTGCAGGGCGTAGGCGACGCCTTGTTCAAACGTGGATTGGCACGTTGCTATTAGAGAGGAGCGTGTTAATGCGACGGGCCTTTTCTTGAAGAGTATAGGTAGGTTGTTGGTGAACGTAACGTACCCGGGGAAGGAGTTGTTGCCATGATTTTTGGTGGATATGGCAATATTTCTGGTTCAGGGGTTTTTGGCTTTGAGTTTGGTTGTTGTCTTGGTTGATCACTGTTGAGGCGCAAGATCGTGAAATTTTGTTTGCTATTTGGAGGGGTTTCCTCTTTTTATTTTATTTTGGAGGGGCTGAATTCGAGTTTGTTGAATTTTCCCGACTGTTCGCCCTGTCTCGGCCCGTCGCAAGGGGTGACCGTTAGGTGCCTGGGTTCGCAGGGTTAGGGGTAGTGGTGTCCGTATCCACGTGGTATCGTGGTTCTGCCGTTACATGGAATAGCGATGATGACGCAACTTTGCGATCGAATTCTTTGACAAACCATATCTGGCGTCATACGGACCGTCGCAAGTTCATTCGTATATCGATACTTGAGGCGGCATTACTTAGACTAAGCCGTCCAATGTTTCACAAATATCAGAGGTTTATTTGAGTCCTATTTTTGTTTGGAAAGGACCGCAGGCGGAGTTTGGTTGAATTTGGGGGCGTTCCTTCTGCGTAGTGGACTTTCCGCGTATATTGCGGACTTTGCGTATCAATCCATAGGGCAGCCAACTTTACAGTCTGTCTTGTCAGCAGCATCAACCGGCAAATCCGCAATCAAGGCGATGATTCTCTTAATCGTTGGTTGATGATAGCTGTTACCCATTATCCAGGACCTTTGAAATTCTTCCTGAGATTCATGGCAAGTGCGGCCCGCGTAACGACCGAGTAGAAAAGACTCCGAAGCGGCGAAACGGGACGATGTTGGGCCGTTCGAAGACCCCCGGGCCGTGGAGTTCATCCCGCCGTGGAGCACGTCAGTCCACTACGTACTCCGCGAGACAGTCGCATGATCCATGACATAAAGGTCTTTCCCCGGCCTTGACCAAGAATCCAACTCCCATCGCTCCATTGCTCTCATCAGTGTCACCGTCTTAAAACATCTGCCATCTCCAGCTTTCGGCCCACTTTGGAACCCGGGCCAGACTTAGGACCAGCATCCCAGATCTATCATCTCCATCATACTTGACTGCTGCTGGCATCACATCGTAGTAGACCACCAAAACACAAAGAGTCCAGTCTCAGCCGATAATCCATCCACAATGTCTGCCACCGCCGTATTCGGCAGTACCGGCCTAGTCGGCTCGCAGATTCTGTCCACTCTCCTTTCCACCCCTAAGAACACCACCACAATCCAGACCATCTCGCGGCGCGCACCCAGTTCCAGCGGCGCCAAACTTCAAGCCACCATCGAGCCAGACACCTCCCTCTGGGCCAGCAAACTCGCCGCGCTCTCCCCGGCACCATCCACAGTCTTCTCCGCGCTGGGCACCACCCGGCAAGCGGCTGGCGGCATCGCCAACCAGTGGAAGATCGACCACGACCTCAACGTCGAGCTCGCCAAGGCCGCCAAGCGGCAGGTCGGCACGCGCACTTTTGTCTTCATCTCCAGCGCCGGCTCAAGCGGCGTCATCGCCAACCGTCTGCCCTACACACAGATGAAGCAGGGCGTCGAGAAGGCGATTGAGGATCTTGGCTTCGAGCAATCCATCATTCTGCGTCCGGGGCTGATCCTTGGCGACCGCGAGGTTCCGCATCAGGGAGGGCCGCTGCTGATCGGTGTTGTCCGGGCTTTGGGACGCTGGATCGGCCAGGGGGCGCAGGACAGGTGGGGACAGGAGGCCGATGTGATTGCGAGGGCTGCCGTGCACGCGGCGAGGATTGCGGAGGAGGGCAAGGCACCGGCTAAGCATTGGGTGCTGGAGTGTGCTGACATTGTGAGGCTGGGCAGGAATGAGTGGAAGGACTAGGTTTGGAGCTTTGCTTTCATGAGAGGGGGCAGGTTCTGAAGTATGTATTGTTATATGTATGATAGTATAACAAGAGGTTTGTCGTTGGGAATCTTGGCGCTCAGATAGGAGCATGATCATGCCCAATAGGTATTGGCTGTGGCGTACATACGCGATACGCGGTCTAAGGGGTTGGGATGTTTTCATGTTGTGTGCTTACTCACAACAGGGACTGTAAGATGATATACGGAAATACATGAGAACCACATCGCAAGTCTCTAGTAGTGTAATTCCCGTTTCTAATGTTAACCCGAGATCAATTATGAAGATATGAACAGAGACGTGAGTTGTTATCCAATGTACGAAACTATTAGAGTTGTGATGATATCTAAGGGTGGATCCTGACAGGACTCAACTTCGAGCCGATTGTCATCCTCGGAGGAATTGCAGACCGGGCTGACTACTTTCAAGTTACTTTCAAGTTAAACATTATGCTTTTGGTGCCGAGCGAGCGAGCGAGTGAGTCAGCGTCGCCGTTGTCTAGTTCTAGGTTAGGAATGGATGGGACCATTGCAAAAGAATCCAGACAACGACTCCATCCGTTCCCCGGGCCCGGAGCAGCGGCGGAGCTTGATCGAACTCCCCACTACCCCACCATCCGGCCGCCCTTCGATCGCATCGACGCATCCATCGTCCACGATAATCGTCAGTCGCTTCGACTCTTTGCCGACAGACAGTCAGGTTCCATCTTGAAACTCACATTGTCTCGACCGTGTAACCACACACACACGCCCACAGATACGTACCACCTTCACATACGCATTCCTACTTGCCTGTACGGGAAATATCGGAACACGCACCAAGGCACGCGGGGAAGGCCGGGCAACCCCGACAGACAAAGTCATCGGAAGAGGGACTTCATCCATACCAGCCTCACCTAGGTGTTACCACACCCGACGCACAACTCACGGCATCTATTTCATCATAACCCCGAAAGTCAACAAACCAAAAAGCCAAACTGCGTCTGCTGAAGTACATTGGTACCTACCATACCTGAACTCAACACCGAAATTTTAAGGCGCAAGAAAGGGGTCTGTCTGTTGTTCACCGACCATGTCTTCCTCAAGACCAACAATCATCGGCCCCGCCACGGGGCCAGAACCACCCTACCCATACCGAATGGAAGGAAAAGTGATTTCCGGCTTCGGCCGCGGGTCAAAAGAACTCGGCATCCCGACTGCCAATCTTCCCGTCGATGAATCCGTCTCATGGATATCTGACATTCCGTCCGGAGTCTATTTCGGCTGGGCTTCTCTCGCACTCCCCAGCTCTCACCCGGACTTTTTGGGACATCAATTTGAGCTGTACCCCATGGTCATGTCGATCGGGTACAACCCATTCTACAAGAATACCGTAAGAAGCGCCGAGGTGCATGTCCTGCAGAAATTCAAGGCGGATTTTTATGGCTGCCAGATGAGGTTGTTGATAACCGGGTTTATTCGAGAAGAAAAAGATTACAATGGCCTCGAAGCGTTGATTGCGGATATTGAGTTCGATTGTGAAGTTGCGAGGCGGAGTTTGCAGAGGGTGGGGTGGGCTCCTAACGAGAAAGTGGAGGGCGGGAAACTGGATTATGGGTGGTTGTTGAGGCGTTTGGATGAGGAAGAAGAACAGGAGGGGGAAAAGAAGGCGTGATGTCGATGGGAGACACCTTATGTGTTAGGCTTGTTGGAAACTGAAGGGGATCGAGAGAAAAAAAAGTGAAAGGTGTCTTTGTTATTTCTAGAGCGGTTGTGATTACTAGCCAGCCAGCCCAATAGCATAGAGACAGATGTTTCTTCTTTCTTTTGATATGAAGTTCATACCCTACCTATAAATCTAAACCCTTGCTCAGGTGTGTTCTTGACCTGTGAGCGTGATTACCTCCTACCTTACTTAACTCATACCCCTATCATTTGGTACCTTATGCCAGCAAGAGACCTCTTAATCAAGACACAAAATAAGCTAGGTACACGAATCCGAACAATATATCTACAAATCTACGATCAAGTGAGATGACCTGATATCCATCATTCCGGGAGTCGGAAGACCAGAGAGTGCGAGCAGGATTCTGTCACCCACACCCTTCAAGCTCCATACCATCTGTCTGCCCGGTTACCTCTACCTGTAACACGCCAGATCCATCCCTGCCTGACGCATATAGCAATTTCACCGATGCTGTGTAACTTGGAAGGATCATCGAATATGGTCCCGGCTGGCAAGCCTTGAAAAAAAAAGTCAGGCACACCCACATACACGGTACAGCTGCCCTGCATATAGATCGGATGTTCGTATAGCTAGACAATGGGTACCGGACCAGCATGAATTTGTCAGGGAACCTGGTTCCCATTGCTTTCCCTTCGACTATTTACCTATTCCGGAAGTAGCTAGGTATATTGTTCTAGTTCACGCCTGTCCCATCCGATATGACATCACAGAAAAGATCGTAGCCGTGCAGGTATTTAGGTCTGTTAATGTGAAAACAATCAATATTGGCTCCTCCATGTATTTATACGGGAATATATGCATGTAAAATCCGGCTGATGCCAAGAGAATAGACACAGAATGTAAATGTTAAAAAGCCACACATACCCCATATTACGCCGACAACATTTTCGAAGCGAAAGCCATGCTTGGACACTCCAGGCAGCAGCAAAAATCAACTGGCTGGAAAAGTCTCCCCAATCCAAATCAAACCCCATGCATAAAATAAACATCAATGCTGTACCACCCGAAAGCATAATCCCCCAAAGCTCGACTGTCTCCCATCATACCGCGAGCTGATGATGGTTACGATAGTAACAAGGAAGAAACTAACAGAATCAAAGAGTCAGTCAACATCAGAAGGCTAGAAATCCGTCAGAATAAAGTCGCTCACATTGATAATAATTATCATGGGAATATCAAACGTATCCCGCTTAATTGTCCACGTATAGCTGCACTCCAGCTTCCCGTCCTTTTCCAACTTGGATATCCCATGCTCGCCATCAATCTTCGCCACGCGGTTGCTCAGAATACTATGCCGAGGATCCTTCTGTGGTTGTTGCTGAGGCTGCTGTGGGCTGCTATTATTATTATCCTCCCCTTCGACACCGCTGCCACCGCCACCGCCACCGCTGTTCTGCTGCGTGCGGTACTTTAGCAGCCTTGCCTTCCTGACCACCTTACCGCGACTGTCATTAAACGCCAACTGGGCGTAGTCCTCGTAGAATTCAATGACGCTGTCGTCATCCAACAGCTCAGCTAGAAACACGGGCTGGTCCTCCGATGTCGTCGTGGTGCCGGTAGTCGCGTCCGTCGTCGTCATCGTCGTGTTGTTTAAACTCTTCAACTGGGGTGTCGTTCTGGCTCTGACGCTATTCGAAGAACTAGAGGAATTAGAGCTTCCAATGTTCACGTTGAGATTCGGTTCCTTGCCCAGCAAAACATCCTTCGTCCATCCTGTCAGCGCCGTGAACTCCTTGTTCACGCCTGCCACCTCGCCCGTCCGTCTGCACGCCAGCGCTGGGCTCGAGCACTGATGCATAAACTCCTCATACTCAAACAGCGCCCGTTGGAAGCTCTTCTCCATGAAGACAAAGTCTTGCCTGGTCAAGGTCCGCGTGCACGACATGAAGGGCTGGCGGATACTGGCCAGCGACTTGGCAATGTGGGTCGTCTTCTGCGGGGAGAAACGATCCTTGAGGAGGGCAATGATCTTGTGGAAGCTACTCACGTATGGAAATGGCTCCTTCACCGTCTCGTAGATATACGAAGGGTCGCGTTGCCGCTTTCCCAGGATCGACTGCGGCCCAATCTTTGCCAGGGCTGGCGTCTTGGGCTTTGGGCGCGATGGTGGCATCGACTGGCTGGTGCCAGGCCCAGGCGTCGTGGAGTATGTGGCTGTGGTGGGAGACCCTTCGAAGGGGAACGTGCTCGGCTGCGGGCTGTTGTTCTCGGTACTGGGGCTCTGAAGACTAGTTGGCCCAACGGGAATGGCGTAGGCATGGGGGAGGCCGTGTTGTAGGTTACCTTGCGAGTACTGCCCGTTCGCGTTCGCGTCGAGGCCCAGAAAGTCTCCTATTACGCCACCCTCGTACACCTTGTCATAGTGGCCGATCCCGTTCCCAAAGACACCTGAGGACCCAAAGTTGGGATCCCCAGCACCTTGCTGAGACATGGAGGCGTCTCGAGGAGGCGTCTCGGCGGCGCCAGAAGCCATCTGCCCTAGCATGCCAAACTCCATAGCTCCGTACTGACTGCCAAAGGTGAGACCCTCCAGATTAAAGTTGAAGATGGCGGGGTTGCTCGGATCAAAGAGTGTCGACGTGAAATTCGCCATAGGACTCGAGACCTGAGGCACCGCCATTCCACCCATCTGTGGGTTACCCATGGTCTGAAAGGAGGGAGAAACCGGCGAGTGTTGGCTACCAAAGGGCATGTTTTCCGGCATCGTCGCCATGGGTGGTTGTGTGGACGAAAACACCGGATACTGAGAGTTCGGCTGAGAGAAGTAGGTGCTCACGGTGGGCGAGGCCTCAGAGCCTGAGTTTGACGGATGCCGGTGGCCATTCGTCCGCGTTGACGCTGCACTGGGGGTATAATTAGGGCCCAACACCGGTCTCAGGGCTTCAGGAGGAGCATCGTGAAGATACTTGGCTTTCTTTCGAACACCATCCTGACAGGCATCGGCTAGCCCACGCTTGATACATCGCTGGCAGGGTCTTTCATCGCCTAAACAGAGTCAGCCAAAGAAGCCCCTGGGTCTATCTTGCACTTTCCAGGATATACCCGGTGTTGGTTGGTGGGAGACAAGGGGTTACAGGGCGTCTCTTGGGGACGAAAGGAGCGATGGTGAGGATATGGGGTGCTTACCGCAAGTCAGATGGGCCCTTTGGCATGCATAGCACGCTCTCCGGGCCTTCTTCCTCCGGGGCCGGGAAGGGTCCTTGGGGTCGTACTTCTTCTTGGGGTCACCGTTCGCATCGACGCCTTCTGAAGAACGGGTTTGCTCGGCCATCTTGTCGTCTTCGTCTTTGTTTTGCGTCTCAAGTTCGTCGTACTCGTTGTCGCTGTCGGACATGACACCTGAGACCTCTGCCTCGGGGGGACCCGCGTCCTCGAGCATCGTGCCCTGGCTTATATATACGATAATATGCTACGGGTCAGGGTCTGGAATGGCGGCACGGCAATCCTATGCAGGGCTCCACAACCCGCGGGCTGCTAGACCGTGTGCAGGCAGTCCGTATACCCTCCGATATGGGGGTCAGGGGACGAGCTTCAGAGTGCTCCTGCAGGAAGCCCACGGCTGGCTGGTGCCACCACCCCAAAAAAGAGCGATTGGCGCTGCACGGCGCAACCTGGTACCGGGATACGTAGGGTGCTGACGCTACTTGCGAGACGGGGTGGGCGTACGATGTATTGGAGAGTGTGTGGATGTACGTAGGTACCTGCCAAGTTGGTAGTGAAGTGTACACTGGGTGTGTATGAGTACGTGTGGCAAGACGAGCGTGCCTCTTAATTAAAGTGTGGTGGTGAGCGGCTGCAACCAGTGGCTAGGAGGAAGGCGCGCGAGCCAGATATGGCATCAATGGCTTTGGCCCTGTGCGTTTCCGCAATATGGGTTGTTGATCCTCTCCGGCAAAACGGCCGTCCCCAGCTGACGAGGCCCTGATACACAAACACCAAAGCGCTCTCGTCTCTGTCTCGTATTTCTCAGGCGGTCCTCTGACAGGTCCGCCAATGGGCTCAGAGCCGGTTGGCAGAGGCGTTTCTGTGCAACGTGCGGTCACGCTGGCGGGATCAATAGAAGATAGAATCGGTGACCGGGGAGGGGGTTTTGTCGCAGGCCCCGGAGCAGTCACGCGGCAGCGGATAAGGCACCGTAGTCCGGGCAAGCGGTCGAGCGTTGGAGCGTTGAGGAGTGCGCTCTGCGCTTTGCGCGGCGGTGACACGAGGGCATTCAGCTGCAACTACCCGTCACTTTTATGCTTGTTTTGCGCTTGGCGCCGCCTTGCCGCAACCCTTTCAAAGACGGCGCGGGGCAGGTCGTCGAAAAGACACGGATCGGGGACCTCGAGGGTAAGGCGTTCGGTCGTCGGGTCCTGATTCTGGTCCTGACTCCTGGATCCTGAGCCGTCCTGGGCCTGGAGTAGTAGTTTGTAGCTGTGTGACCGAGTTCCTCCTCCTGCGCCCCCTCCCTCGCAATATGCGGCTCCCGGCACCTCTGACCGGATTTCTGGATGTCCGGCAGTGCCAGTATCTTGGCCGAGGCCGGCAAGAAAGACTCGAGCCGTGCCGTCGCGTCGCAAGAACTCAATGTGGTCGGGTGGGTGCCGTTGCAGCATCCAATGCCGCCGTATGGTACAATCGAGGGGCTATAGCTAGCGGGATCGTGATTGCGACGGGCGCGAGTCGACGACGGGACTGAGGGAAAGGAAGATCCGGTGCATGTGGAGGGTGGACTGGTTGATGGTGGAGGTGGGGTGAGATGGGATCAGAGCCAGATCTGACCAATAGCGAGAAGCGATTGTCGATTGTGTCGATTGTGTCGATTGAAGATTTGTCGAGCTCTCCAAGGCAGTTGAACTAGCGCCGTATCGGCATGGCATTGGTGTGGAAGTCGACGAGCCGTGGACGAGCCAAAGAGCAAACGGGCGATGGAGCCAGTGTGGCGTCGTCGTTCGTTCCAATAATTCGGTGCTTTTCCCGCCTCTCCTTGGAGCAAAAGCGTGGTTGCGGGGTTTGTTTTTTTGGAGGGAGGGGGGTGAGGAGTCAGAAGTGACATGCCAGGAATTCGAGATGCCATTTGATGGGGAACCAAACTGCGTCTTTCCATTTTGCCGATTCCAGGTCCCCAATTGCGGCTCGATCTCCCTCGGTTGTCAGGCAGCGTATTAGATACCTCTTGGCCTGCCTGCTGTGACGCTTGGCGATCAGGTATTCGGGACTTGAGACGGTACCCGACCAACTTTTGCATGTGGTTCAAGCTCTAATCCACACCGTACGCAATACTGTATTACTGTAAATTGGTATCTTACCGTTTACATGGTTACGGCCAATGGGATTACTCAAGAGCAACGTCTTGCCTGTTCTAGTGTCTCATCATCGCGCTCTCGTCGAAGCAAGAACAACGAACGAAGCCAGGAATCGGTGAGAGCAAAGCTTTTGGGCCAAAACAAAAAACCTGGAAGTGGCCCATCTGCTCAAACATAGCAAATCAGATCGACCAAAAAGCCATGTGGCTTTCGGAGATCAGCTCAGATCAGCTCAGATCACTCTTTTGAAGAATTGGCCAGAAGCCCCCTTCTCCTACCTATGGCGTTTCTTCTTCCTGCAAACCTTACCTTAGGGCCCTTTGCTTCTTCACATTCCGCTATCTGATGCACGCAGCTCGAGTGGATGTTGATGGATGGCGCCGATGGCTGACATGGCGGCTCTAAACTTAAACCTAATATCCTTGGACGACGCCTCAAACTGCCAACTCCTCCTCCTCCTCCTGGTCCTGGCCTTTGGCCCCCATACGGTCGATATTGGGGGTCCTCCTACGATCAACCTGGGCTTGGGGCTGTCACCGGTGCAGCGGCTGTCGCGGACTGCGTCGCCGGACAACCTGGAACCTGGCTAGCTACTCCTTAAGTCATCCCAGATAGCGGCAGCGGCTGCCTGTCGAGGCGACGGAAGCTAGGCTATGGCCGAGACCAGACATTCATTTCTTTTCTTCTTCCTTCTCCTGTTCTTCATAATCTTCTTCATGTTTGACCTTCACACATTCTGGATCATGGCTTGGTGCGGGATTGTCTCCGCCCGCCACGTCGAATACCAAAGAATTACCTGGTCGCCGCGGGCCGTCACAACTTTGCTGTCATCATCATCCTCGTCATCCTACCCTCGTTCTCGTCCTAGGCTTTGTCTTGCTCGTCCGTCCTCCTCCAGCCTCCTGCCAAGCCTTAGGCGGCAATAACCTCCTTCCCCTGCAGCAGCGCGTCAGCGGCAGCAACAGCTCGCAGCCTGCAGTCTGCACTTCTCAGCTCAGGGCTCTCACGGCTCGTAACTCCTCACGCTTCACCGGCTATGGCCTCATACAGCAGTCAATGGTGCAGGCAGTGGCACAGGTAGGCGCAGGGATTCCGGCATGTCGGCCTCGTCTATACATGCTACTGCATAGAGCCCACTTAGTCAAATAAACCCCCAAGCTGATCTGCCAGGGATGGATAAGAGCAGAGACAGTCAGTCACAGGCGGTGATCTCCCAAACTACCCTCTACGGGCCTGGAGACTCTGTTCCATGACAAGTCGGATTGCTACTTTCTCCGCGGGTTCGTCGGACAAAAGCGTCCGATGTCCAGGGCGTCTATTGTATCTATGAATGATGAGGCTCGATAGCGCTTCAAGTTCGGCGTCTGTCTCGGCCATGCTGCCCCAATGGGTAGTAATCCGCTGCAGGGGAACTGGTTCGTCCGGTGTCAATGCAACGCCAGATCTTTCGGCTTCGGCTCCATCTTAACAATAATCTTCCCCAGCCTATCCCGCTTCTTCTCGAGCCGGGTTTCTCGAGACGAGCCGAGTGGCTTGCCAGATACGCCATGTCAGTGGCAACCTCGTCCCGCCCCGAGATGCACAACATAGCTTCTCAGCACTCTATCTGGCGGGCGTGATGATCACATACGAGGCAGGCGCCCAAAATTCCCCGTCCTTGGCCATCAGGGCTCGCCCCTAGCCCACGATCATCTGCCTCCGCATTATGAAACCCAGATCGTCTTTTCCTGTCTTGATCTCTGCTGCCAGGAGAGACCGCAGATGGAGATTACTATTCTAGACCAACTCGTGCCTGTTTGCTCCACCAATCTTGAAGTTGAAGACTGTACGTTAACGTAGCTGGACAAGCAGAACCCCCCAACCACTCAGTCTCCGCATTAATTTTGGCACTCCATGCTACTGCAGAGCTGTATGTAGATCCTGCACCTGCCTTATAACATAGTCAAGGCAGATCAGTGGCCGTTGCCCATGCGGCCTCTGACCACTCTTAATTTGCTGATTGAACTGGAGTTCCCTAGGTAGTCTGCAGTCTTTCCCCACTCTTCTTCAGGACGTTGCCGCAAACCGACTCCTTGCTCGTATCCTCTTACCGAACACAAAGAAGATGTAGGGAAACGGGAGCATGGCCAGGGTAAGGAAGCCCAGGAGCGCCGTGGCCCATTGATACCCAAGTCTCTCGTACATTTGGATCCCAAACAAGGGAAAGATGGCTAATAACGCACCGGCATTAGCATCAGGCCCGGACGGGAAGGGAGAGGAGAGTGGTGTCAGACAAAGACAGCAGATGTCACGGGGAAAGAACCACCACCACCACCAAGGCACCTGCGCCTCGAAGCTGAAGGAAACAAGGACGAAAGCTTGGTACCACCGAGACATATGACTTACCTGCAAATGAACATCGCACAAAGGCATTCCCGGCTAGGGCACTCGCTGCGTAGCGCGGATACGCGTCAACCTACACACAACCGCCGACCATTCACGTCAGCTCGCGTTCGCATCTCATCCAATCCAATTGCTCCGTGAACTTTGAGCAGCGGCCTTGCTCTTGTGGGTTACAGATTTTTGTCTGTGCTTCCACCCCTCAAAAATCTGCACCTGGCCTTGATGGGAAACAACTCTCTCTCGCAGACCTTGATGGACGGAGGCGGCTCGAGAAGGGGGAAAAGAGACTTACAAGAAATGTAAAGATACCAGTGAAGGCCAGCATGGTCCTATCCAATCGGTTAGCCGCAGATTTTTTTTATTTTTTTTGGGTTTTTAAAGAAGCATGTCCGGACACATGCGAGATCATCACAGGGAAAGGGCACGCAAGGCAAGCAAGGCAACAACCGCCGCCCACGCTCACGCCCGGATGACCGGCCTGACCAAATCCATGACTAACATAGAAATGCAGGGCTTCGGCCCAGTCTTGCATGAGATTTGCCAGCAAGATTGTGGCCAGGCCAGATGAGTTGCTGTCACGAGACACTTGTCTATGGAGTCTGGTTGGCCTCTGCTCGATGGTGGTGCCCACCATGTCATTGGAGTTAAAGCCGTTGCCCCAGTATGAAATTGTGTCTGGGCAAGGCAATATTTTCTTTGGCCAGCCCCATTGAGCTGTCAAGCACCGCTTTACCCCTTTTCTTACGCCGCCTTTCCCCGTAAACAACCACATGGGGACACACTGCACAATATATGAGGTCGCGATGTAGGTACGTAACCTTCCCTCAGAGAAACGAACACAGCCAAAAAAAAAAAACAAAAAGAACAGGAGGCTCCCGGGCAAGCAAGGTACTCACCCAATTCCAAAGATCCCCGACCCGATAATCGGCACGATCCAATGCACCCACGGGTACGTCGTGAAGCCAAACATGAACAAGCCGGCGGTGATCAGCGGCGCGCCGCAAATCACAGGCGGCAGCTGGTCCTCGGGCTCGTCTTTCACTATTCCTGTCGCGAGCCGTCGCTTCTCCACGAGCCGCTCGCGGACCAGGCGCCAGATGGGCGTGCTCAGCGTTGCCGTGATGCTGGCCACCAGCAGGCCCATGAAGGTCAGCCCGACCTGCCAGAGTTTGAAGCCGTGATTATTCATGAACACGAGCGGGAAGGCGCCGAAGAAAAGGTAGAGCACGCCGAGCAGGATGGCCGAGTAGACGTCGAGAATCAGACACATGGGCTCGAGCACGAGGAGCTGGAAGGGCCGGAGGAGAGAGTAAGATACCGTCCGAGTAATGGACTTTTCGGATTTCTCGAGGGGCGCTTTATATAGGGGATTGTTGGTTGTTTTGCGAAGCTTTTGGGCTTTGCATTTCAGGAGGACAGGGTCTGGCATCTCAAGTTAGTTTTTTGTTGATCATGTCGTCGATGGTATGACCCAAATCTTAATCGAATAGATGGAGCAAGCAGGACAGCGGCGGTGAGTGATATCAGGGGTAACCACATATACCCAAACCCCTTCCTCATACCCTTTCCCAGATAACGAACAGAAAAAACCAACTCACGATAAGTCTCAGGCACAAACAACGCGATGCCGACCAGCAACGAAGCGCTCCAAATCAGCAGCACATAATGCAGCCACCGCCAGAGACCCGCGGTAAAGTAAGTGATCAACCCGCCAAGCAGAGGACCCGTCGCGGGGCCAACAAACGGAGCGACGGCGAACACGGCCATGGGCGCCTGCATCGTGTCCCGGGTAAACAGGTCGCCGACGGTGCCGCCCGAGACCGACAGGAAAGCGCTTCCCGCCAGGCCCTGGAAGAAGCGCGCGACGATCATGGTCTGGATGTTGCGGGCCACGGCCGAGGGGACCAGGAAGATCATAAAGGCGGCGAAGGAACAGAGATAGATGGGTCGGCGGCCGTAGAACTCGGCTAGCGGCGACCAGAAGGGCCCTAGGGCGATGCCGAGCACGAAGGTCGAGAGGCCGATGGTGGCGACCAGGCGCGAGTTGCCAAACTCGGCGTCCATTGGACCATAGGTTGCTGTGTAGGAGGCCGATGCGTTTGTTCTTTTTCTCTGTCAGTCTTTATACCAAATATTTCCTACGGATGTATGGCTTACACGCAAAAGGAACCAAACGAGGTGATGCCGATGATTGTCCACTTCCTCCACAGCGGCATACTCCTCGGGTTCACAGGATCACTATCGCCGCCTTCCCAACCGACTTCGAAGGGGTCCTTTTCGTCATCGTTGGTAGTTTGTGCGTCTGCGGCTGCTGCTGCTGATGTAGGTCGGCGGCTTTCTACTTCCTCGTCATTTTCGTCGTCATTCTCAAGGTCGTCGACCCCCCAGCCATTGTTGGACCGTTCCCTCCGCAGGCTACCACTGCGAAACGTGTCCCTACTTGTCCTCCTCTTGCCGTTGGGCGTTGCGGCACCGCCGTCTGCTGCCGTTGAGTGAGTGGTCTGAATAGGCGTAAAGTAAGCGCCGCCGCCTTGCTCGAGATCCAAGTCGGATTCAAGTTTTTCTCGCATGGATAATTGGCTGCTGATACTGCTGCCGCTGGCGCTGGCGATAGTGCTAGAGGTGTCTATTTTTTCTGATGCCAGCTCTGGTTCTGATTCAGGTTGACGGTGTTGGTGGTTGTGCTTCTCGGGGTTCTCGGTGGACATCTTTGGGCCGAAGAGAGAGGGTTATTTGATATGTGTTTTTTTGCCTTCGCTTTTCTTCTTGGCTCCGTATAAAGGGCTTAAGAGATCGAAAAAAGATAAGTTGTTGTGACGTTGATCTCTTAGACGACTCAGCGGCAACGTGCGTCAGTCGCAACTCTTGTTGTGTATATGCGCGCTGAGCGAAATAGGGGCAAAAAGCGATGAAGTATCAGATGCTTCGAGAAAAATGAATACTCTCACTGGAATATATTATGCTTTTTGCAAATGAGTAGGAAGGGCAATCAACTATATTATTAACAATTGTGTAACATGGAGTTAACTCAAACGCGGATGGCGAGCTCGACGACAATTTCTACTCCATCACAAAGCAAGCACCTAAGCAATTCTACCTACCTAACAGGCAAGGTAACCATATCTGATCGGATATAGGCGCTTTCCCCTCCTCGTGCTTAAAAATTGCCTCCCTATTTGGTAGCTAAACTCCATATGGACGAACAGCATGGGCCATTGGGGGTGGTGGTTCTGATGACTCCATTAGGTTCGATGGAACGATCACACAAAAGGGTTGGTTGTGTGCTTGGTAATGGGGGCGTTGGGGGGTGTAGTGTAGGGGTCAGGATGCAACTACTACAAGTACGGTCGGTACATCGTAGTGCGTTGGATCCCGAAAAGAATAATGATCCAACCATTCATTTCTTGGTTTCTTGGAGCGAATCTCTCGCACTTCGGCTTCTGCAACACGGCGGCGGCGACGGTCACGCTACAGCCAAAGACAAAGAGACTTTACGCGTTGCTGCTGTTGCGATATGCCGATATCTTGCTCACCACCTGGAACTCCGTATGACATAATGATTCAACAACATTATGTCGTCAAACTCCGGGAATAGTAAGCACCGGGAATACGTCGTGGTATCGTGGAAATCACGCCCAGAACAATCGTTCACCTGTTTGACAAGGGAATCCATGCAGGACACTCTTCTATCCTTGCGAAAGGGGTTAAAGCTTCTCGGGACATTCTCAAACTGCGAGTAAATATGGAATGAATCAATGGAAGCAACTGCCAGTTCGGATGGACCGATGTTCGGCGAAGGAGGTGCGGAGATGACGGCATCAAAGCCGAATGGAAGGTGCGGAGTTAGCCGGGACATCACTCTAACCCCTTGAAGAAGAAGACGGCCCGGATGCTGAACCACGAGGGAAGCCGCGAGAGGCCGAGATGAAGCGGGTCCGTGTTGTGGGAAGCCACTAACGCCAGCCACACCTTTTGAAGCTGCACCGCCCCACAAAACTGAATATGTGGCTGGGTGCGTTTCAGGCACAAGTTCATGACTGGCACCCCACCACGGATTTACCCCTCCAACGGTTCTGACTCTTGTGCGAATTCGCTCTTTTGTGAATGCCCTCAACTCAGTTACCAAATACAGACAACCACCATGGCAGATTCAAGCGCGCCCACGTCAAAGGAACGCGCAACCCCAATCGCCAATCCAGACAACAGCACCATGGAAGAGTCAGGCGCGCCTACGTCAAAGAAAGGCGCCAAGAAGGCTGAGGCCAAAGCAAAGAAGGAGGCCTTGAAAGCCCAACGTGCTGCAGAACTCGCCGCCGCCGCCGCCGCATCTGGAAAAGCCGAGGACGACCCCGCCAAAGATAGCTATGGAAACAGGAAGACTACAGCCGGGGCCTTCAGTCAGGATGCCCAAGAAGTCGAAATCCGCGCTCTAGACGAAACATACATTGGCAAGAAGGTCATCGTGCGTGCTTGGCTTCAGCGGGCCCGCGTACAGAGTGCCAAGATGGGGTTTGTTGAGCTTCGCAAGGGCGGCAACTGGAACATCCAGGGCGTCATCATGGCCTCCGGCCCGGGAGAGGAGCCCGTTGTCAGTCGACCCATGGTTAAATGGGTGACCGGCATCAATCTCGAGAGCTTCATTGCCGTTGAGGCCGTCGTGAAGCAACCTCTCGAACCGGTCAAGAGCTGCCGCGTCTCGGGACTCGAGCTTCACCTTACAAAGTGCTTCGTGCTCGCGCCGGCTCCCACCATGCTCGGCATGACCATTGGGACTGCAAGCCAGCCCATCGTCAACTTTAGTGATGAGAGCAGTGCGAGTGCAGACGCCGGGAAAGAGAAGGATGCTGAGGCCGCTGCTTCCGTTGTCGAGAGTCTTACCATTTCGGCGGCGCCAGCCGCAAGCATGCTCACTCATCTCGACAACATCGCGATGCACAAGCGCGCTCCTGTTCAGCAGGCTATTGCGGTACGTCGCCGTCGTTACCTTGGTGATGGGGTAGCTACCTTGCGGATTACTGGATAACTCACTAACATGGCGCACACGTACAAACAGGATATCCGCATTCAAGTGAAGAGACTATTTCGCTCATACCTCGAAGAGCGTGATTTCAAAGAATTTGAACCGCCCGCTCTTATAGGCGCAGCCTCGGAGGGAGGCGCAAACGTCTTTCGGCTCAAATACTTCAACGAAGAAGGTACCTCACCTTTCCCAGCTCACCACAAAATCCCTGCAGTTCTCTCGTCTCGGCCAGCTATACTAACTCAACTTCAGCCTTCCTCGCCCAGTCGCCCCAATTCTACAAGCAGTTCGAGATTGCTGGAGGCAGGGAGCGCGTGTTCAGTATAAGTCCCGTGTTCAGAGCCGAGAACTCCAACACGCCGAGGCACATGACCGAGTTTACGGGGCTTGATCTTGAGATGGAACTCAAGGAAGACTCCCACGAGGTTCTCTCTGTGCTGGAGGGCGTGCTGTTGCATATCTTCCGCGGGCTCCAAGGTCAGTTTTGCAATATCACTACTTAATAATTTCCCGACAATCAGTTTTCTTTGGGCACATTACATGGTGTTCCTAACACATATTTCCCGCGATATACAGAGCGATGTGCGAACGAAATCGAAACGGTCCGATCTGTCTATAATTCGGAACCGCTCCTCCTTCCAGAGCCAGGCAAGGAAGTCCGTTTGACCTTTGCCGAAGCCCAAGAGCTTTTGCGAAAGGAAGGCCCTCCAGAGTTCGCCAACGTGCGCGACGACGAGGACATGAGCACACCGCAGGAAAAGGCTCTCGGAGAAGTCGTCCGTCAAAAATACAAGACGGACTTTTATGTCATCGACAAGTTCCCCGAAACGGCGCGGCCATTCTATGCCAAGCTTGACGATTCCGGCGCTACAGTAGGGGACGGTGTCCGTGTTACCAATGCATGGGACATGTTCGTCAGGGGTCAGGAGGTAAGATGAACCCACGCGGAGCGTTTGAATTCAACTCTTTAAAGGGTTTCGCTAACAATTTAAAAGGTGCTCTCGGGCGGGCAGCGTGTCAACGATCCGGCTGAGCTCGAGGAGCGCATCCGCGCCAAGGGCGTCGACCCGGAGAGCGGCGGTATCAAGGAGTACCTGGCGGTGTTCAAGCAGGTCGGCGTACCGCCGCACGGCGGAGGCGGCTTCGGGCTCGATCGTATTGTGGCGTGGTTCCTGGCATTGCCTAGCGTGCACCTCGCGGCTTATTATCCTCGCACGCCTAAGAGACTGCTGCCGTAAGAGCAGCAGATATTCGAGATGGACTCCGGCTTTCATGCAGCAAAAATTGGCATTTCGCAGCATGTGGAATATCTATATGGTGCAGACAGTTGGAGGGTTGAGACCTAAGCTTGATGTACAATGCTGGTATAGTTAATTCGGCATGCCAGTACGGGATATGGATCGCGCCAGCTTGCAACAGACCGTTCCTATGTACCAACGAGGTCCATACCTTGCATTACTAGTGCCCTGACGTGCGTGTGCATGTGTATGTATGTGTGGAGATGGTTCGGTCGGCGAAGACTTGCTGACATGTACGAAATACATATATCGAACGGACTTGATCACAACAGAATCCGAGTCTCGGGGCACGCTTCTTGTCAGACTCTCTTTCCATCTTGGAACTCGAAATGAGAAAAGTGCCAAACAGAGTATGTATTGAGTGAAACTGTCAAGACGATCGGGCACCGCTCCTCTGCTAACATGCTATTTACGGGGCATCGAAACGAGAACAACTACCAGTAGGTTCGTATCTGACTGCCGAGCCGGTGCAGTGCGGTGCCGGTTCTCAACTCCGTACCGGGGCAATAGGCCACGGTCCCGGAATAACTCTACCGAGAAAGCAAGAGAGACGGGCGTGACGGGATACTCGTCAGGGAGAACGGCACATTTCTAGCCAGACGACATTTTAGCCCTGACGAGAAGAGACCTACCAACACATCCACATCGCGTTCTCGAAATTATTTTACCTCAACGCCAAAAACAAGCTGAGTACAAGAGTATTCACTGCTCATGCTCTATAAGAGCTAGAATTACCGTTCTCTTTTAACCCTCGGGGCTACGAGATGCCAGGCAGGTAACCATATCATCAGGAAGAAGTTTTTTTTTGGAAAAGAAATCAGTTCTGCTGCAAAATTCAAACCAGCATCCATCATATCGACTTCATATGCCTATCTATTACTCCTCGATGCTTGGAACGCCAATATCCATCACTCTATCTATTACAAACTTACTGCCCATATTTACTACCACCGACAACAACTGACAAATGTTTCTGTGTTCCCATCTGTTCCTATACATGTATATGTCCCACAATATGCCCCGAAACAACAGAATCAAAATCCATGCTATGCATCCATGCATCCATGCATCCATGCCAAAACGAAACACAACAGCTTCATATACGTCATGCAGCGGGTATATCCATTCACCCCCCTCTGGAAAGGGCAATAAAATCTCATATCTCAATAAGTCTCAGGCAAGCCATCGAAACTAGGAATGTCCGACGAGCAGTCAAAGTCCCTATCATAAGCTTTTGTAGGCAGCACCCCGGCCGCCATACCCTTTTTATAACTCCATTGCGGCCTGTTTGAAAAAGTCAGCAAAAAAGCATCAAGTCAAAAAGGGAAGGGGAAAAAACGTACGCATCCTCGGTATCCCAAACCCAATAAAACCACCCCCAGCCCTTCTCGAAAGTGCTCATCTGCGCCTCGGCAAACATCCTCAGAAACTGCTTATACTGATCGCTCCACTGGTCCGGTTGCGCGTTCGCCGCGATGCAGTCGCAGCTGTGGTCCTTGGCCGGGCACCGCGGCGTGGTAATATCCAGCGACGAATCGCCCGTCACGTACGTGCCCGTCCATCGGTTTCCCCAGCCCACGTTGGTCAGGTGCTTGGCGCAGTCCGTGTCGGCCTGCGACCACTCGGCCACCATCGTCGGCCCGTACCCCGTCGCCGTGTTCATGCTCAGCGCGGTCTGGTCGCCCCACCCTTCGCACGCGTATCGGACTTTTTCGGAATGGTTGAAGACGATCTGGTTGGTGTTGAAGATGACGTACTGGTGCACGTCGAGCGCCATGCGCGGGTTGCCCTGCAGCTCACCCTGCCACTTACCGAGACCGCGGAAACCGTCGCCGAAAACAACGACGGCGTCGGTGATGCCGTTCTTGCGCACCAAATCGTGCGCCGTCTGCGTCCACTGCAGCACCGCAGGCACCGAGAGATCTGTCATCTTGGGCTCGTTGGCGAGGCCGTAGTGGCTGATGATGTTCTTGTACCGCGACTGCGCGAAGAATTTGGAGAGGCGGTCGTGGATGTCGAGCGAGCGCTGGGCATTGGTGGCGCCGTCCGGGCCGTCGAGCCAGTTGATGGCACCCTGGCGGCCGCTGTGGTTCCACCCGTTCTGGCTTCCCGGGAGACCGTGGAGGTCAAGGTTGATGCGCAGCCCGTACTTGCGCGCCCACTCGATCCCGCGGAGGAGGTAGCGCCACGAGGTCCGGAAGACGTACGGGTCGCCGTCGTAGGTCTGCACGGCCCAGTATGAAAACGGTATGCGGACGTGGTCGAGTCCGGCGGCGGCGATGTCTCTGAATGTGTCCTCAGTGACAAAGGTCGAGTAGTGCTGTTCCAGCGTGGCGGCACACTTGGAACCGAGGTACGCGCAGAGGGTGTACTCGTCGATGATACCCTTGCGCAGGTCGTAGTTGAACAGAGACGGGGTGATGAAGGGTTCCAAGGTCAGCCAGCCGCCGACGTTGACGCCCCTTGCTGGGCGGCTCGCGTAGTCGCCCCAGTCTTTGTTCAGAGCAGGCACATGCTCGTTCGCCGCCGCAGAGTCGTCCCATTTGGAAAAGAGACCCATGATGGGCAAGTCGCCCACCGTCGCGTTGGTGTAGGTCAGGTTGAAATCGTTTGTATCCAGCCACTGAAACGGATTGAGCCAAGCTGGCGCCCCTGCTGGTATCGAGCTCGGCGAAATGGAGTCGAGACTGCCAGACGATTTATCTCCGCTGCTGTCTCCGCCACCGTCGCCGTCACCAGAGTTGTTTTTGCCGACAACCACAGCGACAACAATAATGAGAATAAGGATGACCACCCCAATACCAATAAGAATCCCTAGCACACGCCATTTGTCAGCAAATACCGGCCTCATTTCAAGCAGGCAGTGATAAGGTGCCACTCACAGAATTTCTTCTGATGCCACCACTTTGGGGAGGTAGTCGACTTCTTAACAACCACTTCATCCATCTCCCAGCTGTCGTAGCTACTCCCGTCACCGCCTCTCAGTCCGTGACGGCCATAATGATGCCGATGATCATCATGTCCTCTCCCTCGTCCTTCTTCAAGAACAGCACCGCTGACAACCCGTGCCTTACTGCTCCTCCTCTTCTCCCGTATCCTCTCGTCTTCCTCCAGGTATTCGTCTCTCTTAACCTCGCGATACCCGTCCCTGGACCTCGATTCCCTGCCCCCTTGCTTCCGGGCCGTCGCCGACCTCCTCTTCTTCGACAGGCGTATCAGTTCATCCTCTTCCTCTCTTTCTAATTTCCTCTCCCGCTCCTGCGCTGCCAACAGCGCAAGCGCCTTCTCCTTCTTGAACCTCGACAGTTCCCTTTCCTTTGCCGTGCGTACCCGGTCCCTCTCTCGATCTCGACCCCGGTCTCGATCTCTCTCATCCCGCCTGTCCTTCTTGTCCCGCGTTCTCTGCTGCTGTTCGCCACCACTGCTACTCAGTCTCTTCACATTCTCCTGGTTCAATTTCGCCAAAGCAGCAGATGATAACGCCAACCCGCTGCTGCCAGTACCAGTGGTTGTATCCTCCGACGTGGACGCCGACTTTTTTCGCGCGTGGTTCGATTTCCGATGTTCCCGGTCGCCGCGCTCTCGTTCCCGTCTGGCAGATGATTCGCGCCGTCGCCTCGGCGGCGGCCTCTCCTCCGACTCGCGCGGAGCCATTTATTTCTCGTAATGAAATAATGCGTATCACACCAAGGAGAAAATATGTCCGGGTCGAATTAGCTGATTGTTAAGAAAGGAAGAATGATCGCATTTTTTTCGTCGCTCACGTCGCTAATTTAGAGTTTCGGTAACCATGTCGGAAAGTTGGCGGTGGTCGAAC
This sequence comes from Apodospora peruviana, assembly GCA_033439685.1. Classification (NCBI taxonomy): domain Eukaryota; kingdom Fungi; phylum Ascomycota; class Sordariomycetes; order Sordariales; family Lasiosphaeriaceae; genus Apodospora; species Apodospora peruviana. The sequence goes on along the minus strand of JAUEDM010000005.1, from coordinate 1,365,187 downwards.
TTCAATTGTTGGAAGACCTGCCACGTCATTTTTCTGATTCGTTCGACAGTGCAACCTCCCCCAGCCCCAAAAGTAAAGACTGGGCGATTGTTGGCTGGGCAACCGACCAACCCAAGCCCAGGCCAGACCTTGGAAACTGGGTGCTGTTTAAGTGGTTGCAGGGGAACCGTGTTTGACACCGCCCCGGAATGCGGGGTGGACCCCATCCAGTTGAGACTTGAGAGCTGCGAACAAGAAATGAATTGAATTGAATGGGACTTTGCCGATTTGAATGAACGCCCAAAATTTCAGAGCAAAAAACAACTTTTATCAAAGCTTAATCGAAGTCTAACGCTATCCAGTAGATATTTACAAGCGTACAAATGTATACCGGTAGTTTAATCGTGTCTCCGACTTTTTGTGTTTGATGCGGCGGGCTGACGGGATGAACACGCCCCTGTCACACAAAGCCGTCGCAAGCCGCGACCACAGCGTCATCCCGTCCTTTTCCCAAAGATCACCATCTCTCCCAACAATGTCCACGGACTTTGATGCTTTACTACTTTTTGTCATAAGAAGGCATATTCTACGTCTAATGTCCTAAGGAAATTTGCGCAGAGCCAGTCGCAACACCCACATTCACCATGGGCGGACCAGCAGCCACTCTCCTACCAAAAACTTCGGTGGTCACAAGGGCGCTGACACGACGGCTTCGTGCTGCTCCAGTCGGCTTGATCGCACACCATCAACAACAACGATACTCGACCCATCCACCCCACGCGAAGCTCAACATCCCGACCGACTACCCCACCTCGCCGCTGCTGGCACACACCTCCCAGACAGCGCTGAGCAGCTCCGAGCTCCCGCCCGAGGTCCGCAATGGCACGACCAAGCGCATGAACCTATTCCAGGCGGTCAACGACGCATTGGCTACCGCTCTGGCCGAGGACGAGTCCGTCTTAATATTCGGCGAGGACGTTGCCTTCGGCGGCGTGTTCCGCTGCACCAGCAAGCTGGCGGAGACCTACGGCGGCGAGCGCGTGTTCAACACCCCGCTGTCGGAGCAAGGGATAATGGGCTTCGCCATCGGCGCCGCGGCCGAGGGCTTGCGGCCCGTCGCCGAGATCCAGTTCGCCGACTACGTTTACCCGGCCTTTGACCAGCTGGTCAACGAGGCCGCCAAGTACCGCTACCGGGACGGGGCCTGCGGCCGGACCGCTGGGGGTCTGACGGTGCGCATGCCGTGCGGCGGCGTCGGCCACGGCGCGCTCTACCACTCCCAGTCCCCTGAGAGTTTGTTTACGCACATCCCCGGCTTGCGCGTGGTCATGCCCAGGTCGCCGTTGCAGGCTAAAGGGCTGCTGCTGAGCGCGATACGGAGCAACGATCCGGTTGTGTTCATGGAGCCCAAGATTCTGTATCGTGCGGCGGTCGAGCAGGTGCCGACGGGGCCGTACACGCTGCCTTTGTCCAAGGCGGAGGTGTTGAAGGCTGGTGAGAATGTGACGATCGTGTCGTACGGCCAGCCGCTGTACAAGTGCATGGCAGCGCTGAAGCAGATCGAGGCAGACTTGGGCGTCTCGGCGGAACTGATCGACCTGCGGACCGTCTATCCGTGGGACAAGGAGTGCGTGTTCCAGAGCGTGAGGAAGACGGGCCGGTGCATTGTTGTCCACGAGGCCATGGTCAATGCGGGTATTGGTGCCGAGGTCGCGGCGGCTATTCAGGAGGACTCGCAGACGTTTGTGAGGCTGGAAGCCCCCGTCGCTCGTGTAGCGGGATGGAGCATACACACGCCGTTGCTGTATGAGGCTTTCAATGCTCCGGATGTGGCGAGTAAGTTGGCCCCTTGTTCATAAAGAAAGGAGAAAATCTAATGTTAATAGGGATATACGACAACATCAAAAAGGTTTTGGAATACTGAGATCTCGGATGAGGGAGGCATGGCTGGATCCAATGAATGATGAAGCGTCAGCTGGCGCATACATGATATTGCGTGGTGTATTTGTGAAAAACGACGTGAAAACGATGTGAATTCCATTGACATGGATATCTTGTACTAGAATTGAATTAGAAGGATCAGATTCCAGCATTCTGGTTTCGCTCAAAGGAGCGTTTGAAGTGTTGTAGTGGTGTTGGGGCTGAAAAGATCTCCATCACCCCGTAGCGGCCGGTACAAGGATCCTTGTAGCGGCCCGGCCAATCCCACTTGTGTGCCCCGCATCTCCGTCTGGAGCCTTTGCCAAACGGATCGTCCGCCCAAAGGCCAAGGGGGAGACAACACCTGCCTGCCGTCAATCTGGCGCCGCACTTTTGCAACAACCATCAGCATTCATCCTCACTCAGCTTTGGCCTTTTATTCTCGACTATATTGACCGTCCTCCGATCGATCCCCCAGCATGTCATCCAACAAGGCAATTGTCTCCTCCTTTGTGGAGGGGGCTCCTCCTGGAGAGGTGAGTAAGCAAGCACATCACCCAGTGGACTAGTTGCTGACCATCTGCTACGCAACTACCTAGTTAGCAGATGTGATTGCAGGCAAGCTTTTTCTACCTCGTCATTAGCGAAAAAAAATCGAAACCGAACGCGAACATTCCCTGACAATTAGCTCCGCGAAAACGCTGTTCTATAGATATCAAGGCGTTGACCGTCTCGACACAATCGAACTTGGTAAACGAGCTCGGCCCGGCATTCGAGAAGTATAACGAGGAGCAGTTTGCGACAGTGAAGCTGCCCGGTGGTAGCCGGCACGTCATAATCAGCTCGCACAGCTCGCTGGGCGGCGGCCGTTACTTTGATGTCGAGAGCTCGTCGAGTTTTGCGTTTGACCATGCCACGCAGGTGAGCTGAGCAGCCCCGCAAAAGAAGAACACAAAATGACTGGTTTGGTTTGGTTTGGTTTGCAGAAAGCGAGTGCAGTTCAGAGCTACGCTCTAGAAGGCGAGCAGGCGGATTTAGTGTGAGTTTTACAACACACAAGTCTGCAGAATGGCATGGCATGGGCAGTGTCACTAATAGGAGCAGAAAATCAACCCTCAAAAATCTTACGACCTACGTCAAAGAGCATTTCCCCAACGCCGCGTACGGCGTCTATCCGATCGAGAACGATTCCAAGATTGCCGTTATTATCGTTGCGAACAAGTACAGCCCAAACAACTTTTGGTATGATCTCTCCTGTCTGTCATTGATCACAAAATATATGCTAACCACGTGACCCCAAAAAAGGAACGGACGATGGCGCTCCCTCTATATCTTTGACCCATCCTCTAATAGTCTCGAGGGATCCCTCAAGGTCGATGTGCACTACTACGAGGACGGCAACGTGCGGCTGCTTACCAACAAGCCAGTCACGTCGTCAGTACCGTCGGACACGGGCGCCGGCATCGCCAAGGAGATCGCGCTGGGCGAGAAGAAGTACCAGGAGGAGCTGAACCGGAGCTTCACGAGCCTGAGCGAGGGCGCCTTCAAGGGTTTGCGGCGGCAGCTGCCGGTGACGAGGCAGAAGATCGAGTGGGACAAGGTGGCTAGTTATAGGCTAGGGCAGGATATTGGAGGTGGAAGTTCGAGGCGATAGATAGGTTTGGCAGTCTACTACTGGTGTGTAGTGTAGCGTGGTTTCTTGTTTGCTGTTGTTTGCTGAGCAAGCGGCCACGGAAAGTTGTTATCATCAAATATTGGGCGACTGGAATTTCCATGGAGTCCGCCGGAAGTCCCCCAAGTAAAGAAATCCAAATGCAGATGGGTCGTGATTACAACACTCGTCAGGGTTAAGACACCCGTTTGACCAGAGCTAGTGTTCAAGAAGCTGACGCGTAATATCAGTCACTTATATGATTTGGCTACTTGAGAAGTCAGTTTCATCGGCCGTTAGAAGGGGCAGTCTCGACTATTCGATATCGGAGTGATGAGTGGGACTCTGGGAGGAATGCACCTCTTATGATGAAGTGGGGAACACAGCAAGAAACTCTGCAGGGAAGATCCCCCGTCCCCGCGCCCTTTCTCCTTTTTTCTAGTACTGTATTTAGAAAAGGAGAAGGCAGAGTCTAATTCCTGTCATTTCACCGTCCTAAGCACATGCCACGCAAGGAAGGTTAGGTCAGCGCTTCTGGATTAGTATTAGGTTACGAAGTACAGGCGGGCAATTGTCGGCATGGCGAGATGCATGCCTCGGATAACGATGGCCGTTATGATAAGGACGTATCAATCCCGTCCCCGGCCGATGGAAGCAGACTCGGCAGTATGTCGCTGGCAGATATCGAGAATCCAAACCCCACTAACAGCAGTCTACCTCTGGAGAGGTGAAAGCTGTTAGCGGGCCTCGACTTCTAGGTTCCCCGCTGTAATCCCTAGATAATAATTGACCAGTCGGGGATCTACCAAGTTCGGGATGAATCTAAACCGACCAATCAAAACCAGTCGAACATCATGCAGCACGCTCTGATTCGTCCAATATTTCCAGAGCTCACATCGGGATGGAGAGTTTCCAGGATCTCAAGGTGCCTCTTTTTCTGCTGGGTAGGCCCGGACGCCAGATCTGATCCGCAATCGTTTCTCCCATCTTGCGCTGCGCTGTGCGGGTGGGTGCCAGTCTGTTGCCATTGCCTGGAGGCTCCATATGCCAAATTTGAACCCTTTTTTCCCGCCTTCCCCGACTTTGGGACAACTTTCACAAAACACCACTTAACAGACATAAACCCAATCCAATCACTCTTGTTGAGCCGGGCGTTTGAGTTGACATTCTCTATAATTCAAGGTAAGCGTCTTTATTTTGCCCTTCTTAATTTATTTCCCTCCTGTCCATTGTTATCCGATGCGGCGCGTCTTCCGTCTTCTGTTTCCTGGCCGGAGTCTGCCCTTGATCTTCATTCTTCGACGGGCGGGACATTGAGCCGCCGGAGCAATTGGGTGCCTGGCAAAGCTGCTTCGAGTGGATGCCTACCTCAACAACAACAAAAGATCATCACTTGAGCTCCCTTAGCTAACCATTGATTTGTCAAAAAAACAAGACAAAAAAAAAACCAATCGAGGACACTTTCCCAACGACGATTCCGTCTTTTTTCTAAACACAAAAATAATCAAAATGGCCGACAAGGAATACACCTATCAGGATGTTGCCGAGCATAACACCAAGAAGAACCTCTTCATGGTTATCCACGACGTTGTCTACGATGCGACCAAGTTTGTGGATGAGCACCCGTAGGTTTCCCCCAATCCGTATCCCCCATACGCAGGGAATTTTGGGATGCGATTCCCGCGCCCTTATCTCCTGCCCAACGTATCCGACCCGATGTTCAATGCAAGAAAATTCTTACCATCCGGTCCACCGACTTTTGGCTGACATATTTATCAACGCAGCGGTGGTGAGGAGGTTCTCCTAGATGTTGGTGGCCAGGACGCCACGGAGGCTTTCGAGGACGTCGGCCACAGCGACGAGGCCCGCGAGACACTTGAGCAGCTCAAGGTTGGAACTCTCAAGCGCCAGGTATGAGGAACCAGTTCCATATGAGTAGATAGCTTTGATGGAAGATTTCTTTTACTGACACGTCTTACGATAAAAACAGGCCGGTGACCCGAAGCCCAAGGCTCCTCTACCTGGCGCCGTTACCCCCGCCTCTCAGTCTGGCGGTGGTATGGGTGTTGGACTTTACGCCGTTGTTGCCATTGGTGGTCTGATTGCCTACGGTGCCTACCAATACCTGCAGCAACAGCAGGCCGCCCAGAATGCCGCCTAAGCAATCAAGGGGCCTGAAATTTAGTCACTCTTATATTTTTATATATGACCACCACGAACGAGAGGAAGTGGACTGGGATCGGACGAGCCCATCAAACGCTGCCGGGAATACATGAATGTTATTCGCCGAACAAAGTCACCAGCGACATCTGAGAAGTAAGGGCCCCTCTGCCTTGGCTTCCGGGGAAACCTCTTCACGCGCTTCAACAAGCAAGAAACCGTCCACACGACCGAGGATGAAATTCTGGGGATTTTAGTGCGCCTTTTCTCTGCCAGTTATTACAAGAAGTTTTGCGAGCGAGGGGCAATATCGTTATTTATTCTTTCTTCCTGTTTCTGTCTTCCTGGTTAGGATAAGGTAGATGAGGACATTTGGGAGGCATGTTCTGGGATCGACAGCACATAGTTTATAGACTCTTGTAATCTTGTCCTGCCTTTCCCCAAGTGACAACATTGCATTGGCCTTATCGTTGAGCCCAGGCTTATCGCGAATTGGATTGTCTTCTCACCTGGGGACGTGAGTCGCATTTCAGCCCGGAGCATTCTAACCAACAATCGGGCGTCGGCAGGTCTTGGCTTAGCCTCCTCTGTAGTTGGCTATCACTCGTAACGAGCATCCATCAACATGTTTATCGTAGTGCATCATAATGAACATAGAGGAGACTCTTGTCAAATTTATACGTAATTCTACGGATTATTACACCATATCCGGTTTGGTTGATGAACCGGCAGTTCTTTTAAGAGCGATGTACTCCGTGCCGATGTGACTGACAGCCGGCACCTGGGCCTGCGCTCTGTCAGCACTTGTCAAGGGCCACTGGCACTTGGCAATCTGGGCGAGCGGGTAGGCAACAGTGTGGCTTGCCTCTTTCAGGTGCGCCAGCCTTGTTCTTCGCCTCAAAGCACACTCACACCACTGCACTTCTTCCAGCGTTAAGAATTTCCATGATATCCCACATCGAATATCTCACCCACCACACCACGCTCATTCCTACCATCGCTCGTTCGTCGATTCGGTTCTATTCTTGCATCCAAACTTCGCCGATTAAAGCCTCGCATTCCTAACGATTACCGGTCGCTTCATTCATTCACTCAATCAGCGGACAGGCGATCGGCGATATCAATAGGCGTCCGCCGCGGCGGCGACGACCGACACCGCAATCGCAACCCGCCCGCGTGTGACGGGGGCAGCGAGCAGCCAAGATGATGAACTCATTCGAGCGCCAGCAGGCGGCATTTGCCAGCAGCATGGCGGGAGCTGCCTCCAAGCTCAGCGGCGGCACCAAGCGTGCGCTGGCACCACCGTCACCATCTCCCTCGGTCGGCTCGACCACCTCGGCAGCGGGAGGCGGCAACACCCCTCGCAAGGACCGCGGTGACACACCCGGCGCGAGCAACAGCAGCAACAGCTTTGCCCCGCCGCGCCCCACGGCCTACTCTCAGCCGGCGGCCACGGGCACGGGCGACAGCGCCATGTCGCAGATGGCCTACGCGATCCAGTGGCTTCGCACCAAGGCCGAACCGGTAGCCTACACGGACGTGCTAGGGTATCTGAGTGGAATCCACTGGGCGCAAGCAACGCAGGAGCGCTTTGTCGAGCAGATGCGCAAGCACCCGCAGATCCAGTGGATCCCCGACCCGAAGCTCAGCGAGCAGACGTGGGAGACGGGCACATACGTGCACCGCCCCGCGATCCCCAACGTGCGCACCAAGACGCAGCTGCTGGCGTACCTGCAGAAGAAGACGGACGCGAGCGGGGTGAGCGTCAAGGAGCTGAAGGACGGCTGGCCGGACTGCGAGAAGGCGATTGGGGAGCTTGAGGACGAGCACAAGATTTTGGTGGTCAGGGCGAAAAAGGACGGTGCCGCAAAGAATGTGTGGCTGGACGACCCGAGCTTGTTCCACCCGGTCGACCCGGAACTGAAAGTGCTGTGGGCGAAGGTAGAGGTGCCGAGCGTGGAGCATATTGTCGCGAAGCTGGTGTCGGCGCAGCAGAAGCCGACGTCGGAGGACCCGAGGCTGAAGCTGCTGAACCAGCCCAAGGCGGAGAAGAAGAAGAAGAGGGCGCAGCGAAGAACGGGCAAGTCGACGAATACGCACATGGAGCATTTGTTGAAGGATTATAGCCATATGAAGAGGTGAGAAGAGGAGGGCTGTGTTCGTGCTGTAATGAAATGCTCTGGTGGGTTCGGGTTATAGCCGCCTGCCCTCTCTATCTTTTGGGGTGGGTTGATATGCATGGGACAAAAGAAATACATATGGAATGGCGTTTCTTGGTTGCTTGATTATATGGGAGGGGACCCTGGCTGGCGGTTTTTGTTCCCGGTTTCTCTCTGACTATTTCAATTGTCGCGGTGATTCACGACTTTGGGCTTTCCTATCTTCATTTGAAAATCGGTCATGACAGAGAGCCTGGAGGGTTTATTGATGCCTTTTCGGTCGCGAGCTTCTGGTAGACAGGAGTTGATTTGGTATTCTGGGAGGGACTTTTGAAAGTCTTTTGTCACTTGTCAAATTTGCGAGAACATATTCAAGGTAAATTGGATCCTTAAAGATGGGATCTCATACATGGATCAGTCGGTAAGTGCCTGCTTACTTAGGTATGTAAGTAGGCAGGCAGCAGGTGAAAACATGAATTTTTTGCCTCAAATTTGTCTCTACTCTTTTGCGAAGGATGGGTGAGCGAAAGAAAGGTCGGGCAGTCGAGGTGAGTGAGCCGTTGAGACTGTTTAACTCGTCAGGTATCTCAATATACCAGTGTAGTTGTATCTATAAGGATGACAACAGCCACACATTCCGTGAAGTCATTGATGTGCATGTTATATAAACTTAAGTACAGGTCAGATTTTCATAACGTCAAGGTATCGGCGAATGGAATATCTAACTCCAGCGAATTACAGTATCTGGGATGATCACAACACATCTAAAGTTGGACAGTAATTCTAGGAGGGAGGTTATGTACAACAGATTCCCGCCCACCTTGCTGCTCGGGGAATAGGTAGTTGGACCTTCAGCTGACAAGCTCCAACATGCCTCTGCGGTACTGGCAGGATCTGGATTTGAGTCAAGGATCTCGTTATATTAGTGACTTTGTATCAACAACTCAGGTACCGACCAAACTCAGCGAGGTCCAGATTCAACAAACAGCATCCTAACAATAGACTGGCTAGTAAATGATCACTCACTGCTAGTAGAGACTGCGCATTGTTGCACCTCACCTTGGAATGGAGGCCATCTGATCGCTCACTGTCGGGTCCTACATTGTCAGTCCCTAGGGGCTTGTCCCCCCTCTCGCCTCTTGTGCTGGGCAGGGTAACTGATACAGTAATTCCTGGCCCAAGAAGAAGAGCATGTATCAACACCACGTAGGATGGATGGGGATGGAAAGAGAACTCGATGCCTGGCGACCCATAGCCAAGGTTGAAGTACGTAGGTAGCAGGAAACACCCCCCAGCTCACGAAACCCCCTTTCCTCTTCCTCATAAACGCCGCTTCTTGCAAGAACTGTCACATACGGCCATAGATAGTGGAAAGCTCGGGATCCCGTCCGCTCTCCCATAGATAAGCCACTAATCGCCAGACTAGTAGTTGGGTCGGTGACGACCAGCGAATCCCTGGTGCTGTATGTTTTTTTCTTGTTTTCATCACTTCGTTCGTGACTGACTTCCTGACACATAGTAGTAGTACATCCTTCCATCATTTTTACATCTTGTTTCACGCACCAAAATGAAAGAAAAGGTGGTATAACTCTCACCAGGTATTGCATGTCTGGACGCCTCTCAATACACCATCCAAATGGGGGGGTCATCACGTCCGGAGTCTTCAATTATATAAAGTGGTGCGGCTGTGTCCACAATAGAACTGTAAGCATCGATCGGTGGTTTCAATGGCTTGCTCGTTCAGCCCTCCCTGTCTTAACTTTCGCCAATTTGCAATTATCTCCATCAAAGAAGTCCTGCTGCTCCTATTCGTCCATCGTCAACATTGCTCAGCTCGTCATAAACTAGGCATGAATCACCGTGGGATATCCTGGTATCCTTCTCTAACGTCTTCATTAACGTCCACGGGAGTTTTGTTTGTTCAGTAGGTGGTGACAGGACCGCGACTATGCACCATGCTATGTTCCGTTCGTACACATAATGCAAACGGTTGGTTCTAGTTTTGATTAAACCACCTTCTCCCCCGAACGATCCTTTGTTTCGGACTTGTTGTAGGTTGAGTCAAGATAGGGCGGTGGGTTATACTGCTGCTTTGTTTCGCAGGATGATGTTGATGACCTGAATAGGGGGAAAGTCATCACGCCTAGGTTGCTCTGGTTAAGAGCTCCGGGGTACAGAGAACACCCATAATACATCGCCACGTTGATCTTTCTCTGACCAAGATTGTTGGAGTCGGTTACTGTTGCCGAAGGAGTGTTTGTTCCGGCTGAGCAGTTAGTCGTTTAGCTGCCTAGAGACGGCCCGAGAACGTCAGACTAACTTCAGAAACGGTCGAGAAGTTGATACCACCTTGGTTGGGAATCAAATTACTGACTGGTCTGTGTGAATCACGGACCAGATCACCGGAGGGGGGAATCTTTCCGATAGCTAGCCCGACCCCTTTCTGTTCTTCTTTCCTGATCCGTGTCTTAATGTAACGAGGGCGAGACGCACGGCTTGATCAGATATCTGTCTGTCTGTTCTGAACAGCCTACTGACTATTATGGTGTTAAAGTTGAATAGTAAAGATACCTATATCCTGAGCATATAACTCCGCTGTTTTGTGTTGTCTCCTGTTCTTATATTAGAGAACCTGCCAATCACCGGTGAACTTTGGATATCTTTCACTTCAGAACAGTCGCTACCACAAAGCTGTGTTGTCAGAGTACGTTTTGTATTTCGATATGGGGGTCGAGGATGCCAGCCTGCAACAGGAGAGACTGGATTCGTCGCGAGATTCAGTGCAAGAGACGGTCACCTCCCTACCGAGGTTCTGAAAGTATCAACAGAACCGTGAACAGAAAGTCGTATCCAGTCTGCCTCGGCCAATATCGGCCTTTACGTAGGCTTTTTGATCGACAGATCTTTTTCAGTGGCCATGAAGACTTGGAGCGAGGGAGGTTTCATACCTCGGTCGGACAACAGGTTAAAACCGCCCTTTCCACGTGCGTGTAGTCATAGCCAGCACCCTATCTAGACCACCGAGAAGAATAGTCCATGAAGCATGGGCCATATACTGCTCGGTTGCCTTCACTTTGCGGTATTTTCTCCCGCCAGGGGGGCTTGAGCTCGGTGAGTTCATTTGTCTCTTGAAGAATTAATAGGCTTTGCGGTACTCTTTTTCGCCTCCTCCTTTTCTTTACACGCGTTTCTCTTCCAAGGAGCAACAGCTTTCCTCCTTCACCGTTCTTTCAGCCTAGTACACTCGTAGATAGGGACTCTTTAAGCTTCTCTGAATCGCAGATAGACACTTGACGCCCAATGAGATATATATCAATATTGTAAGCGTCGTCGACCTTTACGGCCCCATCCGGCAGAGCCCGGGCCAAGGGGCGGGCGGGTGGCGAAGCAGCTGCCGGTACCGGCCGGGTCCCGGACACGGGGACCGACCGCGCACCGTGTCCAGCACCTAAGGTACCACGGTAAAGGAAAAAGGTAAATAATTGAGGTCTCCAAGATCAGTGAAACGAGGGATCGGTGACACCGACCACAGCCAACTGGTCGGTAGTTCAAGGCAGTCTTTTGTGGCCCAGCAACCACAACCAGAGCAGCAGATTATCTGTTAAGCGCCAAAGTGAGCTTTGACCCGAATGACGTAAAATTGCCAGTTTTTTCTTTTTAATTTTTGTCGTTTAGATTTGAAAACCAATTTGGCCGAGGTTTGACCTTTTTTTTGGATGAAAAGAAGGGTCCAACCTGGAAGTGTGTTTCTGGTTTGGGAAAGATGCGCGCCTGCGCTAGATCTCCATGCCGCCCAGACAATCAAACTCGGGCACGGCTTGACGCAAGACTCGAGAGTGACATTTTCAAGCCACGTTGATAACGAAAAGAGATCATACCTATCTGGATAGACTATTGTCTCGGTGACAATTTCAGGCCTGGGGCTTTCCACGTTGAAAGCCGACTTGGGACAGAAACTGGACATGTCGGCGACTTCCGCTAGGTATCCATCCTGTCGATACCTGATGTTTTGAATCGATCAATTTAGGTAATTTAGTGACCGAGTGACCGAGCGAGTGCAACATAATGCGAGGGGCACAGAGCAGCGTGCGGCTTCCCTTGACGCAGATACGCGAGCAAACACATACACACCCACGTCCGCGCTTACAGCGTTACTTGGTCTCGTCGTCCAGGTTCACCATCGACCTGAAACCCGCGCTCGCCGTCCGTGGGTGGATGTGGATGTGGATGGAATGGACCTGCCCTCTGTGGTGTAGATGCGGCGTAACTGCAAGAATCGTAATCATAATGGTCTCTCTGCAACCTGCGAGTTTGCGACTTTCCATCGCCTCCCCAATGGAAGGGCATGGAGGGCAGACGAGGCACAGCTGAAAGATGATAATGGCACTTGGCATGAATTGGTTAGGTAGTTGGGCTGTCGAGGTCGGCTGGTAGTTCTAGTCCGGAATCCCGTCCTGCATCGTGCATGAGTGAGCGACGAGGGAAGTCGGGAGGACGTCAATCAAGGATGCCAAACAGTGCCATGGTCACTTGGTCAGGGCCAGGGTCACGGAAATGGTCCGTGATGATGCAGTGTGAGTGTCCTAGTGCCAGTGCCTGGACTCCCTGGAGCGCTCGCTGTCAGTGCCCTTGCAGTGATGTGTGCCATCGGTTGGTCGCTGGCGGGAGAAGCATTATCGAAGGGAAATGGAAGCTTTCCCCTTGTTCTTCCTTCCCACCTTTCTCTTCGTGGTTGCCATCCAAATCATCGAATCCTCAGCGCGTTCCCAACTTCCCTGTTCCGTGCCCCCGAGCCGTGCCTGCCCTGGCACTATCCGTAGGACACTCCGTACGGATTACATGGTTCGTTCACTCAGGCATGTCTAATGGGAAGCTGGAAGCAACCTGGAACAGCAACTGCGACTCAAGAGACAAACGACAAACATCATTCATTCTTCCAGCTTCCATTCCCATCCTCTCCACAGTCCGTCCAACTCAGCCGACATCCAATGCTGTCCACATGTAGCCCGCAACTACAGCCAGCCAATATCATGGAAAGACGATCCTTGTCCCAAGCTCCTTTGCATTGACTTGGCACTGCCCCGAGTGGTTGCATGGTTTGTGGTTTGCGGTTCGCGGTGCAACTTAGCGCAGGAGTTCCATATCCCATCTCAGGTCCCCCCTCACTCCCTCAGAGCCGTCGTGAGGCAAAGTGCATTTTCCCAAACCTCCGCCTGGGTGTCCCTGACGTCCTGGTCCTGGCGCATCGAAGCCTTCTGGAAGGCTTCTGGAAGGCGTCCCCCAGCCAGGCACTCCAGAGGTCCAGGGACCAGGGGTCAATCTCAGGTCGGTGCCGCATCCCTGTCCGCGTCCCCGCCTTCACCCAGGGCGAGCTGGAGGGCAGCACACACGGCCGAAATGGACTTTTTCATGCACTGGCCCATCGGCAACTCCACAGCATCCAACCAGAAGCAAGGACGATCCAGCGACCAGAGAGAGGCCACGATAATATCGACCGTCGACGACGGAACCTTCATCCGTCCATGATCCCAATCTCCCCAGAATCTGCCCAATCTAATTCTCAGTCGTCCTCCTTGGCAGCCGGGCGTCTGCACTCTGCAGGCAAGATGCGAGCCCCTTTCTGGCACCTGCATAACTTCCAAAGAGACCTGACAGCGACCAAGCAGTCGAGCTTCACCAAATGTCTTTTTGTCGGTCAGCACATCCGCTCGTCACCGGGGGTTTACTTGGTACGGCTTTCTCCAGGCTGTCTGGAATAAAGGCGTTTTAAATTGAAAATCAAAACTTGGAGACCAGCACAGATCATCCATCGCCCTTTTCCTACACGCACACACCGCTTGCTTTGCCGTAGCTGCACACAACTTCCACGTGTACGTATCCCGTGAAATCGTACGGTTACAAACACTGCAGCGATTGAAAGCGTGTAATAAACAAGCACAACCGGGAGGGCGTCAAGAACGGGCCAGGACCACCCATCGAAGGATCCATGGAAGCCGTGTGGAAGCTTTTCCCCCTTCTCCCATTCTTCCATTCCCCTCCTGGCATAATTTGTTGGCCGTTTGGCGATCTGTGAACAACAGGCCTGCTGCAGCGTAATAAACCCTCCGTATGGCCCCCCTGTTCACGTCAAACCACACACGCACACTCCGGCCGCCTTTAAGGCTGAGTGGATGGAACCGGCTCCCCATGTTGCTAGCAACTGGTAAGGAACAGGCGTGTTTCCCCTGTCTGTTTCATGCTTCTTCTCGCCCTGCTCAGGCAGGTCATCAATCGTGAGGTGTCCAAGCGCCTAATATCAGATTTGGTTCCTGTTCTTGTTCCTGCAGCAGCAGGGCACGCAGATTATCTGCAAATACAATACAACACCCACTGGCGTCACGTTCTTCTTTTGCAAGAGTCCTAAAGAATGGGGGAAAAAAGTATTATCCCCAGAAAATGACATCTGACAACCGGATGGGTCTGCATTGGGACATATCCTGCACACTGTTTGTTGCGTTGCGCATGCCAGCGGCGCACAACAACATGCTGACTGACAAGGATGGAATTTGGGGGGAGAATTCGCCCATTTTCCATGCAGATGGCTGATTTGCGTGTATAGGTGGTGGAAATACGCTGCATAACTCACGAGATACACTGCGGTGTACCAGACTGAGCGGTTTTCTGTCATTGTACAGACAAGATGGGAGCCTCGCGGGACGTTCACACGATGGAACCTCAAGCCACCACCTCAGTTCATCAAAAAGCACCTCGGCTACTGTCTAACTGGTACTAGCCATATTGATGTCGTCGAGAGAGATACTGAGAAACAGAGAGAAAAAAGCCTCCATAGCACGTACCACCCTCCCACCGGCCGACGGGAGAACCATCCTGGAGATTTAGCCAGTGGAAAGCTCATAGTCTATCTCAATCGCCGGACCCCTCGTTTTTGGAGGGTACCTGAATTTGCCTAGGCCCGGGGGAGGTGGGCACCTGGTACCTGGTATAGTAAGTCCGTATGAAGGTGCCGTCGTACTTTTCTCCTGTATATGTACACACAGCTGTCTTTGACGCAGAGTCAGAGTTGAATGGCCGAGTGAGCGTAGGTGTCTAGTACGAAACAGATGGGGATAGTGATACCATGGGAGGCCAAAGGTGAGCGGAGTACGGGGTAATCATGATTTGTTTCGATCCATATTTCAAGCAGCCAGAGACAGACAGACAGGCAGACAGACCATCAAGGTACCTCCTCACGTACCTGAGCTTACCCATCTTGCAAAATCTCTCTCCATGGTACCCACCTCAATGCGTGCCATGGCTTCCTTTCCAAAAGGCCACCAGGCAAATCTTACCGTCGAAACTCTAACGCATACAGTACTTGCAATTGAACCTTGACACAGTAAACATCGGATCAACAAAAACATTTCGCCTGAACAGTTGAGTATCGAGCATGGATTAAACGTCGGCCTCTTGAGACGTCTTCCACCTCAAGTTGGCGGAGAAATTTAAGTGCAGGTGACCCTCTGATGAAGCGCGCCCAAAAGAACAAAGATGGGCCCCCACAAAAATGATGATCGATTTTGCTGCGTTGTCCATCGCCATGTACCGGAAGTACCGAGAAGTACCCACTTCGCTAAAATGCGCGTGAAGGTACCCCAAACAACAAGCAGCTCACGGGTGCAATTGCGCTTCAGAAGACCCACAAGGTACCCCCCAGCTACAATCCTTGCCAGTTGACCGTTCGTTTCAACTCGCCCTGCACCTTGCCATTTCACGGTGACTGCTTCCCTCTGCACGTTGACTCCAGGCCGCAGGATCCTCTTCACCTGTGCCGAGCCACGTTAGCCTCTCTCTGGCCCAGTGGCCCTCTTTTTTTTTTTCACTCCAGGCCCCATGTTATTTTTTTGACCGTGCCCTCTCCGTCACTGCCATTGCGACTTGCTTCCATCTCGCCCATTTGGTCCCTTTAACCTCCAACACATTCCACCAACGGAAAAAGCTGATCCTCTCTTTTGCTTCTTCTCCTTTACCTTACATCTCCTTTCGGCTGGATCTTGTTTTTTTTCTCGTTGCGCACGCGCTCTTCCATGTCAATTTGAGTTTAGGCGGAGAGAAGAAAAACACAAACAAGGTACGTGACATTGACCACCACCCAGATCTCGAAAGGCAATTCAGCATCAAAAGAAGAGGAGGAACGTGCTTCTCAATCGAGTGCACGTTTGCCCACATATCCACACCCACATCGTGACCGCGACTGAGGAGCATCTCACGACTGAGACTCGAGAAACCGAAATGATCTGCCCGTTTCGCGGTTTGCAAACTTTCGGCGCGGGCAAGTTCCCATGGAATCCAGCTTTGCACAACCTCAGCCCCAATCACCAACCACAACGTTAACCAGCACACGCCTCAACACTTCCCATCAAGGTCATTTTCTTGTCGATAATGCGAAGACGCGCACCCACTCTTCTGTCAACTCCCTCAACGTGTCCCGCACCCGTCGCCCCCTGTCGTATTCAAACCACATGGTCACCGAGCGGTTCTCCAGTCGGTGTCTGTCGCGACGCAACTGACCCATCGCGGGATTGAACGCCTCCGTTAACCCGGAAAGCTAACATGCTCCTACCTCTACCAGGTTATATACTCCTGCATACAAAGAGGCAACGCGACAACGCGTCGAACTGTCACTCTTGAAACGCCCGAGACCGCATCCGAAGCGTCGAGCCCGATTTTCTGCGATACCTCTCTTTTGTGGAGACGGTCGACCTGGGATACTAGGAGTCACGATCGGACAAGATAATTTCGAGACTATTGTCGTCGTGCGGTCATCATCTTGGAAGCTGCAAGGCTGAAGCATCCTGGGCTTGGTTCTTCCCTCCCACCGAGATTTTGGCAGCGTAGTTTTGGTCGGCTGCATCTCACCACTCGCGGATTCAACACCACAGCAGGTGAACTGCCGTCAGTGATTTTATACGACGATTCAAGGAATATACGTCCCGGAATTCCTCGGAACTCTGTCACGAGGAGTTTTAGCATTTCCTCTCCAGAGAGTCTCCAATCAACGACCCCACCGTCTTCGCCACTACTTCTAGGTCTTCAAGTCGCCAAAAAAGAATTACTTTGGCCGTCTGAAATTCCTGCGCCTGAAACGTTCTTGCGAAGCAAACAAAAGACTACCCTAGACACCACTTGACTTGGCCAAGAGTTGACGTTCGTCAACTTGGCTATTGGCAGTGGTCAAGGCGTCGCGTGAACCGAGCTCACACACCTGAACCGTGCACAACTCACCTTTGCAAGCGATCCCAACCATCAAAACACCCAAGGTCCCTCAAATTGCTCAGTCTGGAGACTGTTGCTGTTTCCAGCATCGCCTAGCGCTGGAGGGGCTGTATCACTCGTCGGGTCTCCAATTTGACTTTGGGGTTTTGCAGAAAAGGTGAGAAAATTCTCTTCGTACCCCGCCCTTCCTGTCTTGTCCTGTCATTTCCGCCCACCACCTCAGCTTCTGAGTGTTGAGGCGCTCGGTTTTCCTTGGACACATATCCCCGTCCCTTCGCACATTTCTAGCTGGGGTGCCTGCTTGATTCACCCAACCCAACGTGGGTCTGCGCATAGGAAAGTGAATAATGGGTGGTGTGGCTTACCAAGTGCCAATCATTTTTGTGGGCAGCCCTTTGTGAGCTTCACTTGATGTGTTGTTTCGAGCCTCCTTCACCGCTCAATCCATCCCAGACCGGTGAACCTTGCTAACTGTCATCCATAGCCACGTGAACTTTCTATATCAGCCGAACGGCCACAAGAGAACAAACACCCGCTCTTCTGTTGTTGAGGTGTCCTAGCTTTGCCTGGACACAGCATGTCACAGTCTCCATCCTCAGTTGGCGCAATGGGTATCGGCAATATGCTGAATACCAAAGGAGGTCAGGCTGGTGCGCAGGGCGCAACACCAGAACAGCACCAGATGTCCATGGATCGCCCAAACTCCCCCCATGGATCAGAACACTCCAAATATTCCGGTCACATGAGCACATCTTACCCGTCACCGAGTGCCATGCAGGCATCCTTACCTCCTGTCCCAAGCAACAACATGGGGCCCGCACCGATGGGCCTGCCTGGTGTACCACCCAACATGATGCAGCTCCATCCTCAATACAAGCCCGAGGCACCTCAGCCACCGCCAAAAGCGTATCCGTGCAGCACGTGTGGAAAGGGTTTCGCCAGACGTAGTGACCTGGCCCGTCACGGTTAGCACCCTTTCTCAATTTCCTCCTTGATCACGGCTAACATTAGAACAGAGAGGATTCACAGTGGCATCCGTCCACATGTCTGCGACTTTCCTGGGTGTGGAAAGCAGTTCATTCAACGGTCTGCTCTTACAGTTCACCAGCGTGTTCATACCGGTGAAAAGCCTCATCAGTGCGAGAGGTGCGGTAAGGTAAACAAACTCGAAGCCTTTCCGAGGCAAAGGGACATGGTGTCGCTAACAATCCATTATAGCCTTTCAGTGATAGCAGTTCGCTTGCCCGGCATCGGCGGATTCACTCCGGCAAGCGACCGTACAAATGCCCTTATGCGGACTGCCAGAAGACCTTCACCCGTCGGACGACTCTCACGAGGCACCAGAACCACCATACCGGTACGGTCGAGGAGGCTGCACGGGCCACCGCTGAGGCACTTGCTAGGGGCGCCCAGCAGGCTGCAGCCGCGGGGAGAATCAAGCGTTCAGAGAGTGAACAAGCGTCAAATCATGGAACTCCTCTTTCTACCCCTTCTCCTGCACAGCGGATGTCGATGTCTCCGACCACACAGCTAGCCGAAATGAACAACATGCAGTATCTTCCCAATACGCACCTGCAACATGTGCGCGGTGATGTGCACGTTGGCAGTCCTTCGTCGACGACATCGTCCGGCTACAACAACGGCATGCGCCCTACGTCGCACCCGGCTGGGTACGGTCCCCCGCAGACGCTAGAGCCCAGCGTTGAACACCAGCAAGGGCCCGGCAGCGCCGGCGGTAGTCCTCACATGACAAGTGTTGGCTGGGCTTCCCCTGGCCCTGTGGGATCCCCGACCCAGAGCCCCGGCCACAACGGATACCAATATCCGGACCCGTCCGAGCCCTACCCTGCGCTGCTCTATAACAACACGGGGCGGCGGCCTGGGAGCACGGAACCGGGCAACGCGTCATATGATGTGAAGCCAAGACCGGGAGAGCTCTGGGCCGGTGCTCAATAAATCATTTTTTTTGTCTGGGCTTAACGCCTTGACTACCCTACCCTAACTGCAAAATGGTTATGCTGGGTTAGCTCAGCCAGCGAAAAGAGCGTGGCCCGCTTCTCTTACGAGATAGCTGCCTGAGCGCTTGGAATTGAGAGAGGAGTAAAAAACTTGTTTCCATAATAAAGACGGTCGGGACCGGCGTGGACTTCACTAAATTAATGATACCGGCAAGAATACGGCGGCGGCTTTGCTTCTCCTTTTTCATCATTTCGTTTTGTTTTTCTACTTGAGATTTCCCACGTCACGATGGCAGCACCATGCATACATCTTGGTCTCCGAAACGAATTTCCTTTTCTTTTCCTTGTATCTGTCACAATCAAAACCCCCATTCTTTTTTTCCTTCGTTAAAAATAGACTGGTCAAATTGGGGATTGGGGATTTGGTATTTTTCTTATCGTTGTCCATTATCTTTTGCTAGATGGCTAAAAGAAAGACTTTGGGCTTTCTCCGGCAAGGTTGTTAACAGGAAGGGTGGTGGGTGGTGGATGACTTTTGTCTGGTTTTGTACTTGTACTGATAGCATGATTGATATAAATGCCCTACCTGCCTTCCAGGTTGTTAGCTTACTTTTTTGCCATATGCAAAAAGAATGGGAAAGGTTGTGGGATTTTTATGAAAAGTTGTCGGTGTCTTATTTGAGATTTGGTATAGACTAATTTATACCTTAGACATCCCGCCGGTGATGTTCAAGAACGAAGCCGAATAAACCAACAACCGATCGATGAACCGCTCGGTTATCGGACTACTGACTACGGCGAGAAGTGGAGTTGTTGTATGTCGTTTCTCCAATTTACGGATATATCTTGGGGTCCGGTTCTTGTTTTGGTTTTTGAGGAGCTGATCAGTAATCTTTATTTACTCGGCCTACCTTATTAGGCGGGCACATTATTCTTCCCGCTGTGTAAGGTATATAGTGTTATGAGATGACGAAATAGACTACATGGCTTCACTCCGGAGTTACCACCCACCTATCCACCTACAAACATATTTTCCAATTTTTCCTACCTTTGTTTTCAGCAGTTTCTGATTACCTTCTGCTTGCTTGTGTCGTTGCTCGGTATTTGTTTGCCGCCGGGGATAACCTGCTGCTCGGTCTTTGCGTGTTTGTCGACAGAACACCTATCTTGATTACTATCCAGCCCCGCGATCCGAGACCGAGTTTGTGTATGGTGTGACCCGAACGAGGGCCGGAGCACTCAAATGAGGTGAGTTTGTACAACTTGATAACTGAGGTGGGCTTGGGGTCGGCGGATTCATTTTCAAGATTTTGCAAAAGGCTGATTATTAAAAGAGATACTGGTGGTGCCAAGGACGAACCTTTCCAACCAACTTTCTTGTTTATTATCTCTCCTTTCTTCATCTTCCTTCCTCGATCTGACAGAACAGATCATTCATCACCTATTCGTTCTGGCACAGAGGAGAGACGGACAGACGTATACATCTGACCATCAGGACTTGCACCAGAGAAACATGGGCACCGCCGACAAATGACTGGAAATAGCATTCTGTCCATTACCTGTCTATAATACGACGACGACGACGGTACCTTGGCAAGACGAAGGAAGGACATGAAGGATAAAGACGTAGAAGAAGGAAGCGGAGAAACGACAATGGCAAACGGCGTGGACGGCGTCAACAAGCCGAGGAGGATAAAGTTTGACGTCGAAATATACGCCGACACGGTCTGTCCATGGTGCTACATTGGCAAGAAGAGTCTCGACAGCGCCATCGACACGTATACGACTCGGTACCCGGACGATGTGTTTGATATTGCGTGGCGGCCTTTTATCTTGTGGCCCAACATGGCTATTTCTGGTATGCACTCCCTGTTTCATGGGTTTAATCCTTTTTCCTTTTTCGTTTCTCTTTTTTTCTTTTCTTTCTCAACTTGACACAGGCAGTCAGTCAGTCAGTGAAGTGGAAAGAGTCAGAAGCAAACCCATCTTCTTCTCATTTCTAGCCCCTTTCCCTAACTTTCCACAAACAACCAAAAAGAAAAAGAAGAAAAAGTGTCACGCTTCTCAAACCCATTCCTATCTAGCATACGACAAATTATCCCCCATAGTCAAAATGTTCGGCCCCGTCCGCGCCCCGGGGGTATTCGAGCGGCTGGAGGCAAACGGCCTGGAACAAGGCATCCGGTTTCAGTGGCGCGGCCGAATGGGCAACTCGATCGACTCGCACAAGCTGATCATGCTTGCCCAAGAAAAGGACAGAGCCATCGCCGCCGCATCAACAGATGATACATCACTATTACCAACGCCACCATCTCCCGACAGCCCTTCAAAACCGCCACGGTCGTCATCACATTTTACTGCTCCTGTCGACTCAATGAACATTGATCCAACCAACCCTTCGTTAACATCATCGTCATCACCCATTACCGGTCAAGGGACCCTGCTTACCGAGCCTAATAAGACAAAGCTCAACAAATGGCAAGACACCCTGATCAGCGCGTTGTATCATGGCATCTTTGAGCAAGAACAAGATCCCTCAGACAGAAACTTTCTCGTGGCGACGGCCGTAGCGCTGGGCATAGCAACAGACGAAAACGAATGCTTGGACTGGCTGGCCAGTCAAAAAGCGTCGGAACTGGTCAGCGTGACCGCCACCGCGCGCGCGAGGGCGAAAGACGAGGGCGTCACGGGCGTGCCGAGCGTGGTTGTGCAGGGTCGGTATCGTGTCGGCGGGATGCAGAAGGCCGAGGTGTACCTTGGCGTGTTTGAGAGGGTCAGGGAAGCGGCTGGTGCTGGTGCTTCTTCTCAGCATGATGGGAATCGGGATGGGGATGGAAGGACGGTGAGTGGTAGTAGTGCTAGAGGAGGAGGAAAGAATGATGGTCGTGTGGCTGTTGAGATGGATTTAGGAGAGGAGGGTAAGGATGTTGTTGGGGCCTTGTTGTAATTAAATAGGATGATTTTGTTGAATGGTTGAGCAGCAGAGGAGTGGAAGCGATGCGTGGCTGGCTGCGTCAGGGGCTAGGAAATACCGAGTGAGCTGGCTTTGAACAGGATCGCCCAAGTATACATCAGCAGAGGCATGTTGACATGGCAATGACAAGAGTTACCAAACATTTATTTATTCCGGGACTCCTTAACTGAAGCACTCACTGACAACAAAGAAAACAACGTTCCCAAACTCAATTTAACCTCAAAGCTAGCCGTTGCTATAAAGTTTACCACTGAGTATGGTATATACACTAAAGGTATCTCTAAGTGGCAACGGTATTTCCTTCGCATAAAAGACGCCGGACCATCTTTCCATCTGGCCGCCGTTAACGATAAAACGTATTTGGTATCGTAGTAATACAATGATTTGCCCTGAACCATCCCCTACAAATGAAGACGCAAAAAAAAGCCAGCAGAGAGTGAATCTGGCATTGGTGCAAGATTAGTGTATAAGAATTACACTTTTACTTTCGGTGGGATTTAAAAGCCGAAAGCATGAAGAGCTTTGTCCAAAGACGTCGCCGGACTGGCCCAGAATGCAACAGCAATAATAACATAGAGCCCCAGAAGCTAATGAAAAGAACTAGTCAGCTATATTCCAACTGCCCTGGGAATCAAACTTACCATAGCTCCTTCGAGGTAGTTGGATTTGCCATCCTGAACGGTGTACGTAACCACCATAACTGAGAGAGCAAAAGCAATAGTTTCGACTGTGCGATTTGTCATGTCAGTACTGGCAAACGCCACAACAACGCGAGTGAGAGAAACATACATGTCTCAAAATGGAGAGTCATGGGCTGACCAATCGCCCAGCCAAGCATAACGAGAGACGGTGTCACAAGGATCGCGATCTGGATGCTCGACCCAATCGCAACTCCCATTGCCAAATCCATCTTGTTCTTGACAGCCACAACGCATGCTGTAACATGCTCGGCCGCGTTGCCCACAATAGGGATCAGGATCAGACCAATAAAGGTTTTACTGATCTTGCCCGTCGCTACCAGTGCATCGATGCTGTCCACCATGTAGTCAGCGCACACCGAGATGATGAGCGTAACCACAACCAAGACCAGTGCTGCCGACCAGGGCCCCAAGAGCGGTGCGTGCTCTTCCTCGGCCGGACTGTTGCCGTTGCCGTTCTCGACCTGTTGCTCCGGCTCAAACAGCTGCTTATGCGTATGCAGAGCAAAGAAGAGGTACATGCAGTACAGAAGCAACAGAATGACCGAGGTACCACGTGAGAGGATCAGGATGCTATTCTGCTTATCGGAGTCCTCGGCGTGGTCAAGAACGTTGTAAAGAGCGGCCGGGATGATCAGCGAAGCCGACGAAAGAGCCATGAGTGAGCACGTCGTCTGTGCGGTTCCTTGCGAGAAACTCTGCTCGGTACCACGGCCATCGGGTCCGCGCATGTTATATATGCCCCCGAGGAGGAAGCACATGCCTAGAACGAGAAGTAGGTTGGAAAGAATGGACCCCAGCATTGAGGCCTGGACGACCTCGATCTCTCCGGCACGGAGCGCAACGATGCTAACCTATCCGTGTGGTTAGCTTTAGTACCAGCAACATGCGAGTATCAAGTACAAACAATTAGTTCCACCGCATTACCAAACGTGGCATTGACCAGGCCGCCAAGAGTTTCTCCTAGTCGTTCTGCGATCTGCTCTGTCGCAAACGACAGCACAGCAGCCAAGGGGATGATGGCGAAAAAATTGAGCGTGAAGACCCATGTTGCGCCCCATTCCCGCATGCCAGCAATGATTCCCAACGGTACAAAAATGAGCAGCAGGTTAATCCAAGCTAGAGACGGCGTTAGAACATTGGGATTCTGCCGCTGGGGTTCGGCGCAAATACATACAGCTCAACAGCGTGACCTTGGCGACGTTCCACACACGCGCCGGAAATTTGACGAACGGATTGGGGCTGTCGGTGCCCGGCGTGTCCGTACCATCGAGGAAGAAACGCCAAACCGGCCCGCGCTGATGGACCGGCGTGCCACCTAGCAGCGGAGTGTCCTCATTGACGATGTCCATGATGGGGGAACCGTTCAGGATTTTGCTGTTGCCAAGCGCCCGATATTGGCGGGTCCAATTGACGTTGACTATAGGTTCAGGTGTTAAAATGCTGCCCATGGCTATCTCGAAAGTATGTAATGTTTGACGTCGCCCTCGTTGTGGCCCGTCATGGCGAACAAACAAAGAGCGGGCAGGTCCGTCTTAATGCGCGGTTGGGGAAGGGCCGTCGCAACTTGTGAAGTGATGATGGTGACTTGCGCGCGTGGTCTCGAGTACGGTGTTGGCGCCGTTGGGGCGTTCGGACGACGGTTTGTTGTAGCTCAGGAAGGGGGGAGGATGTTGAAGATGGGAGAAGAAAGAGCTCTCTACTCACTAGGCATGGTTACAGTTCGGAGGAGTAACCGTACTTGGCGGAACTGGAGAGGATGGGCGAAAATGTAATAAGGTATATCTCTGCTGCAGTGGATGCACGACCCCAAAGTTTGATTCGTGAATGGACAAGCTTGCAAACGGGTGATAGCCAAGAGCTAGAGTGGGGTAGTGCCGCAACAATGAAACCTCAACTCCGGCAACCCAACTCGCACTGAACTCAGAGAGATGGTGCGGTTCCACGCCCCTTTCGGGATACGGATACGTCCCAAGGGTCCACTCAGCACCTGGATCTGGAATTGATGGAATCACCGGATGAAAGAGTCGTCGCTTCGCCCGCAAAGCCCCAATGGAGCTCTAACGGGGATTGGGTCGATGGAGACGGATCTTGGTATTAGTGAGCACTCTCCGCTGCTCCGGCGAGTTGGTGATGCGATGAGCGAATTTCGTTTCGATCAAGGTCCCAAAGAGGAATTGGGAGAGTCAGTTCGACGGGGCTCAGTTGGGCTCACCACGTCACAGTGGGCAGGTACTTCACACATCCAGCCCAGTGGTGACCCCTGGTTTGTTTCGGTCGAGCTCTCCGGAAGCGACTTCGGAAACACAAGGTGCGAGTGGTCTCGATGCGCGACACGATGCCAAGCGTGGCTGAGTGATGAGTCGAGGTCTGGGCAAGTCTGCAAAATCGAAAAATGTCGACCGGTCCCGTGCTTTAAACAAAAGCAGTGCGTGGCAATCAATTCCGGTACGGTTCAAATATCTTTTGGATCATGCCGTTGCCAAGCAGCCAAGTAATAAGACGCCGGTTCGTGTTGGCCTGTTGGGCGCTTGTTTTGCGAGATTTTGAAGATGAGGTTGGCAAACTGAAACCAGTGGAAAGACCACGATAGCCGTGCTGGAGGGCGCTTGTCCTGGCTTTCATTAGTGATGATGACAAAGGGCTGGTCCCTGCCGTACCATTTGGAGCAGCGAATCGTAACTTCCAAGTTTTGGGCGTGTAACGACGCAGTTCAGGGGTGCTGCCCACAGAGGAGCTCCTGTGGGGAGCTCAAGAGAGCTCCACTGAGGTTCCGTTATACGTCATGCACTCTGCAGTGTCTTTTTTGTCCAAACTTCAAAACTCCATCAATTCTCGACTGACAATCTCTAGCTCGTGGAACTCTGCATAGAAACTGCTGCAGTCAGCCGTGTGACCCGCCTGCCGTCTCTTCACCTACTGCACTTCAGTGACTACACTTTCCGATATAGGCCATCCGGTCGAAACTTTAAACCAACAAGTAACAAACGCCAAGCCAGAGAGGAAGAGAGACAACCTGTGTAAGACCACCTACCAAGTTGGGCGGAGAAACCACCAGTCACGATGTGCTTCCTCACCGTCTGATCTGATTTGACCGATGCAATGGAACGTATCAAAGTCCGAGCTTTTTTACTACTACCTTACTTGCTGCCCAGCTGTCTGCCTGCCCAAAAACGGCCCAGGATGCTTTGGGGTCGTCTTCTCCAAATGCCGCAAATGGTCAGTCGTGGTCAGGGGCAGATGGAGGCCTCCCGACAACCCTGCTTATCTTGCCAGATTCGATCCTACCCTGCGGAGGTGACACCGTGCAAGAAGGCCCCACTTCCCGGAAAGAGTTCCGAGAAGCTTCGGGGTGGGTCGATAGACTCCGGGACTCCCACTTGATCGGCCGCCGGAGACCTTTTCATGCTTCCCCGGGCCCTACCGGTATAACCTAAGTTTCAATTTTCTGGACGGATGCTAGACATCTCAAACGTATTACAGTACATCTGGTATAATTACAACCTTATTAGCCAGATCAAGATATACGTCTCAGTAAAATGAAGATCCCGGTAGAGGAGGTATATTCCAGTTTTGTATCTAGGTCGGGCGTGCTCTAGTTTCTCCAAAAGAATGAAACGCAACAAACCCTCTATCCGATGGCACCGGCGCCGCCCCATTTTATTCTGCTTATCCGCTAACAAAATCATCTATAGTACACAAACCTCCGACTCCTATTCACATCCCACAACCCTTACAGTTAACGATTATCCATACACATCTCTAACCGTCGAGACGAGAGAAATTCACTCCTTCCACTTATTCCACTTCGCATTCCGATGCAACCAGTAATCCCCGCTCTTTATACTCTTGTAGATGCCATAAAACCCAGCAATCGGCCACTTCCTCTTCCACTCCTTTCCAGCCTTTTCCTCTGCCGGCGAGATCTCAGTAGAAACATGCACCTTCTCCCACACGGTCGGCAGGCTCCGCATGGCTCTGTACTTGCCCCGCAACCTGAAATACCACCCGGGACCGCCACTCCCGTACATATTGAAGAATTCCTTCTGTTCATAGTACGTGTGCGCGTACAGCCACTTCATGCCGCCGAGCTCGCGGACCTTCTTCTCGACCTCGCGGTTCATCTTGATAAATTCTGCTCGCGTCGACGGTCCCCATCCCCAAAGGCCGATGTTGAGCATCATGTTTTCTCTCACAGCCCCCTTGTCATCTTCCTTCTTTCCTGCTGCTGTATCCGTATCCTTAGAAGGTGTAGTAAACGGGTGAAAAGTCGGCGGCGCCCTCCGCTGCAGCGGACACAGCCACAGCGGCCAGATCTTTGTTTGCTCCGCAGTGTAGTCGACAAACTTTTCGGCGGTCTCAAAGGGCATGGCGATGTCCTGCACCAGAAACTTGGCGTCCTCGCCCGACGCGTGCAGCGCGCGGTAGAGCATGCGCGTGTGCAGGAAATCGTCCAGGAACCAGCGCGTGAACCGATTAAACGGCACCAGACCTTTAAAGTACTCGAACGCTGCCGTGCCGACCCAGAACCCACCCCTGTCGTAGCGGAACAGGTATTCCGGCAGCGGGATGTAATCCTCTGCTACGCCAACAGAAGCAGTCCGGTCCCGAGCGTGCAGATAGAACCACGGATCCCAAGCACCACTAAACTTCTGCGCTTTCGCGGAATCAGGCTTCTCATCCGTTAGCTGACCGGTAACGATAACGCCGTGACCTTTCGAGAACAAGATTCCGTCCACGTAATCGTTTCCTTCCCTTTGCACCTCCTCTTCGACGGCGGCAACCGCTTCCGCCACGCTGCTTGTCCGGCGGTACCGCGTACGCACGTACTTGCGCGCCTTCATCAGCTTGACCTCCAACAACGTCGTGGTGCCCAACGTGCCCACAGCGCCCGCCGCGCACCGAAACAACCGTGGGTGCTCCTTCTCGTCGCGGCTGGCCTTGATGACCTTTCCGTCCCCGAGTACCATCTCGACCCTGTTGACGGTGTCGTCGAAGAACCCGTGCCGGAAACTGCTGGACTCGCCCGCGGTACCGGCGAACCCGCCGCCCGCGGTGATGCCGGGGAATTCCATGACGACAGGAGGCACAAGGCCGTGCGGCAGCGTCGCCTCGACCAACTTGTCCATGGGTACGTTGGGCTCGACCACCGCGACGCGGCGACTGGCATCGACCGAGAGCACGTCTCTCAAATCGCTGATGTCGACCACCTTGCTCTGCGGCCTAGGCCGCGTGCTGTTGGTGCTGCCATGAAAGATGCGGTATCGCTCGTGCCGCTCGAAGAAGCCGCGCGCCGCGGAGGCGATGCGCGCCACTTTGGCTGCGTGCTGTTCCATGTCTGTCTGCTCTTCACTGTCGTTGAAGAATGGGCTGTGTCTTATTACCAGCCTTGTCGTTGATTTTCCGTTTTTGTCGGCCGCTTGCTAAAAAATTGATGACAGGGGACCGCGGCCTGGACGGATCGTGGGTGGATCCGAGCTAAATAGGTACCTTACCCCTGAAAATGACGCTTGGCTGATAGCGTCGGGATGGATCAACACGCCTTGTCGTCGGGGCGGAACCGAGATCACTACCTAGATGCCTTCATCGTCGAATATTATTAGCGGAGAAGGTTTCTGTAAACAAGAGTTCAGATAAACAAACCTTCATGATATCGTACCCACAAGTAAACACAGATACCTACCCACCTAGCTATCACTACCTATCTTCATATGCAATTCGCTCCGCCACCCGTCCGCACTTAACCAATGTATTCATTACTATAAATACTTAGCAACCTACTCCTATTGACATCCTTCATCCAGCAAGACTATAACTTCGCAACAACCACCGCCTCCCCAGCCGGCCCATCCTCCTCCCTCGGCCCCCTCCCCTCCCTCGCCTCCCTCACCCGAGTATATATTCTCTCCCGAATCTCCTCCTGGGTGTACGGGTTCACCCCATCGGTGCCCAGATCCACATCCTCCAGCGTCTTGGCCTTGATCATCGTGAACGAAGTCTCCATTTTCCTGACCTTCCTAACATCATCTTGCTGCTGCTCCTCCTGTCCAGGAAGCGGCGGCGCCTCATAAGGATCATGATAAGTACCGGTGACCTTCCTGATGAATCCCGCCCAACCAACCATGCACCGCCTCGCGCCAGCCGCCTTCGGAAATACCATCGCAAAGCAATGCGGCATGCCCTCGTACTCCTCGAACGTAACAGGGACCCCGTCCCTCGCCATCTTGGCGGCGAGGAACTTGTCCTCGTCGGCCAGCAGCTCCCAGCCGGTACAGATATACACGGGTGGCGCCCCGGCCCAGCTATCGGCTAGCACCAACGTCACGAGGGGGTGCGCCGCGTAGCAGTCATCCACGAAGAGTGACCGGCGCGGGGGATTCGCCGGCCACTGGGCGCACGGCGGGCGCGCGGCGTCCGTTTCGTGGTTGTTGTGCAGGGCCGGCAGGTAGTCGAAGCGCGCGTTGGTCTCGCACGACGGCGAGCTGTGCGTGATATCCCCCCAGGGCGAGTTGACGGCCACGCCGGCGGGCAACGGGATCGAGGTCCGCTCTTGCCCGTGCCAGAAGATGGACAGGTTATGCCGCTGGACGAAGAGGAGGAGCTGAAGAAGTGAGAGGGCCAGGTTGCCTCCAGCGCTTTATCTCCAGTTAGCCATTTGTAATATAGCTAGAACTCTCATAGGCAAAACAACATACCTATCACCAGCAAACACAATATCCTCCGCCCTCACGGGCTCATGAAACGCCCCCTCGGGCGGATACAACAGCCCCAGGTACGAGACCAACCCATCCATCAGCGCAGCGGGAAACGCATGCTGCGGCGCCAGACGGTACCGCACCGAATAACACCGCCCCTGCGTCAGCTTGGCCAGCTTCTTTACGACAGGCCGGTGCGTCGCCGGATCCATAAGCCAGTACGCGCCGCCGTGGAAATAGAGCACCGTCGTGCGGGTAGAAACCTCCTTCATCATCTCGTCGTACTTTTCTTTCTCAAGCATACCGGCCGGCGGTTTCTCGTCCCGCGCCGCCTCGGCCCGGTACCCCGTCCACTCGGCTTCGACCGTTTCTGCGGGAAGAGGTAAGTCTTTTGGAGAGACAGTCTCAGGACAGACGGGATCCCTCGAGTCCCGGAGCCCTTGGATCGCGGCGGCGATAACCTCTCGGATACCGTTGCCACTTTCAGAGTCGGTAGGGCAGCTGTACGTGGCCACCCATATCCTCCCCTTAACGCCGGGCTCCTTGGACAGCATCTTTTGGGTTTTGGAGATGGACGACAGTTCCGACTGCGGCGGCGTCAGGATGGAGCGCACGACCCTGATGGTCAGGGCCTGCCGCAGGTCCCAGTAGCGCGACTCTTCTGACAGCGAGAGCAGGTGGCTGAGGGATACCCGGATCATAAGGGGGATCCGGGTGGCCAGCTGGAGGGCCAGACGGGCGTTGTCGGCGTCCATTTTCTTGGCCGTGATGACCCCTTCGGGCGTTTCGGTGAAGGACATTTTCTATTTTCGCCGGCCTACCTACGTCTTGGTACTTATTTATCTCCCTTACACGCCGTCTCGGGTATGTTTTTGGTTGTTGTTGGGTATGTTTGTCTTGTGATGTGTAGCGGTGGATATAAGCTTGTCAAGGGATCCGGGTGAGTGGGTATGAACTGTAAAGTTGTTTTTATCTCTCTTTTGCCCCAGATGGAACCTCCTAGGAGGACGGGGAGAGCGGGAAGGATTGGACCCCGTCGTTGCCGGCTGCCGCTTCAAGCTTGCTTGCTTGACGGTTCCCAATCAGGGTTGGAAGCTGTGTGGGGTCCGGAGAATACCAAGATACCGGGACGTCTTAAGGAATAGTCATCAACGGGCATGGTGAGGGGAAATTACGTTGACCGCGGCTCGAAAAGTAACTCTCGGGACGCTGGTTTTGGTTTTTTTTTTTTTTTTTTTTTTTTTTTTGGGGGGGGGGGGGGGGGGGGGGGGGGTTGGAGTTGAGATGGGATTACAGGTTGAAACCCTCTTGCGTCCATTGCTCACTGTCCCCGATTCGGTCCAGCCACTCAACCGACAGGCCAGAGTCGCCGTCGCATCTTTGTTCGCAAGCATTTCCCGATTCCGAACAAGTTTCATTTTCGATATAGATCGCCACCGGGATACTGGATCTGCTGCGAGGATTCAATTGGATTCGGAGATGTCTTGGTGGGGAGGTCAATGTGCCGAGGCAGAAAGCTAAGAAGGGAAATATGCATGGCTGCTGATCCCTAGCTTCCCCAACGTCAGTCTTGTCAATGTCATTTCTTGTCACTCTGTGCGTGTATATGCGACAAGATAAAACCTTAAAATTTAAAGAAACCTCAATTCTTAGATCAAGTGGTTAGATTGACCGGTTTCCTCTTACCCCGACGTGCCCGACCACCGTAGTCCCAAGTCTAGCTCATCACCCCGCAACTAGACTACCTTCCAGGTTAGTAGTACTGCACTCCACGAAGCGGCAAAGAAACGATGCCCACCTTACCGGGCTACTGTATGTAAATGCAGCCGTTGAAACCGTCTTAACTTTTTTTCTTTAAGCCGGCCGCTAGTTGCTGTACATACTGCATTGTACTGACGACATCTTGATCACCGAGGACGTAAGAGATAAGTATATTGATGAAGAGATGACATGATTGCCAGATTTGAGACCCTGAGACTACAGTAGGTTGCGGTCCTTTCTTCTGGGTCAATACTTAAAGACTTAGAACTAGGTATTGTAGGTAAGGTGGTTTAAGAGGTACCAGATCTCGCCATATTGCCCAAGATGCTGCGTACCTGGTTGACTTGAGTTTCATAGCAAAGCTCGTGGAATATAGGTAGTCTTGACAATGAGGACATGCATTATCGTAGTTTTATACACTGAATATATCATAAGGTATCATGGTGTGGAAAAAACGCTTGTAAAGGACCATTGCCCGGCTATGTCCATCACCAATTTCCAACCTACTGGCCTTGAAACCAGCAATACGTACTAATACACAAAGAAAGTAGCAAAACCAGGAATCCAACATTAATCCACCAGACCTATGAGCTGGATCCAGCCTCCTCGGTATCGTTACCCTTGCTGCCACTGGCATCCGCGTCATTCGCCGTTGCGGCCTTGATCGACGACGAAGACGAACCGCCGGCCCCCTTGGCAGCCATCATCTGCCACGCAGGGATCGATGCCTTCTGCGACATGCCACTGCTGAATGGCGACGGCGAGCCCCGGTTCAGACCAGAAACAAACTCCTGGTAGTCACTTCGTTTCGGCTCGTCCATCACGGTGGCAGCCTTGCTGCCATTAAGCCCAGCATTCTCAGCGCCTGGTGCCGGCGTAGATGATGGCGATGGCCCGCTGACATTTCCATTTCCAGTAGAAGGGCGCAGGTAGTTGCTGACACTCGTCGAGGTGGCGGCCGGGTTCATACGCTGGGCAATGAGAGTCTTTAGGCTCTTGAGCTCCGCGTTGACCTCCGCCAGCCGGCTGTCTGTCAGACTCTTCTGGTTGTCCATGGCCCGCGGGATCGACTCCTTAAGATTCGCCACATCATCCCGGATCCGCTGCCCCTCATCATCCCGGCGTCTGTTGGCCGATTTGAGGTCGTTAATAACCGTTTCTAGTTCGCTCAGGGCGGTGTCTAGCCTCTCTGTCCGTTCCTGCTCTGCCGCCTTCAGTGCCTCGGTGTCTTTGGCGAGCTGATCCACGAGCGCAAAGGCCTTTTCGAACTGCCCGTCGATCGATTTCTTGTCCGTTTCGAGCCGTTCCGGTGTGGGTGGCGCAACGAGGGGATATATGTACCGCTTTGATCCATTGGTCAGTATGAGTTTCTTGAAAAGTTGTAGATACCTTGACATACCTTGCCGAGGTTAAATAGTCCATACGAGACTCCTCCGACAACGGTCGCCATGATGAACCAGTCTCTCCAGTCCCGTCTTGGCACTTCTGGCGGCGGTGGTGACCACGCGTAACCGGGATACTGAGGTGGGTACTGTCCATAGTAAGGTTGCGGTGGCTGTCCAGCCGGTGGTTGCGTCGCGACTTGGGCTGTGTAAGCTTGGGCTGATGCAGGGTCGGTGCCGACTCGAGCGAGCGCGGCGCCAACCTCTTCCTGGGTGAGGTTCTTAGCCTGTAGGAAGGCAATTCGCTTCTCGATGGGGGACGAGGCAACGCTCGGATCTTGAAGGACTGTAGTTGACGAACAAGTTAAGTTAGTCAACGTCATCGGGAACGGGACCAGGACAAACGTACACTGCGCCGCCGAAGCGACCAGATCCTCGCGGATAACCATTTCGAAGGGGGTTTGTCGTTATGCACCTACTTCATCACCAGTTAAGACGATAATAATGTTCAGCACAGAGTGTTGTGTGTTGTCTGTGTTTGCGCACTCAGCGTGAACGCGGTTCCAGAAATTGGGATGGCGGGCTCGGCTGCCGATGCCGAGGTTCAATCGCTGCACCGAATGGCGGCCAAGCGGCCAGCGCCCGGGCCTCCGGATTTTGATGACAACTTGGAAGCGACAACGCTCACGTGCTTGCAGGCAAGGGTCATGCAATGGGTCCACTTTTATCCTCAAGTGGCGGCTCCACAGCCCTTCCGTCCAGACTCTTCGAACCCCAGTCAACGGCACGCCAATGACACCCCGCGCTTTTGTTTACCTGGCAACCAGCGTTTCGACTCGCGCACCCCATTCAAACTTTGTCGCAAGAAATGTCCAACCTGGCTGCAAATCGTATCTCTTTTTGTATTAACAGATAATTGCACGATTGTAATTGATCTTACCTGTCTTTTACAGAAAACCTTTGGCAGCAAGATCACGTCGAGACGACGAGACGACGAGAAGCACGAAGTAAAAAAAGCCCAAGCAGGGCTTGCCATCATGTCCCAAGACACCGGCCTGTGGAGTGTTCGAAGACCCAGAGAGGTGCGATGCTCCGCTTTGCCCCCCGTTATTTTGAGCTCCTCGTCGAACCCTTTTACTGACCGTCGCAGACTCTCGGGGGCCTCAACAACCTCAACTCGGGCATTCCGCAGCCGCCCTCCGCCATGAAGCGATCCAGTTCCAACAGCGTCAGCCATGGGCGATCCATGTCGGGCTCCCGACATTCGCTCGCCATGTCCCGGCCGAGCCAGCCACTATTTCAGCGAACGTCCTCCGCCAACGTCGCCGACCTTGGCCTCTCATCCGCGAAGCGCACATCCGTTCATGCCAACTTCAACAACAATAACACAACACAGCTCAAACCGTACACTCCAGGCGGCGTTCCAGGCAGGGTATCCACCGACGGCGACCGTCGCAGCAGCGTCTATCGTCCGCGCTCTTCGGCTGCCGTCGGCGGCATGGGTCACCAGAGTTTCTTCCAGCAAGCACCAGCGCCAGCCGGAGTACCACGCGATCCTCGCCCGCTCAAAGACCGCTCATACCAGACGCGCATCGGCCAGGAACTATTGGAGTACCTAGCTAACAATAATTTTGAGATGATGATGAACCACAAGCTGTCCGAAAACTTTACAAAGTCGCCAACCCAAAAGGATTTCAACTACATGTTCCAGTGGCTATATCACCGGATCGACCCTAGTTATCGCTTCCTCAAAAATATTGACCAGGAAGTCCCGCCTCTGCTCAAGCAACTACGCTATCCCTACGAGAAGAGTATCACCAAGAGCCAAATAGCCGCCGTGGGAGGCCAGAACTGGAGTACCTTCCTCGGGCTTCTCCACTGGATGATGCAGCTCGCTCAGATGCTCGAGCGTTACCAACACCACCAATACGATGAGGCTTGCGTGGAGGCTGGCGTCGACGTTGCCAGCGACAATATTATCTATGACTTCCTGACCAACGCGTACCAGAATTGGCTCAATATGGACGACGACGCTGGGGACGAGGACGTTGAGCAGGCTCTAGTGCCGCACGTTCAGAGCATGGCGCGCGCCTTTCAGCGGTCCAACGCACGTTATATCCAGGAACTTGAGATCCTCGAGGGCGAAAACGCCCGGCTCCTAAAAGAGATCGAAGACCTTCAGAAGTCCACTCCTGATCCTGCTGTGCTGGACAGCCACTTCAACATCATGGTGGAGGACAAGGCTAAATTCGAAGAATACAACACGCTCGCCGTGCAGCGGACCGACAAGTACGAGAGCCGGATCCAGGTCCTGCAGGAGGAGCTCGATAACCTGCAGGTAGAACTGAAGGAGGCCGAGGACGAGCGGCGGGGCTTGCGGGAAGCAGTCGACGAGCAAGGAATCAGCATGCAGGATATTGACCGCATGACTGCCGAGCGCGAAAGGCTGCAGAAGAGCATCGAGTTGGCCGGCCAGCGACTTGAAGATGTCAAAAAAAAGGTGGCAGATAAGGAGATGGAGGCCAGCTCAAAACTGGACGAGCTCGAACGCATGGTGCATAAGTACAACACGGTCGCCTACCAGATTGGGGTGATACCGTCCACGGCGGTGAACGCCAAGGGGAAAGATTACGAGTTGCAGGTTACCGTCAACGAACCGGGGGTGATGAACTTTTCGTCGTCACAGCAACAACATCTTGGCGGCAGCGTAAGCGCCGAGAGCGAGAGGCTGCTTGCGGACCCGGTGACGGGGTACCAGCCGGCGCACATCTTGAACTTGGACCTCCGGGGCCAGGTTAAGAACAGCTTCCTGGGGCTGAGGAAAGAGATTTCTGAGCGGCGGAAAGTGGCGATGGATATGATGATGGAGGATCACGATCTGCTCGATCGGGCTAAGGAGGCTTACGAGGACAAGCGGAACGAGGTCGAGGCGCTGGAACATCGCGTGCGCGCGGCCGAGGAGGAGTATGAGAAGACCAAGGAGGTTACCACTGCTCAAAAATTGGCGTCGGATGCGCAGATCGAGAAGATGGAGAAGGAGCTGGCCAAGATGCGTGCTCAGCTGTCTGAGTCGGTGCAGCTTATGGAACAGCGTGAGATGAACACGAATATTGAGTAAGTTTGTCTTTTTTCTTCTTAATTTCTTTTAGTATGCTGACAGAAGGGGAAAATAGGTACGAGCAGTTGACGCTCCGTGCCAATGCGTTGAGGGAGGAGCTACACACGGAGACGATGCGCATGCTCAACGATGTGATCAAGTTCAAGATGCATGTCCAGAAGAATCTGGAGGAGTACGAGACGTTTGTGGCTGATGAGCTTGAGAAGGAGCTTGGCAGCGGCAGCGGGAGCGATGGCGAGATGACAGATGATACCCATGGTATGGAGATGTGATTATTTGGGGAAACCTAACGGGGTTTATGTTTTACGACTACGCTGCTGTTACTGCTTGATACCTACCTGTTCACATTTGCCTGGGCGGTTTTGTTTTTCTTCGTGTTTACTTGGGGGTATTATGGATATAAAGTGAGGTGGTACTACCCTCCTAGGCTGGTTGGATGGATGGATATGACCTGGGGTAATGAGGTAAATTGATTGCCTTTTCTTGATTTTGCTTCTACAATAACAGAGGTCAGCACATTTAGTTTTTAGTTTGCCTGTGTGGCACGTTCCAGTTACCGAGTACTAATCAGAAGCGCAAAAATACCGGCCTGGTGTAATGGTGGGCAACCAAAGGTAAAGTACTCGGGAGCTTGCTGCATCCATTTGATATTGCCCTCCAACTGTGCAGCAATTAGTGTTCGGTTCGAGTTTCGAGTTCCGAGCCAACCAACCCGCATCACAGGTGCCTGAATACCCGAGTTCCGTATTTGGTTATGAATCACTCATGGGCAATACAGGCGCGACTCGGTCAACAGAGGGGTGGGTGCAACATCGAACAAACACCGAGTGTCGGATCTGGTCATCTATTTTGATGTTGGGTCTGCGTTCATAAATCTTACCTTGAGCCTGGTGAGCTGTTGTTGTTGTTGTTGTTGTTGTTGTCTCGAGCAGTTCGGCCGTATCACAGTGCTGACATCCGCCTTGGCGTGCTCAGTCGGGTTAAGCCTTTACCATTGGCAAGGCTCCCTGGCACACCACGGCAGTCAGGCGGAGGATCCCCCGCAATGGCTTGCAGGTCCGGGTGGTGATGTCAGTTGCTCCACTTTCGTCTCCCCTGTCTTCAACGCCACTCCCCCTCCAAAGTGACGTTCGGGTAGTGTACCAAATCCTATTTATCACTTTCTTATCGGATGAACTGCAATTGGCTTCCGTTGTCGAAGTTAGATAGTATGAAGATGTTTGGGATGAATTCTGTGGAGGAGTTTGCATATAAAAAGAGACGAAAATAAGGTATAAAATGGTCACCTCTTCTTTGTTAGACCGAGTGGCCAATCTGGATGAATACGCCGCTTCTATCGGGTTTCTGTGACCAAAATCCTACCAGTTGCAAACTCCAGTCACACTCGGAAGGAGCACCGGGCTGAATGTCACCGCCAAGTCGGAGGAAGATACGGTAAGTGACAACAGTTCGCTCCTGCGTTCCGAAGACACGTGGTAGCGACTACTTAGTATCGGGTATTATCTACGGGTGATAAGAACATTGCCGCTTTTAGCTTTTTCTTGCAAAGACTTGCGCGAAATGTGCGTGGAATCTCTGCCAATGAATTTGACTAATTAATCACAAAGCCAGCCTACGTTTTTACGCCTTCCGTTTGGCTTAAAGCATGATATGTAATTCGATGCTCGCGGAATTGCGCAGAAAGGTCGCTTTTCACGCAATAACACCGCATCCTCACTCACCTAAATAATGCATCTAAATACATTCCTCCAACTCCAACATTCCCCCATCTGCCGTACGCTGTTTTGACCTCAGACATCACAGATCTCACCCTGATTCGGCCGATCGCTTAAGGTTCTCTGCCTTCTACGAGTCCTTGGCAACTTCAGGCTATTATCAACTCTGTGTATCCTTCCCGGTCCGCATTTCCCAGAACGGGTATATTCAATATTAACACAACAATCCTCTTCCTGCGCAGCCAATCAGCCACCCGGCCGCGCACCCCATCGCGGCCCGGGAGGACAGGCCAAGGGACTGACTTTGTGCCCAGCGTGTTGTATCCCGGACGCCGTTCTACCCGAGCCCTTGACGAGCTCAATCTACATGCTATGGCGCCGTCCAACCGCATTCCAGCCTTCGCTCGTGGTAGCCCCGCGTCCGAGACAGAGACAGTCACGTCCTCATTTCTCCTCGCCAATCTCCATTGTCCATCATGTGTTTCTACTATAAAGGACGCCTTGCACGGCTCGTGCGATGGCCATGTCAGATGGGTCTCACCAAATATTGTCACCTCGGTCGTGACGGTGGAACACGATCCAGCAGCCTCCTTGCGAGAGATGCACAACGCCCTCCAGGTGAGCGGCTTCGAAGTATGCGGTGTAACGACATCCGCCCCAGACCTATCTGACCTGGACCTGGTTGATGCCGATACGATGTCGGGATCACAGGTTGACGGAGGGAGGAGGAGCATGGGGGGAACCACCAGTCGAGATATAGTCCCGTCACAACGGCCGTCTAATACCTTTACACGGTGGATCAGCTCGTCGAGACTCGCGAACCGATCCCAGCCTCTATCGCCACCCCAGCAAGCGCAAGTGCACAAACAGAACTGCCAGCAGTGTGCAAGCGGCGAAGTTCACGGAAAAGACCACCACGAACCGGATTATAAGCTACCGATCGAGACCACGTCACATCCGTCGAGCTCAACGTTGACTGGGACCACTCGGCCCGGGCCGCAAGCCAAAATGTCCTCGAAATCGTTCATCACCGTCGAGACTGATTTAGTTCAGCTGCCCATCTGGCGAGCCACATTCGCCATTGGAGGCATGACCTGTGCTTCGTGTGTGAATGCCATCACCGACGAGCTGAGACGGCAAGACTGGGTATCCAATATCGTCGTAAACCTGGTCAACAACAGTGCCACTGTCGACCTGACAGACGAGCATAAAGTCGATGATGTGGTTGAGGCGATTGAGGACCTGGGATACGAGGCGACGTTCGACGGTATCACCAGTTTGAACGAAGAGAAATCTAAGTTCCACGAGGTCTCCAACATATGGAGAGCCACTGTCGCCATCGGAGGCATGACCTGTGCCGCTTGCTCCAACGGCATCACGAATAACCTAAAGAAGTTACCATGGATCAAAGAGGTCACAGTCAACCTGCTGACGAACAGCGCAACAATCGTCTTTGAGGAGAAAGATCATTCGGATAAGTTGGTGGAGGCAATCGAAGATCTCGGATACGACGCGACCCTTACAGAAGCCGTGAATGTCACCACCGAGCCGACAGAAAAGCGCGAGAGAGCGCTCGAGATTAAGATTGACGGCCTTTACTGCGAACACTGCCCCTCGCGAGTGACCAACAGCCTCGCTGGGTTCCGTCGACAGCTTGACGTGATTAGCCAGCCGACTAACAAGCGGCCCATCATCAAGCTCACGTACGTACCAGATGCCCCGGGATTTACGGTCCGGCAGATACTCGCCGCGATCGAGGCAAGCGACCCACAGTTCAAAGCAACCATTTTTCACCCGCCCACGCTTGAGGAACGATCGAAGCTCATCCAAAGACAACACCAAAGAAAAGTTCTTTGGCGTGTCATTTTCACCGGCATCGTCTGCATCCCGACCTTCATTATCGGGATAGTGTACATGAGCTTGCTTCCAGACAGCAACGCCTCAAAAATGTACATGATGGAAGGCTGGACTTCGGGGATCAGCCGCGCACAAATGGCCCTTTTTATCCTGGCCACACCTGTGTACTTTTTCGGGGCCGACATCTTCCACAAGAGGGCCTGCAAGGAAATCATGACCCTCTGGAAGCGTGGCAGTAGAGTTCCCATCCTCCAGAGGTTTTACAGATTCGGCAGCATGAACACTCTCATGTCCTTGGGCACCACCATCGCATACATCTCCTCTGTCAGCCAGATGATCGCCGCCGCCGCGGATCCACCAGACAGGATTAGCGACACAAATTTCTATTTTGACTCGGTCGTGTTCTTGACCTTCTTTTTGCTGCTGGGCAGGCTGATCGAGAGCTACAGCAAATCGAGGACCGGTGATGCGGTTGAGATGCTGGGGAAGCTTCGGCCCACGACTGCGACTCTGGTCGATGGGTATGGGACTGAGAAGGAAAGTGACGTTGTTGTGAAGGCCGACTTGTTGGAATTTGGGGATGTTGTGCGCATCACCCATGGTGCGTCGCCTCCCGCCGATGGCATCGTCGTGTCTGGAGAGGGCAGCTTCGATGAGTCCAGCTTAACGGGCGAGTCTAGGCTCGTGAAGAAGGTACCCGGTGACCAGGTGTTCTCTGGGACTGTCAACAAGGACGCATCTCTTCTGGCACGGATCACCGGCGCGGCTGGACACTCGATGCTGGACCAGATTGTCAATGTCGTGCGCGAGGGCCAGACGAAGCGTGCGCCGATGGAGCAGATTGCAGATCTCCTGACGACGTATTTCGTGCCTGTCGTCACCCTCATTGCCATCCTCACCTGGCTTATCTGGCTGTCGTTGGGGCTGAGCGGCCACGTCCCGGGACATTTCCTTGATGTTACCTCGGGTGGTTGGGTTGCCTTTTCCTTGCAGTTTGCAATCTCCGTGTTTGTAGTCGCTTGCCCGTGCGGTCTCGCCCTGGCAGCGCCGACGGCAATTTTTGTGGGAGGCGGTATCGCTGCAAAGCATGGTATCCTGGCGAAGGGCGGCGGTGAGGCCTTTGAGAAGGCTAGCCGGGTTGACTGTGTTGTTTTTGACAAGACCGGAACCTTGACTGTGGGTGGCGAGCCGCGCATTACGGACTCGGAGATTTATCCCGACAGCAACCAGGAGGATATTCCAGAGGGGAGAAGAGGCGTTCTGATGGCGACGCTTAAGGCAGTGGAAGAAAACAGCAGCCACCCGATCGCAAGGGCGATTATTTCGTTCTGCACTAAGGAGGCTTTATTGGCTACGATATCCAAGGTCCAGGTTGAAAACTTGCAGGAGATACCGGGCAAGGGCTTGAAAGCGACATCTTACCTCCCAGAGGGTGATTCGTTTGAAATAATCGTGGGCAACGAGGCGTTTATGGAAGACTTTGAGGTCCCGGTTTCTTCACGCGTCACGCAGACTCTGAATCGGTGGAAAAGCGAAGCAAAGTCCATTGTGCTGGTGGCCACGAGACCGGTCCCTAGCATCCGCAGCAGCAAACCCGATGGCAACAAAGTCGAGGCTGACAACAGGAATGGCATATGGACACTGGCAGCGGTCTTGTCCATCTCTGATCCGATCCGTCCCGAGGCGCCAAAGATCATCCGTGCTCTTCAGTCTCGCGGCACCCGGGTGTGGATGCTGTCCGGGGACAATGCTACAACCGCTGTAGCGGTTGCGCAACAGATTGGCATTCCTGCGGATCACGTCATCGCTGGTGTGCTGCCCACGGGCAAGGCAGAGAAGATTACGTATCTCCAGTCAACAGTCAAGGCGCGCACTGGCAAGAACAGGGAGTCCACCACCCGCCGTGCCCTCGTGGCCATGGTGGGTGATGGCATCAATGACAGCCCTGCGTTGGCGACGGCGGACGTGGGCGTGGCTATCGGCTCTGGGTCCGACGTGGCCATCAGCAGCGCGGATTTCGTCTTGGTGAAGAGTGACCTCCGGGCTGTGGTCACGCTGCTCGACCTGTCGGCGACGGTGTTCCGCCGCATCAAGTTCAACTTTGGCTGGGCGCTGGTGTATAACTGTCTTGCCGTGCCTGTGGCGGCCGGGGTCTTTTATCCGATTGTTGTGAACGGCGGGTCGCATGTGAGGCTCGATCCCGTCTGGGCGAGTCTGGCGATGGCGCTGAGCAGTATCAGTGTGGTGTTGAGTTCGCTGGCGCTGAGGAGTCGTGTCGGGTGGATTGGGTTTCGGGAAAGGGAGGATTGATTGATTAGGTTTGACTGAATACCCCAGGTTTGATTTCTGCTTGTATTCATCTTGATGCGTACATGAGATGCATGGGTTTATACTGAGATAAATGGTGAAAGGGGTGAGATAGACGGTGGGGATGTATCCTGACTGGCTTTGGTCATTATTTCTAGTCGGTCAGCCCAAACTCAAATCGTAATACAGCTTTTCAATAGCAACATGCAAGATGCGCAGATGTGTGATGGTGGATGTTGCAGCGTAGTCCCCTCTCCTAGAATGGGTTGACACACCATCCTGAACGAACCCCTTTTCGACTCAGGGCGACACCAAATTAAGGGTTAGGGTTGTACTGAGCCTCCAGATTCCGAGTTTACTCCCGTAGGACACCCAAACCCAGATTGGGTTTAGCGTCAATCACGCCATCGCGACTCAATTGAACGGCATCTCGAAACTGCGTCGAGTGGCGGGATGTTTCTGGCCAGACCTTCCTCCATCAGGGTCCTCATGGATACGGAGATGCAAAATCAACCCGCTCAAAGGGCTTGTAATGCTCTACTTTTATTACCGGGTAATTGTATA
The DNA here is from genome assembly GCA_033439685.1 of Apodospora peruviana. Taxonomy (NCBI): domain Eukaryota; kingdom Fungi; phylum Ascomycota; class Sordariomycetes; order Sordariales; family Lasiosphaeriaceae; genus Apodospora; species Apodospora peruviana. Next base: position 1,323,037 of record JAUEDM010000005.1, on the reverse strand, counting down.
GGTAAGGTAGGTACCAAGCCATCCATCCGAACTTTTACTAGGGGGAGTTTCGGATTGTGTCTTTCTCTTCTCATCAACCATCTCTCTCTCTTTGCTTTTCCCTCACAGCTTGGAACTCACCTTGTTTCCAACTGGCTTTCTGTCTTCCTCTCATCAGTCCTGGTGGTGTTGTTGCTTGGAAGAATTCAAGGCCAATCCTCCGACCTTTCAACTCCAAGAGTTCTTCTCAATTCCCTCTTCCCTACCATCACCACCACCACCACCAGAAAAGATGGCGGGAACAAAAATCCCGGCGCCCTCGTCCATCTCGGGGCCGACCTACGCCACGAGCCAGCTGCTGGTCCAGCAGACCGCCTACAAGCTGTCCGACAAAATCTTCTCCTTCTCCCCCGAGACCTTCAATCTCGACGCCGCCGTCAAGGAGTGGTCGCAGGCGGACGAGAAGAACATGTACGGCGAGACCACGACCGTCGTGCCGCTCCAGACCAGGACCGGCGCCGGGGCTTTCGCCCTGGGCTACATTTTCTCCAAGGACTTCGACCTCAGCAAGCGCCACGTCCCGCAGTCGCTGCTGGCACCCTCGCTGAGCCTGCGCCATCTGCGCTCGGCGCTGGACCAGCTGTCCCTGCTCTACGGGGTGGCGAGTCCGTTCGTGGCCCACATTGCGGCGGTGGACTACTCCGCCAACGACGGACTCGTTGCCGACTACGAAAGCGCGCTGCAGACCGCCGAGGATCTCGGGCTGGGTCTGGTCGCTAGCGGGTCGGCCTACGAGGCGCAGCATATGTCGCTGCTTGCGACGCTCCTGGCGAGTTTGCTGCCGACGCTCCACGTTTATGATGGACTCCGCACGGCGAGGGAGACGTTGAGGGTTGTGGATGCGCTTAGCGAGGCCAGCATTGCTGAGATTTATAACAAGGTGTCCAAGGCTGCGGGTGCCCTGAATAAGAGGCTAGATACCGCTGGAAAGGTTGTGGAGCTTCTGCGCGAGTTCAATGACGAGCTCGGTACCTCTTATGCTCCGTTCGAATACCACGGCCACGAGGAGGCTGACGCGGTGCTCGTTGTCTTCGGTAGCGCCGAGGCGCAGCTTGCTAAGCAGGTGGTGGATGCTCTTGCTTCGGAAGGCTTGAAGGTCGGGACGGTCATTGTCCGGATTTATCGGCCATTCATCGAGGAGGCCTTCCTCGCTGTGCTTCCGGACTCGGTCAAGCAGGTTGCTGTCCTTGGCCAGGTCAGAGATGCCGTATCTGTTGAGGACGCTTCCGTGCAGTCCGCGCTTTACTCAGACGTGCTCACCACCGTCTCCTTTGCCGATAAGTGGTCGAGCGAGCCGGCTGTTGTCGATGTCAAGTATGCGGCATCGACCGTCCACACCCCCAGCTCGATTGCCAGTGTTCTGCTTAGTCTCTCGGCCAAGGAGGCTCGGACGGATACTTCTTTCACGCTCGGCTCGCTGGACGAGGTGAAGCAGTATACATTCTGGGATGTTGACAACTCGACTGCTGTCGATGCCGCCTCTATGCTGGGACAGTTCCTCGCCAGCGAGTCTTCCGACAATGTCTACGTTCACGATGTGCATGACAACCTCGTGCACGGCGGTGTTGTCCGCACCGATATCAGGAGCTCAAAGAAGTCCATTAAGGTCCCTTTCGCCGTCGAAGAGGCTGACATTGTCTACGTCGGAGAGGAGAAGCTGCTTAACGTGATTGCAATTGTCAAAGGGGTCAAGTCTGGTGGCAAGCTGATCATCCGCCTGCCCAATTACAAGGCAGAGGACGTTGAGAAGCGCATCCCTGCTGCGGCGCGCAAGGATATTCAGGAGAAGGGCTTGAAGCTCATTATTGTGGACACATCCTCCTCCCCAGCTCTCGAGAAGGAGAGCCAGCTCCTCGTCGAGTTTGCCTTCCTTACGATCGCCCGACCGGGCCTGACTCTGGAGCAGCTGACCAAGTTCACCGTGCTTAGCCAGGACCAGGTGACGCTGACAGAGTGCGCCAATGCTCTCGGGCAATCTGTCATCCAGTTCGAGGTCCCTGCCACGTGGGCTGAAAGCACCGAGGGAGCTACCCCGACCCTCGTGCAGTCCATCAAGCCCAACAGTTTCGTCCCCTTCCAAAAGGAAGAGCCGGAACAGGAGCTTGAGCTCAACGACTGGCAGTCTGCCGCCAAGGCGCTCGCCTTCAAGGAGGCGTACAGCATCCAGAACGACCTGCGCCCCGACCTTACCGTCAAGACGCACACCGTTCACGTCAAGGAGAACCGCCGTCTGACACCGGGATCCTACGAGCGGAACATCTTCCACATCGAGTTTGACCTGGGCACCTCGGGTCTCACGTACAACATCGGTGAAGCCCTCGGCATCCACGCCGACAACGACCCGGCCCAGGTCCTCGAGTTCATCCACTTCTACGGCCTCAACGCGGACGATCTCGTCCAGGTGCCCTCGCGTCAGGACCCCACCATCGTCTGGGAGACCCGCACGGTCTACCAGTCGCTGGTCCAGAATTTGGATATTTTGGGCAAGCCGCCCAAGCGCTTCTTCGAGTCGCTCGCCGAGTTTGCGACTGATGAGTCCGAGAAGAAGAAGCTCGAGTTTCTGGGAGGCAAGGAGGGCGCCGATGAGTTCAAGCGCCTGTCGGAAGTCGAAACAGTCACGTACGTTGATATTCTCGAGCGGTTCCCGTCGGCGAGGCCATCGTTCCACGACCTCGCTCGCATCGTCAGCCCTCTCAAGCGCCGCGAGTACAGTATTGCGTCCGCGCAGGCGGTCACGCCAACTTCGGTCGCGCTCATGATTGTTGTTGTTGACTGGGTCGACACCAAGGGCCGCACGCGTTATGGTCAAGCCACGCGCTACCTGTCTGGTTTGCTGCCTGGCACCGCTGTCACCGTTTCTGTCAAACCGTCGGTCATGAAGCTCCCCCTCAAGGACACGGCGCCCTTGATCATGGCCGGTCTGGGTACCGGTCTGGCGCCCTTCCGCGCGTTCGTGCAGTACCGCGCCATGCAGAAGGCTGCTGGCAAGGAGATCGGCGCGATCCTGCTGTATCTCGGCAGTCGGCACCAGCGCGAGGAGTATCTTTATGGTGAGGAGTGGGAGGCCTATGTCGACGCGGGCGTGATCACGTTGCTCGGTGCGGCGTTCTCGCGCGACCAGCCGCAGAAGATTTATATCCAGGACCGTATGCGGGAGACTATTGTGGAGATCGTCAAGGCGTATGTAAGGGATGAGGGATCGTTTTATCTGTGCGGGCCGACGTGGCCGGTTCCCGACGTTACGGAGGTGCTGCAGGAGGCGATTGTGAAGGCTGCTGAGGGTGCGACGAAGAAGGTTGACCCGCGGAAGGAGATTGAAAGGCTCAAGGAGGATGGAAGGTATGTGTTGGAGGTGTACTGATTGATTTGTGGGAAGTTGGTGTGTTAGCATAGGAGAAAAATGAGCGAGCGTGCGAGGCGCGTTCAGAAATTGATTGCTTCTCTTCTTCTTTTGATATGGATACCAACATGCGTCTGCGTACATGAAATATCTGGTTATATTTCGGCTGTATTGCATACGCGGGATGTTTCTTGTTCAGACCAGGCTGTGTCAAGTGTGAATCTTATATCTCATACAGGGATCTGATTGGTCAATCCAGCTGGGTTTGGTCATCTCTCAAGTCACAATTTCATCTTCTAGAGCCTTGCCCTGTCTCGAAACCTTCGATATACGGATTACATATACCGGCTATCATCATGGCATGCAGCACCAAGTTGGCGCTTACATGAGTTCATGTCCCCTCGAAGCGCGTACACGACGTCACGGATTGAGGCCGCCTCAGCTTTCAGGTTCAGGTTCGTCGCAAATACGGGACAGCCTCGAAGTCAGATTGCCGCTGCGGGAAACTGCCTGACTTGGTGCCAAGACCAAGCTCATGAGGACAAGATTCATGACGACACACAAAACTGGTTTGATTTATTCCAGAACAGCAGCACTGCCTCACGGTATTGATTTTTGTCGTCCTCAGTCCGCCTGGCCCACCCCTAAGGACCCAAGCCTCCTCACACGCTGCACTGCCGTATCCGATCTGGGAGACGGCAGCACGTGGGCGGCACTGACGCCTCATGAGTTGACGCCAGTGACCAATTCCCCAATCGCGTCGACGGCTGCGGCTGCTTGGCTATCCCTCTTGCAGCGACATTATTGCTTTTCAGATGCAGCAGCGCAATTTGCGGCCAGCGAGCTGAGGCGTTTTATTAAGGGTCTTCTTGTATTCAGCAGCGCGACAGCCTCGTCGTTCCCCCCCCTCCCCCCCCCCCCCCCCCCGGTATGTATAAAGATGATGGCCCGAGTGTCGCGACGCCGCGAGCCCTGGCTGCTTGTGCTTAATTCAATTGATTCATTTTCTTTCTACTGTCGTGGGTTTGAGTGAAGGCCAGTCGTAACATCATGATGAGCATATCAACACCACCAACATCAACCGCAAGGCTATTGGCCACTTTTATTCTCTCGGCGGTCGCCGTGCTTGCTGTCGAGAACGCACCGTGCTACTTCCCCGGCGGCGAGCCAGCCCTCGGTTTCTATCCATGCCAGGCATTCGACGCACCCATCTCGTCGTGCTGCCCGGCGGGGTGGACGTGTTTCAGTAACGCGCTATGCATAGCGACGACGGTCTCTAACTCGTTTCCGAACCTAACGTTGGGCGCCGTCCAGCGCGGCGCCTGCACGAATCCCGAATGGAACAATAATATTTGTGGTGGTGCCTGCCTCGGTAAGACAACCACCTTTTAAAGTTGTGGGAAGAAAGGAGCTGATCGATTGAGGGAAAAACAGATCCCGACAAGTACGCCGATGGAAAACTCGCTGCGTGCGGAGACGACCGCTTCTGCTGCGAAACCGATTTCAACAGCGGCAAGTGCGGCTGCGATAGCCAGGAGCGCGATAATGCGCTCACTATCACGGCGGGTTTGGCGCAGACTATTATCCAGGTCAGCGATACCACCTTTGTGGGCGCGCCGTCGTTGAGTATTGCCTCGACTCGACCGACGGATATCCCGACCACCACGACGGAGGGAGCCGGGTCATCGTCGACGACGGATGCTTCTTCGTCTTCATCTCCGACGGCGACGGGGACGGGGACGACTACTTCCGGGGATGGTACGACAACAACGCCGCCCTCGCCCACCACCTCGACAGGTTCCTCTACCAGTACGCCCCCGGGTGGCGACGATACAAGTGGTGGTGATGGTGGTGATAATAAAAACCGAACCATCGGGCTCGCTGTTGGCATCACGGTCGGCGTGGTGGCTATCGCTGGCGTGGTGTTGGCCTACCTCTTCTGGTGGAGGCCCAGACAACACCGTGCAGCTGATGGCGACGATGATGGTGTGGACGGTTATCAACATGACGAGGCCGCCGCGGCGATGGCGCCGGCCGAGGACCATCCGAACGGCCCCACTTTTGGACATCGTTATTACGGCGGACAGCCGGCGCCATGAGATGAAAGTGATATAATTTGTGTGGTGGTTGGTTGATAACGCTGGGGTCTTACCGTTTTATCTTGTTTCTTTCATTCATTCATCACTTCATATACCCATACATACTCCTATTGCTTTTCTTTTTCGTAATTAACTTTCAAGTTTTCTTTTTAACGTTCATGAGAGGAAATGGCAGATTCGTACCTACAGGATTAATGGGTTCTGTTTGCTAGTTCGTTAGGCATGGAGCTACAAGAGCATTTACGTCCGCAAATTTCCTTGGTGTTTGATAGATCTCAACTGCATAACAATGACAATGATCAATACTTAATGAGACGGGAAAAAAACATTTCACATATACATTTATTACATACATATACACATATATGCAGAACCGACCATTAGGGCTAAGGTACTTTACATATTCTCATGCAACCACTGAGCCACCATCTCCTGGCCGAGTTCGTTCAGACCAAATCCATCTTCGTCATCATCATTCTCGTTCTGTTGTCCTGTTCCATTTCCGTCGGACGAAGCACGAGGAATCAGTCCGCCAACATCGGCAACCTGCACCCTCTCCTCGGCTTCACTGCCAAACCCTTCGATCTGACCATCGTAGTAATCCTCACTGATCCTCTCGCGGCGCAGCTCAAACATGTTGATGCTGCGACGCATCAGGCCCGCCAGCTCGTGGGCCTGGGTCTTGAAGCTGTTCTCGAAAGAATAACTGCCGCCAAATAAGGCGGTCCCGCCTGCCTTGCCCTTGCCCTTGCGACGAGGTGAATGAGAGGGAGGCGTCGTCTCGTGTAAGAGGAGGGCAGACGGAAGTTTAAGGGTGGAATTTCGCGGAGGGAAGGTGAGGTACCCCTTTCTAGGAGGCTTCATCGCAAGTGAGGATGTCGACGATGACGAGTCTGAACTGCTACTGCTACTTATGGACGAGAGAGCGTCGATAGCCTTGGTCATTCCTGACGACGGCCTCTCCAGAAGCGGGGTGTGGAAATCGGGAGGTACATGCAGACTGGCACTGTGGAAAAAGAGGCACGCGCTGGCAAAGGGGTCGAACAAGTTGTCTGGATTCTGGAACAGAGCCGGGGCTTGCTGTTCGAGCAGAGAGAATAGGGAGGAGGAGGACGATGATTCGTCTTCTTTCAGTCTGTTGATGGGGTGGTCCGGAAGAAAAGTAGTCCAGTTGTAGATGCCGTTGAAGTTGATGAGCCCGCGCACGGCGGTTGGCTGGTCCCAGTGCGACTCGGTCAGCGCGAGGCCGGCGGCCAGGCTTGCGCCGAGGTAGGAGGAGCAGACGTAGAGGTCTCGCCTACTGGTGGGCTCCTCCGAGTTCCTGCTGCTGAGAGGAGGGGCTCCGAGATTTTGCACGATCCACGAGTATCCAAAGAGGACGTCGTGGATCGGGGTGGGCCAGTACACGTTGTGTAGAGCTGCGCCGGCGCTGCTGCTGCTGCTACTACTCTGGCTGCTCCGAGGAGGAGAGGAATCAATATCTGAGAAAAGACCGTCCCATCGGTAGTTGATGACCGCGGTAGGGTACTGACGAAGCCATGACGGGATAACGGCGTCAGACTTGTTGCGGTATCCGTCTGTTTCTTGGGGAAACGGCGGGATGTAGACCATCAGGGGGGCAGTAGGTCTGTGTTCTGATATGTTGTGGAGGCTGACGGTGATGCTACCGGAAGATGCACATGAGACCTTGATCCGTTGCACGCTGCCAAACAGCCTCCGAGGGACTACCCGGGGAGCGGTGCGCCAAAACCGTGCAGTTGATGAGGACGCCCATCTTTGCATCGTCGGCAAATTGGGTCTAGAGGTTCATCACGCCTGTCAGTGATGAACCCTGAATAATCCGTAAGACTTGCACCTCTCTGCCCGTTGCGGCTCTTCAACAAACAGATAAGGCAGCATGAACGAGACCACGCGTCGAATGCGACAGACCCAAAAGCCTGGAAGCATGTGGGACGGAGGTTGCGAAAATCCACTTAGTAAAATTGTTTAAATGGCCTGCAGCCAATCAGAATTCCTGTTGGGAGGCGTCTTTGTTCAGGGGTCTTCCTCCCCGCAATACCCCGTGATAACGTACCTGTTTGATTGCTTCGGGGTCACTTGTGGTGGCTGGCATGCCCGCCTGGTTACCTGGAACCGCTGGTCAGCCGACGTCATTGACATTCTTTCCAGGTCCAGACCACGGAACCTTCATCCCAAACACCGCGTGATGGACAGTTTGGGAGCCCACCGAAAATGCTTAATTGCTCTCTGTCATCCGAATAAGGTTGGGATGAAGATCCGATCAACACACTGCATCTTTACCTACTCAACTCGAGATTGCCAAGACACTATCAATTATACCTCACAACCTATATCTTGCATCTCATGGCATATAAAGCGAGGCCTTGAACGAAACCTATCCAATAAAGGACGGTCGGCCGTCGTGTTGACTGGACGTTTGACAACAATCCCTGATCTGTAAGGATGGAGGACGCCAGTGGTGAGACTATCGGGGAACATGTCGGCCATATGGAGGATGAAGCCGACCAGTTGCCCAACGAGGTGCAGCCGGATGAGTCGCATATGGACCCTAGGTTTGTCTCCCTGTTATTTTTTGAGGAAAAAAACTGACAGTCTAAAAACAGCCGATGGTGGTTTGCCTCGTCTGCCTTCCCCATGATAGCCGGCACCCTGGGACCTGTAGCATCAGCCTTCAGTATCTGCGCCCTCGTCAGACCATGGAGACAAGACTTTCCCCCGGACTCGGACATTTCCAAAGCTGAATTCGTCGGCGACCCGGTGTGGCTGACAGTTATCAATGGCATCCAGCTGGTCATTGCCCTCGTTGCCAACCTTGCCCTGCTCCTGAACATGACCAGACGACTGAGGTTCGCTATCGCCCAGCCCATCACCATTGTCGGCTGGTACATCTCATCCATTGCCCTGATTGCTCTCGCAGCCACGGCATCCGGTCCTTTGCTGATCGAACCTCAAGCGCAGTATATCTGGTCTCAGGCTTTTTACTACGCCATCTACTCGGCCATCCTCTACTTTGTCGTTGCGTCTCTGATGGTCGTCACTTTTGCCGGTGCCCAGGCCGGTCACTACGAAAAGGACTTTATGCTCACACCCAGCCAGCGCACCCTGATGTTGCAGACCATTAGTTTTCTCATGTACCTACTGGTAGGCGCCCTGGTCTTCTGCAACGTTGAAGACTGGAGCTACCTGGACGCAGTGTACTGGGCCGCCGTGACCTTGTTTACAGTCGGTTTCGGGGATTATTACCCCACAACATCTCTAGGAAGGGCATTGCTGTTTCCATACGCCCTCATCGGAGTCATAAGTCTCGGTCTCGTCATCGGCTCCATCCGCAGCTTGATCCTAGAGCGCGGCAAACACAGACTCGATGCCCGGACATTGGAGAAGAAGAGACGGAACATAATAAGGCGGATGACCAATAAAGGCCAGGACCACATTCTTGTGCCAATCAGGGACAACCAGGCCGCACCTTCGCTCAATTCGGCTTCCGGCACTGGACTGACCGAGTTCGAAAGACGGGAACAGGAGTTCAAGTTGATGCGCCATATCCAGCAAGCCGCAGCCCACAGACGACGATGGTACGCCATGGCCATCTCCGCCACCACTTGGTGCGTGCTGTGGTTGGTCGGCGCAAAGATATTTCAGGAGTGCGAAGTCTCTTACCAAGGGTGGACTTACTTTGACGGCTTCTACTTTGCCTTTGTCAGCTTGACCACGATTGGATACGGGGATATCACTCCCATCTCTCCCGCGGGCAAGTCGTTTTGGGTCTTTTGGGCGTTTTTAGCTCTTCCGACTACGACGGTATTGATATCCAACGCCGGCGATACAGTTGTCAAGAGTATCCGGGATGCGACGGACCAGATTGCGACGATTACAATCTTACCGGGCGAGCGAGGGTTCAAGAAGGACCTGAAGCGGTTTCTGAGGACGCTGTCCTTTGGCAAGTTGTTTGTTGAAGAGGAGATTGGGGAGACGCCAGGGGGCTTTATGGGCGACCTCCCGCGTAATGATTATGACAACGAGGGGAATGACGACGAGGAAGAGGGAGATGAAGACGAGCTTGAGGCCGAGGGCGTAAAGACCAAAGCTGGGGAGGCGAAGGAAGCGGTGGGTAAGAGAGACGAAGATAATCATGGTGAAAGGGTGGCAGCCAACGCCGCGGCGGAGAATGAGAATGATAAGCGCAAAGCCGTGCCACCACCGCCGTCGGAAAAAGAGGAGGATATCAATGGCAACAGCACGCATAGACTGGTTACGTTTAATGACGATGCGAGACAGCCACCAGACCGCAACAAGAAAAAGTCGGCCCAATCACCGCTTCGGTTGAGAAGAACAGAAAGCAACGGCAGCTCTTCTACTACTACCAAAAGTCCGAAAGACAAAGATAACGACCGCACTCCATCGTCACAAACGCTAAAAATAAGCCGCGCCGTGTCGTTTCCGCGCCAGACGATGCCAGAACTGCCAAAAAACAAGGCGGATTATCATGTCGCGTTGATTGAGGAAATTGGGCGGGTGATGCAGCACCTCAAGAGCAAGCCGCCGCGCAAGTACACTTTCCAGGAGTGGGCATGGTATCTGAGTTTGGTGGGCGAGGACGAGGGTGATGCCGATCGGCACAGGAAGGCGCAACATCAACAGACTGGGCGGTTTGGGAAGCTTAAGAGGCGAAAGACGGCCGACGGAGGGGAAGAGAAGGAATATGAGGACGGGGATGAGGTGAACGAGAAGGGCGAGAAGAAACAGTGGAGTTGGGTGGGCAGCAAGAGTCCGCTGATGGGATCGCAGGAGGAGGCCGAGTGGATTCTGGAAAAACTAACACAGCGGTTGAGGGATGAGTTGAGGGAGCATTCGAAGGTCGGGAAGGAGGGAAAAAAGGAGACGGGGAGTATGGATGGTGAGTAACGTCTAGATGGTGCCTAATTTTTGTTGTTTCCAGGTTTGGAGTTTCTTGAAAGTATTCAGGACTTTTGGAGATTATTTCCTATGGATGGGTAGTTATGGTGTTTCTGTGGGCTAGGAGCATAACACGGTAGCCGGTGACTGAGCACTTCAGTCAGGGCCAGGTTGAAAGGCTTGAATTGCATCTTCTGGGGTGTTTACTAACGCGGGCATTGGTATGAATATCCGACTATGGCCGACTAGTGTTTATTAGATACCCTATAACAGTTTCATAGTACGTATTCTTTTATATTTTTCCCATCTTTGAGTTGAGGGGGGGATATTATATCAAGTCTGATTCGAGGCTATTTTCTTTCGATTTTACAAACAGTCCACGAGATTGATGGATTCATGAAACCTAAGGTAGCCCCTTATCAGCCCCTTTTTCGTGGCTCGAGGAGCGCCAAGACATTTGGTAGGCGCCATCAACCACACAGGGGTCGTTGTGCCCCGCGATTAAGCCACGGACCGCCCGGCTGAAGCCACAATTTGACACCCGCCGTGACTTTTTGACTCACTTTGACTCACCCCTCATTGGAGCTTTGGTGACTCGAAAAATTATTACCCCGCCGTCAATTGGGTTTCAACGGCTGGTAAATCTGCGCCTAGAAACCGAAATTTCTCCCGCACAAAGGCGACGGAAAATATCAACATCGTATTCAGACGGCAAGACACCGAGATAATCTGATCCGACAGCAGCCATGGCCGATTCGAGCAGTGCTCCGGCACCCCCGACCGAGGAGGTCGCCAAACTCCTCCTCGACGAGGTCACAGGCGAGCGCGTGTCCAAGACAGAGCTGAAGAAGCGTCAGAAGCAGCGCCAGAAGGAGGAGGAGAAGGCCAAGAAGGTCGCCGCTGCTGGCCCGGCCAAGCCCTCGAGCAAGCCCAAGAATGCCGCCGGCGAGGAAGAGAAGGACCTGAACCCGAACCAGTACTACGAGATCCGGAGCCGGCATATCAATGAGCGTACGGGATGATTTGTCAAATATCGGGAAGGAAAACTGTTTTTGCTGACTTTGGGACTGTAGTGCTTAAGAACCCCGAGACGAACCCGTACCCCCACAAGTTCCAGGTCAACTACGATGACTCCAAGTTCTACGAGGAGTTCGGTCACCTCAAGCCCGGCGAGACCGACGAAAGCAAGGAGATCAGGATCGCGGGCCGCATCTTTAACAAGCGCTCCAGCGGATCCAAGCTGGCTTTCTATGGTCTGCCACCACCACTACCAACTAAACTTCGCACTTCTTTGTAGGGAGATTTTTGCTTACTTTGGCGTTGACAAAAAAAAGATATCTGCACCTCGGCCGATACCGTCAGCATCGGCACCAAGCTTCAGGTCGTCTGCCAGGCCCAGTTGATCAAGGAGGGCGGCCCTTCGTTCGAGAAGCAGCACGAGAACATACGCCGCGGCGATGTCATTGGCATTATCGGCCGCGCTGGACGTACAAACCCTAAGAACAGGCAGGGCGCCGAGAGCGCTGAGGGCTCGTTGTCCATCTTCGCGTCGGAGATTGTGCTGTTGAGCCCTTGCCTGCACATGCTGCCCAGCGTTCGGTTCCCCTTTGCCGATGGCGAGCAGAGGTATGGGCACCCCTGTTAATCTATTATCAGAACACATGTGACTGACTGATTTGGTGTGGTATACAGAGCCCGCATGAGGTATCTTGACATGCTCTGGAACGACCGCAGCCGCGAGGTCTTGTGGCAGCGGAGCAGAATGGTTCGCTTCATTAGAGATTGTACGTGTTTTGCCTTCCCCAGGGGCGTAAGAGGGTTGGTTGGTTCTAACCAGTGGCAGTCTTTCACGAGCGGCGCTTCATTGAAGTTGAGACTCCGATGATGCACGCGATTGCTGGTGGCGCTACGGCTCTCCCCTTCATTACCCACCACAACGACCTGGATGTTGATATGTTTATGCGTGTCGCACCAGAGCTCTTCCTCAAGAAGATGATTGTGGGTCAGTTCGGCAAGGTGTTTGAGCTTGGAAAGAACTTCAGAAACGAAGGTGTTGACCTTACTCATAACCCTGAGTTCACGTCTTGCGAGTTCTACTGGGCTTATGCGGATGTTTACGATGTGATGGCCTTGACCGAGGAGTTGGTTTCATCTCTCGTCAAGCAGCTCACCGGCTCTTACAAGACTAAGTTTACCACTCAGCACGGAGAGGTTTATGACGTCAACTGGGAGGCTCCCTGGCGGAGAGTCGAGATGATTCCTGAGCTTGAGCGCGCGACCGGAGAGAAGTTCCCGCCCTACGAAGAACTTCACACCGAGGCGACAAACGAGTTCCTCAAGAACGTCTGCAAGAAGATGAAGGTTGAGTGCGCGCCGCCGCTCACCAACGCCCGCATGATTGACAAGCTCACTGGTGAATTCATCGAAAACACCTGTGTCAACCCGACCTTCATCATGGAGCACCCGCAGATGATGAGCCCTCTCGCCAAGTACCACCGCTCCAAGAGGGGACTTTGCGAGAGATTCGAGGCGTTTGTGTGCAAGAAGGAAATCGCGAATGCGTATACCGAGTTGAACAACCCCTTTGATCAGCGACTGCGATTTGAGGAGCAAGCTCGGCAGAAGGATGCGGGTGACGACGAGGCTCAGCTTGTCGACGAGAGCTTCCTGAATGCTCTCGAGTATGGCCTACCGCCCACTGGTGGCTGGGGTCTGGGTATCGACCGTCTCGCCATGTTTATCACCAACAACTACTCGATTAGAGAGGTGCTGGCCTTCCCGTTCCTCCGCGAGGACAAGCAGGCGCCCAAGGAGAAGCTGGCGGCCGAGCTCGTTGATGTGCAGCCTCTGCCTGTGGAGGGTATTCGTAAGTTATCTGTAGAGACACATGTGAGAGAAATCTATGCTAACAGTTTAATAGCCCATAAATAGATGTAGTTCAGAAAATAAGGAATGAATGACTGGTTGTTTACAGCTATTACTATGACATGGTTGCATTTTCTGCTGATGGTTGATGAATAACCACAGAAAGAATATTCTGTGGGTTTTGTTCATCTGAAATTCTGCTCCGAGTGTACGGAAAACGACCGGCAGGTCGATCAGGTTCTCGATTGCCGTTCCTTGACTCGACGTGACCCAGGAATAAATTAGATGATGGTCATAAAATAGATACCACTTGGCAAGTTGACTGACGTTGTTGATTCTGCCTCATGGGTTCCATTCCTGGTAGTATTGATGAGATCCGAGCTGGATCAACCACCTTCTCGTTTGTTGTAATTTAGGAGTCCGCATGGCAAAAGTTCCCCCGTTTGACCGGTCTCTATCCCGACCCGATACTGTAGGGTAGGTATTTCATGGGAAAGACCCGGATCGGCAAGTCTGACAGATTGCCGATGCCGATTTGGAGATTTGAAGACCCAGCAATTTGGAAACCTGTCCGGGTAGAATATCCCCTTCGGTCTCGGTCTCGGTACGGTACACATAATTCCCGACTCTTCACCCAGGTGTGAGTTGTGAGTATCGATGTTCATCATCCCGGAGTTTGTCTACAAGTCTGATAATGAACACCGGATATGTGGCAAGACACGTCATTTACGATGGCAAAACGGTTGAGAATCGATCTGTACATGATGAGTGGTGACTGCGTATCGTACTACCTCCCCTGCTCCATTGTTCTGGGCATGAGGAAAGCCCAGGCTTTGGGGAACTTTTGGGCGGCAGGACTACCTGTTTCAGTGGTAACGAGAGCCCAGCCAGCCAATGAAACAGCTCCCTCCGCCCTGTGGGCAGACTGAGGTCGGGACTTCCAAGGCTGTTTTTCTCTTGGTTCTCTTGGGACTCTCACTTTGTAAATAAGCAGATGTGCTCAGCCTCAACTTTCGTAATCCTTTTCTCTCTTGTTTGTCTTGTTCTTTTCCATCAAATCAATTGTGTTTGGATGATATAATTACTTCGTTTACGGTCGGTCCTTCATATCGCATTATATTTCTTGTCATTTTATTTTTGTTCTTACTCATTGCTGCTTTTGACACATTATATACCGGCCGAGGGTTTTGGGTCGTCGCCAATCGAAGATACCTACCTACGGAAATTGAAAACGATATAGAATATGCGGCAATAATCGCTATCGATTCAATTGCAACATTCAATGATTTGGTCCAGGCTACCCAGGATTGATTGAATCAATCATATCAATTGACTTACTTGCCTAGCAACGGCTTCACCATCAATCACAATGGCGTCAATCCTCCGGCAAACGTGGACGCTGACGCGCAAGAACCTGCTCATCGTGCTTCAGCGCCATGCGTTCGCGACCGTGGTGCGGGCGTTCGTCCTGCCCATCCTGATCATGGCGTTCCTCAGCTTTGCGAAAAACCTATTCGTCCCGCCAGCAATCTTCGGCATCAGTCCGGCGCACCCGGTGCGGTCGTTAGCGGACGGACTAGCGGTGGCCGACGGCACGGGCCGGGACACGGTCGTGTTCGTGCACAGCGGTTTCACCGGCGGCGCCATCGAGCGCGTCATCGGCGAGCTGGCCGACGTCGTGCGCGGCGTTCCCGGAAAGACGGTTGTCGTCGCCGAGTCAGACAGAAACCTGGCGGGCATCTGCCGCGCGTCGTTACGCGGCGTCAGCCCGTGTTACGGTGCCGTCGTGTTCCGGGCGTCGCCCGACGAGGGCGCAGGCGGCAGGTGGAATTACACCATCCGCGTCGATAGCGCGTTGGGGGTGGGCAGGATCAACGTCAAAAAGGACACCAACGACGCGCAGGTGTACATGCTGCCGCTGCAGCACGCCGTCGACGCCGCCATCTCGCGCGACACGCCCGGCATGACGCCCCTGCCCGAGGCGGTCGACGAGTACCCGTACACGCGGCTCACGCAGGCGGAGCGCGCCGACCAGATCCGCACGCTCTACCAGGGCGCCATCATGAACTTTTTGGGGGTCACCTTCATCGCCGGTATGATCGGCATCGCGTACCATCTGACCGGGTTCATGGCGACGGAGCGCGAGACGGGCATGTCAACGCTGATCGAGGCCATGATGGCCACTTCCGGCGGCTGGCAGGGACAAGTCGCACGGTTACTATCGTACCACCTGTCCTTCTCGCTGATCTACCTGCCCGGGTGGGTTATCGGCTCGCTCATCCTGTGGTCGGGCGTGTTCCGCCACACGAGCGCCGCCCTCGTGCTCATCTACCACCTGCTGGCAGGGCTCGCGCTCGCGAGCATGTCGATCTTTGGGGGCGCCTTTTTCAAAAAGTCGCAGCTTAGCGGCGTGTCGACGACCATCCTGTTTATACTGCTGGCCATCATCGCGCAGGTGATCAGTTTCCCCAAGACTGGGACCGTCGCAGTGCTGAGTCTGCTCTTCGCGCCGTGCAACTATACCTTCTTCATCTCGTACGTTGCGCGCTGGGAGCAGCAGGAGTGGCCGACGGACCTGACCAAGACGGCGCCGACGAGTCCGTGGAACCTGCCTGGTATCGTGCTCTGGATATTTCTGATCCTGCAAATTGTTCTCTATCCGATCCTCGGCGCACTGGTGGAGAGGTCTCTCCACGGCACCACGACCGACACGCGCACCATCGGCGGTGGCAGCGGCGGCGACGACGACGAAACTGCAGCCGCGAAGCTTGAGGGTTTCACCAAAATCTACAAACCTGGCCCGTTCCGCCGGCTGTTTTCGTTTGTCTCGAGAGTGCGAGACCCGGTCGTGGCCGTGGACGGCCTGACGCTCACGGCGCGGCGTGGGCAGATCCTCGCGCTGCTCGGCGCCAACGGCAGCGGCAAGAGCACCACGCTCGACGCCATAGCCGGAATCAGCAAGCTTACCAGCGGAAATATCACCATAGGGAGCGGCGGGCTCGGCATCGCGCCGCAAAAGAACGTGCTCTGGGACGAGGTGACGGTCGAGGAGCACATCAGGATCTTCAACAGGCTCAAGTCGCCGCCCGGAACGGCGCGTGCGAACCGGGACGAGACGCGCGCGCTGATCGCCTCGATCGATCTCGCGCAAAAGGTCAAGGCGCAGGCCAAGACGCTCTCGGGCGGGCAGAAGCGCAAGCTCCAGCTGGGCATGATGTTGACAGGCGGCAGCGCCGTGTGTTGCGTGGATGAGGTGTCGAGCGGGTTGGACCCGCTGAGCCGGAGGAAGATCTGGGATATCCTGCTGGCTGAGCGCGGTCGCCGCACCATGATCATGACGACCCATTTCTTGGACGAGGCGGATTTGTTGGCTGATCACATTGCCATCTTGTCCAAGGGCATGTTGCGGGCCGAGGGCTCGTCGGTCGAGCTCAAGGACCGGCTGGGCGGTGGGTACAGGATCCATGTGCATCATCACGGCGGCCACCAGCAGTACGAGCAGCACACGCTGCCTGATGTCGCGGGCGTCACCAAGAAGACGTCGTTTGAGGAGGTGGTATATATAACAACTTCGTCGAGTCTGGCCGCGACGGTCATCAAGGAGCTTGAAGCCGCGGGAATTACGGATTATCGGTTCTCTGGACCGACTATTGAGGATGTGTTTTTGCAGCTTGCTGAGGAGGTCAGGTTGGAGGATGGAGCGCTGATGGATGAAGGTTCTACGGCGGTTGCTGGTGCAGAGTCAAGAACCGAGACGGAGAAGCATGAGTCTTCATTGGAGAATATCACTGGTACCGGTGGCGGTGGCGGACTGGAACTCCTTTCCGGACGACGCATCGGCTACCTTAGACAGACATGGGTCTTGTTTCTCAAGAGGTGCACCATCTTGAAGGGCAACTGGTTTCCAACCGTCGCCGCGTTTCTGATCCCTGTCGTCGCCGCCGGCCTGGTGACGCTGTTTGTGAGAAACCAGGCGCCTCTGGGCTGTAACCCAGCCGACCAATCGACCGAGCGTACGGCGGTGGACATCTTCACCGATTTTGATATCTACATGGTCGGTGGTCCGGCTGACAGGCTGTCGGAGTCGACTCTCGCCAGGCTGTTTCTGCCGATATATCAAAACTCGCTCGGAGGAGGTACTGGCGGTAGCAGCAGCAGCAGCAGTGCTAGTAAAGCAGCGGCTATTCTCAACAGCACAAGATTCGTCACCTCGCTCGACGAGTTCAACACCTACATCGTCGAGAACCGCAAGAACGTCACGCCGGCCGGCATCTGGCTTGGCGACGCCACGTCCCGGCCGACACTCGCCTACAAGGGTAGCGGTCTCGAGATGGTCGACGCATGGTTCGGGCAGTGGGTGATGAACATGGTGCTGACCAACACCACCATCGCGTCCAACTTTATCAACTTCGACCTCCCCCTCTCGCCCGACGCCGGCAAGTCGCTGCAGTTTATCGTCTACGTCTGCCTCGCGCTGTCGGCCTACCCGGCCTTTTTCGCGCTCTACCCCAACCTCGAGCGGCGCCGCCTCGTGCGCGGCCTAGAGTACTCCAACGGCGTGCGCCCCCTCCCGCTCTGGCTCGCCTACACCGCCTTCGACTTCATCGTCGTGCTGACCTCGAGCGCCATCGCCGCCGCGCTATTCGCCGGCCTCGCGCACCTGTGGTACCACGTCGCCTACCTATTCCTCATCTTCATCCTGTACGGGCTCGCCTCGGTCCTGCTGGCGTACAACATCTCGCTGTTCGCCAACACGCAGCTGTCGGCGTACGCGTTCGCCGCCGCGGGGCAGGTTGTCTTCTTCTTGATCTACCTGATCGCGTACATGTCCACCATCACGTACGCGCCCGTCAATAAGATCGACGACTACCTGCTGCTGGTGCACTTTCTGGTCTCGGCGTTTGCGCCCATCTGCTCGGCGGCGCGGGCGCTCTTTCTGGCGCTGAACCTCTTCTCGACCGCCTGCGACGGGAATAATCTCTCCACGTCACCCGGTGGGCTGCTGCAGTACGGCGGGCCGATTCTGTATCTGATTGTGCAGTCGGTGGTTCTGTTCCTGACGCTGATCTGGTGGGACGCCGGCAATGTCGGCGCCGGATTCAAGAAGTTGCTCTTTTGGCGGAAGGGGGGGCCAGATGCAAGAGTTGATAGGGACGATCCTGTCGTGTCGGACGAAGAGGTGGCTAATGAACTTGTAAGGGTCAAGAGCAGTGCCACTACCGGCGCCGGCGGTTCCAAGAAAGGTGGCAGCGGTGAGACAGTCGCAAAAACAACAGACGGCCTGCGCGTCGTCAACCTGACCAAGTCGTTCGGGTCCAATACGGCCGTCGACAACGTAACCTTTGGCATCCAGCGCGGCGAGGTCTTTGCGCTGCTCGGCCCCAACGGCGCCGGCAAGTCCACCACCATCAGCGTCATCCGCGGTGACCTGCGGCCCAGCGGACGCGGCGGCAGCGGTGGCGATGTTTTTGTCGAAGACGTCAGCGTGACCCGCCACCTCGCCGCCGCGCGCAGCCACCTCGGCGTGTGCCCGCAGTTCGACGCCATCGACCAGATGACGGTGCGCGAGCACCTGCGCTTCTACGCACGCGTCCGCGGAATTTCTGGTCGCGCAGATCTGGAGCATAATGTTAGTGCCGTGCTGCGCGCCGTGGGCTTGCGCGCCTTTGCCGACCGCCAGGCCCACGCGCTGAGCGGCGGCAACAAGCGCAAGCTGTCGCTGGGTATCGCGCTGATGGGCAACCCGACTGTCTTGTTACTCGACGAGCCGAGTAGCGGTCTCGACGCCGCGGCGAAGCGGATCATGTGGCGCACGCTGGCGGCGACCGTTCCCGGGCGCAGCATTCTGCTCACGACGCACAGTATGGAAGAGGCGGATGCGCTGGCTGGGCGCGCGGGTATCCTGGCGAAACGGATGCTCGCGATGGGCACGACTGATAATCTAAGAAATCGGTTTGGCGATACGCTGCATGTTCATCTTGTTTGTCGGAACGCGCCCAGGACGACGGGGGAGGATATTCAGAGGGTAAGGGATTGGGTTGTTGGTATGTTTGGTGGCCAAGAAGAGGCGGCGGTGGTCGAGGAGAAGTCGTACCATGGCCAGATGAAATTCAGCGTGTCTGCTGCTGCTATTGTCGGGGCTGTTTTTGGTAGTGTTGATGAGAATTATGGCAAGAAAGGGGCACCGGTACCGCCTGATCAAGACGACAGGATTAAGCAGCAGCCAGAAGCAACAAGATCAGCGGCCTCTGCAATCGGTAAACTGGTGGTCCTGCTGGAGGAAAAGAGGGACGAGTTGGGCATTGAGCATTACAGCGTCAGCCCGACGACGCTGGACCAGGTGTTTTTGACGGTCGTGGGGAGGCATAATGTTCGTGAAGAGGGATATGAAGAACAGAAGCCCGCGAAAAGGAAATGGTTTAGGTTTGGGAAGAAGACGAGCGCCTAACTCAGGTACCTTTGCATAACTTGGCTTATATAGAAATATTCATTACTGTTCATCCTAGTTCTCGCTTGTCTCTGTTATTCTTTTTATTTAAAATATAGGCAGTTCTGAGTATGGTTTAGGATGTGTGGGCATGTGATAAAACTAAGAAGGAAAAGGAAGGAAGGGGAGAAATACTGGTAGGATATTTGTTGTGATTAAAATTTGTAATGTCATATCACGGAAGTCGGGGTCATGATCATTGTACAATAGTGGATGGTTGGAGGACTGAGGTACGATATATGCCGGGTATCTATGTTTATCATTACTGCATCATAATGTACAACGGACCTAAAAATTTTGCAGCTACCAACACAGGTAATTGACATGCACTACGCTACAGTAAAACAGCCTGTTGAATATCCAACGCTCAAGTTCCAAAAGCATAATCTGCTCATCCAATGTCTTGTAGGAGATCTTATCATCCACGATCACACCGGTTCATGGCCACGGATACATTCACCCACGAGGTAGTAGACACTGTCCAGTGGCAACCACGACGGCGTAGTCGGCGGGGGCTTTCTGTCAAGGGCGAGAATCACGGCCGACGTCTCCCTCAGAGCCCATGAATACTTTGCCCACCTCTCCATCATGCAGGAGTCACAGTTACAGTCAGCCGCAAGGGGGTGTGTTGTCAAAAAACAGCCCCATCTTCAACTTACATACGAGGTAGGATTTGAGGCAGTGTAATGCAGAAAAAGGGACGAAAGAAGGAAAGCTGAAACCTACGTCGTGGCTTGATCCCATACCGTATCAAGCCTGTTCCAAGGCACCACCAGACAATCTCTTCCAGCCTCAGCTGAACTTCGTAAGGTAAGTCAAATTCCTCGCAAAAGCCTACGTCCTCTTTATCAAGAATGTCCATGGCCTCGTCCTTCACCGTCTCTGACAGGTAGTCGGCCGAGATAAATTGGAGGCGGCCTTGGTCATCCCTCGGCTCAAGCCGTATGTCATCGGCCGTCTCCACTGCCTCATTGTAGGCAAATTTCGCCAAAGTGACGAAGAAAGCGATCAAGTCTTCGCCTTTAGATTGCTTGATACCCATCCCTCGTCGGATTCGGCCACCGCGAACCATTCCTCGTACTTTGGGAATGTAGGGTAGATGGCTGCAGGGACGCTGAGCGTGGCTAGCCTGTGAGATTCCTGTGCAAAACTTGGGTATCAAAATTAGCACCTCTATCTCGGCAGAAAAATGGTATCTAGGATACAAGACAACGAGTGACCTGACCAGGGTTGATGGACAGAAAGTAGAAGCTCACACATGCAGTTGGGACCACCTCTAGGGGTTCATCAGTCCAAGATTCTGCTCAAGTAACTTATTAATTGAGCATTCCATTTCTTCACTTGAATCTGAATCTGATTCCGATTCATTTGCTGAGACAGTGGACGTTGCGCTTTTCGAGACGATATTCAAGTTCTCAAGGACCTCTACAAGACACCTTAACTCGAAGCTTTCATCGCTCTCAGGCGACGATGTCTGAATCACCCCTGACATAAACGCATCGCTTTTGGTCGACAATGACTGATTCACCCCTGATGAAAGGAAAGTCAAGTCTGGGATTACATCGCTTTTGCTCAACGATGACTGATTCGCCCCTGACATGGGCCCAATCTCCAGTGAGGTAGGAGGAGTGCTCAGGTCGAGGCGGGTACCTTTCTCCGCGGTTGTTCGTCTTCGTCTTCGTCCGAGTCCGAGTCAGGAGACGCGCGCCTCTTGGACCTCATGGGACCGGGGTACCATTTCGATTTGGGGGAAATAGGCTCCATTCTGGCGGCGAGGTAGTTGATCTGATACGGTGAGATTGTGTGGAAATTATCGGCTTCGATACTGCCTTGATAGTGGTAAGAGCCGAGCCAAGGAAGGCCAAATGAATATACCAGACAAGGACGCGATGAAGAGAAAATGGTTCTCGAGGAGGAGGATGTTATGTAGATGCAGTGTCGAGTCCAGGAAATGGAAAGGTTGCTTGCGAAGGCATTCCCGGGCAGGTAGGGAGGAATCTGGGAAAAATAAAGGCAAGACAGGTAAGAAAGCAGGAGCATATTACCGCAACACCCTCCTTACTTCCCTAGGTACCCACACCTGCACAGCATGGAAGGAAGAAGGAGCACTGAGAAGCCAGAAACCAGGGAAAGAACAACCCGATTTCCAATTGCTTGCTTGCTTGATAACCAACCCGAGGTACCTGGTACTTAATACTCCAAAGAATCCTCAAACAGCCCCTTCAACTGCTCCCGCTCGGCTTCCAACTCCTTGGCCAGACCAGGAGCAAGCATCAGCACCCGCTGCTGTGGAATTGTGCCCTCGACAAGCTCGTCAATGTCCGCCCGTCCAAAACCCAGCGCCTTCAGACCCCTGGGCTGATCGCCGAGCTCTTGCAAGAAGTTCTCTAGCGCCTCTGCCAGTACCTCACCCGCACTTTCCCTCTTGACGTTACTGATGTCCACGCCAAATGCCTCGGCAGCCGCGAGATGCCTGTCCGGGTTGGAGGCGGCCGTGAACCGAAAGACGGCCGGCGCGGTGACGGCAACGGATACTCCGTGGGGGATAATGGGCGCCGAGACCTCGTAGCCGGCGTGCTTGTATTTACCTGGGTTCTGGCCGGATATGGGGTATGACATACCTGTTTTAAATTTTGTAAGTTCCGTACAGACAAGAGTTGATGCACGGCAATTGTAAGTATAGGCTTACCATGGCAAAGATGAACACCAGCGTTCCCAAACCCAACCCCAGCGAGCGTAGCAGCAAGCAACATCTCGCTCTGCGCCTCCATATCCTCGGGATCCCGCACGGCACGGGGGAGGTACTTAACCGTCGACCGGAGCGCGTTCAGCGAAAATATATCGCTGATCGGGTTCGCGCCCTGGTACGCTGGTCGCAGGATTGGGTTCGCGGGCCGCGGCACGCGCTCGTTGAACGGAATCGCCGTCCACGACTCGAGTGAGTGGCACAGCACGTCTAGCCCCGAACTCGCCTTCACCGCGGCCGGCATGGTGCGCGTGTTGAGTGGATCACAAATCCCCAGCGTCGGTTTGAGGTTGCGGTGCGCGATGCCCGTCTTCGCTTTACGGGAAGCGAGATCGAAGATGGCCGTCCCCGTCGTCTCGCTGCCGGTACCGGAGGTGGTCGGGATGGCGATCAGCGGGTGCAGCTTGCGCTCGATGGGCCGGCCTTTGCCCAGCGGCGCGTTGACAAAGTCCATAAAGTCGGCGTCCGGGTAGCAGACGTAGAGGTTCATCAGCTTGGCCGTGTCGATGACGGAGCCGCCGCCGACGGCGAGGAAGACGTCGGGATCATAAGGCTTGGCCCACTCGATGGCCTCCTTGATGCTGTAGTCCTTGGGCTCGACGCGCGTCTTGTTGAACACGCGGTACTCAATCCCTTCCCTGGCAAGCGCCTCCCGCACCTGGCTCATAGCGTCGAGCTTGTCGACCGTCTCGTCGGTCACTACAGCCACGCGCTTGGCACGCATGTTGGCCAGGTCCATGCCCACCTCCTGGGTGGCGCCGGGGCCAAAACGGATGGCTGATGCGGCCATCTCGAAAGCGTATTCCTTGAGCTGGGACGGATCATTGTTGGGAGTGGCGTATCCGCGGCGGGAGTGTTGGGGAGATGATATCCGCTGGGCGAATCTTGACACGGCTGGGGCTGGTGTGGTAGGAGAGGCATGGTTGTGATGATGGCCTGGATTGGCGTGGCATGGACATGATGGCGGGTGGCTGTATTGGACTGTCCGGAGAAGGTTTATAGCTCTGGTGGCTTTCTGTGCGTATGTTTAATATGGGGTTAAGAATTGTGGACATATGTGAATGATATTCAAGACAAGAAAAGGGGGCTTCAAGTGATTCGAGATTTGGGCACAGTAGGAAGCAGCACCAGACACGGAATGGTGAGACTTGAGTAGTATAACAAGAACAAAACTCACGTTGGGAACAACCCGGATTGCTACTCCTCCTCCCATCTTGTCGTCTACTTTATTTACTGTTCAGGGTTATTTTGTGTAAAGTGGTTTCCCAAACCATGAAGTTGATCTCCAATGAACTTATGAAGCGAAACAAGAGTACTTGAAGTGAATGCGTATATGAGCTCATCAGTGAGTATGATTAATTGACTAGGACCTGACAGATATATAATTGAAGGTTGGTTCCTGTAGCAATGTATGGGGGAAAAGAGACCACCGAGGCACCCGTCAACTAGGGCGGGAGGAGGACAGACTCCTGCCGGCTAGCATCTCCCGGACTGGGACCTTGCTTCCCCCGCATTCTTACCCCACGATCTCGCCTTTCATCGGATGTCGTCAGAATGCGGGGAATTATGGACAAAGAGAGTGCCACTCCTTCCTCCGTCGGGATTAAATATCATGATAGAACTGCGATACCGTGGAGCCACCTCAGCCACGAACACATCGAACTTGCGGAACACCGGAGTTGGGGGAAGGTCTTGGAATACCTGAACGCTTTTACGATGTACGTCCTTGACGGTGACGGCACGGGAGGTGGGAGCTCGAGTTGCGGATAGAGCTAGACGATGGACGTCTACGGGTTACCGGAAGCGAATTGAGCCTATTGGTAGTGGCTTGGTTTTCTTGAGCTTCGGCGTCGTCGCCGGTTGGAAAATGTAAGAGAGGCCGAGTTTATGGTACAGATAATCCGTCGGATTACAGATTACAGGTTCAACGTATTGACGCAGCAGGGGTACATACTGACATATATACGGGTTATACGGGTTAGGTAGGTATTTAAATATCGGGGTACATACTACTATTAAAGTGCACAGAACACATCTGCCGCGCTTGGCATGCACTTCTCTGCAGTGCGTTTCGTTTTGGCCAAAAAAGTCTACATCCTGCAGCTCGATAGATAGAAACCTTCCAATATTCTGTACACCATGAATAGTACCTGGTCTAATTAACTGCGATATAGCTGCGTTTGAGTTCCTGCATTACGTAGGTAAGTTATGTACCGTATTAGGCAACTCACCGAATTGAAAACATATTACGGATAGCGAGACGGGAGTTGCGAATTACATCCCACATTGATCCACAACAAACGTCGTTGAGCTTTTGCAAAGCAGTCGACAACCCAAATTGAATGCCTCAACACAGAGCTGGACTCCACCAAACCCGACGACTCCTTGACTTCTCACAACCTCTGCTCGTCATCGTCTCCATCTCCGTCTTTATCCTGGCGGCTCTCCTCTCCAAGATATCCATCCTCCCGCGACTTGCTCTCATTGCAGGCCATCTCACCCCGCGCCAAGCAGCCGCTCCTTTTACTACCATCCCCACCATGACTTCATACGCAAAGGAGCTTGAAGTCGCCCAGCTGGCAGTCCAGCGCGCGGCCCGGCTCACCAAGCGCGTCTTCCACGAAAAGGCCAAAGGCACCGTCTCCAAGGACGACAAATCGCCCGTCACAATCGGCGATTTCGGCGCACAGGCGCTCATCATTAGCGCCCTCAAGGCCAGCTTTCCCACCGACGAGATCGTGGCCGAGGAGGAGGCTGCGACGCTGCGCAACGATGCGCCCCTGAGGGACCAGATCTGGGAGCTCGTCAAGACGACGCAGCTCGACGACGCAGCCGCGGAGGCGCTGCTCGGCGGCTCCATCAAGGACGCCGACGCCATGCTCGAAATCATCGACCAGGGCAACAGCAAGGGCGGTCCCAAGGGCCGGATATGGGCCATCGACCCTATCGACGGCACCAAGGGCTTCCTTCGCGGCGGGCAGTACGCCGTCTGCCTGGGGTTGGTGGTCGACGGAGACGTCAAGCTCGGCGTGCTGGGGTGCCCCAACCTGCCTGTCGACGACGCCGCGCCGCTAGACGCCAGCATCGGCGCGAATCAGACCGACGACGAGCCGGGCCGCGGGGTTCTCTTCTCTGCCGTCATTGGCCAAGGCGCGACTAGCAGACCGCTCGGAACCGGCGGGCTGGCGGACAAAAGCACGCCCATCTCGATGAAGCCGATCAAGGACATGTCGCAGGCCAGCTTCTGCGAGAGCGTCGAGGCGGGCCACTCGAACCAGTCGGAGTCGGCGCAGATCGCGCTGAAGCTGGGTATCACGCGGCCGAGCGTCAGGATGGACTCGCAGGCCAAGTACGGCTCTATCGCCCGCGGCGCCGGCGACATCTACTTGCGCCTGCCGACGTCCAAGACCTACCAGGAGAAGATCTGGGATCACGCGGCTGGAGATTTGATCGTCCGGGAAGCCGGAGGCCAGGTGACCGACACCACCGGAAGCAGGCTCGATTTCAGCATCGGGAGGACGCTGGCGAGCAACAAGGGCGTTATTGCCGCGCCCGCAGAGGTCCACAGCCAGGTTCTCAAAGCCGTGCAAGAAGTTCTTGGGCAGAAATGAACCTAATTTTCGCGGTGATGCAATGCTTTCCCAATCCATATTGTACAGATTATGACACACAGTTGCGGCCCATACAGATAATTGGGCCAAAAATAGAGTAGAAAATGTACACAACAAAGCAGACCCCACCCCTTGGCGCGCGCGCGGTGCGCTGTCTATTTGATCTTCTTCTGCTTCAGCTTGATAGTCTCGTCGTTCACAAAGACGCCCTTGCCCTTGTACGGATCGGGTACCCGCCACTTCCGGATCTTGGCAGCGAATGACATGATGACTTCCCTGTTGATGCCCTCGAGCAGGATCCTCGTCGGCTGCGGGGTGCTGGCCTTGACGCCGAACGGGACGCCCATCTCGATCGGGTGCGAGTATCCCAGCTTCAGGAGGACGAACTGTTGGCCCGGGTACTCCTCGAGCGCCGGGCGGGAGTCAACCGAAGCTCTGTAACCGATACCGACCAGTCGGAGGACGGCGGTGTGGCCTTCTGATACGCCCATGATGTATCGGTTGAGATATGCCCATGTTGTTCCTGTGTAAATGGGAGAACTGTCAGTCCTGTCTGTTGTTGCACGTCCCAGTTCTCTTCTCATCCTGAACAAACGAGGACATTGTCTGTCTGTACGTACCCCACATCTCCCTCTGTTGCTTCAAGTTCTGGTCCTCCACGCTCAGCGTGGCTCTCCTCGCCTGCTCGTCATGGTCGATCTTGATGTAATCGGGAATCTCGAGGTCAAGTTTTCCTGGCAGGGCGACGCGGCAGCAGCAGCGGTCAGCACATACAATCCTCGTTATACCTCTCTCTCATGCCAACAGCTACATCGCTCGAATGTCAACCGAGACCGGCGGATCGCTTGTCCTAACTCACCCAATGGGCCCGACACCGAGACCGTCTTCTTCACAATCTTGAGGTATGTCGTCATATCCTTCTTGATCCATGGCTCGCTGATGACTAGGTCCACGTTCGGAGGAATCGAGATGGGCGTCCGGCCGAGCTTCGAGGGCCGCGCTGTCGTTACGGAAAAGGGCCGTCGCGCCGGCGAGGTGGAAGTCTGGAACGCGGGTACGAGGAAGCTCGGTAATGTGACGACTGAAGAGGACGAGGACGAGGAAGAGATTGCCCTCCCTAGGGCCCTCCCTAGGGCCCTCCCTCCTCTGCCTGGGGCGAACATTGTGGTGGTGGTTTTGCGAAGAGCAGCGGTGTTGGCGCGCGCTCCGACGACGGGTTGCTCTCAACTCTCTCACGTCTCGGTCAATTGGACATGGAGCTTGCTCCAAAATTCTGGACGGGCCGGCAAAGCATCGGCTGATTGGATGACCTGGAGCTATCCGGATCTGACCCTAACCCTGGCTTGGAACTTTCTTAGTCATCAAATATGGATTCTGTACCTATTGACCACGACATCGCCAAGTCAACTGCGATTAGACTAGCAACGGCTAGGCAAAAGCGGACAAAGCTCCCGGAAGGGTTGGGCAAGTTCTCAAAGACCATCGATGTGGCGCTCCCGGGCAGACACACGCACGACCTGTACGACAAGCTGAAACGAAAAGAGGCTTGTGTACTAGCACAACTCCGGACAGGTATGGCGAGATTGAACGGATTTTTATATAAATCAGGGCAGCTGAATCCGACCTATGCGATTGCGGTCACGGGAGGGAAACTATGGATCACTTCCTGCTACGATGCGTAAGGTGGACGGCTCTACGAGAAGGTATGCTGCAATGTACGACAACAAGACGGGGGAGTCTCTCGTTCTATCTGGGAGGAAAAGCGCCATCGGACCCCAAGAAATGGTCGCCAGACATGAAGGCAGTTCGGGCAACAATCAAGTATGCCATGTCAACGGGAAGACTGGATTTGGACGCACACAGAATAGATGCATCGCAGGAAGAGAACTTGACCAAGGGGCCCGCATAGCCTCAACCAGCAGATCCTGCTTTAGCTGCTGAAGATAGGACGCTGAACACTTGGAGAATATAAACTCCCAGGCGATCTGCTAATAATACGACAAGAGACGTCGGGTGGTCTAAAGGTGAAAAAGTAGAGGGCTTGGACGAGACAATGGCAAAATTGGATGAACCGAATGTAGTTAGCGTGCATAGGCCCTTTAGGCTTAGTGCCTCCGGGCGAAATAAATTCCATCCATCCGACATCGGCAAGCCAGCAACACCATCACGATTCACGACTTCCTGATCGCGTTGGTGGTGTTGAGCTCAGAACACCGGACGCTTTTCAGCCAAATTTAGATTAATTACTCGAAATATCTGGAACTGAGATAACATAGGTTTCTACCGAAATTTCAAGCAGCTCCTAATGACTGGTGCTGAGTATCTGAGGGTCACGTTAATGATTGTTCAGTCTGGTATAAACTAGACCTAGAGCACCTTGGTCTGTTTTGCACATTATGTCCTTCCCAACTCTACTCAGTTTCATAGATGCAATGCTTCAACTACGTCATCTCAACTTTCATTTTCTTGCCTCGCTTCGCTCCGCCGAATGTGCCTACCCAAGATGTTCCTGACCTCCTGCCGACAGAA
The DNA here is from genome assembly GCA_033439685.1 of Apodospora peruviana. NCBI lineage: Eukaryota > Fungi > Ascomycota > Sordariomycetes > Sordariales > Lasiosphaeriaceae > Apodospora > Apodospora peruviana. The sequence continues at coordinate 1,294,404 of JAUEDM010000005.1, read as the reverse complement.
TGCTCTTTCCTTCAACTTCTCACTCAACATCCCACTTTCCCAACACAGCTCTAATCGTTAACCGCCTTGTTCATTCCAAATATTTGCTTCGATCTTCCGCTCCGTTCTCATTCCTTATCATTACTCATTACTTATCACTCGACACTCCCCTTCATGGTTCTCCCCAAATAGAATGCTCTTTCCTTCAACTTCTCACTCAACATCCCACTTTCCCAACACAGCTCTAATCGTTAACCGCCTTGTTCATTCCAAATATTTGCTTCGATCTTCCGCTCCGTTCTCATTCCTCATCATTACTCATTACTTATCACTCGACACTCCCCTTCATGGTTCTCCCCAAATAACCTCGTCGCCTACTCGCTCACCCCGATATCACGCAACCATGAGCACCTTACAGGTCATGTTCGCTCTTTGGGTGCTTTTTGCTCCCGGCATTCAGTCGTTCTCGTGGGGAAGCGAGAGGCGAGTGGCAAGACCGGCGAACCAAAACCCGAGTCCTCACAATGATATCAGCCCGTCCGAACTCCTCCAGCACTCATCATCGCGACTACCAAAAGTCTACGCCGTCGCCCTCAGCGAGCTTCAAGAGCTTGAGTCAGAACCACTATGCCATCGTGTCGCCGCCCGACTGCTGGTGAACAACTGCCAACTTGTGGACGGGAAAGATGATGCGACCATTCTCACCGACAGCGGGCGCCAGGTCCGGGACTTTGTCGATTCATACGCCGCCAGTCTAGCAATATGCGACCTCGAACGAGGTAGTTTCGCAATCCCGACGGCCTGCGCAAAATTCAGGGAGCCTTCATTGAGCTTGATCGCCATACGCAACGAACCACAGCTTCATGTTACCCCGAGTGAAATCGGGTTATGTCTCTCGGCTCTCGCAACCTCGGACGCGGCATGGAGCACCTGGATAAGCTACCGACACAAGGCACTGCGGTTTTGTGAAGCCGCACGAGCAGACAATGAGAAATGTTGGTTGTTCCCTTGCCGTTTTCCGCGCTCTGCTACTGACCGTGTCACAGCGCAAAATATACTGCTTTACCAAAGGTTAACGCAGGTGATCGCGAAGCTCACAGAAGGCGTGGAGGCTGAGCTCCAAAAGCGCATGGACGATCTCGACAATCGGGCTCGGCAATCTGTTGAGAACCTGGAGAAGCTATCGCCACAAATAGACCACTTGAGAAACAGCCTGACGAGGGTTGAGAGCTATCTTTTGAGAGATATGGAGAGTTCGTTGGCGAAGTCATCCGAGTCAATGCATGACAGTCTGCAAAACGCCGAGGACCTGCGACAAATCCTGAACGTTTTGGTCGCCAGTGTTCTCGAAAACAACTCACGGCTTGCATCTGCCCATGAGGTGTCACTCCGACAGGCATCTCAGAAGGTAGATGAAGATCTAGGGGCCTTGGTGGCGGTCGTGGCCAGCGTCGCTGCTTCATCAAGCTCCCTACAGAAGCAAATAGTGAGGATCTCCTGCTGAAGTTGTCCAGATATAGAATAAACTAACATCCTGGTAGGAACTCTCGAACCAACAAGCTGCCGCCCTCGCCCAGCGACAGGACGCACTCGAGCAAGGAATGGGTCGCCTGCTAATTGTCACCGAGACGTTAGCCACAAAATACCAAGATCACACTCATATGCTAAACCAAGCGAGTAACATCACCAACGACATCCTGGATGCACTGGATGAGGCCTCAACCACGGTGTCACAGGTCAATAGTTATCTGTTCAAAGATGGAGCATCGGGCAGCTGGTGGCCGTACCTCGTCTTCCCAACAATCTCTCTCGTCATGGGATCGTACGGACTACCACCTTCTGCATTCAGAAATCTCGGTCTGTTGGCACTTGGGGAGGCCATCGGATACTTGGTCTCATCATACGACCAACTCATTGACCGTCTACCGTCCTCATCATTTGGAGGAACTGGAAGTTGACAAACACGACAATGGCATCCTCACTCTAACGTTTTTGATGCCTTCTTAGCCCTATCATGGGTATAGTTATGTGGGGCTCGTCGCTCCGGGTTGTAACCACCGTTGTGGTTATCATCATTATTTAAGGGGTGGTATGGGATATTTTGGAATTGGGGACTGGGGGAGCTGGCAAGGGTACCAACGCCGTTGATCAAGCCCTAGCTACTTCTATGCCCTCTTAGATATAAACCGAAATCATAGTCTTGCAATCATTGCTACGTTTCTATGAAGCAATATACAGAAATTCTTTTTGGTGGTCGATTTCGCCTTTCTGTGAGCTCCATTCATTGTCTGACCCCCTGGGGCCTGCTTTACGCCTCCACCGGATAAAGAACACCACTCTTAGGCAATCCTTGGCAAGCTAGCTACATAGCGCCTTGTTGGCTCTGTGGCATTGTGAGGGCATTCCCTTGCCACATATGGCTGGTACTACTATGTCTCTGGATTGTTAACTTGCTTTTATAGTAAGATCTTGAAGTGAGGCTGACCATGACCTGACACGCTGCATATTTTTGAAGTTTCCTTGGGAGAGACACATAGTTTCATAAGTCGACACATCAACCCTCTTTGAGCGATGTCAATCTTTCACCCTTTCGCCATGACATTGCTATCCCCACCAACACAGACCATTAGACATGGTAAATTGTTGCAAAATTGTGTGGTGTGATATCCGAATATTTGCTTACTTTAAAAGACTAACTAGGATTTTTTCTGGTGAGGGCATTGGATATTCAATTTTCACGCAGTCCCGGATGCCGACTCCACGAGAAGGGGCTCTTGCAGCCCACTATCAGCGCCTCGGAGACGGCAGAGTAGATGTCGCAGGAGCAGTACGCCTGTTTGACAGCTTCAGCGGCTGTAATCATCTAGAGACCAAAAAAATGCGATCTGCCGGACGGACTGTGAGTTGGTGTGGTATAGATATTGGACTTGGAAAAGTGATGGATAGGCACGTAATTATGTTCTCACCATGGCTCTGCCCGGTCTGCCTGCCTGCTGCGTTTAATATCCCATCCTTCGTGAAGGCAAAGCCAGGCCCACACCATACCGCCTTAACTAAGGTAGGTAGGCAGGTTGTTCAAGCAGCAAATAAACTGGGGATTCCGACCAAAAAGAAATCTCGAAATTCGAGTGACCATCAATGTCTTTGTTCTCCAGACCTGACATGGAAATTCCTTGTGGTATTGGTGCACGGAAACCATCCCCACACTGCCGCAATTCAAGTCACAAAACGAAATCATAACGTCGTAGGGTGCTAACCGTTTCGCATCCGCCTTTCCGTCGATTATGGTGAAAGGGGCCCGCGGTTTGCTTTTGTGTGTTGCGCAGATTGGCAGGTGGTTCTATCTGCTGTGTACTCCTCTGCCGGGATTTAAAACGTCAGTTCTGGTACTTGGCCTTGTTTGTAAAAGAAAACTCCGCGTGTGTCTGCAACATATCACCGACATTCATTTTACTCCGACACCTTTGAAAGAGATCCTAAATCCTGGAGAGTAGAGCTGTTATGCTATTAGAGAGATTAAGAATATCCGTATGAGCAAAAATGAATCTCAGGTTCTATGTTGGGCACAACAGTGTTTTCTTGTCCAGACGGGACGGTGGCTTGGAAGGTATTTGCACTAACGTTTTAAACTCCGGTGGAGGTGTAGAAAGAACTATCCCTCATCGTTCATTGTCGATTGCTGCCCGGTCTTGACAGAGATGTTATATCCTCCGTCTGGTGTCTTGGCATCAAGGTTGACATGGAATGCCATGTTTTTGAAGAAATTGGTCGGCTTGATTCCTTGATTTTTGGTAAAACGCGTGAGGATGTCGAGGCAGTCGTACATCTCATCACGGTCTACGGAGAAACGCAGCGTGGACCCCTGCTTCCGCAGTGAACATGATGGATATCTCATCGCACCCACCCAAAGGAGACAAGTTCCCCAAGTTCACAAATTGAGAAGGCAAACCGTAGTTCGACAGTTCCGCGCGCGGGAGGTATTGGCAGCTTCAGTCCAGAAGCTTCAGGTAATATTTCCCAATGTGCTTGGTTTTGAAGAGAACCGCGGTGCCATCAAATTTGAAATTCAAGGCACTCCATTTGGAATGGGAAAGTGACAGGATTTGAACCTTCATTTCATCGCGCTGGATCACCTGCACGCGCGTAGAGCCCAATTTGGAAGTCTTGTGCATCGATATACCCATCTTGCGCGCGGGATTGCTGCATGTGAACTCCATTGCACGGCTGTCGAAAATGACCCTGAACCCAGTCAAAGCTTCCTGAAACTTATGTGCGTCCTGAAGGGTATCGAACTCGAGCCGTCGCCGTGTAGGCTTTCGTGCGATGGTCTGCAGAATGAGCGAGACTTCGTCAAGGGATTCTCTCGATCTGAATGTCGGCGCAGATTCTGGCGAAGCCAGTACAGTCATCTCCTGCAGGTTTCGGTAGATATGTATTTCAGTCCACCCGCTGAGCCGGATATAAATTTCACCATGTGTTATGTTAAACCGATCATTTATTTCCAGGTTTCCGCTTCCGTGGGTCAGAGGGATACGGGATATGGTTTTTGGCCCGTCCATAACGAGTCTCGCACGATTGCAGTCTGATATATATATCTCCTCATTCCCATCCATTGCATGACGGAGTACCGCCATACTTTAATGGAACGTCGACTTTTATGGCCTCGTCGGAGCATAGCACCTGATCGGCAAGCGCCGAACGAAATCTCGCCATCTCTTCTGGATGACTGAACGACAGCTTTGCAATGTGACGTCCTGATCCGATCGGGAATATGAGAGAAAACTCTAGTTTACCAAGATGCTGTTCGTAGTATATCGGTTCTTTGGTTGGGAAAACATGGTTTAGTACTGATACTTGAGAGGTTTTCGTGAGGTCTTTTCGTGGAAATGTCGAATCCCAAGAATAGGCGCCGTCGACACTTATACCCGGGCGAGGATCTGCTCATTGGTTGTCAGGATCGCTTTGGCACGATCGAGTAGGGCTGAAGTGTCTTCTTTGACAGCCTGGCCAACGACCCTGATAAGGCGAATCGGCCCATCCCAGAAAGGGTTCTTACATGGAAATGGCATGCATACCAAGGCTCAATGCCATCTTGTACGCTTCCAAACTCTCGCGCAGCTCTTGCATGTCGTCCTGGCCAAACATAGCCCACCCGACCTTTGTGAATATCTTGTCCTGTTTATACTTTTGCAGGTTTTCTTCAATCTGGTCCACCACCGCGTTGCAGCCTCCCAGAGTGGTGTTAATTTCAGCGATTAGAGCCTCAGGAAGGGAGGCTATAGTGGTTCCAGACAAACTGCGAGCCAAAATCAAGAACGGCGCTGAGAGCCTGTAACTCTGCTGAGATGGCGTCGAGGTCCGTGGCAGCATGGCGGGCTTCACGCGCGAAGGTGACAATGGCCATGGATGTCTTCGTTATCCCGCCCGCCAGCGAGACGGTGGAAAGCGGATCCATCTCCATGTCACGACGATGCGGTTCGTCCGCCGTATCAAATTATCTTGGCCGTAAAATTCTGCTGGCATGAAGAAGGAACCCGGTCGCGGGGTGTCGATTGAAGCTGGACGAGGCTCGCGAACGCCCGCATGCTCGGTCATTGATCATTGAACACTCAGTTCTTCTAAACCGATTTAGGTGCCTGCTCCAAGCCACTCGAGTATGACCTGTACCTGCCATCTTCCTTCAGCTGGATTATCTGCCGATACTTCGTGTGCTGTGAAGTCACAGGTAATCATCCCGAGTTTTGCTCGATCCATCGTGATTTTTAGTTAACTTGGACTCTCGACAACTTGGACTCTCGACAAACTTGGACTCTCGACAACTTGAACAAGTACAGTATCTGTACTGTGAGAGGAGCCCTGTAAAGTACATGCTGACTCATTTCCATGCCATTGCCCAGAGCACGTGCGTCAGATTTCACCATCCGCGCGGCCGTGCGTTGAACCCCTGTCGTGCAAGGGCCACGTTCCGGGCGTAAAGGGTGCTTGGCGTCCAAAACCTTGTCGTCGCGCAGAGCTGGCCACGGTAGCACCTGGCAGCGCTGTTCAACCCCAAACCGACAGGGAGGTGCCTTATGCTTGACTGGTCGACGACGCAACCAGATCCTCTCAGCCTCTTCTCAACTTTTCCCTCATTTTCGACATATCGCCGCTCCCATCCGAATGCGCTCAGAATTAACCAGCGACAACGCTGACTACCATACCTAAGTTGCGGCCGCCTCTGGCATTCGACGATCACGGTTAGGGGAACAGACTCGACAGTTCCGCTAGGCCTCGACCGACACAAGGCTATTTTCTAGCCTGAGCTACTACATCCATGTCATGACTCGAGAAGCTGCTCCCCGGGCAGTTGATGGCGCCAACGGAATTGATCCCCTTGACGTGGTGACCGGTGTTTGGGAGGAAGCGCGCTTCGCAAGGCTGCCATGGGATGCGCCGGCCGAGCTGAAAGAGCTGGTGGAGGACATCGACAATCCCAAGCGCGTCTATTCCGTGCACAGGGCATCACGACGTCATAACTTTCAGCAACTTGTGCAAAAGTGAGTATCGGAACGCACACTCCTCTGTTCACTGCACCGCCTGCTAACCCTCGCTTCCAGGTACATCGTGCAACTTCGAGATGGCTGCGGCGCCGATCACTGCTCGACCCCGACATGCTTTACCTGCAGAAAGAGAGCCGCCGGCCGGGCACCCATGCGGCGATTCAACACCACGAGTGCCATGACGTTGGCAACAAACCTTGCCAGTCAAGACAATGCCGAGAGCGGCCTTTGCCCCTTCCTGCGACCTCCCAAAGCACCGCCTGCTGCCCTCAATTCCCTGGTGTTCGGGCCGAGTCCCAAAGTGTCACTGCGCGACGGGCGTGTCGCCCTGGGCTCTCCTCCCAAAAGTCGACCTGCTATTGGCGGATCGAGACCTGGTCGGAGCCGGAACGGAAGCGCCAATGGCGGCTTGAAGGAACGGCCTGTCGACCACTTGAAGGAGGACGATGGGCAGTTGCTAACTCAGGGGCCAGGTTTTTCGATAACGGAAGAGCCTGTCAGTAAGGACTATCGGTCGTTCGCCGCCAACGTGTTCGGCACCGTGGCTTTCAAGATGCTGGAATGGCTCACCCCAGCGTCTATAGAGGATATGTCCCGAAGGGCAGAAAACTTCCAGACTTCTCCACGGGAATACGGTCGATCTGTGGCACCAAATGAAAAAGAAAACCTAAGATCTCGCAGTACATCCCCGAGGCCAAGATCTGCGCAAGCGTTGCCCACTAAGTCTAATGGGGATCCAGCTAAACCACGCGAAACGGTGGAACCTGGAAACAGTTGGAAGCGTGACCGGGCGAATAAAGATGAGAAAGTTCTGAAAGAAGAACAACAAAGTTCATCGACCTCTGCCTCCCGCCCTGGAACGCAGCGGTGTAACTCAAACGCGAAGGTCCGGACCGCAGCGGGGCCGAAGCCTAAACGCCAGCTTTCCATCGACCCATTTGCCTCGGAAATCGTGTCCGATGATACCTACCCGAGCCTGCTAAAATCTCCTCGTGCCAATGGTGGTAACATAGACAGGACACCTAGGGGTCTTAAGACGGCCAACCCGCCATTAACTCGGCCAATATCGCAGTTGTCTTCAGCCGGATTCTTTGACGACGTTACGTTGGAGAAGATGCCACCCCCGCGGCCAGCCGAGATCAAGCATAAAGTTGGCCGGTCTCAGATGGATGGGGCGAGAAGTAGTGAGTCGGGTAGCCCGAAGGAGCCACTTTTATCAAGTCGGTCTTGCAGTAACAACTCGGCCACTGCCGGACACTCTGATTCGGACCAGGAGGATGATAGTATACTTCCTCAGGCCCTGTCCAGACTGAATGCGGATGTTGTAGATTTCATCTGTGACGTTATTCAAGAAGATGGCACTGCTGATCAGCACATGTTGGAGCCGCCTACCATCACCAGATTTCACAACAGATACGGCAGCCAAGGAAGGCCGCTGAAGAGGAAGTCACGCTCAGGACGGCCATATCCCGCGGGCGTGAGACGAGAGTGGAAGTTGTTCGTGGAGCAGACGCTTTTCTATATTCTGAGCGACCCACGGCTAGCAGTGCGGTCATTTACAAAGAAGGGGCAACTCTATGACTCCCAGACACTTTGGTACTGCATGCTGAGGATGACAAGGATCGCGCCGAGCCTTGTATTTCACAGCCTCTGGATGGCTGCCGCTAGCCTTTTCCCTCCCCCCAAATCACTCCAGTCTCTCCGCTCACCGACTGCTAAGCTGTTCCCAAAACATGAGAAGTCTCTCTCCAACGCCGATGCGGGACGTCTCATGTCTATCTGCCTGCACGCTTTGGTCGCCGCTGCGCCCTTGGTAACCACCGACAGGCAGTTATTCGACATGTCGAGGATCCGAGCCCATGGCCTTAGCCTTGCTGGGAGCGGATCGGTGGCTCAACAACCAGTTTCTCTTTGTCTCCAGTACGAGGAATGCTTTACTGATGCCCTGGCGATGCGGCTGGCGAGACGACTATTCGCCGCTATCGTAACACGCCGGTACTACGACGAATTGAACGAGTCGAATATGATCATAAACGAAGGAACGACGGAAGATCCAGACGTGCTCGCCCCGTTGTTCTCACAGCTAGACTTTCTCAACATGGATGCCGTTTATATTCTGAATTTCTCTTTCCCTGACCGCGCCCTTCACGAGACGAGGGTTCCGATCTTGCTGCTGGATTGGGCGAGGGCTGTCATGCTCAACGACTGGGATAACAGTCCTGAAGTGCCTGCAGATGGGCCTTTTGGAGGCGCCCTCGCCCTGATTGATACCATGTGTGAGTGCTCTCCGGGATTTGACTATGAATACTTACAGACAGACTAACCGTTCTGTGTAGACAAAAAACGTCATGAGCTTCTCCTTGGCGACGCGCAGTTCCGCGCGGAGTATTTCGCGGAGCGCCTTGACTCTGTGCAAATGCCTGTTGCCTGGCTCTCACATTCCTCTACGCGGCAAAAGCTGCATCTCCTGGACTTTCCATACCTATTTAACTCTTCAACGCTCGTGTCATATTTTCGGTCAATAAACTTTTCAAGGATGAGCTATGCATTCGAGGAGGCCACTTCCGTCCAGGATGAGATCGATGCCATTGCCACCCGGCTAAGCCTGGACCAACACCACAAAGAGGTTCTTGCCGATCGGCTGAAGGTCCCAGCTGCGAAGTATCTAAGCCTCGATATTAGACGAGAGAACGTCCTTCAGGACGCTTTCAATCAGCTCTGGCGAAGGGAAGAGCGTGAGCTGCTGAGACCCCTGAAAGTTCACCTGGGCGTGCTCACCGGCGAGGAAGGGTTCGACTCCGGCGGCGTGCAGCAGGAATTCTTCCGGATGGCCATCGCCGAGGCCTTACATCCCGACTACGGCGCCTTCACTGTCGACGAGAGGACGCGGATGACCTGGTTTGTCCCCGGGTCTATGGAGCCCGAGTGGAAATTCCAACTGATCGGCATGCTCGTGTCTCTTGCCGTCTACAACGGACTGACGCTTCCCGTCACCTTCCCCAAGGCGCTGTATCGCAAGCTTCTTGGCGAGCCGGTGACGGAACTCCTCCATATTTCCGATGGCTGGCCTGACCTGGCCAGCGGGCTGAATTCGCTGCTGGAGTGGGATGAAAAGGATGGCCTCGTCGAGGACGTGTTTGCCCGCACCTACGAGTTCTCTGTGTCTGTATTCGGTCACGTTGTCACGCGGGAGATGAAGGCGCCGGTCTCCATATCCTCCTTGCCACCCTCCTCATTCGGCCAATTCAGCCTACGGCAAGCGGCCGAGAAAGGAAAGTGGCCCCAGTTCAAACCAACATCGTCGTCCCAGGCCACTTGGAACCCATCTGGCCAAAACGATAGCATCTGCGACGACGAAGCCCCGCTGGTTACCAACGCGAACCGCAACGCCTACGTGTCCGACTACATCCGCTACCTCACCGACGTTTCGGTGCGGCCCCAGTACGAGGCCTTTGCCCGCGGCTTCCGCGCCTGCCTGCATCCCAAATCGCTGAGCCTGCTCACCTCGAGCATCCTCCAGTCCATCGTCGAGGGCGTGCAGGAGATCGACGTGTTGGAGCTGAAGCGCTACACACGCTACGTGGGCTGGGACGCGAGCCACCGCACCGTGCGCGACTTCTGGTCCATCGTGAGGCGGTACGACGAGGACATGAAGCGCAAGCTGCTCGAGTTCGTCACGGCGAGCGACAGGGTGCCGGTAGGCGGTATCAAGAACATGATGTTTATTATTCAGAAGAACGGCAGCGAGGACGAGCCCGGGGGCAGGCTGCCGACTAGTTACACGTGCTACGGGACGCTGCTGTTGCCCGAGTATAAGGATAAGGAGATGCTGAGGGAACGGTTGGCCATGGCGTTGGAGAATGCGCAGGGATTTGGGTTTGCCTAGATGGGTAAATCACCAGCAGCTCTACTTGGGGTTGATAATGGGTAGGTGGGTGGCGGAGGTGGGTGAATGTTACGGCTGGATAAGGTTCGAGGACTGAATGTGAAGAGGATAATAACGAAAGCGGTGGGTACATACATACAGACATATGGATATACATGGCAAGAGGGAGAAGGGTTTTCGGTCCTTTGGGGGGGTAATGATTTTGACGCCTTGTTTTTTGGGCTTGGGAGTTGGACGTTGGGATCTCATAATCAGCAAGAGAGCGTGCCGTCTATCCCGTAGGTAGTTTTGTGTGTTGATTTTTTGTAATGTACATATATCATGACAAGACAGGACAACACCTTTTGTGGTTTGGTTTTTATTATTGGTGACTTTTTGACCATCTCATTCGTCTGGTTGTTCTTGGTTCAACCATCATGGCCTGAAGTAAGTTAGAGGTAGCTAGCTACCTAGGTAGGTTCAGTTACGAACCACAGAACTAGATCCAAAGGGAACGATCATATCAGACACACAACGTGGTGATAAAGTCATGTATAACTCGATCAGGAGACAGAATCCATCACATCATAACCATTTATTTAGTTATATATGTGAAGGTCTTTCCTTTTCATCTATTAACACCAACCACAACCTAGTTCTAGACTCTAGAATAGGTCTAATAGTCGTCCTCGCCAGATCCAGATATAATAACGTTGTTCACCTTCAGAACCATCCTGCACAGCTGCGTCGCCAACATGAGCTGCTGCTTCTTCCCGATAAGCGGGTCAATCACAAACGCCTCCTTCATGTCGTTATCGCCCTTGCCCATGCAGTCAACCCCCAAGCGGCCACGGCTGGCGTCCTTCTTAACCTGCTGGCTCTTCACCTCGGCCAGCGTGGCGATGGGGTTCAGACCGCTGTTCTCCGCCAGCGTCATGGGGATCGTGTCGAGAGCTTCCGCAAACGCCCGCATCGCGTACTGCTCCAGACCGGGGGTCTTGACGGCTGCGTCCTCAACGGCCAGACTGCAGGCGATTTCTGCAGCGCCGCCTCCATAGACGACGCGGTTGTCGCGCACAAGATTCCGCACAACGCAGAGGGCGTCATGGAGAGAGCGCTTGGCCTCGTCGATGATCTAGAAGGGGATCGGGTCAGTAAACGATACAGACTTAGCAGTAAAGCAAGCGAGTTGCAGCTTACCATCTTGTTGCTTCCCCTGACAAAGATGGTCACGGCCCGCGTGTTGGCGCACTCCTCGATGACAAGCATCTTCTCTCTGGTCGTACCAAAGGTCATCTCCCGGACAATGCCAGCCGTGCCGAGCTTCTCAGGCTTGAGATCCTCGAAGCGTGGAACGATACGGCCGTTTGTCGCAATGGCAATCAGTTCGATTTCCGGTCCGCCTACCCATCTTACAGCAGGAAGATCGTTCTGTAGAAGAAGATGGTTTGCCTCGTCGTCGAAACCCCACTGGCAGATGGCGAGATTCGCGCCCGCGTCCTTTATTTGCTGAATCATCTCAATGAATTTCTCGCGCTCGTAAGTCTGTAGCTTCTTGAACTCTTCGACACTGGCGATCTCTAGCTTGTGCTTGGTCTTGGGCTTTGGCGGCTCAAACGCACAGGTCAGGATGGCAATCTTTGCGTCATGAACCTCGGACGGCATCTGGGGGTGTGAAAAGTCCTTGTCGATGATGACTCCCTTGACCAGGAGTGTATCTTCGAGGGAACCTCCGACCTTGCCATCCATCTTGATGAGCTCAAAGTCGACGTCCTTGCGCTCTAGATCGGCGACGGAGAGCACGGCATCTACGGCGATCTTGGAGAACTGGTCGTGCGCCTTGGAGACAATCTTGCTGCCTAGACTCGTTTTTGCAACCTTGAGCAGGTTAACTGTGTTCTCCTTGGTGAACTCAATCACATCGGAAATCTTGTCAAGCTCCGCCACAGCGATGTCGCAAGCCTGGTCGTAGCCGTCGGCGATTCTGATGGGGTGGATGCCCTTGTCGATAAGCTCGGCCGCTTGCTCGAGAAGAGCGCCGGCGAGGACGACAACGCCGGTGGTCCCATCGCCAATCTCGTCATCTTGTGACTTGGATAGTTCCACTAGAAGCTTGGCTACGTGGTTGGTAATCTCCATCTGCTGTAGAATAGTCGCGCCATCGTTGGTTACTGTGATATCGCCATCGGGGGAGATGAGAATCTTGTCGAGGCCACGGGGCCCTAAGGAGGTCTTGATAATATTGGCGACGGTCCGGGCCGCGAGGATGTGGGACTTGACGGCTTCGTTGCCATATTGGCGCTTCTTCTTGCCTTGACTGGAAAGGGGAGACGGATCAGCAACGAAGCGCGAGCGCTGGAGGCAGAGAGGAGCGGCGCGACTGACTCTCTAACAACGATGAATGGCCGACCTTGCTCATCCTTCATCACCGCCGCTGTAGTAGGCGGTTGTTAGTACACTTCCACCTTCGGCAACCAGTATAAAAGACAGGCGACGCCGGCATACCATTTGACAAATCGAGATCTTAGTAGTCGAGTTGAGTTAGCTTGAGCTCTGCCAAAGGTTCACTTAAGACGCCACATGCACTCGGTTTGGGGACCTACTCATCGCCATTTTCGGGGGTATTTCTTTTCGTTTTATTTTGCTAGATGATGGACTTGTAGTTGTGTAGCTTCGACTGAGGTTCGTAGGGGTTCGTTTGCGAATAACGGGGTATGCCAAAGCTCTGTCCTCCACCAAGTGCGTATCGCTAGGCACCTTCGCATCGCCAGGAGCTTGCCAAATCCAATCTCAAAAAAATGAGCCCAGGCCCCTGTCATGCTTGACCGCCCGGCAGAATCACAGATATCCAAGATTCGAAGTTCGCCCAAAAGCTCCCACCGCCTTTCGGCAACGGTGTCATAATAGTGGGGTTAATTCGGCAGAATCCAACGACCCCGCGACAGCCCACCAGCCCACCTCCAAGGAACTGACATCGTGCCCGAAGCTTCATTCAGATGACAAGACCTCACCTATTCACTTTCTGATTTACTTTATAAGCGTTATCTGCCAGTGCTATAATGTGAATAATATTTGGCGATCTTTTTTGACTTTAATCGACAGTGAATCTAATCAGCCAAGTCAACCCGTCTCGTATAAAGCCAGAGCCCTTCTGCCAATTCTCGTGCTGACCTTGTCTAACTTCATACACGAAAACTTCCACGATACCGACGCTTTCCAAGATTTTCAGAACACATAACTCGATAAATTACCATCACAATCTATTGAGTCTCTTCCTTAGTCATACCCGTTGCCAAACCGCAAACCTTCCAAAATGTCTCGTCATCAAGACATTCGCAACCTCGACTACCAGGATGTCTTGGACGACTACGAAGGTTACTCCGAGGAGGAAGATGAACTGAGCTCCAAAGACCGCGCCCTCATGACCCAGGGCACCGCCGATGTTCAAGCCGCCCTCGGTGTCGAGGCATCAAAGGTCACAAAAGCACAGATCGAGGAAGCACTATGGCACTATTACTACGATGTGGACAAATCTGTGGCCTACCTCGTCTCCAAGTTCATTTCACCACCACAAAAGACAGCCAAGGGTAAGTCGATCACTTTCCGTTTAACTACACAAGCAAGTGCCGTGAAGAGCTATTATCATGCTGGGCTACCCTCATCCCGACCACATTCTCGAACCCCGTTGACAAGGTGTCAAGTGGTTGAGTTGCCTCCCACCACCACATCAAACACACATCGGCCATCCTGTTCGCATTTCTTTCAAGACATGCCGTGGGGTAATATCCCAAGAGACCGGGAGACCGTCTTTATCCCACCACAGCTGCCTCGCGGTGGGCTGCTTGGTGGTTCAGGCCCCGGCCCAAAGATGTCCAAGCTACAAATGTTGGCAGCAGCCAGGAAAAAGAAAGCCGAGGAAAAGAGTCTCCAGGAGAAGGTTGGCAACACCCAAGCCAAATTGACCGAGCTCTCCATTCAACAAGACCGTCCTGCCAAAGAAAACATCCCATTGGCCGGAGGGTTCGGCAAGCGTCTCAAGACATCAGAGACCACTTCTGAAGGCCGATCACCTATCGCCACCACCGAGCCAAAAAGACCTGAGCAGCATCAACCGGTATCGAAAGATGGACCGGAAGACACTGTACAACCACCTACAGAAGTCGAGAAGATTCCAGAAGCTCCCATCGCCAAACCATCTGCTTTCGCCCAAACTCTCTTCGGCTCTGATTCGGCCAGTTCCAAACCCCAACATCAGGAGCTCTTCACTCCACCCCACGCGTCATTCTCGGAGTCTTTCCTGGACGCATTCTCCAAGCCCAGCCCGGATGATTTGGTTCTTGCGGCTCAGGCGAAAGGTTCGCTTTCGGTTACGAAGAAGCGCTAACGTCGATACTAATAGTTGACACAGCCGGAAAGAAAACACCCGCCGCCCAGAAGAAAAAAGGCGCATCTTCCACCAATGCTGTCACGAATGATGTCAAGGCGCTCAAGATTGAGGAAACCCCATTGCCGAAGAGTCGAAACTTGAATGTGTTGTCCGAGTTTGAGCGGAGTAAGAAAAAGAAGACTGCCAGTTTCGTGGTTGTTGGCCATGTGGATGCCGGAAAGAGTACAATGATGGGGCGGCTGCTCCTGGAGCTCAATGTGGTTGACCAGCGCACCGTCGATAAGCTCCGACAGGAAGCAGAGAAGATTGGCAAGTCCTCATTTGCACTCGCTTGGGTTTTGGATCAACGAACCGAAGAGCGAGTTAGAGGCGTCACTATCGATATCGCCACCAATAGATTTGAGACCGACACAACCGCCTTTACCATTCTCGATGCCCCTGGCCACAGAGACTTCATTCCGAACATGATTGCAGGCGCAAGCCAAGCGGATTTTGCTATTCTTGTCATCGACGCCAGCACCGGCGCTTTTGAGTCCGGTCTGAAGGGCCAGACCAAAGAGCATTCATTATTGATAAGGAGCATGGGAGTCTCGAGAATCATTGTGGCGATCAACAAGCTTGACACAGTTGGCTGGTCACAAGAGAGGTTCGACGAGATCAAACATCAGGTCTCGGGGTTTCTATCTGGTACCGGTTTCCAGTTGAAGAATGTCGCCTTTGTTCCCGTATCGGGCCTGAACGGCGACAACCTGGTGCACAAGTCTTCGGATCCTGCGGCATCATGGTATACGGGAGCCACACTTGTTGAAGAGCTGGAAGCCTCAGAGCCCAGTGCGAGGGCACTTGCCAAGCCGTTACGGATGACCATCGCGGACGTGTTCCGTACTCCGCAAAGCCCGCTGACAATCTTTGGGCGAATCGACTCCGGATCCTTGCAGATGGGTGACCCTCTTCTCGTACAACCGAGTGGAGAAAAGGCATATATCAAGTCCCTCCTTGTCGACGAGGAACCGGCGGACTGGGCCGTGGCAGGGCACAGTGTGGTGGTCCACCTCAGCAACATCGACGCTATTCATGTCAGAGTCGGCGACATCGTGTGCGACCCAAACAAGCCGATCCAGTGCGTGGATACGTTCAAACTCAAGGTGTTGGCTTTTGACTTTCTGATCCCGATGCCTCTTGATGTGCATAGAGGCAGGCTTCACGCACCGGGAAAGATCGAGTCGTTGGATGCGCTGCTAGATAAAGTCACCGGAGGCGTGACGAAGAAGAAGCCGAGGTGTGTAAAGGCTGGTAGCGTGGCCCGGATTACGGTGAAATTAGGCAGCAAGGTGCCCCTTGAGGCTGGTATGAGGATCGTGTTAAGGAGCGGTGGTGATACAGTTGCGGCCGGACTTTTAGAGTAGCGGTCGTTATGGACAATATATACAGCGCGTCAACCCAAGATCAGCGTTCTAACTTCTATTAGCACAAAGTATTAATAGCATCGCCAAGTAAACCAACTGCGGACTTGAGATCTTATATCCTTATTACGACTGGTGAGCATGAGTTGTAGCCCTGGTCTTATGTAATAGCAGATGCAGCCGGAGATTGAGATTGGATGCGGCGGTCTCGTTGTCTCCATGAAGTTGCATTGACCAAGCCTTCACCTTTTAAGGGGCACAGGCGCCCCTGCAGGTTGTACCCGAACGCGGGACCATTTAGCAATATCAACGGCCAACAATGTTGAAACTTTCATTTGGACATCACAATGGTTGAGTTATACACGTGTACAGTAGAGACCAGTAGAGATTACGAGTCGAGGGCTCCTCTCCAGTCTCCCATCAAATCTTCAAATGTAATCAGCAAAATCCATTCTGAATGAAATTCCGTACTTAGGGGTTGGATACTACAGTCTCTGTCACTGTCCGTAGGTAGTAAGCTTTATGGATATATGGATTTGGTATCGTGAAATGTGGAGGTTGTCTTTCACGTCAAGAAAGGATGGAACTTCGAAGATGCTTAGATGTGTCATGAGGTTCAACTCGGAGCTGCTTCCCCCACAGGGCTGGGCTTCTCATTTGCCCCCACATTTTAAAAGAGCAAAAAGGGGGCGTGCGCCGCATCGCATCGAACACAAAAGGCCACCCTGGCAGGAACAGGACTCCAGCACGTGCCCAGCAGGCAGTAGGGGGCAATGGCGGCTCCTCCGTTTGCCGCTCTCGCCGCATCGTCCGACAGGGGAAAGTGGGGACTGACCGCTAAAAGCTACCTTAACCCTTGCCGGCTGGCTGACGATGAGCAAGGCTGGTGGTGCCTGACTGCGCCGGCGGAACGACACGCTGCGTTGAACAGGGGAAGCAACAAAAGCGAGCTGCGAGATGGAAGCAGCTGGAAATTGTGACTTGGAATATATTCAATGCAAAAGGGTCTCCAATTTCATCTGATATTCTGGCCACGCATTCTAGAACTGGGGACTATGGATCTATACTGGAGGATGGGTGTCAAGCAAATATTGGATCCGTGGGTGTTGGTATTTTCAATCCTTTCGTTGTTGGATGAAGTGGCTTCTTTTATTATTTTATAACATCGAGGTACGGAGTATCCACACAGATGATGACACTTTTCTTCGACGGTGAAGAGATGCACGATCCTCTTCAAGATAGAAAGTAATCGAACTAAAGTCTACGGTTTCTGTGAACCAAGATAGTGGAGTCAAAACGGAGCTTTTCAAAGCATCTCGAAAATGTATCGAGTTGGCCAAAGTGTACAGATCTCGAATCCGTTATTACTGGATACTCGACATCATCGCATTGGGTTCGGATGGGGAACGGAGCGAGCCAACCAAGGGGATTTGCTTGGCTTTTCCATGGGTGGCCGGCCATTGCGGTCAGCACCAGCAGCTGGTGTGTGAGCGCGGGCGCGGGCGGTGCGTAGTGAAGAGGTGGCTAGAATGCGCCAGCACCTGCAGTGCACTTGCAGCCCGTTCCGAGTCACAGACAGATTGAGAATAAGGACAGATTTACCAATACCTAAATTTTGGTTAGTGAAAAAGGTTGAAAAGGAACCTCTTCCACATCCATCCACCAAACTCTTCCAACCACAACCGTCTAATTTTTTTCCCTCCTTTCTCTTCTGGACGAAAAATAGAGCCAGCAACCAAAAGAGGTTCGCCGGAATAAAGAAGTGTGCGCATTATCAATCGCTCTCTTCTTTCTCACATTTCTCTCTTTTCAACCTAACCGCCTCAAGATAGTGGACTGGTCTTTTTTTTTTTTTTTAAATCGCTACACACAGATCTCCAGACATGGAGCCTCGATCGCGGAGCTGGGCCCTAGGCCTCAGCATCATTGGCTTGTTTGCCTTTCTATTCTCTGCCGGCTTCGTCCAGCAGGTCAGCGCTGACGATGTCCAAGAATACGGCACCGTCATCGGTATTGTAAGTTTCCTCTCCAAGTTGCTGCAACGTGTCCTCTTCCCGGGAGAAGCCAAAGCTAACAGCACTTGTCCTACAGGATCTTGGTACCACATACTCGTAAGTTTCCAGCAATTCTCCGAATCCGAAAATAGCTCTTGTGCTACGGCGTCGGAGTCGATCCGGTTCTCGCACGGGCGCCATTGTTTCTTCGGACACCACAATACGGCGAAGCAGGAGGCTAACTGTTTTGACAGATGTGTTGGTGTGATGCAAAAGGGCAAGGTCGAGATTCTGGTCAACGATCAAGGTAAGGACGGAAATGACGGTTCTTCCGCTCGTCCAAATGGTAGCTAACAGATACACTCACAGGAAACCGTATTACCCCATCCTACGTCGCCTTCACCGAGGAGGAGAGATTGGTCGGAGACGCAGCCAAGAACCAGGCCGCCGCGAACCCCACCAACACCATCTACGATATCAAGCGTCTGATCGGTCGCAAATTCTCTGAGAAGGATGTCCAGAACGATATCAAGCACTTCCCCTACAAGTAGGTCCCCAACAGTTCTCTTTTCGACCTGCTCAGATTGCTGACTGAGCTCTCCAGGGTCGTCTCCAAGGATGGCAAGCCGGTTGTCAAGGTTCAGGTTGATGGCGCTGAGAAGACCTTTACCCCCGAGGAGATCTCGGCTATGGTTCTTGGCAAGATGAAGGAGACCGCTGAGGCTTACCTCGGCAAGAAGGTCACCCACGCCGTCGTTACCGTTCCCGCCTACTTCAACGACAACCAAAGGCAGGCTACCAAGGACGCAGGAATCATCGCTGGTCTGAATGTCCTCCGTGTCGTCAACGAGCCCACTGCGGCCGCCCTCGCCTACGGTCTGGATAAGACTGATGGCGAGCGTCAGATCATCGTCTACGATCTTGGTGGTGGCACTTTCGATGTCTCTCTTCTTTCGATCGACAATGGTGTCTTTGAGGTCCTCGCCACTGCGGGAGATACCCATCTTGGTGGAGAGGATTTCGACCAGCGCATCATCAACCACTTTGCCAAGACCTTCAACAAGAAGCACGGTGTTGATGTTAGCACCGACCTCAAGGCCATGGGTAAGCTCAAGCGCGAGGCGGAGAAGGCCAAGCGTACTCTGTCCAGCCAGATGTCCACCCGCATCGAAATCGAGTCCTTCTTTGGCGGCAAGGACTTCAGCGAGACCCTGACCCGGGCCAAGTTCGAGGAGCTCAACAACGATCTCTTCAAGAAGACCATCAAGCCGGTTGAGCAAGTTCTCAAGGATGCCAAGGTCGCCAAGTCCGAGGTTGACGATATCGTTCTTGTTGGTGGTTCCACTCGTATCCCCAAGGTCCAGGCCCTCATTGAGGAGTTTTTCAACGGCAAGAAGGCCAGCAAGGGTATCAACCCCGACGAGGCCGTTGCCTTTGGCGCCGCCGTCCAGGCTGGTGTCTTGAGCGGAGAGGAGGGTACCGATGATGTCGTCCTCATGGATGTCAACCCGCTGACCCTCGGAATCGAGACCACCGGTGGCGTCATGACCAAGCTGATCCCCCGTAACACCCCTATTCCCACCCGCAAGAGCCAGATCTTCTCCACCGCTGCCGATAACCAACCGGTTGTCCTGATCCAGGTCTACGAGGGTGAACGCTCTATGACCAAGGACAACAACCTGCTTGGCAAGTTTGAGCTTACCGGCATCCCCCCCGCCCCGCGTGGTGTTCCCCAGATTGAGGTTTCCTTCGAGCTCGATGCCAATGGAATTCTCAAGGTTTCTGCCCACGACAAGGGCACTGGCAAGGGCGAGTCCATCACCATTACCAACGACAAGGGCCGTCTTACACAGGAGGAGATCGATCGCATGGTCGCTGAGGCTGAGAAGTACGCTGAGGAGGACAAGGCCACCCGTGAGCGCATCGAGTCTCGCAACGGTCTTGAGAACTATGCCTTCAGCCTGAAGAACCAGGTCAACGATGAGGAGGGTCTTGGTACGTGAAAATTTTCCCGTCGCAGAATGTTGAATAATACGCTAACATCGTCTCTAGGTGGCAAGATTGACGCCGAGGACAAGGAGACCATCCTGGACGCTGTCAAGGAGGCCCAGGACTGGCTCGAGGAGAACGCCGCTACCGCGACCGCTGAGGACTTTGATGAGCAGAAGGAGAAGCTGTCCAACGTGGCGTACCCCATCACCAGCAAGCTGTACAGCCAAGGCGGACCTGGCGCTGGCGAGGATGAGGACGAGCCGGCGGGTCACGATGAGCTTTAATTATCATAGATTCCCCCCATTTTGTTTTTGCTGGCATAAAAAGAATTTTCACATTTGGTTGTCTTTTTTACAATGCGCCGTCTGCTCTTCTGATTTTTATTCGGTGTTTGGCAGGTGAGGGCATAAGGAGTCGGCATAACTGAATCAGATGCGAGAAAAGAGAATCGCATGTTTTGTACAGTAGCACACCTATCTACGTTGTTACCATAATAGCATTGTTACCTGTACGCATCAGAGCAAGTGACCTAACCTCCTTTTAACGGACATCAAGTTTGCTGTTTCGGGTTCCACGGTAGACTGTAGTGAGCTCGTAACAATGAGGTAGCCCAAGGATACGTAAGTGGGACTCCGCGTGGCGAGCGTGGAGCTGGAAGCTAACGTGTACACGTGAGGTATCTTCATAGCTCCAACTACGCAGCAACTTCGCCACCCAGTGTCGTCGTCCTGTATAAAAGTAGAACGAGCCACCACTTACTTGTTCTCGAACCTTATGATAACTTTCTATATCAGTTTTCTTGAAAACCACGTGTACTCTCAACAAGGGGGACAGAAACTCATCTCATACCTCAACCTCCTTCCACCTACTACCTACCCAAGCCGCATTGCATCATTCTCTTCATTGTTGAACCAACCGATAACAACAATTTATATAAGTTACCGCACAACAAAGATGCCTTCACACAATACCACCAGGGCCACCGCCACCGCCGCCGTCCAGACTTCTTCGGACGAAAAGGTCACCACCATCCCAGCTGCTGCCGCTGCTACCGGTGCGGGAGTTAATACTGGCGGCGGGTCCACGCGGCCCAAGACGGAGGCCGAATTGGAGGCCGATAGGCTTTATGAAGAGAGGATGGAGGAGGAGTATGCTAAGCGTGAGGGAGGGGCGTAGTTCCTCCTTACCTTTGGGAACTTGGACGGCTGATGAAAAGGGAGTGTTTACTATGGACTGGTGGTGTCTGCATCTTAACTTTTGGCTAGTGCTGTAGAAGACATTACTTGTTGCATTCACCGAGACGCCGCACACATGGGCTTTGTCGGTTGATATAAAAACTACTACATACCATATATTCATTGTGGTACACATCAGTTTCTTCTGCCATGGATCTTAGTCTGCTGATGAATTCTTTTGGATGATTTGACTCCTGAATGTAGAGAGGGTAGGATTCTGCCTCTGATTGAGGTAAGAAAGGCCTAGGTGAACCGGGCGTGCCAGACATGGAACTATTCGTGCTCGATAGGGAAGGAGATAAGATGCTTTAACGCATTATCGTGATGAATGAGTTTTCAGAGAAGGGGGTAGAGGCAGCATGTTGTGGTTGGTCTTGAGCAGAGGGGGGTTCTGTATGTTGTAGAAACAAATTATAATCAGTGAGGATCTCTAGCAACCAAGACCGTAGCTTAGGAACGCCTCAAAGGGAACCTATCCAAGACCATCTACTACAGTTCATCCAAACATTGAAATGACTTGGGTGGCATGCGCTTCGCAGATTTGTAGTACGGATTTTAACCCAATAGACTCAACAACATAGAAACCGTCTCTCCATTTATCAACACGCTATTCTCAACTGTCTATAGTGCAAGGCAAAGACCACCCATCCATCCACTACCACTAGGCAGTTCCCCTGTCCCCTCAAAACAAACAAAATCACTTCGTCTTCCGCCTAACCCTGAATGTCTTCAAGGGATCCCGTTTCCTCCCACCGGCAGGCGTAAATCCTCCGCGTTTGCCCTTATGCTTATGCCCCCGCTGCTTACCGTCCACCTTCCGGAACGGCACGAACCCGATATCGTTCGAAGTGAGTGCATTCTTTCCCTCCTTGGGTAGCAGATAGTCCGGCACGTGCTTCAGATGCGGCTGCTGCCTCGCCGCTCTGCCCAGTTCGCCGTCATGTCTCAGATGAGCGAGTTCGGCAGGGTTTTCCTCGAAATACCTTTTGTACGGAAATTAGTCATTGTTTCACAGCTATACAAATAGAAGAAGACATACCGCTTGAGCGTCTCACTCCTAAGCAGCTCCTGCCTAAGCTCTTTCGTCCGCGCCTCACGAATAGCCACCTTCGTAACCGCCCGCAGCGCGTCATTCATTCTGTACCTGAACGCCTCCATCTGGCTCTTGTTCAGATTATACGGCTCGACCGTCCTGCCCTGCTTTGCCTGTTGCCTGATGATCTTGGCCAGTACCTTTTCGTCGCTTTCGGCAGACTTCAGCGTAGTTGGCTTGTGTTTTCCAAACAGCTCCTTCGGGATGACAAACGAGAGAGCGATACCGGTCCGACCGGCTCTCGCCGTACGTCCTATCCGGTGAATATACGACGAAGAAGACGTCGGTAGATCAAAGTTTATGACCGCCGCGACGTTCTTGAAATCGATTCCTCGGGACACACCGTACTCTTCGTCTTTCTTGTGTGTCTTCCTCTTCTTCTTCGGTTGTGCAGGCTCCTTTTCCGCATCCGCGTTCTCCCCCTTTCTCGAAGATTTCGCATCCTCTTTCGACTCCTCTTGCTCAGCGGCGGCGGCACCTGCCTTCTCGTCCATAAACACCTCACTCTTCTCGTCAGACGCGATAATGATATCATAAATACCCCTGTTGAATTCCTCAACCACCTTGATCCGTGTGTTGATAGGCAGCTCCGAGTTCAAGATACAGCTCCGGATGCTGAACTGCTCAAAGAAGAGCTTGAGTCGGTACGCCCGGTCGATGTCGGCCACGAAAATGAGAGACGGCCCTTTGACAAGCTGCAGCTTGAAGATCAGATAAGAAATTAACCACTTGTCGTCCTCGGCGCATTTCACGTAGAACTGCGTGAGCTTCTCGTCCTCGGGCCCCAACTCCTCCTTCAGATCCAGCAAAGTCGGGTTGCGACAGAGGATCCCCTTGAGCGTTTCCAGTTCGGCCGAAAGCGTCGCGCTCATCATGATCGTCTGCACCCCCTTGGGCAGCGACCGCGAAATGTTCTCCATGTCCTCATCGTAGCCGTACGACAGAACCAGATCCGCCTCGTCCAGAATCAGGTGCTGCAGCTTGTCGAGCGAGAGGGCCGACGAGTTGACGCTGTGCCAAGCTCTGGCCGGCGTAGCCACGACAATATCGGGCACGTTTGCCAGCAGCGACCGGAGAACCGCGTCCGACACGTTTTCCGTCAACTTGGCGACCTGGATATCTTTGGTGCAGAAGGCGGAAAACTGCTCGATGGTTTTGTAAACCTGGTCGGCAAGCTCGCGCGTCGGGACTAGGACGAGTGCGGCGGTGAATGGTGTAGGGTTGGTCTGGTGTTTCAAGGCTCAGTTAGTTAGCTAGGCTTCAATGCAACAGGTTTTCTCTCTCTCTCTCTCTCTCTCTCTCTCTCTCTCTCTGTGTGTGTGTGTGTGTGTGCTATCACACAAAGAACCAAACGTACAGCTTTCCGCTTTAGAATAGTAGAGAGCGCAGGGAGGACATAGGCTGCCGTCTTCCCGGACCCCGTCTTTGCCTTGCAAAGCACATCCTGGCCGTCGAGGGCAAGCGGAATCGCCTTGCGCTGCACAAGTGTTGGCTTTTCGAAGCTCTGCTTCGCCACAGCCTGGACCAGTCGTGGGTCCAGACCAAGCTCTGAAAACGATGGTTCTGCTGGTCGTTTTTGCTCCCTCTCTGGCTTGCTGCTATCCGGTGTTGCTATTTGGCCGCCGGCTTCCGTTGCCGCTATCGAAGGCGACGGCTCGTCGTTCTGGTCCAACTTGCGCTTGAGCGCCATCGGATTATGGAAATAAGTCGTTCTTTAACGGAGAGGAAGCTATCGGTTGGGCGACGAAAACGTGTTGAATTTATTCGGAAGTAGGGAATCCCAAACCGTTTCTTTCTCTCTGCACTGATGGGTTGGTATGGTGGAGGGGAAACAATTCATAGCGATAACGACAGGAAAATTTCAATGGAGAACTCGATAAAGCGGACCGCTTGTCTGGCATTCTGATTGGGTGTTAGATACTCCGCCTGTATGCATCTACAGTGGAGAACACACCAAGACCCCATAAAGCTTAATCCGACCCCCCACAGTGAGTAAGGTGCCGCCGCACTGATTCGAGCCTGTACGACTCGAGGGTTGGCCATTGAACTGAAAGTTGAGCCTGCAAACATTCACCTTGATTCGAGGTGAAAAGATAGTTAATTTCTCACAATAGGGGCTGTGATTAAGTTTCTGGCATGGACACAAATTGTAGTGCAGGGCGATTCTTTCTCATAGCATGTTAAGCAATTCACAATTCGAATCCGTACCTACCACCAAACTAACACCATCACTTCCCTGCCTGGAACACTAACAACCGACCAGGGACAATTGAGGAAGCACTAGACAAAAGAGGAACCGAAATAGTCATTACGCTTACATGTTGTACCGATACGGAGTAGGGAAACGATACAAACTAATGAAACACCTTGGACCCCAACATTAGCAACTCATTCTCCCTTTTTGGCAAACACGTTCAATAATCCATCGCTGTTTTCCTAGTTAAAGAAAACTCGATTTCGGGGAAGTTGAGGAAAGGAAAAGAAGATAGCCAGTTTGCGTCGCCGATCATATGGGTGCAGTGCCCTAACCCAACATCCGAACCCCAAGGCCAACAGACGAGAACATAGATTCTGGAAGATCACCATACGTAGCTACCATGACTAGGAAAGAAGGAACATCTTTATCATCACAAACCATCTTCGCAAACCCGACAAAAGGCTCGAATAGCACCTTGAATGCTTATTGACTTGACCACCGGACAGGCCGGCGAGGAGTCGCCGCCGCTCTGGGCGCATTAAGAGATCGTGGCGGTGTACTGACTGATTCATACCGCACAGAACCTGACGATGGCGTGACGGCTGTGGAGAATCAGCTGAGGGATTTGTAGGATCCGGTTTGTAGGATCCCGCAAAGACGGACTCGAAGTATTAGGCGTGGGCAGGTAATCTCTATTGCGCTCCTGTCGTACCTAAGCAGCATCGCGATTCGAAAGAGACTGATCCCCAGCACCATCTCGCAGGCTGCTTTCCTCCTAGTAGCGGGTACGGTCCCAGTCGCGCGGTTGGGGGTAGTCTGGTCTCGGATATCCGCCGTCACGAGGAGGGAAGTCTGGCGGAGGAGGACGGCGGTCATACGGGGCTCGTCCATTCATATATGGATCAGGAGGGTAGTCACGGGGGGGACGGTAGGGGTCATCATAACGTCCACCTCGAGGAGCCACGTAATCATCAGCCGGGACGCGTCGTGGCGGTGACCTGTATCCGCCTCTTCGGTCCTCGTAGTAGTCTCGTCGCGGAGGTGGAGATCGGTCACGGTATGCTTCTCTATAACCTTCACCCCGGCGAGGGCTCCAGGCGCGAGGAGGCCCGCGTCGATCATAGTCATCAACCGGAGGCATATGGGGTCGACGTGGAGAGCGTGAACGAGCACGGTCACCTCTGGGAATGTCCGGCTGGGTCTGGTTTATTTAGTCAGTGCCGTCGACGTGCGTGAATCTCGGGTACGCCTTACGTTGGCAACGCAAACCACGCGCTGGCCTTTGAACTCGCGGTTGTCCAATTTCTCGACTGCAGTTCTCAGGTCGCCTGCAGTCTCAAACTCGACAAATCTGCAATGTGAAATTAGAATCGGACATCAACCGCAATGGATTGGGAACTTACCCTTCACCGTTTCCATTACGGCCAGTCTCGCTGTAGACAACGTCAAGGCCGGACTGTCGGGCAAAGTCTTTCAGGTCCTAAATCCAGAATCGATGTAAGTCGAAGAAGTCCAGGTCTGATAATGGCGCTATTATCCCTTGCGAGAGAACCAGTTTCCAAGTCCAGTAAACCAAGCGTGCCAGAAGGCTGTAATCCGGCCTTGGATTCCTCCATAAACTCGCTCAAGATACCAAGAAAAACCGGGCAAAGAACGGAACGGGGATATTGGATGGAGCCGAAGATACATTCAGGGAGCTCGGTCATTTGGATGGCGCCAAGCAAGAAGAAGACAGGCCCCATCAACATAGATTTGTGGCAAAGTAGGAATGAATTCCTGGCAGGGCGACCAAAACCCTGAGACGGCGGCTATCCATCTCGGGCTAGGGAAAGGTGCGGCCTGTTACCAAAAAGGAAGCCTGGGGAACATCGATGGCAATCCCCGGAGAAGGAAGTGGAAGGGTAACAGACCTGCCAGCTGGTATCATTGGGAAGTCCAGTAATTTGCATTCGGTGTGGTGTACGCCGAGGCCGGGGAGCGCTGTTGCGCTCGTTGTTGAAGGCGCCTCCTTCACGATTGCGGGTTCCGCGGGCAAATTGAACTGTCAGGCGCTCACCCATGAAGTCGGATCCATCTTGAGAGAGCAGGTCGTTAGCCAGGAACGGATTTTGAGCGATGCGATTGGAAAGGTCCTTTGGGAGTCCATAACGTACGGAAAGCTGTAGATGAATGACCGGTTAGCTAAGTGCAAGAGCAGGTTCATGGTAGGGAAGAGCAGCTTACCAGGCACAACGTCCCTGGCATCCATGGCGTCCTTGTATTCGATGAAGCCGAAGCCATTCATCAGCTTAATCTCAGTAATCTCGCCAGTTCCATGTTTTGCGAAATGGGCCTCCACATCGGCTTTGGTCGCTGCAGCAGGGAGTTAGCATGTTTGGGCAAGGGGAGCGAGTTCTTGAAGCCCCCCCCGGAGTTGCGCGGAGTGCGGGTGTGCTCGCGACTTACCATTCCGGGGCAGATTGCCCAGGTAAAGACGCGTAGACGATACCTCGGTCATCGTGTCAGAGCTGTTCATCAAATGGCGACGATGTCAAATGGTCCGCGCGAGAGGAAGAACCCGTGGAGAGGGCGACGGCTACGGCCGGGGTGGGGGGTTGTTGAGGCAAGCTCACAAGCTGCCAATTCCACCGGAACCTGGGGAAGACCTGGAGCCTCGTGTGGGCTAACCTGAAACTCAGATAATAGCCTGTGCCTGCAAGGCAGAAGATGTTAGTAGAAGGGGCGTCGATGGCAGAAGCGCGTATCGGAATTTGTGATCAAAAAAGGCCGTTAAGATACGGATATCCGTCGCGAAATGTGTAGAGAGACAATCAAAGCTCCAGCTGTCGTGAGTCGTGTCTTAGCGGTGCGATGAACGGGGACAGGAAGGCAGAAGGCGGAAGGGAGGGGTGGCTGGCGGTGATGGAAGTTGAAAAGTAGGAAAATTCGGTTAGCGGCTGGGGTGAGAGGAAGAACGACAGCGGCCGGCCCACTTTACTAGTGTAGCGAGCCAGTGAACTAAGCTCTGATGAGTGTGTGCAGCCAATCACGAGCTCGAATCCCGTGCCAAAGCTTTGCTCATCCATGATCAAACGACTCTTGACAGCCCTGGTCCACACCAATGTACCACTCGCCGCCGCCTCAGGAAAAGAGTGGCGCTGGGGAATTGCCGTTTCGTCGCAACCCACAGCACGTGTCACTCCGTGAGAATGAGATGACAACCGACAGACTTTCTGATTGTTGTGGATGCCGATCATCATGAAATAATAACCTACGAGCTTCAACCTCACCAATCTCCAGCACATCCGTACGGGTCCGTAATACAACTCCACGAGTACGAAGGCAGGACCTAATTATCAGAAGTATAATCTGTCGGGGATCGATTCGTTGGAACCCAAAGAGCCCATCGTCCCAGGCATAATCAGTACAGTAAAGCCTTGTCCAAATAATCCGAGTTCATGGCGTGAGGGCAACATCTCACTCCTCTTCCAACGACCTCATCCCCGAACTGTCGGGCACATTCCACCACCAGTTCCACTATGGGGAGCTTTGCTATCCATACAGGTACATCTTTCGATCCTCCAAACCCCCACTTCACTAGTCTTCTCTTCCTTATTCATCGCCCTGCAGATGCAGAATTATGTAGCAAAATGCAGAAGCGGGATATGCATCCGGTCTGCATACCTACACATTCACAGATCAGTTTATTTTTTCCTACCGGTAGGCGCGGCGGCCAAGAAGGGGTGGTTGCAGTGGGTAGCCGGATACATTATACCGATGCAACACTGCCTACCTTACTCTACACGCACTCCTACCTATGTATGTACCTATGAATACCTACCATAGGTCGTCCCATCATGATGCCAGCCATTCCGGACATCACTCTTGGTGATAACACGATGAGTATGAAATCTGACTGACAGGTTCTTTCCTTCAACAGAGTATAGGTAATGATTCAAATAGACCAAAGGAATAATATGTGTTTAAGAAAAAACCAAGGAAAACAACGACAACGCCAAGTGCTATGCAACCCAGACAACAATAGACCGTCCAACTAACTTTCGACCTAGTAGACCTACTCATACCGGGCATCATCCATTTTAGGACATTGCCCTCACTC
Organism: Apodospora peruviana; assembly: GCA_033439685.1. Lineage (NCBI taxonomy): Eukaryota > Fungi > Ascomycota > Sordariomycetes > Sordariales > Lasiosphaeriaceae > Apodospora > Apodospora peruviana. Next base: position 1,265,621 of record JAUEDM010000005.1, on the reverse strand, counting down.
GCTCACTCCTCGCCAAACAGGATATCGATAACCTCGTCCAAGAACGTAAACGCAAGATGGGCACTATTAAATATGTCAGCCAACAACAACCCTATATACACACACTCAAGAAAATCACAAATTCAGAGAGAGAACCTACTTCAACCGCGAATTATTCAAAGTCGCAAAAATCCTCCTGCTTGCAGCCTGCGCATTCAGCCGTCCAACCACACTCCCAGCCAAATCCGGCACCAGCGTAGCCAGCATCAAGCTCGCCTCCGTCCTCGTCTTCGCCTTCTGCGCCGCCGTCCTCGGCACCCGGTTTCGCTGCTGCTGGCCAGAAGGCCACATGGCGTCCCTCAACAGCCCGATATGCTTCAGCAGGGCATCCTCCTGCACCAGCATTCGGACATTGTCCCTCAGCTTCCGCTCGATCGTCCCGCCCAGCAGCTGATGCAACACCACCACAACCGCCCGTCCCCTCAACCAATTATTCCCCCTGTTCAGCTCAAATACCTCCAGAAAGATATCGCAAATCGGCTTCACAAACGGTTCCCCCCCCACCAGCTGCTCCCCAGGCTTATTGCTATTGGCAGTACTGTCAAACGCCTTCAGCTCCGCCTCGGCCTCCGCCACGCTCAAGCCGTTCCCTGCTGCATCCTCGTCCACAGTCAACGGCATCGGCATCGTGTTGAGCTGGCTCGTAGCCGCGGCAATCAGATTCTGACCTGCCAGGCTCAGCTGGTCCAGCACCGGGATGCTCCCCAGTATATCCTCCATCCCGTCCGCGACCGAATCGTACAGCCGCGTGATCATGTCCTTCTTGTCCTCGCGGTCCAGCGGATCCTGGTTACCACTTCCTCCCTGTTGTCCACCAATAACACTTTGCGAAAGAAAAGCTCTCAGATCCCGACTCCGGCAAACATCGGGCAGCAGCAACAGCTCGCTCAGATACTTCTCCAGCGCAACCCGTCGCTTCTGCAAGAAATCGCTCTGCAACTTCATCACCATGCGCCTCCTCGGAAAGTCCAGGTTCCGGACCGACGGATATCTCGACCTCAACTTCTGATGTAAATCCAAAAATTCACTGTAGCGCCTCTGAATAACCCACGTCGCGGCAGGCATCTTCTCCCCCGCGTTCCTCGACACCTCGATCGCATAAATAGCGTACTCTTTCCCGTCCTCCTCCTTCCCAACCTGGATACCTTTAATCTTGATCGTAGACCGCCCGTACAGACTGTTATCGCTCTCCTGGATGACATATTGTTGCCTCTGCAGCTCTTTGCGCCGGATCTCCCTTCCCAAACTAGCCTTGGACTTACGTAGAATCCTCAGTTCCGCCGTGTTGTTCGTCAACTCCGCCTTGCGTAGGAGCGAGTCCACCACAGCATCCTGAGCGACCAGCCGATCGATATCGTTGGTCAGGACAGTGATAGCTTCCGCCAGACCGAGGTCTCCCGGCGCAGCCTCGTGCACGGCGTCCACGTCCTCGTCGTTCCTCTCGTCGTCTGAGTCATCGCGCTCGTCCGGTAGGAACCTCTCTTCATCGCCAAACAGATCGTCATCCACAAAGACACCAATCCGTGATGCCGCGCTCACAAGTCCCAAGGACGCCAAGCTGGGTTTCTCGGGATCTTTAGAGGAGGAGGAGGACGGCTGCTGAGGCCGACCAACATCGAGCGACGTTCTACCCGACCGAGGCAGATCGACCGAGCCACGAGCAGAGCGGGGAGCGTCAATCGAAACGCGTTTACCCAAGAAGCCCAGCTCGGGCGACGAAAAGATGCTCGAACTAGCATCCCCATTCCCCATGTTGCCAAAAAGCGACTGTCGGAGATCCTCCGCCGTCGGCGGCTGGCTATCCTCCATGATATTATTCAGCGCCTCCTCCATCGCCTGCACAACATGGGTATCCGGGACAGGCGGGGCGCCGCCGCCCATATCCTGATCTAGGCTCTGCACCGAATCGGCCAGCCCATCGTCTCCAACATCGTCATCGTCAAACAGCGGCGTAGCAGCAGCGTCTTCGTCTATAGATCGCCGCGAGGCAGCAGGAGCCAACGAATCGATGCCGCCATTGTTGCTGCCGTTAACGTTCATGGCCCTAAGATCCGACGCGGATCCTGCTCGCCGGGTACTGGCGCCGCCGCCCGCGTATAACCTCGGGGCTAACCGTGATACCGGACTAGGCCTTGTGGGTTGGTACGACGATGCTCGCGTGAGGGATTGAGCTCTCGTTGAGGAAGATTGTCCTCCAGAACTACTGCTGTTCGGAACGGTCGCCATCGGTAGGGTCAAGATAGTGGATGCCTCTTCGGAGGCAAGCGCTTTGTAGAACAGATCCGACTTCTTGAAGTTTTTGAAGTGCTTCACGCGCATCTCTTCCAACACTGCACTTTGCGCTCGCAAAATAGCCCTGCGCGCTCTGTAATATTGCTCGGGCGTGGCACCTTTGCCCGCTCTGAGAAATTCCTGGACGGTTCGTTTTGACGATTCTGGAACCTTCAGTTCTGGTTTGGATAGATATGCAGCCTCAATCTGCGCGAGGTCTAGTCGATCCGAATCCGTCCACGGTGGTAATTGCAATGGTAATTGTTCTCCCTCGGGGCCGTCGTCCTCCAGCGGGTTGCGAAAACCATCTACAACAAGCCAGAATTGGACTAGAGGCATAAGATCCTGCCTGTCCATGTACTCCATGAAATAGGAAAGGGCCGACGGGTCTCGAAGAAGGTCTGTAAGTGATGCACTCTCCAGCTTCGACGCAGAAGGCGGCGCAAACCCCGTGGCTTGGGCGAGCGCCCGTCGATCGCCGCCGGCTGCTAGGTGCTGGACCTTTTGGTCTAGCAGCTTTTTGCCCATCTCCAGCCGGCGCAGGTAGACCTGGTCCACACTCTCTTGCTGCGAATCTTTCTTGAGCTGGCTAGCCACTTCACTCCGAAATCGTCTCGCGTCCGACAGGTTATTGGTTTTCCGGATCGCCCGGACGAATTTCTCGAACTTTCTTTCGCTATCGGCTGGCGTCAGACGAGGAAAGCTCGTCGGCTTGCTGGCCTTGGGGGCTGGCGAGGCATGTTGGTCCAAAGCTGCCCGCAGTTTCCGAACTGTCGATCGGTCCTGGAGCATACTCCGTCCATAGCTCTCCATCAACTGATTCCAGGTATCGGGCTCCGCTAACATCTGCATGACTGGAAACATGACGGCACACGAAGTGATCTCCCGAATTATTGTCGAGACAGGCCTTGAGTTTAGGAGACTCGCCGCCAGGACCCTAGGCAAGACCCGTGACATGGTCTTCCTCAGGTAGTCTTGCTGCACCGTCTTGGTATCGGAGAACGCCAGACTCGTGGCCGGATGCAGCTTGCCATCCCTGTATTTCGACGCTATTGCCAGGTCCAACTCTTCCGTCTCCGTGACTGATCGGTTCAGCTTGCGGCCCCTGATGGACCGCTCGGCATCGTAGAAATCGTGAAAGTGCGCCGTCATGATGGGCACGAGACGCGTCGTCAGCACCTCGGCGAGATCGATCTCGGCGAGCCGGTTGCGGATCCTCAGGAGGGCGCATCGTATGATTTTGTCGACCTCATCGGTAAACACGGGGTTCTTGCTAATGCTGGCATACCAGACCTGCACGAAGTCGCGGATGATGTAGCCGAGCAGCTCGTCGAGCGCGGCTTCGACCTTAGGCGATTCAGGACATAGCGACGTCTTCACATATGCTTGTCGTTGACGGAGCGCAGAAACCTCCGTCCTCCACGCCTCCGCGCCGAGAAAGGCAACACCTTTCGGTCGTCGGGTGCTCCGGGCCTGCCGGGACCATGAGCCGCGGGATGTGAGCAGAAGTAAGGCGGCGAGCAGGGCAATGGTGAGGACCATGCCGGCGATGAAGGCGTAACCTGCCCAGCGCAGGGTTGGAAACCAGTTGACGGCATAACCCCAGGCGATAAAACATGCAACACCGGCAAGGGCTATATCTCTCCCTTGAAGGGCCATAATCCAGGGCGGGCATGTGACGGCGGTCGTCGCCGCATTGTTTGTGAGCTGTGGAATTGCGTGTGTTTGGGAGGTTCGTTATCGATAGCGGAGCTCGCGCGTCACAGCCCCAGGTGCCTTTGATTGACCCCTGCAGGGACAGGGGTCGGGGTACCTGGTCTCGGGAGGGTGGCCGCTGGAATTTAGGGGCACACACAGTGTTGTTCTACAAAGTCAACAAGCCCCAGCTTTTGATTTACACATCCGTCCAAACATCAATTCGCATTCAGGGGCAACCATTATCTGTGGCCACTGCGGAATCCATTGTATTTTGGCTGTCACTGAAATCGCAGATCTGAGAACGTGCTATGTCTGCACCCATCGGCATCAGGAGACCGACGAAACTGATTTATACCCAGACTCGACCTTTCATCGCTACCAAGTACAGGTAGGGCATCGATCGCAATGGCCTATGCCTTTTCCTTTATTTCGCAGAATCCCTCCGCTATAAAAGCACAGGATCCTCCAGCCTCCTATAAAGCGCAACATATTTCTGTCCACTGTGCCTCTCCACCTTCTTGCCCTCCTCCGTCTCCGTCCTCATGATCGCGACACACGGATCAGCCTCCTGTTCCTCCTGCGAGACCCTCTCGAACAACGGGTGGGCATCGAAGTGTCCAACCATCCATTCATGCAGATCCGGCACGTCGGTAATGGTATAGACAATACCCCCAGGACGCAGCACGTACGCATACTCCGAGTTCAGCGTCGTAGACACAATCCTCTGCTTATGTTTCCTCGCCTTGAAGTGGGGATCTGGGAAGCAAATAAAAATCTTGGAGAGCTGCCCTTTCTTGAAGAAATTGGGCATGAACTTCATCGTGTTGGCGCGGAGAACCGTAATGTTTCGATATTGCTTCGTTTCCGCGTTCTGAGTTCTGAGCGCTTTGATTCTGTCTTCCACAAACTGTGTTACCGAGACGCGAATCTCGAGTCCTGATGAGAACGTTAGTGAATACTTTTCATGGTTGTTGTTATATTTCACGTGTACTCACCTAATATCAGCGTGTCTGGCATAACAGGCGCAAGTGCTATCAGCAAGCCACCGAACCCGCACCCGATGTCTGCCACTTCGATATCTTTGATCAGCCTTTTTGGCTTGACTAGTACCGCGTCGCCATCTGCTAATATCTCAGGGTCTATTGGTTCTTGGTCTGCTGACTTCTCGTCTGCTGGCCCATCCTCTTCCACATGGTCTGGATACATTGACGACCAATCCATCAGATCTGGGTTCGGGGGGCTAGTATGGTGGTTAGTTTGACGACGTCCAGGTATTAATCTCAAAGAAACACTCACTATATCAGTTTGTGGTCGGAGAAGGGGTTGGCGTGAGCCCTTTGACGATAGAACTTCTTTCGCGGCAGCTCAGTGACTCCATTCTGTCGAAGCGCAGCCCGGTAGTCCTCTCGCTTCTGGCGCTTGTCTTTTAGTTTGACCATATTTTCTGGGATGAATTCGTCTCTGTTGTTGGTTAAGTTTGAGATCAATACTTCGAAAAACTGGTTTGCAGACGTGGTGTGGTCCTGTTGAAATTGGTTGATGGTGAACCGTGAACCTAGAAGGTGAGTCGAGCAACTTCGGTCAAAAATTCCCAGGATGCTGAGACTTACTCGACCCCTGTCACGGCTGCATGGCGGTACAGTTCAGCGCCCATGTGCACACAGTGCGTATGCGGAGATGGTGACTGCCCCGCTATCGGCACATGCCCGCATATCAACGTTTTTTGGGATGAGAACCCCGCGATCTCCAGTATGACGAGCTCACTTGGACGAAAGAATTGTTTTTCCTCCCATTCTCCTACCGACCAAGGCGAAAAGACCAATTACTTCTCTTAAAATGTCTTCCGTGCGACAAGTCAACATTGCCATAATTGGTGAGTTATTCTCCAAATCTCTGAGCAATGTTCCGGTCTCATTGCTACCACAAGCCACTAACACGACCACAACACAGGCGCTGGCGGGGTAGGCAAATGCTTCCTCTCGCAGCTCGTAGCTCTCGCTCAACGCCGACCCAGCCCGAAGCTGGTCCTCTGCTACATCAGCACGAGCAAGAAGGCCGTCTTCAGTGATGACTACTCGGCCATCGGCATCGACAATGCCCTGTCGGCGCTTGCCTCGTCCTCTCAGACCCCGCTTGCCCTGTCCAACCTCGTCACCTACCTAGCTGCCTCAGGCTCCAAGACGGTCCTCGTCGACAACACAAGCTCGACGGATATCGCAGACGCATACCCTTCTTTCCTAAAGAGCGGAATTAGCATTGTGACACCCAACAAGAAGGCCTTTTCGGGGTCTTACAAGCTATGGCAGGATATATTCGGCGCCAGCGCACAATCCGGAGCTCGTGTGTTCCACGAGTCCTCCGTCGGAGCTGGTCTACCCGTCATCTCGACACTAAAGGATCTAGTGGAAACCGGTGACGAAGTCACAAAGATCGAGGGCGTGTTTAGCGGTACCATGTCGTTCCTCTTCAACTCGTTTGCTCCGACATCGGGCTCGGGCGGCAAGTGGTCCGCAGAGGTCAAGAAGGCTAAGGAGCTTGGCTACACGGAGCCAGACCCGCGGGACGACCTGAATGGGTTGGATGTGGCGCGCAAGCTGACGATTCTTGCTCGCTTGGCCGGTCTTGAAGTTGAATCACCCACTGCTTTTCCTGTACAGAGCTTGATCCCCAAGGAGCTCGAATCAGTCTCGAGCGGCGATGAGTTCCTCGAGAAACTTCCCGAGTTTGACTCGCAGATGGAGGAGACCAAGGTCACGGCGGAGAAGGAGGGCAAGGTGGTTCGATTTGTGGGCAGCATCGACGTGGCTGCAAAGCAAGTCAAGGTCGGCCTGGAGAAGTTTGATCGCTCTCACCCTATTGCTGCTCTCAAGGGCAGTGATAACATTATCAGCTTCTACACTAAGCGGTACGGAAGCAATCCCTTGATCATCCAGGGTGCCGGCGCCGGCGGTGAGGTAACAGCCATGGGCGTGACGAGCGATCTTCTCAAGGTGCTGGCTCAGCTATCATAGACAGATCTGCAAAACGTGTACCCATTCGCATCATAAAACCCAAGCTTCAAATCAGGGTCGTTGTTGCTCTGTTTCTGACCGCACCATATCTTGCGTTGCTGCTGATTGCGTCCTCCCATGTCTATCCACACATGAAGCATCTAACTGCGTCACCTGTCCTTCTTGGAACTGTCATCTGCGTTTGGGTGGTTGATTCCATCGACTACCGCTTTCTGCGGTCGAGGGAGGAGTCCGAATCGAGAGGCAAAATTTCTCCAGCCGTAGAGAGCGATGTCGACCACGATCGATAGAATGATGAAGGCAGTCATGAACCAGAAAAGCACGTTCTAGAACCCCGTTGTAAGCAGAAGCTCGTTGGGCACAGAGGCTTGTACCGGCACTCACAAAAGTTGTGGATATCACTGTCACTATGAAGTCGCACACAACTAGTACGGGGCGCAGATACCGGCCGACTTGGGTAACAACGTCGGCCATCTTTCCGGGCGATGACAGGAATTCGATTTTTGGTTGCATTGGGCGAGCTGCTCGCCCGTCAGAGAGCGCACTCAGTCCTCTGGACAACCTCCCTGAGAGATGGCGGCAGTAAGGCTGTCGCTTTGTTGCGCACGACGGTCTGCGACTCTGCGTGGTTCAGTCGGGAGGATTGCGTTACCAGCTATGGAACAGCGTGTTCGGGGTTCAAGTCAAGTCGGGGTTGATCACGTCGTGGTAAATACGGAGGAGTAAAACTTCCATGAGGACCCGACACAGCACAGAAGATATCCTAGGGACCAACGAAAGAGCGACGGTGATAGGAAGGGAAGGGTCGCGTGAGCGCGTGCGATAAAGGCGGCCCAGGATCAGTGAGTGGTGTGAGTTGGACGATGGAAGGAGTGATGGATTCCCACGCCACGGGTTTAAAGCTACCGGGCAGCAATGACGACTTTGGTCAAGTAACGGGAGGGGAGAGCCGTGCAGTGGCAGGATGACAGGTTCCAGTTGCGCTCTCCACTTTCCCACTCCAGATCGACAACCCGTGGTCTGGGGAAGCCCCTAGCCAAACAGTGCAAACGAAGCTGGTCGCACACTGTACAGATTAAGCTGCAGTGTTTCACCCCACTCATTCTTCCGTCTCGACTCCCGAGACAGAAACATCGAAATGTCGTTCTTAACTTGAAGCACCTACATATATCCAAGATACCGTCCACAGCTACCAAGAACACTTGAAAACCCCAGTCTCATTTCAAACCCAGACACGCTAGGACAATCGAAAGACTCCCGACGATAAATCAAAAACAAGCCTCCTCCCCTAACGGCAAATATGCCCCAAGATCCGCATCTCTACGGACAAGCTCCGCCCAAGAAGAAGCAGAGGAAAGAGATGGAACTCCCCGGCTCGCTGGCGTTCACGTCACAACTCAGCTCTCTACTCGCCACGGCAACAACAAACAATACATCATCCTCTTCTACCTCGCCAACAGCGTCCGCCGCCCGCCCGCGACCCTCCAAGTCCAAGACAACAGACCTCTTCAACGGCGCCAAAGTAAAACGGAAAATCAAACCCAACGACTCCAAGCAAAATGGCAATAAGTTGACCCTCAAAGAGACGCTCGGGAGCACCGAAGACGAGAAAGCCGAGCGCCTGCTCGCACGCCGCAAAATGGAATCCAAAGCCCGCCTGTACGCCGCCATGCAGCGCGGCGACTACGTCGGGCGCGAGATCGGCCTGGTAGATTTCGACAGGAAATGGGCCGAACAGAAAAAAACCAACTCCCCCAACGACTCCTCCTCCTCTGGAGACGACTCCTCGTCTGAAGAAGACACAGAACTAGTCGAATACACAGACGAGTTCGGCCGCGTCCGCAAAGTCACCCGCGCAGAAAAGGTGCGCATGGAGCGCCGCGTCGCCAGAGGCCAAGCCTCGGCCGCCGAGTTGGAGGTCATGTCAGCCCGCCCCAAGGCGCCCGAGAACCTGATCTTCGGCGATGCAGTTCAGGTTTCGGCGTTCGAGGCCCAGGACGCCGACGCGATGGAGCAACTGGCCCGCAAGCGCGACCGCAGTGCCACGCCGCCGCCAGCGTTGCACTACCAGGCCGACCGGGAGATCCGCACAAAGGGAGTGGGGTTCTATGCTTTTAGTAAAGACGAGGAGAAGCGTACGGCCGAGATGGCTGCGCTCGAGGCCGAGCGCGTGAGGACGGAACAGCTACGTATGGAAAGGGAGGAGAAGGTCGCGGCGCGGAGGAAGGAGATTGAGGAGCGCAGACAGGAGATTGGTAAGCGGAAAGCGAAAAAGTTGGCGGATAGTTTCCTTGAAGGGCTGGGTAAGGATATGTTTACGCCATCGTCGGTGGATGCGGATGGTGGTGGTGGTGGTGATGTTAAGGTGCGACGTGAGCCATGAGCACTGAGCAGTGGGATACGCCTCTTGTATGCACATGGAAGATCTGTCATATGTATCATGTGTGTTCTTGTTTTATTTCATGAATAGAGATACCCGCGATCTGAACTACTAGCATAGTCGGTCAGTCCAAGTAGATTCACTCCCCCCTTCCAGGTTTACTTACTCGTCATGTATGTGAAGATATCACAAACATCCATAGGTGGTTAAGGATGAATATACTTTCCTCGTACCTCTGAGCCAATACATAAGCACGCACCCGCCAATAATGCTTACACGTAAAATACACCACAATCATCATGGCCATCCAATTATGGACCAGAAGTATTCATACAACAGATCACAAACATAAACCCCCCTCCTCCTCTGGATAAGAAGATGCCATGCTCACTCCCCGGGACCACCAGCTTTACTCGCCGTGGAGTGCGCTGTCCCCGGCCGACTCCCGCCCAATCTCTTCAACTTGCTTCCCGCCTTGGCGCCAAAGAGACTCTTGACCCTCCTCAACCTTGACATCATAGCCTGGTCCTTCTTCTTCTTAATCTCCTCGTCATACTCTCCCTCCTCATTCTCCGCAACAATCCCTTCCTCCTCTTGCGCTGCACCTCCCGGCATAGACGGTCCCAGCCGTGACTGGTGCCTTCCATCAGACGTAAGCGGTCTTCGCTCAGGCGTCTTCATCACATTCGTCGTCCGTAAATCGCTCACCGTCAGACCACCACTCAATGTCGTCTGCGGCGGAACCGAGCTCTTACTCCTGCTATGCACGACCGAAGTTCGTTGACGAATGAACGCCTCATTCCGAAGCACCTGCACCAGAATCTCCCAGCCGGTTTTGTCTTCTCCGCTAGGTCTGGCGCCCGAGTTGCGCTGCGCTGCATGGTTCTTCCAGGGACAGAAGAAGCGGTGCTCGCGGAGCGGGTCGAGGTGGTCCATTGGCGCCGGCACGAGGATCTGGTTGGTCTCTGGGTCTACTTCCTTGCTTCTGAACATCCAGAGGCCGAGGCGCCGGAGGCAGGTGTGGCAGGAGGCAGAGTTGGGGACGGGTCCGATGCGCGCGTTGGAGAGGCCCTGCCAGCCTAAGATTGCCAGGGTCAGGGCTGAGCGGTTCGGTGGTGGTCGAGAGGTTGGTGGTGTGGCGAGAGCCTTGTTGATCGGCGGAGGAGGTTCGGTAAAGAAGTTGTGTGGCAGATATGTGAGAACGACGTCAAGGTTGAGGCCCTCCGGTAGGCGAAGGTTGAACTCGTAAGGGAGGAATGTTGATCGCTCGCATAGTTCGTCGTATCGCTGGCGCAGGTCTTTAAGCGCAAGTTTAGGGTTGGGAAGTGGAAGGCGAAGAAGTGAATCTAAAGGAAACCATGTTAGCAATTGGCTATAACACGTTGTCATGGAGCATTCTTACCATCACATCCTCGCCTCCTCCACAGGCAGTCCTCCGCATGCGACGTGACCATCATGTCCCGGTACATATCCACCACCGACTGGGCGATCTCCGACGCTATCAGGACCGCGATCTCCTTCCCATCCACCTCTTTCCTATTCAGCTTGACGACCAGCTCCCGGCTGCAAAGCGTACACCTGACGCGCTCCTTGCCCTGGCATACCCAACCGCGCTTCGCCCACTCCACCTCGTTGACCGGATCAGGCTTCGGCGTCCAATCCGTCAGCTCTTGAAACGTCGCCAGCCTCCGCAGCAACTGCTCCCGATCACCGGGACAATATTTCGGCTGCTGCTGGAGTTGTCCATCTTTTGCCTCTTCCCCATCACTGGTACCAGAAATCGGCTTCCCGGTCGTCCATTTTCTCAATGTTATATTCGAAATAGTCGTCAGCCCCCTGGAGGGCATCGTTTGCGTCTCGAGCGCACCGTATTTCGTAGACGTCGCGCCGCCACCCCCGCCAACCCGACGCTTCTTGTTGAGGAACTCGTTGTCGGTTTCCATTCTCGAGGACGAGGTAGATACGCGGCGGATCAGACTGTCATTGCTAGGACGTGCAGCAGAAGGATTGTCTGGGCCTTCGGATAATGATTCGGCTGTGGTGGGCCGGTTATTGCTGCTGGTGCTGCCGATCCCCTGAAGGAGGGCATTGAATTTGCGCTTTACCGTGGCATTCATTGTCTGATCGATGTTTCCCACCGTGGAGAACGCTGCGCGCCGCGCTGTCTGCTGGCTGGCTGGCTGAAAGAACTCTGCCGTTTCTTTATTTCCCCAATCGTCGAATTCGGTTTGCCGCCGCTGTACCCCTGGCAGCCAGTGTCGTCCACTGCGCTGAGCTCTTTGAGTTGTCAAGTTTGCTTGCTGTGGAGTCCAGAGGTTGTTTGTTATCTGTGCAGAGAAGAAGAGTTTCTCTACAATTTGACTTGTCGTGGTGCAGGCAAACAAAAGATCTATGTGAAGATGTAGGGTAGACAAGCGGCATGCAATCAACCTATCGAGCTTTCGGTCGAAGTCAACAAAGAAAGCCTGGTCTCCCCAGCGCATATAACGCTGAAGCTTTGGCGAGGGGCGGTCCAGGGCAGTCGCTGTAATTGGCCCGCAGGGTGTGCGTCATTAGCGGCCTGGACCCCCCAATCCACACGCCTTGCGCTAGAAGCCTGTTGTGCCTGTCAATCGACACAGTTCAGATCGTCAAGCAACAGCCGAATGGCGCGCCTTGAGAGTCCAGTTTCACAGTTTTACAGCCGCATGCGCAATGCAGAAGAAGTGGACCCCAGAGAAAAGAGACGAAACGCACACACCTTGTCTGCCTGGTTGCCTCTCAACCTCACTCTCCACACGGTTGTGGTGGAGCCTTTATAGGCTACAGTACGAAATTACTAAAACAACCAATAACAGGAAACAATCAGAGGTTGTATAGTGTAGCGGTCATCACACCAGATTCTGACTGATTCATCTCAGGTCAACCTTCTGGTAACCCCGGTTCGATTCCGGGTACGACCTGTTCTTTTTTCTTTTTTACTCTGCTGTGTTTAGCATCGAATATTCCGCCGTACGGATTTCTTTTTGCTCCAATGGGTAACCCCAGGCTTTAATTTTATTCTTTTCGGAAAGATAAACTCTTTTCTGGTCACAACACAGCTTCTGACTAAGAGTTCTATTTCAAGACTACGCCGCCCTTGACAGCCCATCCGCTTGTGGCTGACTGACCGATCGTGGGTTCGGTGGGTGCCTGCGCCTGCTTCATCCCACAGACGATGTGCTTCATTTCGCTGCCTCGAGACCTCTGATGAGTTCGCCCTAGAGGGTCCCCTCTTGTGCTGAGCGAAGGATGAGCTAGCTCTACACCCCATCTGAGGCTCAAGAAGTTTCTCTCCACCGGCAGGTATTGGGCGATGCGTTGTTCAACCAACTGCAAGCTGTTGGAGGATTTGTTGGTTCAAGCTGGTCTGCTTGACAGCTCTCATCCAATGTCTGGTCTACAGCGAACCAGATGCCCGGAACCACAGCAAATAAACGTGTCGAAGGGCGGTGGATCAGCAGTGGCTGCGCCTGCTTACCTTACATTGCTGGTTCTTCATCTCATGCACCCTTGCCAGATGTCTTGAGCACTGCCTCTGGAAGTCTAGTCTAAGCCGCAGGGTCCAATGTCTTTTTTTTACCAGGGGTGTCTATACCTAGGACGTATAAGCATCCCAGCTCCCAGCTGGTTTCGTCAGATTTGAATGTTCGTCTCATGATTTTGATTCTGTTGTTTTCTTTATTGATATTCAGTATTTCGTTCCTGCCAAGTACTGTGCTGTGTGAGCATCATCACCGTCACTCGCTCCGTGTCCAAACTTCTCCTTTGTCCTCCACCACATACATACCTTGCCTTAATCACCCGACCATCCAAAATGTATCCCTCCGTCCTCCTCCTCGCCCTCGTGACCGTAGCCCCGGCTGCTCTCGCCCATCTCGCGCCGCGGCAAACAGGTACCGCCGCCGCTCCTCCTGCCGCTCCGGCCACAAACGTCAACACGGCACCACCAGCACCTTCACCAACAAATACAATGGACCCGGACATGCCCATGAGCAGCCAAAAGGGCCCGTACAAAGACCTCGCAGCCTGCGAGCTCGCCATCGACACCCTCCTCAGGGCCTTCGGGATGGTGCCCACGCCCAACGCCGCCCTCGGCGCCTTCCTTGCGACCGAGACCCGCGCCGTCTCCGACCCGTGCAGCTGGGTCTCCGACGTGCCCAGCTCGCTGGCCGGCGCCTACAGCGCCTACTCGACCGATCTCGTCGGCGTGCTGAACCAAAACTCGGATCTGATTTCGAAGCTCTCGTCGTGCGTCGACGCCGGCGGCGCGTCCGTCACGCGTGCCGAGGTCGTCACCCCGCTGTTCTCACTGCCCGAGTGTAAGGAGGTTTCCACGTCGGACGGTGAGTCGAGTACCACCGGGCCGGTTACGGTCACTACGAGCTCGACTTTCCGCGGGTTCCCTGCTGCGACGACGACGAGCAGCTCCACGAACGGGGTTAGAGCCACGGGGGTAGCGGTGGCCGGTGTGGCTGCTGCGGCGTTCTTGGGGGTTGTTGGAGCGCTTTAAGTTGCGTTTATAGCAGAGGGAGAGTGAGCGGTTGCTGTTGTTCTGTTCAGGTTCAGAATTGGGTAAAAGGGTTTATGTGAGAGGCAAAGAAGTGTGTTTTTATTTTCATTCACACTGTTCCATATTATATGCCATGCTTTGTAATCGAGACTTTATAAATATAGGTAGATATACCCGTGAGACGAGCGAATCTGGTCACTTTCATCTGCGGTTGCACCTTCTATTGACAAACATGACGGGCGTTAAACGGGCGAGTCTCCTTTTTCAAGATGTTATCTTCCAGGTTGCCAATATCTCGCAACATCTCACCATTGCCTCGAAACAGGCAAAACTGAGATGGCGATCTGGAAGTCATTTCCATCCGAGCCTTGTTGTTGGAAGATCTTGATCAAGCAGTTGACCAGCAAAATAAAAGCGAAGTGAACTGATCGAACCCAGGCTCGATCTGGGGACCTTCAGTGTGTTAGACTGACGTGATAACCAACTACACCATCCGACCTTGTTGATTCGCTTTGCGATGAAGTTTGTCGCCGCGAAAGTGAAATCTTGTGAATGGTTCGGCCTCCCCGTGATCGGGTGCGGATCCGATTGATTTCGGTCCGCGTGCCGATCCGCCATTCCGGAATCTTGGTCGGTATACGAGCACCGAAAAGTCTTGGCTACACGGTGAGGGACTCACGAAATCGGATGTGTTTTTCTTGTTACCCATCCATCTCCGGTGTCTTGTCTCTGGTTAAATCCAGATTGCCGAGCCGGCACATATCGGCCGTCAGTTTCCGGGAATTGGGGTTGAATTGTGCCTCGGCAGTTCAATTCGGGGTCACGTCTCTTTTGAGTCGCTCTTGCGGCACACAACCACACACTCCTTTCCTCCCACGGACAACTTCATGTACATACATGTTGTACCTGGTCGTTATGAGCAGATGACCTGTTATAAAATATCATCCAATTTTATTCAAAAAGTGTTGATCCTATTATACCATGAACCACTTCAGCTAATACAATCCTCTCATCTTACTTCCTTTTACCCCTCTTTCCGCTCTGCCGACAGGAACCGAAGACAAGTCAGCTGAGTACAAACAACACCCATCTCATCACATCCTCCAGTTATGGCTTCATCATTTACCATCAAGGAACATGTCGTCCAGGCACAGCACATCCGCGAATACCCCCACGCGACGGCCCACTCCCAAGAAGAGGTACTCTACCTCTCCTTCAAGCAGTACATCCCCAAGAGCAACCCTACCGCTCAGCTGGGCGACATAACCATCCTCGCCTCCCACGCCAATGGCTTCATCAAAGAGCTATACGAGCCCCTATGGGAAGATCTAGTCGCCGCCCTCGGCAGGCGCGGCGTTCGAGTCCGCGGTATCTGGATCGCCGACGTGGCATGGCAGGGCCAGAGCGGCATCATCAACGAAAATAATCTAGGCAATGATCGTACGTTTCTTTCTTCTCCTCCATGTCGCATATAATAACTTACTGACATAAAAAAAAGCATCATGGTTCGACCACGCCCGCGACCTGTTGCTGGCAACCAACCACTTCCGGAAAGAAATGCCCCGGCCCATCATCGGGGTAGGCCACTCCTTCGGCGCCAACATAATGGTCAACCTCGCGCTCCTACACCCGCGCCTCCTCTCATCCTTGGTGCTTCTCGACCCGGTCCTCTCGCGCTTCAACCTTCGTGGACCAAAATACGGCCTCGCACCCATGGTCAACTCGGTCTACCGCCGCGACCTCTGGCCCTCCCTGGAAACCGCTGTCGCCAGCTTCACCCGCAACAAGTTCTATTCCACCTGGGACCCGCGCGTGCTCGCGGCATGGAACGCCCACGGCCTGCGTCCGGCGCCCGGCACCAAACTCCACCCCGACGCGCCCAGCGGTAGCGTCACCCTGACGACCTCGAAACACCAAGAAGTCTTCACGTACTACCGCCCCCTGGCACAGGTCTACGACCCATCAACAGGAAAACGGGTCCCCGAAAATGTCGACCTATCAAAACTCCCCGACGTGGACCCGTCCAGCGTCGCCAAACACCCCGACTTTATGTTCTACCGAGTCGAAGGCGGCCCGGCAACGGTTGACAAGCTCCCTCAACTCCGTCCGGGAGCTCTCTGGCTCTTTGGCGGCAAGTCGGACGTCAACCCGCCCGACGTCCGCCAGGAAAAGATGGATCTGACGGGGATAGGCGTCGGCGGTAGCGGCGGTGAGAAGGCCGGACGCGTAAAACAGGTGACCATCGAGGAGTTTGGACACCTGGTGCCGATGGAAGCGACGACCCGATGCGCGGAATACGCCGCCGAGTTTATCGCTGGCGACATCCACGTCTGGCGCGAGGAAGACAAAGAATACAGAGCGTGGGCGGAGGGGAATACTGACACCGACAAACAGATGATTGGACGGGAGTATTTTGAGCAAGGGTGGATAGAGCAGAGGGGGAAGAAGGCGAAGTTGTGAATCACCTACCTCGTCTTATTTAGGTACCTAGCCAGCATGAGAGTTTTGTGGGTTGGTTGGTTCATCATGTATATAATAGCTATATAGGTAGGTCGTCGGTACATGCCAGACTGATGCGAGGAGTTCGATACCTAGACATGTTAGAATTCGGCATGACAGGACGAGGAGATGATACAGCATTCAGATCCAGATTTAAACAGATGATCAAGTTATTTTCACACCGCGGTCTTCCAAAAGTAGAATACGCGTACTTGTTAGGATACCTGGAAGGTTTCTCGAGTAGAATTGGTAGACATAGAAAAGAGTTAGACGTTGAGAGAGTTCTCGCCACCAAGTCAACGTCTCGAAACAATATCAATATTGAACTAAATCAATAATTGTCTACAGTTGATTCAGAATCACCACAAGACAGTTCGCCATGAACAAAACCAAATGGTCAGAATCATCAAGGTCCGCTCTATCGTTCTCTCTCTCGCTAAAATTATCTACCTACGTATGTACAACAATAAGCCCACCGAGTAGGTAAGTAGGTAGGCGGCACATGCATATATGATGCGTGATGGAGGGTACTTAACCGCCTCCAAGCCTGCCACCCATCGATATTACGCTGAAGTAATGCATCCGCCGTCTCTGTCTCGCTGTCTACCCCCGCTCCGTTTCTTTCCGACTTTCTTCCCCCCTCTATTCTTTTTGCCAGACCTTCCCATAGAGGCCATACGCCGCAACTCACTGCAACATGCGAACCGGCGAGGGAAAAGCAAAACAAGAAGAAAAAACCGAGAAAAATCATTATGCCTGGCTGCAAAAGCAAGCCGTGTATTAGGCGTGAAAAAAGAAAAGAAAAATGCGTTGGCGAGAAACGAGGCTTTATTCACCATGCAAAGAGGCCAAGATAATGACTACGACCCCAGGTGTATGTAGTCGTATGAGCAAGTCTAATCCAAAAAAAATTATGCGTTCATGCCTTGACGGAATAGAAACGCTTGAACATATCGTCAATGTTCTCGAGGTAGTATGTGCCGGGGAGGATGGTAGATACCTCGCCCTCGGGCTTGTAGTCCTTCTGGAGATGCGCCTTCTTACGGAGATCGCACATCTGAACACTCCGTTAGCACAAAGATCTTCGGGGAAATTCAGTTGTAGAACTTACGGCGTCGTAGGCCTCAGGAGGCACCGCCCGCCTGCTGGCAACAAGTCTGTTGGGAATATCCAAAACCTTGGAAATCTGCTCTGTGCTTCCGACGACGCGGAAGGAGCAGAAGCTCGCGGCGAGGCCAGAGCCGTAGCTGAAAAGACCGATCCGTTTGCCCAAGAGGTTAGCAGGATCGACATGGGACACTAAGCTGGCCAGACCGCCCCAGACGCTGGCGCAGTACATATTGCCGCACATGGTGGCGACCTGGATGGACGGGTTGACGCGCTCCTGGAAGCGCTTCTTGGTCAGGGTCATGAAGGTCTTCTCCACGACCTTGTCGGTCAGCGACTTCTCGTAGTCCATATCGCGAACCTCGGGGGGAACATCGGCAAAGGCTGGGCTCTCGGGGTCGGCGAGGTAGTCGTGGTACAGAAGACGGGCGTAAGACTTGGCCACCAACTTGCACGTAGGAGCGTGGAAAGCGAGGTAGTCAAACCGGTCTAGCGGCGTCTTGGGGAGGCCGCTCTCAACTGCACTTCCGTTGGTATGGCCATTGGTGGCAGCCTTGCTGAGGAAGGCCTCACGCTTGCAGTAGGCGCGGTAGGCCGAGTCGAGGGCCTTGGTGTAGCAGTTGACCGAGTAGTGGCCATCAACGTAGGGGTACTCGCTTGTTAGGTCGGGCTTGTAAAAGTCGTAGGCGTGCTGCATGTAGCTACCCCTGAGGCCAGGCTCGATAACGATGGGTGCGTCGGGCCCAATCAACAGAGCAACAGCACCGGCACCGCCCGTGGGCCGCGCATTGCCCTTCGCATAAAGGGCAATATCTCCGGCAACAACGATGCCATCCCGGCCATCCCAGCCCGAAGACTCAATCCAGTTCACAGTGTTGAACACGGCATTGGTGCCGCCGTAGCAGGCATTGACTGTGTCGACACCCTCAATGTTGGTATTGTCGCCGAAGAGCTGCATTAGCACAGACTTGACCGACTTGGACTTATCAAGGATAGTCTCGGTGCCGACCTCGAGGCGGCCGATCGAGTTGGTGTCGACATTGTAGTTCTTGAGGAGCTTGGAGACGACGGTCAAGGAGAACGAGTAGATGTCTAGTGATAAGAAGGCGGGATACCCCGCGCCACCATATCAGCGCCTGCACAAGCTTTAAGACCCTGGAACAGGGACGAGAAGACCACGAGAACACGAGGTCGCCCTTAGTTTTGACCCGCCATCCTCTCACGAACCGGGCCAAAACAATTGCGCAAGGAGGAGAATTACTGACCCTCACGATCGTCGCAGAAGCTCATCTTGGTCTGGCCGAGACCAATGGTGTACTTGCCGGCGCTAACGCCATCAAACTTTTCGAGTTCGGATTGCTCCACATACTATTGTTGAGGTCGGAGCTGTCAGCGATGTCGGCCCAAAATGAGGCGCCCGGTGAGAGCTTGGGCACAGAGCCGAAGATCGTTCGGGGCTTGGGGCGCTACAAATACTCACCTGGCTGGGAAAGTAAATCTCGATGGCCTTGATGCCGATGTTCTGGGGACGGGAGGCCATGGTTGTCTGAGCAATTGGTGTTTTTTTAAGGCGGGTGGTTTGGGATGAAGATGATGTTGCTGCTGGAAAAGTGGTGGGAGGAGTTTAATTTTGGTTTCTGTCGAGGGGTCGAGGGGTTAGCTAGCGTCCGTCCCAACACCCATGTTTATTTTTTTTTCCATCCTCCCATCCATCCCGGGTGGCTTCTTCTGCCACTTCACCGCCGTTTGGACCATTGCAACTTTGGAACACACACATCGGTCCTAAGCTCAACACTAGACCCGCCCATTATGCAGATTGCTCGGAAAATGTGATAGAGGATACGCTTGCGCGGGGGAAGGGCCACGAACCAGTCTAGTTGGAGCAAGGACGGTAGCCGTCTCTTCTTTGTCTTGACAGGAGGAGAGAACGGGTAAAGAGTTGAGAGGCGGGATCCAGAAGGTCGGAAAGGTGAGGAAGATGGAGGTTCAAATAGGAAAATTTCAAGTGCACCACTTACAGGGAACAATGGCTGAGAGAACGGCTCGACTGACAATATTAAGATGGCCGGGTGGCTCTTTGCTCTCCTTATTGCTACTCGGGATATTAGGGCACGCGGGCAAAAAGGGGCTCTGATTGTGAGCGGGAGAGGATACGGACGAGTTTGGAGAGGAGATACCAAGACCACTTCCGCAACTACGGCTCAGACGAAGGCTCGACCACGACGCAGGATGCAACAATGGCACGAATGGGTGGAAAGCAGGGCCCAGTCCGCGATGCAAAGATGGGTTGATCTCCACCGCTTGCATGGACACTTGGCCAGTGAAACCTGACATTGCAGCCAGCTTATACCCACCTTGGACGACTTCCCCGTAAGACAGTGGATGATTGCTTCGCTCTTAGCTCGATCTGATAAACCGCTACACGCCAAAGAAAAAAACCAACACACCAGGAACATCCTGGCCTCTGGTCTGGACAGGTCGATCTTGGCAACAACGACGTCCGACCCAGAGATGCCAAAAACTGGCTCACCTCAGTTCATCTTATCAAGTCTTCGTACCTCCCGGGTGCTGCGGACGGGAAGCGTCGTCATCGTCGCCGCCAGCCCCGGCCAAATGCTCCATTGTCATCGTCCACAATCGGAAACTCCCCGAGCTCACAACACACGTGCCACAAGAAGAAAAACGCCGGGCCGGGAATGTGCCTGCCATGGCGGTGTTGAGACCGCGGGGAGGGGTTGAGGGGTTGCCGTGGACGGGTCAGGTAGGAACCTTGCTGGACCCCAACAACCTTAGAGGCTGGCCGTTAGCGATACGGCCCTGATTGTCCCAACAAGAAAAGGGCAAAGGCCAAGCCATCGCAATTCAGGGACTTGCCCCCCACCACGACCCCTAAGATTTCATTCGTCCAGCGTCTGCCACACCGCTGCAGGAACCGCGTTGCCTCTTAGCAGCACCTGCCCGGCAGCCCGGCTGTCCGTCTCCGCCACACACCGGGCAGCAACTGCCACTGCACCCGTGGCCCGGGGACTCGACTGAGGTCTATCTGCCGGCGCGGCTTTTAACTGTTCCGAGCAGAAACTGTCACGGCCTGTTGCGGCGGTGTCAACTGTCAAGTGTCCACCCGCCCTGGCGCATCTTCCATCGGGGAAATGGGCCATCATCTTCAAACTCCAATGGTCTTCCTGACAATCTGCAACACCACAGCCGATTGATACCTCCCGTGCTACTGGTGATCAGACAGACGTAGCGGAATTCAACTTTCTTCAGTGGCCACTGAAATCTAGGAAGCCAAAGACAGACATATTCAATGACACAAAACCGAGGTGAAGAGTGAAGAAAGAACTTTTTGTTTTATTTTCGAACTAAATCAGTTTTTTATATCAAGTATCCAACTCGATCTTAATGTATACCTAAGGTATGCAAACTTGTTCTTGTATGTATGTGTGCTTTGGGAACTGAACCGAAATGCGAATCCTCCTAACGCCCGGCTAATAATGCAATACAAACAGCTCCGCGAAGGGGCATCAAGCAGGAATGGTGGAAACTAAATCGGAACCCGGAAATCTCTCCACAACTCGCTAATGTACAGACAGACGCTGAAACCAAGCAAGAGAGACAAGATCACCAGAGGAAAGAGAGCATCAAGCCTTGAGCACCACGGCAGAAGCCGCATCCAACTCTTCAACGCTCTCCTTGACAGCTAAAGCCGAAGTCGTAGGCGTCCCATAGCCCGAATCCGATGCTGACGCCTTGACATCATCCTTGACAGATGCCTCAGCCTCTTCCTTCTCAGCGTCCGAGTCGGCAACCACGACGTTGATAGCAGGGATATCGGCGGCCTTGACGATGACCTCGATCTCCTTGCCCTCAAACGCCTTCTTCTCCTTGGGCGTGGGCGGAGGCGTAGCAATAGCATTCTCTTCCTTGGGAGACGTAGTGGTAGCAGTAGCTTTGGCCTTACTACTCTTGCTGTTCTTCCTCTTCTTACTCTTCTTCGCCTTCTTCTTCTTCTCCGATTCAGACTCGGATTCAGACTCCGACTCCGAAGACTCTGACTCCGAAGAACCAGACTCAGAGTCCGAGCCGGATGCCTCTTCCTCCTTCTTGCTCTTCGAAGACTTGGACTTCTTACTCTTCTTCTTACTCTTCTTCTTCTTCTCCTTCTCCTCCTTCTCTTTCTTCTTCTTCTCCTCTGCCTCCTTAGCTTCCTTGGCCTCCTTCTCCAGCTTCTCCTTGCGCGCGTCAATAACCCACTGGTCCGCACCCTCCACCGCGCCCTCCGGGTTCCGCTTGTTCTTGAGCAGGTACCCCTGGATCTCGGCCGGGCTGAACTCGCGCTCGGGGATCTTGTTGGCGAACTGCTCCGCAAGCTTGCCGACCCGCTCGATAATCTCGTCCTTTTTGCGGGCGGCCTCGGCGGCCTCGTCGGCCTTTTTCTTTTCTGCGAGCAGGTCGAGCACGATCGGCTTTCCGCTATTGGTGGTGGGCGTAATGACGGGTGCGTCGTCGCCCTCGAGCGGCGCGAAGATGGCCCTGAAGATGGCGGCCGTCATGCTCTGGTCGGCGCGGTCGAACTTGACGATCATGTCGACGCGCCCGGGGCGGATGAGCGCCTTGTCGAGCTTCTCGATGTGGTTGGTGGTCATGATCAGCACGCGCCCCTCCTGGGAGGCGACACCATCAAGAATGTTGAGCAGACCGGAAAGGGAGAGGCGGCCGATCGGTTGCTGGCTGGTCGCGCCGTTGCCCCTGGTTTTCTGACCTGGCTCCATGTCATCGTCGGCGGCGGCCTGCCCTTCAGTATTGGGACTATCGTTGCTGTTGTTCTCGCGCGTGTGCGTGAGGCCGGCCGTGTCGATATCCTCGAGCAGGACGACGCAGCGGCGCGGCAGCTCGGCGAACAGCGCGGCGAGGTTTTCCTCGTTGGCGGTCACCGAGCTGAGGCTGACGATGTAGATGCGCATCTTGAAGAAGCCGGCGAGCGCAAGGCTGAGCGACGACTTGCCCGTGCCCGGGGGACCGTACAGCAGGTAGCCGCGGCGGTAGGGGATGCCACGGTTGGAGTACCAGCGCCGCGTGGCCGGGTTGAGGTAGTCGGTCACGTCGTCGATCAGGTCCTTCTTGACCTTCTCGTTGAGGATGACGGTCGAGAAGGGCCGCGACGTGCGGGCCATGCATCGCTGCCATGTCGGCTCGGTCGACCCGCTCTTGCTGGTGCCGCGGTAGATGAGCGTCTTGGCCTCGTCGCGCTTCATGTAGGTCTGGCGGGCCTCGTGCAGCAGCTCTTTGAGGATGCTCGGGTTGCGGCCGAAGCACGAGATGGAAATCTCCTCGCGCTCGCTGACGGTCAGGTAGGTGCCCTGGGCCGTGTTCTGGGAGCGGCGGAAGATGAGCAGCCGGCCCTTGTACCAGAACCAGTGGCTGCCAAAGGTGGGCGTGTAGGCGAGCGCCTTCTTGTCCTTCTTGGTGAGGGTCATGCTGCTCTGGTCGGCGGCACTCTCGTTGTCGTCATCGCCCTCCTCTTCCTCGTAGTCCCACCGCCACAGGAACCACGAGCGCGAGTTGAGGTTGGTGTTGACGACGAAGCGGCGCGCGCCTTGGGAGAAACGCTGGGCAGCGACCCATCCCATGAGCATGTTGTAGATCTCGTCGTCGGTGCGGATGTCGACCACGGACATGAGGTGGGTCTCGGTCACCTCCCAGAGCTGTTCACTAAAGTAGCGCCATGCGAAGGTGATGCCGCCGAGCAGCAGGACCAGAGGGATGTAGACGTTGAGGTCGATGTGGAGCGTCTTCTGGATGGCGGACGAGAAGACGGAGAAGCCCGGGAAGAAGAAGTCGAGGAGCATCATTTGCGGCGGCGCGGCGGCGGCGGCGGACTCGGTAGCACCGGCCGCTGATGATGATATCGGGGAAGCCCCCATCCCCGGTGTTACGGAGGAGGCATCCATGGTAAGCAGCTCTATCAGCCGCAGGAGGGAGTTTTCTGTGGGCGAGATGCGGGGGTAGGAGTAAGAAGGGAAGAGTATTCCCTGGGCAGCAGCTGACCCGGATAGAAGAGAAAGAGACAGGGCTACAGATATCTATAAAGGTAGGTTTGATAGATGTATATTGGGGGGTGGGTGGGTGGGTTTAAGAAAGGTAAGGTAGGTGTCGTAAGAGTCACGCTCCTATTTTGCCCGGCCCGGCGAGTGACTGCCTGCGTTATTCGAGTGAGAACGAGAAAGAAGTGAGCCGCACAATGTATATTGTTGGATGTGGTTTGGGGTTGGAATAAAGGATTGAAGCGCGAGGGGGCAGAATTGTTGGATCAGGGGTCTCCTTATATCTTCGGATGACAGGTCCAACCAAGCCAAGATCTAGGCCACAAAGTTGGTCCTGTTGATCGTTTTCTTGGGTGGGAATCTTTGGTGTCTTTTATGTTTATTGATCAGAATCAGTTGTGGTGCCTACTACACAAGGCAGCAACACGGCACTACATATATGATATACTCACACAGTACGCTACGAGGTTTGATGCTTGGCTGCTTTCTTCTTAGTTAGGCCACAATGTGTGGAGCGGTGTTCGGAGGCAGCCCCCATCCAGTCCAATCCATTTCCATTGACGCATGCACACAGCGCGCAGCGAACACCTCAGTTCCGTCTGCTGCACCCCCCCCCCCCCCCCCCCCCCCCCCCCCCTTGGCTGCCCTGCCCGTCTTTTTTGGCTGGTCCTCACACACCCTCAAGCCGGACCAACCGATTCGGGGTCGATTTGAAGATTGTGGTTGGCCGGATGAGTGTATTGGTGAGTTTGCGGGAGGGTGTGGCTCTGCTGTCCTGCAAAGCCGGTCTCCTGTAAATCGGCCTTTGCCGTTGGGTATGTGTGTGGTCGCTGCAGGTCATTCACGACTAACTTCGCCCGACTCAATCTACGGTTACATTATGCTTAGCATTGAGTGATGATATTCCACCATGAACCGCTATGACGGAAAACAAGCTCGTAGCAAATATTTCCTAATTTCTTACATTCATTCCATGGCCTGCTGGTTTGATGTTGACTTTTTCCCCATCCTCAGTTCCTATTTCAGGGCTCGCCGTGTTAGTCAGAGCGTAGTCGCGCGCAAAAAGCGTGGGCTCTTACAAAGAAACGGTAGCCCGGCGTTTGCACAGCGACCCCCGTTCTGGCTGGCCGGCCGGATTTCGAGGACGACCATGAAGAAGATGGATCTTATCGGTTTACATTTTAGGTTCTGACCACTTTCTGCCACTTCAGCCCAGCTGGACAAGGTATTATGACTTGTGACGAAAGGACCGCTGTGAGGTCTTGGAAAGGCAGATGAATGCGCATCATGAGTGGCACAAGCCTTCCCCGCAAAAATGCGCAGCAAAGACGGGAGGTAAGTTGCGGCTCATTGACACTTGACTTGGCGGCCGCCACGTCCGCTCGTCTGCCTGCCAGGCCTGCCAGCCTTATTGAATACCTGATCGACTCTATGGAATCAGTTACGACCCGGCGACGGCGGTGAACAACATGGTCTTCTGATCCAATTATTTGGCTTGCTTAGACACTCTGCCTAGGTAGGTGCCTGGCTTTGACTTTACCAGGCTTCCAGGTTGTACTGTGCATACAACTTGGCGGGTCCGCGCTGTACGATGCGCGCGCTTGCTTTCCCTCCACCAGACACATTTGTCGTGGCCGTTGGAACTAGAACGCTCCTCCAATCCGGTGGCCACGCCATGGAGATATCTGACACATTCATTACAATGGGACGGTATTCGTATCCACCTCGTTACCATTTACGTACCTATTCCCCGAGTGGCACAGCGTTATGACTCTCAACTCGGATGATATCCGTAAGAACTAGAAAAATGGGTTGCGTTGCCTTTTTTGCCTCTTACCAGGCAGAGCTTAGTACTGCGGACCATAAGATATGAAGGGCGCTGTCGTGATCTGATTACTATCTGACATGCCGTGTGTGCGTTCGTCTGACTTAAGCCTACCTACCTATAAGTCCAGGGAATGCGCACAACCTTTAACATCCACGGACCGCTGCTTACAATGCTCGGTTATCAATGCCGAGGCCATCTCTGGATCTCATTGGATCTCATCAATCGGTCGCTTGTTTGCAGGATGGTGGATCTATATTGTTAGGCATCACTGCGGTGCCTTTGCAAGTGCCAATCCCCATGCACGACGCCACCAGACCTCAGTGGTGGTGAGCGGTATTGAGAAAATCCGTAAGACGTTGATTTGACCCTTGAGCAATTCTCAAGACTCTGTCTGATATGTAAACTTTAAAGAGCCGTGAGGTACGAGATGGGTAGCCAGCCACATACCGTAGGTAGCAGTATCGCTCAGGGCACATTCTCACGCCTTCGACGTAGATGAGTTGTATCGGTGGCGCGCTCATGCAGGTAATATCTGACACTGCATGCCATTTCACAGTCGTATGTAGTGTAGTTGCACACGGGACCGAACAAAGACTTCCTCGTGTCGATGATATGTAGTGTATGAATATTAATGTGCTAGTTCGTCTTACATGCAGTTTGCGATAAGTGGCGTTTGTTCCTCACAGGCCGTGAGAAAGGCACGCAACGTCAGATCGTGTTGTTTTCCATGATTCATCTAATCACGTACAAAAAAAATTGGGCCCGTTGATCCGTCTTTCTTGAGAATGGAAAACTATGACGCATGACCGGGCAGTGATTTCAATCAAAAATGGGCTGGAGAATCGGCAAGAGACCGATGCACCGCTTCTTGCTTCCATTCTCGGCGGAGATGCCGATGCCGGCCGGTCGAATCACTCGGCGGGCGGCCGTCCTCACACCCTGGCTGGTACGGATACTGTGTAACAAATGGCTACGCCACAGTGGCTGCCTCATTCAGATCTCAAGGCGAACGATCCAGATCCCCGACCCCCTCTGTGCCGGTGCTGTGCCACTGCAGTGCTGCGGCCGCTGCGACAGGGGAGAGATGAGTTAAAGATGCTTGGCATCCATTATCGCGTTATCGCGTCCCCGCTACCCCTCCTTCAACTCACGGCCTCAATGTCGCCAGTCAGCCTGCCTGTCTGTCTAGGCAAGTATGCAGGCAAGTTTCTCGAGAAAATCCGGGCTTCCCGTGACATATACAGGTACCTTGATCAGATAGAGATAGTACGAGTAAGATGCTGCGAAAGGGCAGGAGCATCTAATGGTTGTAAAGATCCATACGAAAATATATCCCCATGAAATACGTACAGTACCGCACTAACCACAATCTCAACCTCAACCTCCGTATCCAATGGTACGTTAACTACCGGTAAGGTACCTAGGTACCGTACCGTACAAAGGCCGACGAAATTTCAGCATTATTACACCCCGAACGAACTGGGCGTCGCCGTGAAATCATCATCCTGGTCCACATTCTCGGTAAACTCCTCATCTAGATACGTCTCATAATCCGCGTAGATGGTATACAGAATCTCTTTCATAACTAAGGTAGATAGGACAAAAAGTGTTTTTGTCAGCATCCAATCATGTCCACGCTAGGAGAAGTGCGTACCAATACACACCATCGTCCCGCTTCCAACCGGTCCATATCCACTTCCTCATCTCAGCGACTTGTTCAAAATCGGCTTCGAGCCACCGTCCCGGCCGCCATTCGTCCGGAGACGGAAACGGAATGGGGTTGAAGTGCAGCGCCCAGGCCGAGGAGCTGACGATGGTGCCGCCCGGAACGTCGTACTCACCTGCGAGCCGACACCCAGAGGGCGGCACGACGCGCGGAAAGGGTCCGGGGCAGGGCGCGTGGGTGCGCATGGTCTCGGTGAGGACTGCGTCTAGCACGGGTAGCTTGGCTAGGCGATGGATCAGCTTTGTTCGTTGTTGTTCTTCTTCTTCTTCTTCGGAGGCGACAGTTCGAAGCTCTCTACGCAGTGCGCGCTGCCAGTCGGGCTTTCGGGATAGCTCGTACATGGTGTACGACAAGAGAGTGCCCAGGCCGATGTGGGTGGCCGAGATATGGTCGTCGCACTCGGCCGCCATGTAAGAAGCCATCTCGTTGAACCCCATGTCCGGATCGGCAGCCTTGAAGTTGTCAAAGAAATGGTCAAACAGGCTATGGGTCCAAGGCGGCTTGGTAGCGTGCGTGCGGTAAGAGTTCAAAACCAGTCCGGTGAGCCAGCCTTCCCACTTCTCCCGCGTCGGCATATCCGGCTGCACGTTTGCCGCCGAGGAGGGTCTCCAAGTACGGCTTCAGCGGCCAGTCGAGGCTGGTTCGCACGTGGAGGTTCTTCCTGCTGGGCTCGAGCAGCCTGGTGAGGTCGTCCAGAAACGTGGCGTCTCGCAGCGTGTCGGTCGCGTTCTCGATGCCAAAGAGGAAGTCTGTGGCCATGTCGAGCATGCAGCATTTGCATTGGCGAAAGACATCAACCGAGGAGCTGCTGCTGCTGCTTTCCCAATCTGCTAGTCCTTCTCGGAGGCGACTCTTCACGCGAGAGAGACGCCGTCGAGATTCGCCGAGTTGATAATGGACGTGTTGGAATAGTAGTGCGAGAGCATCCGTCTGCGCTTCTTGTGCTCTTCATTGCCAATGATAGAGACCATAAAAACGGTTCTGTCATGAACTGGATTGGCCCCTTGTCTGACAAGTCAACAAGAATGAAACTTACTGGTCGATCAGTGCGTGGTAGAAACTGGGATCTTTGTCGAACTTGGCGCCGAAGATGGTGCGAACACCGTCGTCGATGCAGTTCACACCGACTTCGCGTGGTCCAATCCGAACAACTGGCCCGAGACGACGATGGAGACGGATCCGTGTCCGATTTTCCAGCTTGTTCCATTTGATTAACAGCAGCCACAGGCGTGAATAGGGGACAGAGAAATGGGCATTGGGAATGTCTTTTAAGCCGGAATCATTGCGGCGGTAAATCGATTTGATCACCCACAGCACTAGAGCGCAGATCAAGACCACAGCTAGCATGTACACATCTTGAGTATCTCGACAAGGTTTGGTCTGTTGTGCCCGCTAAGAAAAAGGTACAGAGGAGGATGTTGGGTTGGTGGGCAAAAGCAACAGTTGTTGCCACGGGAAGCGTCCAACAAGCGGTCCTTTTATCCTTCTGCAGGACCACTGCTTAGGTACGTACATCGGGGAGATATGTACTTATGTTGGACGGCCGTGTCCGACGGACACTTCCCATCATACTCTAAATGCATACCTCACCCTGCTCAAAGGCAGCATTCGGAGATTCCCAAAGGGACATACTCTCACAGTCAGGTGTGTCATTTTTTCAGATATGATCCAGACTACCTACCTACCTAGGTAGGTACGTATCGAACACAACCGTATGATATTCACATCACGAGAGAGAGAATTTCTACCAACACATGCCATTCTTATATAAACGAGTGGCATTAGACACGTAGTTGATACGCAAGTCTGGGGCTAGTCCCAAATACAGTAATAGATAGCTATCTATCGTTCCTCCACCACCACCTCTCATCCCCTCCCCGTTCCACACCGATCGCATGAAGCTTTGATAAAATCACTTCCTAGTGCTCTCCTCTTCCACATTGCCAATGTTTGTGGTGGCCGCGTTCAGGGCGATGCGGGACAGGTTGAGCCTCAGGGGCTCGTCTTCGGTCTTGTCAGCCTGTGAGGAAGCGCCGGATTGGCCGTTGGCGGCAGGGTTCTCGGGCTTGAAGAGGTTCCGGACCTCGGGCATTGACTTCCATGGCTGGCCGCGCTCCTCGGAGGTGGTAGTGGTGCTGGTGGAAGGCTGGTTGCAATTTTTGGTTAGGTATCTCCTATATGATTTTGAGTATCTGTCTTACCATGTTTGGAGATATATATATATATATATATGTGTGTGTGTATGTGTGTGTGTGTGTGTGTGTGTGTGTGTGTGTGTGTATGTGTGTGTGTGTGTGTGTGTGTGTGTGTGTGTATGTGTGTGTGGTTGTGAATATGAATGTTGGCGTATGATCTTGAGGCTATCTGTGGTGTATGAGGCTATGTTGTTGCTGTTGTCTAGGGATTACAAACTCAGGGATTATAGAGACTTTCTCCGGGGTTTTATATAGATGTTTGTGTCATGGTCGACTGACGTGCGCCGCTTGAGGATGGGTTCCCCCAAGTCCCTGACGACACTTGGCCAGAGTTCAGCTCTCGTCGTCACTGGAATTTCTTGTCACCTACCTTCCCGGTGGTCTCATTCACATCATGGCAGAGTTACTCCTTTGGTGCACCATGAATAAACAGGCAGACTTCTAGATTCGAACCATGGTTGAGTGAATCCAGGTCGTCATATCAAGTGATGCTCGAGCACGGCTTGAAATACAACAAAACAAACCAAAAGCATCACAAAAACTGCATGAACCATACATGACACCACCTCTTATGAGAAGGTCAGATGGACTACACCATTCCACGGTAAATAGTAGCCATCGAGTACTTTACAAGGTCCTAGCTCGTGACTTCTCAGGACTCCTACGAGCCATCCCGGAAACACTTATTTAAGCAGCAGAGATTCCTTGTAAATACCGTCTCAGGCACTAGCACCAGATGGCAAAAGATGTCACTGACAAGAATCTTACAGGGTTTTGTTAAGTACTCGATGGCGACTATTTACCGTGGAATGGTGTATAAGTGATGCTATACAGCAATAGATAGATAGGGTCGCAATGTGACTGCGCCGTTTTCGGGCCTCGGGAAGACAAGAGAATCCGTCCGAAGGTCCTCCTCTCCTTTGAGCAAAACATAGCTGGATGTAGGGGATAGTTACGATGCTGTTTTCTCAACCGTGCCATCTTCAGGATGAGTTCCGATGGGAACGGGATTGGGAAGGCCCGCCGTTCGAAATTTGGTACAAACAAGTGTATCCGCAAGCGAGACAAGGTTCATCCAGTTGACTCGAGATTATACGGTACTCCCCTTATCCTTGTGGAGTCATTTATAATGCTCTTCAAAAGTAGCTGTCTTTCATTTTACCGTCAACGTACCAGATTCTAGAACTAGTTAACTCGTTCAACGGCTGGGAAGTAAAGAAACACAACCTATCCAGATACTATGGGATACACTACTTGTTTCATGGGGGAACGGTACGAGAAGTGGAAATTCAGGGAAGGGTTAGCAGACAAAAAGGAGCTGGCCTGCTTACGTAATTAGCAAACAAAAGGGGCTGCTGGCCTTCTTGCGAAAGCCGTGAGGCCTCACTTACACCATTCCACGGCAAAATTGTAGACTTTTGACAATCAACTCTTGGGTCTTGGAACTGCCCGTTTATTGTCGCAAATTCCCCCAACGCACGAAGGATCATGTACGACCCGTATAGCGACGTTGTCTCCATGGGTCATTGAATAATTCGCAGAGGAGAGTTGGTCGCAATTGCTCCTCCAGCCTGCAAACAACGGACCATTTTCTCCAAGGAAATTCAAGGACATCTGAAGTCAAGTAAACAAGCGGGAGTGACCTATGTACCATCATCCCATGGCACCTCCCAAACCCACTGGCCAAATCGCTTATAAGGATTAAGTCGTTGGAATGAGCTACTGGGAGTTGGTATTGTTTCCTTTTGGGTACGTAGTACCTGCCTCCCGGTATTTGAGCAAGAACATTCGTCGTTGACTGACATAGCCCGACAAGGCATTAAACAGCCATGATGGACACTGTCGATTCCAAGCCCGACGACGGCTCGGTCCAAGCAACCATCGGCTATCTTGCCAGAGACGAACAGCATCAGCATGTAAACCCATATTACTTACACTTGGACTATGACAAACTCGGACATTCCCCCAACAAACACAACTCTCGATGGTCGCTTGCTCCTGATACGCAATGCTTGGCATCTGGGCCTTGCGCCCAGTGATATGTGCTTCAAGTTTGGATTTGCTCAGCTGCCTCTGGAAGATTGTCCTCTGACCCCCGAAGAGTATCGGAATGAGGAGAAAGTCAAGGAGATCCTGTACCCAAAGTACAAATCGGCAGTCCGGTTCTTGTTTCCGGATGCCACGCGAGTTGAGATTCTGGAGCACGCGGTACGTACGTACCTACCCACCTAGGCATAAGACTCAAAGACAGAAAGACTTGTCGTTCCAGATGGGCAGGTTGATTGACCGACGACGCAAACAGGTTCGAAAACGTCACCCTCGATGGCTCTCGGGGAACTTGGAACGTCATCACCTTGATACAAACCAACCCAGTGACTATGTTCATATTGGTATGTATTTTTCGTAAATTCAGGTTCCTGAACTCGTAACGGTAATTATATGACGGACGGCCAACAGATATGACGGCCAACTCGGCTGCAAAATGCAGCATCAAGAAAGTTCAACAACAACCCAAAGGGATATTCCAGATTCGTTGTTGTAAAGTGCGTCTCCTCCCCCCACCTTCATGCTACTACCCAGTTTGTATCCAAAATTTGTATCCAGAATCTTACTTATCAGGGACAGCCTATGGAAGCCAATCAGGGGCCCGGTCTATGACTTTCGGCTCACGCTCTGCGACCGCCGCACCATAGGCTTTGCGTCCCAGACTACGGCGATGGATATCGTTCATCGGAATTACATCAACGAGAATACCCGAGTCTACTTTGATGAAAAGCACGAATGGTACCACTGGCATGGGTTGCAAGCCAACGAGGTCATCGCTTTCGTACAGACTGATTCTGTCGCAGAAAACACAGCAGGTATGTTTCGAATTCTAAACCCTCTAGACAGATGAGAGCCTCCCTGTTTTAACATTAGACTGGGAAGTGCAGGAGTTTCCCATACCGCTTTTCTAGATCCTCGGGTTGGTGATGATGGGAAGCAGTTGAAGGAGAGCATTGAAGCGAGGGTATTTGTGTTTTTTGAATGAATCATGCCTGATTTTCTCAAGCATATTGGAAAAATGGTACTTACCAATAAATGTGTGCGTTTGGCCACTGCTTGCTTGCTCCTATATCTAAGCATATGTCCATAGTCCATAGAATGACAAGTATTAATTGCTCCAACTTATCGTCCAGACGATCCAAACCGTTTCTTACTACGAAACCAGTCTCCGTACCGTATCAGCGCCCCCAGCGGCGGTTATGAAGGCCGCCCCGATCAAGGCGAGCACTGTATTTCCCCAGCCCTGCCCAACGCTCTCGTACAAAGCAGGTCCAATCAAGGGCAGAAAAGCGCCGGCAAAGGCCCGGAGGACGACTCCGGTGGCGATGGCCGATGCCCCGTGGATCTGATACACATCCACCACGTACGTCTCCACCGGGATGGTCGACAAGGTCATGCTGAAGCCCGCAAGCGTCGCCCCGACGAGCGGCGCCATGTAGTGCGCACGGTAGGACAACGTCCACCCGTAGATGAGGAAGGCGACGGGATGTCCGACTGCGGCGAGGAGCATGTGCACCAGACGCGCCTCGGGCTTGAAGGCGTCGACGTCGCCGCCGTGCTTCTCCCGCTCGTGGCGAACGTAGCGGTCCGAGGTGAAGGAGTAGAGGACCAGGGCGATGGTGTTGCCGACGGCGAAGCTGAGAAAGGTCAGGCCGATGGAGCCTTGGGAGAAGACGCCCCGGGTAGGTGGACTCCAGCGAGGGCGTGATGGTGGCGATGACCAGGGAGACGAGGGCGTATGCGATGGCCATGTAGCCCTGCGTGAGCATGAGGATGGGGGACATGACCAGGATACGTATCGGGCGCGTGGCATTCTCCAAGATAGTGGTCGCGTCGACCCGGGCTTGGTGTTTGGAGCGGTAGGTCTTGTTGCCGTCTTCGGCGCCGCCACGCTCCGCTTGTAATCGCGCGGCTTTCCGTCTGAGGATGACCAACGCGTACGTCTCCCTCAGGACGGCCAGTAAGAGGGAGCTGAAGAAGCCGTGCACGATGGCGACGAGCCAGACCGACCATCGCCACCCGAGGGCCTCGCCGGCATATGCTCCCGCGACGGCCGAGACGAAATCGGCAATGATCTGAAGGCCCATAACCAGCGCCATGGACAGGCCGGTGAACTCCATCTCGAACAGGTCGCCGACGATGGCGGGGCTGAGCGTGAGGATCGAGAGGCAGCAGCCCGTCAGGAAGCGGAACGCGATCAGTATGGGCATGTTGATGCTCGACGCGCATGCGACCAGGCAGATGAGAGCGGGGAGATTTCCGATGTGAAAGACGGGCAGCCGGCCGAATCTTTCCGACCGCGGCGCGATGAAGAACGGGCTAATGCCTTCGCCGAGCTCCTATATGGTGACGAACAAGGTCTGGTCGAAGGAGCTTTGCGAATTAAAATGTCGCATAACTTGCGGCGCCGTGGGAGTTACTGTCATGGTCGCAAAGACGCTGATGTTGTTCATGGTCAGTCCTCTCTTGTCTAGGTACCAGAGCAGAGAGCGTGCGTGACAAGAAGAAAAAGTAGAGGACAGGAAGAAGACTAACGCGACAAACCCCATCCAAGGAGATGGCGAGCACCATTAGCCATTTTCGCTTGGGCGACCAGTTCAGGGAGTTTGCCGGATCCTTCTCCTCATAGTCGACGAGGATAACACTTGGATCATTGCCCGTCATGGATGCGAATTGTGCCACCTTCATCATCATCCAGGAGAAGGGCCTCTGGGTCGCTGTCTCCGTTGGGAATCTCTTTTCGGCAATAGGATTGCTCTTCTTGCTTTCGTCTCCCACGACAGCCCTGGGCTCGTGTGCGGACAATCTTGGTGGCACCAGCGGAGATACCATATCAGGCACTGCGCGGATGAGAGCGTCGTTCATGTGGTTGGCAGACATTAGCGGTCAACTGGGATGAGAGGCCGAGCGAGTCTGGGTGAGCATCTGACACGATGAAAGGCAAGGCTTGCAAAGCAGCTGCAGGTCAGTATCTCACTCATCTTTCCTTACAAATAACTATATATATACAATGGAGAACGAGGGATCTCGAACGGGTACGCCATTCCACGGTAAATGGTCAACCGACATTACCTGTAAGACCCTAGTAAGCACATACTGATTGCAAGGTAT
The DNA here is from genome assembly GCA_033439685.1 of Apodospora peruviana. NCBI lineage: Eukaryota > Fungi > Ascomycota > Sordariomycetes > Sordariales > Lasiosphaeriaceae > Apodospora > Apodospora peruviana. The sequence continues at coordinate 1,231,135 of JAUEDM010000005.1, read as the reverse complement.
TCAGTATGGCATAAAATTTTACTACCAGGGCCCATGTTTGTCTCTACCGGGACCCATGCCAGTACTGCGGTTGACTACCTTATTTACCGTGGAAATAGTGTAGGTACTGACACACCTGCAGTTTTCTTTCAGTTCATGGGAGCCCCCTTGCACCAACAACAGTATGTATGTGTTGGTGCATGGGGACGGAGACCTCTGCATGAAAGGTTGGGATGTGGCACGGGAAGGTAGCATTCGCGGACTCATGTTTCCAACCAATGATTGTACACCATTCCCACGGTAGATAATCAACCACTGGTACGGAGTCCCTACAGGAGTCCTGGTACTGAGTCCCTACAGGAGTCCTGGTACTGAGTTTATTGTCTTCTCATCCCCTCTGTGGGCTTGGTATCCATAATCTGGTGGTCGTTGTCCACAAGGGTCCTGTGTTTAAGGTCGACAAGGTCGACATCTCCCTCGTTTCCCCGTTCACTCTACGTTGATATAGCACATAGGTATAACGCCATTGTATTATTACCTACGGGTAGACACACAAGAGACCATGGGTGAAGATGCACTTTGTTCCGACTCGGTCGAGTTCGTCACAGAAACATTGGAGAAGCCGTGTGATCAAATTGTCAAACCAGCTAAGAGGTTCTTCTAATACAAGATCCGGACACCGATAAAGCCGCAGCTGCCATGGATTTCAATGTTGGGAGCTTGAGCGATCCGGAAGATATACCGGGGACTGCTCACGCAGTGGAGCATTTCTGTTTCATGGGCACCAAGAAGGCGAGTACCAATCAACCTCTGTGATGACCGGTATTTGGGGGGGGGGGGGGGGGGGGGGGGGAAACCAAGACTGACCTTGTCTATGCGCAGTATCCACGAGAGATATAGCGAGTACCTGGCCAAGTATGGCGGCCACTCCAACGCCTACACGGCCTTTGACGTCGACGAATTACTATTTCGAACTTGTGTATATAAGTCCGAATTCATCCTCGGTTGGAGTTGTTGCTGTGAAGATTCCCCTCCATGGCGCGCTCGATGGATTCGCGCAATTCTTCGTCCAGCCACTCTTCCTCGCCGATACCCTCGACCGCGAGCTCGGTGCCATGGATTCAGAATACAAGCAAACCCGACAGAGTGATTCGTGGCGCCTCGAGCAAGTGGCCCGCAGCACCTCGAGCGGGAAACACCCGTACCACAAGTTCGCCGCTAGCAGTTACCAATGCTTGAGCGAGGAGCCGGCTTCGCGAGGCGTCGATATCCGGAAGCGCTTTATGGGGTTTTACGAGGCTCACTATTCGGCCAACCGCATGAGGCTCGTCGTCCTGGGAAAGAGAGTCGCCAGGGGAACTGGAGAGTTGGGTCCAGGAACTGTTCGCCGACGTGCCAAACAAGAATCTGCCACGTCCGAGACGGGGAGACGACGACGATTATTTCCCGGCCTTTGATGAGCCTCAGCTCGCGACGCAGGTCTTTGTCAAGCCGGTCATGGACCACAGACTCTTGAATATCGATTTCGCGTATCCCGGCGAGGAACATCTCCTTGCCTCGCAGCCCAGCCGGTGTCTGAGCCATCTGATCGGCCACGAGGGGCCCGGTAGTCTGCTCGTGTACCTGAAGGCGATGGGTCTCGCGGAATGGTTGTGGGCCGAGGCGTCCGCTCGGTGTGTCCGGGTACGCGGGTACGGCAATATTCACCATCGACATGCGACTGACGGAAAAGGGCATGCGGCAGTACCGCGAGGTGTTGGTTATTCCGTTCCAATACATCGCCATGCTTAAAGACGAGCTCAACCCGCAGCCGCCAGCCTGGATCTCGGACGAGATGAGGCGTTTGGCCGAGGTTCATGTTCAGACAAAAGAGCGCTGCTCCCTTCCGGACTGCTAGTGAACTGGCACAGCTCATGCAGAACCCTTGTTTGCCGCGCGAGTACCTGCTCAGCCCAACTCTCTCATCCGCAAGTTCGATCCTGAGAATATCCTAAGCGGCCTCTCCTACTTGCGACCTGACAATTTTCGATTCTTTGTCATCCAGAGGCAGTTTTGATGCCGGCTGGGATGCTAAGGAAAAGTGGCACGACACTGATTACAAGATGGAAAAGATCCCGCAGGATTTCATGCAACAGCTCTGGGCCGCTACCGGGGCAGATCCTAAAAACAGGCCAGAGGAGCTTCGCTCGCCCTCGGTGAACGAATTTCTTCCGCAACGATTACATGTTTTCTCGCTCAGATGTCGCGGAGCCTACCCGGCACCCTACGCTGATTCGCCACGACGACAATGTTCGCGTGTGGTGGAAGAAGGATGATCAATTCTGGGTGCCAAAAGCCAATATCAGGCTTCTTCTTCGCTCCCCCGTCGCATCGCTCACTCCTCTGAATGCCGTCATGACCCGCTTATACGTTGAATTAGTCCTAGATAGCTTGCGGAAATATGCCTACAACGCCGAAATAGCCGGGCTGCGCTACAGTCTTTCCGAAAGCGTACGAGGACTGAACCTGGAGTTTAACGGTTTCAGCGATAAAGATGGTACTGCTCGTGGGGCAAGTCCTGCGCGGTCTGCGCCATCTGGATGTCAAGCAGGACCAGCTTGAGGTAGCCAAGGAGAGAGTTCGGAAAGCCAGTGCCAACTTTGACTTCCGGGATCCGCACCGACAAATCAATATATTCTCCCGCATGCTCATCAGTGACAGGTCCTGGGCTCCCTTCCAGAAGCTCGGGGAGCTTGCGGGAGTCACAGTCGAGGACATGCATCTGTACGTTCCCCATCTGCTGCGACAGATGCATGTTGAGCTTCTCGTCCATGGCAACTTGGATAAGGAAGAAGCGCTACAGATGGCAGATCTTGTCAAGTCCACCAAATTGTCCCAACAATTCCCAGAGAGTCAGTGGCAGCCACGCCGCGCGATTGCCCTGCCAAGCGGATCACACTATCTCTACGAGCGGGTACTCTGGAACCTGCCAGACAACGTCAATAACTGCCTCGAGTACATCCTCTCCATTGGATCATCATCTTCCCCTTCTGAAAGAGCCAAGCTACTGCCGTTTGGCCAGATTGCCAAGGAGCCATGCTTCGATGCGCTGCGCACCAAGGAGCAGCTCGGATACATTGTCGACTCGGACGTGGGCTTCTACACGACGGTCGGCACGTGGCCCATACTCGTGCAGAGCGAGAGGGGGCGCAAGTATCTCAAAGAGCGCTGTGATGCCTTCTTGGTCAAACTGGGCGAGGATTTGCGTAAAATGACTGACGGGACCTTTGAGGAGCACAAGGTCGGGTTGATCAACCAGCGGCTGGAGAAGTTGAATAACCTGGAGCAGGAAACGGAACGGTTTTGGGGGACATATTACGAGTGAGACGTTTGACTTTGAGCAAGGTATGTTATGGCTGACGGTCCCTCCAAGTGTGCACGAAGACCATTCTCATTTCAAACCCTTCAACAGCTCAGCATGACGTTGAAACCCTCCAAGTCCTATCCAAGAACGACATGCCCAAATTCTTCGACCAGTATATTCATCCCTCTTCGGCCACTCGAGCGAAACTGTCCATGCATCTTATTGCACAGACAACGAAGTCATGTTCGAAAGCAGCAGCTTCGGTGAAGGTGGAAGAAGATGGTGCAGGAGCAGCAGCAGCAGCAGTCATCAATGGACATCATGACAACATGGGATCTTCAGCCTTGTCCAGCAGCACCAAAAATCCAGCTCCTGTCGTGGTACAAGATGTCTCAACATGGAAGGCAGCTCTGCCCCTTTCGACGGCTCCGAACCCGGTAAAGGGCCTTGGGCAATTTGCAGTTCCTAACCTCCTCGGAACGGCTGGTACGGCTTGATGAAGCAGGAGATGCGGCTACGGTGAATACTGATGACGATGGGCTGAGTTTTCGATGCTGGAATTGAGCAAGTCGTCAATTATTGCTCCAGCCTTGTTACTTGAAATCTTGACATTGCCGTACATGCTTTCATGTTAAGTCACGAGCTGAGATCTCTCTGTGTGATTACCTACCATGTACTGAAGAACACCCCCATGATATGATTGCCCATGATATGATTGCCGGATTTACAAAAGGACTATAGTGACAGGAATGACTCACTACCAAAGCCTGACACTGCATTTTCAGCTCTTCTCTCTGTGCATCTACTGTGTCCACATCTGTCGACTCAATAACACCTCGGGCGGTATGTAAAGTAAGCGGCTTACCCGAGCTAAGGTAAGGTAGGATGACAGGTTGGTTGCCTTTAAGCTTGATCTGTGGATGCCTTATGCCGGGCGAACATTCACACACACGCACTTACACATCTAGTATCGGATTGGACCCAGACGCATGGCCTCAGGCTGGCCGGGCGTGGCCATATTCTCTCTCATGGTTGCACACATCTAAAGATCACAAAAGACAACACCATCACCTGGAGTTTTGCTATCTGGAGATAGTTGGAATGGAATATCGTACTGTTTAGATACGTGGACTTGTTCAAAATATTTCCAATATTAGTAACAAACGTGCAAATGAGGAAACGGGCTAACTAGGTACCTTACAAAATCAATCACTTTCAACTCAAAGGAGACAAAACACATCGTCATCATAAACACCTTGGGTATTGTATTCCCATTCAAGAGCCATAAATCTCAACCCTGACCTGCTATAGCAAAAGCCTAATGAGACGGCTCCCTCCAATTTTCCATCTTCTCTTTCTTCTTGAATCTCCTCCTCCGAAGAAAGAAGCAGAAACGGGAAAAAAAGAAGTGTTTGTTTTGTTTTGTCGATGGAAAAGAGAAAACAAGGACTAGAACAAAAACGAAATTACAATAGCGTAAAAACCCCGTCAACAAAAACCATTCATTCTCCATCCAACCCAAAATCGGAGAAAATGTATTTTATCCTACTTCTGTTTATCCGAAGGAGAAAAAAATGTCAAGTGATCCAAGAGAAAGTTCATAGATAGCCCTTCGCCCAACCTACAAAGTTCATAACCCGTCGTTCGACTCGATCCAATCCTAAATCGTAGGTGATGGCAAAATGACGAGAAGAAAAAAAAGGTGGTATTACATATTCAGTAGATAGGATTAAAACAACAACGCCCTCTGAACAGAGATCCCAACCAGACACCACGAAACGCCACTTTCATAACACGTACAATCATAACAAGCAATAAAAAACCAAATAAGCTTGTCACAAAAACCGTCTAGTCAGTCGTGAAAACTTGGATTCCACCAGTCCCACGGACAAAATGTCCCGGAGCTGGGCTCGGCCGGCCCATATTCGGTGGCATCGGCGGCGGACCGGAGAAGCCATGCGGCGGAAGTCCAGGATGGAAACCTTGCGGCGGCGCACCGAAGCCCGGCTGGAAAGCGCCCTGAGGGAAGTGATGCATAGGTGGAGGCGGCATCATGCCCGGTCCCGGACCGCCGCCGCCCTGGTGGTGGCCGTAATCGCCCAGGCTCTCGGCATCGCTGCTATCATCTTCGTCGTCGTCGTCGTCTGTCATCACCGTGGCGGCACGTCCGCCTCCTTTGGCCCATGGGTCACCGCCGCTTCGCCGGGAAGAGCGAGAGGCCCTGCCGCCGCTTGGCTTCCTGGACTCGGTCACAGAAGAATAGTCGTCCCAGTACATGCGCCGGGCTTCCAGCAGGTAAATCTCGGTCTTGGTCCTCTGTCCGCTGCTCCACGACGAACTCCAGGAACTTTGGCTTTGGTCGTCATCCTCGGGGTCCCATGTAGTTTGGTATACTCTGACGCTTCGGACCTGCTTAGGTCGCCGGCCGGTGAAGTAGACCAGGGCATTGACGGCCGGCGTGTTCGGGAGCTTCTTGTCCTTGTATCGGCGAGTGGAGGATCCGCCTGAGCTGTGGCTTGGGGAGCTCCTCCAGCTTGAGGCGGAGCTGCCGGAATGGACTGATGACATTGTTTTCTGGAGAGGTGTGAGACCAGGAAGTTCTTGTTATAAAGAGCAACAGGAACCCGGATGACGACGTCGTCGTCTGACAGGTTTGACAGCCTCCTTTCCTGCGAGGCGAGCCAAGCAAGGAGACAGACAGATAACGGGCGAGACAAGACACTAGTCTCACCGAGCAACAAAGCTGACAGAACAACACCCGTGATGTTGGACAAATGAGGTCAAAGGACTGATCGTGAGGCGAGCTGTGGAAAGAAGTTTACAAAGGAGAGAGAGGAGATCGACAAGGAAGAGAAGGGGCGTCCCCAGTAAATATGGCATGTGCAGAAGCAAGTGAGCAACAAGTGTCAGTTGGCACTTGCCATACACTCCTAGGTCAGGACAGGGAAGACAGAAGCACACAGCTTTCTGCGGATTGACCACCCTGCAGCCGAGTCGGGCGAAGTAACGACGTGAGCACGAGGCTGCAGCCTGCAGCGCTCTGCAGGTTCCATGGGACATGGGCGAGATGTGTCTTACGCAAAAGGCCCCCTACTAAATCAACAATGGAATAGAAAGGAGAACGCATCAAGTGGAGATACGACCCCAACCTATTCTGCGTCAGTGCTACCCCGCGGACAGGCTGAGGAGGAGGCCGTGGGAACACAAGAGATGCGGGATGTGAATCGGTCCAGGACTGGCTTGACCCTAAGGATGTTCCAGACTCCCGGAGCCTCGTCGTCGACGATGCTTGATAGGCTGGGAGGGGATCGGAAAGCGACAGTCTGTGGGGCGTTTGTTGTTCACTAGCTGGGCACTGGGGCGACGGGCGCGGATTGGTGATGCCACCCTCCTGGGGGATCCCCTTTTGGACGGAAAGACGCCCCTCTCTGGTGTGCGTCCTGATGCATCGTGCATGTCAGATATCAGACAAGCCACACGCCCTGCTCTGGAGCTGGGACACCCGAGAGGTCGTCCTGCAGGCCTCAGCACACGCACACCTGCTGCAGCTGATGGTCGGGTGCATCACAGCTTGGCGGTCAAGACGCGGCTACCCGCGTGCTTTTTTGCTTCTTCGCATCGCATGCTTCTTTTTCTTGATGTCGGTGTAGCCGTTTGCATTATTACGCAATTCGTGGAAGATCCGATCGACGGGTCAGCAAATGGAATGGATTTTCGTCACTCCAGATGGCAATGATGATCAGGCGAAGTTGGCAGGTTGCGAAAGAGACAATGGAAATAGGTACGCAGGTAGGTCGGAAAAATTACGGAGCCAAATTGGCAACGGGCGTTTATTCCGCACACCGTGTCACCGGGTGGACTGCCCGAACCTCCGCTGGATGTTGCGGGGGCTCCCCAGAATTATGGAAGGTGGAAGCGGGGCTTGTTCACTGGGGGCGCTTTTCCTTCAGCTGTGTGCTCAGTGTTCACCGCGGGGTAACTACACATTGTAGAAAAAGCTTGGCGATCGGCTTCCATCCATGGTTGTACAAAGTGCTCCCTGACACACAATCCAACCAAACAATCAAGAGGGTTTGGCGCATATTGTGATACTGTACAACAACGCCAGTCTCTCAAAGTGAGGCTGCATGAAGCAGACCGAGATTGACGGATTATCCATCTTATGGAAGGGTGTTGTGGCCTGTGAGTCTAAAATAACGAGTGGTGAGTGATCGATCGTGTTGGTGATGAAGTTGAACGTCCTCGGTGGGGGGCGTCGGAGTCAAGGCTTGCTCCACGAAAGTTAGCGTCCAATCGTTTTCATCGAGCCAGTCCCCAGATCGTGGGAATGGGATGAACCATGACGTTACTGTGTAATGGCCAATGGCGGGCAGGGACAGCAAAGGTGAAGGACTCTTTCGACGGAACGGTGCAAGATGGGAAGAAGCGATTGGAAGTGAGGTCGTCGCGTCTTTTATGGTCTTCTGCAGCAAACCCAAGTATCTGCTCGGTCCCGATGTCCCTGGCCACACACGACGGGTTGAGCAAGATGGTCTGTTATCACGAGAAACGGTTGGACTCGCTTGCTCGTCCCCTCACTCGGCGAGGCTGCTGTGTCACAATTGACGGAATTCAGAGGCAAGATCGATGCTGGTATTATATCTGGTCGTTTGATGTTGAGTTGAGGATCCCGATACCACATTTTGCGGTATTACAGCACATCCGTGGACTGTGCATGATGTTCTCAACCCTCGTACAGCACCGGTACAGCACCAACCGTGACTCTGCAAAGCATGAAAGATTCCAGTAATACAACAAGGCAACGGACCGTCTCGGTAAACTCGCTTGAATATTTTTGCGTCTTCTTCGACTCTTTGTCCTCCACTTGCTTTTGGTTTTCGGCAAAGTTCTTCGGTTGCAGATGATCTGGATGGTGACACATCCTCGAGGGTAAAGGAACCGAAAGGTCGTACCAGTCAGGTATGAGTACTGCAATTCTTGCAAGCAAAATCGTCTCGGGGAGAGAGGAGAATTAGGCTGTGTTAGCAAGTGAAAAAAAATAGTCATCTGTTGGAAGTTTTACGCCTTCGGAGGAAATGGCAAAAAATCTCAAACAAAACACCATCCAGAAGGTAGGTACCTCACTCTCTGCTCGGCTGCCGAGGACGGCTTTCACCATGCCTTGGTCAGCACATGCAAGAATGAAAATGAGGCGAAAACAAGCGACTTGCCCCAAGCAGCTGTGCAAAAGGCAAATCTCCCGGCTCCTCCATCGCTCGACTCAATCAACCAGGTGCCCATTTAAAGTTTCTGCCCAGTCGTCAAAAGAACCGAATATAGCCAAAAATGAGCCGTGAACCTCGACGCACCCCACAATACAATAAGCTCAGATGCCAGGTTGCATCTCGCTTCTGCTGTGGTCTGGACCTTTGCAACACAAACATGTTGCAACATGCCAGCTTATTACTATCCGCCTATCGCCTAGGCTGTCGATCTGTGTGCGTCTAATAAACTACTCTTGTGTGCCCTGACATTCGTATTTGCGCTGAAGAGGGTGGGATATACACATATCTTGTTGTCTGTTCAGCCTCTGGAGCCAAGGAAGACTTCAAAATATCAAACCTGGCGGCTCTAACTGGTGTTGGCGACGGACATTTCATCGGTTGGTGTGGGGAGAGGCGGGTGCTTGAGAAACGCCTTGGCTGATGCCGAAGTTGATTCCCATGTTTGTTAATAACAGCCTGTCATACAGGCAGACTGAGAGTGCTTATATCTGTCGCAATGAATAAATATGAAATTATGTCGTTTGGCTATGCATGGCATGGCATTCCTTGAAATGTGGCAACCCGTTCGAGTCATTGCGATGACCCGAACGAGACAGGAAGAGCAAGTTTTGATATGAGATGAAATCACCACCAAAGCGAAAAGAATTTGCGAATAGGCGCCATGCTACCGTGCGGCTTGACGTCGAAATATACTCTGTAATTATCTCGTGAGCCGTCAGCCAGAGCAGAAAAGCAACAAAAGAGAAAACGGTCGACCAGCCATCTCGGTTATCATATCATGGCCGGCGATCGATGTATGTTGCGAGCCTGACTGTGTCTGTCCAATAGGCTTAAATCGGCCAGCGAATCTCAGTTCCGGTACATATTGGTGCTATGCGGGCGATAGATTGACCTAGATGCCGAATGGGGGGGCCAGTCACACCCGACCTTCCAGGATTTTTTCAACTTGGCTCAAAGACGAGCAAGCAAGGGCCCAGGCCTCTGGCGGGAAGAGAGTGCTGGGCCATCTCACCTGCGATGAGGTGATTTGGAGATTCAATACGGAATACCCTAGGTACCTTGTTTAAATTCGCTCAGAAGGATGAGGTGAGCTGCTTGTCTATAGGCGGAAGTTCGCCGGCGGCGGGGCCCCGGGTGCTTCGTTCAAGTCGCACTCTGGAAATAGAAAGAAAGTGAATTTGACTTCCGGAAACAATAGATGGTTTCTTCGATTCAAGCTTGGATCCAGATGAAGTTTTTGGGTGTTTGTTTGCCGGCGACGGGCCTGGATCGTGAAGAAAGGTTCAGATTCAGGGCAGGGTGGTATCGGGATCCACAGCCGGGCCCTAGTGCGATCGACCCACGAGGGCAAGCTTAACAGATCTAACAGTTAGGTGCCGCATCCTCCCTCCACTTGCCGTCAGCGGTAGGCCTGGGGCTGGCCCCTGGAGAACCCCCCGTCCGTCGCGGCACTCGTTGGATGTAGTACACAGTCGGGCATTTCCATGGACATGACACCCGTCGGGTCCGTACTCCTACGGTACCCAGAGTGAAGGTACTGCGTAACTGTCCACAGATTGGAATTCACAGTGTCATACATCGTGAAATAGAAACAACAGAAGCCAGAGATGGTGAACATGGACCGTTTGAACCGTTTTTAAGAAGTCAGTTCCCGTCGAGCATGGACTTCCAGGTTGTTAAGGTGTTGCTTGGTATGGGACTCGGGTAGGGAAAAGGGGCGACCGACCTATGGCGTTCGGCGATGGCCCCCCCAATTCGAGTCCGAAACCCCAGCCCAGGCGAGCCAGTCATCAGATTCCAGTCGGGTACCACCACCCCAACTTCCACTCTGGGTGTTCCTGAATTGTCCGAGTGCCATCGACTTCCGCCCAGGTCTCCATCCGGCTGTTCTCAGAGAGGGGACACTGCGCAAGAAACTTGAGACTGTCCTTAAGGCTTAAGCTTAGTTAGGTACGGGGGAGGTCGCTGCCCATACCTTTCAGGTTTCTAGTCTCGAAAACCCGCCCAGACTGCCCAATTGCCCATCGTCAACATCCGACAGTCCGCAACGCGAGCGCATTTTATCGACTGCCACGACTCGCGAAGCCACCAGTTCCTCGATTGAACACAAGCGTCTAGTTTTGTCGAATCAGCACGGCGAGTCTGTCGATGACCTCGCCAGGCACCCGGCGCTCCTCGATGAAGCGTTGATGGTGCCGACGTGTCGATTTCCCACCCTACCCGACGGCTATTGTGGCCCATCCGGACCAACACAACACCAACATGGACTCGAAAAACAACAAGAACGAGGGATTGGAGCGGAGCCTTTCGGCGAGGAATTCGGTCAGGATATCGGTGGACGTGGACGATGATGATTTTGGTGGTGGCGCAATTGCGGATGGATTCAGACCAGGACAGACCGGAAACCACGCAGGACTTACACCGGAACCGTTATCTTCTCCATCCTCCTCTACCCTTGCGGTTGATGAGAGCACCCAACCGTCACCACGGCCTGCACCTCCTCGCCCGTCGAGCGCCTCCAAACCTCACAGACCGCACGAATCCTTCTCTTTACGGCATGATGGCGCCATGGGGCCAGTCCATGAGTCTGGAGTGCCAACACGGTCATCGAGCATATCAACCGACTCCGTCCCATATATCCAACCGGAGGCACCATACCAAGGGCCATCTGGCCCTTCACATCCTTACCAAATGTATCCACAAGATGTCAGGCTGACAAGGACAATGAGCGCCACGACATCCTCCACCGAACCTGTTTCGGAAAGGTCGTATGCTGGCCCACGAGGACCGGCTCATCCGTACGGCCTATACACACAGGTTACCGCAACTGAGTCGGGTGACGTCCCGCGGGTCGCACCAGTGACTCTTGGTTTCCATAGTCTCCCCGACCAGTACCAGCGGCGGATGGGGCCAGAAGGCGAGGATATTGCCGATATTATCGGGCCAGACGGGCATACAGAACAGTTACCTCCTTATACGAGGTACCCGGACGAAGCATATGTCAGGAAAGTCAGGGACGCCGAAGATTCGGTTGGACTGGTCACTGGGGGAGCAACGGTCGTACGGATAGATGGGCCGCCAATATCAGCCCAAGCGATAGCTGGCGCTGGAGGTCTCGGGCTGGCGACTAGAAACCCTGAGTTCGAATCTAATGATAACCTGGACTCGCCTCGTTCACGACACTCGTCGCGAAGCTTCAGCTCGGATGACAGCCATCATGAGATCAACACTGCGGCAGCCGCGGAATTATCCGAAAAGGGAAGACCGTTGAAGGAATGGCAGGTATGGATGAGGAAGAGAGTATGGGGTATCGTCCCGCGCTGGGCGATAATCATGACACTGGTCGTCCTCCTGTTAATGGCGGCGATACTGGGCTCAGTGATTGGTACATTCATGTCGAGGCGCTTCAAAGGCCCACGCAGGGATGGCTTCGCGTAAGTTCATTTCTACAATATCCAATAAACTTTGCTCTCATTAACGCCATATAGGGACCCCAACACAATGCCAACTGTGACTACCACCTACGATGCTACGCCCATCCCCACTCCATCAGATCTTCCACCTCTCCCGACGGGCACTTTTTCCATGCCGTTATTGACCCCTAATCGGGTTTCAAATACCTGTTTCAACGACACCACACAGGCCATGACTTGGAGCTGCTTCTTTGTCATGTCTGGCATGTCCCTAACCGTTTCCCAAAGTCCAGCAAACGAGGGTGGTGATTATAGCTTCTCCCTAAACTGCAATCATTCTTCGACATTGATGAACAACGTTTACTCATACGGGGAGCAGCCGCCGATTGTCAGCAATATCACAATGGAGCTTGTAACCGACCTTCTTGAGCCCAACCGTGGACCAGCTTGGTTTCGGATGATGCCTTACAACAAGACTGTCATCCTTCCGCAGCAGTTTCTTAGCACCACGGGTAGCGGTACAGTCTCAAGGGCCAGGATACGCGGTCTCAAAAACCTGGTTGCTGAGTCGCGAGAGTTCCAGCGCAAGAAAAATGTTGCTAAGCCTGGCGACAAGCCATGGGTTTGCAACTGGCCGCAGACGTTCTTGGAGTTCTTTATATATCCTCAGCAGAACTCGAGTTATGCAAGCTTCACCAAAAGACCACCTCCACCGGGGACCACGTCGACTCCCTCCGCAGAATCATCAACACCGGGTCCTGGAACAGACACATCGACAACAGCTCCGTCGTTCCCAGGCCAAACTGGGGATATATCCTCGCGATCAGAAATGAAAATTTGGAATAGCGGGGAATCGCACCGCCATGGAAATCGCCGCGATGCCGATGATAATCGCCCTCCTCCACCGCCACCGTCGACGTCGACGGCCTCGCCCACTCCTACTAATCCCTTGGGCCCCATGGAAACCGAGCCGACCGTTCCCGGTGAGGGCTTTGTCCCTCCACCTCCGCTATATCCCCGCGTTCTTAAGCTAGAAGAGCGCCGCATTGCTGGGGCTCCGATGCCTGAGTGTACGCAGGTTGAGATCCGGAATGAAGGGCCGGCAATCCCGGTGCGCGACGCCCAAGGGAAGCAGATAACCATCCAGATTGTCGAGAACGAGCCACCTCCTCCACATAACATGCCCATGCCACAGGGTGATGTGGGAAAGCGGTCGAGCAGTCCCTTGGCGTATCGGGATGCAGGTGCGGATGTGAGCCAGTGTGGGTGCATGTGGTTCCTCACATGAGAATACGGAAGGGTTACTATGTTTCGCCCTTGTTCTCTTTTTATTTATATCGTCTTTGGAAAACGGTTTGGGCCTCTGAGTCGAACAAAAGCATACCAACCATTGTGCGACCATTTCTGTTTGTTGCCTGCAAGATCATGATTCACAGCGGCGTTCTTTTGGTTCAACATGTGTTTATTTTTTGCTGGCGTGTTGTGTTTTAACTGAGAACATTTGCAAGGCGCTACCTAGTCCTCCTTACTACTTTTCGGACAATTACTCCCTAAAACTACTTCCTCCCACTAAAGGATACCTCATGTCTAGCGGGTTTTGTGTTTGTTCTGCTACTTTTCTATGTGGCGTTGCGACTTTTCTTTCTGTGTTTCTTATATATGCTTTTACTTTGGTGGTGAGAGATGGCACCTTTGGCTATGTACCAACCGTCTCTTCCGGATCCATATAACTACCCAAGGGGCGAGAAAGTTGGATGGAAAGCGGTTTGGAATGTTTAGGGAAGCGAGCAAGCAGATTTGATACATTAGGTTTATATATATATATATATATATATACCCCTCATTCTCGTGCTGCTCGCTCGATTTCACATGATAAATCTCGGTTTTGGTTTGTGAGTTGGCCTGATTGGGATTACTAGGTACCTATGATGATTCTGGCTACCTAGGTACCTACCTAGGCAGGCCTTGAATGGATGTCAGGGACGGAATGGAATGGGAATGGAAATTAGTTACAAAAAAGAAGGCATCCCAACAAGACTAGGTACATATCTACCCATCCGAGAAGGGCGTACGGAGGCAGCTAATAGTTGAAACTCTCATACACAACCTCCTCCCCGTGCAGCCAACCATTCACAATCTTTTGCATCTCGGGGCTCGCGCACAAGTAAAACTTGGTCCCATTCTCAGCATCTCGCGCGCCGAGTACATCATCTTTCAACAGCCTGCGCAACAGCACACCTTGAACACCTAACTCCTTTACCCTTTCTATCGGTTTGCGCAAAGTTTCCTCTGACGAGATGCTGCTACCCGTGATAAACAACTGTGTCTGTGCCGCAAGCCCAGGAATTCTCTCAAACGTATCAACCGCCAAACCCAAATCTTGTCCTCGTAGACTCCACAAAACTCTCAACTTCTTCTTTTTCTCCCCGGAGACCGGTTCTTTCAACAGCAGGCCAGGAGCTTGCGTCAGCAGCGGCGTGATACCAACGCCCCCGGCAATGAAGATGGCCGCCTTATTCGTGTCACCGGAGGTTGGTATCCGGAAACTTTCGTCTCCACCGAACCCGAGAACCGGAAGTTCAAGCGGGACCCGGCCGGGGCCCAACCGGTGGCTCCACAGTAACCCCGTCGCCGGGCCGTGTCGACGCACCGTGATTTCCAACTCAGTATCTGTAGTCTTACCGTCGAGCAGGAAAGGAGGAGGAGGACTCGAAACGGTAAACGTTCTCACGAAATCGTCGTTCAGGCTCTGCGGGTCGTCGTCGCGCATATGGCTCCAGCCGTGGTCGAGCTCGGCGCTGAAATCCAAGGTGACATACTGTCCCGGTTTCCACAACACCTTCTGTTGTTGTAGTAGAAATGTGAACCTCGCTATATCCCGACTGAGTGTTTCCTTCCGCAGCAGCGTAGCGGTAATCGCACAATTCGCACCACCACCAATTTGGGCAGGAAGACCCTCCCTCGCCAGCCTCCGAACCGGCGGATTATACGGACTCTGGTCAATCTTGGTGCCCCGGAAAGACAAGCCGTCCCTCACAAAACGCGCCTCTTTCACAATAATCTTCACCACGACCTTGGCATGCGGCATCATCTCGGCCGCTTTTCCGCCAACCAACAATTCCGTCTCGCCAGTCAAGTATAACACGTCCGACGTCTCATAATCCGGCACGACCACCCCGATCAACGGCCTGACCTGCAGATTCCCAAGAGACTGGTACAACTGATTACCAGAGTACTCGGGATACACCAAAACCACCTCTTCAGCATCATTACTCAAGACCCGAACAAACCCCGCCTCACCACCACGATGATTCGTGTCCATCGTTTCCCCGTTAGTCGTTGACAAAAAAAACATATCCGCCTTCTCCAGCAACTTCAGCGCTTGCGGCGGTAACGGCAACTCCCCGTCAGAAACAAGTTCCGGCCTTGGTAAATGCGCCCTGATCTCCTTCCTGTTCATGTACTTGGGGCAATTGCCCAGCGCCTCTTCCACGACCATGGCCATCTGCATCTTCCTCATCACTCCGACCTCATTGTTACTGGCAGCACAAGACGCAACAACCATCTTACCAGCCACCTTGACCCTGTCTCTTGTTTCCAAATCAACGCTCAGCCCACTCATCATTTTTCCTGTCTCCAGCCGAGCAATCTCTTCTCCTTTCTCTCCGGCACCAGAGAAAAACGCACGCACAACAGGATCGTGCACCGAATCGACCAGACTCTGCATAGCAAGAACATTCTTTGCAACAGGGCGCGCGAACCCTTTCTCCCCTCCCAAAAGGGACGTCCACGGCCTGCCCTGAACGTCGAGCGTGCCCACGGCCACAAGCGGCGACTCGGATACCCTGTAACCATGCGAATAGGCCAACCCAGAATTGGTAGGGTTGTATTGTCGTGAAGTCTGGACTTTCAGGAGAGCGTGTGCTGCCACCTCGCCTGGGTGCCAGCCGTTGGCGTTTAGCTGGACGGCAGCAGCAGCTGGCGCGGTTGCCATCTTGAATACCTTCGGTTCTTGTTGGTTATAGTAGTCCTTATCAAAATGTGGATGGGTTCCCGGAAAGGTGCATGTGTTGAGATATTCCCAGAGTGCTCGTGAGAAGATGTTGGCGACAGCCGATACACAAGTTCTGGTTGTAGCTGAGACGAGACAAGAAGCTGCGATGGCTTTCTACTCAAGTAGACTCCTAATTCCTCTTCTTAGAAGATAATTTCCTGACTGTTGCAAACTGAGCTGAACTGAGCAGAACTTACCTCATAAAGATATCAGCCCCTTATATACCGTCAGTCGCTGTACCATCACATCCCAGATACACTTACTGATTAACAATAAATGAGAAGGCAGGCAAAAGAGATGCCTTTCCGTTTAATCAAAAAGGATATCTCCATGGAGAAAGGTAGGTGTGTCGTTGTATTTATAACAGACTGCCTTCAAAATGACAAATAGCTCCCTTAGATACTTGTAAGTAATTGATAAGCGACCATTTGTTACAACAACCCCTCCTCCTCCTCTTCTCGCAAACGGAAGGGCGCGCGCTACACAGCAAATAGACCTATAAACTTGGCCATAGAACAAAGAAGCCTCGCCTTGACCTACTCTGACCTACGTAACCTATTAAGCACCAGCGAGTGATACGTGCCCCATGCTGTCACGCCATATATCCATACCATTCGTACGGTTAAAGTTGTGCATATAATTGAGGCAGGGCGTAGTAAGCAACCACCACACATCCTAGAGTAATGCAGACCAGACATCATGGCAAACCCATCAAAAATCGCCCAAACAAGTGAACCTAATAATCAATCATCAATCCATTGATATATATGCATAAGGAAGGTAGGTATCTACGCTATTGTAAGGGTTCGCCGAGATTTCGGCCGAAAATAAAAGATAATCCCAAGCTCTCCACTCCAAAACCCCCAAAAAAGAAAAAAAAAGAAAAGGCACCAAGGACATCTCATCATAGATAAATAGATATGCATGGTATTGTACATGTACAGACCAAACCAATTCAGGGATTGGTAGGTAGGCAAGCTATCCAGCTTCTGCCAACTTTTAACTTCTCGTGAAAAGAAAACGGGGTAATCGTAAATATCCCATCTCAACATCCTGGACACCCCAAAGATGCATTAACTGGTATATGTCAGGAAATATATAGTCAAAAGACCTCTAGTATCTCCCTCCACTCCCGCCTCTTTCTATATCCTGATTCCACCCATTTCCGCCGCCACTCCCATATCCTCCACGATCGGGAGCAGGGCCACTTCTCTGACTGTTGGCCGTCATCGGGCGGTTGATGCTGGGTGTGCTGTTGTTGTTGTTGTTGTTGTTGTTGTTGTTGTTGTTGTTGTAGCCGTTATACCCCCACCCCTCACTGGACTGCGATTGATGGAAACCCTGCTGCGGTTGCCCAGGCGGCGGACTCCTCATGTTTCTCGCCGAGCCGTTGCTACCGTTCGGTTGATGTTGTGGGAGTCGGACCGGGCCGCCTATCATTCTCAACGAGCTGCTGCTATCAGAAGGCTGATGTTGTGGTTGGACCGGAGCCGTCATGTTACGCTGCAGAGCGTATGGTTGAGGACCCCTAGGAGGAACCGGGTTGGTGGTGCTGCGCATTGGATATCCGTTAGGTCCCATGCCTTGCGGGGACAACGGCCCGCTGCGATGCGTGCTGGTTGATGGTGCAGGGCTGGCACGTCCGTTCGAGAACTCGTCGAAGGTTGGTCGCGGATTGGCATTGCCATTTCCACCGCCAGGGTAGGGTCTCTGACCAGGTTGATTTGGCCCATGTCCCCTGTAGCCGTCTGGTGCGTTGACTGGCGACCTGATGGGTGCTGGGAACGCCGGCATCGTATCATTGGGATAGGGTGACGGACTGGCCGTGTAACCGGCTCTGAGTGAGGATCCGTTAGAGCCCATCCGTTGAAGGGGTGGTGGGCCAGAGCCAAAACTCCTGTTCGATGCGGATGTTCCAGTTCTGGTAGGAGCAGAAGGGTAGCCGTTCATATCCAGATTCGGCAGTGTCGGTACTCTAGCAGGTCCGTTAGATGCAGATGTTCCAGTTCTGCTAGGCCCAGAAGGATAGCCGTTCATGTCAAGGTTCGGCAGTGTAGCTGTTCTAGCAGGCGGATAACCGGTCAAATCGACAGACGGCAGTGTTGGAGTCGGAGAGTTTGAACGTCCCGGCGGTGCAGCACCACCAAGAAGAGAAGTTTTGCTTGAAAAGCTCGCCGATGAAGCCATTGTTCCGGTTCGTGTTAGTGCTGGTCGACCCATAGCATTCAACTCGAAGCTCCCAGGCGTTGTCGGCCGTGAAGAATCGACAGTGACTGAACCCATCGTATCGGTCCGCTTGAGCGATGGCATTTCCGGAAGCTTGTCGTCGCTAAAGACAACGGGCAATGTTGGCTGCATGGTAATAGGCCTGTCTTCACCCGTCTTCTTCGCAGCCTTCATCTCTGCTTTTCTCCTCTTTCGCTCGTCCTCGGCCATTGCCTTTTCGATCTTCTTGAAAACAATTTCTTTCAGCCGCTTGTTGACCTTCCGTTCGCAGAACCCAGTCAAGCCGCCGTCGGCCCTGGGAATCTTGTACCACAAGTAGGTACAAAAGAAGATGGCTGCAAGGAGCAGCGAGAGGAACGAAAATACCCAAATAATGAGGGTAAACAGCATACCGGACAGGACCAGTACCTGTCGGGAGTCTGTCTGGGCCAGGGTCTTGAGTTTGTCAAAGAACCCCATGAAAGACGTCTCGAAATTGCTGCTCGAGTCGCTCGAGAGTTTGGCCACATACACCGAGTAGATGGTGAGCGCATTGATGACCTGCCGAGGGCCAGAGCAAACGATAACGCGGATCCAGGCTGTTGCATACTGATTAGCAAAAGCAAGAACGGGATTTCTTCGTATGGGGATTCTTACATTGGAAACTGAAGTACGTGAACAGAGCGACGATCTCGGCGCCCTTCTTACTTTTGGTCAGCTCGGTGAAGACCAGGAACCTCTTCCAGCCTCTGCCCCTTCCCATTCGACTACTCTCCAGCCGCGCCGCCAAGCTGTCAAGAAAACATTCCGCCACGCTTCCTCTGCTCATAATCCTCCAAGCCCGAATGTGCTCGAAAGCAAGGTTAACGACGGAGAGAATAATGCAAATGGAGAAGATCCACTTTGAGACATCAAACGGAATCAACTGAGTAAGCGAGATGGAAGACGCCCAATTGTCGAAGGCTAATAGCTGAACCGCGGTAAAGATATCAACGGCGTAGACGGCGACTGATAGGAAGAGCGAGAACCAAAGGAAACCATAGGCAAACGGCGTAAAGCAAGAAGTTGATTTGAAGTCGTTGAGGGTCTGCGAGAGGGAGGTTAGTTTTCCAAGAAGGCTAGACCGAGGCTAACAGCAGTGCTCACAATAAAATCCCATTTCTGTTCCGGGTGGACCTCGACATCGCGTCGGCGATGGCTCATAAAACCCATATTGTAATTGCTGCAAGACAGCTTTAAAGAACGTTAAAGAATATAAAAATCCCGACACAGTCGAGTAGAAGAAAAACAGCCGATGACCACAGATCACGTTGTTTTCGTCGAGGGTATATCAGAAAGAGTGGATGAAATCAGAGACGTTCCCGGCCCGCCGTCCACACAAGTCGCTCCTCGCCCGCGATGGTGTCGACTGTGCCCAACGTCGACGTTGGAGTGAGGCACTCCCGAATTGTGTCGTCGACGAGGTCAATTCGAAACCTGCGAAGAGTTGGCGGAGAAAAAGGAAAAGAGCGCCAGAGGGCGGGTCGTGGCACCTGGTTGAGGTAGGTGTAGCGGCGAATGTCTCCTGCTACCTTTGCATTGTCGGGACCGCCAAGGGTGATCAACAAGAACAAGGCTATTGTGAGCCGATTGACCCGCGATGATTGGGTTGTGCTGCTTGGTACGGTGGCCGGATGGACGACTAATGCCAGGACACTGCGCGGCGTGGTCGGCGAGTGTTGACAGCGAACAATGGCCGTGAAGACGAACGATTAGCACCGTGAGCCGCTCTCGCCGGGTTTGATCGCCTGGAAATGCTGGTATGGCGGTGTCAGGAGGATCCGACCCGAGGAATATGCGACAAATGCGGACGAAAAAGGAATGAATGCGATGTGGTTCGACTGTTCGGTGGTTGCTTCGTTGTTCGTCGTCAGGTAATTTGAAAGAAGGGATTGTTGCTATTGTTTGTTGATGGCAGAGAATCAATGAATGACTAGAACTATTGTTCAGAACCCGTAGGTATCCCAAAACAACGGTCTGGAGGCAGCTTCGCCAAAATGTCCAAGGGAGTGTGAGGGCAACCTGCGACGGGAACGCACGTAAGGGGTTGGGAGAGGGGGACAGGAGTCGGGAGAGCTTGGGTGATCTGAAGTCTGAAGGGTCCCAAAACGGGTCCGCAAGCGACCCTCGAGTCCGGCCGGCTGCGGGGATTGGCTGACAAGGCGTAACGGGGCACCATTCGCGTGGTGTGGGGAAGACGGGTGGCCGGCATGGGTTTGTACAAAATAAAGTCCCGGATGGCCACAAGGAAATCGGCCAATGCCAATGGTTATCTCGAAGCTCCGCGTATTCCACAACTCTGAAGGGACAAAACTCTGGAGGGAACATCTGTATTCCAGAGTACAACTTGATGCACGTTTCCGTCTCTCCAAAACTGACTATTCACGATTCAAATTCGGCGCAGTTTCAATTCATAGTTACACAGTTACACCTTCAAGCCTGCAGTTGTTTCTTGTAGCAGTGAAAGCGCTAGCGCAGGTACCTGGTGCAGCGTTCCAGGTCCCCTGTCCGCCAACTGGATCAGACGGCAGCCTGATTGGCCAACTTCCTCGAGAGTGCGTGTCCTTGGCGAAATTAAGCCCATGAAACAACGCACCGACCACTGGCTGGATAAATTCAACACCGAGAAGGTTGAAACACGGAGCAACTTCCATAGTTTCCTCGAGTACTCCCGTCCGTAGGTGAGGGAGGCAAGACGAGATGCACGACATTTCCCGAACGCGCTTAATGGATAATGAGGTCAAACGCCACGGAGCCAGCCAGGACAGAAAAGAAGCAAACATTAACGCGGCGAGATGCGTCGTCCCATCATGATCAGCCCGCGTCAGCCAGACCCATGATGATGTTCGTCCACGATCTTGTCAGCTGCCAGAACTGGAAGGTCGCTACAAACTTGCACAAATTGGTCGCTGGAAAGACAGACAATAACAGCCTCCCACGGGCTTTTTATCGTGGATTCTTGCCGGGTCGCGTCATGTTCGCTGATACCCAACGATCTGATCTCATAAGGTACACAGAGATCTGGCTTGCCGCGCGCTTCGTTGCGGATAACCGACAACCACATATTATAATACAGCAAGATCTTCAATAGATCTCCCAATTGTGCATGTGCAACACTCAGAGAAACCAGTTCCAAAATAATTTCTTGTTGTTTCCAAGTCTAGGAACTACCTGATGTATCAACTGCTCTATCGTCCACGTTGCCCCCCATTTAGTAATCTTTCTCGTCTAAAATGTACCTCGTAAATCGAACCCTTCTCAGTTTGTCTGAAGCTGCTTTAGGCCATGAAATCCAACCCAGAAGAACAATGTGGCGACGGCCAACTGGGAAGCGGCCCAGTCTTCGCTCTCGCCGCCGCTCGTCTGTCTGCCTTGCTGTATTCCATACCGGTGTCCCCGCGTATTATGCTTACCAGTTGGTCTCCGTGTCGGGCCTCGTCAGGATCCTTCCCGGCCCGAATTACCAACTTCCTCCAGGTCGCCAAGCAGGCTCGAAGAAAAAAAATCATAAGCATCGCTTAAACCCATAAACCTAAACCACCTGCAAGAAACGAAACCTAACAGACCTAGCATAGCCATAACTCAAAAATCCACCTTCACCAAGAGAAACCCCCATCACGCCGAAATCACCCCTTCCACTTCTATCCATTAAACCCTCCCCATCATCACCACCACCACCACCACCACCACCAAAACAAAAATCTTATCCACACGCCCTCACTATCAAAGAAAAACCCCATCACTCCACAGCAGCCTCATCGTCCCTCTTCTCAGCCTCACCCTCCTGAGCAGTAGCACCAAACTCATCCCGCAACTTATTCTCCACAACACACTTCAGCTCGCGTTGCTCTGTCTCCGTCAAACCCGTCGAGCTGCCCCTCCTCGCCCTCCAACTAACCTTGGTCTCCCTCAACCTCGCATCAGCATCCTTCTCCCCAGTAGGATCCACAAACTCGTACGTTCGATATTCAGTGTTCTTCCAGCCCGTGCCGACATCAGCCCGCATACCGTCCCAGTCCTGCGTCAAGAAGTGCAAGAACCCCCCGTGCGTAACAACAGCGATATGTCTCTCTCCGTCGCCTCCATCCTTGGCCACAAGATCCCGTAACCACCGCCTCGCCGCCTTTGCTCTACTCTCCAATTTCCGCATATCAGGAAAATATGGCGACGCAAAAGACTTGTCGTTCCACCCCTCAGTGACGAGAGACAGATCAACAGACCCTAAAGGGTCAAACTCGGTGTGCAGTTTGGTTGGGTCAGAACCAATGTCGCACGGTAAATTGCTGACCTCTTGTAGGTCCGGTAGCGCCATCACTTTTTTTCCCGAGGAAACAGCCGGCTCGAACGATAAGAGACAGGTGTAGAGCGTACGGCGCATCGGCGAGGCCACCAGGTGCGTGATCTTGTCGTGAAAATGAAAATTCCTGCATAGCGTCGCGCACTGTTCTTTTCCCAAGGGGGTCAGGTCCGGATCGGGAATGTTGTGGTTGACAAGAGAAAGATTATGGTAGCCCTGAGCGTGGCGGACGAGGTGGATGTAGGTCGGCATTTTTCTCTTTTCTTCTTGATGTGTGTTGATGTGTTTAGGTGAAGTAGTGTGAGTGTGTCCGTCTCGTTGTTGAGAAAAAGAGATTATTGAGTAAGGGGGTTGAGTTTTTCTTGAGAGAGCTCAACCTGTAATAAATGATGGTGGTCGTTGCAACACAAATAAGCAGAGTGTGTGTGTGTGTGTGTGGATTCAGGTAGTGAGTTGAGTCGAGAATCCCAAAACAAAAAAGCTAGCCAAGGAACAAGTGGGTGAGAGTGTCTCGAGAACAATTTGTAATATGTAAGTTATTAAAAAAAAAGCTGAATCTATCCCCAGATCAAAATGTGCAGTGAGTCAGTGAGTGCCTGGCAGAGCCGAGTCCGGCCCCGACCGGGTACGAGACCGCATCTACGTCACACCCGTTTTATACTGCTGCATCCCACGATAGGCTGTTCCGGTGTCCAGCCCGCATCCCAGGCTCCACTTTGGCTCCGATGGATCGGGGACGAACAAGGCCAGACCCCGGTGGGCCCCGATTGGCTAGGATGGGACATCATTCGTCTCAACTCTCAGGGTGCACCTCACCTTCACATGGTTTCAAGAGCAACTGTTTTTCTCCGGATGGAAAACAAGATTTGTGATTCACTGATGCTCTGCGGTGCACGGTGTGAGACCACCACCCCTCCGATTTCCGATCACTCTTGGGACACAGAAGAGTGTACTCGTGCAGATGTGACGACTGTCCGGCAGCTTTTGGGAATCTCCTTGAAACATGTGGAAGGCACCTCTAGAATATTGTTTGGAAATGCGGGAACGAGCAAACTCAGCGGGTTCCCGCGGTCCTGCTCTGCCTGAGGACTCCCTGCGTATAAATCAAACCATCTCCCACCTCGACATACCGAATTCCCAAATCATACAAGTCGAATGTCTAAACATATCCCTGGCACTTGAGACTCGATACGTTCCCTGATGCATTACTCACTCTGCCTTCCTCACCTGCTTACCTCCTCTCTGGCTGTGAACCCCATGCCCCTCCAAATCCCGAACTGTTTGATTCCGTTTTCAGAGATCGATCAAACTCTCCTCCACAACTGGCTGCTTAGGCGCATGCTGGGGTGCGGACGGAAACGTCTCCTGGGTATAAGCCGCGTACGCAGCACTGGGAGGAGGCTGCTGCCACACCGGTGGGAGGACCGTTTGTTGAGCGGCAGCATGCTGCCAGTATGGTTGTTGCGGCTGTTGACTTGATGCCTGGTGAGACTGTGGTGGTTGAGAGGGTTGCGCGGAAACGGAGGCAGGTGTTTGTGGTAGAGACGGTTGGTAAGAGTGCATGGACTGGGAGAGATTAGGATAAGGTGACAGGGCAGGGTCAGGGCCTGGCCCTGATGGCTGCTGTGTTTGTTGTTGTTGGGGTGGCTGCTGTTGCTGGTTATTGAAATAGAAGGATGCGTTTGGGTCGGTGGTAGGCGTGGCGCCGACAGAATCATTCGCCGCTGGAGGCGCCAACGGGGCCTGGGGAGGCGCTGCTTCATTTGGGGGGTAGCTGGGTTGCTGGCTGTACTGCGGTGCCTGAGCAGGTGGTACGCCACCCCAACTGCCTGTTCTTTGTGGCACCTGCTGCTGGGGATATTGATTTGGAAACTGCGACTGTGGAGGTGGCTGCGAAGCTTGGGGATACGCTGGATGTCCTGCTTGTCGGTTGTAATCCTGCTGCTGCTCGCCCGTGTAGAAGCTCTCTGCCGGCCCGGCAGGGTTTGGAGCACTGGGTTGCAACGATGGATATTGACCAGACGTTTGTCTCGGCATAGGAAGATTATACCCCCCTATGCTGTGTTGGCTATACGCCTTTGATAACCGTTCCTCGAGCATGCGGTCGTAATAGCGGACAACTGTTGATAGCTTTGCGTGCAAGTCTAGGAGTGTGTCTACTCCGAGTCAGAAGGAATTATTTTCATGGGTTCAGTGTGCACATACCATGCTTGCTCATTGTCTCGCCATATGTTCGTGCTAACTTGGGTCGTAGAGTGCCGATGCTGTCATAGAGCTCCTGGATCTGCGGCTCTCTTAGGATCGTCCCGGGCGGTTGAGTCTGGAGGCGGTCGACCAGTGTTGAAAAGAGATTGATGTTCTCCGCCTCCACAGGCGTGAGCTCGTAGTCGTTCTTCGGTAGCGCAAAGGGAGCTGGCGAGGATGTGCTCCCCACGTTGGAAGCCTGCTCCCTGAGCGCCGCAGCGTGGCTTTTTTTCTGCTCCTCCATATCCGCCAGCGACGCTGCGATGGCAGCCTTGAGATCGTCATCCTCCTCCTCGGCAGCCTTCGGTGCTGAAGGGGCCGGCGCGCTCGCCTTTGATGGGGCCGAGGACACTCCATTAGCCACCGGTGCGACATAGCCCCGCGAGTGGTTCTTGACTTCCTCCAAACTCATGGCCAAGGCCTTCTTCAGATCCTCATCAAAACCATCGTCGACACGGGCACTCCGCGGCTGCATGGCCGACGAGCCTCTAGATTTCCCAGAACCGGAATACGGCGGATACGCAGGGGAACGCTCGTGGCCAGTGCCCCCGCTTCCTCCTTTAGAGGATTTATCTGTAAGCTTCCCATAACATCCATCATCAACACGGACAGCCTGGAGAATACCCAGATGGGGCAAAGGGAGTGTTTTGCTGGAGCATTGCTGATCAAAGCAGTTTCCGCAGTTCCGGCAGTGGTGTTTTCTGTTGGTGAAGGTGAAAGCGGTCCGGCATCTCATGCAGACGTCAGAATCAACCCATTCGGGCGGCTAGGGGTAGTCAGTGTATGCACAGGCCGTCGGACGAGGGATCAGACAAACCGCGCTGCTATCAATCATACTGCTCGCAACGCTGACGCGCGGAGGAAACTGAAAGCCCTCTCTCTGCAGCGACCGATACACTTCTCCTATGTATGACAGATCGTATCGACCCTCAGTCGCCGTAGCCCAGGACTGAATCAGGTCGAGGATCTTGGCTCGCACGTCGGCATTGATGGCGGCAGGACCAACCACCTTCAGAAGCGACACCAAGCTTTCCATAAACTCGCGGGATGCAATCTCGGTCAGAAAATGGGAGCCGCCATTCTTGACGCACGTATCTGTAAGCTGCTGAAGTCAGCGACTGCGCGCTACTTGACCAAGACCAGCTAGGTCGAACCTACGTTCAATGCACCCAGCTGAGTATTGGGGTTCTTGTTGTTGATGCGCTTTTTGAGG
Organism: Apodospora peruviana; assembly: GCA_033439685.1. NCBI lineage: Eukaryota > Fungi > Ascomycota > Sordariomycetes > Sordariales > Lasiosphaeriaceae > Apodospora > Apodospora peruviana. The sequence goes on along the minus strand of JAUEDM010000005.1, from coordinate 1,205,084 downwards.
GACCGCATAGCCTCCTTGGGCTGAACCGTCTTCGATCTAATGATGTCGGAGATTTCCAGGTTGAGCGCGATATCCTCCCTGATATCAAGAAGAATGTTAGATGAACCCGCTGGTCAACATGCGCGAGGCTGGGAAAGAGCATCACCGTACAAGCTGCTGCTCGTAGCTTTCTCTATCTGCTCATCCAGGGCAGTATTTGCCCCGGACGACCACCAGCCCATCATCTTGGAAGTCGAGGTTGGTACGGGATGTGTGAAGAGACCGGTCGGTGGAATGCAATGCACGGCTATGACGATCTCGTGACAGCCGCGGGAGTCGGAGGTGGGAGGGTTGTTTGTGGCTGGACTCGTAATCGTCGGGAAAGGTCTGTATGGCAGGATGTCGGGCGTCCGAACAGGGTGATGTAATAATCAGCGTGATTCTTTTGCGAATGGAGGTTGTCGGCGCGCGCCTGGAAGTTCCGCGTCAGCAGGTTGCGCGGATTGGGATGATGGTTGATGAAGATGGAGCTGGCGAGTTAACCTCAGGCTGCCTGCCCGTTGGTTAGGTACGTACGGAGCCTCGAGCCTTGCGGGACAGTCGGGAGTCCTGGAGCTCGCCTCCCCCAGCATGCTAGCGTGCCAAGAGGTCAAGCCCCGGCCCTGCCAAACAGCTGCAACGACAGCCCTGCCAGCCTCGAAAGTCTGGGCCCAATTGGCAGGCAGCTGTAATGGGGCTTATGTACTGTGGCGCGCCCGTGGCTTACAAGTACACAGTCAAGACAGTACTCCGTAGTGAACAGTCGTGAGATCACATCTCATGATAGGTACTTACTTTTAGTATGATGAAGAATGAATAGGAGTATATACCATATGAAATTATTTCTAAAGAACATCAGAATGCTTAAGAGAGCAGAAACATCAAAAAGGTTCGCTGTCTGACCATCCGAACATAGTGGAGGAGTGCGGGTGACGACGACACTGCAACAGTTCCCCTCAAGGTCCCCAATGAGCCGCCCCACTAACCGACCGCCGAGCGGGTGATGCACTTGTGGCAGGATGGGGCTCCGACAAGCATATGGATCCCTTGATGCCATAAGATCCAGAAAGTGCACCTCCCCCACCTCAAGTGTGCCGTGACGCTGAGAATTCAAGCTCCAGAGGAAGCTGGTTTTCAGTTGAACACCGCAGACCTTCTTGTGTGTTTGTGTTCTTTAATTTTGCCAAGAACAACTAACTGCCTTCCCTCTCGCTTCGGTCGGGTCTTGCCGCCACCGGCTGGCTGGCTTTGTCTCGTCATCTGGCGTTGTCGCATCGGCGCGACCACCCCTCGCCCCGACGTCCAACTGATCAGCTGTATTCACTGTCGCGCGTCCTGTTTGCGACACAGCCCTAATACTCGAATACCGCCCCGACATGACTGACTTTCTCCTCTGTTTGTATTTGGTCACCCCGTTTGCTAGCATCAGGAACAAGAACAGAGCGCAACAAACCCGAAAGAGCCCTCGGTCTATCCGCAATGGCTGGCTCGGCCACCTTGCTAGACCATTCAGGGTCTTCTGCGCCGACTAATGGGCAAAAGCCGATCGCATTCAGCACAGATGGACATGGGCGGACAGAAGGCTGGCGTGGGGGAGCAGGAGGAGGCGGAGCAGGAGCTGGAGCTGGAGCTGGAGCAGCAGGAGGAGGGAAACGGTCGATACCGCACATCGATGATATCGTTTCGGTCGAAGTCGACATCGATCCACACGCCTCGATCGAGAAAGTCCTTCAGCAAGCCGAGACCTGCCTACGACAGGCCGAGTCTGCCAAGACGTTTGGACGACCCGACTTTGCCCTGAAAGATTACATCAGAGCCAACATAATTCTCCTTGATAGTATCAAGAGAAACCAGGGCTGGGTGGCATTGCAGAGCGATAACAAGGGCCAATATGACCGATATCAGCGACTACTGCGGCAAGTCCGTACCGGTCACGGCGATTTTGAAAAAATAAAGGCTGAAATCAAGGCGGATAATGCAAAAACTCGGGTTCGGCCCTCAGTTCACCGGCCAGCTTCGACCGGACCCGGAGTCGAGACGCATGTGAATCAGGTCAACCTGTCAGCCAATGTGCTCTCAGTGAATAGGAGGGTTGAAAATAGCACTACGACCATCGAAGTGACGCAGAATGGCCCACCAAGGCGTTCAGCTCCGCCGCCGCCCAAAGTCAAACCTATGGTGCACCCAAAGCCTCCAAACCTACACGGCAATGCACTCAATCCGGCTGACACAGCAGTGTCTTTGAACAAACCAGCCCAAGATCTTGCCCAGCGCTTTGCGAACCTGCGCCTAAACACAGGAAACCGAGTACAAGATCCACGAATTAAAACACAACCACCAATCGTACCTTTACAAACCATTCCGCCGCCGCCGCCGCCAAAAGAACCCCCTAAACCGCCTCCTGCAAGCATGCCCGTGGCGGATTCTATCGTCGATTTGCCTCGTGTCCCAGCCGCAATATATAATCCAGCGAGGGGAACAATATCAAAGGAGGCAGCCGAGCTCCCCTCCAGTGCGCCTCGGGCCATGTTCACGAGGACTAATTCGATTCCAAATAATAACAAGAGTACGAGGACCGCTGTGGTTGAAGAGTCATTTGTGCCAGCACAATCTTTTGGGAACGGTGCATCAAACCCTGCAAAACGGTCCAAACTTAACATACCAATGGATAACACAATCTCCGCTGGAGAACTACTTACATACATGAAAATGGGACGGAAAGATGTCACGATGTTGTTGATTGACATCAGGAATCGAGAGGAGTTTGACGCAGGTCACATAATGTTCCCGGAGACGATATGCGTCGAGTCTGACGTCCTGAGAAGAGAACACATATCCGCAAGCCAAATAGCAGATAGCATGGTTCTCGCGCCACTTAGGGAAAAGCTTCTTTTCGAAGGGCGTCACGATTTTGATTTGGTGATATTCTACGACCTGGAGTCTAAGCGTATTCCTTCCAATCCATCCACAGAGGAAGAAAAAGCCATCGTTGGGTTATACAATGCGCTCACTCAGTATGACTTTTCTGGCGAGTGGAAGGAAACAGCTAAGCCTCGACTACTGGCGGGTGGACTAGAAGCGTGGACGGGCCTCGTCGGCTCGGCAAGTTTACAATCAACAACTTCGGCAGGCTCGTCCGCAAAGAAACCTATGGCACGAACCTTCTTACAGCGCCGCCAGACATATGTCACTCGCCCAATACAGGATCCTGCGGAAGCCAAAAAGTGGGAGGATGCCATTGCTGAAGCTGGAGCCATATCTCCAGTCCGGACAACGGAGGACTTCTTCCGTCGATTCCCGCCTGTGTCGAGCATACAAGAATCAATGACATCCCCTGTCAGTCCGAGTTCCGGTCGCCCATCGAGTTCGTTTTCTTTCCACGATCAAGACGAGAGTATTTACACTGCACTACCTTCACCACCAAAGCGTCCACCCCCCACAGTGCCGCGTAGAAGCTACAGCGGCCTAGCCGAACCTGAGAGTAACACAGCTGTTTCAGCAAAGAGACTCAGGTCTGGGGTCGACAACATACGAGAAACTCGGACAGGTTTAGTCAACCCGGGCGTTCTCTGCTTTGCAAACAGTTCGTTGCAAGCCATGTTTGCCACGCCTGGGTTCTCGCGTGACCTCTGGACTGGCAACTGGCTTCGTAACTATTTGGTACCTAGGAAGCCTGACGAAACCCTCGATAATCTCCAATTACTCACCAAACACCTGGCTAAATTGTTCTATCTTCTTAATCAAGGGAATTACCTGGCCTTGGACCCCAGGACTTTCATGGTACGTGATTTATAACCATCACATTGCCGAGCTGAGCGTGCGTTCGTTACTGACTTGTGTGGCTCTCTTCAGGGATATATACATCGTATTCATTCCAACAATGTGGATGGTAGAAGGAAGCCAGAATCAGAGGTCTTTGGCGGCCCAGCCCAGCAAGACGCGCAAGAATTCTACTCCTTCATCATGGACAACATCCACGACGAAACCAACATCTACCGCGACAAAAAGCCGCCGACGGAAGAGAAGCCGTACACCCCCAAAGACGGCACCATCATCCAAAACGCCATGGACTACTGGCGCTATTACTCGAGCGCCAGCGCGTCCATCGTCGACAGGTACTTTCGGGGCCTCGAGGTGTTCATCTCGCGCTGCCACAACGAGCGCTGTCGCCAGGAGATCCGCCTCTTCCAGCCCACAGACGTCTGGATCCTCAATCTGTCTGGTGTGCCAGTGGGCGACAACGCGACCGACATTTATCGGCTGCTCGCCAACCACCAGGCCGACGAGCGCTTCGACGAGCTGCTCTGCGAGACGTGTAAGAAGCCTGGCCGCACGCGGCGGTCCAAGTTCGCTCGCCTGCCGGACCGCCTGACTTTTTGTCTTAACCGCTTCAGCGGCAACCAAGGGGGGCGCTCGTCCAGCAAGATCCACACCAAGGTCCGCTTCCCCATCCGCGACCTCGACCTGACCATGTTCTGCGCCGAGCCGGACCCGGACATGTCGTCGACCGACGACGGGCATTTTGCCGGCCGCATGCGTTACGATTGCTATGCTGTCACCGTGCACCAGGGCCAGAGCATCAACGGGGGCCACTATTATAGTTATGTGCAGGACGAGCAGTCGCGGGACCCGACGGACTGGTTCAAGTGCAACGATCAGCAGGTTGAGAGCGTCAAGATTGGCTCGTCGTCCGTGTCTGGCGATTACACTGAGCATATGTACCAGAACGGAAACACGTCTGCGTATATGGTGTATTACAGGCGACAGGGCACGTGAAAAAATGATTATCACTATCCGTAGTTGGGGTTGTTTTTGCTTTTCTTCTTGTATACAAAGAGAAACCAACAATTTTGGTGGTTGTTATAGTCTGATACCGACATTGTGTGCTTGGGCAAGCGTTAGGTATACGGGTAAGCAAGTAGGTCGGTCACATTGGACATCAGCGACGGACGACGGTGGGTGTTGCATGGGAAGTAGTACCTAAGATAGTCATTAATAAAGCAATAAGATTAACGCACAAACGCAACGCCTGCCAAGGTACCATTACATGAACTCCCTATTGTCCTGTTGATTCCTGATCACGATATGTTTCGTTTCGTCTTCCCTCGTGCGCAGATTCATCCATTCCCCCCTTTCCTCCTTAACCCACCTTAATCCGGCTTCACATTACCATTACCTGTTTTGTAACCCATGTAGGATAGAAGAAAAATATGTTTGGTAGATAGAACTCTTCGAAGCAGGTTTACTTTCCCTCCAAACAATCATTAATCTGTTTGGAGTATTTCTCCCGGATGGCCCTCCTGTTGATTTTTTGCGTGGCAGTCACGAGGCCCTGTTTAAATAGTCAGTCACAGTCATCATCAATAGCCCCAACCTCAAGCGATGAGTAGGAGGTAGACTTACGTTGACAGGCGTCCACTCCTCATCGACAACCACAACGCCAACAACCGTCTCCATGGGACTAAGTCCAGCCTTCTTCGCGACTCCCTGCAACTCCCTCAGCACGGCCTGCCTCATCTTCTGACTAGAATGCATCTCGTGCTCATCAATCCCCATCTCGACCGCCTTCTCGGCAAGCACTTTTTCATTGGCCACGATGACCGCGATCGGCCTCGGGTTAGCACTATCCCCATGCACCATCACGTTGTGCACAAACGGCGCCCCCCGATACACCGACTCGAGCCGCTCGAGCGCGATGTACTCTCCCCCCTGTAGCTTCACCAAGTTCTTGACCCGATCAATCACCTTCACGTGTCCATTCTCATCAAACTCGCCAATGTCGCCCGTTTTAAACCACCCGTCAGGGGTGATAGCTTTTTCCGTCTCCTCGAGGTTCTCGTAGTACGCCTTCACCACAGGGCCGCCCCGGACCAGAATCTCACCCTGCGGTGGGACGGTGTCCGTGCTGTAGTTCAGCTCAGGCAAAGAAACAAGCTTCATCTCGATGGCAGCAGGAATAGGGCCGATGGCGTTCCCGGACGTCCATTGCAGCGGAGACCCCAGAGCGCCGTTGCCGCAGGTTTCCGTCAGGCCGTAACCGCTAATCATGGGCGCTACGACCATGCTCATGAAGTGGAGCGTCCCCGACGAGATGCCGGAGGCACCGTTGACGATGAAGCGTAACCTGCCGCCCGTCATTGTACGCACCTTACCGAAGATGATGCTGTCGAAGACCGTAGCGAGAGGGAGGCCGTTCGCGACGAGGAAGGACTTGATGTTGAAGGCACTCCAGAAAAGAGAGCGTACGAGGAGACCGGACGAGTTGACCTTAGTTTCGATTCCTTTCTTGACGGTTTCCCAGACCTGCGGGACGCCGACCATGACGGTGGGTTTGAAGGCGCGCATATCGCCTGGGCAGTTGCGCATGCTGCTGTCTGAGAGTGTCCGTGGATTTCCGTAGCCGAGCGTAGCGCCGATGAAGACGACCGCGTTCTCGAGCACAAGCTCGAAGATGTGGGCGAGTGGCAGGTAGGCGAGGATGTAGTCTCTGTGACTGACGACCTCTTCGACCACGGCGTAGAGCCCTGCCACGGCCGAGACGAAGCCCGCGTGGGAGACAGGCACACCCTTTGGCGGCCCCGTGCTCCCCGAGGTGTACATTATGCAGTATGTCTCGTCCGCTTGAGGCGGAACTGGAGCAATCGGATTCTCCTCCCCGAGCGCCCGAAGCTCCTCAAACGACACAACGGTCAGATCTGGGTGGGACGCCTTGAATTCTTTTATCTGCGATTCCGGGACCGCCTGGTGGCTCGCGTCGTTGTAGATGAGCACCTTGACGGAATGGGCCTTCTTGAGCGGGTTCCTGATGGTCTTGAGGAGGTGTGGATCGACAAACATGGCAATCGCTTTGCTCTGCACGAGCGAGTGTTCGACGCCGCTCTCGCCGAGGGTGTCGTACGCCGTGACGATGGTCAGAGACTGTGAGGAACAAGCATGGGACATGCCCAGCCATTGCGGGCTCGTCGCGGCGAAGAGATGCACCTTGTCTTTGGGGGAGAGGCCAAGCTTCCTCAGGCCGGCACCGACCTGCAAGATTATTCCAAAGTATTCGCTGTAGGTGAGGTACGAGTAGTCGGACAGCTCGAAGTAGGTCCACTCCTTGTCGACCTCGGTAACCTCGCCATCGATTACCTTCTGCACCTTCTTCTTCTCCTTGTGCGTCTTGAGCAGCTTTCGGCTGCCGATGGCGGGCTCGCTGCCGTACATGTCGGTGCTCCGCTTCAGCAGGTCGAAGGTGGTGAAGACGTCGGGGGCGGGGTGTTCCCAGAGGCCATCTTTGGCTTTGGGATGCCGGCGGGGGATGGTTTCGCCTTGGACGGGAGTGCAGTTTGGGGCTTCGACTGTGAAGGGCGGCTTTTGGACAATGCGCAGGGGCATAATGCCTGTGAGGCTGGCCATTTTGTGTTTATGTGAAGTAATTTGTTGATGTCAATTGGCTTTGAGCTGGATGCGCCTGGGCTATAGACAAAAGTCTTCTGTCCCTGGAAGTTGATGACGAAGTTCGGGGGTTGTTGGAGAGCCGAGGAGACCCGCGCGCGAGGTGGTAGTAGTCGGCAGCCCGGTGTCTGTGTAGTGCCTTCCTGGCTTCCCAAAGGTGGTTTGGTCCGTGGCTCAATATACGTAATATCAGACGGGAACTGCCTGGTGACCACCTAGTTTTGGGGCTGACCAAGACCACCTAAGGGTCGTTCAGGTTCACTTATTTAGCTAGGATGAGATGAAGACGATGAGGGGGACAAAACGGACAAGGTCACTCAAGTCAGGTCACCCAGGAAGACTCGGCTCCGGAGGGGATCCATTCGATTTTAAGTCGGGCACCGGTACCATTTTAATAAGTCGCAGCGATGCCGACTCAAGTTACTTGGCGTGTCTGATTTGCTGCCTCGCAATTTTCATGGCGACGAAAGAGGAACTGCATTTTACCGAGACAAGGCGGTCCCGCTAGCGTGGTCGCAGCTGCTCCTAAAAAGATGACGTCTGTTCACTGGAGCCAAGCAAGGTTTAGGGCTTTAGGATCGTGCCGAGCTTACTCTAACGCCGGCGGTGGCCGCATGGAGCTGGGGATAGCGGGCCATTCTGGGGTGACCCAACCTCTCACGCTTCCACGTTCATCTAAGCTTCAAGCTTCAACTAACGCGTCTTGGCAAAAGGGGGTGGTGCATACCAAAATGTCAGCTGTTGAAGCCCAGATTGCCTCCGTCGTCCGTCTGAGAACAGGCTCTGAGAACGAATGAAGTCGAGAGATTTCCTTGTTACCAACCTATATGCATGCTAACTGTAGACAAATTAGTCGCCATGAGGATACATACTGCTGATGCCGAGTTTTATGAATGAGTTGCAACATCCTAAGGTCCAACTGGTTGATCTGCACAAGGGTGCCTGCCTAGCTTTGGTGAAGATATCGTAAGCAGCAGAGAGACGGATTGGACCTCGAAGCTCGGAGCCATGGGCCGTGCCTCGGACCAAATACCGCCCGCCTTGCGAAAAGGATTACTCCGTACTCGGGTTTCACAAAGCTGACAACAGCTTCAACGTCAACCGTTCAAACCCGTTTCTGTCAAATATAGAAAAATCAAATATCACGACAAAATGGATCGAGATGCCGCTTCTTCCTCCGGCCACGGATCCAGGTTGGACACGGCATCTCCCGATGCTTCATCCGGGGGCGAGCTGGCCGTCAGAGTCCGGCGCAGACCGATCCCCCGAAGGGGTCATACAAAGTCGCGTCGCGGTTGCTTCAGCTGCAAGGCCAGGAAGGTGAAATGCCAAGAGAATCACCCCAAGTGCGTCAACTGTACTCGCATCGGCCTGGTCTGCGAGTACCCTGAGCCACAACAACCCCAATCTCTAATAAGGAGGGTGTCATCATCACCGGCTGCCACCGTACAGTCCATCCCGACCCCGATCATGTTCACCATGGATGACCTGCGCTTCTTCCACCATTTTGTCGTCACCGCTTACCCGCCCCTGCCCATACAGAGGGCTGATATATGGGCCGACGTGGCCGCCTTGTCTCATGAGGTCAGTTTCCTTACTTTGAGAAAGAGTATATACTAAACCGCCGGTGCAGTTTGATTATTTAGTACACGCTATGCTGGGGTTGGCAGCTTCACATCTGAGCTTATACGGTGCCGACTACAAGTCGCAGGCACTGTCTCATCGCGTGAAAGCCATACAGTCGCTCAACAAATCTCTCAGCAACCCGTGCTCCTCCCTGGCCGAGGGGGATGCTCGGTTCGCCGCCATCTTGGCCCTGGCGTTCCAGGCGTCGTGCATGCCCGACGGTATGAACGAGTTCCTGTCCATGATTCGGGGCTGTCATGTGATCGCCGAGACGTCCATGCCGCAGAGCTTCGAGGAATCCATGTTCGGATCCTTCACCAGCTACGGTTACACCAGTAGCATACGGGCGCTGGTAGCCCCCGGTGCGCTCAACCTCACGGCCGCCGAGGAGGCCCTGTTTGACGAGTTCATCCTGTCTCTTCGAGCCCTTGGCCCGCTTGTCTCGAATCCCATAGAGGTCCATTTCCTTGCGTCTACCGAGCGTATCACTAAGCTGGCAAGGACGTCTGTCGTAGAAGGTTAGTGATTGCTTTTTCTATGCCAGCCAGCGGTGCTCTAACATCTTGTCTTTGTGCAATCTAGCATTTGCCCAGTTCACCGCACAATATGATCTCATTGCCGGAGCGAGCAACGAGGAGTTTGCGGCATTCGCGAATCCCACTAACTATCCGGCGCAGCTGCTCTTGATTCACTTCATGCTCATCGAGTACGCTGTCGGGGAACTGGCGCTGGGTAGCGCAGGTGAGCGCTTCGCCTTCCGAAAAAGGGTCTGCATTGCCTGGCTGGACCAGCTTGTCGATACGCTGCCAGAGGAATACCAGAGCTATATAGAGTGGCCAAAGAGATTTGGACGGATCATGAAATCGCCAAAATGAGGCCTCGCGTCATCATCAACTTCATCACTTCCTCCACCTCCTCCTCGCAGCGCCACTGGCTCGCGTAGTTGTGCCTAGGTACATGCAGACCGCGGAGCCCCCGTATATTGGCAACTTGCAGATCTCACGTCAAGCCTCGGTAGATATGGCGGCTGCGCACGGCACTCGAGGTCATCTCCGCGCCATCCTCCTCGTTCGATAATACCCGCCGCTTCCCACCGCCACCACGACGACCGAGGAATGCGCCTGGATGAAAAACGCAAAAATTCGATATGGCCACCAGCATCGGCGCAGCCTCGAAGACCCAGAACAACCACTCCTGCCTAAAAGGATACCCATCCACGCCCTCGGCAAACTCGGCCACTCGGTAAATGCACCGAATCTGTTTATCTCTCGTGTTCAGTAACCTCTCTTATATCCGCTCCATTCAGTTTGAAATGCAACAACATACCAGAATCGACAATGACGAGACATACACAGCACGAACGAGCTTCTGCCATCCCCTTGGCGCCGCGGCCGTCGCCTCTCGCCTGGCCAGGAAATGGAACCGCCCAAAGATTGCCATGAAAGCGACAAAAGTGACCACCTGGAAGCCCAAGCCGGCGATCAAGATGTTGACGCCGATTTTTTCGGTCGGACCGGTCCAATTTTTCGAGCTCGCGACGCCGGAACCGGCGCACTGCACCAGGAACGAAACGATATCGCACCCGACGAAGACGCGCGTGCACGATGATGCGGTGCCGGGTGGGCGGCAGGATGGCTTGTATCAGGCGGCCGATAAGAAGATAGTTGCCTGCTGTTACAAAGACGGGGGCGAGCACGATGAGGGAGAGCGTTGCGACGAACGGGCCCTACATTTTGTTGGGAAAGAAATCGAGGCCAGATAGTTATGGCACGGCATGAGAAACGAAAATGAAAGATGACGAGATGGAAATGAGAAGTAAGATGTGAAGAATGAAGAAGACGCATACAACATCGGTCGGCCGCCGGACGGAATAGCAGCGCATCCCGTACCCGACCACCTCGATGGCCGCGCCCGCGACGACAGAAGTAAAATACCACGACCTATACTTGATAACGGTCAGATAGAAGATGGCCAGAAACGAGAACCCATAAAGGATGCTGGCCAGCACGGCCAGTGCGAACGAGGGGTTGTACATCCATACGGATATCGATTCTGTTCTTTCTGTCATCGACTCGACCGCCATCGTTCAGTTCTCTTTCGTTGCTCTGTGTACGAGGGTGGGTGTGATCTGATTCGTCAGAGGTTATTGATCCGGCTTTTTGGTATCGAGTTGTTTGTTGAATAGTCTTGGGTTTGATGATGGTGGTTTATTTTTCTGGTCCGTCGAGTAAATGAAACCAGGAAGAGAGATGGTTTTGTATCGAAGGAGCAAGTAATCGATTTGTCTTGATCACAACAGAGAAAAGGACTTGACTACATTGTCGACATGTTGAAGATATATATCTCTTTTTCTTTCTTCGTATCTATAGATCATATCGTTTGATGAAGAGATGAAGAGATGAAGAGAATGTAATTTCTCTTTACTCTCCCCCTCTCGCGGTGAGAGGGGGGAGATAGGAAGTGAGGCATCATCAGTCGGGTTCGTTGCGAATGTCGACGCGTATGTGTCCTCAGGTCAAGCAAAGGTCGTAATGTCGCCGGTCAGGTTGAAGGCTGAGGGTAGTCGTTGTCTGCGACTGTGCCAAGGAAAAGATGAACGGGTTGGTTTTGCTGTAAATGTATCTCTTGGCAAAGATCAACCTCGCTGTCAGTTTGTTTCACAGTCCGGTTCAGTAAGGTCCGGTGATTGGCTGAACTTACACGGGTTTGGACAGACATACGGGTTGGTGGCGTAGGAAATCCGAGGAATGCGACCAGCAGACGAATATCGACCTGCATTAATACATGCAAATAAGGCTCTGGCCGGGCTTGACTGCTGGGGCTTTATAACCTGCCATATCAAAGTGTTGTAGACGCTGAGGTGGGTAAGTTTCCAAGGGCCCTGCCTGGTAAAGCCTCTCACTCTGGTTCCAGTCAGTTTAATGCAGGTCAATGACTGGCTGTAGAATGAATGGTAGCATTTAGACCGACATTATGAATCAGATTTCCGATCCGAGGAATGCGAGCACAAGACGTGGGGTATAAAGCTCCAAATGGCACATGACTTTGTCCAACTACTACCTCAGCTTGAGGTTGATGAACGAGGTTGAACCACCGCCCTTTTAATAATATCAGTACCGGTACATAAAAAACCCAGCCTCCAAGCCTCCAACAAGCAACATTTCGTTTAACTGCTCAGAAGATCTTTCCTTTCTGGTTTTGTAGCACGGGCTGTTTGTTAGAAGACCAAAAAATGGGGCTGTCCGGGGATTGAACCCGGGACCTCTCGCAAAGAAAGAGGGTTTTACCAACTTCCCCAAAGCGAGAATCATACCTCTAGACCAACAGCCCGACACGCCCAGTCCTGATTGGATCGTTGATGCTTTGACCCTTACTATGATTGTTCTGCTGAAGTACGGCTTACGCTGTAAGCAATGTGGTATGACTGACTTCATTTCCTAGAATCTTTACTTTTAACATTCAATTGACTTTTGAGTCACTAGGTACTTCCTCAAATAACTCTAGGCTTGTTGGAAGTGCCGTCTTTTTTGTAACCAGAAGCGTACTTGGTCGTCGTAGGACGAATTGGTGAAGACATTGCTAAAGCAAACACAAACATCAAGGTTTAATATCGTAACTAAATAACGTTATATATATATATATATATATCCGAAATGTCATATTCAATGAGAGGTTCAAGTATTAGCTGTCTCTGCACGCTGTTTTGGTCTCTTCGTTGCATGCCAGGAGGTAACTCCAGAGTAATTAGAAGACAGCTCGATACATTATTATACTCTCATGTCTTTGTATAGTTACGATCTCATCTAATCGTGACCGGCGAGAGAGATCTTGGTGATCTTGTCCCGTAGATGCTCCACCGGAAACTCAACCTTGACACCGTTGGCCTCAAGCCTCTCCTGTCCATCATTGTGCTCAATGAACGTCCCGGGCTCCTTGATGCCGACGTAGACCGTCTTGATGGCGCCGTCAAGTCTCAAAATCCTCGTCACGCACGTCATGTTGCCGCTGAGCCGTGCGTTGCACGGCTCCATGGTCGTGTAGAGCACCGTGTTGGGCGGCAGGACCTCGCCAATTCGTTGCTCCGGGAGGTCGTGCTTGGCCGCCATCTTGATGAAGCACCACTGCTCCGCGTGCGTCGTTCCCGGGTCTCCACGGTAGTAGTCCCGCGGAAATTCGAGCGAGTAGCCGGTCGACAGGACTTCGCCCTTGTCGCCGTTGACGAGACAAGCGCCGACGCAGAATTTGTTGGTCGCCGGTGGTGACTTTTGCGCCTGCTCAAGGGCGTATTCCATGAAGGCCTCGTGATCTCCCGGCGAGAAGGTTGGGTAGTTTGGTGGGCACCCATGGTGGAAACACACGCAAGCCTTCTTTATGTGAGTCTAGGATCTTGAGAAAAAGACAAAGAGAGGGAGGTCCGGGGAGACAGCGAACTGCTAGAGACCGACGAACCTCAGTGCTTCAGTCGAGATGTCGGGAATGCGCTGCGGGGTTGGTTGCCTTGCTTCACAGTATTCTGGACGGTGTAAAAACTCAAAGAGGAGTTCGACGACCCCTTTTCTCTACAGCCGGCGGGATTGGATGGTTGGGACTTCACCTTTGAGATGAAATGAAGCGCTCTGACCACCTCCAAGTACCTCCTTGTATGTACAACTCGTGTAGGACTAAAAGCTTGTTGTGACTAGGTACCTTACTTTGGAAGGCCTGGCTCATCTATTCATCACTTTTATTCTCTTCCCAACCTGCTCAGCGTGCTCGAGCCACCCCCTGACGACTACCAGATCGCCCCCTCGAGCAAACACAATATCTTTCTGTGCCAGGCCACAGATGAAGTCTTTCCGCCCAGCAAACCAATCATACGGCACGAAGAAATGCCTGATATTGCATCGATATGTCGCCATCAGCGCGCGGGTCGACGCCCTGGTTTACAGCCTCAAGCGCCTGGAGGTCCGCAGAGCATACCCAAGAGGAGTGGTCGAGAAAGACAAGTTTTCCCGTGTTCGAGACAATCCCAATTATATGCGCAATATTACGCGACAGAGCTGTGATTTCGTTTTTGTAGAGGGCAGTCAGGCATGGCATGGCCCTCATGACCACCTCTTTACCTTTTCCGTTGTCAACAGGTTGTTGCTGTAGATCAGAGCTGCTGCTGGTCTCATTTTCGGTGGTCATGAAGATAGTACTGGTGGGGGGCTTGTTCAAAATCATGAAACGGTTGGTTTTGCTCGACCCTTCGCCGTCCGATAGCTCAAGTAGAATTCTATACTCCAGGCCACCGCACGAGTACGTAGCCAAGTTTTTGAGCCACCAGGGTGTCGTCGCGTTGTTAACGGGCGCTGGCAGCAAAAGACATCCAGTCTCGGCCCAGTCAGTCCAGCGGTATATACGGACTGTCGTCAGCCCGGTGAAGTAGAGTAGATGCAATGGTGACGTCGGGTGGGGGAACCATATGCGATTGCTTCCCTCGTCACAAGTCTGTTCTGCTTCGTGAGAACCGTCGTCGAGATTGAACAGGTGGGCCGACTCGCGCGTCGACACCATGAACCTGCCCGCTTCTTCGCCGACCAGGACACTAACGATAGCGTTGTCATCTGACTGGAGATCAGATTGGAATGCCATGACTGGCTCTGCGGCATTGGACCAGTCCTGGCTTGGTTCCTGTGGAGTCTGCACTTTATACATAAAGACCCGGTTGGCGTAGTCGACGCTCAGCAAGGCTTCTTGAAGCCGACACCACACCAAAATGCAGATGGACGTCTTGTGGGTGTACAGCGTCCGCAAGCACGCCGCGGTCTTGCGGCAGTGCATTGAAACTGCTCCGTCGTGTCGTCCGGAGAAGATAACTTCGCCCGTGGGGTGGACGGCCATCACTGTGATTCTGGCCCTGGGCTCCAGGACGACGGTGTCGACGATCGACGCCGGCATAATAGGCCCAGTGCTACTGTCGTTGTCGTCCAAAGAATATCGCAGCAGAGCGGCCGGCTCCCAACAGCTGCACTGCGTACCGCAAATATCTGCAATTTGCAAGCTGTCTTTGGCGAAGCTGAGCTGTGTGATGTACGAATTGCTGGACTTAACCTGGTAGAGCAGCTACAATGTGTCGAATGCATAGACATGGATCGTCCCACCTCCACCACCTGCAGCGAGGAAGCGGCCGTCAGGGCTCGCTGCGAGAGTCTGACAGTTTGCGCGGATGCATTCTGACTGCGTGTCGGCGAACGGGTCCAAAGGGACTAGATCACCGTCTTGGTAAGCCACAGCTATCAAACCACTGTTTGGATCCGGGTTGAAGGCGCGGGCCGCGACGGCGACATGACAACTGGTTTCCCCGTTAGGCTGTTTCTTCCCGCAGCTTCCGTAGTAGGCGTCCTCGACGAGGTCCCAAAACATTCTGGGTTGTCCCGGGTACACAACTGAGACCATCCCTTGACTAGAGCATATACTGGCTGCTGAGGGACATGGTCGCATGGGGGAACTCCCCAGCTCTGAGGAGTCGGTCCACCCCCTATCCGGTCGGGGCCGCGCGCCATCTTCCAGATCCCAAACCGCTATATAATTCCCTTGGCCTGCCACCAAAAGCAAGTTGTCGTGGAACTGTATGTCAAGCGGGTCGGACGGGCTTAAAAGGCTGTGGATAACTTCTCCAGTACTCGTGTTCCACACCTTCGTCATCTTTAAACCGCATGTTACAACAATGTCGGTCTTACACTTAAATCTTATGAACTTGACAGATTCCCCGTGCTCCAAAACTCGATGCTCGTGGTATGACGTAGCATCGTACACCACAATGGTGCCGGTTGGGAAACTGACGGCCATGAAATTGTCGCCGTAGCACAAGGCACTTGGACGGCTCTCACGGAAATCGATATAAGATATCCTGTCGTCCCATTGCTCACTTTTGGCTCCTAGGATAGTCAAAGTTCGGCGTCGATTGCCGATTCTGTTTACCATGGACTCAGCAGGACACAACGGTGGTATCAGCGGAATATGGCAGACGGGCATGTCTTGAGCGCGTTACCAAACTTGGCAGCAATAAGGGTCAGATTCGCAGTCCAATGTTTAAGTGCTAGCAGCACCGGGTGATGCTTCGATGTTTCCAAGCAACAGGCCGCGTAGTAAATCTCGAGATGTCTCGAGGCACTGATGAGCTGGCCAACGCCCGCAGAGTGGGCGAGGGATTCGATCCAAGTGAGGATGTTTGAGTTCAAGAATTGACCAACGAGGTCGAACAGCTCTTTGGTCCGCGGATCCGCCCTGGAGAGGTGGTATGAAAATGCAGTGCATGCGTAGAAAGCAAAATCGGTTGCCTTGCTCATGGGCGCCGTACGTCGTCGGCTAGTCCGTGGAAGTTTCATTTCCTCTCCGATCAGATATTTGAAGCATCCTTTCGCAATTCGCGTGTGGGCCACGGTCTTCTCTACGGCGAACTCGGGATCGAGACTGTCTCTGAGAAGGAACTCTCGGGCGGTGCCATGCACCATTTGAACCTTCCCATACCTGTCCACGGCCACCAGCTGCCCACACAGCGAGGACATGCTCTATTCCGATCTCGGAAATGTGTCCTCAATGCCCAGAGTTGGCGCACCGCTGAGCTCGCTAACCGTCATCGGTCGAACCGCGCAACTTGTCCATACAAGGACTGCTTTGGCAAGTTCATTGCCTTCTTGATGACAAGGCCGCCCATGCTATGCCCAACAAAGATTATACTTGTCGGCGACGGGGCGAGATACGGAGACGAGCTGACATCCCCAAGAAAGGATTTGCCGATGTGGTGGACGTTCAGAAAGTCTCCTTTCCCAGAAAGGTAATCCGAGGCGTATCCATACGTGAAGATGCGCACATTCTTGAAGGCCGGGTCCCCTGGGCAGCCATTCTTGAGGCCAGTAATGCGATAGCAGAGGCGTTTTGCTCCACGTCTTTCTCGAGCCTCCGCCTAGACCGTGAACAAAGATCAAGTCGACATGTGGACCTGATGGTGAGTACAGGAGAGTCAAACCAAGCGGTCCCTTGGCCTTCGCGTCGCTAACCCCCGTCGTCAACAAACGTGGGTTTAGGGCCTTTCTTCCTCACGGAGAAGGGAATCGTGCAACTTAAAGATGAGGTACGGCTGTCCGACACAGGAGGCGAACCAGACTCGACGCGCGAGTTCTTTCGGTGGAACTATGAGCAGTTAGCACGGGGTGCGAAACATCTCAGAGACTGATATACGATACCATTTCTGGCCCTGATCCACTATACGTACCTAGGTACCTACCTAACGTATACCGGTGGCATTCGATGCAAGTCTTGTGAATCTGAGGAAGATGCAGCAGCCATGCAGCTCAATCTGAGGTGATCCATTAAGATAGATCATCGTACCTATTATTGGTTCAACAGAAAAAGTAAACCATGGACGCAGACGGCAACAAGTTCCCTGCGAAGTTTGTATATTTGCAAACGTCTTTGATATAAAAAACTTGTTAGAGAGTCATGGTCGGGAATGATCATAGAAGAGTGCATTTAACGGGATGTCTTCTCTGCCAGCGTCAAGGCTGTTAGTGCCCACAGGGGATTTGTATGGCATTATGCTGTGGTCACCTCTGTGCGCACTAACAACTTAGATACTGACACCGATCAATCCTATTACATCAGGTATGTACTCCGTAGGTACCTGGACTTTCACTTCCATGTTTGTGGACTTAATCTTTTATACAGTTGTCATCGTAATTGGGATAGCAGAAAACGGGTGCATCGTAACAGTGAATTTGAATGAAGCTGAAAATAAGTTCAACTTCCAGCTTCATCTGTCAAAATTTTCATGAATCACTGGCTTACATAATAGAGATGGACCCTGGCCATCGTCCGAAAACGACGTCAGATGGCGAGATGCAGGAAGCCCCGCCTTCTCTCCAGCCCCTCTTCATCAGTTGCAGAAGCCTGAAGAACAATCACCCGCCATTCCCTGCATCAGCGTAAGCTCGCCAATACCGGTGACGAGGCCTTGCTGCGCCTCTATTCGGACCCTGAGAAGGCTTCTGTTCAGTCGCATGAATTTATCGAAAAAGCGAGCAGAAACCACATGTTGGGTTTCTCCGACCGCCATCTCTCCCGATCGTCCCATCATCACTGCTCACGGTCAACTAATTGCAGTACCAGAGCAGCTCTAAAAGACACGCCGCTAAAATAGTTCAATGCATCGCCGTAAAAGCCGTATTAGCTCATTGAATAGTGCACGTAGATCGAGTATAGATCTTTAAGTTTAAAAGGCTGAAGCTGAATGACATCTCTGAATGGTGGCGTTCAAACTTCATCCCCGTCAGTGTGCCGCAGGGTTCTGGAACTGCCGAAATAACAACAAGCAAAGGATCCGATCAGATCAGTGAGAAAACGCCGCATTCATCATTGTTTGAAGCTGCTTGCTTCGGTTGGTCCTTCCACGCGTATCCATAGATCCCATCCTCGGCTGCTGCTGTTGCTAATAAAGCTGAAGAGCCCCAATGATTTCCACTTCGTTCACTCGACTCAAATCCGTCATATTAACTCTTTCATCGACCCTGCACCATCTTTGCGCTATATACCATATATCTGCTCTATACTAGTAAGTACCTAAGCAATCGGGATGCGGCGGTTGCCTATTGCCCTACCTGTATGACTTGAATTCATCTCACATCCTTCGCTTTTCCAACCGCCCGCGGAACTCCCATTTGCTCGCTTCTCGGAAACCAAAACTGCATATTCGGTACTGGACACGGGCGTAACTAGGCAGCTTCTCGAGACTTCATTCATCGCCCAGGTTCTGCTTGCGGATCCGTAGATCAAGGACCAGAACCTTATCACCCGATTGAACCATTGCGCAAGTGGGAGAAGTGGGTTTCCCGCGCCCTTGCGTCTTTTAAGATTTACCCTCTCGCAAAGACCCTCATCGAGACTCCTCTTTCGCCTCCCGACAGCGGAAATACTAGCCAGCCTCCCGTACCTCCCCAGGAATCTAGCCGTTCCATTCTAGCCCGGCCAAACTCTGTCCATCTTTCTGGCATCATCATTATTATTAAGGTAGGAGGGGTTCGCCCAAATATCCCAAGTCCTGCCTTCCATGTCACAACAAGAGTCTTATACCATACTTGTACCCTTTTGCTGATAGACAGCAGCTTTCGCAATTGCATCATCCTGCACCCTTACCTAGATACCACAAGCCGGATCCGGCTGCAGCTCCCCCGCGACCACCAACCGAGAAGCATTCCTAGCTGCTGCTCGGCTCTCCAAACCCGACCGACCAATTGCCCCGCAACCTCGGTTGACTTTCACCATCTCGACCACCCGCGAGATTCCCGCAAAGGCGTGCGTCACCGCATCACTCTCCGTCCGGCGATAGCCCTAGATTGCGAGCGTCGGAAGCCGCGATGAGCTCCCCGACTCCCAATGGGAGTGCGATGGCACTGAACAATGGTTCCGGACAGGAACCCTCTCCCACCCAGACTTTGACGCTGGCGCCATATGGCTTCCCCCATGACAAGCTAAAGCGACGACAAACACAACCAGGAAAGACTCCGCTGGTACTGGTGGCTTGCGGGTCATTTTCGCGTGGGTTAACCTCTTGGGATTTTCAGGCAGTAACTTAATGGGCTGACTCTTGTGTGTCGAAAAAGCAATCACGTTCCTACACTTGCGCATGTTCGAAATGGCATCCGACTTTGTCCGCTTCAACACAGACTTCGAGGTGTGCGCTGGGTACTTATCACCCGTCAGCGACGCCTACAAGAAGGCCGGACTTGCGGCGGGGTACCACCGGGTCAACATGTGCTCCAGGGCCGTTGAACAATCGCCTTGGCTGATGGTCGACCCATTTGAGACGGTCAACTGCAACAAGGACGGTGAGCCCGAGTATGTGCCGACAGCGCAGGTGCTTCGGCACTTTGACCATGAAATCAACACAGTTCTTGGCGGAATTGAAGGGACAGATGGGCAGATGAAGAAGGCTAGAATCGCACTTCTCGCAGGCGCTGATCTGGTCATGTCCATGGGTACGTGGTCTGCTGTTTTTGTCGACCCGATCTCACAAGCTGACTCTCTGATTAAGGCGAACCTGGGCTTTGGTCCCCGGCGGATCTGGATGTCATTCTGGGCTCTTACGGCGCCTTTATAATCGAGCGGTCCGGAACCGATGTCGACGAAGCCATTGCCTCCCTCCGGCAGTACGAGAACAACATCTGGGTCATCAGCCAAGTCATACAAAATGACATTTCCTCTACCAAAGTCCGCCTGTTTTTGAAAAAGGACCTCAGTGTCCGGTATTTAATTCCGGATCCAGTCGTAGAGGTTTGTCTGGCATTCTTCCAAAGTTTTAGAAGCTCATTGACTCACACACTTGCAGTACATCGATGAGCACCAACTCTTTCAAGGATTGCAAGACCAGTCGAATAGGGACCAGTCGAACAGCAAACCAAACGGCCCCGGGGCGGAGAAGATGCCAGGCCCGTCATCTACCCCACAGCCTACCAAAAACTAAGTGGTAGCTGTAGTTGTGAATGATTATCCGACGTGGCATTAAGTCCGAACCCTCAGAGACGGAAAGAGACGGGACGGTTTGTAGGATGACATTAACGCAAAGCTCAAGTTGTCCCTAAATCGGGGTGACAACAGGGAGTCTTCCAAGTGCGGTTGAGCGAAGCGAGCACAGCGCGCATTTAGCGGTATTAGAAAGGCAGACACGGCACAGCCCAAAGCGTGGGTTAATTCCGTTTGGGTCAAGGAGTTTTTTTTTTTTTTTTTCAGTCATGACAGGGCGTTTTATTGGGAGGCAAACTACTTGTTTTGATTTGAGTATCTTAATACCATGGATTGTTGAGCTGGTCGAGTAGTTCTCCATGCGCATGCAAAGGAATACCAGATGAAAGCCGGTTAGTTAGTTAGGAGTTGGATGACAACTCCAAAGAAGTTCGAGACGGCGGTGGGTTTATATCATGGGTGGGCGGGCAGGCGGTTGGTTGGCTCTTTGAATTTTTTCTGTAGAGAGCATTGGATAGGTAAGGTCGGCACGCTTATTAGGTATATTTCATCTTTTTTGTGAAAGGTATGAACGTGCATGTTTTGTATGATAATACATTTTGGATAATATCCATTTGAAGAAAGTGAAGTAAGTCCACAATGGGTAGCAAATGTTGGAGTGGGGGGGCTGTTATGTGTGCATGAAGTCTACCCCCTCTGGCGTTCTCCTACCTTAACCGTCTAGCCACCCTGCGAGTTTGTTTACACCCCCTTTTACATACCAGACCGACACGCCTGGTAAGTCATCATTTGAACATAGGCATATCATAACTTGACCATTCTCTTATCAACTTGTTTACAACCCCCTTTTTACAGCACCAATAAGTTGGAATACGTACTCGATGATGAGGAAAAGTGAAGGTAAATGTTCTGAAGAAAGATTATTAGTATTCTCCGTTACCCGAGAGACCCCATCCCCGGGCAGTAGTCTCTAGATCTCCCTCAGCTGTTGCTTCGTGATTCTATCTATTTAAGATATCTTAACCATATACAACCTGAAAAAAAAACAGTATATCAGATTTCACCCCAGTTAGCACTACTATGTACGGATTACCATCATCCCATCCCTTCATCTTCATAATTTCCCTTCACTCTCTCCCCTTTTCTCCATTCCACATTTTCTTCCGCTGTGCGCGCAAGGCATCATCCAAATCCATCCATCTTCATACATCTTTTTCCATGACCTCGTTGTGATGCTGCTTGTTTCGCTTCCTAATAACATCGAAATAAAACAAACCCCCTAAAACGCCCAGCCAGTTATGATGAAAGACTTGTGAAATGAAATATCCCATCCAAGCCAGTCATCATGTATGTATCCTTTATGCAAAAATGTTGAATAATATCTAAAAAAAAAAAAAAAAAAAGAAAAGAAAAAAAAAGGAAAAGAGAAAAAAAAGGAAAAGAAAAACAGAAAAATAACACAGAAAAAGACAATAGAAAGTGAGACGGTCGTTCTTTGTTCGCTGGGTATATATAGGGAAAAGAATATCACAGATTGCCCGTAAAGACAGACAAATCGGGCTCGAGTCGAAATGGCTGATGTGATGATGGTGGGTGAGTGGTTGTCGTCGTCATCATTCTTCCCTCCTCTATTTTTTCCCTTAGGGGAGACACGCCTCCCCCTCCTCCAAGTATGGAATAGCTAGCTCCCTTCGATAATAGTCGGCGAAAGGGGAGCAAACAGCTCAGGGAGGAAGGTGCCCAATAGGTAGGCAATGGTACAATGGTGGTGGTGGTGACAGACACCAGACCAGCGGTCACTCGTTTCCATGAGTTGACCAACCGTCCGGCATTCTTTCAGCGCCTACGATTGTACACCATGGAACAATGAAGCTCCAGATCAAGTTTCCCAAAAGAGAGAGGCCGGCGCGACATTCAAGTCACGACACCCCCCACGAAGCAGCATCAGCTACTCGTCGGAGCTCAAAACGCCGTCTTCTGACCAGAAGAACTGTGTGCAGAACGGCGAATAAGTAAGTAACCATCGGAGGGCAATCAGTTCAGCCCGCCGTCGCTCGAGGTGCTCTCTGACGAGCCCGTGACGGTGCCGTGCATGTTCCTCCTCGCCACGCTGACAAGATGATAAATGCCGAACGCGATGAGGGCGAGCACAATGAAGAGAATGATGATGATGACGGCGATGACGTCGTTTTGCTTCATCTTGGCGACTGCGACTTTCAGTCAGACTGTGGCTGGTGGGATGAAAGTGGCAATGTGATGGCAGTTTGTCTCGTCTGGTCTTGTTGGCGATCGTGGAGAGTTGAGACCGAAACTAAACTTGGGATGAACGAACTGTGATTGCTGTTAAGACGAAATGGTAATGTCGTTGGTGTGATTTGTGGTTGTTGGCGTGGCTTGGTATGATGGTTGCTGCCCAAAAGTGAAGCTATTTCAGTTTGCGAATCGCGATGTACGGAGTAAGTGATAAGGATAAGGGTATCGACTGTAATGCTGCGTCTGTCTGGCTTTGAAACTTGACAATCAAAAACTCAGATTGACGATGGTCAAATGGAATGTGTGTGAACGTTTGTGTGTGTAAAAGAGACTCATCAGGCCATCATGCAAAAGGAGAAAAGGTGCAGCCTCTCCCATCAAATAGGTGGGTTGCCCCGCCACCTTGATTGCGCAAAGTCAATAAAAGCGGAAGGCTGGCGCTGCAGTGGTGGTTGGCAGGAGTTTCGCAAAACAAGGAGCTGACCCTGTCGCGGCAACCCGACAGCCTGTCCCGTCCACGACCAGGACCAGTTCCCCTGCAAGGTGCACACGGACCACATCCGCCCTGTTGATCCAGCCCAACCACCCCTCCTCGGAAGAAAAAAAAGGGGCAGCAAAATATCATCAGATTTTCCGAGGTGATGTTAATAATGAAAATGAGGGCAATTTTGTAGATTATCCGAGAGAGAAACTGACTGAACATCTGTAGAAAAATTCATTACGGTTGCAAGGGCATTTTTAATGACAGCGTGAGAGGTCGGTCATTGAAGCTAGCACCTGTGCTGTTGGTTTCACAGCTTCCGGAGCTTGAAGCTTCAGGGCTGCGTTCGTAGCTCACCGTTGGAGCTGTACCAAACTTAGGGGTATCCATCACTGAATACCAATTGCACTGAACATTTTCAGAAAAAGAATAAGCATTTGTCAAATACCGGCTCGGACTAAAAAACACATAATCAAAACACCTGGCTATAACCAACCTGAGCTAATCATCCTATTCCCATATTAACACAAATAAAATAAACCCAACTTTCACACAGCCGCGCAAAAGCGTCGTCGTAAAAAGGTGAGACTGGGTCAGACAATTCGACTGAAAGCCAGCTAAAACCTAGCCTCCCGAACCGATCGTGACAGCGTAGTCCAAAACGCCTAGGGTAGCAAATGCAACGCATGGGGTATGTAGACGCATCCTGGAGCAAAACTCTCCCATCACTACCAACCAGCCCAGGATCTATTTCTCGGTCTTGCCCGGGCTGTCTACCCATTCGCCTTCCGGATCTCGCTTGACGATCCGCACGTGGCGTTCGTAAAATTGCAACATCTAAATCATATCACGAGTTAGTTACAAAAGAGTCCAAAGAGAAATCCAGACAGGAAGAGACGCCAAAACCAAACCTTCTGAGGACAGCGTTGGTAGATAACGCTCGTCTCATGCTGTGTTTTCTGCCCATTCTTCCAGGTAAGGTAGACCATCAACTTATGAGTATCCTCGTCCTCGCAGGCGTCCAGGGTCTCGATGTGGTCCTCCCAGCTCCCCGCAGGAGGCTTCCACACGAGCTTCTTCGCGGTCACGGGCGTATCGGAGTCGGTCGCGCCGAGGTCGCCGTTTCTCCTCGACCGTTTTCCGCCGCTGGGGTTCGGTGTCCCTCCTTGTGATGGCCTGCCTCGTTTTTTGGATTTGAGCGCGCTCGCCTTGTCCTCAAACAGTTTGTCGCGGCCGCCGATAGACACAAGATACTCGGTAAGGATGACGGACGCGTTCTCCTTCAGATTGTCCTCCGGTTCCCAGGT
Organism: Apodospora peruviana; assembly: GCA_033439685.1. Lineage (NCBI taxonomy): Eukaryota > Fungi > Ascomycota > Sordariomycetes > Sordariales > Lasiosphaeriaceae > Apodospora > Apodospora peruviana. The sequence continues at coordinate 1,180,481 of JAUEDM010000005.1, read as the reverse complement.
CCTGTCGGACTTTTTCTCGTACCCTTCCCATTTGACCTCGAACAGCGGCTCGCCGTCGTCGCCAATCATATGTGAGCAGATCTTCTCGACAACATATCTGCGAAGAAGAGCAAGCGTTCGTTAGAAGCACCAATCTCGCCTTTTGAATTGCTAAAATTTGTAGAGAATAGAACACTTACTCCTCAGGCTCCTCATCGTCACCGTCGCCCTCGGCCCCTTCCTCAACTTCCTCGTCCTCGTCTTCATCATCCGGTATCTCTTCCTTGTAGGCGACGGGCTTCTTTTTTTCCCGGACGGGCACTTTGGTAGGCGCATCCTGCTCGACGTCGGACCCCCCTTCGCTGTCGCTCTTGTCGCTCACAGCTGGTCCAAAAAAATCTTAGCTCGCCAGACCTCATTGCGATTAGAAAAAATCTCCTCGAGCAAGAGACCATTTTAAGCGACGCGGACGCGAGGAATCGCGGAGCCGCTGGCCGGTCGATCTTGTGTGATCCACCCGAGGATTTTATTTTCATTGGCGCCGGCTGCTTCTCGTACTCACCTGGAGGCATTTTGACGAAATTGAACAGACAGGAACGCGGGCGCTAGGGAGAAGATGCAGTCTGCTTGTACTATTACGCCAATTGCCAATTGCGACGGCACTGGTGTGGTCGGAGTGATTTACGTTGATCACCGGGGCTAAAGTGGCAAGCGCATTTCGCGACGACGCGAAGAACTGGCTGGAACAATTCCCCTTGTCCCTTCCCCAAGGTTGCCGTGTCACGTGATAGGGCGTTTGTGGCTCGTGCATCACATAATTGGCTAGAACTTGGGAGCTTGGATTGACAGGGGTGAAGCTGCCCAGGAATTCGCAGTTCTTTCTCATGGCCCGTGATGTCAAACTGCGTGCGAAATACGTAAAGACCACCAGCCCCAGACAACAATCAATGGTGTGAGTTGAAGCGTATTTTCTTGAACTTATGGTACTGTTTCACATCAAATCATATTTGTGATTTAGTCCACTCTTCTACAGATCATCTAGTCATACCAAATGGCGTTCATACCAAATCCAGGCTCTGGGATGCGCACTCGCGCAACGCGATGGAGGAACTCGTCCTTCCATCTGTACATCTCCACCCAGCCCTCCTGGTCGTCCGTGATGGCGAGCCACTCGTCGCTCCAGTCACACGGCGCAACCGCATTGCTATGTCCTCCACTCGTCGGCGTCGGGTTCAAGCACAGCTGCCTCTTGATGCTTCCGCACTCGCGCAGCCGGAAGGCCGCCACGTAGCCCGTCAGCTCGAACTTGTTGGCGCGCGACGATGCGAATAGGTACTTGCCGCTCATGGTGAGCGCACACACGTCGGCGCGGTAGAGGCCTTTCCCGGTCGACGGGTCGCGGTCTGGGATGCCCGGCGGGATCAGGGGGTAGCTGTGGTGCGTGTAGACGGGCATGTGCGTCGCCGGGTCGATAACGTACTCGCAGATGCGGTTGCCTGCCTCCATCAGGGCGTACAAGTAGTTGCCTGTGGGGTGCATGGCGACCCAGCGCGGGTGGTCGCCCGGCGCTGGCGCGTCGACACTCCCGACGAGTTCAACCTCCCCGGTTGTTGTGTCGGACTTGCGGTGTACCCAGAGCTTGTTGGCCGTCAGGTCTGCCGAGTAGAGATATCTCTCGGTCGGATCGAAGACCATGCCATGGATGCCCGTGTTGGGCTGGTAGGGGTAGTTCTGGATATTCTTCTCAAGTGCGCCGGTGCTGGACACTGAGAAGACGTTTCCGTAGCCGGCATGCTTGTAGAAGGGGTTGGCATATACGGCGTAGGGGGGTTGTTTGGCTGGGAGAAGGAAGATGGCACGGGTGTTGGTCTCGGCGCTGTTTGCCAGGGCTGGTCATTGCCATTGTCAGCCAAGTACTCGTGATATTTCCAGGCGAGATGGATCATGACCTACGGTCACCGCCCATGGGATGCGAGGCCTCATGTACAATTTCAGTCGGGCTCTTGACGGCGAAGCTGGACCATTTTTTCATGGCCGAGCCGTAGAGGTTCTTCTTGGCGTGCTGTAGCCATTGTGAGTGGACGACGGCCAATTGGTCAATTGGTCAATTCACATACGTCGAAGGCCATCCATGATATCGGTTCGTCATGGGGAATCTCAGTTCTCTTGACCAGCTCCAATGTGAGCTTCTGGTCGTCAAATTGCACGGTGAAAATGGCTCCCGGAGGGGTCCAAGTCCCGATCATCAGATGGTGGAGGGGCATTTTGGAGTGACGTCGCCGGCTGTCAGCACCGGAAGCTCGGGGAATTTGGAGATCTCGGGAACCGAAGGAAAGTCTAGAAAATCTGCGGAAGCAAGTGCGACTGTGACAAGCGAAAGAAATCATAAAAAGATCGTACGATGAAACTCAACTGGAAGTCCAGTTTATCTTTTGCCTGCTAATCTATCTACCTATCTACCGCACTGATTTCGATATTTCTCGTCGGTGTTTGCCGTGCGCCGGGCTTTTGGACAAGAGATCCATCCCGTTCATCCTGCAGCTGCGACAACATCAAGGCGATATCGATAAATTTTTATTGGCTTGCCCCTCCATTCCCCAACTTTTTCGCGGTTTCGGTACTCGCCATTGTGGGGATGAATCTTCAATCGCGTGCGATCGGATGGATGTCGGGTGTGATGGCGGGAGATGGGTGGCTTGTCCGGCGCGCAAGCGGAATTTCTAGCACCTGCATTCCCTTGCTGCAGGACCGGTATCCCAAGGATTGGCCACCATAACGGCACTCCGGTTCCATTGTTCGGTCGGGTAAAGGCTCTCCCCAGACGACCTGGAAGGCTGTCCCCGGCTCGAACTGCCTCCCCACAGCTCATCTGGCTCGACACCAAGTGGACTCGCAATGGATCACTCGAGATGGATCCGAAGGACGGCGTTAATGTCTGACCCTCACTAGCGGTCGGGTTTTACAACGCCGTTGGCACACCGGCACGATTCAGGGCACCACTGGAAGCCCTGGGAATTCACTGGGAAGGTCAGCGCCGAGCGCTGGATGCAGCAGTCCATCGGGCGGTTGTGGCCGGGTGGTCCCTGGAAGGCAATTGTGCTTTTGCATCTGGACTCAGGAGTGCGGCATGGAGGCAGACAGGGCTAAATTTCTCCCGCATTGCCTCTTCCCCCGTCCCCACTCCCGCAGTGTGAGAGTTGGGGATGGACAAGCTGCCGTAACGGCAGTCCGATCACCCACGGCGGGGAAACTGGCACCACATGGCACTGTATCCTATCACGTCGAGTCAATTCTGATATGTTGACGGGGCGAGGCCTTCACGGTCAGCTCTATGCTCTATCTATATAACACCCGAAAGGCTTCTTTGTTGATGCATTCCTTTCCCTCTCTATCCAGCACACAGCTCTCTCCATCTCAACTTACACTTCACTTCCCTCATCAACACCACAAACACACATCACCACCATAATGGCTACAAACGGTACCAACGGCGGCGAGGCCCCCAAGCCCACTCACAGATTTGACCCCAACTTCACACAGGCCGTCATCGATGGCATTGGTCCCAACGCCACCCCGCGGAACCGCCTCGTTATGGGAGCTTTGATCCGTCACCTCCATGACTTTTCTCGCGAGGTTGAGCTCACGATCGACGAGTGGATGGCTGGTGTGCACTTTGTCAACGCCGTTGGCAAGATCTATGGTGACAGCAAGCAGACCCGGAATGAGGCTCACCGTGTCTCTGATATCCTCGGCCTTGAATCGTAAGTTTTTATAGACATTGCATAGCTTGGACCAGCCAGATTAGCTAACTCCGCCTTCAGCCTCGTCGACGAGATCGCCCACAAGATCGTTACAGATGGCGAGATGGACCCCACGTCTTCCTCCATCCTGGGCCCCTTCTGGTCGCCCAACGCTCCCTTCCGTGAGCTCGGCGGCACCATCATCCAGGACGGCGTGCCCCCCAACGGCCGCGTCACCAAGATGCACGGTGTGATCCGCGACATCACCACCGGCAAGCCCATCCCCAACGCCGTCTTCGACATCTGGCAGGCGTCGGCCAACGGCAAGTACGACTTCCAGGACCCCGACAACCAGACCCCCAACAACCTCCGCGGCAAGTTCCGCGCCGACGAGAACGGCAAGTACTGGTTCTACTGCCTGCACCCTACCGCCTACAGCCTGCCCACCGACGGCCCGGCCTGGGGTCTGCTCCAGATCATGGACCGCCACCCTATGCGGCCCGCCCACATCCACATCATGGTCACCCACCCCGAGTTCCAGGGATGCACCACCCAGCTCTATCCCAGCGACGACCCGTGGCTCACCACCGACACTGTGTTTGCCGTCAAGCCCGATCTTATCTGCAACTTCAAGCCGCTTGAGGGCGATGACAAGGCTGTGCTCGAGCTCGAGTACAACGTCAACCTTGCCCCCAAGGGATACAAGGGCAAGTTGTAAATAGTTGAGAACTTTTTGAGGGAAAGGGATGGAAAGGGATAGGGATGGCGGATGCCTCCCTTGACTGACCTCTGAAAAAGGGGCACATTTTTTTGTTTGTACATGATACCTGAACATATTTTCTTTTCGGGATCACAGCCATGCTGGGAGTCGCATATTGGCTTGCGACGGATGGGAGAGGTTTTTTGCAGAAGCATCTTCTTTATATTTCTTTTAGTCTTGGGTGAAACTTGGTACATTGGGATAGCGAACTTGGGGATAACCTGAGTGGTGGAGAATCAATGAGAATAAATATTTCAAACATCCAAGCCCCATGTTTGTCATTAAACCTATGTCTAGTGAAAGCGCTTTCTGGTTTTGACTCAGTTATGCTCAACCTTGGTTGACAGCCAAGACCGTCGGGGCGTAACATACAGGCGAACTCAACGAGCGTGAACGAGTAGCCCGGCAGTATTGATCATATCCTCAGTCTTAAAATGTGCGAGAGAGTCGTCCACCAAACAAGAGATCCACAGGTTGGACATAGTGTCGGTGTGGGCTTTCAAAGGTGTTGATTGCCTACCTAGTTCGTTTCAACTGAAGCGGGATGTTTATGGTGTAGTATAAAGGATTTCATGTTACACACTGCAGCCAGCCAGCCACGAATTGATGTATATCAAATTTAGCAAGAGAGCAAAGGAGACAGAACCTGATTTAACCAGAAAGCAATAAAGAGTTCGTGATGATGGTCAGGCAGGAGTCCTGTAATCTGATAAGCCCTTTGCAAGAGTAATATCACGGCTCAGCTGTTGCCTGGTCAGACGCGCGTCCTTTCAGCGAAATATTGTAATCGACAACCATCACAGGAAACAGCTGTCAGGCTGGCCCATGATTGGGCAATTTGGGTGCAAGTTTGCCATTTCATTGCATTGCCATCTTGGCCATAAACGAGAAATGTGAGAACTAACCAAAAGCTCACGATACTAATGACCCAGACTATCTCAGAACCAAGCGAGCGGGTGTATTTCAGAAGCTCACGCACGATGTCTCGCGGCATGTACAACTTTGATACCGTCTTGAAGGTCCTCATAAATAACACATCTGGTGCTCGTGGTTCTACTCTGCGTCAGGTCACAACCCCAGTCTCAAGTACAACAAAACGAGAAACAATAATGTCTAGAGCTTCAGTTCCGCAGTCTTAGAGACCGAACTAATGTTATCTCCGCACTGGTGGCCACAAAATATTTACAAAACCGCCCGCGCAGCAGCTTAGTCTATTTCTTAGGTTCCTCCTTCTTCTCCTCCGGTTTTGGCGTCGGTAGCTTGAATGTCTCCGGCGTCCGGTCAACACCGGGACCGATCTGCTCCCACGCGCTGGATCCTCCCTCAAAATTGCGGAATGCCTGGGTGAGCTCCAGCGGCTCCGTAACGATGCGCTTCTTCTCCTCGTCGTACCGAATCTCGGTGTATCCGGTCATGGGGAAGTCCTTGCGGAGGGGGTGTCCCTCGAAGCCGTAATCGGTCATGATACGGCGCAGGTCCGGGTGGCCGGTGAAGAAGACGCCAAACAGATCGTAGACTTCCCGCTCGTACCAGTTGGCGCCGTCGTAGAGGGTGACGATGCTAGGGACCGGGGAGACCTCGTCGGCGTAGGTCTTGACGCGGATTCGAGCATTGTGGCGCACGCTGAGGAGGTTGTATACGATCTCAAATCGTTGGTCGCGGGTGGGGAAGTCGACGGCGGTGATGTCGCTGACTGTGGTGAACTCGGCGGAGGTGTTATCTGAGAAGAGGTGTTATTAATGATGAGCATGCATTGAGTATATGGAGCGGGTTCCTACATTTGAGGAAGGAAAAGACCGGAATGACACCGGACGGGCAGATATAGATGGTCAACTCATCCTTCCAGACCGAGAACTGCTGAATGTACTTGGGCAGGCATCCCATGAGCCACGACCCGTACTTGTGCAGGTTGTCAGCCTTGGACTGGTACTTGTCGGCCGGGTTCACCAGAGGTGCCGTCAAGGTGCCGGTGGGCGGTCGGGGAGCTTGCCGAAGGTTGGGGGCATCCTTGGGGATCGCGACGTTCTGGGGGGCGGTGGTTGCGAAACAGCGCACGACGGCGTCGTTCCGGGCCCGGACTGACGGCTGGGCAGGCCGGAAAGCCGAGGCCAGAGCCCTATTTCTGCAGACCTTGCTGGCCATTGTGTGCGGGTGGCAGGCGGCAAGCCAATTGATCGAGAAACAGCCGGTGGCCTCGATCGAAGTTGGGGGTGGGAGGCTGCTTCAACAATGAGGTCGGATCGAGATTCCACCAGAACCAAGCAACTGGGGACTCGGAGCTCCAAGCTTCCAGCGATTGGCCACTGGTTCGCTTTCAAGTCACGTGCTAGGTCACCTGATCTGGTGTTCACCGGGAGGCGGACCCCGAGTGACTGCGGTTCGACAGAAGGAACAAACTAAACTCTACAAACCTGCCCATAAAGCTAGAAACAAGCACCAGCCACGATATCAATTGTTGTTTTCACTAAATAAGGTGCATCGCGGGTGCTGTCTTTCCTCGACCTCCCGCTCTCCAGTCCAACGGTGGCGCGACACGTGCCAGACAACGCTAGAACGAATCAGGACTAGCCGGCTCCTGACAACCTTTTGCTGGAAGGCTCTGCTCCTTCTTCTGCCTTTGCCTTTGGCGCACCTCTCATTCTTCTTTCCATCTCACCTCCATCATTTCTCCCCGGGACTCGACAAATCCATCGGCGGACGCAACTCTGTACTTGTAAATTCCTTCGGGCGTTATTCGCGGGTCCTATTTGCTTTTTTATTAGACACGTCTCTTGGCCCGCTTAGCAGCCATTTAATATCAACCTTCTAAAAAAACCACGTTGCTGTCCTGTCGCGCTCCGCTGTCAACCCTCCTACACGACCAGCGACACCACGACACCGTTTCCTCCCGTGCACCTACCGATAGTCTCGATTCCTATTGCGCATCACCTTTGACTGCTCGCAGCCATGGCTCCGCAAGACACATACATTGACGACGAGGAGGAAGTCTGGTACGCTGCGCCCTTCACCAAGCTTCACCCTGTCATGGAGCCATTCTGTGCATCTCCATCTCGGGGCTTGGACCTTCATCTCTGAGCATCGCGATCGCAAAAGTCAACCACTAACTGTGCCCTCTAGCCCGCTATGCATCGAGGAATTCGACCTGTCGGATCGGAACTTCCGACCGTGTCCTTGTGGATACCAGGTACATCGCCCAACCCCTGAGTCGACACCCTTGCTTCAGTATACTGACCGCCTACCTGTCTAGATATGTCAGTTTTGCTTCAACAACATTAGACAAAACATGAACAGCCTCTGTCCCGCCTGCCGAAGACCTTACGATGAAAAGACCATACAATGGAAAGTCGTGACGGCGGAGGAGTGAGCCACGCCCCCAGCGCTTGCGTCGTCACTGTTTGACTGATGCTGACAATTGATAGATACGCCGAGTTCAGAGCCAACATCCAAAAGAACCAAAAGAAACGCGCCGCCGACCAGCGCCAGAAAGAGGTTCAGAAACGCGAAGCCGAGAAAGAAAATCGCAAGAACCTGGTGGGCGTTAGGGTCGTCCAGAAAAATCTGGTTTATGTGACCGGTTTGACCCCCACGGTCCGTGAGGATGAACTGCTTAAAACGCTCCGCAAACCCGAGTTTTTCGGACAGTATGGCAATATTCAGAAGATCTCGATTAGCAATCGCAAGAGCTCCGACGGCCAGAACCAATCCCTCGGCATTTATGTGACGTTCGAGAAGAAGGAGGATGCAGCAAAATGTATCCAGGCAGTCAATGGCTCCCAGAATGGCGATCGCGTGCTTAGGGCCCAGTTGGGAACGACCAAATACTGTTCAGCTTGGTTGAGGCACGAACCGTGCACCAACAGGCAGTGCATGTTTTTGCATGAGCTGGGCGACGAGGAAGATAGTTATACTCGGCAAGATCTGTCCTCGATGAACAGTATCAACTCGCAGTACACACGTCAGGACCCTTCCTCATCGAATGTTAGCGCTCAGCAATCTGTCCGCAGTGGTGGCGCATCCCGATCAGCTTCACGGCAACAGACTCACCCATCACCTGCTCCAGCCGCCGCACAGCCGATGGTTCGGAGCTCGAGTAAGGATGAGTCGGAGAATGGCGATGGCTCAGCTCTCCCTTCGTCAGCAAACTGGGCACGCAATCCGCAGGTCCGTAGCCGACGAGGAAGTCACGCCACCAGCGGCGCGGCTCCGAGTCCCGCCATCTCCAACGCTCTCCCAGTCACTGCTGAGTCTGCTCATGAAGCTATCGAGGAGTTCGCCCAAGAGGAGGCCGTTGCCGGCCCCTCGACTACTACCGAGTCGAGAACGAAGATTGAGAAAGCCAAACGCATTCCCCAGGACGCACTTACGTCGTTGCTCAAGTCTCTTAATGGCTGCACTCTTGCTTGGCCCAAAGTCGGAGATTCTCAGGGAGGCGATGCAGGCTTTTTCCCTCTTTTCGACTCCAGAGGATGGGAGAAGCGACGAGGGCTGCGCGATGACGAAGACGCCGGCCTGACCGAGGAGCAGGACGAGCCCCTTGAGCTTAGAGAACCTTCTGAGGGAGAGCCTGAGAGTAGTGGCAGTCTCGCGCTTGGCGGGGAGCCCGAAGATCAAAGCCAAGGCCGCGATGGTCATGCCTTTGATCTTCTTCGCCGACCTTCACAACCGCCTATCCATCGAGCCAATGACGCGCTTTTCGGGCCTGCCCTTGGCACTGGCTTTGGACAAGCCACTGCTACTCTTGGCTCCATTGGAAGTCGTACAGTGACACCTCAACAGCCTGCTTTCATGCGTCCTCAGGGCGCCTTTGTTGATCACATCCCTCCTCCCGGTATATCCGCACAGGCGAACCTCTTCCAGGGACAAGGGCACAACCGACAGGGTTCACGCTTCAGTTTTGCAAATGACAGCAGGGACACGGCATCGTCTACATCGGTCAAGGCGAACCCCAGGATCATGGCTCAGCAATCCTCCATGATGCCATCGACGTTCCACAATCAGCCTAGCGGTCAGTACTACGCCTCCTCGACCATGGCGGGACCGCCGCCTGGTCTTCAAAAAACTGGGACACCGCCAAATATCTTCGGACAACACGGGTTTGGCGCCGCGTTCGGCGGAGGATCAAAAGAGCCGAACGAGATTCTTCAGTTACTTAATCGACAGCCTCGAGCTGCTGGTAACCAGGGCCATGATGCGGGAAAGCGTGAGTCTATGTTTCCTTCATATCCTAATCAGTACCCACCTTCCACCTCCTCTACCCCAGCTCCTGCCTCGAATCTCCTGGCATCGCTCTACGGTTCGCAGCCCAATGGAGCATCCCAAGAGTACGGTTCAAAGCAGAAGAAGAAGGGGAAGAAGCACAGACACGCTAACACTTCCTCCTTTGGGGGAGGTGGCTTAGTAGATCTTGCGGACCCGAGTATCTTGAGAATGCAGCAGTCCCAGCAGCACCTGCAGCAACAGAGCAATGCCGGAATCGGACAGGGACTGTATGGTGGTCAGGCGCAAGGTGGGTACAACAATCCTAGCATGATGTACAATGCTCAAGGTTATCGCGGATGGTAAAATGCCTTTGCAACCACTACCTCTTCGCAATGGTTCTTTTTTTTTTTCCGTCTTTGGCTGTGGAGAACATTTTGTTGTGCGTTTTTATTGTTTTTCTTTTATTTGACGACGGCGTCGTGGCACAAGCGGGATGGGATTTTCATGAGCGATGCAGGAATTTGCACGTCGAGTTTTCCGAGCATGACAAGCACTGGTCCCAACGGGGAACCACCTTGTGTTGGCGTCATTTGCATTTTTTTGAGGAAGAAAAAACACTCTGGGGAGAGCAACGGTCCTCCACTCTCGCTTCTATTCACTTGGCACTTTAGGGCATTGCACCGCTGGGATATCGGTCACGTCAGGCAAGCTCTCATCGTCTTCCTTCAAGGTTTCTCTCCATGTACGTTAACTTGAGCCCCAGTTCTCGTACAGTCTGGGCGGGGGTGGCATCACTGGTCAAAATAAAGCATTTTACCGCTGTTAGAGGCGATTCATTTATCCCAATCGCGTGGAAGACGATGATGGTAGTCTCGACGTGACCGAACCCCCATGTATATATCCGCGTTACTGCTTGTCATATTATTCCCTTTTTTGTACACCAAGTGGCCCTGGCATAAGCACCATTCTGCACACTTCCTAATCTCATACTGCTAAGACGCTAATATTCTTTCTGTAGATGAGATTGACCTGCTCTCCCTCGAGGAGGTAACGACAAGCGTAGACGCCCTAGTATCTGATGAGCCCATCAGTGCAGGCATTCGCCAACCGCCAGGCGACTTCGAATCATTTGGCCGCTCGGTCACACCATCCGTCCCTCCGGGCCTCGGGTTGCCACACAGCCATGCCTCGCCAGCCATCTCTCATTCATCTTTGCATGGACTGATTGCCGGTCGTCAAACGCCCCCTGTAGCGTTGCCCATATTACCTATCAAGCCGGTGGCCGCATCAGCCTCGAGTCCCCTAAAGAAGACGATCGGGGCATCGGGATCGGACGCTAAGAAGAACATCAAAGCGTTGGCGGCGGAAAGCGGGCTCTCCAAGGATATTGCGAAGGCGAAGTCGCAAAAGATCTTGCAGGATGAAGACTTCCCCGCCCTTAACACACCATCCAAAATACCTCCAGCCGCGGTTACACCCGCCGTTTTACCAGCGGTTCCAGCCAAGGCTGCGTCAAAAGCATCTGCTGCTGGGGGAAGCAAGAAGAACGCTGAGAAAACGACGGACAAGGAGAAGGCTACCTCCCAACCTCCACGGACCAACACCCCTAAGCCTGACTCGCGTGCCAACGAGAAGCGGCCTGTGCCTGGTATTCTTAACATTGCGGCGGCCACTAAGGCTGCTCAAGCTAGAAGTAGTGAGTTGTCCTCGACAGCGGACAAATCAGCTCCAGATAGAGACTCGGCTTTCCCAGCTTTGCCGACTCCTTCAGCGACCTCTGCGTCTGTCTCCTCTCCTCTCGCTCGGGTTGCCCCAAAGACGCTGAGAGTAGTGTCAACGCCGAAGGGAGAGACACCAATGACACCTGCTACAGCTGGCGCCCCTGTGTCAGCTACAGCCTCGGTGCGATCGGCGGTTGCAGCCGCGATCCGGCCAGAGACACCCGCCAGTGAGATGATTTCGGACAGCGCATCCATCATTTCGGCGTCCATCTCTGCTTCACGGACCAACTCGCCGCCGCCTTCAAAGGTCGGGTCTGCACCGGTACGAACCACCACGAAAAGCCAACAACGCAAGCAACGTAAGGAGGCGCTGAAAAAGGACACGGAAAGTATTGCCGCACAGCCGGTCAAAGCGGCGGAGCCCGAGGTCGAAATTGCGCCCATCATAGGCCGGAAGAAGAAGCAGAAGAAGGAGAAGGAGAAGGACAACCAGAAGGAGACCCAGAAGGAGACCCAGAAGGAGAATGAGAAGGAAAAGGAGAAAGACAAGGGAAAAGAAAAGGAGAGGTCTGAGAGTCTCATCGCCACCCCTACAGCCAGCCGGCCGGAAACCCCAGCACCACAGGCTGCACCTGCACCTGCCAAAGAAATCAAAGAAGTCAAGGAAGAGTCTTCAACATACCGGTCGACTGCAAATGAGACCACTTCTCTCACAGAAGACCACCGCACTTCCAGGTTACACGACATGAGGGCCGAAAGTAGACGGCTCGATACTCCCGAATCCCTCTCCAGCTCGACTCCCAGATACATACCCCCACCAGCATCCATACTTCAGGAGCTGCAGCAGGCGGGGCTGGTACCCGATAACATCGACAGCCTCCCGTTCTTCAAACCAGCAGGCCTGCAGTCCGACAAGCTACAACGCGTCGTAGACAGCAACAACCCAGCCAACGTCAAGAACAACTCCATGGCACCCGCCAGGGCCATCGTCTCGGCCGAGGACCAGGCCACGCTCCTGGCCGGCAAGCCGGTCCGCAAGGTGGTCGACGGCACCCGGATCCTGCTCACGCCCAACGGCGATTGCGTCAAGAATCTGTTCCCCGAGGAGGAAGACCGCTTTCTGCAGCTGCAGGACGAGATCGCGGAGACGGCGCTGAGCCCGGCCGCGTTCGTCTGCTCTCGCCACGAGACCGGCGGCGGCTTTAGTTTGGTCAAAGGTCGAGCCGTGCCCAACGGGCCGCCGGGGTATTTCCCACAGGCGCCCGGTGCGTTCCCTACGGACCCGGTCAACAAGATCCAGCGCGAGGAGGCAATCACGTACATCAACCAGTACGTGCTGCCGCGGCTGAATCTGAATGCCAGGGACATGAGCTTTCCCAAGGCCATGTCCGCGTGGGGGCCTGATAATATCAGGAGTGGCGGCACAAATGCTGCTGCGGCTGCGGCTGCCAACCTTGGCTCGCTTGCGCCGTGGTTTTATGGTGGTGGTGGTGGTCACGCTGGCGGTGCATCGTCGTCGTTGTTAGATCAGCCTTCGGCTTCTTCGCATCATCATGACATGGTCGGCGGCGCCGGTGATGATGATAATGATGCTGCCGCGCCGGAACTTAGTTATCCCGGTCCTGTCGGCAGCGCGTTTGCCGACGCCGCCGCTGCGCACTCGTACCTCGACATGTCGTCGGCAGGGAGCCCAGGAATATCGTCGACGGCATCGCTACTCCCGTCGTCCGTGGTGGACGAGTTATCGTTCAGCACCAGTGCCAGCGTGCATGCGCTGGCTGCTGCTAGTACTTCTAAGGGCGGCGGAGGAGGAGCTACTAGCAGTAGTAGTAACAGCGGTGGTGGTGCGCCAGGTCCGTTCGGCAACGTCCCGCTCATGACGCTCGAGGACGCGGAACAGGCGCTTGCGGTCGCGAGGAAGGAAGCGGAGAAGCTCGAGAAGACGCTCAACCAGCTTATTAAAAAGAATAAGAAGCTACTAACGATGAGTAGTGGTGCGGCTGCTGCGACTGCTGTGGCTGTGCCTAGTGTTGGAGGTGGCGGGCATTGACTATCTGTTGTTGGACCGGCTTCTTCCCCGAGTAACAAGCGTGGTGTGATTGGTATGAGGGATATATTGGCCGAGTTTCCGGGGGATCATCCGGTCCTGAGGGCGCTGCGGGCCGTGACGAGGCTGAGCAGTGCCGCTTTTGCGGCGGTGTGGTTGTGCGTGGTCATGATTGAGTCGTTCCTGGGGTTGCTGGCTCGCGGGGGTATATTTGCTGTCGAGGTTGTATGTGCGGTGTTGGATTGGGTTGGTGCTGAGTATTGAGTTGAGCATGTGCCAGCGAAGCTGGGACCCCCTTCTCCCCAAGCTTGTTTGCGAGGAAGAGCATAGCATAATAAAGTGAAGCAGAGAAGAGCAGAGCAGAGCATTTTGCTTATGGATTAATCGCTCGAGGTTTGCTCCTTGCCGGTTGCAAAGAGCAAGAGATGGCCAACATGGCAAGCGGAAGTATATATGTGTATAGATTAGTTGTCACTGTTTATAATTGTTGAAAGCGTGTATGGATAGAAGACAAGTCGTTCCCACAGGGACGGGATGCATACATAATACCCCAGTATTAGTTAATTAGCAAGTTAGTTGAAGCAGAGTTGAAAATCAATATTGAGAGAGCGAGTATGATCGGGAATTTCACCCTTAGTTCTGAAGATATCGAAGTGTTAAGCTAAGTATAAATTCGGGTTGACTTTGTGAACAGGCAAGCCCATGCTTGTGCCCTACAGTAGAGTTTCAGTCAACCCTTTCGTGCAAGAAATGTATCTCAAAAGTCGCTTGTGCATCCGCGGGCCGACTCAGAAGAAGATGTTGCCCCGGGTTGAGTCAGTCAGGTATATACCAGGTTGATGTATCAAACACATGATTGTTTTCTTACTCAGGCCAGGCCTTGCAGAGTTAACCGCCCTCGGCTTATTATCACCTGTACATATTGATATTGTTATTTCACCGATTTCGTCAACATGGAGTCACGTCAATAGCAAATGATAAGTTCGATTCCTGAAACCCCCTATCAGAAGGTCATCTAACGACCTAGAAAGATGGGCAGAGAGGGTATCTGTCCTGTTAACTGCAAAGATGAGAAGAAACTTTTTCCTGAGCGTAGATATCCTTTTTCAAGCCGTGAACGAAAGCCAGTCATGTAGAACCCACCGTATCCGAAGCCAATCTGAAAGTCTGAGGGGGCATTTATCTTTCGAGTGCAAGAAAAAAGAGAAAAGCGAATGAAAATCCGAAACACTTCCTCAGAATCAACGCCCCTTCGATGCTGCAAATATAACCAGCCATATGAACCTTCCCTTTAAAATCCAATCTGAATGCTGGGGAGCATGTGTTCTGCAGAGTGAAAAAGAAAAGAAAAGTCCAAAGATTCGCCCTGCACGTAAGAGTCTCCCTTCATGCCGCCTTCATAGCAAGCCATGTGAACCCCTAGCAAAATATTTCCATAAGAAACGATGCTCTCCAAACGTAACACCAGAGTCCGTGTCCGAGACGAACTCTTACCAAGGAAGATGCCAGAGTACCCGCAACCAAACTCATCTGGCCACCCATACCACCCCCCTATCATTATGAACAGTCGTCTGGACATCCAATGCTCGAAATCGGCGATATGTCGAAGAAGAGAAGAACCAGTTAATCCGTAGAGAGGGGTGGTGCTTTAGTCTTCCTGATCCTGCTCCGTGTCCAAGTCTCGTTCGTCATCTTTGATGCTCTAGTCATCATCAATGCCCATGGAAACGTCGGACTCGGACTCGGACTCGGACTCAGACTCGGATCCGCTTTTATCTCCCTCCGATACGTTGCCGTTATCGTCATCCTCCACGGCCATCTCGATATACTCCACGGGGATATCCAGGTTCTTGTTTGCGGTGGATTCCTCGTCATGTTGAGGAACACGCCAGCGGGCAGCCCACATTAGTGTCAGGTTTCGCATCCTTTGTTGCAAGCAAGTCTTCTCGTCCAGTGCCGTCTTGTCGATGCTGTTTATTGCCTGCAGGTTATTGAGTAGCAAGCCAATCTACATCCTGGCAGACCTGAAAGCAAATTCCTCGACGGACTCAAAGTTTTCTTGGAAGCAGTGAGACTCTTTCGCGATGCTTTTGTTCCATCGCCTGTTATCCTTTGTCGAGATTGACGTGGCAATTCGACTGCACTTTCTGGCAAATAAGTTTCTGTCGGGCCAGATAATGACCCTTGCCTAAATATCAATAGATTAGAACTGACGAGATTAATGCATTTTGGTGATATCACGCAGATGTTTATCTCTGATCAAGAGAGCCTCCTCAAAGATTAGAACGAGCCACTCCTTAATGATTTGGACGAAGACTAGATGAATCGAAGACGCATTTGCTGTTACGTCGGTTAGAGCCGCCTTCATTCTGTCGTGCATCTCGGTCTGGATTTTCTGGAGAGTATGGCGAGTGTCACTGAAGTAAGCTATCATATCCGGAACAGTGTCTTGGATAAGCTTCTCTACTTCGCGCACATACTGATCCCATGCCCGCTTGACCTTTTCAGCTAGAGGCTCCTGAGTGAGTGGAATCTTGAATTGAAACGTCTTCACCCAGTCTTCGGTGATGAGCTTAAGAAGAGGGACAGCTCTGTGTAGAGAAAGCCAACGGTTAGAGTGGATAAGTCAGGACGGTCAAGGTATGGCTTACATAGTTTCCGGAAAGTCATATTGGATGCGCTCAAATCCCGAGCCCGTGTACGGCCCTCCACCACGCCTGAGAATGGCTTGATAGGTAGCCCAGGACATGTTTTTAAAGACCTCGGGTCTCTCGGGGAATTTGTATACCCATTTGCTGGCAACTTTGTACGATGTGGCGCTACAGGACTTCAGCTTCTCGTCTCTGTTACCCAAGGGATTAAGCTTCTTGATCTCCTCGGCGCTGCGGTTAAGCTCTGCTTTGATTTTCTTTGGTAAGTTAGCACAAGGCTGCTGCCATGTCTCCCGCTTCGCTTACCTGGGAGTACATCTTATAGCTATTCTCTAGGATAGACTCGACGTCGCCACGAGCAAACTTCACCAGCCCTCGAGTCTGGTCATTGGACCACTTGTCCATCCCATGGAGTAGACGTTGTAGGGTGTGTAGAAGGGCGTCTAGATGCTGCTCTCGCATACTGAGAGTAGTCTCCTCGAGCCACTGTCGGAGCCGTGGGGTACCGCTATATTGTTTGGATGGGAATCCGGGAAAGATCATCTTGCTCTTCAGGCGGTTCCGAAATGCCGTCGAGCATACGGGGAAAATGCTCACCGAGCCATCATAATTGTTGCTCTCAGACATGGCATGAGAGAGTTTACTTTGTCTGCGGGAAAACACGGACTGAATTCGCTCCTTGATGTTTTCATTACGAATCCAGATACAGCGATGCTTCTTTCGACTGCTCAAGCCACTGAGCTGATGCTCTATTTCCACCTGACGTTTTTGTGGGTGTCCACCTGTTTGCTGTATACGTTGCGCTCTCGGAGGTAGCGCGTAGCTTTGCCTTTGTGTTTTTTCTTCTGTTCTGTTCAGCTTCGTCACTTTCTTCGTTTTCTCCTCGCCTATATCTTGGATAAAATATTATCTTATTAGCACCGTTTTATACATGGCTATGATCCCGGGAAGTTTTTACCCTTAAGCTTACGAGCTTCACGGAGCGCACTGGCGTTGGCAGTCTGTTTTTCCTTTGCGGTGTTGTATTTCTTGTCCGCGGAATCCCTCTTCTTGGCTGCAGTCCGCAGGTCCTTACCAATACTGTTGTACTGAGCTTGCAACTCCTTGCACCCAGAATTATACTTCTGGAGTTGAGGATCCTTTCTCGCTTGAAGTGAACCCTTCCAGAAATCATCCGGGTCTATGTCGTCAATCTTGGAGATGACGACGCAAAAGCTGTCTCGATGGAACCTTCCATCAAGTTTCAGACGGAGTACCTGGTACTCGCTCATCACAACTTTGCGCCGGTTCTCTCGTCAACCGCTCTGATTGCAGGAGTTACGATGGTAGTGAGTGCCGGTATCTGGGAATATTTCTCTGCGACCCCCGCACGGCTCTCGATGTTGTCAGAGAGTCCAGGAAGATCAACCAAGGTAATCCCGTGCCTCAGTATATCCGACTCGACGTATATGTTAACCTCTCTGATGAGAGGCCAGAGAGTAGAACCCTCTGTGGTAGCAGTTGAATCGAGATGCGGTTTCACATCCGCTGCAAATTCCTCGGCGTCGGAAGAGGAGACCAGCATGGTCGTGCCGAGATGTCGGACGATATCCTCATTGCTTCCCAGAATCGACTCGGCTGTGTGCGTCATGCTCTCGATGTCAGCCTCGTCAAGTCCCCAGAGAGCGCGGATTGTGCTGACACCTCTGGAAATGGTGTGGGTGAGTTCTTCCATGAGCTCATATCGCTCGTCTTCGTCGTTAAACTCTCCTTCCCTGATCTTCTTCCTCTCGTCAACAGCTTGTATAATCTCATGAAGCTCCTCCTTTACATCATCCCAGGAGCGGAAGGCAATCTCGGCTCTGAACTCCTTCCCAGGAGCATCATCGTGCTTCCAGGCAATACGGCACACTGTGGCAGTAGCGGCTTCGGTACTGCTGGCGGGGAGAAGTTCCGGAATTTCCAGGAGGACATTCAGTAGAGACGTCTTGCCCGCTCCGGTGGCGCCGGCGACGCCTACCAGAATCTCAAATTTTCTTATTTGTCTCCTCTAGGCTTTCTACTCATTTGTTAGCAAGGAAGAATGACTGTGAATGTGGACCAAGGTGCAAATATCTTACCAATCTCCCCCATCCAGTCGTTGATCTCGTTGCCGACAAGGAGGTTCAATGCAGCGGTATGGCTCGAGTCGATATGCTTTCGGCTGGCACGAAATTCGGCGCACAGCTGCTTTCCATACTCAAAGGCGGCATCAACAGCCTCTTGCTTGATGTGGACTCGAACTCGTGAGGGCTTATCTTGGCAGCCATCCCAGAGGCGAACTCGGCGTTGGGGTCTACCAAGTCCGGTTTGGGCCCGACGATAGCAGACTCTGCCATTGTTATGTTGCTATGATTCCAATCTGCCTCGGTGAGTCGGCTCTGCATGGAACAAGATGACAAGACGGATGGGGAACACCACGATGAGACGTGACAAAAGGCCGCTTTGACAAGGAGACATTTATGTGAAAGCGTGAAAAGAGTCAGGGTAGGTTGTTCATGGGGGAGAGTTGTGCGTGTTGAGAATCGTGGGTGACTGGGAACTGAGATGAGGGTACCAGTAAGAGAGTGTGTTTCGCGGGAGGAAGGAAGCTCAGCGAGTGGATGATTAGAGGGAGGTCCGCCACTGTCACTGCCTACCTACCTTATGTATGGCGCCACATTCTAAAGATCTGGTCGTCTGAGTAGGTAGATGGCGAGAACGAGATGTACTGGAGTGAGTGGGAGAACATAGAGGGGAAAGAGAGCGGGAAGGTTTGAGGATACGTCTAGCAGTGCTTTGTAGGAGTGAAAGTCGGCATCGTACGAGACGAAGTCGGCGGAGCAAGACCATGTGTGAGAACCAGTTGCCGGTCAGAACTGAGACCGCGATGTTTCTTCTTGTGTGTTGAAAAATATGTTTATGTGGAAAGAGGAGGAAGTGGGTAGTTAGCCGTTCTATTTCATGTTCACGCGATGAGGGTGGCTGAAAGGTGGTAGATTTTTGAGAAGCATGAAAAGATGGGAAACGGACAAGAGGCAAGAGCGTAAACAAATGCCTCGGAGGGTTGAGAGTGATGAATAAAGTGGACGAAGAAGGAAGGAGCTAGAACACTTTCTCGCAGCTATTGAGATATGAACTCACGGTGGGATATGGTGAAAGCTATCTGATTCGAAAGCTAGAGCAGGAAATTGAGATGGAGTAGGGGCATGAATGAGTTGCCGAAGCGCTCCTATCACCATCCCGTCGTGCAAGAAGTGATCTCACTACTTTAGATCGTAAATTGGAAAGGTGCGTATCCGTGAGTAAAGTAAAATAGCGAGTCCACACTTTCAGACGATTGTGTGGCCAAGGTGCTGACGATCTCACTGAAATCTGACTCGGTCGTAAAACAAATGTGATTGAGGCATTTCTCCCATTACATTGGGAACAAGCATTGTGAACTAAGAGCTAATCCGCAAGCGACCATGTCCTAATCGCTCGTAAACAACCTTCTTCAACAGATGAGCCTCGGTTGTGGTGATGGAGAGCCGATGCTTTCCCAGGCTCTGGATCCAGACCGTCCTGTGTCACGTATGGACCAAAAGGATGGATATAGTAAATCCGCGTGATCTGTGGCATATGCAGCTCCTTTCCTTGAGCCTTGTAAGAACCCCGTTCCCCGGTCCAAGGAGCGTTGTGTAACTGCCCTTCCGCGCGATACGATGACGAACAAGCACTCGGTTACATATATGTTTATCCTAGTATGGTTAGGTTGATATTATGAGTAAGACTACAAAACTGTGTGTGATGGTAAGTGAGTGGGCGCCATCCCAGGCCCTCGGGTTAACCTGTTGCTTGGTTTTTAGTCTTGCCTTTGTTTGATATCAACATTACCTCGCCCTATTATATTTTTGGAGCCTCAAACAATGGGGTAATCCTCTAGTTTAGCTCGTGCCTTGTTTGCAAATGTGTGGGTATGTGTGCCACAGTAAGCATGTCTGCATCACCGTACCGACGCCACGGTGCTGCTTCACCAGAAGGAGGTGGGCGATTAGCGAGACGGTTTTTAGGCAAGAAAGACGATATGGGGAAAGTTTGACACATCTTGCACGGCATGGCATTGCCGAGTGCGAGTGCCGTGAAGGGGGTTGATAGGAACTGTGCCCATTGTGATGAAAACGAATTGGACAAGACTATAACCATAAAATGCAAACAAAATAATGAAATAAAATGAACATAGTATTATGAGGCGCTCCAAGGCACCTACCAACCGACGAAATTTCGGCACGCGGTGAAATATGCGCCTTTTACTCAAGTGATCGCTTTCCACTGCATGCACGAGAGAACGTGAACCATCTCGCCGGAAGTCACCAACACATAAAAATCGACCTGGCCAGACCTCGACAGGCAGGTCCAGTGCTCTGGTCTGCGGCACTCGTGAGGAGACCCTACTGTTTCCAATTGCATCAAAGTCATCATTTGGTCCCCGAATTTTTGTGCGTTGTAAAACAATGACAGAATTTCTGTGTCAGGTGAGAACACTTTTTGTTCTGGAACATTGCGAACCTGAGACATTAGGCTTTATTTTTCCCTTTCCCAAGACATTGGGATACAACCACCTTTCCATGACGTGGGTAGAGCGGCTGTATTCTGCTTGGGCAGTTGGGATGTGCGAGTAAGTGGTCACGGGCTATGTATAGTTAGCTGGACTGCAACCAAAGAACATTTCAGGTATCTGTTGTGTGGAATAAATAAGAAAACGAATATTCTGGATTTTATCATAAGGGAATAATGAGAAAGGCACCCCGCGTCGAAAACGGAGGACAATCCCCCCGCTGCACGCCACCCCCGGAGACACATGAACTGCCAGCAGATATGGAATAGGTGCCGTGCACACCGTCCTTCTCAATGGTCTCTTCTAGATTTCTGGCGTTTTCATGCTTTTTAATGGGGATTGGAAACTTGAAGCTGAATAATGCTGTGCGAACAACAGTTTTGAGGCGGCAATGGAGATGACGTGAAGCACCAAGGGCCTTGGAAAGAAACAGATTGGATCAATGTTTTATCAATTCAGATCATTTATCTAAGGTACATGCTGTCTAGAGATGAAAAACGCTCCTTCCGTTACAGACCTGCAATGGACGGTGTCTGCCTGATGACGATAACGTCGCTGACTCACGTGGCCAGAGAGAGCAGCAAAGCTGGGAAAGAGCACAAAAGGTTGCAAGACTAGTCTAGACCAGACCGTCGATCTCTTCTCTTCTCTCCTCAAAAAATAAAAATAAAATGAGAAAACCAATTTATCCCCAACTTTGGGCAACAAAAAAAAAAAACAAGAATAACGCTCAGTACTCCATCACATGCCCTCCCTCGCTTGACCGTCCCGTTTATCCATCCCACCGTCCCGTCCCTCCCTCCAGGCCCAGCCCACCACCAACTGCCATTTAAAACTCCGGCTACCCTCACCACACCATTATGGGGGTGGTGTGCGGGCGCGCTGGCTGTCCTGACTTGCCGTCCGTTGTCTCCTGGCTGCCGGACTGCATTAAGAGAGCCGGTCATCTGCCCTGGCATGGCGGGGGCGGTGACTGCCAACTCATCAACCTCGCAACCAGGTGAGTAAGTCCATCTGCGATGGAATCAAGCGACCCCAGGCAAACCTCTTGACCAGGCTGAATGCGGCAGACGCCAGACCGCCCTTCCCATCAATCGACCGTCCCCGGAACGGGCATGCGCACCAACCAGCGATATCAAGAAACTCTCAAATCGCCGTCGCTAGGTACCTAGCTAGTCACTCGAATTTTCATCGGCAATGTAATGATTATGTCGGCCCGTTCGTTGTTGCCAATGGCTCCACGAATCTGTTTCCTCCTCGCTCTCTCTCTGATCGGGCGTCGTCGGTGTCAATCTCGCTCTGCTTCACTCCATCTCCCGACATGCATACCGACCAGTTTTCGAAAGGCGAAAAGTGATGGATGACGAGCCGGACGAAAGCTTGCTGGCATGTCATCGGACGCTGCCTCGGCCGTGGTTGGGCCCAAACCGACCGGATGGGGAACAGTTTATCGAACAACTGCCATTCGCCTACACAATAGCCCTGTTGATTGTTCATTGGCGCCGCAAGCTTCATGTTCTTTCGACGTGTCAAGCCACACATGCCTCGATTCGATCAACTGCCCACGGCCGACAGGCCAGTCCTGCATGGCGGGTTTTCGTGTGGCCCCCAAGGCTCTTTTTTTTCTCGTGATATCTTTTACCGACGAGGCAGATCATACATAGCTACCTTGCGCTGCAGGTATCATGCTCCTCGGGGCTGCTGTGTTTGCACAGGGGAGCTTTCTGAACGTGATGACCACCTGACATTGTTGCACTCCAGAGCTCTTGGGTATCTTTAGTTGGCCGGTAAGTATATGTTTGCTGTTTGCGGAAGACCACGCAACATTCCAAGATGTGGTGGCTTGAGTTGGAGCCCGGTGAGGTCTGGAGCGATGTACTGGCAACATTTGCAGAGGTATCTCGACACCGACCAGCTCATTCTTTCCTAATGGATGGTGATACACACACAGCCTTCTTATGCTTCCGTAACATTTTGGGCAGACTTAGGCGGGCAAGCAATCATCTCGGATGATATACTTGATGGCTGTCGATCGATCGATCGTGGCACCGTGTCAGGGTGTGCCAAAGAGAGCTGAGGGTATACGGGAGGCCTTCAACGGCCATGGACAGCCATGGACAGTTGCATGTCTCTCTTTCTTTTCCACTGCTTCTTTTGAAGCCTATCTGTGAGCAAGGCTAAACAGCAGAAGGCTTCATTGTCTGCCTTATCTCAAATCTTGGGCTACGAGGACGGGGCCAGCCATTAACAGTCAGGGAGAGCGAACTATTCTCATGGTAGTCCAACGTGACGACTTGAAGATGTGATTCTCACTAGGGGAAGATACTCTGCTAAGACTTGCAATAATACCCTAACTGAAAGCCGCCAGCTCACGATGCGACCCCTGAGGTCTTTGGTCAGGCAGTCTTTTACGACTCGCTAACCAAACTGGTTGAATATCAACCCGAGTCAATAAGACATGCCATGTTTCACGTGTCTGTATATCTGTCGGTCACTAGCAAGTCGAATGCAGTGTTATTGTTGTTGTTCTCAACTGAGGTACATACCTTATCTAAACCGTTACCCCTATTGTGGGTACCTTACTTTTCTCCTTCATTCCCGCGAGCGACCAAACATTCAAAAGTTTTGCAAAGGCACGGGGCTAGCTAGAAGCATACCTATGCTATGTAGGGTAGCGATCCGGAGAATTTATTGAGTGTTTGCATTTGTGAGTAAGTGGAAGGGACCTATATAGTGATGATACGTTAGCTTCCCAGGGGCAGCATAACCAGAAGGAACATAACACACACATACACACACATACACACACTTACACACACTTACACACAAACGCCAAGCTTGTCATGTTTTCCGGCGTGAGGATCTTAGCTACTGGCTAGTGAGGAGGTTTTCTCGGACCGTGCCTATTCTATTGTGTCTCGCGTTCTGGATCCGAGCTTCGGCACGAGTGTGTGGCTGTCAAAACTCGGGGGAAGGGGATATTGAAAAGACGGTAATGGTATTTCTAGAAATATATGAGGGGTCAAGAAGTGAAGGATATGGTGTGTGTGTGTGAGTGTGTGGTACGAGACGGCTAATGGATGAAATGGATAAAAGGAGAGCTGTTCCCCCCATCCGGGGAACCAGCCACGTGGGAAAGCCGGGAAAGGAATGCTGAACCAGAGATGTCTGGCAGTTGGTCTCGGGCTCTGGGCACATGGTGTGTGTAGGTGGTAATCATTTGCTTGACCCTTTTGACTCGGTAAGCCGAAATATTTGATAATGTTTGCGAGGTGTGTGTCCGTGTTTTTTTGCTGAATTGTTTGCTTGTTAAAGTTTGGTGGCGGGAACGAAGGAGAAGGTCGGGTACCGGTGTGTGCATTTGCAATCACTTTGACAAAGAGAGCCCAGATGGGGAAGGCACGATGTTTGTGCTGAAAGACTGTTTGTTGCCGTTATTGTTAAGATGGTGAACGGTCATGGTAGACGAAACGGAGAGGCTGTTCATACTGCAATCGGATAACGGCTAATGCGAGATCTACAACCCGTCAGGAGTTCACGATCTTGTTGTAACTGGCGATTGGCTCGCTCACCTTGAGGTACTTTGTACTTGCACACTCGTATGACGCCACACTGGATGGCCCGTGAGTTTCTTGAAGCATGGCGAACAGCTTCTCCACATTTCCTTCTCCAACTGCAGAAACGAGCAGACGAACATCAGACGAGCTTTAGAAACAAGAAAGCAATTCTGAGTCATTATGGTTCATTGCATTATCGAAACAATCTGAGTCGACGGCGATTGCAGTGCAGGATTATTCCGTAATCGCCACCATTCTGGCGCTAGTTCAGCGCGTATAAACATCCAGCCACTGCTGAATGTTGGCTTTTCCACTGCGCCGGGCACAAGCTATACCAATCATCCCTGTCGGTTACCCTTCGTTGGCTTTTCCACTGCGCCGGGCACAAGCTATACCAATCATCCCTGTCGGTTACCCTTCGTTGGCTGGGCAGCGCCCCTGAATTGATACCCCTTTTCATCCCCCCGCAAAGATACATTATCAAAAAAAAAAAATCAGAAAGAAAAATGATACCCATTCGACCTCGTGGTGGGACTCCCCCGAGGCGGGACAGACAAGCCATCAGAGAGGTTCCGGCAGATCGGGTAGTACCGAAGCCAGTCCCCGAGCAGCAGGTCCGCGACGCGAGGACATATCAGATTGAACAGCTCAGGCGCCGCTTCTCGCCCAAGGAGTCGACCCTTCAGAGCGGAGAATCCTCGTTCCTGTTCAGTCTTGCTCCGTCAGACCCGGACTTCCCCTACGACTTGGCTCATCTGGAATGCGATCTCCGGGTCCCGGCAGCGTATCCCCGGCGCCCGCCCCGGCTGATCGTCAAAAACAGCGACATTCCCAAGGGCTTCGCAATCAACATCGAGAAGGGCTGGGATAAGCTGGTGGAGGACCGGCCTGGCGCAACCCTTCTCAGCCTGACGAATGCTTTGGATAAGGCACTCGAGTCGTTCCTCTCGGAGAAAAAGACCGAAACCGTGAAATTGATGACCTTCAAAGACACGCGACATCTCGAGCAGGAAGAACAACAACAACGGTCTCCTGTAGAACCCTCTAAAGCCGCGGTGCAGCCGCAGAAACGGTATATCCCAGAGGAGTCCTTCTCGCGGGAGCAGATTGCCGAAGCCAAGGCCAGACGAGCCCAAGAAGTGCGCCAGCTCGAGGCGCGCATGAGTAGACTACCATCCTACAGCAAGTCCAGCGACGGGGTGGTCTACACTTTGCCTCTTGAGCCTAGGCGGAAGGCTCTTCTTCCGCCAGGGCTCCGGCCGGTCCAGTCTGCTCAGCTGATTATCCCTCTTCTCTATCCACTGCAGCGGCTCAGGGTGCTTCTAAACGATGTTGAATCCAAGGATGCCGAGGGCGTGGAGGAGCTGTTTTCACAGAAAGCGAGCGAGCAGAAGCAGATGACTCTGACAAGTCATCTAAACTACCTTGCGTCGAACATACATCTGTTGGCCAAGCAAGCAGCCGCTGCAGCACAGGTTTCACTGTCTCCGCAAGAAACCCCGGATGAAGTTGCCAACGCTGCCAAGGAAGCTGAGAACTCTTCCACGCTGGATGGCGGCGTTGGAAAGAGCCACATACATGTCATACCGAGACCTGCGGAGTGGGCACAGGCACACGACGGTTCAGAGACGTCTGACTCTGAAGACTACTCTGAAGATGACGACGACGAATACTCGGCAGAAGAAGACGGAGGCGCGGCCATCGACGCCGGCGAACCTTCAACCGCAGCTACGTCCCAAAACCCTGAACGAGGCACAGCAATATCCTTCCCGTCTGTCGAACTATATAATGTTGAACTGCTCGAGGTCTCTTCCCTCAGCCTCACCGTCAAGTGCGAGCGCTGCAAGACGCTCAACGAGATAACCGGGCTGCGCGACAAGGCCGAGAAGGCAAGCAGCTGCAAAAAATGCGCGACAGCACTCACGGTCAAGTTCCGCGCGGAGCTGGTACACGTGTACTCGATCCGGGCCGGCTTTATCGATGTCAATGGGTGCACGGTGGCGGACATGCTGCCGAGCATATTCGTGCCAACCTGCGGCAAATGTTCTACGCCCTTTCCGTCGTCCCCCGGCCTGTCGTCGGTGCGAGGCGAGACCACGACAAACGTCTGCCGCGAGTGCCACAGCCGGTTTACATTTGCGATCCCGGAAGTCAAGTTTCTAGCGTACTCACACGCCTCTGCTCTACCACCCACATCCGGCCCCAGGCGCCGCCAGGAGAAATTAGGTTTGCACGCCGGCGACCCGTTACCGGACAAAGGCGCTTGTGCGCACTACAAGCGTAGCTTCAGGTGGTTCCGGTTCTCGTGCTGCGGCAAGGTTTTCCCTTGCGACCGGTGCCACGATGAGGGGGAACCACATGTCAACGAGTGGGCGAACCGGATGATTTGCGGGTGGTGTTCGAGGGAGCAGCGGTACAGCCCCGAGATGTGCGGGTTTTGTGGGAGAAGCGTGATCGGGAAGGGGGGAAAAGGGTACTGGGAGGGCGGTAAAGGGACGAGAAATAAGGTGTTGATGCGCCGCGGGGATAAGAGGAAGTATCGGAGGGTTGGGGGCGGGGAGCAAGCTGCTCAGAAGAGGAAGGATGAGTAGATAGGCACTGAGTATTAGGTGATGACTAAATAAAGCAAAGCGTGGTTTGAGTTGAGTGTCTTGAATCAACTAACGTTGTATAAATCTTGAAGCCATGATCATATTACTCCGCTGGTGCGACAATAACGGCGCTCCCTCGCACACATAAAGAAGAAAACGGTCGGCAAGGAAGGTACCGATGGACTGGCATAAAACTAACATTTTTGAGAAAAGAAAAGGTTTAGTCCACGTACGATTGATTACAATATATTAAAAGAAGACGTTTCAGCAGTGGGTCCAACTGCATAATGGATTGATGTCCTGCAGCATAACCGCGCGTGTCTTCCTTCAAGATGTGAGGTAGGTTGGCACGTTTCTTTTTGGGGACTCGAAGTTAAGTTGCACGTAATCAATCGGGCGGAGTGCCGAAGGATGAAGTCTTTAACATGATCCTATGTATCGTGTACGAATATTCTCCTCCAGTATGTGTCTAGGTACATCAGCCATGAAGGTGAATGGAATCGGCTTTGACAAATTAACATTTCTGGTTTTGTTCCATGGCATGTGTGCCTCGTGTCACCACATCGCATCTCTCCCTTACACATATATGATGTGAACAATCAGTATTATAACTTGTAAGATCGAGAGACGGTAGCCAACTGAGTAGCAGCAGCAGTGCCGGCCACGATCATGTAGGTTGGCCCTCCTTCCCGGCCACCCTGTGTTCGGCTCCGCTCCGGGGAGGTAGGCGGCCCGGGTAGGCGGGTAGGGCAACCAACCGCTTCGCTTCCATGTTGTCGGGGATCGGTGGTGATACAAGAAGGAAGAGATTCATCAGGGGAAATAATACAGATAAAATGATAAATATTTTATCGAGAATTGAAAGTCAAGAGAAAAGGACAAACCTGAAGGCAAAGTGCCGACAAGCGCGCGCTCCCTCGCTTGCTTCCATATCTGCCACGCCTTACGGGGAAGAGCTTCCTGCTCCTTCTTCATCCATCTCTTGCGACTTTCAAAAGGTAAGTAAGTACCCATACTCCGGCAGCCAAAAAGACGCGTGTGTGTGGTGATGGGCCTGTCACAGTCAAAGGCACACCTCCAAGTTAGTTCAGCGAACAACCATATCCCTTTCAATGACAACAACGGGGGGGTGAGGGGGGGGGGGGGGGGGGGGTTGGCGCTTGATCCTTCGGCTTGATTGGGGGCCATTTACGGATTACACGACATACTTTCTCCCTCTTTTTGCTTCTCGGTTGTTGTGGCAGCCTTACGCAAGATAAACTACAGATATCCCACGGCGATGGTAGCGATAAGTATCGCACTGCACCTCGGATGCTGTGCTGCTGTGCTGTGCCTGGGAAACACATATGTTTCGGTAAAGGATTTAACGCGCAAAACTGTACAAGTGCAATATTTTGCCGCCCATGTTCCCACACCTTTTTCTTGGGCGTGCATAACTTGTCTGCACATCTCACACATCTCGGCGCCAAAGAGCCTCAGGTGACACCTTTCGTCCGGCGCCTAATCGTCTACCAAGTACCGGCATCATGACATTTGCGTGCTTGCAGAGCAATCCGGCGAACGCGCGGCACTTGCAGCACACAGCCTTATTGCGTGAGAAGGTGAACACACGGTTTTGTCTAAACGGAAGGGTGGAAAGACGATGGCTCTGTCCACCATTCATCTCAAGTTCACGATAATACTGTCTTTTTGTGGTGATGCTTACCTACTAGACGCGCGCATCACTTCTTACTCTTTAATGGTAGCCGCTGTCTGGGTCGTCGTCACGTCACTCACCCCGCGTTTGTGCAGATCAGAATTAACAAAACGGGAACAGGATAGAAACTGGGGAAAGATGTTATGTGGGCTATTGATTATTATCTGCGGAAAATAAATTGAGTTTTATTTTTATTTTTATTTTTCTCACATCTGTTTCCTGGTACTACTCAGCGAAGAAACCCGGTGGAAACATACCGGTATCCTACCGACCGTTTTCAACAATTCCCCAGCTTCCTCCGTCCGTCGGTCCGTCCGTCCATTACTCCAGACATGTGGAAAGCATCATGGGTAATTACGATAACTTGAATCACAGCCCACCGGTCTACCGGCTATCGTTGAGACATTCCGGCCGACGTTCACCTGCCGTCTTCACCGAGTGTCCACTCCGACCCGTCTATTCCCTGCTCTCCCATAGAAATCCGTGTTCTGGGGAGGAAAGCGATGTCGGGGAAAGCTCAGCTGGCGGCTCGCAATGTCACCCCCGATTGGGGCCGGTTTCCCCAAACTTTCTGGTTGGTTTGGTTGACCAAAATTCCCAGCATGGTAAAATACGGGGAAGACTCTCTCCTGGTTTACCCGGAATGCGGGCTGTCAATCCGCGGGGAAACCGTGGGGAAACCGAACCGCGTCTGGGGAGACGACAGATCACATGACTTGATTGGGTCCCAAGGCTCGATTACGTACTGGTCTCGCTCACCTGTCGGGTTCTCCAACAAACTTTGATGGCTTCTGTGAATATCGTGAATATTCACAATGATCTTTTTATTTTATTTTTATTCTCTCATTAATTTATTATTTCAGTATCCATTTGCTGCAACTACGTGGTTCATGTGCCAACGGCGGAGCCCAGCTGACACGGCTCCGTTGGCAGCAGATATAGGGAGATCGGCGCTGTCGTGACATCGTAGCAAAGCAATCGGTTGCCCTGAATTGCCTGCCGAATCTTGCATCCGGTGCTGCATCGACGTCAACACACCGCGTCGGGATTGACAACTGGCTCCACGTGTACGTCAAAAGTCACGATGGGATGGATCCGTATTAATTACACCAAAACCTTGTTTTCTCTTCAGTCCTTTTCGTTCCGTTTTTCTTTCTGATCTGTACGGAGTACGCTTTGACGAAACAAATTGATTCGGACGGACGGACGGGAGATATCCATGGGATAACCAAAGCTGGGCGTCCGAAAAATATTTCCCCAGCCGTGTCAGGTAGCAGCTCTCCCGGGCCGCCGGCCGACCGGCCGGCAACTCACCACCCCACACACCGCCAAAGTTACAGTCGTCCGTACGGGGTACATATTGTTGCCGATCTGGGGAACGGGACACAGGTTGCTGTCTGAAAAGGGAAGACGCGATTCTATTCACGTGTACGGAGGAGGAGGGACGTGATTTGGGGGTTGCTGCACACCGGACACGCGCTCAGGCAGCGCTCAGGCAATGTCTCTGCCTCAGACGAAGCTAACAAAACAGCACTCGTGGTTTTGCGACGGCATCTGGGCGGTGCGCATTGTTCGGCGGTGCCACAAAGAACGTTCTACGAGTCTTTCCCTCTTTGGCTGCTGGCGTTGGTAGGTCGGTCCATGGTGCGACAACGGTGTTCAGCTTCGATTTTGCTTGGATGCTCTCATGCGATGATGATTTATGGAATGTTCCTCCCGTTATACGCTAATGCTACAGGTTAGAGATGGGACGAATCTCGATGCGGTGATCGAACTTGTCATCAATGGGAACCATCAATGGGAACCATGGTCGTCAAGGCGGTTTGATATTCCTTCCCGTCGTTCTGCCCGGATTTACATAGACAAACGCTAGGCAGCGCATGTTGTAACGATGGACGGACGTGTTCATGCGGTGTCAATCAATCCGCCTTGTCCAAGCCTTGTTGTAATGGTCCGGATTCTGGCATTGAGAATGAAATTTCACTTCCCTAATCAGGCGCCTTCTTGGCTGGGGGTGAAGACCATGATCAGAGCGCTGATAGGAAATAAAGGAAGATTTAAGATTAATAAAAATAACAAAACAACTCAACAACCCAATAAATTGCCTTCAACCTCCGTTTCGATATCAAAATGTCAGTGCTCAGCAAACATGGAACTCGGGCTGCTACGTAGCATCACCACCTGCATACCTACATCTCGAGAGGCGCAGATATTAGCATCAGACATTTGATATCGTCCGTGAGAGAGGGGGTTACCAACTCCTTTAGATGCCCGAGTATTTGTCTAAGGTAAGGTACCTAATAAATATTGTTGAAAGTGTCTTTATCATCGCCCCTGCCAGGCGGCACAGCTGAATCCTTCCCAGCCTCCTTGAACTCGTGGATGCCATTCTCATCACAAGTTCAGGTACCGGTCAGATCGTGCCTTCTCTCACGGCTTCACCGACAAACAATCCAATATCAAGAGAGTCCGTGAGCAAGAGCGCCAGGACGATGAGGCAGGCATATCCCTGGTTCCTTCCACGACAGCTTCCAGAACTTCCAGAAGGGCAGGTGCGTTTTGACCCAGGAGGTCGGGCGTGAGCTTGCGCCTTGCGCCACGAAGAGCTGGGACAGACCGTTTCGCACTTTCCCAAAAGCATGAAACTGGCCCGCTTTCAGGGGCCTTTTGTCTTTTTCGTTTCCTCGGACCGGTTCGCTGTTTCTGACTTCGGCCGCTTTCTCTCCTCTCGGGCAAACGCACGGCCAAGTTAGCACTAGACCAAGTGGACCGACCCTCCCTGTAACTTCCGTACGCCGGATTGTCTTCCCGTCCGTGGGGTGGTGTAATTTACCACAATTCATTGGCTGCAATACAAGTTGGCCCTTCTGGAAGGCGCCTTCCCCGGACTAGGGGACGCAGGGGTTGATATCATTGACATCGCTGATTGTGGTGACTCTTGGTGAAGCTAAGTTCCTGCCATGCCTTTTCTTTTCTTTCTATTATTTCCTTGTATTTTATTCCATCTTTATTTTATTTATTTTATTTCCCGTCTTGAGCGTTTTACGTGCAGCTCCATTCTCAACGTTTCCCGTTAACCTCCCCTGTTGCGGCGACATACGGGCACAAGGGCACATGGCTTGCGTGCTTGATGATGGCCACTAATGTCGTGGCTTCCTGTACAGCGCCTTGCCGAACCATCACGATGGGATCATTTCTCGTTCCTGCATTCTCCTTTGCCTCGAGTGTTCATGGTCAGAGAAAGCCTCAACGAGTACGGATTAATATAAAGAAAGAAGATATCTTTTTGGGCAAACGGGACCTTGGACCCTGAACAGAGAACCCACCAGAGACAAGTCCACTTTTCGGCGACTCCCCCAATTATCGGACCTTTGCATCGAGTCTGATTCCTGACGTCGTTTCGTCTTTGGTTGTCTGCCTGAGATAAGTCCTCGGCTGTCTACTCTGCACCTGACGGGATCCTAAGCGGATCGGCCGTGAGCTTGACTTCAGGCGACAGCCTCGCTTGTCGGTCTTCACATCTCCAAATCTCGATTACTCTTTCTACACCCTTTCGCCGCAGACGCCCTCCAAATACCAGGACCGACCTCTGACGTCGCTGCAATCCAAGATCAGTCACAGCTGGCGATCACCTGGTCCCGTTTGGGAAGATCCAGGTCCCCTTTTGACTCGATACCTCCAATTGAGGTTGTCGAGCAATGGAGCAACGTGATGTGTAAGCGAATTCGATCGACTTACCTCGGGAAAATCTCAGAATGTAGAGGTACTTGCAGGATCTGATCGAAACTCTAATCTGTCTATTCTGTACTGCGGAGACATGGCAAACCCCCTATTCGCTATGCAAAACGGAATTGCCGAAAGACAACCGCTTTTGAGGCCGAACGGACTCCTTCACACAGCTTGGCATGTTCTTGAGCTGGAATACTGGAGTTACTACTCCTCTCGGACTCGGCGCCCCTGATGTGCCTCCGTCAACTCTGTCGATTGCTCCGGCTGCAAATGCTCGTCAAACCCTGGGTACTTGCACAAACAGCAGAGAACACCGGCGAGTCCAGACAGGCCACAGCATATCCACTAGAGAATTCTCAACGTGCGGACAAATGGCGTCTCTGCTCGCTGGATTATGCTTTGTGTCTTGAAGCATTTGTAAGGACTCGGTCGTAACCTCCGTGGCCTCCACTCTCTCAACCCGCTGGTCCAACTGTGCAGTAAAGACGGTCGTCCCAATAGCAATGCCTAGGCACATGCCGGCAGACTTGAAGAGTATCCCCATGCCATGATGTGCCCGCTGTCTTCCCTCCTGGTTGATACCAGTAAAGCCACGTTCAGCGCTGATATAACTGTTCCGGCTCCTAGTCCAACAAGGACGTTGATAAACAACAAAGCAGCCAGAGGGGTCTCAGTATCAAGAAACCACATCAGCCCTATCGACAAACAAGTCAATGGCCATCCAAAAAGCATCACTGTTCTAATTCTCTTCCACTTGCGCATGGCAAAGCCGCAGAGGATGGCCGCAATTGGAATGGCGAGCGTTTCGGGAAGCAGGCAGACACCCGTTATGGTTTCGTCGAAACCGCGAACTCCTGACCAAAACACTACCAGGTAGTAGAAGATCATGTTTACGTCGACCCCAAAGACACCAAGCCCGACAAGCGCGGAGCTGGTGACGGGTCTGTCAAAGAGCCTCTTCCTGAAAAGTGGAGCGTCTGGTCCTCCCTTGATGAAAGGCCAACAGCAGCAACCCGATCAAACCCACTGCCAGGGGTGTGATTGCCATAGCCGAAGCCCAAGGGAAAAGAATGCCTGCCGTGGTGAATGGGAAAAGTACTGCTGTTATCGAGGGCATAAAAATGAGGATTCCTAGCCAGTCGACTCTCTTCAGGCTCGACCTTACTCCATCATCGGGTTGGTCAAAGTTGAGGAGAATCCCGAGCCCGACAGCAGAAATGAACATAGGAGGCAGATTGATCCAGAACAGCCACCTCTGCGTACGAGTTAGCTGCGTTCAAAGGGTTGTTTATTACACACGCCGCCTGGAATACGAACCCAAGTTAGCTTTAGAAGGTCAACACTGATTAACGGACCGAGGTCGAGGCCTGGACGCCGTTCTGGACGCTCAGCCAAGTAACTCTATCCTTCAACTCTAGCAGGTCGGTCAGGACTATTGCTGCCAGGACGGATCCGCCGCTCGCAAACCCTGCATCGCCCGCCCAGCGAGGAGGGTAGTTATGTTCTTCGCAGTTGCGGCCATGATGGATCCGACTGAGAACATGACAAAGACTCCCATAAAGGCCCACCTCCTCCCCACGGCATGCGATATTTCGGCGATTGGTTGTTGGAAGACGGTCGCACTGAGGGAAAAGACGGTTCCGAGACTGAACACGGCAGATTTGCTCGCATCCATCTCCTTTGCTATAGTCTGTATTTGCTTTTGTGTTAGCGAAATATCTTTTTGTCTGGGCCAAAAGAGAGGGACGGGGATTCTGCTCACCAGAAGAGCAACCGCCACCCAGGTGGTGTCGATTGCGAGCATGAAATGCATGATCAACATGAAGCCGTATATCCATCGTGCCTGTGTTCGGGAGACGGGATATCTGCTTCAAGCCGGAACTTCTACCCTCAGCTTTTCTTGAGAGGAATTCGGATTCGTAACATCGACGCCGGATTGCATGCTGTATGTGGCCATGTTGGATAGCACACGAAGGTAGCGATGAAACTGCGGAAACGAACTCCAAGACCAAAAGAAAAAAGAAATTGTAAAGAACCCGACAGGTCATCGCAAAAGAAAAAAGAAGGTTATCTGTACCATACCAAGTCTTGCCTGACATTTGAGTCAGCTCTGTCCAACTAAAAAGAAGATAACCGATGATATCGACGAGGGAAAGTTTGCTGCTGTTACTTTGGACCATGGCAAAACGAGCTGTTCCAGGAAAAGGCCGTCAAGGTTGCAGCCGCCAATATCTCCACTGGCCCAGCTTCCTACCACTCGTCATGACTTATAACCTCGTATCAACTAAGATACCATTTAGGTTTGAGTCTGGTCAAGCATGTGGATAAAAGGAACCTCTACGGATACCTCTCGACAGGTGTCCTTCACGCCTCGAACGACTAACATTTCTCTCTTCGCTTGTCTCCATTCCCATATCCTCATATCATCTTGGCCGATGATGAATCTGGACACACATCATGAGGGACTCACCACAGCAGCCACCGTACCCTTCTAGCGGCCCTGAAATGCCATTCCTTCCACTAATAGCCGGTCTCACAGCGTGGCCGCTCCTCAAATACATGGCCGAGTACATTGTATGTCGCGCCAATCCCGTCTTCTTCGAAGCCCTCAAGTTCGACGCTCGCAGGCGCTATGATGTCTACTTTGGTGTACAGATTTTCGGCGCCTTATTCAAGGTTGCCGCCTTGACAGCCTGCTCGGCGGCTTTGTTCACGACATCTCCCAAGACCGACATCGTCGGGCTCGTGCGGCCGCTTAATACAGCCGAGCAGTGGTGCTGGGGCTGCCGCGCCGTCATCTTTACCCAGGAATTACAACATTTGTCCTCCGGCAATCCCGAGCTCATTATCCACCACATCCTGAGCATCGCAGACATGACGACCATTCTGGCCTTCCACTTCCCTCGCCGGCAGATGTACATCGCCTGGGCCGGGCTGTTCAGCGAACTCGCTATCCATGCCGCCCACCCCCGCAAGATACACGGCAAGCTCAGTCCACGTCTTGGCTGGTGGGTCACGGTGACAAAAGTCGTGCTCATGGTCACCTTCCGACTGCCGGGCTGCTTCGTTGCCCTAGTGTGGACGCTGCAAGGCGGAACCCGGGCCCTGGGCCTAGTTCTCACCGTCGGTAGCCTGGACCGTATACTTTGTTTACATGGTTCGCCTTTCCGTCCACGGAGCCGCCAGCTCCAAGCTGATCGTCTGGGATTTGGTCTCGCAGCCTGCCGCCCTCGTCGTCGCCGAGAAGTGGCGCGTCAGTCTTGTCGGTATCGTCATGGGGTTTGGATTCGTGTGTATGGAGCTCTCGACACTGCTAATGTACGAAGGCCTCACGGCGCATCGCCTAAGCTCCGAGGGCGAGTTGCGTAACATTGCCCGGAGGAACAAGGGTCAAAAGTTTCAACAATAGCGTTGCATATCTGGAGTTTTTTGCGGCCGCTGCGACAACGCTGCTGTTTAGTCCAACCTTGACAAAAAATGTCGTCGACAAGAAGGCTTTGTTGGCGTGCATGGTGATGAGCTGGACGCTCCTTGATGCCGCTGCCCAGGTGGCTCGATATTTTTCAGGGATCGGGTCGGGCGTATCTGACGATACTACTCGGAAAAGGATTTAAGAAAAGGAGGCAGCAGTATGGGCAACAACACCGCGACCGATTCTCTCCCTCCAGCTTATCGCCGCCCTTCTCAGCAGCACCGTCTACTTCACCCTTCTCAGCAGCGTGCCTGGCCGGCTTCATCAGCCTATTTGAGGCGGCCGGGATGGCCTTCACACTATAAAGCGTTCTTCGTTTCGTCATTGAGCACCGTCGCAGAGATGTCGTTTACACGAGGGTGAAGATACCACCATTCTACGGCACAATAACCGTGAAGTGGATCGATGTGCTTTCGTCCTTGCAGCTGTTGATTGGGTTAAGCTATCTTTGCATCATTGGCAGCAGCAACAGCAACGTTGGACAGCCACCAAATATGACCGACATCACCATAACAGTCGTGAAACATGCCGTCAAGTACTCATTGTTCTTCTTGGCCGCATACGAGATTTTCGACAACATCACGCAGGTTCTGTCTTCCCGAGCTATTTTACCCCCACCCTTTCCGCATTATCAAGAGTTGGCCCAAATAATACCTCTACCACTGTTGGAAAGAAAACGAACAGGGGAGTAGCAACAGCCACAGTAGACGCTGCCACCACAGCTACTGAAACTCTTCGCAACAACGGAGTACAAATCAATGGAACATTCGTCAGTGTGGCCGCTGGCCTCGCACTATGTGTGATCCTCGCGCTGGCGATGTACTTGGACAGCATGCCAAAGGCTGTGTATACGTCGGCGGAACAGGCTGCTGCTGCTGTTGCTGCCGGCAACAAATCGGGGGTATTTCAGATGCCGTACGCACTGTCATCGGTGGCAGTTTGTCGTCTCGACTATGTTGCTTGCGGTGCTTCCGGTCATTGCATAACGTATGTGAAAGTTTATGGTCACGAATAGGGGCTGTGGACCGAGGACCTGGATGGCGTCCTCATCCCCTATTTGGTGTCCCTTTACATAGTAGGTAGGTAGGTGTTCGCAACTACTTTTACAAGAGATGAGAATGTAGGAAAATGAGTATGCTGTAAACCCAGACGAGAGAGTAGAGCACATATTACTTCATCATAGTCTCTTGTTGTTCATAACCAGAACGATACCCGAGAGTTTCCGTGGCGTTACCGAATATTTCTCACAATTATCTCCTTATGTCTGACCATATACATCGCTCTAAATCATAGCAGCTATCATAATTTAAGGTTCGTTGATAATCTGAGTGGCTTACTTGGTGCTGGCCACCTAGTGTGCTGGAGTAGGTAATAATAGTCACGTTTCCCAACACCAGACTGAGATTTTTCTGTTTATGCTCTTTCCGTATAAGAAGACGAGGAAACTCCGGGACAAATCAAACTCGGGATGTCTACAATATTACTTTCTCATTACGTGTTGCTTTCAAACAACTTTGCGGTTGTTCTATGGGGGGGCGGGGGGTGTAGAAGATAGGAATAAGGAATTATCAGCAAAAGAAAAGAGAAGAAGCAGGCGACGGATTTGTTACCAAGTGGTTAACAGTACTAACAGAAGTAAAAGATTATTAACTGGTTGACCTGCGAATCATGATAGCTGGTGAGGTGGATATGAGCCGTCAGAGCAGCAGCACGACATAACCACCACCGGGGCAAGATATTGCGTGATGAATATGAATGGAAATATGACGAATATTTTAAAACAGACGCAACTAGAGAAAGAAGTTAGATAAAAAGAATAAAAGTAATCAATCATTTCATTGAGTGACAGTTTTGGTTTCACAGGAAGAAGAAGAAAAGAAGCCTCTCTTCTCTCAGCATCCTACACCTCTCCTCCCAGTGGACATGGAAACGGTTAATCCCACAAGACTAACTCTTTAATTCTAATGGAAACATCTGATACTGAGACATAACTGATCCCATAATGGATACATTCAATATGCTACCTAAAGTGTGGCTCAGGAATTGGAATAGGGGTCCAACCCACCCTGTTTTCGAAATCATCAGACACGTACCATATCATGTATTATTGCGGCAGCCATCATCATCATGGGGACAACAAGAAGGCGGCGGTGGCGCGGCCACTAGAGACAAAGAACATATTACAGTAAAGAACCCGTTATGTTTCAAAACATATATCCCAACACCACCATTTTACCCACACCCATAACAGTAAGAACCTCGACCCCGTGACTCTGGATGTATGGATTGATGGATGATGGGCTGGTCTTGAGCTCATCACGCCTTATGTAACGTACACTTGTCACCAGCAGATGATCATGGATGGATGGGGTCTGGACCTTTTTAGGCCAGGTAGGTCCCATTACGGTGCGGTCTAGATCATTTGTTGCAACATCTCTACCTACCCAGTCTTTTAGATCTAGCCTCAGGGCACAGCACCAGGCACAAGTCGCAGGCAAGACGGACAAGACGCAAAAAACCAAACCAAACCAACCAACCAACCAACCAACCAACCAACCAACCAACACTACTTGCTCACCAATTGTTCCCGTGATCCCCATAACTGCAACTAACTGTTAACTTCCCCGCGGTGGCGAATCACTTACTTCACTGCAGCACTCTTCAGCGCTTACTGTACTATCACAGTCCAGAAAAAAAACAGAAAAGTGAGAGACGGGAAACCCCCTCAAATAATGGGTCAGTACCTCACACGTGTTGTCATGATTTAGAAAAATCACATAATCTTGCCTGTCAGATGGGAGGGGGTGCATAAAAGTCATTCATTTGGCAAAGCCAAACAAAGTAACCAAACAACCATGTCAGCCGCTTGTCCTCCCCGCCTTGCCCCGGGGTCCCGGGAGCGGGTCCCCGAACCCGGTCCCGCCGGATCAGTTATGTTTTACTGGCGAATGACATTTCTTTTTGGTTGCTGTGTGTCGTTGGTGTGGTGTGGTTGGAATACCACCAACCATCCAACGAAAAGGTTGGTGGTGGTGGTGGTGGTGGGCATGATATTACATATCAGCAGGTAGGTAATACGCGCCATAAATATAATGGGTTGAGGATGGTGTACTGTACCATTGCTATTCTGACCTCTACAGAGAGAAAATATATACAATGAGCGAGTTAGGGTTGGTCGGTGTTATGGCTTATTTCTTAACGACAAACAGTTAACTATATGGGCAGACCTGCCAACAAACAACACCACCAAACGACATTCAAGCCAACACCTAATATCAAGTGAAGAGAGCACATACCTAAACCTCAGATATCAAATCCAGAACGGTCAAGATTGAAAAGCAATACTCAAAAAGGCCCGCGCAGCAAGCCCCAAGCCACCGGTCACCCGTTGAGCTCAAGTGGTGATGGGTGGTGATAAATGGCGGTTGTCGGTAATTATGACTAGAGCTGACCCGAACCGAACAAGTTTCGCAGTCCGAAGGGAAATTCATTATCTCGGTACATTCTGTACCGAAACCAACCGCCGCAGATACAACACACACCTGCAAACAAGGGCGGATGACGGAGTGATCAAACATAAACTTCATAAGAGGGAAAAGTGCCCTGCAGGAACGGTTGGTCAGAACAACTCTCTCGTCTCTCTTGGGAGACACATATTCGTAGGTAAACGTGTAGGAGTGAGACTGTAAGTGACCTTCCTGCTAGTTTCCACTTACACTGGTGTCTTGGAAGCAGCTAGCTGGAGAGAAACAACCACCCAACTGGGCCAACCAAACCGTACCCATCCCAAGACGGTATGTGAGGATCAAGATCAACTCTCACGCACTCTTGGCAGCCCGTCCTCTGTACGAATAGGTAGTCCTGTCATGTCCTCTTTCAGCATGTATATGCCCACAACGACTAACAGAAAGGGAAGCTGGAAGGAGCAAAGTCGGTCCGGGCAAAGCAGAAGCCCCCTCACCTCATCCCGCGCAGCTCAGACCACACACATACAACTGCAAAGCGAAGCAAGATATCGTGACGTGACGTAACGTCGCCATCGCAAGCCCAGCCCAGGGCAGCCCAGCTCCGTTTCGAACATAAACGCGAATCCTTCTCACCCCGGACCCTGACACAAGGTGAACCATGGGACGGGGAGGGCCGGTGAAGAGTGCGTGCGAGGAGCTGCTGCGCTGTGCCCGGGCCCCGTCAGTCACCTGTTCAGATCCAAAACGCAATTCCCAGTCGCTGTGCTGTCGTTGGTTGCACCCCCGCGCAGGCGCGACGCACAGCGCCGTTCGTGATCTCCCCTGTGACGAGTAGGCAGTAAGTGGATAGCGCGCCTCCTCGCGACGCGTTTCAACCATTTCCCCTCCTCTTTGCCGACAGCGGAACAGCAAAATAGGAAACACTTGACCCCTTTGGATCGCGTCGCCACAAGACAAAAAGACCAAATGCAGCCATTGCGTGACGTGATGAACACCAATTTGATCTGTTTCTAGGCAGCAGCCATTCAAGGTGCTCCAAGCGCATGGCAAGGCGAGGCAGGCTGGGCCCATACTGGTAGTGTACGCGTTTCTTGTCAACCAGTCTCCTCGCTCCGGTTAAATTGGTCCCGAGGCCAGCCTTCTTCGCTGCGAGGCGTCGACGACCGACGAGTCGGGCAGCTTCCCCCAGAATTCAATTTAACCGACTCATTTAGCCCTGCGCGGAGAAGGGTGCACCTCAGCCTACCGGTACGGGGACTGCATGCGGGCAAGAAAAGAGGCGGTCAGACTGCTGCTTTAGACTCCTGCCCCGTGCTGAGGAAGCTGGGGGACGGAAAGGGCACCGTCGAAGAACAACGTGCTTGTTAAACCAAGCTCCCGGTACAGTAAGGCAGTTGGGTGGTGGCGCTTGCAAGGGTGTGGGTGGTCCTGCTTCTGCTTCTCACCAACAGTGTTCCATGGGACTGTATCCTAACTCCAGCCCCTCGGCAGTCAACAAAACGCGGAATTATTAGATGGGCTGGACCGTTTCGATGGAATCAGTGATGTAAAACAAGTTTGGACAAAAAAGATAAAATAAAATAAAAAACATTTTGACAAACCAAACAAGAAAACGGACTCATGAGAGACACTGGCCAACCGACGACTTCCATAAATATCGGCAATCGTGCCATAACCCACGCCTGAGTCAGAACTTTATGGTTGAATGCCGTTCATCCAGCGCACCTGAACCTCTTTATCTCGAGCCTCCCTGTGAAGATCAATATCAGCAACTTTCGGCCTGCCGGGGTTGACGTTTGGCTTTCTTCGGGATCTCACTCTCATATGTCAACGCCATGTCAAATCCGTCGTTACTGAGCAGTACTGAGCTTTCAGTAGAAATAAAACATCAGATATCGTGAACCCGCGCTGCTAGGCATCTCGACTTGAGTTCCGTATCGGAGGGACGTCGAACTCAGCGGTACAACACTGTATTTGGAGAGAGCCTCGCAGCTCCCGAACCACTCTCTCCCATTGGCGGAAATCTGCAATTTGCCAACAATTGTCTTAATCAGGTAGGAGTGTGGCCATGGCTCACCGAGTCTCACCATTTTGGAACCTGTGCCACTTGAGTGCGTAAGTCTGACCAACCCGTAAACTCCCCGACCGATCGATAACGAAAAGCGACAGGTAAGAAAAGGAACGGTCCGAGGCTGTTGGTGCCCTTGTTCCCCGGAGACGTGGCGAGCAGGGAGTGTCCTGGATGAGGCGCAGTGTGCTGTTCTCTTTATAAGTACTGTAGCCACAAAGTATCTTTCAGGGGAAGCTGTAGCCATAAAGTGACTGCAGCTGACCACCGCATTCATGGTACCGCCAAGATGTTTGACCATACTGCCGTCTTGCTGCATGGCGCATTTCTCGAAGAACCATCGAAGAGTGGTCTCCAGATGTGGTATGCAACTTTGGCCGCGACACTAACAGCAGTAGTAAAAGGGGCCGCTACACGCAACACAGGCCAGACCTCGTGGAGGCAGTTATTCTCGGACAACGAGGGTCACAGTTTATCGAACCGGCGTGTTTGGATGACCTCAGCCTCGGCGTGTTACCCTCTAGACCATGCAAGTACTTTGTTATCACACACAAGATCCGGGGGAACCATCCAGTATCCGAATGAGGTGGGAAGGAATTGCTCCCCCACGCCGAACTCCAAGATTATAAGCTGGGGGTGTTGTCCGGATCTGCCAACTTTGCGAAATGAGTCGGTGAGGACCAGCCCAATAGTTTGTCCTAGAGTTGATATCTGTGCAACACATCTTTATGGGTGTAAGCTACGAAAAGCTGATGTTTGCGGTAGCTCCCCAAGTAATAAGATCTCACGAGATGCGAGAGGTGTGGCCGAGGAGACTGTGCACCCCCAAAGTGCGGTCTCTTGCCCGTGGCCTAGCCCGTCCGACCCGTGACATCGAAATTGATATCCCGTCGTGCCACGCTGGCGCAACAGGTCAAGTGAATGATTCATATCAAGCAACGTGATATCTGCGCCACTGACAGGAAGATGAGGCAATCGCATAGGAGTCTCTGAGACAGTGATCGACTAGGAGGGCAGGTGCAGCCGCCGCATCGATGGAAGTTCGAGACGGAGAAGTTGTTTCTTAGTCTCGTCTTACCCTCAGGCCTGGCCGGCGTAAATATAGGGTTTGTGCTGCTGTGGCTTTGAGACTGCGTAAGCGTATGGAGCGTACAGAGTGGTGCGCATGACCTAGGATCCCAGCCAGCAGTGGTGCTATTCTCGAATCACGATTCATGCTCTCACCGGAACTAGAACCGAGAGAAGCGACGTAAATTTGTTGGCTAGGCCCGGGATCCCTTCTACTTGGTCCTCGGTCGACCAGTACCTCGGGGCGAGATATCGGCTGCACGGGAGACCGATAATCCGCGAAGAGATGCCGAGCTGAGGTCGTATAGAGATTATCTGGTGTTGGATCAGAGGGCTGTATATTGCTATGTGAGCAATATCGAAGCCTTGTGTCAGTGGCCCATGAACGGTCATAGACCACTGGGCGGCCCCTTGGCCATCGATCCGGGCGGATGACTGCATCGATGAGTGCACAGACGATGTACAGGCAATATCATGTCAGCCCTCGAACACGACACCTGGGACCAATCGCTGGGACACCCGAGTCCACGCGCAAGTCTGCGTTGCAGCGTGGTTTGGCAACTTGGCGCATGCCGGGAGTTGGGAACTTGGGGATTCGAAGACCGAGGAGTGAGGACGGGGTTAAATGTATTACCGCGTGGATATTTGAGGTTCCTTTGAAGGACGTGCCTCACTGCTTCGCCGCCGTTGGGGATGGTAATGGATGGGTCGGTGAGTTGTTGTGCCTTTGGGGCGACGTCGGGGGAGGTAACAGCTGCTGTATCCGTCCAAGAGAAACCGATCGGCACAACGCGACACCCGCGTGGACACAGGGAGAGCATCGACTGGGGAGAGCGATGACTTGCAGCTGAACAACGCCTCCTTCTTGCCAGGCAATGCGGCACTGCGGGCACACGTGGTGACGGCCCCCAAGCTGACTGGAATAGGATTGCTCGCCGTCTCTTGTCGAACCTTACCAGGCATTTATTTGACTATGCCTGGATAGTCCATGGCCCCGAGACCATCGTCGACTATACAAATCTTGGGGTCCCAGGTACGTCTGTCGTATTGTCATCAAAGTACCCCAGAGAGAGCGGCGAGTCGGGACGATGCGGCGTGGACGAAAGCGGCCGGGGACATCCATCTGGGAGGAAATCGCGAATAAATTGA
This sequence comes from Apodospora peruviana, assembly GCA_033439685.1. Classification (NCBI taxonomy): domain Eukaryota; kingdom Fungi; phylum Ascomycota; class Sordariomycetes; order Sordariales; family Lasiosphaeriaceae; genus Apodospora; species Apodospora peruviana. Next base: position 1,136,993 of record JAUEDM010000005.1, on the reverse strand, counting down.
GAATAAAATAAAGAATCATTCAATCAGCCCCTTGTACAACACCTGGTACCTAGGTAGGTAGGTAGGTAGGTACCCATCGGGAAGGGGCATTGCTTTTCTCAGAAGAAGCTGCTATCGAACTGAACTGTTGATAATAACCGACAGCACCTGCCCGCTTACACTCATAACGGCCGAATTTGCTGCCGGCCGGTGACCTTTGGGAAGGTGCTGCCAACTAGTAGGTACCTATCGCGAACTATCGCAAAGAAAGGGAAAGGGTGAGGAAAGAGAGGAGGACAAGTTCCGATCCGCCCGTCACATCCGTCCGCCGCCGTGGCAGGCGCGGTCTCTTGCATTCAAAGTTGTGCTCTGCTGTGCTTGCTGTGCTTGCTGTGCTTGGATCGATCTTCTCGACATTGGGTTTTCACCAGTTTATTCATCCTCGGGGACAGAGGAACCCCCACATTTCCCCGTGCACAGTACGCGCCGGTTGATGAACCAACCGCCTTCCCCAGAATTTCAAGGCCAACAGGTGCGTTGGTGCCTGGAACAAACGCCCCGAGCAGGCTGTTCCAGTTGCTGTTAACATCAGCCCTCCATGCCCCTTCCACACTCCACTTCCCCAGATTCGCGCCAATTGGCGCAAGCTGAGCCAATGCAACTAACGTTGTTGTAAGCGATGTATCGACAGTTGCGAGCTTCCAATATCCGGGCATGCGGCAACAAAAGGGCTTCTTCAATGCTTATTGCTTCCTCGTCACGAGCGCATGGGAATCGGGCCGTCAAACCAGTCTCTGCCACTCCCAGGAGCCCCAGGCTGAAGAGACATCGTCCAAAGTCCCGTACTTCCGTAACCGTTATCACGGGAAGTACGAAGTATCATACTAGGTACTGACTACCTGAAAATATTATTACCACGTGGAATTTGCTCCCTACCATGCTACCTTCACTATCCACAGTCGCAGCGTCCATATAGCTTCACCGGGGCAGCAATCCCCGACGACTCGGCCGCTCCGTTTTGGCAATATATCTGTGCCGAATGTCCAGAAAACACCGTTCTGGACATTTGAAAAGGGCAACTGTAAGAAACTACCCTACGATCCTACTTCAGCAAGCCAAGACCGCCATCCCGCCGCTCGGGGCTGTTTTGGGTGATCGACTGCTACCCGTCTGACACTCATTGCGGTTAATCATCTTCTCACGCTTGTTCCGCTGTGGTTCACCAGCCTTTCCATTCAGTGATATACCGTCCGGCGGATCGTGTGGTTCGCTCCGTCAGCATGTCATCCGCGGAAGCGACCTGGTCGTTGCCGCCGCTGACTCATACCGTTTGCTTACTTACACAACCAATTGACTCTGATATCCAACATCAATTGATTGGGCTCAATTCGGAAGGATCCGTCAATCGAATTGGCCCCCGGACCATGGACAGACGAAGGCGAGAGTGACTGAGTGAGCTGATTACGCACTCCTAATGTGTGACAACGAGAAATGAAAAGAAAAGCAAATGGCTGGCTGCAGACAACGGCACGGCGAAACGTCATCGACAGTCACTTGAGCATTCTCCTCGGTGAAGATCCCCCGGGCGTTCGTGGGACTGGCAGATCCCGAAGTGTTCCAAGGATGAAAGCGGACTTCCTCATCAGGCACCAAGTCCCGAAGCACCCAGAGTTGCGGGCAGAAGTGCTGCGAGTTTCCAATTCAATGCATCCAGCACCACATGACTGTCTTTTTCGTGGACGGAAGGGGCGGGCCAACAAAGGCCAAACCGCCAGACAAGACGGGATGCTGAACATTGGCCTCTGGTCCAAGCCTTTTGACGGCAGCCTTGTACACTGACTTACTGCACATACATGATCGCCGACAGCCGAGGAAAATCTGGGGTAGAACCTGTGATCCCAACGTCGCGGTGTGGTTGAGGGAGAGATGAGACGACTGACCTGCCAGCGCATTCACCATCCATCTGCCTCACTACCCGCGCCATATACAGACGACAACTGCTGCACGCACCATAAGTGTAGATATGATGGTGAGGGAAAATACGACCGCCTCCGGTAGCTGGGCTTCCTCACCTGCCGAACCCGAACCGACTGACTGACTGACACTCCTTCGCCAGCGCAGCACTTTACACGCGGCAGCCTCTGTAGCGACAGTTCAGGGTCCCCTCTGTCTCAAGGAGCACACCATCCTCACCAAGGACGCTAGTTCTAGACCCCGACTTTTTTCTATAGTTCTCGCGGTGTGAGGTTATCAAGTATGGCCGACCATGACCTGGGACCCGACCGACTGACCGACCTCCTGGCCTGACCCAGCTGTAACACCGTTTGACTTTCCCATTGGGATCTTGTCCCGATTTCCCGTTCGTGCCGTCTGAGTTGTCGTCCTCATAAATAACCGGCCGAAAGAAGGAGAGACATGCCACCAATGAAACCCCGCGCTGTCGGGACATGTGGTTGTTTGACTTTCCCCGTACGGAATAGACTTGGATCTTATCGGGGCAGCCACCTCGCTTCGCCTTACCAACACCACACCACACCTCACCTCGAGGCGGGCAAGGTGAACAACATATTTTCAGCAGCCAACTAAGACATGAATGAACAATCGGTCTAGCGGTCACCCTATTTGTGAGTTGGTAGCTTGCAGATAGGCAGCTATTATACTCCCTCTCTATACGGAAACCTGTATATACATCTCGCGTGTGTCCGGCATGGTAGACAGACAGACGGACGGACGGACGGACAGGGCTGAGGTGAAGTGCCTCCTGACCATCATCGGCTGTTACACCTGATTGCCGAACTTAAACGAGCAGCAGTACATTGGTAGGCGCCGCAAATAACATCTGTCGAGCATATTTTATGTGTGTGGTTAGGATATATATGCAGCCAGCTGAAAAAAAGGAATCTCCCATTGCACTGACTGCTCAGCCCCATTTCTTCTCGCTGCGATATGTCTGCCTGGGCACCAAGCACCAGATTCGCGGGGCTGTTGGCTGGCTGGTGTGTGGCTCATTCATTGAAGATTATCACAATGCAAACTGAGGCTACTGCTGGTGCAATCGTGGGGTTTTCGTCAAGAGTTCTCTCGATGATGTTTGGATAGAGGTCGCTCGCCTGGTTGGTTGCCCGTAATCTGGCCAGCCATACATGTTTCTTTTCTCTTGTGTTTCCCATGGATGATGGTGGGCTCGGGGCACACAGAGCACGCTTTCTATCCGGGGAGAGCGTCCGTCAGCGTCTCATTCGATGGATGGATGGTGGACTGACTTGAGATGTTTGACTCAGGCATCTCTATATCTGAATAGTATTCTGGGGGAGTATTAGTCTCAGTTGGGTGATATTCTCCGTTGGTTGAACAGGACATTTAATACCTGTTATGTGGGATACAACTTCAGCAGCATGCACTGGGCTATGCTAGACAAGAAGACAGAAGAGATCCCACGATGTTGGTTACTGGTATCATGGATCTAACAATGTAATCCGTAAGATGTAGGTATACATGTAATCCCGTTTTATTGTATTACCTACCTTTTCCCCAGAGAAACGGTGACCAGAAAGATCTTGATATTGCCTTACCTACCTGCACACTCCCCCTCGCGCGCGCCTCACCTCAAGTCAGCAGCAGCAGCGGGCAGGGGATATGGGTGGATGGAAACGATCCGTCCCGAGATCCTTCTCTTGTTGTCTGCCTCAGCCACTCTTGAAATAAGACAAGTTAGAACAACACAACAACATATAACGTGAGAATTTAAATCGATATCAATTATTTATCGAACTCAATTACGTTTATTCTGCATGCAACGACGGAGTATCCATTTGGTTTACCGGTAGTATCAGACCGCTCGGTTTCCCGGAACCATAACATGGTTTCTGCGAGACAACCCCGGGTTTTACCTAGACGAGCCAGGTCATCAACATGACTCCCCATCTTGTCATGGATACTTTCAAGCATGGGTGTTTATTCTCTCACTGCATACCTACCTAGGTATTCCCGTAGGTAAGCCGTAGTCGACGCCGTGTAAGTCATCACCACTCGTGATGCCCAATAAATTTCACGATGCTCCATATGGTCTACCTAAGCCGATGGACTGGGCCGAGCAAAAGGGCTCAAAAAATGACAGTACCAAAAGATGACCTGCGGCTTGCTCTCCGTCATCGGTCGGCAAAAGAAGCGGTCAAGGGTCCTCGAAGGTGCCTGGTTTGGTGGAGGTAGAAGTGAGGAGGTATCGTGACCATGACAATGACCCAGCCATAAGTAACGGGACTTGTGCGTGCCTAGATGCGATGCGGGATCTCCAGGCGGGCCTTGATCGGATTCTCATAACAGGACGGTGGTGGTGGTGGTTAATGTGCGGGGTCGTTAGCCCGCCGGCGGTCCGCCGAAGCAACCCACTGAACCTACTGCAAACTCGGATCCCAGCTCTCCATACCCGGGAGCATTCATGGCTTTGCGCTCGCCGGAAGGGATGTCAGGGGAAGACGCAGACAATTGAAATAAATAATAATGCTTTTTTCCCTCGGGTTTGTTCGGGAGTTCGGAACTGCCGTAGTAAGTCCCGTCTCCCGTTTGTTGTCCCGGACCGGGCACTTGTTCAACAGGTCAGCACCACAGGACAGGGCTGAGTCGGATTTTGCCATCTTCAGCCCTGCAACCCCGCTGCATTGAACAAGAGAAAGAGTCAGGGCTCGTTTCGGCTCAACAACGACTCAACAAACGGCAAACTGCGCCTCATGCCGGGAGGGGAAATACCACGAGACCATCTTTGAACAAGCTCCATCCTGTCCCATTGCACGTGGCGGAGAGCCCTGATTGACTTGAGCCCGATGTTCAAAGAAGCGCCCGCCCGGTCCGGGACACACAGACAAAGTCGGCCTCACGTGCGTGCGTGCCACCGGACGGGGACGGGATACCGGGGCTTATGACGATTCATGTGAAAAGAGGAGAAAAATTACGGATTATGCCGGTAGTACCTGTTTTCTTCAGTCAACGTTCCTACAGTTGGGCGGCCATTTTTGTCTCCGCTGCAAATTTCAGCCCAATCGCCGTGCGGGGAAAGGAAATGTCACTGATCATGATGAAGAGGCCAGGTTATCCTCGGTTGTAGGTTGCTGCACGCAGGGTCTCTGACTTGTCGCTTGTGGATAACATCACATTCATCTCACCGCACCTGTTGCACGGCGCTGAGGTGCGTCGACGAGACGACAACCGCGGAATTTTCCTAATATATATATATATAAAGGAAATAAAATATGTCTGTCAAGTATCCACGGCCCAAGTTTCACCGTCTCGTCTGTTGGCACTCTCGTTAAAAGTCTAACCATGGAAGATCTCTCCCCGGGGGGGGGGGGGGGGTGGGGGGATTTTATTTTCCACATCTTGTCTGAACATGGGAAAACCCCAAATTGAATCCTTTTGATATTAAATTGTTAGTTCACAAGTTCACGTCTCCACAAAGTCACATCAACGGCGCCTTCCAGAAACCCGGCTCAATTCTTTTCTTCCCACGTGTCTTTCATCCGGTTGACAGATGCCACCTACGGATGGCGGACGGTTAAAGTCGTTGAAGCCCTTACCGAAAACAATACTCCGAAAATGAATTAAAGAAGCCTTCGATCCTGTGAACACACTTTACCCGTCGGGAGCGCGCAGCCGTTAGTTAGGTGGGAGCGGGACAGGACGATATTGAAAAATAAAATAAAATAATAATCCACACAAAGGGGGAATAATATCGTTTAAACAAAACGGCACGACACCACCGCCGGCTCCATTGTCCCCGAAAAACGGTCTGCATATCAACAATAATGGAGTTCTTCGTCCGGGGAAACCAGCATACGGAGTAACTGTTAGACAATAAGATTTTTGCATTCCAGTCCATGGCGATGTCTGGTATCTCACCCAGGAAGCCGGGACACCTGGGGAAGTCCAGGTCTCGGCTAGAAGGACCGAAAGTCACGTGAGTCTTATAACCGGCCGGCGTTGCATAGCTTTGCTTGGCCAGGTTGAAAAATGACAAAAAACAGTTTAGGTTCCGAAGTCGGTTCGTTCGTTGGATGTGATATCGAAGGAGATTTTTGTGTAGATATGATATCTCGTATGTAAACTGTGGCTTCAGAACAGCTCCTGAGACATATACAGAACCCGACATCTGCAAGGCACAACAGCAATTGGGTTTCGGCAGTCAACATTGTCGTGCATGAAAGCAGCCGAGAACCTGGTTATTGTTGTTTGTCATCCGCGATCAAAAATCGTCGATATAATATCCACGTGTCTACATGGGGTTTCGGTGCTGGGCTGGCAGTGCATGGAGTAATATGTAGCGCAGTATTGGGCAGTGTAGGAAGCCGGGCCGACAGTCCTCTCGGTGAGACTCGGCCGAAGCGATGGTATTTTCTCGCGCGGCGCCCACAAGACTGCAATCAATCTTGTGTGTCTCGGTCGCTTGCTTGCTAAAAAAAAGTGAAGTGCTCTTTGCTGCCAATAACTGACCACGGATTTGATATTTCAAGCGGAGATATGCCGTCGGGGCTGGGCTTCCAATCCCAAATTTGGTTCGCTGACGATGGACAGATTGACCATGACTGATGGGTCGGGAAGTTGCATGCGCCGGCCGGCAAGACTTGATGCGGTGCAACATGCGGGGCTCGATTAAGATCGAGAAATAATGGGGGTGGCCCCAGGGCGCGGGGAACAGTGGAGAAAATGCCCTGCGCAACGCCGCTGACATCGTTGTGGTTGTTCGAAAGCAAACATCATGCAACAGTCCGTTCACGGTGAGAGACATTTTCAAGGCCACCTGACATGAAAAGCATTGACGATGTGTCTTTTGCGTTTTGCAACATACGCGCGTAAAAAGATAAATAAATTGGAAAATGACACATTCCATTCAGTCTTCTGCCCTATGCGGTGGGGAGGGTGTTTGATATCCTGTCCCTCCACGGCGCAAACCGTCTCCAACAGGACAACCGAATCAGTCCATTGCAGCGCCCAAAGCGGGCTGAGGCTGTGATTGCAACCGTGATGAACAGCAACGCATTGGGATTGGAGTTGTGCCTGTTCCTGTGTCTGGCCCGTAAATAGGTACCAGAGGTAAAACCAAAATGTTTCAAAATAGTGAACCGCAGGACGATCATAAAACTCGCTTCCAAGATATTCAATGTCTGGAATTAGCAACGAATCTCTCCGAGCAACATCGGCCAACCAAGATGAGAGTTGATTCTGCGACTGAGCGCAAGAAATTCAATTAAAAATAAATGAATGAGAAAAGAGGCTTTCAATTTAATTATTTTACGTTTCTGATACACTTGAATTCATGTACCTTTCCGCGATCTCCGACCAGAAGAAAAGAAGTTGATTGAATGCTAATGAAAATGTCCCCATCCGTCAAAAAGAAGGCGTCTTGACTTTCCAGTTGTTACGTGAGGGTCACATTGTCTGTCCCGACATGTCACTTCTCACCTGCATCCCACCCCCTTCGTCGGTGCCCGCAGCAGTCCTGTGAAGTCCGAAAGGCAATTTGATATGAACGGTGGGACGCCCCCACTCGATAGCAGCTTGATTTTTCTGGGTAGGGGAAGTGCTTCCGGGGAGAGAGAGTCGATTTCGAGATTGATCACACAGATCCTTGGGATTGAAATCACCACCACACCACCACCCTCGTCGATTGATAGCAAGCTCTCGCACACACCACTGACCAGATCAGTGCAACGAATCCGTTAATAGCTGCTTTGCTTTGCTTTTTGAGCTTGCATTATTTTGTCATTTTCAATATGATGCACTGCGTTTTTGAAATACCCTGCCGTCAAGATGTCCTGTCACATGTGCTGCGGTGTGTTCTTAAAAGCGTCCATCATTCATAGGCAATTTAATACGAACAAAAACGCTCATCATCGTCCATCCCCGGCTTGCTCCTTCTTCACAAGCAAATTCCCGTCGGGTGAGGAGATGCCCGCCATCCATCTGATAATTCTCTCCACGATTAACATTGCACAAGTACCTGGAAAATCAGGTGTGTGGGGGGGGGGGGGGGGGGGGGGGGGGTGAAGCTCTCCCAAAGGTTGGGGGGTAGTGGCGCACGTGGGATTACATTGCCTTTCTTGTCCATCTCACCCCTTCTTCCCCCAACCTGAGGTTCACGGGGTTCACAGGGTTGTCAAGTCTCGCTTCTTTCACCCCTCAAATGGAAGAAGCAAAGAATAACACACCAGAACTTAAGCGGTAAACTAATACCGCGGAACGGACGCGCCGTCGTGCACACACGCAGGGGGCGCTTTGTTCGGTTCTGAGAGAAGGAAAGAATTTTATTTGGGTTTCTTTTTGAAAGAACGAACCCAGGAACCTGGAATCAGGAGGTCCCTTTTCCCCCCACTGGTCACCAAGGTAAATATACCTCCTGCCCAGCACGGGGAAGTGTGGTGTACTCCGTAGTAACGGTAGTGTAGTATCGGTATAGTCCTTCTAGAAACGGATATCACCGACACCGAACATAAGAACAGGACAAGCGCGATAATACGACTCTACAAAAATATCGCATATATACACGTACAAAACTGTCGGGTATCTGTAACACGCGTATCTCTCTCTGTCGCCTTGACCTGCCAAAAGCGCACTCGCGCTCTCCCATCCGGTTCCCCCACCTAAACTCTTAGCACAAAAACCGCGAACTGTCAGGTGAAAGAGTCGCTCGCTGAAAAGAATCGGGGTGTGGTTACAAAGATTGCCGCTCGACAAGGGGGTTGTTAACGTGGGGGGGCGTTGTTCTCGCGCTGCACTGCAGCCGCGGCGGCGGTGGTGTGCCATGTGCTTCTAGCCACCGCAGCCTTCCCCGGGGAGAGGAGAAAATTGAATATCTCCTTTTTTCTGATTCGTCGATTCGTTCTTTTTGGAGTAAATGCCTGTCAGGTACTTCTGTTTTGGCTGGTGCGGACCGTCTATGGTAAGTACATTACCTGTAATCCGTACTCCGTACATCTCACCAGCCTCGTTTTCACGTCTCACTTCTCAGGTCGCCGTCGCCACCGTCAGCGCAAGTTTGTGATACCTGAGAGTGGGAGAGAGAGCAGGTGACCAGACCAGACCAGACCGGATGTTTCCGCGGTGTTGTTGACTGCCTCCAGTACAGTGCACTATAGATTGAGGCAAACAGATTTTGTTGCTTTTCTTCAAATATGTTTGCTTCTCATCTCAACAACAGCAAGCTAAATAATTACCGGATATCAAAATCAACTGATGTGGCTCAATACTTTCGGGTGGCGGTGGTGTTGAGGCGGCGAGCAGCAGATGGCAAACCTCATCAAGAGAGAGCTGAACGAAAAAAAGCAAGCCAACTCAAAATTGCGATCTCTCTGTACAGGCGATATCTTCCCAATCGAGCTGAAAGAAAAGTGATATACGGATCCGTATTTGCAAACATTCCCGAGGCCCGCCTAGGCCTGTTGCAGATTTTCGTGTTACGCTTGACAACCGGATTGGATGAATGACAGGTCTTCCTCACCCTCCTCTTTGAAACAGGTCCAGAACGCGAGAATGCAGCATCAAATTGCAGCAAGCAAGAGAAAGGCTGGCTTAAGCTCAAGTAAGTCGCTAGCGTCCCAGCTCTCTGGGAGTGGTGTATCATCAACAACCAATCAGAACGGCTGCCTCTTCATCTCACTTGACTTCTCCGTGGGTAAGACCTGAATGGATCCTTACTCACAAACCTGTCGCATTTTACACCAATCGAAAAAGGAGAAAATAAACCGACTTGTTGGAGTGTTTGATCTGTTGCTCTCTATCTCACACCGGGTTATTTGATTACCCTCGTTACCGGAGAACTGTCCCAGTCTCGTCGGCGCCAGTCATCCGGCTCACTGACCCCAGCTTCCCCGACCCCGGGTTTTCGGAATTTTGTGGGTCAGTCAGTTATAACCCAGCCAAAATAAATCCGCGGGGGTATTCGTCTTTCGGACCATGTTCTCACGCCCAACAGCCCCCTTTTCTCACCTCCTGCGTAGTGAAGCCCCTTGTTTGCATGGCATGACTTGTTGGGTCCGGTAAAGACAAACGACTGGGTTATGTTTGCTAACGTCTCCCGTTTTGAGGTAAAGCGTCGTTCCGGTTGTCTGGAGACGACAGTTCCGGCAAAATACACGGCATGCGGTAGTGCGCACGCCTTGCTTTGACGAGTGAGAAGAATCGCGGCTTATCCAACATATCGGGTCTACAGCAGGCCTCACGATGAGACCTGGCTGGCCATCCGGGGGTCACCGCACCCCAGGCCAACTCAGGTTCTGCAGTACGGCGTCGACCGTAATATTAACGTCCAGGAGACCTCAGGTCTTCAAAGTGATGCGTTGCCGTCGGCGTCTTCCCAATCATCCTGGGCTCATCAGTTTTCTCCCTGTTCCCACCTTCCCCTCTCATGTGCAAAATGCCTCGACGCGAGATGCCAGGGACGTTCCTTGTCCCACAAAGCCCCAGTCCTCTGGAGCCCGAAAGGGCATTTTTCGTGGACCTCTTACCGGGGTTCCACAAAGGCACCGAGGCTAGACAGGCGACAATTTTGTTCCCATGTTACCGGTTCCTGGGCATCAAAAACATGGTAGCATCAACCCATTGCGATGGGACGCGAATGGCAGACAAGTCGACACTTGACCAAACCTTTCGGCAAAACGTATCTTAAAAGGGGACATCCTTCCCGTGTTGGGTTTGGCGACAAGATGTTGGTTATCACGCCACCGGCGAGGGGAGGGAGCTCCCGCTTGCTGTGCCGCCCGGAGTCTCAGGAAGAGCCAGCCATCCGTCAGCTCCCGCGGCGGACGGCCGACATTCCCCTAGCGCGCCTTCCGGCAAGGTGAAGGAGGAGAAGCGACAAGGTGCCAACAGCAATTGAACCCTGTCGGCAATCACGAGCACCTGCTCGGCGTGGGGTGCTTGGATGCCTCAAAAATGCCCCGTGTTGCACACGATTGGCTCCTGAAAGCCGAGGCGAGAAACGTCAAACGACAAAAGAAAACCTGCAATTGCTAATGAAAATGCCGTGGTCGTAATACGGCCATACGGGTATGCGAGCAAGAAGGAATTGCCGTCGAGTCGGTAGTCCGTGGTGTAATTCTGAGAAACGAAAATGAAATCCAGATATCGTGCAAGACGTCATGCGGGATTGCTGCGACCTCGTGCTTGGGATTGGACAAAAAGAATTGCAACGTTTCAGGGCGCTGAGGCTGGGAGGCTGAGCGAGGTCATCCTCCCAAAAGTGGCCAGCTCAGAGGGGGCCACGGCAGTTCTTTGTGGCTCACTGGAGAGTGCCGTGATTTTCGCCCGACTGTTGGGAACTTGAAAGTTGGGGGTTCATGGCAAGTGACCGACGGGTGTCTGTTAAGAATCGTCAAGGCATGTCCGCCTGCTTCTCGCGGGTTTAAGCAGCGCTGCGTCACAGAGTAACAACGTGACGGCGTGATATCAGGGTCTGCTTGGACTGTCACGACTGTTCAGGCGGTTTTGGGAGGTCGCGGCAAACGGAGCCAACCGCCCTGTGATTGCACCGATCACGAGGTCAGCTGGGAGGAAAGGGAGGGGGCCGACGGGGGGCAAACCCTCAAGCCAACAAACAACCTGGAATAGAAACCGGCCAGTCAACGGCCGCCATCACGATCATGTCAGCACAGCACAGGCTTGCCGCCGCCGATTCGACCACGGGCCGTCCTGACCGACGAATTAACCTTTGGGGCCCCGGGGAACCACTGGAACTATTGCCAGTTCTGCCAGTGAGGATTCCAGCACTATCACCAGCCACGCAATTGGCGCGACGGGAGACTGCAAACTGCGAGTAAGGTTAGTAATGAGCACGTCCGCACCGATAGCTCGTAATCATGCCATAAAGACGTGCCGGAAGCAGTCAGAAAGTCCGTCAATCCGGGACAGTGGTCAATCGACGAGTAGCATTCTAATTTCGAGGAAAAGGCAATACCGTTCAATTGGAATTGCAATTGGCAACGTGATCACGAGCAAGGTCAACAGGCCGTCGACCGTCGAGCCGTGGGCCGAATTGGCAGACGGCCCAGCAATCCGCTGTGAGATTGAAGCAAGTGACAGAACAACAGTGGCGATTTGCGGGGTAATGGGCCCAGGCTCCCCCAGCTGGAGAGCACCTGACTTGGCTGGGAGGCGGCAAGGCTTCCTCCTGACTTTCCCTCGGAGGCACGGGGCGCCGTTTTGAACCAGCCTCTGGGCCAACGTCAAAGGGCCCAACGTTTCCAAAAAGCTGAGTGCGTCTTCCCGGGAGATTTCCCCGGAAGCCCATCAGCCATTACAGCTTGCCCTATCGGGAGATTAGTTCCTGTTTTGGGGCTTGGCATTAAGCCAAAGTGATCATCATTCCAATTCAGGTATTTACTAAACCTTCTGGGCAAGTTTGTGTTCCGCTGAGCGGCGCTGAACGGACTGCACCGTTTGTGACGCCTGCATGATTCATGGAGCCGAAAATGCACCCGAACCCCATAGACACTCACATGCCCTAACAGGAATAACCGTATTTTTTCAGCCATTCCTGTTTGGGCACTAGCCCGGACTTATACTGCCTTTTCGAGAAAGAACAACGTCAGCTTTTGGTCCCATCATCGGCTTTTCGTTGCCTGTTCGCCCTGCTGTCCCGAGACTGTACCAACTTAAACCTCCCTGCCTTCGATCTCTGCACTACCACATTATCACAGAGCATCGAAATACGATTTCCATTCGGCGTTCTTCATCTTTTCGTATCCTTTGAGACAGCAGTTTAGGTGTATGTCCGCAGATCACAAGCTTCCGTCTGCGCGGAAAGTTAAGATTTCGGGTGATGCTGGCGGAGAATGACCAAGAGGGGAAAGCGTGTGTGGACAACAAACGGAGACAAGTCGAGTACCTTGCCTCTCTCTGACTGGTACTTTTTGACCCTGCTACCCCTGCCATCCGCCACCACCCTCCATTACGGGGCCCCTGTCTGGTACGCCAGGAACTTCTCAGGCCTTGTACATGTACCGGAACCGCGACCGACCAGGGTGTCGCTACCAAGGTAATTGGTTTTATTCACCGCGCCTCGAAAGCCCACATCCCACGCAGGGCAGGGCCGCCAAAGCACCAGCACCCAGCACACCAGCGCAGCGCCAGCACCAGCGCACACCCCGGCATGGCCTTCCGCTTGACGTCCCCTACAATTATACATCAACATTCCCTCCCCACCACACCTCCCTTCCTTTCCCATCTCTGCATCTGCAAACGACTGCTGCTCGACCGCATCGCCATAATACCAGAAACCACCAAGATTCCGCCTGCAGCAGAGTATTCCAGAAGTGTTTGCAACTGATTCGGCAACCGAGTCGCATTCGGCATAACTAAGCAACACACCGTCGCCATACTATAACAACCCACCTCGCGAGCGCACTTGAGGCCAGAAACCCACTCGCCACCACCGAGCCGAAGCATATATCAGACAGACTCGCTCCGAACCACGACGACGATAAAGTTTAACCATTTTTGTACAACGATCGATTTCGGTGCAGAGCAGATCTCCAGGGATCGCATCAGCCTCGAGCGCAAACGAGAAAAATAACGTCACGGTGGAAGAGTAGTCGACATTCGCGATCGTGTCGCGAAGAACAAAGTCACCATTCGTCCTGACCGCAACCTCTGCATCTGCTCGAACACTCGAGCAGCCACTTCACCATGCCTCTCTCATTAGATTCTCCCGTCCTACAGGTGGACGCCAATGTTATCCACAAGGTTGACACCACAAACCCAGAGAATCTTTTTAGCATGTGGACAGGTGAGTCTCTGGAAACTAAAAACCCCGTGTGTTGCACTAAAACAATCAGAAACTAACCATGGTGGGTAGTCTTTGCACGATGCCGAGATTCAGTGGCCCAGGGACGACGGCTTGAAAACTTGAGCTGGCGACTGTGGAATAGAGAAACATTCTGCTGCGATAGCCAGGACCCCGCCTTCTACGAACCATCAGCTACTAGCCAACCCAAGGACATTCAGCAAAGGAGAGGATCTCCGTACTCTGACGATCTACCTCAGCTGTCTGGGAGCGTCGATTCTCTAGCCGACGAAGAGGCGGTAGAGTTCACATCAGACTCGGCACCAATGGACATCCTGCGACCGCGGATAATGCGACAAGACTCGTGCGCAAGCAGTCGCAGCCGCGGCAGGGAGCGACACATTACGTCTGACGATTTGGAGAAGATGGTTGTTTCCATCATCGAGGCCAAGGAACCACTCACTGCCCCGCTTCCGACCATCTCGCCCGCCAGTTCTCCACTCGCCGAGGAAAAGCCTTGCAACGCACCCGAATTCGAGGAGCGATCTGGCTCGACCACGTCAGAAGACTCGCCATGCAGCAGCTCCGAGAACCACTCAATGGAGTCTCTCCAGGCCGCACCCGTGCCGGAGCCGGCATCGCACACAATCGTCGTATGCGGCTTCTCACCGTCACGCATGCCGACCAGCCGCATCACATCTCAGGCTGCCAAGTCGCCCTCACCCAGCGCCATCCCCGAACCGACCGCAGCGCCTGCTCCCAAGCTTGTTCAACCTAAGAGGCCGCAAGCCAAGTTTGCGTTGGGCGGCTCGTCCGGCTCGGGCGAAGATTCCTTCACCGACCGCGAGCACAGCCTAAAGGACTCCCGCAAGCTTCCCATTCTCCAACAGAAGAAGAAGATGTTTGAGGTTGGAGGAGCATCATCCGAAGACGACTCGCTCAAGAGCGCACTTCACGTGCCTAGACCGGGCTCGCTGCTCAACCCCCAGAAGAAGACGGCTTCCTTCAACAACCAAAACCTCGTCACACAGATTGCGTCATCGGCCATCAGCGAGCAGTCCGAGACCGACTACGTTGACGAGAGCGCGATCGACGACGATGACGATTCATCAGAGTGGGAGGATTCGGTCGAGGACAGCGGCAAGTCAAGTGTGGATGAGAAGTTCAACTTTCAGCGTGTGGATTCCAAGGCCAACCTCACATCCCGGCGCTCTCTGATCACCCTCATGTTGGCACAGGGCACTCGTGCTCCGAAGCTTGGCAACAACGCGTCGCAGTCAACGTCTGCCCTTCCTCGCGCACGCACGCAGCTGAATGGGCCATCATTGATGGCATCGCCAAACGACTCTGATGAAGCTCCATTGATGATGAAGAGGGGCAGCCGCGCGCCGCCAATGCGACCTATCAACGAGATCCCTCGATCGTCCGCGCAACCTATCAACGCGGTCGGCAACGGCTACCACCAACAGGCAGCGCTTTCTCCACGAACCACCCGACGAAACATGCTCGCCACCGAGCTGACCGAGTCTCTCCGGCGTCAGCTCCTCTGGGAACGCTCCCAGAAGAGCTCCACGGCCAATGCTGTCCTCAAGCGACGCCACACTTCCCACGACGTGGCTAACCTGAAGCAGTATCCCGAGAAGCCGTACATGAAGGACAGCGACGCCAATGCCACGAGCTGGGACCAGTATTTTAATAAGAATCCATTTACCGGTTACCACGCTCAAGGCTGGTAGATGACCTAATAATCTCAACCAAACCAATACTCCTCACCTTCATCGCATCATCTGCATATAACCTCGTTTCACTACAAGATACCCAAGGAAGCAAACCGCCCCATGCATCTGGCAGACAGTATTGCTGCCGTGTATACTTGATTCAAAGCATTGAGAGCGAATTACTTCTTTTTACGACATGATGCATATCCGGTTGGCGTTTTATCTTCCCATTCTTGATTTCACCCACAGCAATAATTATTTTGACTTGTGTGGTCGGCTTCGTCGCATTGCATGCATCAATTCGGCGGCATATATCTGGGTCGAATGGTTTCCCATCTGGTGGTTGGGGGACCGATGTTTTACAATGGCGGCATCACAGCCCTGTTTTCCCGTTTTTTAATGGGAACCGAAAACGGAAAGGCGGGCGGGTTCATTCACAGTGTTTGACATTCAAGCGGCGTTTGTTTTATTTTCAGTTTTGTTTTTCCTTCTTTCCTTCTCGTCTCAATGATACCTCGGACATGTCTGGTGGGCATTTTTTTCTTTCCTTTTCAAGTGGCCCTGTCTATAGCTAGCTTGGTTGTTGCTGTCGCGGTTGTATTTCTACGAAGGTCTGGACGCGAAAAAAAAAACAAAAAGCGGCAAACTGACTGGAGAAAAGGGGAAAGCAGAAAAGGGATACAACAAAGAAGGATGATGTTTGGGTTGGCTTGACTGGTTACTGATGATGCATGTTTGAAAGAAATGGGGGTGTAGTGTGGTGAGGCAAAGGAAAACGAGGGTGGTGGAAAAGTATATGGTAACCCAAAACTTTTAAAAAATACCTTTGTTGGCCGGGAAGGACAACAAAAGGTGTTAAAAACATTTAAAAGATTACAATTCTATTTTACAACAAAAATGATGAAAATGTTATTCTGATAAGAAATGGTGCCGTCCTTTTGGATTGTGATTGTGAATGTCTTTTGAGGGCTGACTTGTTCAGGAGGCGGCGCTGTCACTTGTTGGTCATCTCTATCCGGATGCCTCGAGGGTAAAGTTGGTACCGGCTGTCTGGGTCGTTTGCTGCACCCTTTTTTTCAACACTGTTTGTCATTTGTCCATCCCTTTTCTTTTCCCTTGAAAACACTCGGACAGTTAAGTCAGGGAACTGTATGTATACTGTAGCCAAAGTAGGAGTAGAGAGACATGAAGACGCCACAAATACTTGAAGGGATGAACAGCAGGTACGTCTAGAGAAGATGCATCCCCCCTGCCACACGTCCAACGCGTTGTCGTCGTGAGCAGTTAGTCGCGTAGTCGTGTCGTGTCGTGTCGTGTCGTGTCACATCCTCACATCCTCACTCACATAACAGGTACATTAAAAAGTACCGTGCCTCTGCCACACTTTTACAGAGTAGTCAAACTCAAACCAACACCACGACTGTTGGTATTACATACATAGATACCTAGGTAGGTACGCGGCCTGCCAGGGCACGTCTACGGGTACCTGGACTGAGTAATTTGTTCACATTTTGACATCGTCTTTCCACCAGCTGCAGCAATCCGTAAACCCCGTACTGCGTATGTATGTAAGCAATAAATCATTTCGGTCTTTTCTGATTATGTGTGTCTGTATCTGGAGTTGGGTACACACACCCCTACCTGTAATGACCATCGCTTCTTTACACCCGGTTCAGTTTGGTGGGTTGTGTGATACGTGTATCTACCTGATGTATGGTGCCTGCATCTAACGCTGCGGCAGCGTATTTGTTGCTTACTGTACTACTGTACTGCATGGGGGGTAGACGCGGGGGTATCTATGGCAGTTGTTGCAGCTGTCCTTAACCGATCTATCTCTCTAGGTAATCTCACTGTGGATGGTGGTTTATACAGACAAGATGTAGGAGTTGTAATGTCCCGGATCTCGACGGGATCTACACCCGGCCCGCCCTCGGTTCCAAATCTGACTGCAGAACATATACCTTGCGGATCCGGGATTTACAGTACATACATACCTCAAGTAAATATGTAAAAATATATATATATATATATATATATATATTCGGTATATTTCGGCGTCTCTTCTTCTTTTGAACCCCTACTGTCAGAGAGGAGGGTTCAACTTACCCAGGTAGGCGTCTCTTGTTGTTACGTATCCAATTTGCTTTCTGTCTGGAGGTCGGTCGACTCGGTCCATCTTCTCTCCACTCCGTTCGGCTGTGGTTGCGGTTGCGAGTAGGGGGCGCCGCGCCGCCAGTGGCAGGGTCCAAGCCAAGCACGTCATTGACCGGCGCCTCAAACGGACGCCAAAGTCAAACGAACCGGACTGTGAACAACGGGTTTGGTGTGAAAATAAGTTGCGAGACGCGATAAGAGGAGAAATATAGTCTGTAGAGAAGACGACTTCACCACCTTGTGGGGTTTAGCACATCGGTTAGGTACTAGACTAGGTCTAGGGAGATAGGTCCATCGGGATCCCGAATTTCCGGGTTGGTGGCCTCATTCCTTCTTCGGCATCTGTTCACGGACGGCTGAGATCAGAACGAAATGTGAAGCTTTACAAAAATGAATGAGACAATCCGGCAGAGAGATCTGGGATTCCGGCTGGGCTATAACAGAGCCAATCGTGGACGACATCACATCAAATAAGGCAGATTAGACCACACAGCACACCCCCTGACATTAACCTAGGTACGTACTGAAACAAAAGAAAAAAAGTAATAATCTCAAAAGAGGCTCATCATTCCGTATGTGTAACGCGACACATCATCTCAATCTTCCGTTTTCAAGCACCAAAAAGGGGGCCGAAGCTCGTAGCCAGCAGCATCACGATCTCAAACCCACGGCTGCCGATGAGACCTCCCTCGGACGAGAAACTGCGGGAAGGGATCGGGGAACGGGACGACGGAGCAGAGACAACACGCCATTGCAAGCACTGCTAGCCTCCGGAGAATGCATTCAACGCATGAATCCGGTTAAGAAATTTCTTTTTAGTAAACCAAGTGTGTGAGGCTCACTCACCGCCTGTCTTTTGCTTTCTCGACAACATGTTTGTGGATCCTTTCTTGACCTACCTACGAGAGATGTCTTGTCTCTCGGGTCGGGGATCCGTTCATTTTTTTCCCACATACCGATATATATATATACCCCAGAGACGTGACGGACATTCATTGGGGCTGAAAGTACTAGAACAGTGATACTGATGATGATGCCAGCTGAGAGGCTGGCACCCGTTCGTTGATCGCAATACGACGGACACCGTTTTCGTCACGTATCGGCTACGGTCCGACAGGAAGGGAAACAGATCTCAGCTTGGAATTTTTGGGCTGTGAAACCCTCGCAGCCATTTTGACTGTGTGGCTTCATCAAAAAGCAAAGCGCGCCTGATGGTGATTGCGATTGATCATTATCTGATGGCGGGGGAGGGGGGCCGCAGATGGGTGACGGTGCATGTGGCTTGCATCTGGCGAAAATCAACCCTCGACTCCCTGGTTTTGATAGCTTTTAATATTTCTCGATAAATTGAATATAATCATTCTCATGACATCCAGAAATCAGGCCCGATAACAACACATCAGACCATCAGCCGCTTGTCGTTTGCGCGCAGCAGTTAGGTAGTCGCTCGGTTGCGGTTGGATCACAGCTGCCCCTCTCTTATACGCGACATGATGGAGGGGCAGCTTGACTGTTGTCCACGCAAATTGCTAGTTGCAGCGGGCAAGAGCGGGTCGCAGTTACAGCGCGTTTCCAGTAGGGCGATAAGGCTTTCTGTGTTCTTATCTGACTTACATGCAACTCTTCTGTCCTTCCCCGCCAAACGTGCGTGCGGGCGGTTGTTGTCGTGTACAAATCATTGTTGCCGGACGCCCGCTCACCGACTTTTATGATGCATCTTGCCCACACTCCGGTAGCTGGATCTTGCTTGCCCGGCTCGTGTGTGAACCACACCAACCATCCACCTTCTGGATTGTTTCTTGACCATCGTCCACTGGACTGACTCGGCTCGGTCCTCATGACTTCTCTCGGCCTGACCGTGGGAGACGTGGGGGAAAGGCCACCAAACATGTTTTTGTAGATGATGCCTAACCAGTCCTTTCCAGTATGGCATCTTGGTCGTCATCATCAGAGACCAACCAGCTCTGTGCTGGCGCAGACGAATAGCCCAAGTCCCGGACTCAGACCCCTCGTCCCGGGAATTTTCGGACGCCTCCGCCGTCCGATGTGGTCCTGGTTCAGTCACATGCTGATGGTAGGCGGACGGCTCTCCGTGGTGTAGGTAGCAGCTGTTCACAAAGGTCCGGCTCTCATCAGCTCGCTCTGAACCAGTCAAGGTGACACCGGCGGCAGGCGGCGAAATGTTTCCCATCGAGACAATATTCCGCAACATTATCGGGAACTCAATACGTCGTTCGTCCTGTCCTTTCACGCCAAGATCGCCCGCCACCAGCAACACGGGATCGATTCTGCTGGTCTGTCTGGCAAGGGGAGCTTCTAAGCATCATCCCTCTTATTTCCTTGTTCTGCAGCATCGAACGGAAAGTTTAAACTCGTTTGATCCCGGCAACCCATTGGATGAGGTTGGATTTGACACACAAACCAGTTATCCGGTACAGATTCGAAAATACTACTGGTGCAGTCGCATTTGGGTACTTGTTAAAAGAACTCCACAATATCCCAGGGATTAGTTCGGTACTTTGATCAAGTCACCGGTACGAAGCTGTCACGGCCGTGCGTGGTGGTGTATTCTGATCTTGAGGTCCCTCTTTCTCCACCGATCGGGGAGAAAGATTTCAGATGTTCAACTGGGATTCCTTTTTCAAACGGTAGCCTTTATTACTCGTATTGTTGTGTCGAATATCTCGAATGGCGGTGTCCGACAAGCTCATTGGTCGACTTGCATGTTCGCTTCGACACGGGATATAGTAGGGCGATAACGCCTTCCCGGTTGCAGAGCTGCCCTCTGTCTGTCTATTGGGTCGAGCTTGACTGACAGAAGAAGCAGATAGATGGTTGATGAGAAACCAACGCCGCCACACGCCACTGCGTCAGTTTCTTTTGCTGTCATTGCAAACCGACGAATCGTGCTGGAGGACGGTACAAGAGGTCGGGTATGATGTTACCTTCGGTTCGCCTTTTATGTATATTACCATCACCACCGCCTTACCTCGCCTCGCCTCCTCACCTCAGGCTGTCAGCCATCCCTGCAAGCTTCACACCGCGACGGGCTGGATGGAAACGGTATTTTTCATATTTTAGGACGGACAACGAACGACTAGACCAATAAGCAAGAATAATTGATGAAACATGTCCTGAGGGGTCTCTCCTCTTTTTTTCGGGCCTTCGTCGGTCTCCCAGCCCGGCGGCCCCACTGCCCCCGGTTCATCGTAGGGCCACTCAGCCTCGGCATTGCTTGACATTCTATTGCCGCATAATTTTGTGTGTGTCTATAAGTAAGTTCTCCAGTTTTGGAAGGCTTCTGGAAGGATTTGGGTGTGTGGGTGGTTATGGATCCTGAATGAATGATGTTTTAACACATAACAACAAACAACAAAGAAAGGGGTTGGTCGGTGCATAAAAATAACAAATCACCGCCGCCGCTGTTGCCCACCGTTTATTATTTGAACGTCGCCGATTCCACTGCTGCCGCCACCGTTCATGCTACACCGGTTACGGAGTACCACGCTTTTAAATACCGATGTAGCTGGGGTTGTTGTCCGTCCGTCCGTTCCCCGGTTCTCCGGGCGTCTCACCACCGGGCGGGCGGGCTGTCTTGAACTGAAAAGGGGATCTGGCCGGACGGACGGCATTGCCCGAGTTTGGCCGTTTCCGTTTTGACATGATTCAGGGATGAGTTGGATGAACTTCGGTTTTTTGTTTACGATGCCAGGGGTAAACTATTTAGCGGTTTCTATAAGTACTGTAGGTAAGGTAGTAGAGTGGATAGCTCTGAACCCTGGGGTTGGTTCTTCTAGAAGGAAAAGCTTGATACGTTTCTCTCTCTTTCTCCACGTTCTCAATTCATGTGGTCTGTCTGGGCACGGCCCTAAATTGTGTGTCAGGGAGTAGGTACCTAAGAACTGCGGAGGACGACTAGCTTCGTGAGACAGATGCCAGCGAGCGTGGCCACCTACCTAGGGACATACGAGACCGAGACGATTCAATAAACAGATCTGTACCGGTATGTGATTTTGCTTCAGAAAGAGGTCTTGTCACAAGTTACTAAGGTATTCAGGGTTTTTTGGTTATAATCCCAGTTCTTTGTGTCGAATATATACATACACTTTAGGATCCCATCATATTGTTTCAAGACGAAGGAGAGAACTAAGAGTAGGTAACGTACCTACTTCCTCTCACGTGCTGGTGATGATGTCCATCGGGAGGGAGGGGTATTTCAGCTACAAAGTATACCTACTTCTGCTCGGTCTGGCAGCTCTCCTCACTTTGTGAACATTCACGGGTGCTTTCATCTACTTTGGCGCCGGTTTGAATGATGACCTGTCATGTGAAATCGCCATGTACCTATATATCACAATCTGCACTAGGTACTTACTGTTTACGTATGGTTCGGAGCATGTTTGTTGATCAAAGCATCAAGGTTCTCATGCAATCCCGATATCCCATCCATCCATCTCCAAGTGATCGTCCAGAACCTTGGAGAATCTCAGCTGCGAGCAACCTTGCGGCCAGCTCTCACATTTGAATGCGGAGAGAGAAGCAAGCGTTGAGGGCTGGCGTACTTCATTTATGACATATACAGGTAGATGCACACCAGTTATGATGATAGACTTTTTGACTGTCTGGTACCCGCATGTCGTGTACTCTTCGTCCGATGTTTCTGAACTGATGAGTAACTGTATTGTTCGTTCTCGGAAAACTGCGGAACGTTAATTTTTCACGCCTTTGTTGCAGCTTGTCTGCATAATTAAGTGCTCTGTACATGCTTCTACGGCCAACGCACGGATTCGAGAGAATGTGACCCGTTCGATGTTTCCCGACCCCGTTGTTTAGGATCTGACATATGATCATCTGCTGTGACATTTTGATTGTTCCGTTCTGTCCCGGTTATAGTGTACGTGCGTGCATACGGAATGGTGCGTATTAAACATGGTCAAATGATGCCAGCCAGCCTCCGTTTCGGTCAGTTCTTCCGCTGGAAATTGGTCGAGGATGTGTACCTACCGGTAGATAAGAACTGCGATATCTGGACTTCTTAGCACACTCGAGGAGAACTGTTGCTCCGTTATTAGCGTGAAATGTGCTGTTATCTGCGCTTGCTGTGGTTTGAGAGAGAGGTACTTCAGGAGGAAGGTTCGTTGGTAATATAAGTTATAGGAGGAGATATTTGGAAAAAGAGTAAAAAAAATAATGGTCGTCTCCTCAGCAACCAGGGGAATTTCATCTACAGGTAGGTGTCTGCGTGGACTCGAGAAAGATATCAGCGAGTCATTACAGGTTAAAAAAGATGAAGGTCTAATGCAAATGCGTCAAGGCAACATTTGATTTCGTATAGATAGATATATGCCCACAGCCAGAATTGAACTGACGACCTCATTATTCCAAGTATTCAATACTCCTTTCGTTGGGAAGAAGTTGGATGTACTAGTGATCCGCTCTACCACTGAGCCCTGCGGGCTTCGTTGTGACTGTGGAATGGGTGGCCCTTGAAGCCACAAGAAGCTCGTGGGGCCCCCTGTGTGGGTTTAGGCGGCCTGTAAGCCATTCTCGATGAGTTACTTTGTACCTTATCATGAAGCGGTCCAAGATATTACAGGTTAATGGTGTACCGGAAATATTAATAGAAACTGGGAGATTTGCATGACAATGAAAGCTGATGTTAAGAAGTATAGTGAAAGGAGAGGCCCAGAAGAGCTTACCCTATTGTTTGCGGGCTTCAACAAAATAATAGGGGCGAGAAGATATTCATATCAAACAACAGACCTGTCGGGTAGATAGAGATCACTAGGTAGAGTGTTGAGAATGAGGCTCGAGTTATTATGCCAAGCGTGGTGGATGATATGATATGTAGCTTTCACTTCTAAGGCGAGAGCTACCTGAACTAGATCACATGGTATGATGACCCAAAGAACCGTTGATAAGTCTAGAGATTGGACCTCTGGGAGTCTTTCAGCAATTTTCATGACCATGACCGAAGAAATTGGAGATTTAGAACGGGATTCCATGATTACGCTCATTCGAACTGTTCTTTGGCCTTCAACCACAGTGTCAGCAGATGACTATCATAATAATAGAGAGTATTACTCTGAATAATAACGGTACTTGCTTCGGGTTGTAGCATCGTATAATCGACTTGATGATTACCCAGCTATCGATATGCCTCCTTCCAACCCCTGGACTCCCGGGATCCTCTGACCCGATAGCAATCTTGGGGCAATCACAGATCTGACAAATGCAAGTATATGCAGCAAAATTGCAACATCTGCGACGAAATGATGTGATGTTTCGGGACCTCATCCACGCCTAGAATTCCCTCAACTATCGTCGATATATGCCGGTCAAGTTCCCCTTTTAGTTCACTCCCGGCATATGATTCTCTTCATCGCGTAGATCTCCTCCCAAGAGACTTCACGAAGAGATAGTACAACAACATTCCAACCCATATCTGTTTTCTTGTCCTTCGTAAGCTTGCAAATTAGCCGACATGTCTTCGACTTTGCAGGGGTATTCCCGGCGCCCAAGAACACAGAGCTTTGTCTGTCCAGCAATGAGTCCGTACGCCAACCAGTTAAAGTCCCCGTGGGAAATGGATGCTGATCCTTTATAAGATCGGCAAACTGGAAATGTTGGACCCTTTCTTTCCTATTGCGCGACGAGTAAGTGACCCGGGCATATAATTCGAATGTTGTCTCCTGCTTAGTATTGAAATACTGTATTCCTTCGCTGATGAAGTGACCGACACGAAAGCATGTGCGAAAGAATGAAGAGTTTGATAGGCCAGTAACAGGAGACTTATCCCTCACGACACTGGGGAATGGTGGCCTCGAAATTGGTTGGCGGAGTTCTGCTGGATATGTGGTTCTGTCGGGTTCTTCGGTTCCGCCCTCGGTAGCCACCGGCTTCCTTCCGTTTGTCGCGGCGACTTCGGAAGTGATATTCGAGGTGAATGCTGCCTTCTGAGGCGGCAACGACGAGTCAAGAACTTTGTCCCAGTCGAAATCCGAGGACAAAAGATTTTCATCTTCGATTTTTCGTTGCTCTTCCGTTTTGACAACATCTCCAGACTGTGGACTCTCCCTTGGTGACGATCTCTGGAGGCTTGGATCGAATACCTTAATGGTAGAGTCCGCATCCATGTCTCTCACAACGCTGGAAGGGGGCAACTGATGAACAGCCGAAGGAAAGGAATCGATGAGCTTGATCATATCTTCTTCGTCGGATTCGGCCAGGAAATAGTCTTCTCCATCGTTTCCACTGGGTGTGAACTCAACCCCCGAGATACCCCGTAAAGCTTTCACAGCGTCCTTGTAGTCGTAGTCAGTCACATGAGGACTTCTCTGAGTCACCGAAATGTGACTTGGGCCACTGGTTGGAATTGATGGTCCTTGCCTTTCAAGGGATGTCGCAGGCTCGTAATCGACAAAAGCGGTGAACTCTAGTGATTCCTTCTCACCAGGCTGTGTTGCCTCAAGAGGCCAGCTTGTTTGGCCAGGGTAACAGCCAAACAGACACGACTCGTTAGGTGTGTGAGCGTCCTGAACCTTCAGGTATGACGGTGTATGTTGACCTTCAAAGGAACTGTATTCTCCGGTGTCGTGAAACACACCGTTAGGTGATAGGGTTGAGGGTATTATGACTTTATATGCGTCCGCTGTTGAGTTTGAGAGCAATCGTGGCCTGTTAATTTCTCCTGACAAAGGCGTCGTATCTTGGACGAAGTCGTCGCCGCAAGAAAAGGCTTGCTCATGGTACTTGTGAGATTTGTCGGAGTAGGTCAACTCGTCTGGCGCCAGGAAGTGTGTTGCTTGATGATATGGGATATTTTGTTGCTGATGAGAAAGAGACTGAGCATATCCGGTCTCCGAAGGATGGACATCTGTTTTCAGTCTCTTGGAGTGGTGTTGGGTCGAGGTGATGTGGTGCTTTCCCGGTGTAGGGAATGGTGGGATGCCGTTCTCCAGAGCGTATCCGTGGTTAGAGTTGTGGCATGGAGTCGGAGCATTTTGGATCATGGGAAGGATTGAAGAGACGAACGTTGCCGGCGACTGATCCCTTGAACAAATAATGAGCTCGAAGCTGGCAACACGGAAGTAGGTTCACTCACTCGCGGCCACAATCTGGTTCCATCTCGGGACCGTCTCCAGAGGGATGCATCTCGGTGCCCGCAGGTCTGAATGAGGAGAATACAGATACAAATACAAATATAGGCAAGAAAGTGAGTGACCATACCGGAATAGTAGTATTCAGCTGTGTGAGGGACCCTACAAAGTGAGGAAGGTGTGGGTTAGGAAGTGACCAGAGGATGTTTTGGAAAGATGGATGGATTATGAAGGGTAGAGCCGCTGGATAAGTAGCAGGTGGGAGGACACCTTCCTCGAGTCCCAAGTTCGAAAATCCGTGACAGGATCCATGAGTCGTTCTTTCCCAACATCGCGATATATACCCAAGGTACCTACCAACCTACAAGGTATCCACTCCGCTGAGAGTAGATGGGCAATCACACCAAATGCTCTTGCCTCTTCTGCAAACATACTTCGGGCAGTCTTCTGAGACGAGGTTCGAGCGGACGGGACCCAGTCCTGAGAACCTTACCATTTTTCAGTTCCTGGCCCTGACATCTTGAACCCCACGCATAGCACCGCCTCTCTAACTTGAGGATGGATTTGCCATTTATCTGAACGCCTTCCCTAACATCCCCAGGACGCTCAGGACGAGTTTACCACTGGGATCGGGATGTTTCGATAAAGTCGGGTAGACTTCTTGTCCATCAAACTCTTCACAGAGCCCCTGAATTGTCGTTGCCTTGTCATAGGCAGGCTGCGAGACGGTTGCGTTGGCTGTGCGGTGAGTGTTGTCGGGTCCCAGGAGTTAGTCAGCTGGCAACCAAACACTGTGGGATCGCTCAAGCAGTCAGGCTGAAAAGTCGGGTGGCTGCAGGCTGCCGAGACTCAGGGCCGGGTACTCGCTAAGCGAGGCGGCCGGGCGCTGGCGGCTGAGGTGGGGAATTGCTCTTGGCCCCTGGGGAGGTGAATGCACTGGACATTGACGCCATGGAGAGATATTGCGGGGCAGGTGCCGAAGGACCGGCCGTAGTTGAGCTTCGCGATGAAGTTCGGTTTCTTTGTTTCTTATTATCTCCCTCTTTGTAAGTTTTCTTAACTTCATTCGAGATGATATGGTGGAAGTACAAATGCGCGACAGACCATTCGCAACCCCGTCAAAGTCATAGGATCAGGAAGTGCGCCGCTGACCGCGCGGTGCCAGGTGAAACAAAGCTGGGAACACGAACACCTACCCCGCCATTGGCAAACTATCATCCCTCTTATCGGATGCTCGACACTGGACTGTTGTGACCTGCCACTCCTGAAGCTTGCGCCTCGGGCTTTATTAACTAACGCCTTACTCAGCCTTGATTCTCGAGCTTTTCTTTAAGCTTTCACTTGGCATCGTGGGAGCTCGGCAACAGGTCAAGTAGGTGCCTCAAGGTCTGGTCCCGGTGGCTAACCTAGCGGGTGTGTCATCTTTGTTTACCTGCGAGCTTGACATCGCTCCTTCATCCAACTGACCTGTCCTCTGTCTCATCGTCTGCCGAGCCGACTGCCTCCTACTCACTGCACTCTCCGGTGTCACGCTGGGACAGGCCTTCTGTTCATATTTTAAAGCAAGCTTCTCTAAACAACAACATTCCAGAAAAGCGACCTCGGTCACTCGGCAGCCATCATGTTCTCCCAGGCAAGTGTCGGTCCTCGACCTATGACTCCAAACAAAAGTTAACCCCCGATACAGAAGAAGCCCTACACGGCAGTCACCGTTACGGTCGAGCGGCTGACGAGTGAGGCTATCCCGGAGAACGATCTTAGTGGGATCCCAGACCTCGTCGAGGTCGTCAACCTGCAGGACTCCGGACCTAGCGAATTTGCCCGTGCCATCAGGAAAAAGCTAAAGTACGGCAACCTGCATCGCCAGCTCCGCGCCTTGACCCTCCTGGACGGCCTGATCCAGAATGCCGGCCCCCGCTTCCAGCGCACCTTTGCCGACGAGCCGCTGCTCGAGCGGTTGCGTTTCTGCGGCACGGCAGACCTGTCCGACCCGGAGGTTAAGAAGAAATGCGCCGAGCTCTTCCGCAGCTGGGCGTCCGAGTACAAGAACGTGCGCGGAATGGAGCGCGTCGCCAGTCTCTACAAGGAACTCCCGAAGCGCAAGCACATCGTGACGCAGGAGAAATCCAAGGTGCTCAAGGAGACGGAGAACCCGTTCGGCGATGACGAGGACGAAGAGCAGCCGCCCGCAAACCAAGCCGGACCCGCCTCCTCATCGTCCGCTCAGTCGCACTCTCGCAAAAGCTCAGCGCTATCCGGACCGCAGATCACCGGAACCATTCAGTCATTCAGCTACACCAGCAAGGACAAGAAGAAGAAGGACAAGGAGAAGAAGAGCAATAAGAAGCATAAACCTTTTAACCTGGAGGCTGAGAAGGAGCAGATGAAGGCGCACATTGCCGAGGCGTCCATTGCGTCGATAAATTTGATGAACACCCTCCAGAGCATTAACCGTGAGAAGGAGCGTATATCCGAGAACCAGACCGCTCTTGAGAGATTCGAGGCGTGCAAGCAGCTAAGGAGAAAGATCCTTCGATACGTAAGTTCGAACCCTAGGGCTCTAATCGAGTCGGCCTACTTGCTTACATGTATGTATTCAGATCCATCACGTAGACTCGGAACAATGGCTCGGCGGCCTACTACATGCCAACGACGAACTCGTCACGGCGCTGATGACATTTGAGCAGCTGGACCGCTCTATTGACGCGGACAGCGACTCGGATGACGATGTCGCTGAGCAGGCACACCTCTATCGCAGTAAGCATTCTTTGTCTCCTTAACACCAGCAGCTGGATGAATTACTAACAATTGACGCAACGTACAAGTGGCAACCGAGAAAGCCAAGTCCAGCACCAGCTCGCCCACCAGCCCTCGGCCACCCATGGCCGGCATGGCCGGGCTGAGCCTCAGCACGAGTCCGCCACCACCTCAACCACCACGACCCTCTCCGCCTCCCCGTCCGTCGGCGACGTCAAAGCCGTCCATGTCAGCGCCGCCGCCACGGCGCCAACAACACGTGCCGTCTGACGACGATGCCGACGATAGCGATTACCAAGATGATGAAGACGAGAATGACCCGTTTGCTGACCGAAACGCCCTCACAACCCCTAAGGTGGAGCGTGACGAGCCAAAGTGGTAGTGATCATAGCTCATCAGCGATTTTGTCAGGCAATGTTTTGTTTGTTTGAATTGACGATTGTTGGATTACTATAGCAAGGGATGGTTTTGGAAGAAGGGCTAACCGCCGTTGAGGGCTGGGACGGGGGTAGGTCTGGGTATCGAAGTTGTAAAGACCTTGGGTGTCGGGCATCGAAGTGGAATGGTCGAACGCCTGATGGATGGATGGATGGATATGTGCTCGTCTGTGTGTGTGTTGGTGTGTTGTTCCCTCTAGCGGTCACTTTATTGTTTCAGATCGTTTTTCTTCTGTAGGTTGCATAGATAGGCGGAGAGGATGATGGTCACCTATTCGTTTACACCCATCCCATCATGAGGTAGCATACAGAGGTAGGTAGGTAGCGCATGCAAACAAATAGGTTTCAGCAGACACCGCCTAATGCTTCATGGAGAGCTAACTAACCAGTTATGTTTCTTTTTCTTTTATTTAAATGTTTTTGTTCCCTCTCTTCTACGAAACAAAAGCCTATGATTTTTTTTAAATATATATCAGCGGGGCGAAGACGGTTGGTTGTTTCACAAAAACTCCCCGTTGCCTCACTCACGGAGAGAGAGCTAGCCAGTTCTGTTTCTTTTCCTTCTTATTGACATGTTTTTGTTCTCTCTCTTCTGCGAAGAAACGAAGAGAATTTACTAAAATACCTTATTTCATCGGGACGAAGAGGACGGTCGATGAGAGAGCAGGCTGTTAGTTTGTTTGTTTTTCAGAGGCAAGAAAGACTGCCCCTGAATCTTCATGCAAGAGCCTGGCAATCGTATATCTATACCAAAGTGGTCTAAATGCTAGGAATAACATAACGATTCACAACGGGGTCCAACTAACTTAGGTATACTGGCAGTCAGAAGAACACCTCAGAAATGCACGGGGTATATATAAACAGTCAAATGCATTGAACGCCCCTTGAAAAATCATCAAAAGCCAACCGCAGCAAAATGCTTTTGTTATGAGATTCCCTCGCTCTCTATCGTGAGTACGTTACGTACCTGGCACCTAGCTAAGGTACCTAGAATCTAACCTCTCCATACTCATCATCACCAGCAACTAGCAACCGTACCTAACCTACCGAAGACAGAGTTCCCACAAAGAGTCCCTGCTCCATGCTGTGCTGCACGCGTCCAACCAAACAAACTATATCGACAAAGACCAAGAAGCCGAGTTCTGATGCTTCTCCTTAAAGTAGCGCTTGCTAACATGGACATCCTTGTGCCTTTGCCCAGCAAACTCTTTCTTCTTGCCCTTGAGCACGATCCGCCTAAGATCCTGCGAGTTCGGGTCCGCAACACCGTTCGCAAGGCCGCGAGTAGCACGATTTACCAGCGCCCGGCCGTGCGCCCGTTGATCCCTCAGACGAGCAACCTGCTGCTGTCGCCCGCCTTCTCCTTCTCCGTCCTCTTCACTATCACTATCAACATCCATGGCATTCTCTGCCTCGGCAGCCTGGATGGCCAGACGCTCCGCCCGTTCCTCGGGGCTCGGATGGCTGTGCAAGTTCTGGCGGAAATACCGGTTCAGCGAGCGGTGGCCCACCGACTTGCCCGACGGAAGATGCAGCTCGTAATCGTCGTAAAATACGGCATGAGCAGGCTTGCGGTTATGTGCGTGCCAGCCGTCGCGCTGGTGGTGGGCGCGCGGGTCGTCACGCGAGTGATGCGGGTGCTTGTCGAGCCGCTCGTACTGGTGGTAGTGTTGCTCGGCCGGTACGGCGTGGAGATCGTCAGAGTCGAGAGACGAGGCTGAGCTGTCGGTCTCCCAGCCGTCATCTTCTTGCATTGCTTCAACGTTTTCGCCAGAGGTTTTGGACGGCCGCTTGGCGCCGAGTTTGGCACCCCCGTTCGCTGCCTTGCCGCCCTCATCCATTGACTCGTCCTCATCATCCGAGCCCCCGTCCTCGTCCGAGTAGGTGCTGCGGAAATCGTAAAACTCGCCAATTTCGATTTGCTCGTCCTCGGTCGTGTAAGGAATCTGGCAATGGCCCTTGTCTCGCATGTGCGTCTGAACGGCAAAAGCATTGGCCTTTACCTTACCGCAATGTAAGCACTCGTGCAGCTCAAAGACACGCTCCTGCAGGGAGGCCAGCAAACCCTCCAAATCTACCAGGTACTGCTTTTCGGGAATAAACATGCCGTGGATCCGCTCCATGTGCAGGGCGTTCAGAGGCGGTGTCGGAGATTCATAGTTGCAGAACAAGCACTTCTTGAGGGACACCCCCGGCGCGGCAGTCGTCGTAGGGGTCGGCGTGGCTTCCGAAGGAGTGGTAGGATTTGATGTCTCTGATACCAGGTGCTCCTCCTTGTGTTGACCAGCTGCAGAAAGGTGCGGGTTCGACGGCCGGTTGACGGGGGATTTGCGGTCGTGCAGACCCGTCTTTTTGAGACTCTCAACGACCTCGTTGAATTCCTCCTCGGCATCCGAGTCGACATCGGACGTATTTGCGGGCTCGCCCAGCGAAAATGTCGAGCTCATCATGGAGCTGGCCTCGTCGTCCACCTTCCCGTTGGGCCTCGACAGCGTAGCGGCAAGTCTTGCCTTGTGCTTGGCGCTTCCGATATGATTCCGGTACGAGTTTTCGCTGTAATATGTCTTTTGGCACGCCTCGCAGGCCTTCTCAAATCCGGCCTTGTCTGCCTGCGCTGCGGTATTGGCTCTAGCCTGCAAGACCTTTTCGGCAAAAACCTCTGACGAAATTGGGGGGAGCGAGGCAACGCGGCGCTTGAGGTTGTATCGACTGCGAAAGGAAAATCAAAGGTTAGTTCCCCGCGAAACGTTGCTCAGAGGAGAGCGCCCATCGGCCGAGAGAGAAGTCCTTACTGCCAATCGCTTCGCATGTGACCCTTTTGGAGATCGCTGTTGCGGAACGCCACCTGGCAGGTATTACAAGTGTACGGATGCGAGGCTCCTACATCGATGTTGATGACATCGTTGGCAGGAGCGCTCCTGTTGGCAGCAATCGTAGCCATATTTATTGTTTGCGGGGTGTTGCTGGGTGAATTGGTGCAGTCAACGGTCCGAAAGAGGTGAATGGGCGTCGCGAAAGGAGCCGTGACGGGGATGAGACCGGTTTTATCTTGAATGACAGCCGTTTTAGATGCCCGGTGTCATTAATAATCGAGGGGTGAATGTTTGCGCCGCTCGCTCCAAAGAGAAGTTCCTGTGTTGAGGGGCACGAGGGGCAAAAAGCGGATTGGGTGGGACAGGGTCGGAAGTTCGGAGACGCAGGAATAGTCGGACCTGAGTGTCTTAGAAGTCCTGTGAGTCTCCAAAAAAGACTGGATGAGAGACCTGTGACCGGATTTATCGGCTGGCTGTGTATCGGGGTCGTGTGAGCAATTACCCGGGTGATGGATGAAATGCGAGGAGCAGTCAGAGTCAAAAAGTCCCAAATTCGATTCTGGTGGCGGTTTCTGCTAGCCCTCTATTTTAGTGTGTTAGTGGGGGTTTTTGCCAGGATTCCCAGGGACGGAACTTACGTCACAGGCTACCCAATCACCGGCTTCCTTTCCGAGTGCTTGGCATGCGGGAGCCCTCTGCCCTGCGGAAGCCAAGCCCTGTGCAGGCGATTTTGGCAGATGCAACGATCGGTCTTGATCTTGATAGAGAAGCGGGAGAAGTTACCAGAAGCTCGGGACTTGGCAGTCATGACGCCTTCGATGTATTCTCTCGAGATCATTATGTGGTGTTTCCCCCATGTTGCACATTCCATGATCAGGAGAACAGGGATAAATTTCCCTGTTAAGAGGAGAACTGTTGCACCGCCGCAACTGGCGACCTCGTCGTCCTCGCCCGGTGAAGAGGGCGCTTGTATTGTATATCTGGTAGTCACTGTGCCAGAAGCACCTGATCAGGTTCCGCAGAGTCGGCTGGCGCCTATATGAACTCTTCTGTACTACATACCATACTCGGCGAAAGACCCGATGCCAATGTTGCAAGAGCACTAACACGTTTGGGAGAGAAGTACTGCCAAAGTCGTTAGTGGGCCGCCGCCCCCATCTTCTCGAGGCACCCGACTAGCGAAAATGGGGGGGTAAACACCGGATTCGCATCGTTTACCGAGCAACAACCGTTGCCCTGTCGTCTGCCATCAAAGATCCACCCATGGTATGCTTGCATACATGAGTCGTGATAATATGTCAGAATTCCATCAGCAACCAACAAGCGTCAATGGTCTAGTGGTTAGGATTCAACCCTTCCAAGGTTGAGGGGGGGGTTCGATTCCCTCTTGACGCAAACAATAAAATCTAATCCTCGGATTATACTTTTGGGGTTGTCTTAGCCTAACTAACTTTTTTATTTCGTTCATGTTCGTTTATTGATGTTCAGTTGAAGATGCTTGTAGATACAAGTCTGAAGTCTTGTTCCGATAACACTGGGTATTATTATGTGAATTATGGTGAAATAAAGGCGGAAACATGGGGGAGGAGAAGCAATCTAGCCCCGAGGCGGAGGCATCGTGTCATATGCCAGAGGATTTCCAACAGCAGTCCCGCAAGGTCAATTTGGCTGTTCCGGACTTGAACAAGACATATTCAGCCCAGCAGATCCAGGCATATGACGATCTACTGGACATGGCTTTTAAATTGACCAACTTCTACACACGCGAGTTCACGCTCCTGGGAACCCTCTCACACAACTATCTCCGTCTCACCGCCCAAGAACAAGAAGAAATTACGCCAATCCACACCTCCATGAAAGCCTTTTCCGACGTCTGCCAACCACGTCGACGCCTTTCCTCTCGCTAGGGAGCCCAGGGTTTAATGTCTTCGCGGTCTCATCGAGATCACAACAGCAATGGTGCAGAACAAGGCAGACACACAGCAATTCAGGATGGATAACTTCGCCGACAACAAGTCAAAAGTCCCAACGGAAATCCTCCTAAACGATACACCACAAGAAATTCTCCGCAATATCTACGCCGGTTGGATCGAGAAGACTGTTAACGCCTCAGTTTTCAGCCTTTATTCAGACGGAGTATACAACTTCTTTTCCTACGTCCGACGGGCCCACGATACCCTAGCGTTGATCGATCTTGTCAACTCCTCCGATCGTACGCACGTGTGTTCCTTGCTTAGCCAGCAGTTCGACGATATACATACCGAGAT
The DNA here is from genome assembly GCA_033439685.1 of Apodospora peruviana. Taxonomy (NCBI): domain Eukaryota; kingdom Fungi; phylum Ascomycota; class Sordariomycetes; order Sordariales; family Lasiosphaeriaceae; genus Apodospora; species Apodospora peruviana. Next base: position 1,103,001 of record JAUEDM010000005.1, on the reverse strand, counting down.
CGTCAGGGACATAAACCCGATGATGAACAAGCACGAGAAGCACGACAATATCATTGATATCAAGCTTATTACGGACACGAAGGAGATGGTGAAGAAGGCGGAGGCATACGCTAAAGCGGTGAAGAATCACCGGCTTGTAGACGCCGCGGCCATGAACGATGATGAGGAGGAGGTGAAGGAGAGGTCGGCCAAGCGTCGCAAACCCAAGGCGGATTTGTCTAAAAAGCAGGAACAAAGTATCAGATGGAGATCTCCTCAGACTCGTTGAGACCATGGCAAAGACCGGAAAATGGGGAGTTTGTTCCCAGGCTAACATATAAAACTTTTCCTCAGCCACACTAACAGTTGAACTCGTACTCGGCGTGACCAGCACCAGAACCAGAATATCCCCCTTACCCATCCGCATCACCACCCCCTTGGTGATTATGTTGGTTACTCCCCTGCAACAACGAAGTCAAATTCATCCAGCCAATACCTCTCTACACACGCAGCAGCCAACAACCCTGCCCTTACAACCGTCGACAAACTTCAAATCACATACGTGTGTCTTAAAGATAGTTCAGTACAGTAATTATTATCCAGGTGCTCAAAACAGATTTTGACCCTCCAGATTATCTATCTAGAGACCAATCTCATTTACAAAACCATTATAACCACTATCATCTTTCTCGTGAAACTATCGCGCTTTCAAGGTACCTTAGGTAAGGATGGATGCTGCTTTGTTTAACATTGGAGGGCTTATCATTTACCCAACGCCCAATCTCAAAACTCTGTATCAACTTCCAGAAGTACCTACTTTCAAGCATCCCCTCCCTTTATTAAACACGATACCTGTAACGACTATCTTGAGCGCATGTGGGCTGTCTCTAGATAGCCGAAATATCCAAGTAAGCATGGTAACTATCAGGAGACTATCATTCCTAAGAAGTAGCAATTATCCGAAATAGGTGACCACCTCCTTCAGACACCAAGGTCCATAAGAATCATCTTTGATATATACCTTGCGCGCGCCATGAAATGTACACATGGAAACTAATGAAAGGTGTATTGCTCGACAAGAGTCTATGAATCTGTTTTCTGTTTCCACCTCGCTTAACGTGAATGCAATGAACATGACGCAACAAACTTCTAACTTAATGGTACCCAAGAATAACGTATGCTACTTGATACAATGAAAAACAAAAGACTTGAGCTGAAACTACGAGAGACATCCGCTGAGTATTCATTCACTTCGCTGATTTTCTCCTGAGATCATCCACGCTGGTTTAACCACCGGCTTTCCATACTACGACCACGACTATCGATGTCTCGGCAACCATTACCACGTCTAGAAACAAGATCCGAAGGAGAAGTGCTGTTGGCGGACGCCACGTAGGGTGAAATTTTTCGGATCAGATGGCAGACCAGGCACCGGTAAACGTTCAATCAGATTCCGTCGAATCAGATACAAAATAGACAGGTGTTGTATCCCCCTCTGAAGACGACTCAGATTCGAAAACAAGACGTCCAGTTATTTCTTCAGGCACAATTATAGTTCCTCTCAAGGTAATTGTCGTTCCAATGGTGGCGCCTTGTTGTTCGTCTCGTACTTCTCGTTGTAGTCGCTGTGATAGTCGCGGTAGCCTAGGTCGGATTTCTTCGTTCAATATGCGTAGATAGCCGATGTCGCTTTCTAGTAAAACAAGGCTTGCTGTAATTGTTATAGTGTGTCTACCTGATGTAGCAACAATTAATTGTGATTGTTGATCCTCAGCAGCATCCTCTTGTTGTCCATCGGCCTCCGGCAAAGAGGTGGAAGGCGGCCGGGACAAGGGCGGCTGGTCATTAGAGGGCGGCACGGAGATGGCGGGCGACATGGTAATGGATGTCGCTTGTTGATCAATATGTGTAGGTGGAGTAGTGGGCACTGATTGTTCACTTCTCTCGTTACCTGGTGGTGCAGCAGCATTATTCTCTCCTAGTTGTCGTAGTTGTCGTTGAGGCTGTTGAGGTCGTTACCGTCGTTGTCGCCGTCGTTGTCGTACTTGTTGTTGCCGTTGTTGTCGGATTCGTTCTCGTACTGATTGCATTCGATATACTCGTCGTCGCTGTTGTCGATAGTGTTGTCGTACTTGCTGTGAAGACGTCGTCGATAGGCCGGCAGGCACCGAAAATGGGGCCGCCGGACTATGATTACCCTGTATGAACGGCCGCAGGGAGGCGGATCTAGAGCCGCCCGCCTAGAACTCGTCCTCGGAATCCGAATCGTCCGGCATCAGCGCCCTGTACCTACGAGTGGCGAGATCCTCCTCCAGCCCGCCGTCACTCTCGGGATCGATGTACCCCTCGCCGCCCAACAGCGAAAGCGCCACCGGCAAAAAGATCAAGGCATGCGTGGCCGCGAATATCACCAGCGCCAGCCACACCCTGAAGTAGTAAATCTCAAAAATCTTGCTCTTCGTGAACGCCAAGACGAACACGCCCAGCAGCTTGGTGACGGTGATGCCCGAGAACACACTCCCACCCACATTGGCAAGCGCCGTCCAGGTCCTAGCATCCTTGCCACGGAACCGGTTCTTGGCCCGTTCCATGAATGTCCGCGAGGGGAACATGAACGCTCTCGCAATGTGTGCGCAGAATTCAACGGCGATACCCACGCAGATAATCAGATTGACCAGCGAGACCGCGTTCAATGACACGCCCATGACTGCCATGGCGCCGATGATGTCCACAATGGCCATGATGACAGTCAGCGAGACGACAGCGGCCGTGAGCAGCGAGCCGAGCAAGATGGCAGACACAACAAAGATGATTCCGACAGCAGAGCCCAGGAGTGCAGCCGTAAGCGGAACAATGGTCGCGTACTGGTCAAAGAAGATGTAAAAGATGCTGTAAGGGAACACTTGTAGTCCAGTCTGTGCGCTGACATCGTTGGCAATCCGGCGGGCCGAGGCGTATGCATTAATAAAGTCGTCTTGGCTGCGAAGCGGCGTGTGCGATGTGCGGAAATGGCTTGCAGGAATCGTCGTCTTTTCCGAGTCAATCACAACAGCGGAACCGTAGGTTGCTTGCCCGCCCAGAGGACACGCATCATCCGTGGGTGAGCTGAGGAACTTGTTTACATACTGGACAAACTCGGCCCCTTCTGGCATGCCAGATAACGTGATATTCCACGATGGGTCTCGTCCCTCAAAGCACGGCTTTCCCTTGTCAACGCAGCACTCAGTGTTCTCTGGGTTGAGCCACTGGAAAAAATCGTCGATCCAACTGGCAGTGGGGGATGAAATGTACGACACGTCGGAACGCTTTCTCTCTTGTTCCAAGACGTTGGTCAGCGACATCTGCTGGCAGGTGGTATAGCGAGCGCAGATTTGTTGTTGGTGTTTTCTCTCGGTGCCATTGAATCCCCGAGTGACAAAATAGACAGGCGGGCCAGCCTCAAAGTAGTCGTACAGATCGTTGAAGTATGGAATCAGGTATGAATCGTCCGGAATCGCGACTCGCTGATCTAGCCCGAGCTCGACCTCGGGGATTAGAGCAATGCCTGCTGCGAACAGTCCAAGGAAAATCACGACAACGGCAGCCTTGACTTTCTTCCCAAGTAGCCTCGGCGCGTAACTCTTACGGATGAATTGTTGAAGCAAGCTTTCCTCGGGCGCTTCATAGTGTCGGGCGCCTTGACTTTCTCCGTTGGCACTGAGGTGAATTCGAGCCGACTTGACCTGGACGCAAGGGAAGCAGTCTGCTCGGGCGTCTTCGACTCTGATCTGGTTGAGTGTTAGGACCGAGATGAACATGGTCACCTGAAGGATTGCGTTCATGAAGACAGCGCCAGCAGCGTAGATGGCAAAATTCCTAACAGCGGGCATGCCGACAAAGGCTCCCAGTGCAAAAGAGATGGTCTCTGTGATGGCCGAAAAGAGGATTGAAGGGCCCATACGTCCAAGTGCCTTGGAGATGCGAACTTCCACCACCTCATCTGGGTGGCTGATGTTCACACGCTCAAACTCGTGGACGATCAAGAAGATGTTGTCGACACCAACAGCGAGGACAATGAACGGAATGACATCGACAATAATGAGTGTCGCCCTGAGACCCGCCCAGGAAAAGAGACCGATAGAAGCGCCGATGGACATCAGGACAATCAAGATGCCAACAACGCCCAAGGTGAACTTGGACTCAACCAAGGAAATAGCCGGATTTCGAATAAAGTCTTTGAGGGACAGCGTGGTCGAGCCGAGAGCGATCGAGGCGTATAGGAACATGATGATATAACTGATGACGATGATCTTCGCGTCTGTATTCGTTGACTTGTTGAGTTCTTGTTCGAGACTGATTTCAGTGGAGAAAGACAGTCTGAGACCGCGTTCTTCTGCCTCGATTTGCGCTTCGAATAGCCGATTCTTAAGGGCCTTTTCCCAGTCCTTGGCACGATCTAAGTCCTGGTTATCCTCAGGGGAGTTGTTGATGACCCAAGTGACTGTAATGGCAGTGGCATCTTCAGGATTCCCAGCGGAATAATTTCCAAGAATCATATCTGGATCAAGCGGCTGTCCGTATTCCGGACGACAGTTGACTGGCGAATCGGTGCACTCGCGCAACTTTGTCTTCCAGCCCTCCGGTTTGACTTTATTCGGGTCATCCTCGAAGTAACCTGCGACCGACTGAACAACGCAGGCGGTCCCAGTTGGTTTGAAGCAGATATCCTTCAGAACGGTGCCCCACTTCTCGCCCTTGAGGTCGCGGACACTCTTTTCGACATCCATCCACCAAAGGAGGGTAGCATAGCTCAGGACAGGGCCCGGGCCTGTGGGGTTGGTATCGTTCACCAAGAAGATCTTCTCGGCCCGATAGAATGGTCCAAAGTTGGAATCAAAGAATGCCTTCTCCTCCGCAGCTGCCGAAGTTGGGCTAACCCATAGACGGGCCGGGTCCTGCTCGATCTCAAAGTGAAACCATCCGGCGCTAAGAACAGCGACCACGAGAACGCTTGTGACGATAGTGATAGCCGGGAACCGCGCAGCAACATGCCCAAGCCGGCTGAACGCAATGTCGCACCAGGTGTTGATTTTGTATGTCTTTTGGGGGCGGTCGAACATGGCACCATTCTGCGTAAGATCTCCCTCGTCCTCGTCGTCGCTTGGGGCAGCATCAGTGAGCAACCGAAGCCTTTCGCTCCGGCGTTTGGCATGTCTTCTCCAGGCAACGTGGCCTACGACCACTACCAAAAAGGAGAATAACAAAACGCTGTAGGTAAAAATAGAGGCAAACGACAGGCATGGTAGCGCACCAACGTGGCAAGACCCGACCTTCTCGACCGCCGGGAGTTCCGGACATACTGCTGGGCAATCAACGCAGGCACAGCGGAAGTTCGGGTCTTCGTCGTTGCACTTCTTCGGTGTCATCTGGCGCGGCTCCATTTTCGGCTCAGAGTACTCGACCGGGAAGTTGATCTGAAATGGGGAGCCACCAAATGCTCGCTTTTGGCCCAGGAAGCTCAACATCTGGGTGTAGTTCTTGGCCCCTCCGCCGATCAGATTCATCGCCCTGGAGTTCGTAGGGCCAAACTTGACATCCTTGCAGCTATCGTAAAAGCCTGTACCGTATTCTTTTGAAATCAGCTGGTCCAGCTCGATGACCTGTATCTTGCCATTCTTCTCCTGGGTTTCCGTTACGTTGACAAACAGCGACTGGTCCGGAGAGCAGGTGAAGGTGCAGAACATGTTGTAGAAGTTGTCTTTGCATGCCGGGCATGATGATATTATCTGGTTGGCCGTTGCGAGCGAGTCTTTGAGGGTCTCGATCTTCAAGCGAGTTAGCAGGAATTCTCCCATACTGTTTGATGGAGATGGTTGATTCATCACACACCTGTTCTTGCAGACAGCAAACCGGCCCCGAACTCCATTTGGGGCCACACAAGTCTACCAGCTGCTTGCGGACCTCGTCATCGGGTTCCTCGGCCGGACCATTGTCGACGCAGGGCACATCCGAACCCCATCTCCCTAAGGGTCCGCAGTGACCGCGAATCGCGCACCTCCCAGCTTCGTGCTTTGGTGTGTATGGCACAGCGGTTGTGGCTCCCAGACCAGCCAGGAGCAGCACTCCGCCGGCCATGATGAGCTGCGACAGCTTCGCCATCTCTGCAGATAACGCCGCTCAGCGGCCTTGGAATGAGAGAAACAGTGCAAATAGCGATGTAGTATTCACGATGGCCGATAATGTCGTTATTGCGATGCTGGAAAGGATGGTTGTTGTTGTTGATGGCTTGGCCGGGTTGGTTTGGGATGATGTTGACGGAGGAGACTCTTGCCTCAGAGTAGGGACGGACCACGGATTGCTACTTGGATCGCCCAACCCCGTGCGTTGGTCGTGCGTCATTGCATTTGTGCCCGTCACAAGACATCGCAACTGCCTATGATTGGTCGTTTAATCCGGGGAGGAGCGCCCGTTCCTGGAGATCGGTATCCGCAGGTCACGCGAAACCGCCCTGCAGCTGCCTGCCGGGACGTTGGGGACTTGGGGTGTCGTTGACATGATCCAACACCTCAACAAAAGATGGAATACATACATCTCGAATCACGGTTAAAAAAAGGCCCTAAAATTTGAATTTCAGAAAACATGTAAGGCCTATAAATAAATATTGCAGGTGTAATAGTCTTGAGTTAAGATCGCTTTTCAAGTCAGTTTCAACGGCTGTTTGAGTCTTTAATCACAGCTCCGACTGTGGATTGAAAGTCTGGGCTTAGGCTTCTTATTACCAAAACAGCTCAACTATAGAATGCGCCACCATCTAATATCTTGCAAAGCCTTCTGTGTGCCGTCTCCCCATAGTATCTATTATCTATCAAGCATCAAGGATATTGAGTATGTAAGGTATCTTCCGCCCTCTATCTCGGCCCCCCAGGATATATCGCAGAATCCCACAGCCGATTTCTCCTTGCCAAACATATTCGCCGCATGAAGGACCCGGGCTCAAACACCATATCCATACCCGCTTTCCAACGATCGACAGAAACCATAGTCCAAACTCCGGAGAAGAAATACCAGTGAAACCCAAAAACCAAAAACCCAAGTCCATCCAGATCCAAAAGCAATACACCCAATATAGCTTAACCACTAACCCAGATAATATCATGATCTACTTAACCCTCCCAACAACAACAAACAATCCCGTCCCGGCCTCAACCTTCCACTCATCACCCTTGAGCATAACCCCAACAGCCTGCCTCAGCCGCGAGACGCCATTAGCGCTGTGATGTCCCACACCAGTAACGATAGTAAACGAATTCCGCTTCGCTTGGGCCTCGCGGGTGCCCCATTCCGAGTCCAGGCCATCCCACCAGTTCCAGACGCGCTGCTTGGCGATCTTGACGCCGTCTAGCACGGTGACGCCGTGGAGGTCGATCTGAAACGGATTCTTGCGGAGCTGTTCGTCAACGGCCTGGTTGGCCATCCGCAAAGCATTAGCCGCGGAGGTCTGGGCCTCTGCTCGCGCGCGCTCGGTGTAGACTATCGCGCCTTGCCGTCCCCAGGGGCCCTTTCTGCCGCTGCTGAGGGCGGTGGCGGACGCGCGCAGGTTGGAGCTACTGTTGCTGCCGCTCCCGCTGCCGAACCCCATTACTGGACTTGTGGTCCGTGATGATCCCACTGTCTGAGGAAGAGGCCGCTTCGTCGTCGACGATAAGACGATGGGTCCTTTAGCCCCCTCAAGCTCTAGATCATCGTCGATGGGCGAGACGACGGAATAGTCAAGCGAAACAAGCTGTTTCTTCTTGCCGCCTCCGCCGTTCTTGGCTTTGACACCACCAGACTTACCTTTACCCTGGAAGTATCCTTCGCCGTCGGAGACATAAAAGCCGTCGACGCTCTTGGGCAGGTCGCCGGCGTCGAGGAGCGCCTGACGGTTGATGAGCTCGTCAAACGCGCGTCCTAGATCGCCGCCTGCCTTCTTGAGGATGAGCTTCAGCGTGTGGTCCTTGAAGGATAAACCAAAAATGAGCCGGAGGCCCTCAATCTTGTCCTCGTCAGTCAAGTTCGCCTGGTTGTCGGAAAAGCTGGCTGGCTGGTTGGGGTCCGACATGTAGCCCGAGTCCGAGACGACGGTGGTATTGTCTGTAGTCGGGGAGGATTCAGAGTTGGCGGCAATCTCGTCAGGAGTCCTGACATTCTCGCCCGAGAGGCCTGACGGGTCAAAGCCGGTCGCCTCCTCGGCTGCCGCGGTCTCGGCCAGGCCTAGCAAGATGCTCCTGAGCTCGTCGTACTGAGTCTGGATGTTCCAATCATTTGCAAGAGAGATTATGAGGGTCTCGTCCAAGACCGTGCCGAACTCATTCTATCCATTTCGTGTTAGAAACTCAAGGGTGTAAACAGTCCGGGAAAAGGGGGTGAGTGCGAGCCCCTGAGCCGGCTCCATTCGGCCTCCAAACCATATCGCAACGGGGGATATCCGACATCGGGTTGCAAATGAGCGTTTTACTGGAACAGACGAAAATAAAAATGAGAGAAAGACTTACAATCAACTTCTTCAGTAGCTCCTCTGTTGTGTTGTCCTGGCATGCGCTGCCGGGGACCGCGGTTCCCATTTTGACTCACTGAGTTTCCCTTTGCGCTTGTTCAGGCCCAAAATACCCGCTGATCTCGTCAAGTATTTTCAGAACGATTTTTGCTCGCTGATGAAACGCTGCATAAATATATAGAAAAGAGTTGCTTCATGGAGGCGATAGCGAAGAGAACAGCAAAGGGACTTTTTATAGCTTTTATATTTATTATCGTTGCAAGGAAAGAAAACATGAGTGAAAGTGTGTTTGGATGAGTCGACGACGGGAGGGCCCAAATCACAGCAGAAAAAGCACTGTCTTGCGCAGCCAGAGGAGCTAAATGCGCGTCCCGCACGGGCCATAGGTATGGGTATTGGGATTGGCCCACTTCACTTCATCTCTTGGCCTCTGGGAAAGCTCTGATGAATGCGGTGATCCGAAGGGTAACTGCGTCAACTCATTAGATAGTGTGTGTGTTTGTATGAGAGATGAAACCTGACAAGTCTAGTATTTGAACTAGTGAGTATGAGTTATGAGAGACGTGATATATGATTCTTTCGGGTGAATTATCCGCACCTATTCGTGGTATCACCTTGCTTGAAGTTTGAGAGCGCCTGGCAAGTGAGTTAGTTGTCTTTGACGTTCGCCTGGAACAAATTAGGCAGTGAGAACTTTGGAAGACAACACTGACACCGAACAGACAGCATCATGTTTGAATGTGGTTCTGTTCTCTTCACTACTGTTTCAGTTGTTCCGTCGGATCAGTCGGGAGATAAGAGCCCCGAAGCACCTGATCACCACCCGACCCCGCCAAACAAGCCCCCACCCTCACCTCACTGTCCTCACAGCGGGACGCCGGGACCAGAATCGGCCCCGCATTGCCCGAGCCCACTGCAAGTGTTGACGCATGCCGTCATCCCGTCTCTTTGACCCGAAAGACAACCGTGACAACCTGAAGTTGACAATGAAGGACTGTTTTCGTCCGACAACAAGAATGAATGATGGCGACCTCGTCCTCTCTTGGTTCCTGAGATCAATATTACGCTCTCTAGAGTCTAGACCTATTCCGTGGAACACCGCTTGAATAAACGAGAGTTCGACATGTCGGGTGCTTACTCCGTACGAGGTACCTTACCTACCCCTGCAAGCGACCGTGTTTTAAGCTTTCTGTCAGTTTGCACTGTCCCGTCGGAAGAAAACAGGCAGGGCATCTAAGTCCTTCCTATTTTTCAGGCACTAAGGTACGTAGCAGAAGAAAACAAACTGGCCAGTGATGGCTGCACAGATGTTGTCTTGGGCAGCAAAACAGGGAAAGGTTGGCCAGGGCAGCTGCTTGTCGCAGACCCCGGAAGCCCGAAGAAGAAGTTGCCTCGGATGATGCACTGATAGTGATGCAAGGGTAGCAGAGACCTGTCGCTCGTTGCTTCCCCCCTGGCCAGCTCTGGAGTCATTGGGAATGGACTGACTGAGAATGGATTCATATCCGCCGCGTCTTCCGTTCCTCTTTTCTTTTCTTCCGAGGAACAAAGACAGTCTTATCTGCGCGACAGCCCCAACCCTCACTTTCTTTCATTCTTTCATTCTGGCTTTCCCCCACCGCCGAAACTTCTTACGCTCCCGGAATAGCTCTATCAAAACAGAGATAAACGACAGCCCACCATGGGGTCGGTGTCACCAGCTCGGAAGCTGCTGAATCGCATCGAGCCTCTAGAAGGGCGAGTAATCACATCACCCATTTCCCATCTCATCCGACGTCTTGATCTCTGATTTGATGGTGGTGCTAACCTGGATGTTCTAGTCCGGATGTTCCGTACGTCGTGGATCGCAAGTCCAACCCGCCGCTCCGGGGTATATTGCTCATTGCGGCAGCATTTTTGTAAGCTGATATACCTAAGAGCCTCACATCGTTCAAAAATGCTGATTGCCATAGGATGGAACGGTTCCGCTTCATCCGGGAAAAAATATGGCACAATGCAGGCTTCGGGTCTCTGCGCAAGATCATCCCCCATATCGAGGACTACGAGCCGTTATTTGAGCCGCAAATACTCCCTTTGCCGGAAGAACCGGACGGATCGACCAACGACGACACTAACGGTGCTTCGGCATCACCGCAAGATGATGACAACGAAATAGTAGAGATCAAGTCAGACCCGGACACGACCAAACCAAAGTATCCCGAGACGAAATACTACTCCGTCCAAGACTATCGCGAGCTATTTCTCTCTGGAGCGCTCACGCCGCTGGAAGTGGCCGAGACACTTCTCCCTTTAATACGCCGCGACGTGCAGAACCCAACGGCGCATTCCGAGGCCTTCTTCGAGACCAAGGTCGAAAAGGTTCTCGCGGCCGCGAGGGCCTCGACCCAAAGGTACAAAGAAAAAGGCTCCCTCGGTCCGCTCGACGGCGTCCCCACGGCCGTGAAGGATGAGTATGACATCGACGGGTACAGCACCTCTCTAGGATCCAAAAACACGTACACGGGCACCATCCGCGAAGACGACTGCAACACGACGTGGTGCGTGCGCAAGCTGGAAGCCGCGGGCGCCGTGATACTGGGAAAGCTGTCGATGCACGAGTTCGGTCTCGACACGACGGGCAACAACCCCGTCCACGGCACGCCGCGCAACCCGCACAACTCCAAGTATTACACGGGCGGCAGCTCGTCAGGCACAGGCTACTGCGTGGCATCGGGTCTGATCCCCATTGGTTTGGGGAGCGACGGCGGCGGCAGTATCCGCATCCCCGCCAGCCTGTGCGGCGTGTTTGGCCTCAAGCCCACGCACGGCCGGCTGTCGTTCAAGCCGGGGCAGAACCACTGCATCACCTGCGCGTGTCTTGGCCCGCTCGCGGCGGACGTTAAGAGTCTTGCTGCCGTGTTCCAGGTGATTAGCGAGCCGCACCCGACGTCGCAGTTCCCGAGGCTGCCCCCGCTGCGCTTGATAGCGAAACCGAACGCGCCTAAGGTGCTTGGTATCCCGAGGGCTTGGGTACGGAGAGCCACGCCTGGAATTCAGACGCTCTTTGAGCAGATGGTTCAGCGATTGTTCATCGATCAGGATTACGAGGTTGTGGATATCAAGATCCCGTTTTTGGCCGAAGGGCAGATCGCGCACGCCATGACTGTGCTCGCGGACGCGGCGACCTTGCTCCCAGACACCAAGAACCTGACAGCCGCCAACAGGATCCTGCTCGCCATCGGTCGGGTGACGCCCGTGACGGATTACTTGCTGGCGCAGAAGCTGCGCAGGGCGCTGATGCAGCACCTCGCCTGGCTGTGGAAACAGTACCCCGGCATGCTGATCGTCACGCCCACCACCGCGTGCGAAGGCTTGCCGATACGTGATGAGAAGGCAGAACTGAAGTATGGGGTGAATGATGGAGACCGCACGCTGGAGAGCATGGAGTTCGTATGGCTGGCGAACTTTTGCGGACTGCCGAGCATTTCGGTGCCCATGGGCTTTGTGCCTGCTGTCAAGGGCAGCGGGGACGTGCCTGTGGGGTTGATGGCCACCGGGGAGTGGTGTTCCGAGGAGGAGCTGTTGCAGTTTGGGGGTGTCGCGGAGGAGGTTGGCGCGCAGGAGAGGAGGAGGCCGCCGAACTGGGTGGATGTGGTTGAAGAAACAGTTTCTGGGAAAAGGGACAACAATGTTGCGGTTGCTGCGGCGGCGGCGGGCAGGCAGGACTAGTTGTTCCGGTTCTCGGTATTGGTTCTTCACCATCCCGAGGTCAACAACTTTGTACTTGAATGTTTGGACCATGTCTACCTCATTCTTCTTTGCTGGTTGGATGCTTGGAGGTTACTTTTCAGGTACTTGGAAGATGCAGAATGACTGTGTCATGTCAATAGCGTGGGTAGGTAGTATTGTGTAGCGGGTTGTTTTTTTTTTTGGAGGTTATACCTACGGAGAGTAGATTAGATAAGAGAGCAGCGAAAGAAAGAGATTATTGTCATTACATACACAAGACACAGAAATACATATAACCAAAGCCAACTTTCACTTCGCGTTGACATAAATGGTATGCTTCCCTCCCTCAACACCGCCAACAAGATCGACCAGGTCCAGATCCTCCTCATCACCAACTCTACCAGTATTGTCACGTCGATAATACCACGACAAATCAACAATTTCGTCAAGCAGTTTCCCATCAAGTTTTATTTCTGGCATCTCCCCATTTTTCAAGACAGGCAGCCTGATTTCCCCTCTTGTCCCCTCGGGCGTATCCAACTCGACTCTGTATCCGTCCCCGTAATCTCCTTTCGCTGGCTTATTCGTGTACTTGACCCAAGCAGCTTTAAAGCCTCCGGTTCCGTTGACCCAGAACCCGCCCTCTGCTTGCGTCAAGTCGCCCATCTGCGGCGCGAACAACCATTTCTTTCCGAGTCGTTCAGTGATCCGAAGGCCGAGGACGTATTCTGTCAAAGCGGAAGTCGGACCGGACGACCACCCATGAGCGTGAGAGACGTAGGAAGTGTCGGCGTAGCCCCTGTTGTGTCGGTAGGCAAACGAGCCGTTGACGAGGTAGCCCTCAATTACGGTGGAGCCACCCGTCCCGTTTGGGTGGGACAGGTACCAACCCCAAGAGGAACGGATGAGTTTGAGGGAACGGGATGAGTAGCCGGCTTGTAGGTGGGCGAGGATCTCGAATGATGATATAAAGGGGGAGATTTGACCTGGTAATTCTGGCGAGGCGGGGCCGATGGGGGTCCAATTCCGCAGGAGGGATGTGCTGATTTTTTTACCGAGGACAGAGAAGGGGGGGATGAGGGAGAATGCTAGGGATAGGCTGTTTGCGTCTTGGGGGAATATGGGAGAAGAGGTATTGTCTTTGAAGGCGTTGCCGGAGGGAGAATAACAGTGCGTTAGGGTCGCGTTTTGGAGCATGGATGCGCGGGACAGGAAGAGGGTTGTTAAGTTTGGGGAGGAGGATGATGATGGGGAGGAGGAAGGAAGGAAGGCCTCGGATGCCCAGACGGCAAGCTCGGCGCCTGTCGTGAGGGTCCGATAGAGAATCATTTGCGCGTGGGACATCAGTCCAAATGTCTGCCAGCGCGCCCAGTCACGGGTGCCGGTTACGTTGAGCAGACCTAACGGGGAGCGGACTTTGGCGTAGATGTAGGTCATTGCGCGGAGGTAACTTGACCAGTTTTTGCGGAGGAAGGCGGTGTCGTTTGTGTAGAGGAGGTAGTTGTAGGTTCCTATCATTGTCCACCTGTTTCCGGAGTGTAAGTGATACTGTTGGGGAAAGTAGTGTAAACAGTTGTAACAAAAGGGGTTAATAATACATGTGGTAGGTATCGCTTCCTTGTTGTAGTAACGGCGGACCTGCCTCTGGGAACGACCCATCTGTGTTTTGGTAGTCGTATATAACCTGTAGTGCGTTCTTGACGCTCCTGGACGGTGTCAGTGGAACACTATTCAGTGATATGAAAGTTGATTAGCTTCTCACTCAAGATCGCCGACGCTGACAAATGTTGACGGCACCGCAACTCCCATATCTCCAGGCCACACGGCGCGGTCCCGCTTGGCTCCATCAACAATAATCGTATTCCCCGGGCCAAGGTATCCGTCATTCATCCAGCCAGACGTAGACATCGGGCCAGCCTTGCGCCCCGTGCTCGGCGGTACCGCGTTCGTCTGCAGGGTATAGGCACCGGCATACCAGATCTTATTGAGCACGTCGTCGTTGCAGTAGAAATACCCTTGATACGCTCGCAAGTTCGACCACGTCGGCTGGAAGCCGATCTCGAGTGACACATCAGCTATCTGCACCGAGGCATTCGGCGCAAGCAGAAACAAGGTCAGATACCGAAACCCGCCGCGGATCTTGGCATCCGGCATTGTGTAGGTCACATTTGCCCCTGGACCGGAGAAGTTGGAGTACAGCGCGCCGTCTGGGCCCCTGAATGCTCCGTTGGACGAGTCGGACCACTCTCCTATCCAGTTCTTGGCTTCTGTGAAAGCCAGCCCCACGGCTCCTTTCCCCGTGCCGGCGACGGTGTATTTGATGGTAACGATACCGCCCACCTCGAGACCGAAATCGAAGACCAGAGCGGAGCCATTCGTTGCTAGTGTGAGATTAGTCCCGGGATATGACGATATATTCTGACCGGTAGCTAACGAAAGCACCGATTTTGGTGCCACGGTTCGTGACGATGGCGCATAGATGTACTTGTCCCAGCGGCCCGGGAAGGCTGTCTTTGTGATCGAGCTACAGGTCGAGTTTCTCCAACATGTTTGGGCTAAACTAGGATCTGAGAAGGCAAGTACAAGACCGAAATATGCAAACAAAGCATTCCAGGAAGAAGACATCATTGCGAGCCCCTATTCTGTGGTCTCCACAGGGCTGCAATGGAAGTAAATACCTAGGTATATGACTAGATGATGCCTCCTCCGGGACTTACACATTCATATCAGTCCATCTGCGTTTGCAGATGGCATCTCTCTTAAACCTGCCCCACGACGATGTGGAGATGGCTAAGCTAGAAATGGCTATTCCTCCCCTGATGAATTGGAGAAACGAGCAGTTCAATCACCACCATATCTCGGCTCATTGTAATTTCCGAAAGTGAGAATTAACCGGTTCCCATCCTGCGGGACAGCACGATCAATGCTGAAGACGGATGAATCTCCCAAGGTGGTGAACGTGCGGGGAGAAGTTGAGCTGTTTGTTGGGTTTAACCACTTGAGCTTGCACTCGTCACAACTATGTGCCGAAGGATATGACGAACTTATGAGGTATGTTGAAGGCAATACGGGGGCATATTGGCAACGCTGGAAACCAAGGCCACCAATGAGCAGGCGGGTATGTTGACGCTGAAAGGCATTAATATACGTAGCTCTTTGACCCGACTCAATTCTCCTCATTCTTTGTCAATGAAGGATAGAGCTTTGTTCGGGTCTCAAATTCCCTTGTTTAAGGCACCTGATCTCAGCAACCTCGAAACATTTGTTCGAGCTGAAGTCTTTGGAATTTCGCCAAGAGTCACGGACGTTCGAGGTAAGGAGATTGATATATCCGGAGTTGGAAAATTCAAGCGTCTGCTCTCGGTCATCGGGGTCGTCATCCTCCTCCAAGGCACTGAACAGAATTCGGCTCATTCTGGTGTATCGTCGGGTTTCCGAATTGAATGACTCCTCCATAGCCCGAAGACTCGCAGCAATTGCGCCGGCCTCGCGCCTTCCGGAAGGCAGCAGACCGAGAGCGTAGGCTGAGTCATGACAAGAGCTTCCCAGGCCTCCAGGCTGCTGGGAAGGTTGTCAATCTTGGAATAGAAGAGGTTGACAACGATAGGTACCGAACAAGAATGTGCTAGACATAAGGTAAGTAGGTACCTACCAAGTCGTACACCACCCGTGAGTTTGGAACCGGTGAAGTCGCACAGCCGCAAGACGAAGGCAACTGAACTCTTCACAATTGGTCGATATTCGGATGGTAGTCATCCATTTTAAGACACTAGACTTATACCCCAGATCGACTTATTACACCACTCCGTAGTAGTAAGACTGCACAGCCTTTTCCCTCCGAACATCAAGGCAGTGCGATAGACTTCTCACGTCACATTAAGGTTAGTAGGTATGGAAGGTGACAAGCTGACGGTAGTGCGAAGAGAGGAGATCTGGCCCAACTTTGGGTCGGGACTCCGTCAGTCCAAACTGCCAGAACCCATGTGGGCAGCTGCAACGACATTATATTAAAGTTTGCCACCCGCTTCTAGCCTGGCGTAGTCAGGGCAAATCAGGTGCCAAAACTTCAATGTCTTGGCCTAGAAAATGCCCTAAGCAAGGGGCTAGGGGGCAGTATCAATCCTGGCACGCCTGGATACCCCATGACTAGACTTAGAATAATAGTCGGGTTGACAGCGAGAGACGTGTTGAAGTCGTTTCGAGAATGCAAGCGTCATTGTTGAAGAGGAGATGATGCAGGCAGTACTTGGCCAGCGGCAGAAGTCAGCGGGAGGATGGGGCGGAAGACTTTCTGGTTGGCTGTTGTAGCCATTGGGATGCTTTGGGGTGCAGGCCAACATCGTGGGACCGGCGTCTATAACCCGTGGAACTCGGCCATATTCGAGGTTCAGGTTACAACTGGCAAGAGCCGCTAAATTTTAAAATGAGATTATCCTTCAAGCAACGGGGGAGGGGGGGGGGTTGTTTCCTCTTCACTTGCTGCGCCGTTTCACCGTTCGCGCGGCGTCGCTATCTGCGTGCGATTCAGCACCTAGCCCCTGGCACGTGCATCGAGTTTTCAACGGTCAAGTATTGCAGAACCAGATGAATCGGTCTCACGACTTCGTTGCGGCCGACTCTGGGCAATGGAAGGTTCCATTGCGGATGTTGTGGATGGCGGGGACCCGTCGCATGAAAGATCAAAGAAAATCCTAGAAAATCAGGGCGATCGGCGAGAGACACAGCCCGGTGGCCTGGCTGCCTGGTTAGGAAGGACCCGGGGAGACGAGTAGCCGATGACATCGTTGAAACTTGACGGCTGCCGGAAGTTGCGCTCTTGCTGGAAACAGCAAAGAACCTGGAACCCTGAGACCTCAAAGTTTGTCCCTCGCAGATTCCTCGTAAGACTGCAGTACCAGTACCAGCCATAGCCACCTTTGTGGCATCTCGAGGTATAAAAGTCTGAAGATAGACTTCTGATCAGCATGGCATCCCACATTTCCAACATCGCCCAGACAGACGGGAAGTAAGAACCGCCAAATGCTCGTCACCCAACGGGGAGCAGCACTGCCGTAGCCTAACCTTAAGTTGGCTGAAGTATCCAGATGTACAATACCTTCGTGGCATGAGGCTTTAGTCTCCATGTTCCGTGATTCAACTTCACGGTAGTCATCAAAGAAAACAAAATAGTATTGTGGACCATAGACTCAACTTCACGTGTGAAGGAACCCTTTGACTGTGCTTTCGCGAGTCCGAAATCCGTTCCTAAGATACGGTAGGTACGGAATACTTCCATTGTCCTGATTTCCCAAAGAGAAACAAATCGCCTGGCCTAATGGAAATCCACCGTGGTATTCCCAGGCTAACACAAGTTTGTCCAGACACAATTCAGCGCTACCACGTGACAGGACTGTCGCTGTGGTGTGCGCTAATGCAGTGAGACTGAGAACAGGCAAATGGCCGCCAACTCCCTGCCGCCAACCCCTACACTAGCAGTCAGGGCGCCCAATTTACCGTTTCGTTGCCTCCAGTGCCTCAAAGTGCCTCCCACTTTCAGCACTGGACACCCGCGCAGCCGACGACAAGAAAACAACCCTCCTGGCAATTCATGCTACGCCATAACATCACTTCTATCCGTACCGACTCCGCTCGCAATCAAGTGTCAGCACCACCGGCCCCCGGAGTCGCTCGACGCCATTCAACGCCCGAAACTCGCGCTTTCGCTTGTCCCAGATCGCTGGTGAATGGTGCCGTGAAAGACGACCAGAATCCCTCGCCTTAGTTGTCGACACCCAAACACGTCCTCCGACAGTGTGTCCTGTTCCTCCGGATCTCGACAACCAGTCCCCTCCAGTGCCGGACCGCTTCCTCGCCCACCCGTTTCCCGACATCTCCGCTGCCTCGAATTTCTTCGAGTGTCCTTCGCCCCGCCCATGATAAGCAAGCGACAGCAACACTCGCTCGTCCTCAATCGGTCGGAAGAACCAAACCAATAGGGGAGCTGTGGCGCTTGGCCTCGCTCGAGGCTCAACCCTCAGTCAAAATGATGGTGCGTTCAAAGACTTCCACAAATGCGCCTCGTATTCCCCGAGTTCCATGAACGGACGTAACCGCAAGTCAACTTTCTCAGATATGGGGCTCGCGTGTTGCTGAGAATGGCGATCTCCTTTTGCATGATAGAAATGAAAAATAATTATGGGCCCTTGTGGACCAGGGGACCACGTCTCGACTAACCTATTGCCTGTCTTTGTAGACCTCCTCCCGGCCTCGCGATGTTGGGAGCAGCTTTTCAAGCCGACGTGGCCACGGTACCCAACTGTCGATATCCGACCCAAGCCACCACGTCACTGAGGCCATCGGCACAATGTATGGCGACGACGACGACTCAGGCGCCGAAGATGGCCGGCCGCTTAGTTTCCTTTCGTCGCCGTATGCAGGAGACAACGCCGGCTCTACCCTTAAGCAGGTAGAAACACCGGATGACAGACTACGGCTGGTACGCACAACATCAGACCAAAATACCTCTACGATCAACGGCGCGTCCAACCCAAACCCCTCCAACGGCCACACTCTCAGGAAGACCCACACGCTGCCCGCGCGAATATCGAGTCAACGAAGTAACTCATACGAGGGACCGAAATCGCCTATGCCAACACCCTTGTCACCATCACCATCTTTGCGCGACGTTCAGGCGGATTCCTCGGGCTCGCAGTTCCCGCTTACGAATATCGACAATCCAAACGATATAGCCCAGGAGTTGAGCAACTTACAGGCCCTGCGGCGGATGTCGATGGACGTCGGAAATCAGAGCGACCCCGATCTTCTACCATTCTCGACCATGTCACTCATGGCAATGCCGGCGATTGCGCCAACCGGAGATGATGACGAAGCAGACCCCTCTCGGCTGCTCTGGGTGCCCGCAAGGGTACATCCGGAACTCGAGCCGACCGCGTTCAAGAATTTCCTGGAAAATCGCGTTAACTCAATGAAACGGAGATCTGGGGACTCCATGCTCTCCGTCGACGGCATGGAGCGGAGTAACTCTACCAGATTGTCGAGGAAGAAGTCGATGCTCTCGCGACAAATCAATACCCACAGTGAAAATGGGGACGGATATACGGACGGGGCGGAGAGGATCCAACGACAATACTCCCTAAGCGAGTATGCTACCCCGGAGCTGAGTCTCGATGAGCTGGTCCGCGACCCTACCAAGGCAGTACAGAAGCTTGCGCAGGATGCGGGGGATGGAGAAGGGGATATGCCTATCCTTCCGGTTGCTCCGGGCATGGGTTTGCAGCGCTCAAAGCGAACACAATACAGGAAGGGCGGAGGCGGAAGCATACGGCACGGCGAGCGGGCGCCGTTCTCGAAAAGAGTTGCTAGGAAGCAAACGGACGATAGCGATGCGCCCCCAGTTCCACCACTCGATCCGGGATTAGGACATACTCTAACGAGAGTACAGTCTGAGCCGGCGCCCGAGAATTTCTCTCGACCAACTCGATCGGTACGACGACGAGAGAACTTCTCCAGAGAGCTTGTAGATCCCGGCGCGCCCGCTGCAGTATCTGCATCGCTAGACGGGTCAACACTAGATGAAGATGACCGGGCCGAGGCGTCTTCCCCGCCACCCGCATTGACCCTTCCTATCAGGTCGTCATCCGCCGCTGCTCAGCGCCAGCCCGCACCTCCTGTCCCCCAAATAGTCGAGACGCCACCAGACGAACCCCCCAAACTTGCCCGACAATTTCCCGAAAGATCGTCCTCGCAAAGCGCGTCGCAGCAGGCGTCAATGGACCCGGCCCCGGTGGATGGGCCTCCGGCCCGCTCCAACAAACGCCCATCCCAGGCAAAGGCGTTGTCATCACCACCTTCTACGACACAGACACATGTCAAGGAGCAGCCCTCGCCAGGTGAAAGCAGCAATCTCAACGATATGGCAAATCGCCCGTCTCCGCTGCCTGGCGGTGGTGCTTCATCTACTAGCAGTCTCACCTTCATTCCTACGTTCACGCCCGAGAAGTCAGAAAAGAAGGCCAAAGACAAGGATGATACCGAGAGCATCACCTCCACCAAGTCTTCTTCCGGGTGGAAGTGGTTCAAGAGTGATGACAAGGAGAAGAAGAAGCGAGAGAAGGAGGAGCAAGCGAAGAAGCTTTCCAAGGGCAAAACTGGCGACAAGCACGATAATGCGCGACTTGACGTCCTCCAGAGCTCTATCGACAATGTCGCAACCAAAGGCCGGGAGAGTGTGGTTTTGGATCGCGACAGTATCGACAACAGACTCCAGGAAGAAAGGAAGAAGGACAGCCGCAAGGCGAGTGATAGCAAGAAGGAAAAGGATGGCTTCTTTGGCGGTCTGTTTGGTGGCTCGAAGAAGAAGGGCGAGAAAGACCCCAGTCACAAGAAGAAAGATCTCCGGCCTCTCACACCAGAACCTCCGCCGCGACAACTGCGTGCTGATGTCGACTACCCGTGGACCCGATTTCCCATCATCGAAGAACGCGCCATCTACCGAATGGCCCATATCAAGCTCGCCAATCCTCGTCGACCGCTCCACAGCCAAGTGCTGCTCAGCAACTTTATGTACTCATATCTCGCCAAGGTGCAAGCAATGCACCCGCAGCTTAATGTCCCGATTTCACCCCAACAAAAGAGGCAAGAAGAGGAACGTAAACGCCGAGAGGCCGAACAGGCACTCCTGCAACAGCAACAACAGCAGCAGCAGATGGAGCAGCAGGCCCGGGAGCAGGCTGCCCAAGATGGGAACTTCGATTTTGAGTACCATCGCGTAAGTTGATGTCTTTCCCCAAACTTTCCCTGCAGCCATGACTGACACGGTGCACAGTCTGGTGGTAACCAGTATGGAGACGCGCAAAATCAGCACAACGATGGCAGTGTGCAATACGTAGATGACGCTCAGATCTACGAGTACGAACACGACCTGCAGCAGCATGAGGAGCATGTCTCGCCTCGTCAGAACGGCGGCAACAGCAATCATCATCACGGCCAACAAGATGATTATGGCCATCAAGGACGGCAGCAGCAGGACGGGTATTACTACAATGGTCGCGACAGCAGACAATACGACGACGACGATGAGAATAACGATATGTGGTAGAGCCACCGAGAAGGGGACCAGGCCTGTCGTCATCATTATGGCTCCTCGGCTATTACTTGGGGTTGGGCTCTCAACGGGCGGGTTTGTCGAGCCGACCCTGGTGGATGAGTAGCGGAATGGAGTTCCTTGTTGTTGACAAGTTGCCTGGATGTGTTGGAAGGTAGAGGGTGGACATATTGTAGACAGGATGGACGGAGAGAGGGGGGTGAGGCAGGGCGGCTGGTCTCTGTACAAATGCGTCGCATATG
Source organism: Apodospora peruviana (assembly GCA_033439685.1). Lineage (NCBI taxonomy): Eukaryota > Fungi > Ascomycota > Sordariomycetes > Sordariales > Lasiosphaeriaceae > Apodospora > Apodospora peruviana. The sequence continues at coordinate 1,081,454 of JAUEDM010000005.1, read as the reverse complement.
GATTGGCGTTTTGGGAATATTTATACATATGCGCACGGGATAATGGCTTGCCAGGATGGGAGGATCTCGCAACATTTTACTTTTGGCCGACATTTTTATTTTATATGTTATTCATTTGGGGGTTTGGAGATTTGATGGCCGTGTTCTCATGTTCATTGCATCACATGCGAGGCGAGCCTTTTTGTTTCCTTCACTTGTTTTTACTTCTACGTTTCCTCTGGCTATCTTGCTGGCAGCAGGGAACAAGTTATTTATAAATATATATTCTACTTGCATCAATAGCAGTATCCAGGAGCATGGACAGACACGCTATCCAGATGACAGTCATGGGCTGATGAAATGGCTGGGCGGTTTTCATCACATGTAGTCTTGGTCGATTCATCTATGTTGTTCCACACAGTGCTTGGTTCACCATCCTCTCATCCCGACACCTCTAAGGTAAATAAATTCACAATCGGACCCGACGATGCGCTGGACCGAGGAAAGTATCGACACGCGGGGATCTGAAGGTTCACTCACCAGCCGCTCATGCCTTCCTTCCCTTCGCACTACAAAACACACCAATCCGGAAGGAAACCGCAATTCCATTGTGATTACCTTCAAGCTGTACTTCCTCCACATTCGCAGTCCAGCACCGGACAGCGCCTTCCACTGCCTGCCGACCACTTCACCCCGTGTTTCCTACGAACTCAGCAAAGATTTTCGGTCATTCTTCAGTCCGGGTCACCAGCCAAACAGCAGCGATTCAGCACACCTAGCCAAATCTATACAGAAAGACGTACGACGTGCTCAAGACTGACCAACGCCCCGCCCAGTGTGGCTCACCACTCAAACCAGGTCCCTGTCATCAGCACCGTACTTCCTCGACCCTTCCTAGCAGCAAACCGACCAGTCCTCTTCTCTCTGTCCAACCACCTTCTGGTTTGCTGGCTTTCACGACGACTACAACCCGCAAATAACTGGCTAATACAACAGCAAGCACACTTGGGACGCGAACAACGCCTTGGAGTTCTCGTCATGCCATTCCTACCCCGTCAGCCCATTATGCCACGCAGTCACCACGGGTACGAGGGCATGGGCAAGGGCGTCGGCAGGAGTGATATTTCAACCCACCAGATTCTGACGCGTTCTTCGAATATCAGTCATAGTTCCGGCAATATTCAGGCGGTAAGTCGTGTTCGATTTCACTTTCATGACAGCCCCCATTTTCAGCCTCGTCATTCCTCAAGAAAATGGTGGAACCCTGTCACTTCCAATTGAGATCCGGCCATGTTGCACGGTCCCGCGAGCACAGCGAACCACGGAACTGGCGCTAAACCCAAAACGGCAAGACGACGTGCACCCCCCTGCACACCCGCCCTGAGCATTGAGCTCTGCCAGTGCACTCTCTCAGAACAACGGGCAAACAGCCATTCACAACGACTTGGAAAATCTTCGTCCGCCGACAAGACGATTTACAACACCCCTTCTTCTCTTCCCACACCCGCCATTACGCATCCCGTGGACTCCTGTCTTCTATCGTCGTAAAATATCTGGCTTTATCTCGCTTGTCACTTTTGATACCCCTCTTCGTCGCTCCGTCCATTAGACTTTGGAGAGCTGCGGGCGCGCATTGCATTTTTCTCCTCTTCATCAGCCTTCTCTCATCAAGAGGCCTGCCTCCGACCCCCTTCGCGCCCATATTCCCATTCCAAAGCTTCCTCCGGGATGGCAACCGTATGTTCGACCCTCTTCTTTGCTACGTTGAGCTATCACCTCTTGTCTCCTTCAGTTGGGCATATTTGACTTGTTGGGCCCGTGGCTCCACGTTGCCTGACTTCCACTTGTCCTTGGAGCTGTCGCGCCTCATGCACTTACTATCCCAAAGTCTCGCAATATATATACTGACACGAAGCCCTCTTACCAGCAGACTCGCAACCCCTACAACAACCAAGGGTACCTAGCTAATGGCGCCGCACCTCACCCGGGACAGCTAGGAGCCACACCTCTCCTGCCGAACCAAGGTCGTGTCATCCAAACTGGCCCGATCCGAGTCCTCTGCATTGCCGACGTTCGAGGTACGAACTTTAACGCTGTGTCTCGTCAGCGCATTGCCCGCTTCTAACAACTGCTTCACGATAGGTAACCTCCGGTCCCTCAACGAGCTCGCAAAGACAGCCCGTGCCGACTGCATCATCCACACTGGTGACTTTGGTTTCTACGACGACACATCTCTTGAGCGTATTGCCGAGAAGTGAGTGGCTGCCCTCCGATCCCCAATCTTCTTTGGCCTTGCTGACAGATTTCTCAACAGGACCCTCAAACATGTCGCCCAATACTCCCCGCTGATCTCCGAGCCGACGAAGAAGGGAATTGCATCGGGTGGTGCCGGACCAGTCAAGTCCCGATTCCCAGCGAGTGAACTGCCTCTTTCAGAGCTTCCCCTGCTCATCTCGGGAGAGCTGAAGCTTGAGATTCCGGTATACACGGTCTGGGGTGCTTGCGAGGATGTGCGGGTGCTGGAGAAGTTCCGCTCCAAGGAGTACAAGGTGCCCAACCTGCACATTATCGACGAGGCCCAATCTATGCTGCTCGACATCGGCGGTGTTAAGCTTCGTCTACTTGGCTTGGGTGGTGCAGTGGTTATGCACAAGCTGTTTGACAATGGTGAGGGACGGACGACCATCGCCGGCGGACAGGGCACCATGTGGACAACACTTTTGCAGATGGGCGAGCTGGTCGATACCGCTAATCGTGTGTATGACCCCACCGAGACTCGGGTTTTCATCACGCACGCATCTCCGGCGCGCGAGGGAATTCTCAACCAACTTTCGGTCACCCTGAAGGCGGATTTCTCGATCTCAGCTGGTCTTCACTTCCGGTACGGTAGCTCCTACAACGAGTTTAGTGTGAATCCGTCGTTAGATCACTATCGCGGAAAGCTTGCAGCGTCCAAGGCATCCTTCAACGACGTGTGGGAGACGGTCAAGGCCGAGGTAGAGCCCGCCATTCAACAGAACGAGGCGCAACAGAACCTGCTTAAGAATGCACTGAGTGTCGTCGACAAGATGCCTACCACGGCCGCCGGCGGAAACCCCTTTGGCGGCGCCGTTGCTGGTCAATCTGCGGCTCTGGGTCAAGTTGACGAGAGCGCGTTCAAGAATATGTGGAACTTCAATCTTGCCGACGCGGCGTTCGGCTGGCTGGTGTTGGAAATCCAAGATGGCAGGATCGGTACGGAGATGAGGGCCCAGGGGTTCAACTTTTCACACCGTGGTGCCAAACAGCAGGGCACTGGTCCCACAGCGCCCGCTGCTGCTACGTCTTCAGCCTCGGCCGGCGTAAGCCCTCTTGCCCCTTCAGCCCCCCCGACAACGCAGACTGCGCCGTCGGGTGGCCCGCAGAGACAACCATCGCACACAAAGCCTGCTGTCTCGACACCTGCCCCGATTCAGCCTAAGCCCGCTACCCCCCAGCCAGTTCCTACCGCTTCACCAGATCCGAAAGAGCCAGAGAAGCAAGCGACGGCCGGCACCAATGGGGCCGGAAACGTTACAGAGACTGCGCCATCCCCCGCACCCAGGAACCCAGCGGACAACATCATTGGTCTATTTGTTATGAACGCACAGAGCGACGAACAGGTCCGCGATCTCTTTACGGGCGAGGACAAGGCGAAGATCGTGAAGATTGAGAAGTGGGGCGCCAATAACAAGGTGGTGCAGTTCAGAACAACCGACGATCGGGATGCGGCTATGGAGCGACTCCCAGAGGACGCGAAGAACCGGACCCAGGAGGACCGGACGAAGCCCCTGGTAAAGATCTTCTCCCCTCCGCCGGCTAGGCAGTACCCTGCCAGAGGTGGTGCTGGCAACTGGGGAAGCAGCCGCGGTGGGGCCAGAGACGCTGGCAACCCCCAAAGCGGATACAGGAGCGCCGGAGGCGGAACTGCTAGTGACAGCGAGGGCACTGGACGACGTGGTGGCCGGGGCGGTGGCCCGCGCGGCGGCCGCGGTGGTGAACGGGGAAGGGGAGCGCGAGGACAACGGGGTGGACTCAAGGGTGAGGGAGGCAGTGGCAGTCCTGCTCCGTCGTCATCGGCTCCGGCGGACTCGTAAGACCGTCTCCGTGGATGGTAGGGCACTTCTCCCGAAGCGGGCATGGGCTCGCCATAGAGTTGAAGGCGTTTTGCTCAGAAGCCGATCCAGCGAAAGATGCTCTCACTGACCATCAGCGACTATCTTCGCCTGTTATCATATTGTGGATCATGGTCTTGTTATTGCTAGGGCTCCTTGAGGGTCGATTGGCTTCTTGTGTGTCCTCTGCGGTTTTTTGCTTTCCTTTCTTCTTCACAACCTCGGTAATTATTACAATAACAAATTTCTCTCTGTCTCTGTCGGTTGGTTGGCTGTCGGAGGGGAAAAAAGGAAAGAAAGCGCGTGACCTCTTTTTACTTTTCTGATCGCACAAAGGAGTTTTTTTTCTAGAGATGAACGTCTTTGCGTCTGCTGCAACTTCTTTCCTTCTTCTAGTAGTTTATTAACTAGTTTTATTCGTCTTTTGCGGTTGCTTGTGTCTATTTGGTTGTATGTGTTCGTATATGTGTGTGACTGTTGGGGGTTATGCGTTGAAAATTGATATTTATTTATCTCGTCTATTTGACTAAGTTATCATGAAGATGGCTAGGTCATTAATGGGAGAAAGCTAAATCCTACCACAATGATGCTGCAAAGGTTCGACCGACCAATTTTACTACTATTCTAGAACTCGAGTAGTAATTATGACCGAACGGGGAGGAAGACGGGAGGAAACACACACACATTCCATCAACCAATCTCCCCCGTTGGTTCGTCGTCGTCGGTCCTTTCTATCAAGTGAGATTTGATGATAAACCTTTTATCGTACACACACACATATATACATATTTACCAACAAGTTTTCCCATCCCTGACTGATTAAACGCGGCGAGGCTTCATACCCTTATGAATAGCAGCCACACCCCCGGTTAGGTCTTCATACCCTTTGCCGCCCACAACAAACCCAGCATCAACAATCATGTCCCTAAATTCCTCTTGGGAAGGAAACCGTTCAATAGATTCCACAAGGTATTGGTAAGAGTCGCGATCGCCAGCAACAAGCTGGCCGATTAATGGGATGGCGCCAAATGACCAGCGTTTGTAGATCTCGTTGAACAGCGGGTATTTGTCGGCTTTGCTGAATTCCAGACAGGCAAAGATCCCGCCTGGCTTGAGGACGCGATGCGCTTCTCTCAGCGCGGCGGGTATGTTGCTGAAATTTCGGATGCCGAAGGCCACTGTGTACAAGTCCACACTCTCGTCTGGAATCTTTTGCGTGGGTGCGTCTGGGGAAGCGCCCAACGGCTTTGTTGAAGTCAAATTTTCGGCGTTGGCTTCGACGAAATTTAGGACTGCTTGTTGTGAGGCAGGGAGCTGAGACTGCGCGCGCTGTTTGCCGACGGATAACATGGCGGGGTTGATGTCTGATATCGTGACGGATACGTTTGGGTTTTGGTTGATAACGTGGGCTGTGTGCAGCATCCGGAAGGCGATGTCACCTGTTCCGCCGGCGATATCGAGGATGTGTTGGGGTGCGGTGCGTGGGTCTGGACTGGACGTGAGGGGGAAGAAGCCTGGGTTTAGGGAGGATACGAAGTGGTCCCTACACACACAAGTTAGGAGGGGTGGGAAAGGGAAAAGGATAGGGAGAAACAGACTTCCAGATGCGGTGCCAACCAAAGGACATTAGGTCGTTCATGCGGTCGTAGGACTCGGCCACAGAAGTGAATACCCCGGCTACGCGCTCGCGTTTTTCGGCTTCCGTCACGGTTTCGAAGCCGAAATGGGTTGGTCGGGAAGGGTCCGGGGTTGCATAATCGGGTGTTGGGGAAGAGGTGTTTGGAGGAGAGGTTCGGAGGAGGGTTGACGAAAATGATCGTGATGGTAGTACAGGTAATAAACTGTTGTTGCTGTTGCGCAGGGCAGGAAGTGCCCTTCGGAGGAGGGCCGGTCGGGCGATGGCGGCAGACATTGTATCTGTGGTTGAGTGCCGGACACGGTCTCTCCGAGGTTCTGTTGATGTTGATGTTGTTAGCTCAGTTCATGGGGATTGAGACGAGGCTGCGAAAATTCAAGCACAGCGAAAAAGAACTCGCTCGACGCGACAGGGGTGGGCATGCTGCCTGTCAGCCTTGCATGTGGGGGCGGTTCAGGCAGTTTAGTTTTGCCAAGGGGCTTGTTTCTGGAGGTGGGGGATAAGAAACGGTCGCTGCCGGCAGGTTACGGCTGCGGATAGTGAGCTCCGTTTTTCAGCTCACTTTACATCCGTAAGTACCACACCCACATCCATCTCGTTATTCTCAGCTGGCAACCCATCTTACACAGGTTGGAACCTTGGAAATCAGAAGGAAATACAGGAAACGAAAACACACCTGATTAAACCTGGGTCTGCTGGCGGCGAGCAGCATCAACCCGAGTTCGCCGTACCTTGACGACTTGGGCGTCAAGCCGTTCGTGGAATTTGAAGCCCATCCAGCCTATGATAGCGATCAGGGCGAGTATCGCGAGGACGATGAGGGCGACTTCGCTAGCGGGCTCCATATCGTACCGATCAATATCAGTATTGAAAGTGTGCTTGCTTTTGCTTTGGGTAATGGTGCGGGTTCAAGAATGTAAAACCAGCGCCTTGTTGACTGGTGTGGTAAGTTGTGTGGTGAGTTGGTGGTGCCGCGGTTGCTACTTCGTGTGCTAAGGTATGTATTTTATACCTAGTGAGCGAACTTCGAGCTTCGAACGACGTAAAAGACTTATTTGTCCAGTGATGCGGCCTGCAATCGATCAACACGCGTGACTGGAATCACCAGGAAGGCGCGCGGAGTCATGGGACGAAAGCCGTGCTTCAGACGAAACAAACGGAACGCCAACCATCATCATAGGTAGTCGTACGAAACATCTATCAATCTACATAAACTGCGTTACTGTAGACTGTCCTTCCCTCCCTCAAAGTCCCCAAGGTCGTACTCTTCCGGGTACCTCTCAAGGTGCTCCCTGAGCTGCTTCATCTGCTGCCTCAGGTCCGGCGTCAAGTCCTCGTAGATATCCTCAAACATGGTCCGAATCGGCGGCTTCTTCTCCTTCTCGGCCTCCGAAAACGCCTTGAGAATCTCTCCCCTGATGCTATCCCTTGCCTCCTTCTCCTTGTTCTCGTCCCAGCAGCCCTTGGCCTCCATCCACTTCCGCAGCCTGGCAATAGGGTTATCCCGCCTCTTCCAGTCTTCCACTTCGACTTTGGCGCGGTACGCAAACGAGTCGTCCGACGTGCTGTGGTGGCTTACCCGATAAGTCATGGCCTCGATTAGAACTGGCTTCCCGCCGTCCTGCAGCGCCAGCTCGCGCGCCTTTTTGGTCGCTTCACGCACTGCCCAGAAATCGTTGCCGTCCACCCGGATGGTCTCAATCCCGTAGCCCAACCCGCGGCTAGCGATGCCGTCTCCGCGATACTGTTCCAGCGTCGGCGTCGAGATGGCGAAGCCGTTGTTGCGGCAGATGAAGATCACCGGACAAGATCTTGTTGCCGCAATGTTCAGCGCCGCGTGGAAGTCGCCCTCGCTCGCGGCGCCTTCACCAAAGTAGCAGGCCACCACCCTTGGGGGTATCGAGGGGTCTTGCATCCGTTGGATCTTGAGGGCGTACGCAGCGCCCGCAGCGTGTGGAAGCTGAGTCGCCAGCGTAGACGAGATTGTGTGCTGTGGAACAACACAATGTCAGCCCGTTGTTCACTGGAGAATCATAGCTGGAGAACCTACAATATTCAACTCCTTGCTCCCGTAATGAACCGGCATGCTTCTCCCTTTTCCAGAATCCCTCCGATTCGCAACCAATTGGTTCATAAAATCGCCAAGCTTGAATCCGCGCTGTTTAAACACGCCTTGCTCGCGATATTGGCAGAACACCACATCGTCCCTGGTCAACGCCGACGCAGTCCCCACAGACACGGCCTCCTCGCCGGCAGACACCATGTAGAAGCTGAGACGCCCCTGTCGCTGGGCGTCAAACATGATCAGGTCCATGACGGAAACCGTCAGCATGTCAAGGTATAGTTTGACCACCTCCTCGTCCTTTAGGTCCGGTTTGAACGACGGGTCCACGATCTCGCCGTGCTGGTCGACCGCTCGGTAGGTCGGCAGGGCGGGGTACGTCTGCGGGTGCTCGAAGTGCATCGTGTTGGTGAAGGCCGACTTGACGGCGCCTGGGAAGGAGACATGTTTCGAGTCTGGTCGCTGCGAGAGGGAGCTTGCGCATCGTATTGTTTGTGTCGCGGTGGTAAGAGGAGTGGGAGTAGGAGGAAGTCGCCGACGCTGGATCGCGGGGCTTATTACGTGCGATGGCAACGCCGAGGCGCGTCTGCCCGGGATACGCAGGCCTATCATCATTTTAACTTGCGAACTTGTATACAAGAAGCGATTCGCAAGAGATAATTACAGACGAAAAAGACAAATTCGCAATCAATTGAGTGTCGTGCAAGCAGAATTCCTAGAGAAAGGGACAGCTCAGGTACTGGGAGGCGGGCACAAGTGAGACGTCTACGGGAGCGACGTCACTTGTGCCGACGGAAAGCGACACAAACGCAGCGGGCGGGACAACTGCCCCTGTCAGCTAACAAGGGACTCAAGGGTAACCCTCAGCCAGCCAACTTCAATGCTTCACTTGTCGCACGGGGTCGCGCTAAATTCTTCTAATATTTCGAGAAATGAATAGTGAATGAGATAGCATGACCTTGTCACGCAAATTGAGGATACCTTCGCTGCAGACACTTGCTGACCTTGATGTTCAGATGCAGCGATGAGCCACAGGCCTCGTGAACGGTGAACCACACGGTTATGTCAACGCGGCGTATCTTTTGTGTTCCTGAAACTCCAATTGCAGTCAGTCCCTTCTAACCAAGAAACTATAGGGTCGCGAGAATTAGCGTGCTTCGACCTAGCCTTCACTGGCCTCGCCATGCACTTGGTATCTCGGTCTCGCTAACCTTGACACCCTCTTTCGGGAGGTCTTCGAGTCCTTTCTTCTTCCAGGCGGTTTGGACGAATGGGTGGCTACCGATGAGGTGGCTTATAAGGAAGTCGACTGGCCAAACGATGGAGGAACTCCGCGCTTCCTGTTGTTCTGAGTAGAGCAGCCACTTCGTGTCTGTTGGCCATCGGGTTGTTCCTGTGGCAAGAGCGGACACTCCTTGCAGGGTATTTCATACCTTGAAACGAATCCCTTCGTCTATAGCAAATACAGACGCGGCTCTTCCATTGTCTATTGACCAAATTGGAGAGATGAGTGAACCCCCAAATTTTATACGCGGGTCCGGTTTGTTTTGGAACATTCGTTGGCCGTTGCGATATTGACAGAGTGGAGTGAACTTCTCAATTCCTTAGCCAACAGGAATTGCATGGGTGAAGTAAAAGATCCAGGTCCTTCGGGTCCTTCAGGTGGTATAATCATCGACTCTTTGGCAAGTAATTGATAGAGCATATTGTGTTGTGTGCAATGTTGACAATGGGTTGGACTCGACAAGAGACACTTCAAGGAATTGCTGTGAGTTGCGACTTGCAAGCACATCAGGTGTTCGGGAACGGTGCGTTTCTTATCGCACAGCGCTGGGTAAAACTTGGCCAGATCGGGCACCGTATCGATGATGCGTTGTCTCCAATCACAGACGGCAGGGCACGCCTTCCGGCTGTACGCGTCCAGGGACCCAACCATTGTGACAGGGGTCTTAATGAGCTGGAGAGCCGCCTGCCGTAACGACTGAGATTGGGCCCGGCGCCTGAGAGAGGTGGGCCTGGGAGTTTCCTGCAGGAGTCCAGGCTGGCAAACCTAACGCACCGACCTCTCGCCGACCGCCGATGTTCTGCACTGTGGTGCACCGCCTTAAGTTAACAAGTTCGACCCGCACGGGAAAAGCATCCATCTCCAATCAATCCACATCCACCCGACAACTCCACCAGCCAGCCGGATATCGAGCCTGAGTTCACTGTTACTCATGATCGCCATCGCCCTCCATCGACCTTCCTATTTCTTGCCGTCCATCCCCATCGTCTGCGAGAAGCTTCTGTTTAACTTCTCTCTATGTGTGACCTAGCTTGTCCGTGTATTTAATTCTGTCGCCCTCAGCTGCCTCCATCCCATCTCCGTCTGGATACCCGCCCGCTCGCCTCATGGCGTAATCCATGGCAGAACGAAGCTCCGCAAACCCGCGCTCCGGATCGGCTCTCGCTCTCGATAACGATCAACCACCAGTGCGCCTGCCTCCGACGAATACCTCTCCTGCCTCGTCTGGCCCGTCCAACCCGTCCACGCCTTCCTCCGTCTCCCAGACCGCCGCTCTTGCCAGTGCTTCTTTGGCGTCCGCGTCCAAGTCCCCCTCATCCAGGTAGATACCCCTCGTCTCCTTTTTTGACCTTCAACTTTGAACTCGAAGCCTTGACCACCTCTGCCTGCCCGAGGTGTGCGTGTGTGGCCTCGTCGCTCCGTCTGGTCTTCCGATCCACGAACCGAGTCCACTCCTGCACCTCGCCTCTGAAAACCATCCATTACTTCCTCCCCCCGCCAAAGCTTGACACTGCAACAAACATCTTGCTCAAAAGTCAAACCCCCCATTCGTGCGCATCAGTAGTTGTCGTCGATTTGTTTTCTCTGTGTGGACGGCTTGTCACAACGCACAAAGTGCGAAAGCATTGCTCTGCCGCGAATTAAACATTTCGACGCTTTGGTGCCAACAGTTGCCCATTCACACCGTTCAAGGCTGCCGCACCAAACATCATAGTTCATTCACCTCCCTTGCAGCTCGATAACTCTGCATACACCTTCCCATCGTCTATAACAGCCTTGATTCTGCTCCTCTTCTTCATCGTCGGCCGCTCGTCTTTCTCGCAATAACTCCCATGACGAACCACGGCCACACATTTACTCATGTCGTCTAGAGTTACCCGCTCGTCCGCCCGTCAAGCAGCGCAGGCAGCTTCAGCAAACTCGACTGCTTCCGCTGCCTCTCCCGCCCCTCAAGCACCTCCATCCGATTTGCAGACCCCCGCGCAGGCGCCGAGTGCAAAGAAACGCAAAAAGAGTTCCGACACCAGTCCGCCAACAGCCACTGTAGAGACGCCTGTCGCAGCTCGACGATCCAAGAGACAGCGAGTGGCACAAGCTCCGCCGCAACCACCTCCAGCTCCCGTCCAAGCTCCGACACCGTCAACCACAACACGACGCAGGAAGGGCAAGGCTCCCGCCATTATGTCCACGCCAGAGTGAGTTGGCCTTTTGAGTTCAGGCTTATCCGTGAGCAGGGCACATGCTAACGGCACATGAAGAACCCCGGCAGGCCCTGCTAACCCCCCAGCAAACCCATCTTCAACATCGTCTAGCCGCCGTTCGAGTCGGAACAAGAAGGAAAAACAGGCGGATCAAGGTATGTTCCGAAATCTCTGCCCCAGCCAGCTGTGTTCGAGTCTTAGCCATAACCCTCCAAGAACTTCCAGCCCCATCCGCACCGGGCTCCAGCCGCCGGTCAAAACGGATATCCAATGATACACAAGATCAAGATGTAGTGATGGGTGGTACCGATGAACACGAGAAGGAGTCAACAGCTCCTCCGCCCCCACCACCGCCGCCTCCGGAGGATAATCCGCCTGACGATAGTGACGAGAATGATGACGATGATCACGACGACGATGACCACCATCGATACGACGGAGAGGATGACGACGATCCCTTTGGTGGCTTCGGTGGACACGGTGTGCATGGCCTTTCTAGCACACTACGGGCCTTGACTGGGATGGTCTCCGGCATGTCCGCAAGATTGAGAGAAATCTTGAACAACCTCCGTCAAAGGGATGATTCTACCATCCAGCTTGTTGCGCTGCAAGAGCTTTCCGAGATGCTCCTGGTGTCCAACGAAGATAACCTTTCGGGTCACTTTTCGCCCGATTCGTTTGTGAAAGAGTTGGTAACGTTGATGCAGCCAAACGAGGCCACGGGAGAGGAGAATCCAGAGATTATGCTGCTGGCATGCCGCTGCCTTGCCAACCTCATGGAGGCACTACCGGCAAGCACAGCTAACGTCGTCTATGGGGGAGCCGTCCCTGTCCTTTGCCAGAAGCTGCTTGAGATCTCGTTTATTGATCTTGCCGAACAGGCACTCAGCACTCTGGAGAAGATCTCGGTCGAGTACCCTACGAGCATTGTCCGCGAAGGCGGTTTGACTGCGTGCCTCTCCTACCTGGAGTTTTTTGCAACTAGCACCCAACGGGTTGCCGTCACCACGGCTGCAAACTGTTGCCGTAATATTCCAGAGGACTCTTTCCCTGTGATCCGCGACGTCATGCCCACACTTTTGAACGTTCTCGGAAGCAATGACCAGCGCGTCGTCGAGCAGGCCTCGCTTTGCGTGTCCCGCATTGTTGAGAGCTTCAAGTATCATCCCCAGAAACTGGAAGAGCTTGTAAGCGTTGACTTGCTGAAGGCCGTCCTTGGCCTGCTACTTCCAGGGACGACCAATCTTATTGGGCCGCATATTCACACTCAATTTCTTCGCGTGCTCGCCTTCACGGCTCGTGCGAGCCCCCGCCTCTCGGCCGATCTCTTCAAGCTTAATGTGGTCGAAACCCTTTACCAAATTCTCACTGGTGTTTCTCCTCCTAGCGGAACAGACGACCTAGCCTCTAAGCTAGACAGCGTGCTTATCATGCAAGCCCTGATCCACAGGCCGCGAGAGCAAATCATCGAGACACTGAACGTCATTTGCGAGCTTCTCCCCAGTCTGCCCAGGTCCGCAGATCCCGCCTCGGGAGACTTTGTCTCCATGAACTCGCCGGCGGAGCCTATCACCCCCTCTTCAGCTGGTACACGCAAGAAAACGTCGAACGAGAAGCGAGTGGAATTTTTGGACGGCTGCAAGGACGAAGTTCGGCGGTTCGCGCTGATTATTTTCCCGACTCTTACGGACGCTTTCTCCAGCACAGTCAACCTCGCCGTTCGCCAAAAGGTCTTGACTGCCCAGCTGAAGATGCTATCCAACCTGGAGCCAAGTATCCTATCCGAGGCTCTTAAGTCTGTGCCTTATGCATCTTTCCTGGCTTCGATTCTCTCCCAGCAGGACCATCTGTCACTAGTCATGTTTGCCCTGCAGGCAACAGAGCTATTGGCGAGCCGCTTAGGTCATATCTACCGCTATCAGCTCTATCGGGAAGGTGTTATTGCAGAGATCGAGAAGCTCTCTGTGGAGCCTGAGCCTGAGCCTGAGCCTGAGTCAAACCCTACCACCGCGAAAGACGCACCTGACCCGATCCTCGAGCCGGAGTCAGAACCAGCGCCTCAGATGGATGCTCTTGATACCGTGAGCCGGCGCACGCATCCCGCTCCTGCTGAGGTGGCCGAGCGCCAATTAGAGCATGAAGATGAGGATGCTGAGGATGAAGGGGGCGAAGACGAGGAAGATGACGATGATGAGCATTCACATCACGCTTCTGATGATGACGAGGACGAAGATGGGGACGAGGATGATGATGATGACGAAGAGGATCATGATCACGACCACGAGAATGACCATAACGAGTATGACGTTTCCGGGTCTACCGTGAGCTCGGAGGGCTCAACAATGTCGATCGATGGTCCTCCGCGTCACAGCATCGGAGATATGCCGTCCATGAAAGCGAGGATTGCCGAAGTGTCCAAGAGGTTTTTGGAAGTTCATGAGACGGAGAAGCAAGGAAAGGCAATGAAAAAGAAGGCCGTCAAGATTCTCGCGAACCTCTCAGCCCTAGCTGGGGAGATCGAGGATTACTATCTGCGTCGCACATCAGGAAACTTGGCAATTGAACGCGGCACGGATCTCTTCTCACGACTGGCCTCTTACTTCGATTCTGACGTATTGGAGAGCGTTACCAGTGCAGAACTCCTGGCATCTGGTGTTGTTCGGGTCCTCGAAGAGGTTTTCAGCAATCCCGACAAGCAACTGACCGCGGCAGCGCAGTCTGCGTTCCTTCAGGTATTTATGGGATACGCCGTCAAGTCGAAGCCCAAGACAGCCACAGCAGATTCTCCTACGACACCTCTCAGCGTCATGATCCATAAGCTGCAAGATTTGCTCAGCAGATCTGAGCACTTTGAAGTCCTCACGGTCTCCCATCATGCGTTTGACGGAAACCGGAGCAGCCCAGCAAACATGCTAGCGAGGCAGATCCGCCTGAGATTGGTGGCGGATGATGATTCAGATATTCCACGGCCTTACCGGAACATCATGGTATCGATTCACGCGATCACGACTTTCAAGTCGCTGGACGATTACCTGCGGCCCCGCATTAGTCTGTCGGAGCGGCCTCGTGCGCAACACCGTAGGGATGCTGTTTCCCGAGCTCTCGCTGCAATGGCTGGGTCAGGTCTTCCTCTGGCGGCCGCAGCTCGTCTGGCCGAGCGACCGATGCCACCGTCTGGCAATGCGACTCCAGCACCGCCGGTTCCCGCTTCATCACAACCTTCCAGCTCGCGATCGTCGCGAACTTCCAAGGCGAAGTCCAAGTCCCAGCTGGCGTCTGATACCGCACCGGCAACACCTGAGCCTTCGGCATCGAAAGATAAAGCGGGCTTACGTCGCTCAAGTCGTCGGCAAGCTGCACCGGAAGCTGCGCCCCCACATCCTCCCCCGGAGGAGGAAGATGATCTCGAGAACGCACTTGAGTGCGCGGACGAGAAGCAGTTATCTGATGACGAAGACATGGGTGAAGGTGAAGGTAGTGCCCTGAGCGTCTTGCGTGATCTCGACGAGGGAATGGACGACGCCCCAACGCCTGACCCATCAGCTGTCAACCTGGAGGTGGCCGCGGGTGGCAAGATCACCGCCCGCAAGGAAGATGGAACTCGGGTACCTACGCCGTCCCAAGGACGCTCGGGCAGCCAGCTACTCAGCCGGACCAGTGCCTTGACTGCGGCGCTGCAAAGCACGCCAACTCCTACGACTTCGTCGCGGCCGATGTCATATGCTGGTGCTGTTCAAGCCATCCCTCAGGACTGGCACATTGAGTTTAGCCTCAACGGAAAAGTGATCCCCAACGAAACAACAATCTATCGTGCCGTTCACGGCTCTGCTGCCACGTCTGACGATCACCTTGCTCGGAATGTCTTCCAGGCAGTGCATCCCATCAAGTTCAAGCGTGTCCCGGGCCCTCCTCCGGTCGAACCTATCGCGTTTGCCTCCTCGTTCGATGCATCGCTGGAAACCGAGGAAGGTGGCATACCTGGATCACTGGCAAAGCACCCAACCACGGCATCCATTCTCCGCCTGCTCAAGAAACTCCATGATCTGAACGCCAATATTGACGATGTTCTCGTCGAGAACAAGGAGACTATCAAGCTCAACGTGGAGCCATTGTCGCAGTTCGTCAATACAAAACTCACAGCCAAACTCAATCGTCAGCTCGAGGAGCCTCTTATCGTAGCTAGCAACTGCCTCCCAAGCTGGAGTGAGGATTTGGCAAGGTTGTACCCCTTTCTGTTCCCCTTCGAGACGCGCCATCTCTTCCTGCAGTCTACATCTTTTGGCTATGCTAGGTCTATGAGTCGTTGGCAGAACGCCCAGTCTCAGGAGGAGAATCGCCGCGATCGTCGTGATGAGCGGCAGTTCCTTGGACGCTTGCAAAGGCAGAAAGTCCGCATCTCGCGGTCTAAGATTCTCGAGTCGGCCGTCAAGGTTATGGAGCTATATGGAGCTTCCCAGAGCATTCTTGAAGTCGAGTACTTTGAAGAGGTCGGAACAGGTCTCGGCCCTACCCTTGAATTCTACTCGACTGTATCCAAGGAGTTTTCTAAGAAGAAGCTTAAGCTTTGGAGGGACAATGATCCAAACGGAGACGACGAGTTTGTCTCTGGTCCAAATGGGCTATTCCCCCGACCGGTGAGCGACGAGTTCTCCACCTCTGAAGAGGGTGAGAAGATTCTTCAACTCTTCAAGGTCTTGGGCAAGTTCGTTGCTCGTTCCATGATTGACTCCCGCATCATTGACATCAACTTCAACCCTATCTTCTTCCGCATTGGCGACGAGTCTACTGCTGTGCGCCCGTCTCTTGGCGCGATCAAGTCCGTTGACCCCGTCATCGCAAGGTCGCTGATGACGATCAAGAAATTTTCACTAGCCAAGAAGATGATTGATGAAGATCCGACTCGCAGTGCAGCTCAAAAGGTCGCAGATACTGAATACATCACAATTGACAAAATCAAACTTGATGACCTCTATCTCGACTTCACCTTGCCTGGATATCCTGAGATTGAGCTCATCCCCAACGGCTCACAGACGAGACTTACGATTGATAATGTTGATTTGTATCTGGAGAAGGTTATCGACATGACGCTAGGCAGCGGTGTCCGTCGACAGATCACTGCATTCCAGACCGGCTTCTCCCAGGTGTTCCCCTATTCAGCCCTCAGTGCCTTTACCCCTGATGAGCTATGCACGCTCTTTGGACGAGTCGAGGAGGACTGGTCTCTTGAAAGTGAGTATGATTACTTGATCTTTGGCTGAACACATGCTAACCCTGCATGCTTGCTAGCTCTCATGGACTCGGTCAAGGCAGACCATGGATACAACATGGACAGCAAGAGCGTCAGGAACTTGTTGCAGGCAATGAGCGAGCTGACACCGTCGGAGCGCCGCGACTTTCTGCAGTTCACAACGGGAAGTCCGAAGCTCCCTATTGGTGGTAAGTGTCATCGCTTCTCCACGCCAGCATCGAAAGACAACTCTAACCTGGATGAAACAGGTTTCCGAAGCTTGACTCCAATGTTTACAGTGGTCTGCAAGCCGAGCGAGGCGCCGTACACGTCGGACGATTACCTTCCCAGTGTCATGACGTGCGTCAATTACCTGAAGTTGCCTGACTACTCGGACTTCAATACCTTGCGGAAGCAGTTGTTTACTGCCATCAAGGAAGGCCAAGGCGCATTCCACTTGTCGTAGACCAGACATATAAGACTGACCAAATTCAGACGGTTGGTGGACGATTGTTGTTTCAGTTTCGGTATTTATTTCTAATCGGTTTGGCCCCGAAAATCCCCCTGGTTGCCTGAGAAGCCCAGCGCGAATGATGGGAACCCAATTACGCGTCATGTCAATCAACGAGTTTGGGCAAAGAACGCATGGACGGCATGGTACGGGACAGCATTGGGGGGAAACGGGGGAGATGCGGCATTCCATGATTTTTTTTCTGTCTTGATTCCCGGTCTACTTCCTTTTGCATTCGTGGGGATGGGGTCGACATGGTTACGCATGGTGAAAAGCAGAGGGGCATTTGCCTTTCCTGACAGACGATAATGGCGTTCCACTTTTAGCCCCTGTTATTCTGGTCGGCGACCAGAAATGAGGGCTTTGCGAATAGAGGCAATAAGCTACTGCCCTCGTTTCTTGGGCGGTTTGCGTTAGGAGGAAGGAAGTCTGCGGAAGGTACTAACCGACTATATTCACCTAGTTAGCAGCAAGTGAAAGAGGACAAAGGAGAGGGGCTGGGAGAGCCTTTAATTGGTCATATCGTCCGTGGTTCTGGAAGAAGTGAAGCGAAAGGATTATAACGGGCGCGATTGATGGGATGTGTTTTTATATTTTAGGTTTCCTTCTGCTTTCGTTTTTTGCCTTTATTACCCGAGCAGATAGATTGGCAGAAAATGTTTACTTGCTGTTTATATTTATATACCTACCTTGTTGCAGTTGCAGTGATGTTTGTTAATTACCCTATCTGGAAATGTTGGAGTTGAATGCCTAGGCTGGGCTCTCCACTGAAGGACGTCACAGAGATTCACATTGGAGAAAGTCTGGGGAACTCCAGTAGCGTCGTCCGTGCACTTTGCAGGGACCCCCGCGCGAGGATTTTAATTGATGGAGCGTGGCCCGCGGCGAAGCGCGGCGGACTGCCCCACTTTACCGTAGCGCGTCGACGCGAACTCACCATCGAAGCATCAGGGTGTCATAGACCGAACCTAACATTTCTGGTCCTTACCAGGTACCTACCTGATCTTTCAGCTTGCACTCCCCGGAAAGAGTGCAAGTACACCACACAACATCAGCTCTGTCCGATATACACGGACTCTGTACGCTGCACACATACATACAAAATGGCGCCTCAAACGAGACGAGCGCAGCAACTTCAAGCCAACGCGTCCGCATCCGCATCCGCATCAGCATCAGCAGCTTCCGGTTCGACGACTGCCTCTAAAACGTACCATTCGTCACCTGGTCTTCCGCAACAGGTGCATTTCCCCGGCCGACGGAGAATTGTCAGAACATATGGCGGACGGTCGCGAAGAAGAACGGTATCGCCGAAAACCGCGCTGAAACAGCAGACTGTGACGCAGATGGATTTCGTTAAGCAAGCTGCTGCTGCTGAGGAGGAAGAGGGGGAGGAAGAGGAGGATGGTCTGTTGCTGCGCGACGTCTACGAAGTTGACGACGACGACGAACCGACCACCACCGCAACCAAAAAAGAGGCAGGACAGAAACAGAAACGTACTACTACTGGTAATAAGAACAGGAGAAAGATGATGGGTGATACGCCTGACCTCAAGTCGTCATCATCGTTTTATACACAGACGCTTACGCAGTTTCTTTCGACGACGAGCCATCATAAACAAGAGGAGGAAGATGATTTGTTGGTGCAGATAAAAGTTTCGGAGGACGACGACGATGATGATGATGATGATGATGATGATGAGGAGGAGGAGGAGGAGGAGGACGCATTAGCAGTCTCTGTCAAACAGGGGAGTAGTAGTAGTGCCACGGCTAAGAGAAGGAAACAAGAACAAGATGACGAAAAGGAGGACAGAGACAGGGGAGTCTCGCTTATTCCGCAAACCCCGAGTGCGAAGAGGATAAAAGTTGATTTGGATGAGGTCCCCTCTTCGCAGCCGAGTCCGTACACCCCGATGCTGGAACGGTACGGCGCGCCGGACGTTGCCCAACGCTCGCCTCTGAAGGAAAGGTCGACGAATGTCGATGCGCCAACGTCGACGGTGGAGAGCGTCACTGTCACGGCGAAACGGCCGAGGAATATGGTTATTCAGGATTCATATAGTCCGGGCAGTGCGGCGAGGTTTTCGTCGGTGCCGCCGCAGTCTTCGCCTCTCAAGAAGGAGGTGGAGACGACGCCGTTGAGAAGAAGGGAGCCGCTTGCTGAGTTGCCAGTGGCGAGCTTGGAGCTTCCTGGGGAAGATGTTAGTACTCCGACTGGACGGCAGCGAAGGGGTTATGTTGAGATTCCTGACTCGGATGACGATTTTGACGCGTTTTCGCCGCTCAAGGTTAGGTCGTCGGCTCAGAGGACGCCGCTGCGGCGAATGCAGTTGTTGCAGCAGCAGGAGGAGGATGTGGTTATCAGAGAGGATACGGCTTCTCCTCTTGGTGCGAGGTCGATACCGCGCAGGAGTCCGGAAATGTCTTTGGGCGAGGTGGTAGACAACGGATTTGAGGAGGAAGCCGCCGATGAGTTACCTTCTCTAAACCCTCAAATACCCGTTGTGGCTGCTCCGCCTGCATTAAATGAAGACGAGGCGGTAAGTACTGCTAGCGAGGGAGAGGAGGACGATGACGAACCTCCTGGCACGCCAACACCGACTGTGCGAAGGGTCCAGATTGAGCTGCCTCCATCGAGTGCTGCAGAGGAAGAAGTCTTGGAGGAAACTCCGAGAAAATTACCAGCAGCAAAGAAATCCTCTCCAATCCTGCCGCGACATAATACTCTCCAGACGATCACGCAACGGAACACCCAGCGCAACACCCAGCGTCATACCCAGACGCTTATCCAGCCGAGAAATACTCAACAGCGCTTCACCCAAGCCAACAAATCCCAGCGCTACAGCCAAGCCTTCGAGAGCCAGCGCGTGCCCTTGGAAGTCATCCGTACCCTCGGCCCACAGACTGACCGTTCGGATATCCTGGTGGCCGTGCATCCGGAACCGGCACAAGAGATCGTCAACGGAACAAAGGACCACGAGTTCAGGCCGTACAAATTCCCGCCGCAGGTGTTGCGCTGCTGGATTTATGTCACCCGTCCCGTGGGTGAGGTCAGATACATGGCGACGCTCGGGCCGGCGAAGGAGGCGGGCGAGATCAACAGCCAGACCGGCGTGGGGAACGCAGAGTTCAACGCCGGGAACTTGCCCAGGAACCAGAAGTTTGCCCATGAGTTGGTTCAGGTGTACGAGCTGAACAACCCCGTGCCGCTGGCGGAGATGAAAGACAACGGACTGGGAGATGGCTCGCCGCAGAAGTACAGGTATATACCGCCTGCGGTGGTGGGGCAGCTTTTGGGGAACTTGAGGTGTGCTTTGTTTGCTGAGGGAGACGAAGAGGAAGAGGATGTGACGATTTCGCAGGAGTTGGAGGAGCAGATACGGAGTGATATTATTGGTTCTACGCAGATGGTGTCGCCTTTGGCTTCTTCGTCCGATGGGCTGGTTCAAGAGGAGGAGGAAGAGGAAGAGGAAGAGGAAGAGGAAGAGGAAGATGTTATACCTGCCAGTCAGGATGATGAAGACGTTTTGCGGACTGTTATTACCAAGCGTACGACTCTTACGACCGCCACACCAGTTCTTCCTAAGAAGGCTGTCGCGACGACGACGCCAACGACTATTACACGCCAACGAGATGGGGATAGTAGCACGTTTGCTCGTCCTGCCCTCCCGGCGCAACCCCATTCTGGCGGCCCAAGAAGGCGCGCCGGTCTTCGCAGTCAGCAGGTATCACAACAACATAACAATAACAACATGGTCAGACCATCGCAGGCTACCACGGCAAGCGAAGTTTCAAGTCCGGATACGCAGCTTTTGCTCCAGCAGTCGCAAGGGTCAAGTTTTCCTAGACCGCTGCCGCCTGCGTTCCATCATCAGTCGTCTAGTGTTCCGGAGATTATAGGATCCGGGACGCTTTATCACGGGGACGATGATGATGAGGGAAGTAGTAGTCCGCTTCCGTTGCAAGACTTACAAGAGCAGGAGCAAGAAGAGTCAACGCAGGAGAGGATACATAGGATGGTTATGCAGGATAGTTTATTGGTGGATGATCATGTGAGGCGGCCGCCTCCACCTGTTGTTTGGGATTCGGATGATGAGATCTGATCTGAGAATGGTGTTTGCTTTTGCCTTGATAGTATAGGCGGGTTGGGGTTGGTGGTGTGCCATATTGAGCTGCTGGAGGCATTTGTTATGGATGGATTGCTTTTGTTTGGAGCATACACACATGGTCTTGTGAGTGTTATTGTTCGCTACCTAGGTGGGATTTGTTACGGGTGTTTATGATGGCGGTCATTCGGTCACTTATTTCTGGGAGGGTCCTAGATATTATACGGGACAGGCACAGCGGTTTATCAAAGGGAAATGAACGCAAGCATTTATAGAGTTTTGTTCTTGGTTTTTTTTAAGAAACAGATTGAGTGGGAATCAAGACGGTTTTATGGTAATTACCTGGTATTATATGATTATATGTACAATCTGAGGGTTTTGGTCTGTACCTATGAAACACATGCAAAATGCAAGAGTGATCATCAATCGAGGTATGTGGTCCTGGCAGTGTGTGAAACGTTGGGTGTCCAAGGTTCCGAGAGTCACATTCATGTTCAAGAGCAATGTTGACATGGATGATAGGCCCTTCTGAAAATATTTATAACATTTTCTCGTCAATTTAGCTCTAAGCTAAATTCTCCGATTTAGAAATATAACGACGAAATTCCTCGGAATTGACACCCGCAAGTTGTGTAACTTGAAGTTCCCAGTGAAAGGCGGGTGATTCCGAGCTGCGGAAACAAACCTGGAGCCAGGTTGTAACCGTACCGCACGGGCCACCATGCTTCCAGTTGCATGTCATTCAAGTTCAATCCAGTCTCCACAGGCCACGGTCCACGGGCCACGCCTCCATTTCGACTTCTCAGCGTTCCGAGTACGGGTTAGGGGCAAAACCAAGCCTTACCCAACTCCACATAGCATCTCTCACTGCCATTGCTCTCCAGAGCTTCTTCAGGTCACCATCGAGCCAACCCAACGCCGCCCATCGCTGATCCCATTCGCATAATACCTCGCAACTTGCAGCGCCTTATACTCCCAAGATTGACTATCGTCCGGATACCGAATCGAGAAAACTCCTTGCCGTGCCCCGATTCCGCTTCCGCACCGACACCTGATCCGAATCCGAGTCGACATGTCACATTGCTTTCGCGACTCGCGACATCTCCCTTGACCTGACGTCGTTCATGAAACGCGCACTTCAGCCTCCGGTTAGGTTGACGGGAGCGCTCCACCACGGCTGGCGTCATGTCGATGACCAACGGCCGCGAGATGAGCAGGGCGGAGAGGTTCGAGGACGAGAAAAGGAGGATAATTGAGAGCTGCTTTACCAAAAGGGATGACGACGGTTCCAGTAAGCCCGGTCCTCCTTGCCCTCTGCTTCCTTCTGGCTCGACCACCGCTAACCACTGACTGCTTGTCTACAGCCCTCGAGACATACATAACGCATATACGAATCACAGAGTATTCAACACACCCGACACAGCCTCCACCCCCCTCGGGGAGGACACCCCAGTCCGAGAAACCGCGCGTCATCATCGTCGCCGTACGCAAGTCAGGCCGCGTACGTCTGCACAAGTCGAAAGAGAACCCCAACGGCACATATTCAATTGGAAAGACATGGTTCCTCGACGATCTCTCGGCGATTGAGTCCTTTACGAGCCCGACCGCGAACCAGAACTTTCAGGAATGGGCAGGTGATGTGGGCTTCGTCGTCACCTTGGGCAAGCCGTACTACTGGCAGGCCCAGACCGACAAGGAGAAGAAATTTTTCATTGCGAGTCTGATTAAAATTTTTAGCAAGTATACCGGCGGACGGACGCCAAACCTTACCGGATTCGACCAGCGCGAACTCGACCAGGTGTTGGGTGGCGCGCAGGCACCCCGACGACAGGAAAGGCCCCCGCCCCCCAGGCCCACCGCTCCCGAGACTGCCCCTAGTAGCGGCAACGTCTCCATCTCGTCCGGGTACAATGGAACCCTCAGCACGACCCAGACTCCGACAGCCCCCAACTTTCCCGACCGAATACCCTCCCGCAGCCCGTTGGTTCCGCAAAATGGAAGACAGTCTCCGGCGCGTAGCGTCGAGTCCGGTCGACAGTCGAACGACCAACCGTCGTTGCGGAGGTTGGCCTCAAACAACCAAAGCCAGGACTCGGTGGCTACGTCATTGGTGGCAAGGAGCGAGGATGCGAATAGTCTCAGGCCCAGGTCAAGGAACGGTGCCAACGGGCCCGCAAGCTATGGCGCACCTGTACCTATGCCTGTCCCTGTACCGGCTCCACAGCCACAGTTGCCGGCTGGGGAGAAACCGCCAGAGAGGAAACGGCCTCCTATGGATCCTCTACGTCCGCAACAGGCTGACAGAGACTTGGTCCCAGCGCCACTGATGAGTCCCGGAATGCGTCGGGAGCCGATGGTCCCTCCTCGAAGTATGTCCCGAGTGTCAGCGCGCAAGAACTCGACAAGTAGGCGGCCTGAACCGGTAGCATTAGGAGACCAATTTGGGGGGCAGGATGACAACACCAAGTCGGATGCCCCTGGCGGGTTACCAAGTCCGTCGGCGGGAACGCCTGTTTCTCTCAACTCAACCATGTCCCCGCCTATTAGCGCCGACACTCCGGCAGAGTCTCCCGTGGAGCCTGAGGACAACCGGCCAGGTCTTGTACCCATGATCAAGTCGAAGAAGTCTCGGGGAGAGATTGCGGGAGCTATCTGGAAAGCGGCGGCGGCGGCGACTGCCTTTAAGCCGAGGCCGGGAGGTGCGGCAGAGCGGTTAAGACAGGGTCAACCCAAGAGTAACGACGGGCCTGACGGCATTACTAGCGTGGTCCCGGCACCGCCGAGACCGATATCCTCACACAAGTCGCCAGAGCCTACTCCGGTTCCTGCGCCGGAACAGCGGCCCAAGATAGAAGAGAGAGGCTCAACGCCGGGCATCCCCGAGGTTAAAGTTACGGTGCCGAATGCCGGAAGTAGACCAAACAGTCTTCAGTCGTCTCTTAAGGAGAAGAAGGCGGAAGAAGCGGCTCTGGAGGAGGAATCTCGCCGGTCGGTTGTGTCTGGAAATGATAGCAAGTATCTGGCCACGCTTGGCATAGATCCTTCCATCTTGGACACCAGGACAGCTGAGTTTGCTAAGTGGTTAGATTACTTTGGCTGGGTCCCGGGTGAGCAGATGAGAGCGCGGAATTTCGACGAAATGCGGGCCGACCTTGACCGGGAACTGAATAAAGCTCAGGCAGGGGGCTGGCTGGCTCGCTTCCAGGAAGAAGACGAGAGGGTAGAGGGGATCAAGAAGGGGATTGATCTGGCCATTGACGAGTGCGATGAACTTGATAACCTCCTGACGTTGTACAGTGTCGAGTTATCTGTATGTCATTTTCTCCCATCAATCCTCGTTGTTTCAGTTTTACTTAACATGGTTTTAACAGACTCTCTCGGACGATATTGCGTACATTGAAGCACAAGGGCAAGGTCTTCAGGTGCAGACCGCCAATCAGAAGCTGCTGAAGAAGGAACTCGAGTCTCTACTGCAGACATGTGCCATCAGCGAGGCGGATCTCGAGGCTCTCAGGGTTGCCCCTCTCGAAAGCGCATCCGGTATTGAAGAAATCGAGTCCGCCCTGGTGACGCTCTACAAGGCGATGATCAAGATCGACCCGGCGATGGGTAACGGCGAGTCACGGAAGAGCGAAGACGAAAGTGGCGAGTCTCTCGGGCTGAACGAAAATTACGGTAAAATGCGCATTGTCCAGGAAAAGAAGGAGATGTACGTGGCGGAAAGTTCGCAATTCATGCAGAGGCTAGTATCGTTCATGGAGAGGCGATTCTACGAAGCCGCCCAGGCGACCAAGATGGCGCTGGACGGCGCATTGTCCAAGAAGGTCGACCCGCGCAACCACGAGGCCGGCAGAGACATGTTGTGGATGTACAGCCCGCTCATCCTTTTCGCGAGAGACGTCGATTTGGATAACTGGAACAGCATCGTCCAGATTTACCAAGACGTCAGCCACCCGATCTACAAGGCCGAGTTCAAGGAAGCCATGGACGCGTGGAAGAAGAATGCGCGAAAGACGACGGGCGAAGAAAACGAGATCCTATTCACGTCACAGCAGGAAAAGAAGGAGGAGGGACTTGCGACGACGGCCCGCAAGCTTACTGTCAAGCGAAGTCAGACTTTGGCGAGGAGTCTGCGGTCACCGCTCGGCGACGGGAGCAGTCGTTTGAACTTGGCGGACAAGACGCCCGATGGCCGGGCGCTTCCCTACGAGGTGTACGCGGGTGTGCTGGACGATCTCCTGCCGCTGGTGGAGATGGAACAGAACTTTGTGGTCGATTTCTTCCACGCGACGACGCTTGAGCAGGCCGACTTTCCGGATCTGGTGGCCGCGTCGCGCCCTCGCGACCGTCGCGGTGGTGATCTGAAGCGGCATCGGCTGATGGAGCCGGACCGTGAGCTGGCGCGCAGGGTCACCCGCGCGATGGAGGTGATATTCCATGATTTGGAGCAGAAACTCCAGCAGCTGATGGACTGGGTGTTGAATATGGATCCACTGTAAGTTTTCACGGTTTGGTTTGATTGGGGTAATCATGGTTTACTGACAAAATGAACAAATACAGACAAGGCGTTGGCGTGCTCGCAACGCTGGAGCGCAAGATGGCTGACATAGGCCAGTCGAACCAGGACTACCTCAACAACATGCTGCAGAAACTGCACGGCAACCTCGAATCTAAGTTCAAAAAGTTTGTCGACGACCAGGTCCGCGCGATCGAGGAGACCAAGGTCAAGATCAAGAAGCGCAAGGGCGTCATCCACTTCATGCGCATCTTCCCGCAGTTCTCGACCGCGGTCGAAAACATGCTCGCGGGCGTGGACTCGACGCTTTCTGTCAGACGCATGGTCGATCGCGAGTATGACCGCATCCTCAAGAGCATGTTCGACTCGCTCAAGGTCATTGCGCGCGAAAATCCCGGCGCCATGGTAGCCGCCGCCGGCGGCGCAACGATTGCGTCGTCGTCGGCGGGTACCAACTCGGCCGATCCCGAAGATAAGGAAGCGCTCAACTTCCACATTTTGCTGATTGAAAACATGAATCATTATCTTGAGGAGGTGGATAATCCGCGCGGGCTCGAGGTCCTGGATGGCTGGAAGGAGGCCGCACAGCAGGAGATGGCCGAGCACATGGGTCTGTATCTGAACGCCGTTATGCGGCGCCCGCTTGGCAAGTTGCTTGAATACCTCGAAAATATCGAGGCGCAGCTCGCGAGCAGCAAGAGCCCGAGTACGGTGGCTGCGCAGCCGAGCAATTCCAAGACCACGTTCAATAAGGTGCTGGGCGGGTACGATGCCAAAGAGGTTAGGAAGGGCATCGAGACTTTAAGAAAACGGGTGGAAAAGCATTTTGGGGATAACGGAGAGGAGGACCATTCTGGTGGTGCGCAGGGGGGCAAGGGACTGGTCATGAGGGTGCTGAGGGAGTGCGAGCGGTTTTATGGCGATGTGGAGATTAGGATTGGAGCTATCACAACAGATGTTTATGGGGGTGATGTGCTTTTTGAGTGGCCCAGGGCGGAGGTCAAGAGTGCGTTTGTGGCGGCTATGGGGAGGTGATGGCTAACTGTTGGCGTGTATTACATGTGGTATTTAGGGGGTTTGAGTGTTAGGAAGCAAAGCAAAGCAAATACGAGACATCTTTCTCTTTTTGTTTATATAATATTTTTATTCTATTTGGTTCTTGGTCTTTGTTGTTCATTCTCTTTCTGTATGGTGTGTGCGTATGTATGTTTGCGACTTTGTGTGTGACATGATTGGGACTGGGCTAGACTGCATTGTACATGGACATAAATATTCTGTCACGTTCTGGTACACTTACCAACTAGGAAGGATGTCGACAGTGTTCTTGGTTAGATACGGTAGATAGGTCTGTCGCTTATTGCATACATTGCGATTTTGGTTAGGTATACAAAAGCCCTATGATACTTGGATACATTATATATTTGCTAAACAAATACCCCAAACCCATTTCCAACCCTCTCCTTCTTTCCCTCCCAACGAGCAAGCATGAACGGAGACAATATAGATTAACCTCCTCTGTCCAAACCATCATACGCTCGCTCAAGAAGCCGGTCGAAGTCAGATACCTAATCTACGTACATCCCGTCACTAACACCACCATCGCCACCACCGATGCCTTGCTGCTGGTGGTTCAGAGGGTGCTGCATCATGCCGCCAATATTGCTATTACTATTATTATACACGTT
Source organism: Apodospora peruviana (assembly GCA_033439685.1). Taxonomy (NCBI): domain Eukaryota; kingdom Fungi; phylum Ascomycota; class Sordariomycetes; order Sordariales; family Lasiosphaeriaceae; genus Apodospora; species Apodospora peruviana. The sequence goes on along the minus strand of JAUEDM010000005.1, from coordinate 1,054,116 downwards.
ATTCATATGGTGTTGTTGATGGCTAGTTCTGCAGCTGGTGTTCCGCGCCGCCACGCTGCTCACCGACCTGTTGATGTTGTTCATGTTCCCGCGTTGTGCTGTGGCATTCCCATGCGTTGCACTCCTGCTGCCGGTGGTAGCGTTGTTGCCTTGCATCGAGAACCCGCCACGTGTGCGGGCCACATCAAGTTGGTTTGTCTGTTGAGGTTGCTGCTGAGGTAATGTGAGCTGAAGCTGTTGTTGTTGTTGCTGCTGCTGCTGTTGTTGTTGTTGTTGTTGTTGTTGTTGTTGTTGTTGTTGTTGTTGTTGTGCGACCATTGCAGGCGTTAGGACAGGGCGGTAGCCAACGCCAGTATTATGCATGTTATAGTCGATGTCGGCATCCGCATCAGCATCCGAGTCTTCGTCCGCATCTTCATCCGCGTCAGCGTCAGCGTCGGCATCAGCATCACTCATCTCTTCATCCGAGGAAGAAGAGTCCTCTTCAGCCTCTGCGCCGGCAGATACCGCAGGAGTCTTGTTATTGTCTGTTGCATGACCACTCGCAGCTTGCTGAACTCCAGCAGCCGGTGTGTTGGCTGCGTTTGTCGCCACGGCTGATGCGAGTGATGCAGCGAAGTCCGGGTGCATCGGCGCTCGCGGCTGGCAAGCTTGTTGGCCCTGATGGGTCATGCCAGCAGCATCTCTCACATTGTTGATCCCTACCGCCGCCGTCCCAGAGGCTGATTCACCTGTTTCGATCCTTGTAAGGGACCTCTGAGCTTGCATGCCGGTGCTTGCCGAGCGAGATGCCCGCTCGGCCACGATCACGGTCTTCCACCGATCCATGGCTGCCGAGACAACGGTGTTGAGGTCGGAATGGCGATCCGTCAAGCTTAGGCCAACGGCCTTCTTGTTGTGCACCACTGCCTCCTCGGCCAAGTAGCTTATCATCTTTTCCTCTATAGGGATCGTTGTCGGCGACAGGATTCTGAACTCGCGGGGCTGTTGCAAGCGGTTGAGGTCCTTGATCTGCGATCTAAGGTTCGCGTTCTCCTGGCGCAAGCTGTGCCGCTCCTCTTTGAACTTGTCTGCTTCCTTCTGTCTTTTCCCGATATTCCGCGCCATTTCCAACCTCCAAAGGTGCTCCCGCTGCCCATCAGGGAGGCTGCTCCAGGCACTGTACGTGGTCAATATATGATCGTTCACTTTCTTCTCCAGGGCTTCGGCCGCTTTCTCAGCCTTGCGCACAGCATCCTTGCTATGAGGTTTGGAGACCTGATCCGTAAGTGGGTATGGCAGATCTTCGTGGAAAGCAGTCGTCACCGCACGACAGCTGACCTTCCACTTCCCAAACTCTTCCTGGAAATACGCCCTCAGTGCATCGAGTTGCATCTGGTCGGGTGGTTCTATCGACCATGACGTTGAAGTTGGGTACGGGGTGGCAGAGAATAGCGTCGGGGGCATATCGAGACACTGGAGGGTCAATGCGGGGAAGTCGAATGAGAGAGGATCGAATTCGAACGGCATCTTGTTTATGTCAATGTACTGCCTGTAGAGTGAACGTTAGCAGGACCACCAATGAGGACAGCGATGATGTATGTTGAAAACACCTACTTGGCAGCCCTGAACGAGCCGATCAGCTCCCGCAGCGCCAGCTCAGCTGCCCTCGCAGTATCTTGGGCATCCTGGACGCGTTGGTCGGTGTCAAACTGCTGCTTCATCGTCCTCGTCGGCTGCCGGCTTCCAGCAAGCTGGGGAGTTGGGGGAGGTCTCGCAGCCTCCGGGTACGCATTCCCCTTACTAGGCGACTCGCCCTCTTCCGGATGCCTGATCGCAATATTATTGATGACCCCGGTAGCCTGCCAAGGAGTCTTGAACGGAAAATCTCTCCCAAAAACCGTCTTGGCCGTCTGTTGAGGTCCTTTCACGGACACGGGTGACTTGAAGACGGAAGATTGGGCATCTTCAGAACCTGGGCTTTGTATGTTTGGTGCAATCGGCGTCACCACTGACGCCGATGTCCCTCGACGAGATGCACGTCGATCAGATAACGAACCCCTCGGATGCCTCCTTGTAATGTTGCCCCTAAGTCTCTTGATGGCATCCACATCGTGTATGCCATCGGCCGGCTTCGGGTTCTTTTCCTTTATGTAGAGGTCCAGATGCCGGCCGAGTGACGAGGAGGTAAAGGCTTGGTAGCAGTACGGACATTTCTTGTCCTTGGGGGCCTTGGGCGTGTTCGAGTCGACGGAAATGGCAGATGAGTCGGCCATGCTGTCTGCGGTGAAGCTCGAGTTGGACGGGCCGGGTCACGACCGGATGGACGGTGGGGTGGAGGACAAGGAAGTCGGATCGGGACGGTCTCCAGGAACCCCAGTGCTCGATTCCGGCCTCTGGGTTGAGCAATTGCTCCTACCGAGGAGTATTGCCATAGAGAACCGGCCAGGAAAGGACTTGCTGGAGGTGGAGGCCTTTAAAAAGCAACTTGAGCTTTTTTTGTTCCTCCCTCCCGTTTTTGAAGGTATCCTGGTGCTTTCTTTTTGTTCCCCTTTCCTGTCTATAGACTAGTCCGAGGTGCATTCCCCGGCAAAGGCAGGTGAAGGGACAGGGGTTCCAGGGCAGCTTGGGACTTTTTTTTTCAATATTTTCTTTTTTCTCAACGCTGAAGCTGGGGTTGCAAAGAAGTGCATGCGACTTCTGCAGCCAGAGCCGGGGTAAGAGAAAAGGAGGGAGAGTGGGAAAACAACCGCGAGGCAGGCGAATGGAATCCTAAATCAAATTTGCAGGTCGTATCTGCGAGGTATCAAGGTCTGAGGGAGGTGCTTCTTAGGTTTCCCAAGAGGGACGACTGAACTGTTAATTTTTGCTGGGTTCTCTTTTTTTGAAGTTGAGGGTGCCCGCTTGAGACGTCCTCGGCCGCGGTGCCTTCCTTCCCAGGCCTCGGGACCCAGATCTTTCCGGTGGGTTGCATAAAAGGTACCTCCACTCAGGTCGTTCGTGCCTTCTCAGACAAAGCTGAGAGCTGAACTGGAAGGTACAGTCCCAGCATCTGCATGCTGTATGGACAGTGTAAGTCCAGAAATTGGTGGTTGAGGCCGGTGTAAGGGGTTCAATGATGTGGTCATTAATTAACAGCCAAGAAATCGATCTCAGGGAGAGTTTCCTGGGGGCTGTGCAGTTCAACAGACAACAGCTCGACCAAGCCAGCTAATTCGCTGTTCAATGGCACAACAGCGAGGCACTATCCCAAAGACGCCCTTCTCGAAACCGCGGAACAGCCCGGCGCGGCTCACTTGTTTGTTCCGTCATTCGGTTAGCGCTGATCTGATCGCCCGCCAGACGCCTACTGGTAGTGGTGTGGCGTACTTTTAGCGTGCAAGGGGGTGGAAGGGATGGGATTTCGTGGGATTTGCTCTTTTGACAATCCCAGCGCGTCCAACTTCAGAAATTTGATATCCAACTGGACGTGTTCGTTCGCGACAGAGACAATAATTATGTCTTCGTTACATCATTCAGTCCCGATTGCCCAGCATGCGTATCCGTCTGCACCATTGTAGGGAATACGGAATACATGGGCCCAATCATGATCTAGCTGCAGTGAGGCAGGTCGGCTACCAAATGTAGCGGCGTTGATTTACCTTAGGTACCATGGGTTCAATGGTAAAAGCATTTGCACGGCGAAGACACTTGTCCCGATTCCTCCGCCATGACTTGTTTTACTGGCCATCCACTGGAGCACTGTTTCTTGTCGGGGACCTCGAGTGCGTGAATAGACATGTCCTCTGACGCGTCTGTTGGGCGAAGACCGGGGTTTTCATTGAAAATCCTACATACTGTACACACCAGTTGGCACACACCAACACCTGTCAAATATATCACTGCCAACCCCTTTTTCTGTGCATCAGATTCTTATTATCCTCTGCAGCCTTCTTCTCGACACTCACTCAGGGCAGGATATCTGACGGTCCAAATTTGCTTCGTCATTTATATTGCGCGTAATTTTTCTCTAACGTTTTTACGAATGCGGAGGAACCTCGACCAATTTGGGCAATCCCACTCCGGTGCAGACAGATGCTGATACTTTTAATCTGTCGTGCCTCAGCGGCCGACGTCGATCCAATCCTTTCTCGCGTAGGAGCAGCGACCCCAACAGCGGCCATTGGGCACAGTTTGCAAAATGTCGGTTCGACCGATCAAGAAGCTGGGGCGGGAGCGGATTCGACTTGACTAGTGGCAGCAGTAGCCAAAGCGAAAGCAGTGAGAGAGTCAAGGGAGCGGCACTGCCTGCCCCGCCCGCCTTTACCCCATATATTCTTTAAAACCAAACCCCAATCCCAACAAAGCGGGATAATAGTATAGTGGTCAGTACTTCTCGTTGTGGTCAAGTACCTACAATTCCGAGAGGACCCAGGTTCGATTCCTGGTTATCCCAATCTTTTGCACTCTTGAGCATATTTCTTCCATTGACCACCTCCCGTCTTGAATTTTTCGCCAAAGCCATAATTCTTAAACATACAGTTTATCTTTCACTCACTCAGTAGTTATTTAGTTACTTTAATTCCGGAGGAGTACCTACTTTGTTCACTCCTCGGACATCAAGATCTAAAACTAAGTAAATGAACTTGAACAAGCTCAGCTCCTCCCTCTCTCCTGAATCAGGGTGAAAACGAACAATGCCTTCTGTTATGCAAAACAATGAATGGACTTTGTTGCGTACAGCCGAGTTCTTTGTTCTGTAGGGTATACAAAGACTCAGTCGGGTTATATATACTCAGTCGCCTTTGTCACTAACATGCATCTTTCATCCCTTCGTAACAGTTGAATACAATTCCATCATATCAGACAGACACCTCGGAATATCTCAACAATAGCCACATTGTTTCGACTATCCAAATATCCTCCGTCAAGATGAAAATACTACATAAACACTCCAACACATCCCCTTTCAGTCACTTCCAAATATTCTCACCAGCACGTACCTTGAAGGTAAGCAACCAAACTCCATCCCAACCAGTTCTTCACCCTTGTTCCTCCAGTCACCACGCAAAACACCTCCTCCATACCCATAATTATAATGTTGGACACAGGTGGAATTGCCGGTCTTGTGACCTTCGGATTCGTCGTCTTCATGGCCTTCGCTTACGTGGGAGCGCGCATCTTCGCTAGACATCTTGACGGTGTCGCCAGCAAGGAGCAGTACGAGCGCGAGCGCAGGGCCGCTCACGAACAGCGACGCAAGGAGAGGAAGGCATGGCAGAACGAGTGCGAGCTGCAGCGCTCTGTGGATAGACAGCAGCGTGAGGCGGCCAGGTGGGTTGAGATTGATCTCGAGGCTGGGGACGGAGGTCATTTTCACGGTATACCAGATATGACGCAGAAGGTGGACTGGAGGCGGGTTCATCCTGCGCTTCGGCCGCCTGCTGCTGCGGCTTATATCCCGAATCATAGATACGTTTAATTTGGTGATGGTTGCTAAGTGGTGTCAGCTGGACTGACATCATCAGGGATGTAATTTGGGTCCTCGATCGTGATGATCTTGAGATGTTTCTCTGGTAAGTACTAACGATTTCTAGGTTGTAAGAAAGCAGAAGCATACAGGTATTTTCTTTGTTCTCCTTTGCTCTTCTTGTTTTTTTTTACTAGTATATTTATTCGCCTTTGTAAAACAAAAAAACGCAAATATGAACGCTGCCTTAGCAGTAACTAACAGACATAACTACCTCACCATTAACTGACTACCTTCTGTATATGCAACCAGGCATCTCGAGTGACTCTGTGAAATATTGGCGCAATGATAAGATCATTCATTGTTCGGTCCACTCTTGCCAGAGCATGTACCGATATCAAATAACCGTCTGACAGGAACCATCTTCTCTTATTCCTCAATCTCGTCTCCCGATCCGTCCCTTTATATCCCCCCGGTACCTACGCTCCCCACACAACTCACCCTGACAGTCCTCAATCTCCTTTCTTCATACTCAATCCCTCCTCAACTCATACCCATAATGCCACCCCTCCCCCCCAATATCCTGCCGAACCTTATAACTCCCCTCCGCAACTCTCAGTACCTCAAAATCCACCTCAACAATCTTCATCACCTCCCCTTTCCTCTCTTCGTCTTCTTCAACCATGCCTGTATGTCCACCAACCGCGCCCAAGATGGGCATAGCAACCTGACTCACGCCGCCGGAATTGCAGAACACAACACAGCAAGTATTCTCGTACGCTCTAGCCACGGCCGCCGACTCGAGAAACAGCTTCTCACACTCTGGATTAATTTCCCTCGCGACCGGATCCACGTCAGTTAAGTGCCAGTACGATGGAATCACGACCATGTCAGCGCCGTCGGCTATCAACGCTCTGAACGCTTCAGGGAACGCCAAGTCCCAGCAGATTAGCAAGCCTGCGCGCAATGGTCTCTCACAACTCTCAGTTGAGGGGAGGGAAAGAGGTGTATCGAATGCCATATGAGGTATATGTGTGCCCGCGGTCAGATGCAGCCGCTCAGGATGCCAGAGGTTCTTTTTTTGGTAGGCGCCTGCTATAACGCCCGTTCCGGCCGAGATCCAGTAGGCCATGTTGTGGATTTCTGTCACCTCTTTATCTTCAGGGTTGTTGGTATCTGAATGAACTTCACAGATCGTCCCCGGGACAATGTTGATGTTGAGCTCCTTTGCTAGCTCCTGATATCTCGCCAAGTAAGCAGCTGACTCGGCCGACGCCTTGACAAAGTCTGGGTGGTCGGGACACCATGATGTGAGGTGGTATTCTGGTAACACGGCGACGTGGGCGCCTTGTCTGGCTGCTTGGCGGATGTAGGACGCTGCTTTGGCGAAGTTTTCTTCTACCGCGACATCCTAGATAGACCGAAATGTGAGTCTTGAGAAAGATGATGATGATCGTGGGATATGACGTCACGTCACTTACCTTGGGTTGGAGCTGGATAATGGCAAATTTGTAATTTGGAGCCATTTTTGGGTTGTCTGTTTATGTTTGTAGTAGGGAAGAGACAAAACTGGACTTCAGTTCAGAAAACCAAGATCTTCATTCGGGAAAGATGTCAAGGATGACCGGCGTGGGAGTCGGACAGTTAGCCCCGCTCCGAGGACACCAAGGACCGCTACCGGCTCCGGGAATGAAGCTTGTGTCACGCGGGGTTCGCGGGATAATATCCGAGACTGAAACAACACATGTGAACCGAGAACAAAGGAGTTACTTAACCAAATATGGTCTATTATCGCTCGTTTGGGTGTGTGTGTGTGTCCTCTCATGTCATGTCGCTATTGACTCCGTCTATGCATAAAGCGTCAAACAAACCACGGTGCTTTAGGAGGCAAGGATGCCCGCACCGCCTGCTCTCTTTCCGTCTCCATCTCCTCCATCCCCAACCCCTAAACGCCGTACCGTTCCTCCCGTCAATTTTTGCATATCTAACTTAAGACCTTAAAGGATTGTTCCGAAGCTGTATCCCATCCATTTTGTCAGTAAAAGCACCCCTAATGCAAATATCGAAACAAAACTTACCCAAACGTCTGCTTGATGCTCCGAACATAGTACTCCAACCAGTTCCGCTTGGTCACCTCCTCCTGCCCAATCGGCACGCCCGTCCACTCGACGCGCATAACCGTGACGTGGTCCACATCGTTCTGGTCGAACTCGATCTGCAGCTTGGAGAAGTGACCCTGCGGCCACTGGTTCAGGCGCCAACTCTGCACGATCTTGGTCGGCTCCTGCAGCTCCAGGTATTCGCCCGACACGTTGCCGCCAAACAGCTCGAACTTGCCGCCCTTCTTGGCGCCCTCAAACACCTTGGGCGGCGCGCGCGTGAACGCCGCCAGCCGCTGCGGATCGGTAAACGTCTGGTACAGCTCCTCGGCCGTGGTGCGGAACTCTTCGTTGTCTGTCACGGTCGTGGTGTTGACGACGCTGCCGGCATTTGAATGCGTCGCCACCGGCTCGGCTTTGCCAGCAGCGGGTGTTGTGGGCGCGAGGTACTTGGGCGTGGAGAAGCCGCTCGACGGGTTGGATCCCGGGGGGTGCTGGAGGTCCTTGCCGTGCTCGGCGATCAGGGCGGGGGAGAGCTTGACGAATGTGCTGCGCAGCTGCGGAACGATCTTGGACCGGACAAGGTCCTTGACCGGTTGCTTCTCCTTGGAGTCGGAGTATATGTCGATCTCGAACTGTAGCAGGTGTCACTCGGTCAGCCGCCATACGTCGCACGCTGCTAATTTATGCTGTCGTAACCTACCACGAACTCGTCCTCATCCAACTCGTGGGACAGCTCCGGAACGGTAATGGTTCCCGAAACATTCTCGTCGCCGGCAGTGGAGCCTACAGAAAAGCATAGATTTTGTTTAGTCTTGCGCTCTTTTACTCTGCATACGGAAACAATTGGTGGGAACAAAGATCTCAAGGGCAATCTCAAGGGCAAGAAGGAACAAGTGCTTGTATTCTACGGTTGCGTACGTACCTGAGTACTCCAGTGTTAACTTGACATCAAAAATGGTAATGACCTTGCCCTTCCGCTGCGCCACGTCGACATCTCCATCCATGCTGATGACCTTGCTAATCTTGGCCGTCACATCTCCCTCCTTGGCCTCAATCTTGGTCAAGTTGTCCTCAAGCCACTGCCTTGCCCACGGCGAGGCATCCTTGTTGACCCAGTGCCAGTTGTTTGGGTTGTGCAAGACCATTGTGTCTGTTCTGTTTCGGTCGCAGAAGCGATATCCTTTACTTTGTTTTGGACTAGTCCGGTCAGCGACAAATGCCAAACGAAGCTCAAATATACCGTGAGAAAGAATTGGAGGGGCTAGATCAGAAATGGCCTGGTAGACCGCAGCTTCGTCATCAAGGGAGGGAGTACAAGTCACCCTATGACTGGTGCCAGCTGAACAATCATCATGGAAAGCCGGGGATGAAAGAATTGGTGGTCACTGTACCTTTAACTTCTAAAATTTGAAAGTACCTGTCGTTTTGCAAAAGTCGCAACGTTAACTCGAATGCAGTATGGAGTGTAGTAGAGCCGGGCGAGATGTCGCCAGAGAAAGGAATTGGAAGAGGGAGAAAAAGATGCGAGGAGCAGCTTTAAAGTCAACTTTGGAAAGCTCTAGAACTGCGAGCAGGCTCCATCCGAAAAGGCGGACAAATGCGGCAGTAAGTCTGACCTTGCACCATTTGTGGAGACCTGGAGTGGGGTTCACGGGAGGGGTTTTTCTGCCGATCCGACTGGAGCTTGAAGCCCGAGGCTGACCGCAAAACTAAAAAGACCACTGCATTTCCTCGGCCACTCAGCGACAGTTAGGCACCCGACCAATCATACTCGCGATCGCCATCAAGGATTGTGTAATATTTCTACTTTTCAGCCTCGTGCTGATCGCTCACACGTTACTTTGAGTTCTTTGACATTGACATTCACAAATTCCTCAGCGTGGTCTCGATTAACCTGTTATCTAGACTCGAGCGCCCATCCTTGTCAACCCTCGCTATCTTCAAGCTTCTTTTGATTGTCAGTCAAAGGAGCAACGATATGTGTCGTGATATCGAATGGCAATTCGGGATGCAACGAGTCAGCAAAAACCTTCGGGATAACCCGTACACATTCGGATAACACCATGGTTGAACAAAAACCGAGAGGGTAATATTTGCTTGGTCTCACTAGAGTCAACGAACGACAAGGGCTGTCCGCCAACAGATGCAACCACAGCCGGCGAGACATCACAAACTGACGGCTTCGTTTTAGTTGTGAATACGAGCCTTCATTCTTCGAAGAGCTATACAGCTTTACCTGCCAGACGATGACTGTGCCCGCAGCCACCTGAAGACGTGGTCCCAAACCGCATGATAACGAGACTAAGGGCTTTGCCTTCTTTGGCCCCGGATAGTCCCACAGCTCTGCTTCGAAAGGCCTTCAACACAAGCTCGACGGTGATCGTGCACGACACGGTTCCATACACCGGCTATCCTGGAGTTACGCACGAGATGGACGTGCGATCACACGAGTGTCACTAGTCGGTATTGTGCGGTTTCGTCCATAGGGCTTGAGCGGATGCCGATGTGCATGATCACATCTAGAGGATCGGCAAAACCGCCCCTGAGCAGGTGCCCAGAAAACGGTACATATTGAAGCAAACCTGCATAGTTCTAAGTTCTATTGTAACACGAGTGTGCTGCCTGGCTCGCATAGCCAGTTGTGGAATGCCACCAGTAGCGCGGATGCTTGACAGTCATGCCGGGCGGCGTCTCTGTGGCAAAGTCACCTTCGGTCATGACCAACTCGAAGATTCGTTTCTGGTCGTGATACGATTTGCAACTGGAAGACGAACACTGTTTTCGGGAGATTTAATAACTCTCGATAGTCGAAGACCGATGAACAGAAGCATGCGCGAATCATCTGCAAGTTCTTCAGCCCTGCGGCGGAAACACATACACCTGATCTATTGGAAATGCGCCGCAACTACCTCCCATTGGAAAGCCCATGTATTGCATGGAGAGCCACGGATTATCCAACATCACAGAAGCTGCAGAATACCATCTGTCCGGAAGACTGGGCCATCATAAAAGGAGGCGCCATGGCTGACCAACATCGACAACTGTTATGCTTCCTTTTCGCGGTGGAAGGTCATCTTGATATCCGTATTCAATATTGATTCGTTACACGGGTCCCACAGCGGTGGCGTACAGGAACCAATATTCCTCTGGCGCGCGGTACAGTGCAATATTCCCCGGTTCTCGGTCTCCCTGGTTTGCAGTACTGACTCGACCCCTGAGTTCACTTCCTCGTCGAAGTGAAGCATAAGAGCTTGAGTGATTCAAGCGTGGGAAACAACCCATCAATACTCGAACAACTCGCTAGCTTGATCTCCTCGCGCCGTTGAGTGGAGAAACCTTACCTAAATAAAGAACAACCGCGTTCTGGTGTCCCGGTTGGCTAGTCTGAACCCGCCACTGACCCGGCGTCGTGGTTGGATCTGGTAAAGCCCGCCAAGGTCACAACGGAGCTGCAGCTGTCAGGAGGGACGGCCGAGCAGGAGTTATAAGGCTTGCACTGGAGCTGTTCAAACTCAGGGGTGTTTACTTATGTGGTGGCATGCGGCCGACCAGTGACATCGAATGGCTCTTAAGATCTCAGGTGCGGATGTCACCACGGCTTGATATGAGCGGCCTCACAATGTCGCCGACGACAGCTGAAGCTGAATGTACTAAAACAGAAACCCTTTACGAGAAGAGAGCTTTCAGACCCGTCGAGGCGCCGACTCGGAAGCCACAACGTCCGACTCTATGCGTTGCGATAGAGGAGGACATGGCATACATGGAGCTTATGTCAAGTGCCCGCGACTAACGCATGAGGTCATCACATAAGAATCTAGTGCCCCACGCCAGCTGTCGGCGACGACCCGTGCCTGGCGCCATGCGCGCTTGTACGATGAGCACGACACTGCCGAGGCGCTCTAGCGTCTCATTGCTTGCTTGGTTGACGAACACAGCTATTTTCGGCCGGTCAGTAAACCGGCTCGAAATGATGCCGAAGCAATCAAAAAGAGCTCGCTGATTGTGACAAGGAACTTCAATGGTTGGACATCAATTTGTTGACCGCCAGATCCAGTCCCCTCTTCCAGATATGAGGGATGACCACCTGAAAAGAAAATTAAAGCTGATGAATAACATCGGGGGCCGAGAGGAACCAGACGCCATGTATCGACCACTAACTACTAGCTAGTAAGTCTACTATTTATATCTCGTCACGCGAAAACATCCCCCACTTTCACTCACGGAGAAATTTTGTGGGGAAGAAAGAACAGAGGAGCAGCATTAAAGTGTGAACGGCTCCAGAACGGGCGTGATTGTGGCCCCAATTGGCCTACCTTCCTTCGCCGTTGAAAAGCATCCGTTGACCGTGTTGATATTGGATATCGAAGTGCTGTGTATTAAGCCAGCGGACATGGTCAGGTTAGGTATGCATGGCCAGCAAAGTTATGTATGCCGCCGCCGCCGAGGTCGAACGCGCCTCCAAGATCACGACTTCTCTGGTTCGGCGGTCAAGCGTGCGTATGTACATCTTCCAAGTGTCTTCGGAACGAGATCAAACTCTTCGGAGCACGGATACTTGATGCCTGTACGGATCCGTACGTTGGCGCCTCTTCAAGGTGATATCGGGGGATGGATGGATGACACATGCTCGGATCCATGATCCATTTCATACGCGTTTTATGGCTTGTTGGTGTTGGCGCCTGGTGAGGAACCTCATGTTCTTCAATGCCCCAGAAAGGTCTACCATATGGCTGGAAGGATGCACTATTGAAGATTCTCATCCCCAAGCTACGAGCGAGTGGTCGTGGAACTCGAAGCCTGCCTCTCCCCCCACCCCCGGAGATTCCGGGGTCGGCGGCCGAAGGGTGGTCGCATGAGGTGGCCTGGAAGTGAGTGCTCTTTGGTAATGAGCTGATGTTCGCTCGGGTGCCAAGCTGCTACAAGAAAATGGCACACCGATGCTGTGCTGCGTGGGTTCATGAATTGCTGGCGATGAGGCTCGAGAGTGGAATGGGTTGGTAGTATCATATCTCCAGGCTCTGGCGGATTCTAATCACCTTGCTAACATCCCATTGCGCAGATACCCAATCATCAATGCTAACACAACAAGGAGCCAGGTTGACCACTTGCCACCACGACACTCTATCGACGTTGCATTTTCTGTACAAGCAATTTGGGTCGCATAACATCAAGAACGGGATCAGGACAGGGGGCCTTTGCCCACATACGCCAACCCCAGATCGGCCTAGGCCATCTTCAAGCAAAGAAGAGCTCCGCCAACGCGCCTTGTTGCCTTTTTGTCTTCTTTCGCCGAGGCAGCAGCCGAATCAGACGTCGTCGAAAGGGCAAGGGGGTTAAGCGCCGGCAGCCACATCACAGGGAAATGGCACAACATCAACCAATTGCAGGCGATCCGGGCCTAGGGTGAACCCAATAATAGATTGTTCGGCACACCATCTGAGACAGTGGCCAATCACGATCTTTTGTCAAAGAAAAACCCGACCCCTCCTTTTGCAAATTCCCTTTGCCCCTTGTGCTGCACTGACTTTGAGGAATTGAAGGAGGGGCCTTTTCCACTGTCTTCAACGGCGTGGCCAACTCAAGGACGAGTTGGGTGAGTGTGCTTTTCCGGCGCCGCCGCCGATAATACATACCAGCTGCCTACCATTGTATCTGTTTCCACGCAGCCCGGAGGATCCCGATCTGGCAAGGCAAGCCCCGACACAGGAAAATAATAAATCAGCCTGTTATCACGGGACGGAGGGGCAAACGTTAAAAGAAACCAACAGAGATTTCCCCTGTGAGCACAACGGCAGCCCTGTGCACTAGCATGGTGTACTGTATCCTATCCGCGAACGATGGAGTCTCCAAGACCTGGGCTGCATGTGCCATGTTCTACTGTGTCTTGCAGCAGCAGGTTAGCCTGTACCAGTAGCCTGCCAGGTGGGCGGCGATTCTTTATCTGAATGGATTGGTGGTTCCCTCAAGGCATGATGGCAACGTCCGTCCCCTTCTTGGACAGGGGCGAGTACAGCGCATTGTTGAGCGAAATCGCGACAATTTACCTGTTACGTAGCTACAGTCCGGCCTGCAAAAGGCCGCCGTAAGAGGAAGAGAAAGAGAAGAAGTATACAGATTATCCCTGGTGCGTCCATGTTTGCACCCAGCTGGCAACATACATTGGATGCAGTATCGAATACCGGCATCATTCTGCCTACATTGTTGGGGTGCTTGCTAGTTCGCTTCCGTCGTGAGAACGGGACGACAAAGCGGCCCAGCATCCATAGGAGTCACACTCGGAAGATAACCCCTCCCTGGGAGGATGACCCATCTGGGAAGCCGTCGCCCCAGGTGCGGACATGGCAAAGGGGTGAACCGGGGGGTCAAGGGCCAAGAACCAGGGGGTGGGTGTTGCCCGCTAGGCCAGTTTAAAGCGGGAGGCCGGCTCCCGCCTTTCCATGCAGACTCGCGAGTTCGTTAATGTGCACTGGGTAACAGGACAAAGAGGACAAGACCGGGGTGCTGGTTTGTTGTAGCAGCCAGCCCATAGCCTGTTGTACCGAGTGGTTGAGTTGAAGTGAAGTGTGGTGTACAAAGCAACACCCTGCGGCGTGACTTGGCTGGAACCCAGGAGTAGACAAGGCCGACTAGCAGATGGCCTGGACTGGACTGGAACTGGACAACCTCTCATCTTTTTTATCTCTCCTTGCAACGCTGCAACAACTGTCTCTCAAGCAGGTGTACGGACGTACAGAAGCAGGCCTACTACCTACTTTTTGTCGGACTGGACTGTGAATGGGCTGCAAGCACCTTCACCTCATCCCACACAGCAGCAACCGCGCCCTCGGCCGACAGCAGCTCCAACGCACAACACCCCTCTTGTTGCTGCAGTCATACTTGGACGACACGACCGACCCCAACAACACACAGGAAGTTCTCGGACTCATTTGTGATGGCCTGGGCGTGAGCGACAGACAGCCCCTCATCCCACAGTCTCGAGATCCTCCCGGCTGTGAATGGAGTGGTGACGAGAGGCACTGCGAGAGAGAGAGAGAGAGGTTTTGTCTCTGGTGGTCGGCTTGAGACTGGCCGGGGAATCGCAAAACCAAGCACCAGCAGCAGTCTCGACAAGCCGCAGCCACGGAAATTTCGCGCACCTCGAAGCCGTCGCCGTTGCCGTCGATTGAGAGGGAATAGGGGAAAGGGAATGTTGTCGACGAGCTATATCACCAGATGCCGCCGCTTATGAGTTCGTCGCGAGACCCGACAGCGCGACTCCGCGCCGGTTTGAATCCCCTCCTCACGGCATCACTGGGAGTCTATCATGGCCACGGCTCCAACAGCACGCCACTGTCCGCCATGTCAGTGAGTTCCCATGGCGCCTTCTCGTCGGGCCAGACGCCCGTGAGCGCCATCCAGCCCTACAACCCGCAAGAATGGATCGCCTCGCCCATCGTGGGCCCTGGGGGTGGTGCCGAGCGGATGCAGCAGCTTCATCATCAGCCCGCTCAATCGTTCCATGAACCACAGCGTGAGTTTCGTCCTTGTGTCATGAGAGGGAGGTAAAGCTGATTTGTAGTAGCCTCACCGCCACCTCCACCTCCTTACTCACCCCCGCGCAGCCAAATGGGACGTCCGATGAGCATGGCATTCGAGTCGGGACAGGGAGGCAGCGGCGTATCGGCCGCTCGGGCGCCGCCTCCGCCGGTGGGCAGGATAGGGCCGGACACGCCGGCAGCGGCCACCAGTTTTCCGCCTCCGCCTGGTGGCAGAGGCGGTTCGCGGGAAAGACGGTTTGGACTTCCTTCGTTGAGCAGGAGACGGGATCAGGAACAGGCGAGCACACCGATCGAACCGCATCCGCAACAACACCACCCACAACCGCCTCGTCCACACGGCATGATGGCTCGGACGATGCCGGGCCACCCCGGTCCCCTGACACTACAGATACCTGCCACAGTTGTGCCAGATCCGAATCAGATTCTTCCCCCAGGGGCGAGGCGAGCGGCTTCGACACCGGCCGTGGCCACGCCCACATCGGCACGATCGCGGTCCTCGTCACAAATAAGATGGGATCCCGCTCAACAGATGGGGGTGCCTCCGCCACCCCCGGGTCCTCCGCCGTCCGCCGCACGGTCCCAAAGTGTTCAGAGGGTATCGTCTGGACCCGATCCCATCATGTCGCCACCGACTCGTAGGCCACCGCCCAGCGGGGTCACTGCTTTAGGACCCGTTCCGCCAACACCGGCGAACTGGCAGGACGACGACCGGATACCGGACCAACCGCAAGCCCAACAACAGCAATCACAACGACCAGAGTCACCGAATCATAGGCTCTCGCAGAGTACTAATGAGTCCTCTTTGTCTAGTGCTGGGAGTTCCAGCGCACAGCCCGAGTCGGCGGCCTCCTCGGCAAGCTCAGCTGGGGGAGCACTATCCAGAGCCCATGCTGTGAGAGGGGAAGGGACGCTCCGGGAGAGACGCACTGCTAGCAGGACAAGGGGCGTGTATACCAATTCTATAGATGGATCCATCGAGGGTCAACAACTCACCGATATCGTCATTCCGTCGAGCGGGACAGGCCTGCAGCGGCGACTGACCATCAACAGGGGGACCCCGAGGAGAGGAGGTTCAAGCGAGACGCCCCGGACGGC
Organism: Apodospora peruviana; assembly: GCA_033439685.1. Classification (NCBI taxonomy): domain Eukaryota; kingdom Fungi; phylum Ascomycota; class Sordariomycetes; order Sordariales; family Lasiosphaeriaceae; genus Apodospora; species Apodospora peruviana. Next base: position 1,037,953 of record JAUEDM010000005.1, on the reverse strand, counting down.
AGACTCGTTCGACGGCGGCACCAGTCACGAATCGAGGGGCTCTACACCGCGGGCCATGGGCGGTTCCTCGGCGCAGGTCCAGTCTGGTCAGCTGACTCCTACAAGATTATCACCTCAGAGCTCGAAGCACCCCGAGATTTACCATCATCCCCTCGCACCCAAGGCACTGCCCACACCGCCGACGGGGAGCAGGTCGTCGTCAGGCTCGCATCGAGGTGGTGCTGGTAGCGAAATACTAACGCCCGCCCCGACATCACCTATTCCGTCGGCCCGATACCCGAGCAAGCAGACCGTCATCAGCCAGAGCACCGAGCAGTTCGCCCGCGCCACCATCGAGCGGTTTGCGGATTTTGCACACAAGGAGTCGTCGGCACCAAGCGATGCCGAGCGGGTGCGTCTGTTTGCCGAGTTTTTTGTGAGCGAGTCGAGGATACGTCGGGAGCGGTACGGGCAAGCGATCGGCGCCATGGGGTCCGAGATTCTCGACCTCACCCGGGATCTCTTCCGGCCTATGGCGGCGCGGCGAGAGTCGTCCAACTCGGCCACCAGCGGACCGATACAGCTGACGCCGCAGTCTTCGGAGCCGCCGAGATCACACCGCGGGTCCGTCGGGTCTGCTTTTGGGGGTGGCGGCCAGCCCGCAGGCACCCCGACTTCCTCTGGTCAGCCATCGTCTCCCATGGCCGGACCTTCTTCGTCGTCTGGTGGCGGGAACAACCCGCCAAACTGGCAGTCATCGAGCTACATGCCCTCGCTGTCGCCGATCCTCAGCATGAGCGTCAGCGACGCGCTCGACGAGGAGGACTCGCGCGGGCGACCGGCGAGTCGGTGGTGGGAGGCTGACTCGAGCGGGAACAATTCCTCCAAAATCGAGCGGTCAAAACGCGAGTCCAAATACATGGGGGTGCCCAAGGAAGCCCGCGAAGCGCTGCAATGGGTTGACGAGCCGCACCCGTCGCCGGCAGCGACAGCGAATGCAGCCGGACCCAGCAACCGGGCATCGCTGACCGATTATCCACCCGAGAAGGCTGGCTGGCATGACCTTCAGGACCCAAGCGGCGGCACACCACAACCTCGCAATTCTTACCATTCGGTATCGACGCCGACGACGCCGAACCCCGAACATCTCGACGTTTCGCGCCTTGTCACCTTACCACCGCCGTATCCCCGCCACCACCCAGCCGTCAACAATAACCACCCCGAACTCACGCAGACGCGCAACCAGGTCCGTGTGATCAGCGACATGACCGAGGTCGACGCCATAAAGGAGCGCTTCAAGCAAGGCAGCGCCAAAGTTCGCGGAGAGGCCGCCGAGGCGGCAAAACAGCGCCGCCAGGCTCTGCGCCAGAATCTACAGCAAGAAATCACGTCGGGCAGCATCGGGTACGCTGAGGCGGCAGCCATCGAAGCCGACGCCAAGACGGCGGAGCACGACGCCGTTAAAGACCTAGAGAAGAAAGATTTCGATGACTTTCAGACCGCCGTGGTCGTGCCGGTAAACGAGATCCTGCAGGACCGCATCACGAAGGCGACTTCTCTATTTGACGAGTTGCGCAGCCAGCTTTTTAATGAGACGCACAACAGTAACCCGAACCTACCCCAAGAAGAAGGCGACGAGCAGCCGGAGCTGCTCGAGAAGCTTACTCTCCTGAAATGGATCTTTGAGGCGCGGGAAATGCTGCACCGCGCGCTTTATGACCTACTTACGGACCGCAACGATCGGTACAGGGATATGGTCCTCGTGCCGTACAAGTTGGCGAATGCGGACGACAAGGTTGTGTCTGCGAAAGCGTTTTTTGCGGAGGATGCGGCCAAGCGGGCCCTCACATTCTCTGAAGAGGTACTGCATCGCACGCAGGAGTTTAGAGATGTGGTCGAGGAGACGGTCGTCAGGGGAGTTGAAGTTCAACTTAGCGCGTTCTGGGACATTGCTCCTCCCCTCAAACAACTATTAGACCGGGTTTCGGAGAATGGGGAAATGGAATCTCTGAGGATACAGATCCCTGCCGCGGAATACGACGAGAATCCAAGTTATGTCGACCACCCGCTGCAGTATCTTTTCTCGCTGTTGTTACATGCCGAGAAGAGTACTTACCAATTTATCGAGTCGCAGACGAATTTGCTTTGTTTGCTGCATGAGGTTAAAGAGGCGTGCGTTTCTGCTAAAGTCAAGGTTATGGAGAATGAAGGGCGGGATGCGAGCAGGGTGGAACAGGTTCGCGGAGACGAAAGAGGAAGACTCACCGATGATTTGAAGGAGAAGGTACGGGTTGTGCAGGACCAGTGGATTTCTGCGCTCGGGGAGACGATTGGGGGTGTTAAAGAACGGGTTGGCGGGTGGTTGTTGGAGACGGGCGGGTGGGATGAGAGTTTGGAGGATGGGGGTGTTGGTTGTGGTGTTTGATATGTGATGATTTCTTATGATTTCTTTGAAAGGCATTCGGACATTTCTTTTGGTGTGGAGCGATGGACTGACGGGAACTGGTATCATAACACACATGGGGCTCAGGCCCTTTTCGTTTTTTGGGGGAGTGGGTGGGAAAGAGAGAGACAGAGAGACAGCAGCTGTGCTGGTTATTGTTGTTGATTTACCAGATGGTGTTTTTCGAGATGCTGCTGCTTGTTGATACCCCCTCGCTTTTTTTGTTAGCAACACTTTTTTGTTGGGATGACAAATATGGTATTATCTATAACATTCTATATATATCTTTATATACTTTTTACAAATGATGGGAAAGAGGTTTTGATTGCAATAGATTTCTTTGTTTGGTGTCAATCTCGAAACATGCCGCATCAAAACTGGATCCGGTCCGCTAGTCTCTCTCTCCGTTTCGGACGATCAGGGGCCGGCGGATGCCCCGATGCATGGCCGGAAGGTGGGGTACCTACCTTACCCAGTACCAACTTCTATTATGATGAACACCCTCATTGAAGTCCTTACCAAACGTATAAACTTCATTTTTCATATAGTCTAGTATTTTTGGTTTCATCCCTTATACGAATTACTCTGTTGAGAAATATGGAGGGTTCGCGGATCCTTCTTAGAGATTCCACAGACCCGGCCATTTTCCGGGCCGCCGTCTGGGGCCGCGTGTTCAACGCTTGCCGGGACCTTTCTCGGGTCCCGTTCGCTGTGTGCAAGGCGCGCACGGTAGCCGATATCGTGGCGGCGGTCGAGTTGGCTAAAGCCAAAATTTGCCGGGTCAGCGTGCGCGCCGGCGGGCACAGCTGGGCTGCCTGGAGTGTGCGACAGGATGCTGTACTAATCGACGTTGAGAATCTAGACCTGGACCTGGGGCGGGACAGGATCGACTACGACGACAAAACAAACATTGTTTCTTGTCCGCCGGGTATCACTGGACGGATGTTGAATGAGTTTCTTGCTACGGTTAACCGCATGTTTGCCGGCGGGCATTGTCCGGATGTTGGACTTGGTGGGTTCCTGTTGCAGGGCGGCATGGGTTGGAATTGCAAGGTCAGTTTTGCCCAACAACCAACGATATGGACATGTTTGTTGATTTGAGAAAAAAGAACTGGGGATGGGCCTGCGAATCTGTTGTGGCTATCGACGTGGTCACCACAGACGGGAAACAACTCCTCTGTAATACGACTGAACATCCGGATCTATTCTGGGCTGCTCGTGGCGCCGGTCCCGGGTTCCCAGCCATCGTAACTCGTTTTTATCTAAAGACCAGGCCACTCCTACAAATGTGGCAGAATCTTTACATTTTTCCCATCTCCGAATATAAGAAAGTGTTGCAATGGGAGATTGAGGTCAGATTACTCAGTACCCCTTTTCTTCCCACCAACCCCCAAGCTCACCTTTTTACCGAAAAATAGATCGCACCAACAGTCGACCCAGACACCGAAATGGTCGGCGTATCTTCTTTTATTCCACTTACGGACGGTAAGGAGGCCGAACTCACCATCCTCGCAAATTTTACGACATTCAAGCCCTCGCTCAAAGAAGCAACCGTCGCCCTGGCCCCGATTCATGCAGCAGTACCTTCAGGCGCCAAGATTTCTGTTTTCTGCCAACCTACTTCTTTCGAGAAAGAATACGCCCAACAGATTAAAACGTATCCCCAAGGGTGGCGGTACTGTTCCGACAATGCCTACATCTCTCCCAACTGTACTGATATAGTTGGGGTGTTGGAAGAATCTTTTTCGGGGCTGGTTGGACAGAAATCGTGTGCGCTGTGGTTCAGTATGAATCCGAGAAGTATGAGAGACCATAAAGGTGAAGAAATGGCCCTGTCGATGCAGAGTGATCATTACTTTGCGCTGTATACGGTCTGGGAGGACGAGAAGGATGACCAGAAGTATCAGGGGTGGGTGGCGGATATGATGAAGAAGGTGGAACGGTATTCCGTCGGGAGTTACCTTGGTGATGCGGATTTTCGGGTCCGGAGGACGAAGTTTTGGAGTGCTGAAGTGGGAGAAAAGCTGAGGGAGGTAAGGAGGAAGTGGGATCCGGAGGGGAGGATATGTGGGTTTCTTGATGAGGGAGACAAAAGTGGCGTTAATGGGTTGAGAAATGATTTTGAGTGGGAGGGATCTTGAGATGTGAGTAGTTGTTTGTCTTCGGACTTGTTCCGTGGAACAGTTAAGGTGATACTTGAGTAACTGACATTCAAGATAAAAAAAAAAAACGAAAGAAAAAACAATAAATACAGGAGACCTAAGACAAGAAAGCAATACTTGTACGTATAAGCAAAATATCTCCTATCGTCTCCATTTGCTCATAGTATCTCGTCTTTCAACCCCGTTTATCACCATCCGCCATAATATCCAACCGATTTAATGAGCAGCAGCAGCAGGAGTCACGCCCTTCTCAGGCATAACCAGCTCCCTAAGCTTAAACCTCGTAACAAAATTATTCTGCTTAACGAACCAGGCGTTGACAATCTCCCACTCTTGGTTTGGGTCGTCAAACTGGATCTGTTTCCGGCACATCATTAGTCTCGATACCAAACCAAGAAACGACGCAAGGAGAAATGGAACTAACCTCGAATCGCCTCAACATGCTCGGCACAAGCTTATAAATCTCCAACAAGCTAATATTCTTCCCAATACACGTCCTGCTGCCCATACCAAACTGCAACATGGTCCCGTTCATCATCTTGACCCTCTGCTCGCCTTTCGTCGCATCTTCCCTCTCCTCAACTTCATCGACACCCGGTCCAGCATAGTTGACCAACCACCGTTCGGGTCTATAAGCCTCGACATCCGCGCCAAAAACGTCTTGGTTTCGATGAAGCACCCACGCCGAGCACCCCACAATCGTGCCTCCCCTCACATACTTACCCGCAATCTCAAGCCCGGGTTCAGGGACAATCCGTTCCATCGGCAGTCCGGGAGCAGGGTGCAACCGGAACGCTTCTTTAACGCACGCATCCAGGTACGGCAGAGTTTGGCTCTCGTGCCAGGTCACCAGGCCCGTCTCGTAATCCGAAAACACGCCTCTCCGAGCAGCGTCGTCGAGCTCCGCCCGCAAGCGCGCCAACGCGTGCGGGCTCTTGAGCAGATAATAAAACACCGCCGACAGCGAGATGGCCGTCGTCTCGGATCCCGCGAAAGCCATGGACACGGCCATCGTCTGCACGAGGGTGTCGGTCATGAAGTCGGGGCGGGCTTCTCGCGCAGCCAAAAACTTGGACAGCAGGTCGGGCGACTTGACTAGCGGTTTTGCCTGTTTCTCAGATGTCGGCAACAGAGGCGACGGCGGACCGGCTTCCTTTTTCGTTATCTTTTCTGTCTTGGTATCGTCACCCCCACGAAGCTCCGGCATGCGCTCGGCCATGCGCGCGCGGGCGAACCTTGCGACCGGAAACGTGGCATCAATGAACCCCCATTGCGAGAGGTTGAGATAGATTGGATTTTTTAGGAACAGTCGATCGAGGATAGGGATCTGACCAATCTGTTTTTTGTCAGTCTCTCTCTCTCACACACACACACCGAAATCCACGAGAAAAGGGGAGATTGGAACAAACCGGCGCAACATAAAGAAACAATTTCGTCAGATAGGCAACAATCCCATCAATATCCTCATTCTTCTCCACAAACCCGTGCCGCTTGCTGTACGTAATCTCCCCAATGACATCGAAAGCATAAAACTGCAGCCAGCGCGTAAAGTCGCACGCCTGTTGAGTTTTATCATCGATATACAGCCTTTCCGTTTGTTTAAGGAATAACTTGGTCGTGTTGTCGACAAAGGGCTCGTACTGTACTAGGGCTGACATGGCGAAGGCCGAGTTGACGCACCGGCGGAACTGCATATGAAATTCATTGTCGGTGGTAGAAAAGAGCGAGGGCAGGCTGTGGCCTTTGACGACGGACTGCTGGACTATGTAGAAATCCGACTTTGTTTTTCTCACCCAGTCAGTTCATCCCATCCCATTCAAATACGAACGGAGTGAGGCACACAAACCTTGATAAACCCCTTATTCAGCCCGTAGATGGTTTTGAGCGCTTCTGGGTCTGAGAAAGACAGCGTGTTTGGGCCCAGACGCACCACGCTACCGTGCTTCTTGTGTAACGCGATGTGCGTGTTTTCCGGTCGCCTCTTATAAACATCGACGAAACGCCACCAGTCTGTGAGAGAAGCTAGGAATGGGCCTGGGTACTTGTTCAGGCCATTGTGGTACCGGTTCTTGACCAGCCAGGCGAGAATGACCGAAAGTAACACGGCTGCCCAGTGCTGGGTTAACAGCTGTATTAGACGGTCTGTAATCATTTTCTCCTCTGTCTTGTGTTGTGTAGGTATATGAGTAGGAACTTATGTTTCGAACTGATCCCTTCTTCCGTGTTGAACAGGTCCGTCGTCCACGCCTCCTCCGGTTCAATTCGACCCCGTAGTGTTGAAGATATGGGTAGAGACAGTTGATATGTTCTTATTCTACCCTACGACGAAGAGGTAGTAGGAACACGCAAGCACACTGATGGATAAAGATGCCGCCAGTGCCAAAAAGGTTTGAATAAGAGGAAAGACGAAGAAAAAGAATCGGGGTAGGAAGTAAGAAAGAACTGGACGCGGTGGGTAACTAGCCAGTGAGGAAGAAGGAGGAGGAGGTCATGTCAAGACTTCTACCACCCTTCTTCCCCTCCTCTAATCTATTTACAGTAGAAATTCCTCAATCTTGGAGAGGGCAAGGTGGTGTAAAACGGGTCCCTGGCTTGCTTGTCTAGAGACGGTCCTTCCTGCATATCCAGAGCTCTCTCTCGCCCCGGCAGCAGCAGAAGCGGGTAGATATTGCCAGCACCACCAAAAGAAACCTAGTGCCACACACGGGCTGTGAGCCCACTAGCTTGTTTCTCCCGGGAATCCTAAGCCTGTATGTGTGTGTGTGTGTGTGTGTGTGGGTGAGGGGGAGCTCTGTACGTATCGCGGGAGAGGGAAAAGCAGGAAGCTAGAAAGACACATATCCCGAGCAATTACCAGGTCTGTTTGCCGTCCCCCCTCGATCGACGAAGACGAGACCAGGGAAACGGGATCTGGATCCTACCACCATAAAAACAACTTTGTTTCTTCATTGCTGCCGTATCATAGACGTACCAGTACCAAGCGGCTTCTGACCTCAGACTTCCAAGGCCCATCAGAGATGATATGAAAGGTACCTCCTAACAGAGGTAGAGGTAAGGATATCGGCTGCCGGTGGCGGGCAGCACCTTAGCTGCAAGATGAAGAAGCCCCACGTCATCATGGGCGGTAGGGACCCCTCAGCTCGGGGTGACAGTCCAAAAGAGCTTCGAGGTACTTCTTCTCAGGAAGTCTTATGCAATTACTCACCCGTTCCGCTTGAAGAAATGTAGTGAAAATAGGATTGCCGGGCCACGAGGTGTGGGGCGTTGGGGGGTGCCGGGGGCCCGTCCAGTGAGGGGGAGGGGCTTGATAGCTTTTGTCTTTTATGATCCCGTCGGCAGATGTCACGTCCAATAGACGGCTCAATTGAGTGAAATCTTTTGTCTCCAGGCTTCCGGTTGCTGCTGACTGACCGTGGACAAGGACGGCGGTGATCGGGTGTAATACCGAAGTGTCCCATCGTTCCAGTTGCTGGTGCTATGCTGTATTGTCCCGTGATTGTGACTGGCCATTCTATAAGTCAGCTGGTTGACGCCAACCGCACAAATGAAAGGGCTGAGCGCGGCTTGTCTTGAGGGTAGAGTGGCAGTTGGAGCTCCAACACGGATATCAGCAGATCAGTCAATATCCGCGCAGGTGCAATATCTTGGCAATGGCAAGTGTATTGACGACAATGACTGAGGGTGATGCGAGAAGACTGAAATGTTTGTTTCGGAAGCCATCGCCATTCGCCACGCTTTTTGGCCTTGCTGCAGCCCGGAGCCACATAGGTAGGGCAATCGACTACCAACCCATAGATGGGGTACCACTGCGTACTGCGTCGGCCGGTGGAAAATCGATAAAATAAAGACAATCCCGAACTGCACAAGGCACGCAAACGCAGGGAGTCTATAACCATAGACGACCGAACCATGGTTGGGAGGTGGGCTGACAGGCATGGACAACACAGCACTGGATCTCGTCTTCAGTCAAGTCGACGGGCGACAACAGCGGCTGTTGCTTCTAGCCCATTCGTGAATCATGCGCTTCTCACGAAGGCTTCATGTCGTTGGCGGCGTCTTGCCTCCCATTGCATCGAGAAGAGTATGATCCGTACTCCATCCAGGCGTACTCGGCAGGCAAATCGTTTTGGACAAGACAGTGTGGGAACGCGGAAGAGCAGTTCCTCTCCCCCACTAAAGTAGAACTTCAGCCCAACGATGTGCCGAACTGACCGTTGACGCGGTGGATGCCGATGCCACTAGCGGCGCAGGTGAGGTAGGAAAGGGGACCAGAACGTGGCGCTGTCGTTCCCGAAGCGATGAGGGCATATCTAGCGTTCTGTCGGCAGATGTTCAGAAGAGAAGAGTGACAATGAGTCTCCCGCACCTGCGACGGGCACTGACCAGTTGACCACTGAACTCTTGACTACCAGCTTACCTAATCACATGCTCACGGAACAGTTAGCAGTGAGTGACGGCTTCGCTGAGAATGGCAGGCGCAGGCCACCCTCTTGACACTACTCCTATCCGTATATTGTATAATTGCATCTTAGGAGCCTGAGCCGCATAGGTAGAAATATGAGAATAATCATGTACATTTAATCAAACATAGAGGCAAGCAAGCACCTCCGACTCTAATATTGGTATTAGCTTCCACTGCAAACAACTGTGATGGCAGGTCCCGTTAGTGATCCGTAGCAAGAATCTGACATCGAAAACAACAGTTGAAGCTCTTACCGGAATCGAAAGCCTCAAACTCCTATTGAGGTCTACCATACCTCTAATAATGGCTCCCAAATCCCAGCAAACATCCCCAAAAACTCCATAACACCTGCCCTATGCTCATGAATGCCAACCACACACCCAATTCTTGTTCCTGACCACATCTCCCCCCAATCGCCAATAATTCCCCCCCAACCAAATACTTTATTTGTCCCCATCGTTGCCAACACCATATTCCTTGGGCAGGTCCATGCCAACCCTGCGCGCCGTCAAACGCGTCCTCTCCTCCTCGTCCATGCCCATGCCCGGGTTGTAGCGCTCCAGAAGGGCCGTGTAGAGACGCTGTGCTTTGAAGTAGGCAAGATATTGCTCCGCCTGCTCAACCGCGTTTACTGCGCTTTGCGCATTGGAAGAAGAGGAGGAGCTTGAGCTGAAATTGTTTCGCAGGTGCTGGTGGAGAGCGGTTCTTGGGGAGGTGAGGATCGGTCGCGGAGGCAGTTCCCGGAGGAGAGACCGGTATAAAGCACGAAGTTTCGCGGGATGTGCGGTTGCGGTGGCCATTTTATAGTGTATTGTGGTGGTTTTGATGTTGGTGAACAGGATGGTGGTGGTTGCTGGAAAAAGTCGAAGCTATGGATTGATCTGCATTTCAAGTTCTGGATCGTCAATTGCTGAAGTACTAGGATGACCCTAACCCGAACCCCCGCGGCGTTCTCCCGGCAGGCATCTTTACCCTCGTGCCGACTCGGCTGGCAATGGCCGCGACTTTTTTACGGCGCATCTCTTCAACTTCAATTTGGGATCACAGGTACTTCAGGCAGGGAACCAACGGACCATGGCGACAGTAAAACGGCCAATGGCCAACCTTCTGGCCTTGCCATCAACCCTAAGATACCTAGTCCTTCGAGAGTCCATCCGCCATGCCTCGACGAAAACAAGAAGTGCCCGGTCATCGCCGTCCCATTCGGCCGCCGATCCCGTCCTCTCCTTCATGCCTGGTCCCTCCAACGACCCCGAGCCACGCGCGCTGCCCTCCCCAAACCCGGCAAACGAGACTTTAACCTCGGTCGACCGCCTCTTCACCTCCGAGGGCCAACAGCTCCTCTGGACCGCCCCCCGGTTCTTCGACATACCCTACAACAACCTCGTCCCCGAAATCTGCATCCTTGGCCGCTCCAACGTGGGCAAGTCTACTTTGATCAACGCCCTAGGCGGCGCCAACGGCGCCATCGCCCGGCGCGCAAACGGCCAGTCCGCCCGGAAAGGCGGCATGGCCATTACTTCCCCCACAGCCGGCTGCACCAAGCTCATGAACGCCTATGCCTTCGGTCCTCCCACCCACGGACCGGTGCAGATCCCCAAGCTCCCCGCAAGCCCGGTCTCACTCATCCCGTCTGAGTTAACTTGGGACTGCATGCTACGAAGGATCGACCCCAAACCTATGAGTCGCAAAGACCGCCGCAACGCCAAAACCAAAAAGCCCGACGCTGGTATCCCGGCTGGTCTCAGCATGGCCGAACGCACCGCCCTCAAATACGAGAACCACATCCACTCGCTCTGGCGGCGTCCCGTCCCGCGGAGTGTGATCATCCTCGACACGCCCGGCTACGGTCTGGCGTCCCAGAAGAGCTGGGGCGAGGAGCTGCACAAGTATTTGACTAGGCGGGTCATGCTGCGCGGCGCCGTTGTTTTGGTGGATGCGGTCGCCGGGTTTAAAAAGGTCGACCGTATGGCGGTCGAGATGTTGAGGGATAAAAACGTGCGCATGACCATCGTGCTGACCAAGGCGGACAAAGTCGACTACGCGCCCGAGAAACTGAACGACGTCTGTCTCGGGGTGTGGGATGAGCTGCGGAGCATCGAAGGACGGAGAACAGGTTGGACGGAGGGGAATGGGTGGGAGCGGGAGATTTGGGTGACTGGTGCCGGGGACATGTCACGGAAAAATGGGGCCAACGGAGCGGTGAGCAGTAATGTGTCTGGGGCGCGGATGGCGATTTGCAAGATGGCTGGGCTGGTGACGGACGATAGACGAGAAGAGATTGTGACTCCCGAAGTGGCGAAGCCGTTGACCCAGGGAATTATCTCGTTTGAGGAGATTGAGGCCATGATGGCGCGGGCTGCTGCTGATAAGCAGAATAATGCGAAGAGAGGGAAGGGGAGGAGACCGCTGGCGACGTTTTAGTAAGGACGAGGCAGTAGATGTGTGTGTATTTGTATTGTATATATAGACCACAGAAATAAACTTGATACCCCCTTTGTAATGATGTGTTATAACACGCCCTTGAACTAAGCATCGCACAACTGCTTGTCAAGGTAATTATGCAGGGGTTTGCCTTCTAAACTAACAGCCCGCACAAAATACAAGTGACAATCCTACATCCTCGAAAACCACCACAACTCGCCTTATCCAACCTTCATCATAACCCCCTTGCCTTCTTCTTCCGTCCCTTCCTCCGTCTGGCGCGTACATCCTCAACAACAGGCGTCAGTGGGTCTCTGTACATATAACCCGGCACAAAGACATCAACAAGATTATCCCAAAACCCCAGATCATAAAGATTCTCCACGTCTTTAAGTCGCCAAACAGGTTCCCACTCGCCCACGCCAGGAACACTTGTCCCCTGCGCCGCAGGCGCTCTTCCGTCCTCAGTCCTAACGAGAATCTGCTCCGTCTCGACCGGCCACCTCGTCCAGGCCGGTTCAATCCCCAAACGTTTCTGCCTATCCCCTTGCATGGTCCGCTTGAACGCGAACCCGTCGTCCATTTCCGCCTGCCAGTCGGACCATTTAAGACTTTCATTAGTCGTGGTGCCGCAGTATATCAACCACAAATGGTACCCCAGCAGGCCCCAGACCAAGGGGGAAGTCAGTAAGGCGAGAAGGGTGACGGCGCCCATGGCCACGCCGTTCTGCATCCCCCATGACCAGAGGATCAGATATTCCTTGACGGGCATTCCGCTTCCCTGGTTGGCGCGCCAGGGCAGGAGGGACCAGTGCGGGAACCGTAACAAAATCTTGGATGACATGAGGTTTATCCCCAAGATGCCGCCGTAGAGGGTTAACACGGCTGTTGAGAGGAGAAGAAGAATAAACCAGCGTTGGTTGCGTGCGCCAACGCAGTTGTTGATGAAGATGCAGTGGTGGTCGCATTTCGCGATGCAGCGCTTGCAGACACTACAATGTTTTGAGCGGGCCGGTTTTAGGAGGCGGCAGGTGCTGCATTCTGTACCTGGGTGGAACAGCGAAAAATCGTAGGGGTAGCGGGCCATTTCTGCCGTGTGGTTTTGGGGGGAAATAAAGCCAGGATCCGTAAAGGCGGATAGGTAGAGGAATATATAGGGGAGAATGATGGCGATACCTCCGGTGGACTTTTGGAAGGCGGACATTTGTGGCCAGGCGGTTGGTAAAAACAGAGTTTCGCCTACTGAGAGGAGGAGGATGAAGAATATCTTTTGGCGTATATAATCAGTCAGTCAGGAGGGATGAGTGGGAGGGATATAAGGGGAAGCGTACCAGCACGGTCGGGTGTTTGTCGTACATCATGTAGTTGCCGAAACGCGACAACGAGGTGGTTATTTTTCCTGACGTGAAGCGCTGGTCGACGGCTAGGACGCCGTTGGGGATGTGAACCCATATTAGGCGGTGGAGCCAGGCGATGGGTGTTTTTCTATATGAGAGGTAATTAGATCTGAGAGAAATGGTTTGAGCGTATGCAAGATACTGACCTGAGTGCGGGTAGCCTTCCGAAAAAGGTGACAAAGGTCATGAACGAGATGCCGAGGACGACGAGCGCGACGGTGGCGAGGAGGCCCATGTTTGCGGAGTTTGTCGTAGCCCGGTCACGAGATGCATTATCTGGATGCGAGTACAAAATAACAAAATGAAGAATGGATAATGATGAGAAATTGTTGTCCTGGTATCTGCCCGGTAATCCGTGGATGAACTTTGGCGATGAGAGCTGTCGCATCAAAATGAGACACTCGGCTTCCAGACAAGCCACGCCAAATGGCCTCGGGTACGCTCACAGCCCCAAACCGCCTTGATTAATACTGTAGAGAAGAAGTGAGTGACTGGTTTTGACGGTTGTTATTGAAAATCAACCTCATCTGGGAAGCTGACATTGTCTCATGAAGTGTCCTCAAACTTCAGGTTCATCGCCTCGTTTCCGGTTGCCTGGCTCCCCGAAATGGAGATGCAGTACCCCGTGGCAGTCAGCAGTCAGCCAGCCCGAAACAGGTGTCAGCCGCACGGGGCAAATAGCCGACGCGTGCCAACACAGGCACGGGACTCCGCGTTGCCTAAGGTAATCGAGCACGTTTGACTTCACTCGTGAAGGGTGCGACCGACAACCCCAACCCCAACAACGCGAATGATCCATCATTCACTCAAACCGACTGATTTGGTTGTCTGCGGCACTCACCAGCAGCAGCTATTTAAAAGAATAAGACACTGGAACCTGATTATTGCTTGTCTGCATCATTTTGCAATCAATCTCGTTCATATCCATCTTGCAACCAGCAAACGCACAAGCCCCACAACTTCAGCACGCGCTTAAGAAAGAAGCTTCGATCCCACGACACCGCGACAGCGACAGTCTATATTCCGTCTTGATCGCTGGTGGACAAATTGGCAGATCTGCGTGTGTGGGTCGCCATACTTTCAAACTGTTCAAGGACATCACCCCGTGCCGACTGCGAAGCCACAATCTTACATCCTGTGAGGTCTGGAGACACATCTTCGAAGACCTTGTTTTCATGAAGTTCAGTTGTGAACATCCGAATCCGGTCTAACCCTAAACTTAATCCGATACAGGGTTAGGGTTGTCAGTTGACAGCCAGGATGAGCGCCGGGATTGTCTATGACGGCGTCACGCGCGGTGGTACGGAGAACAAATACGAAGGAACCCTCTTCAACGGGCTTAAATTCTTCATCCTACAGAAAGTACCAGCTCGCAATTCGCTCCTCGATGATCTCAAGGTGAATTTGACACCGTCCCTCCTCCTACCCTGTCGCTGAAAGCCGCCACTAACAGCTGCAACATAGTCCAACGGAGGAAAGATCGTGCTTTTGGAAAATAAAGCAGATGTGCTGGTTGGAGATGACGCCAGAACGGACGTCCCTCCGGGATTCGTGTCGTGGAAGTTCGTCAAAGATTGCATCAGGAAGGGCGAGCTGTGCAATAAAGAAGAGTACTTGATCAACCACGCCAAGACAACGAGCACAGCCAAGTCAAAGTCGGCGAAAGCGAAACGCACCGAAGTCGTCCGGAATAGGTTCACGGAAAAGGATAACGAGATTCTAATCAAATACGTGCTGCAACAAGAGAGGGAGGGGAAACGTGTGGGAGGGAACGGAATATATAATGCACTGGCCGAAAAGGTACGCGAAGGGACCCGAAGATCAGCAACAGTGTGCTAACTATCCCGCAGTATCCCCACCATACCAGTCAGTCGTGGAGAGATCGCTGGGTCAAATATTATAAGTTCCTTCCGAGGGAAGACCTACCATATGGGCCTCATCACGACAACGGGGCTGTTTCTCCTCCAAGACCCAGGATTCCGCGACCAGTACCGTCAGCAGCAACTTTGCAAGAAAACAAACCAGTTGTCACCAGTTCTGCTCAGCCCCAGAGACGGTCAAACTCTCCTAAGAGGAGAGTTGCGTTCTCTGAGGAAGATGACAGGATCCTGGAGGAGTACGTCCGAGCGCGAATGCGTGGTGGGTTGCGTGAAAAAGGAAATAAGATATATATAGAGTTTGCGGAAGATGTAAGTTCTAGCATCCAGGCCGTTTGATTTCTGCGCGCTCACACTCAGTACTTAGCATCCGCATCACTCCTACCAATCGTGGCGGGACCGATGGGTGAGGATCCTTTCAAAACGGGAAGCATCGCCTGCATCATCTTCCACGCCCCCCATCCCTCCGGTCGAGAAAGTCGCCCCGGCTGCCACGAGCAATGTATCCAGAGGCGGTATCACCAGGGAAGCAATCGCAGGCACACGCACGTCGCAACCCAGTACCAGCAGAGCAAAACGGCCAGTAGGAGTCGCTTACAAGACCCCCAAGATATTAGCCCATGCCCTGGATATTATACAGTATCTGGATGAGGAGCGGAGAATTTCAGAGCAGCCGCCTGCGGATCCTATTCATGGCACCAACTCACGTCCGGCCGTTCCTAGAGACTCGGAAGAAACCGAGAGAGAAGAACCGCAAGCGGACGTCCAGCGGAATCGGGGTGAAGTTCAAGTAGATCCTCAAAATGAGCTTGCTCAACAGAGAATTTCAGAGCAGCCGCCACCGGATCCTGTCACCAGCCACAGGTCACCTTCAGCCGTTCCTAGACACTCGGAAGACACCGAGATAGAACAACTGCAGGCCCATACCCTACAGAATCTAGGTCAGAGTCATCAGGCAGACTTGGAGATTCAGAGCAGTGTTGAACTCGAAATCAAGTGCGAACCGGAAGACACGGCCCAGATAATAACCCCCGAGGAGGCGGACTTCAAAAAGAACTTTACATTATTTTGCAATACTAAAGGCAGCAAGCCCATTCAGTTCGTAGACGTTGATGGGAAAATCGTCACTTTCTGGGATCTGTGGAGTGTCGCTACAGAAGATAATTACTCCTTCGAAGATCGAGACTGGAACACTATCGCCGCTGCGTTGGCGAGAGGCGCTGGGGACGCGAATAACTTTCGGTTTGTTGAGTGGGCTCAGCGTCCTGATGTCCCAGGCCTGCTCAAGTCCGCCTTCGAAAAACACCTCCTTGAATTCGAATCCCTGTACAGGGACTATGAGGAGGGATCCGACTCTGACGAAGACACTGAAGAAGAGGACAACGGTGACGGCGCGGACTTGGAGAATCCAATTTCTGCAACCGCTGCTACCTTCCGGTCGTCTCCCCCGGTCAGCGGCTTCAAACGAACATTCGAACAGGCGGAGGGGTCACCCGAGCTCGGGCTCTCTCCTCCACCAGCCAAGAGACGTCGTTTCAGCAATGACGACGAAATCCCTTGCTCTCCGGAAATTCAACATCGAACCCTGCCACCTAGCAGCGCCGAGCCAGACGCTTTCCCCTCTCCCCAGAGACTGCCGCTCCTTATTCAGCAGCAGAAGAGGGCTGTCGAGCCTGAAACTCAGGATTTCCTGCCGCCCCTTAATCAGCAACAGAAGAGGACTGTCGAGCCTGAAACTCAGGACTTCAACTTTGCCGATGGAGCTGATGACTGGCTTGGTGGTCTGGACGACCCTACGCCCGACCAGCAACTGCTCTCCGACATGCTGGAGAGTGTAGCTCAAGCAACGCCGCCCCAATCACTCGCTGCGCCTTCCGAAGCTCCTTCCAGCGATGATGCGTTCGATCTACCCGTAGAGCAGCCACCTATTCCTCGGACCAGAACCAGGCAGTTACCGTGGAATAGGCCTTCCTCCCGATCAACAGCGGCAAGCTCGACTGAGCCAGTCCGGGCAGCGGGCTCGCTAAACCATGATCAAAGACGAGAACATAGGCGAGCATCATTGGCGACGACCGCTGACCCGGAGGAGCATCCGCTGGTACAAGCTGGGCTCCGCTTCGTCGCATTGGGCTACGAGCATCGGGATGTGAGCAGAGCGCTGAAAGCGTGTACATACGAAGAGGGGTTGGCCGGCCATGTGATGGAAAGTTTGAAGCAAGAGAATCGTATCCCGACCGATATGGCTGGGGTGTGGACTTACAGAGACGATGCCGATCTGAAGCTTGTTCATAAGGCGGGCCTGGACGAGGTGAGCGGGAGATTCTTGGCTGATGATGAAAAGGCGAGGATGCTGGAGAAGGAGAGGCGGCTGATGGCGAAGCATGGAGCGATAAGGATGCAGAAGCGTATCGAGTTTTTCGAGAAAAGTGAGAGGGAAGGGATGAGCTATTAGGGTGCTCAAGAGTCCATTGCGATGAAGGATGCTTGTATCGATATAGTATACTTAGCACGGTGGTAACTGAAGCAGGTATGTTGGTTGACTTTTGCTTTTGGGAGGCTTTGCTTGTTGGCGCGGAGATGATATACCCTCTTTTTGGTAGCTTGCCAGACGGTTGTTCTTTAGAAGTTAGGTAGGCAGGCCAGAGGCGTTAAGTCTACAGTTTAGTTTTTGAAGGGTCAGATTTCAAATCTTTCGCACTCATAACACCACTGAATGATCCTGGAGTTTTTGACCATGGCACTAGTCTTGGAGATCTATTCGGTTGGGTTATGGATGGCTCTCACTCCTTGATAATGCGAAGATATCACAAGGTAATGGGTGATCCGTTGTGAGAACCAAATCTGGAGACTCGTTTCCCTTGACCTGGGTCGTGTTTATTTATTATTAAAGACTGCCTGGTCCACATGCAATTATTGTGGTAGGGCGGGTATCTAAACTCGTCCAGGCTCCAGAGCAATCAAAGCACACAAGTATATCAACAATGCAACGCAACCGATGTACTTATCCAGGTAGGTATGTTCGGACAGACGGCGCCGGGCACCGACACAAGAGAGCGGACCGTCCTTAAATTTGCGGCGCGGCATTTCTCGACGTAATTACTTCATACTTCATAGCAAGTTGCCTAATAAGCAGCGGTCATTACGGCACGCACGTCTCCGATTCGGGCCATTATTCATCTTGATGGCTGGCCGCCAGAGCGAGAACTTGACAATACCTATCCTTGATGCCATAATACTGATAGAAAAGAAGAGAAGAGAAAAACAACGTGAATCGCAAGTCCGAGCACGGGATGTGACGATCATCTCCTGTCTGCCACCGCAGCAAGCAAACAAGCAGGCGGCTCAGGGAGATGAACTTGCTGGCCCAAGGCAGAGCACCTATCAATGATTCATCTCTCGTGTATTTTGTGTTACTATAAACAAACACAGCCGCCCTATCCGACCCTAGCAGAACCGATCCCTCTTCAATTGCATTTCCCCGCCGACCGAAGCATCATTGCAGTTAGGTACGTGTAGAGCTGAAAAGTTTCTTGCAGCAGCTAATAATCTAGCGTGAGGCTCAATATCAACAGACCGAAGAAGCGTTGGATTTGCGGGAATACGACGGATAGATTTCCGCCGATTTGGGCGTAAGCAACGGTCTTGGCGTACATGATATCCTGGGGTATTAGTTCCAATACTACCCTCCATTTTATTCCTCTGATGAGGGCAGCCAGTCAGCCAGCCCTGTAATTTTACTCCGTACGTGCGTGTGTACAAGTAATTTCTAGAGGGCTGGATTATGATGTGTATGGAGACATGGCACGGTGGTTCGCGGCGCTGCTCCTGCTTTTCTGCAGCGTACCCCTTGTCCAGAATGTAGATGAGAGGATTGGAGTGGCTGGTGTTTCGATCGGGCACCAGCAGCAGCCAGTGTTATTAGTGTTAGGCAGTGTTTGTAAGGTTCGGTCTACCTTCTGGGCATGGCTCGCTCGCAGAACAGCACAGACAGGGTCGTGATGGTGGTGGTGGTGGTGGTGGTGGTGACATGGTTCATCACGTCCCGGGGTATTGGATGAGGCGGCAGGGCATCTGGAATCACATTGAACAAAAAAAAAATACTTATACAGGCATTTGTGTCTCCTCATCCTCGGGACGTTGTTCCTCCTTCTTTGGTTTCCCTTTATCTTGCCTGCCAGCTTCGCTCCCACATACCTAATCAGGTCTCCAACCATCGTCGATCGTTCAGGAATACTTCAAAATGAGGCTCCGATCCGTCGCCACGCGGGCACTCCTTAGCGGGATTCCCCTCAACCACTTACCCTCGCTGCCGGAAACCAGTCCCGCTAACAACGTTCTGGGAGGAGTTAACGTTCTCGCGGCGGGCGGCAGCTGCGAGGTTGGTGAGGTTCTTTGTGGGAATGGGTGTATGCCCGTTGGGAGTGTTTGCTGCGGCATGTAAGTCATCAACAACACCTCTAAATAGCCCCTGATCATGACGTCTAACAATCTACACAGTACAGGGTATTGCGATCCAGGCGAGTACTGCACCTCGAACGATAAATGCTGTCCGGTATGTGTGAAAATCAAAACATGACCCGTCTTGTTGCCCAGCGGGCATGCTTATGGTCAACTAACTGTGGTTGGGGTCTTGGGGATATAGATAGGAAAGACGTGCAGCAGCACCGGGAACTGCAGTCCGGGCAAGGAGCTCTGCAATGGCGGGTATGTTTAACATCCTCTTTTTATCGTTGGGATATAAAGCTTCGCTAACAATTTAAAGGTGCATGCCGTTGGGGGCAGTATGCTGTTCTGATGGGGGATACTGCGATGCCGGCGAGACCTGCACAGATCATAATACGTGTGCCGCAGGAGGGAGCAGTGGAGGAGGTGGGAGTGGCGGTGGCAGCAGCGGTGGAGGCGGTAGTTCGAGTTGCTCGGTGGGCAAAGTGACCTGCGATACCAACTACTGCATTCCTCTCGCAGGCGTCTGCTGCGGTGATGGCGATGGCTCATACTGTGACGTGAGTCTTTCATCCCTGTTCAACAACACCAATCATCACGGCTAACACTCTACATCTGGGCCAAAAGGAAGGATACTACTGCACAGCAACAGCATGCTGCAAGATCGGGAAAACATGTAGCGGCTCTAGCGGAGGAAGCGGAGGAAGCGGAGGAAGCGGTGGTGGCAGTGGCACAACGACAACCTCGTTCGACTTCTCCATCCCGACGACGACCACGTCCACCTCGGAATCATCCGAAACCACAACCAGCAGCAGTACAACGAGCGTCGACGACAATAGCGGTGCGGGTGGTGCGCTGCCGACTCTGGATTTCACCACCTCCGAGTTTACTCCTACCTTTACGACGCCGACGTTGCCGGGGATTACCATCACCAATACCCCTCGACCGCAGAATGGCGCTAGTGTTCTGACTATATCTACTGGATTCATGTTGGCTGGTGTAGCTGCTGTCATGGCTTTGCTGCTTTGAGTCGATGGAGTGAAGAAAATGTTGTTTTTGCTTGCGTGGATGCCTGCTCACCTACCAATAGAAACAAGTTGTAGTTAATGTAATGTTGATGTCTTTGAATTTGGGCAGCTGATTGATAGGCAACAAGCCATCCCAACAGCTTGTCATCAAGGCGAAATCGGATCTGTTTCTAGTCGACCTGAATCAAGCACCAAACGTGCTATTCCCGCATCTGCCTAACATTAACATTAATCCTCTTGTTCCTCATCCACCCCCTCCACTCCTCAAACTTGCCGTCTTCCGCCGGCCAGTCCTCCAAATAATCGGGGCAAGTCCCCTTGAGCACCTTGGGCACTCCGTGCCACGCAAACCTCGAGTCTTTGGTCATGTACACCGCATCGCCCGACCTCAGCCTTAGGAGTAAAAATTCTTTCTCCCCCTCCTTCCTTTCCTCCTCACTCACCTTACCTATGTCATTCGGCGCAATCATGAACAACGAATCACACCCAAGACTCAGACTAACGAGCCCCTTATCCGTCTCTTCTGACACATCCCGATGCATCATCATCGTGTCGCCGGGCGTATAGAAATTGACAATGGCCGCCTGGGCACGCGTTTCCGGAAACAGTTCTTCCAGGAAGGAAGCAATGTCGGCTGGGAAAGGAGGCGGTTGCTCGCCCGGATAGACTCTGTTCGTCCAGTCGTATTGCCCGCCCAGCGTGACCCAGTGCAGTTTTCTCTCCAAGACCTGCTTGACAGACAACGGTTTGTGGACTTGTGAATCTTTGGGGGTGAACTGAACCTCTGTAGAGTCGGGAGGGTAGGAGAAGAATGAACTCTCCGAAGTTGGGTAGGGGAGGTTAAAATGCAGATGGAGGTTGGTCTGGTGGTGCGGTTGGCTGAGATCGCGGTGGATGAAATGATTCAATAAAATCTTTTGGACCTCTGGGGGAACGACTGAGGGGACGATTAGTAGGCCTGATGAGAATGTTAGTATGTTAGCATGAAAATGTGTGAAGAGTAAAGCTTAACTTGCCTGGCAGGATGGGATGGTAGTATATCGGGACATCCCTTTCCGCTTGTATCGGAGCATCGCTGGGGCAGATATGACCAAAAGCGCGGTTGAGACGCTCGACGGGGATGGTGCCGGCCAGAACAAATTCGGCGGCTTTTCCTGGTGAGTTGAGGTCGTCAATGTCGCGGCTGTCGATGAGAGTTTTTTGCTCGGCCTTTGCGTATTGTTTCCACTTGGCTCGAAGCTCATCCGACGGTTGCTCGTGCGCATCGAGCTCTGTGATTTCGGCCGTCATTTTTATTTCACTTTATTTGAGTGATAATGAGCTTTGATGGAATACGCAGAATTAATATCGCTCTTGCCTGTAATCGTATGACTGTGAGACCTGCTCGGCTCTCAGTCTCACTCACTCCGTGACTCCACCGATCTCTTGCTCGGGAATCGTGTCCATCGTCACTCTGACAAAAACGAGATCGAAAGTGGGGCCAACCAACCCTCTTGGTCCCGCGCTCTTGGTAAGGCTTCAAAGTAAGTGGGGGCCGGCGCGCCACAGTCAGGGGCAGGTGGGGGAGAAACACCCCTCGACGCGTCAGTATGTTTGGTCGCGTCTCTATGGCAATTTGTTGTTGATCAACTGCGGAAATTTGATTGCGGATTTCTCCCAACCAAAGCACCACCCAAACTCGCCAAGCAACGTCTGCCGGTTGCCAACAAATCAACAAGGGTACGATTTCACGATTTGACGACCACTTTCAGCTGCACCACTTCGACAAACGACAAATCCTGCGACAACCAAAAAAAAAAAAAAAAAAAACCCGCGACAATACCAGTAAGTGCCCACCGATGGCGAAGACGAATTGACCGACGACGGCCTTCTTTACTCTCTTTTTTGCACGGTCCCTTTTCGACAGCGTGTCCACCAATTTAGACCTTCGCTTTCGCTCCTGCCCCTCGTTTTGGCGGCAACTCGATCGCGGATTGAGTTCGATCGTACGCCCACCACCCCACTTCGATATTCGACCGATACATCATAGATACATCATAGATCACTCCGGACAGACAAGAACGGACAGACAAGATGGAGAACTATCAGAAGCTGGAGAAGATTGGCGAGGGTATGCCGTTTCTACTGCACAAATATCCTTGTCCCGTTTACTGACGACTTCGTTCTCCCCCCAATCCAGGTACCTACGGTGTCGTCTACAAGGCGCGAGACCTCGCCAACAACGGCCGTATCGTCGCGCTGAAGAAGATCCGCCTGGAAGCCGAGGATGAGGGCGTCCCCTCCACCGCCATCCGCGAGATCTCGCTGCTCAAGGAGATGCGCGACCCCAACATCGTGCGCCTGCTCAACATCGTCCATGCCGACGGCCACAAGCTTTACCTCGTCATGGAGTTTCTCGATCTCGACCTGAAGAAATATATGGAAGCGCTGCCTGTGAGCGACGGCGGCAGGGGCAAGGCTCTGCCCCAAGGCACCGGCCCCGAGCTGCACCGCCTCGGCCTCGGCGACCAGATCATCAAGAAGTTTATGAGCCAGCTGTGCGAGGGCGTCCGTTACTGCCACAGCCACCGCGTCCTGCATCGTGACCTCAAGCCGCAGAACCTGCTTATCGACCATGATGGCAACCTGAAGTTGGCCGATTTCGGTCTCGCCCGCGCCTTCGGTGTCCCGCTGCGCACCTATACCCACGAGGTCGTTACTCTCTGGTATCGCGCTCCCGAGATTCTGCTGGGTGGTCGCCAGTATTCCACCGGTGTCGACATGTGGTCGGTTGGCTGCATCTTTGCCGAGATGTGCACCCGCAAACCTCTATTCCCTGGTGACTCGGAGATTGACGAGATCTTCAAGATCTTCCGGTAAGTAAAAGCTGTCTTTTGTCATTTCTCGAGAGACTTAGCTCTAACTTCCGACTTACAGGTTGCTGGGTACCCCCACAGAGGATGTCTGGCCCGGCGTGACGTCGTATCCCGACTTCAAGGCCTCGTTCCCCAAGTGGCTTCGCGACGTTCACCAGCCCATATGCCAGAATCTCGACGAGCAAGGCCTTGATCTTCTCGAGATGATGCTGGTGTACGACCCTGCCGGCCGGATCTCGGCCAAGCAGGCCTGCAACCACCCGTACTTCGAGGATTTCCCGCGCCCAGAAGCGAACTACCGCGGTGCTGGTTACCACTAGGATCAGGGCCGCGTCTCGATGGATCATTTTGGGTTCGCGATCCCCCACGGCTTCTTGCCTCTGAAGCGAGTGGGACATGATATTTAGGGAAGGAAAGGCAGACGAGTTGTCCCGACGTCGACCCTACGCGCCCTTGCGAACACCCAATACGTTACGAAACTAGCTACGAACACCAATAGCAACAAATATTCTGGACCATAGCACTAACTAACCTTATCGTCGTTGCTGTCAGGATAAACAAAGGAGGAATACACTTTTTGTCTCAATCACAAAGGGATATATTCTTCTATTACTGGGTTTTTCTTGACTTGTTCTTTTTTCTGTTACACGACGGCGTTTTGTTTCTCTCCTGATAGGGAGAAATTGGAGGAAATATCGACAATGGCATTGGGATGGGAATGGGATCTTGCATTTTAGTTCCTGTGAAGACGAGGGCTCTGTATGTTGCTGAGTGGGGAACACATGAAGTAGCAGGGAAGTGGCTGGGGGCAAAGCTCTTGCGCTTGTCTGAGTCGCTAGCCAGCCAGCCAGACAGCCTGGAGAGGATGGATTGATGTTGTCTACGACAGGGAAGAAGAGCAGGAGGGGTGCTACTGTTGCTAGCTGTGCGTTATGTCACATGTTGCTGCCTGCTGCCTGATTTCCTCCTTGTTGTTTGCTTGTCTAAAGCAGCACTTGGCCAGATCGTGTCAGGGAGAGAAGGCCAACTGGGTACCTTATCTAGTTGTAAGTCACGTGCGTCCCTTCGGGCTTTACAGAGGAACTGCACTCGAGCAAATACTATGTTTTCTTTGTCACACCAAACACATATCTTCTGTCTCTGTGTGCTGCCACTGCATGAGCTCTTGATTATTGATTCCTCGTGATGTTCCCCTCATCCTCGCTTGTATGTGTTGATACTGCTGGTATTGTTCATCTTCTAGAAGTCAAACACGACGTTTCCTCGGCGACTCTTACGCGTTCCCTCATATCATGTATATTCTGATCATTGTGATACCAGTGAAGAAGGTTTCTCTCCATCCATACCGATACAGCAAGCACATTGCAGTCTAGCAGTCACTGTCCATGCTCCACAATCATCAACTCTTAAACCCGGAAAAAAGGGTGCCCACTGCTCAGCGAGTCATGTCCATATAAAGCAGCTCTACGATCCACAATATCACCCAACACACAAAATATGCCCGGCTAGCTCAGTAAGACTTTCCATCTCTACAAACTTTCTCAGACATAAAACTAACCTCCTCCAGATCGGTAGAGCGTGAGACTCTTAATCTCAAGGTTGTGGGTTCGACCCCCACGTCGGGCTCAATTCCCGGCGAATGCCTCTCTCTTTTCTTTTTTGAATGCCTCTCGTTTTTGGTTTTGATTCTCGATCTTGCTTTTTTGCCAGCCTTTGTTTGGCTAATAACGGGATGTCTATATGGCAAGTGTTACCATTATAATCTTTTGATCTTTTATAGCTACGGCATAATATCTTCTTTACCAAGTTTTACTCTGGTAAATTAGATTGTCTTTGTCTGCGAGATCTAAAAAGAAAAAGTACGTGTAATATCTACCTAACTAGGCACGTACGATTGGCGAACAAGGTCTTGCTTCACTGATTCTCTCTTCGAATAGTGACTCGTGTATATACAAAAAAAATCTTCCAAGTTAAAAGTGTAATGATTTCTCAATTTATGCTCTATCGGATGTGATACTATACTACCTGAAGTTCATGGTACGAGGAAGGCCTCTACAGCACGTAGTGTTGATACATGTAAATGGTTGGATGGCTACCCTACTGATGCCGGATATCCTCGGATTTAGCCTGGCGATCGCTTAGAACAGCTGAAAGTAGTCGTATGAGCTATATAAGTACGAAGATCCAAGTGCAGAAGTAACTTCTGTACCTTATCCTTTTCTCCGGTGTCACCTACCTTACCTAGCTATTTCAGCAGATTAGAAACGGGTATGTGCAAAAGCATCCGTCCTGTGGTCTCGTACGTCTTGGCGTCTCAGACAGACTCTTTAACATCTAGATGAACGAACTAGAAGACTGGAAGATCTTCGAAAACATCGCTTATATAAGTAAGCTAGCTAGGTTAGGATTCAGTTCGTTGCTTGCAAAATGTGGGTTGTGGCCTTTGATAAATTCCTTTTGATGGAATAGTTAATGGTGATGGAAGCAGTGTTGACCTTCCTCGCCCAGATGGGATGTTGGAGTCCTGGAGGTTATTACAAGTCGATGGGGGTTGGATAGTCCTTGAATAGTGAAATCACAGCTCAGCTCAAACGGATGCTCGGGACCCACTCTCCAAGAATGAGAAGAAAAAATGGCAGAAGGCTTCACTGGATGTTCAATGATTGGCTTGCGGGCAGGTCGTGAATGTGCTTGATATTAAGGTCCCATATTGCCTCATTAAAAAGGTGTATAGCCAGGATATCTATGACGGTAGGCCGGTCGGTAGCTTAGTACATAATCCACTGGAATTCCGAAGGTTAGCACCTTGGAAGTCTGACACGTTTTGGATTAAGGAACCTAGCTCAATTGGCTGTGGGCCTGGTGAGTGAGTCGACACAATATCGTAGCTCGTTTTGGGCATGGAGGCGTGTGATGACGAGACTTAGTTCGTCGTATAAAACGCCAGAAGGAATCTTGTAATAGTACGTGTCGTCCTTCCCCGTAGCGCCCTTATTAAGTTAAACTTTGCCTGTAGCGGGCTCGACAAAGTTTATTATAATCGAATGAACTTTCATGACCTGACGTGCTTGAGCATGACTTGGAAATTCAAATACGTCCGTCATAGATGTTACCTCGACTACTCATCCTGATTCATCTCCCTCTTTTCTCCAACAATCACATCCAATCTGATCTGACCAGACGGTTACTACCCCGAACAGCATCAGATCTCACCCATATCGAGCAACAAATCGCCCGTCCAACCAAAGAATGGGTTCTCAAGCGGAAGACGTCCCAGGCTCGCCGAGATACCAATCAGTGTCGCCGGGATGGCCGAGCTACTGTCCAGTATCGACGAGATACAATCCAGGGGTCTTGCTGAGGAACATGTACGCTCCAGTCTCGTTGCCGCACCGGCCCGTCGCGCCAATGCAACCCCCAGAGCCGATGACGGAAGACGGATCGATTGCACTCTCGTCACGAACCTTAACCCCCAACGAGACAACAACGACCGGCGTCAACACGACAAGTGATATCAACAACATCGCGTCCTCGGCGACATCGTCCGAGCTTCCCTTGGAAGTGACCATGCACGACGCCGACGCTGCTGCTTTGGAGGCCATTCTGAATTCCATTCACTACCGCAACACAAGCAAGCATGTGACCAACACAATCAAGTATGTGACCGAAGATCCGGGCATGCTGCTTCGCATAGGGAAAATGGCGAACAAGTACGGCTTCGTCGGCGCGCTCAAGTTTGCTGCGCAGGACTGGATCGAGTTCGCGGCCGCGGAGGCGACGGAAGAGCCTGAGTCCAGTCCATACGCGATGTGGCAGCTCGCGATGGCGTCGTGCTGGTTGGACTACGACAAGGGCTTCGAGACGGCCACGCGGGCGTTGCTCTACAGCTGTGGCTGGTCGTACCTTCAGCTTCGCGATGAGTGTGTCGATGATGACAGTGATATCACTGATATGAATCTGATTCCCGAGTATATGATGGGCCGGTTTGAAGGTCAGTCTCTCTCCTCTTCTGTCTCACCTGATCTACCCATACTTACAAGTTTACATTAAAGCAATGCTGGAAGAACGGCGCGGCCAGCTCCGACTATGCCCGCATGTCATGAATAAGCGGTTGGGCGGATAGCACGAGGAACAGTTATGATAGACATCGGTGGGGTAATACCTGCTGTCAAAGCGACTGGACGTCCCGGGAAATTGTGACATCTTGGATGGGAGGTCTAGGTCTAGGCGACGGTGGGCAGGGCAGGAACACCACGACGACGACCGGAAACGGATCAGCAGCCTGGCAAGTCTCGATTGAGGAGGCCATCGAGGCTGTTACTCCCTGTAGGAATTGGTCCATATCGGAAGAGTCTTACATTCTTGCCAAGCACGCAGCCGAGAGCTTGCGAGGCGATGTTCGCGGGCTGAGTCTGGCTTCCGTTCGTTGCGAGTAGGCCGCCGCTGGAGGAGGGTTCATGTTGTCCGGGTCCCGGGGCTAATAAACATTGGCCGCCAGTGGTCATGATACTGGGTACGAGGTTACTATATGATGGATGCTTTCGTGCATCCATTTCTGATCTGATGGAATCAGCTAGCCGACCAACTGTCTCCCCTACGTGTTGTGGATGATTCTCCTACCATACACTTAAGGTAGCTTGGTATTACTTCTGATAGAGAATAGATAGCTCACTTCAGTATTTGGCCGGACCGGTAGATTGTTAACGCCGCTGCTGTTATCATTGCTAGTTTATACAGTCTACTTGCATCACGTCCTGCAGGACTCTTGTGCCCGGTTAAAGTCAACATTGCCCATTTCGTACCACACGTATCGCCCAATCATCGAGCATCGAGTTAAGCCTTCCGCCATTTTTTCTTTTCATTTTGCACCCTTCTCAGCCCTATCATAACTCGTTGCTGAGCCGTGATTTGCGGAATTATCCAATCTCCATGACTACGGATATACCCTGCAGGACTCCTGCATCCCCATCTGGGTGAGGATAGGTGGATGCGAGGTCATACAGTAAATTGGCCTACCCAGCGGTTGAAGACTCGGAAATGGAATAGTAATACACCACCTTACGTATGCTACGGTGGATCTTGAAGACTTTATATCCCAATACTACAACGGTAATAGTAAGCGTCATCAGAGAGACGCCGATCACAGGGGTAGTACTCCAGGCAGCTGCTTACAGGGGTACGGAAACCGTCTTGGCAGCACAATCTCACCAGTGATTGCTATTCTTCATTTTTGCAGGTTTGCTTCTGGTCTTCATGAAACACACAACTAAAATGACGTCTGATATGGACATCGAAAATGGGTGCTCCTTCTGCACTGGGTTTGTAACCGCGTTGAAGGATGTCTACACCAACACCACCCGAGAAGAGATACGCCCCGAGATGGGTAAGATGCACAGCTTCGACTGGACGTTCAGCGACAAGATCCCGTCGTTGCCTCGTCTCGCAGCCAGTGCGAAGACGGGATGCCGTTGGTGTGAGATCCTAGACCGGCCACTCAAGATCCCTCAGGGGGACACCGTTTGACGCTGAGGGCCCCGAAGCCGAAGAGAGATCAGCCACCCTCACATTCCGCTGTGCAGCCAGCAGCCCCTCGGGGTTGAAGTCAGAGGGAACATTGAAAGATATCCGGTCCCTGATAGCCTACATGACGGCGCCATCGGATGGCTCCTTTTCGGCTCGTTGGGGCGGAGCCCCTGTCGGTGGAAGAATTGTGGTGCTAGACACTGACGGCTTCAACCCGCTGTCAGAGAACAACTGCCAAAAGATACGACGCAACGGCATCGACAGGTGCGCCACGGACCCGGGCCATCAGCCATGTCCGGGTCTGAGCAGTCCGACGAATCCGCTAAGACTACATGCTCACAGCCGGGGCTACCTCGTCGAGAACTACACCAAGAGACTGATGTATTATCCCCCAACAAATGCACCAACTGCGGTGTATTGGAGTGTGGGCGACCCAACTCAGATACCGATGAAACTCAATTCCCTTCATGGAGCTGGCTGTCCTCGGACTGGTGTGACCCGGGAAAGAAAGTAGTATTCGGCTGGTCCTCCATCCTTCGGATCAAGGATGACGACGAGCAGCCTCGCTCTAAGCTTATTACACTTGACGGTGAAGAGGGCAGATTAACAGTATCTGGACCTGTTCTACCAAGAGACACAGTTCTGGATCTCGTGGCCCACGCCCGCGACCGGTCGCTGACCGTCGATACTCGACAGCCAGGCACCGTATTTCTTGACTCTGGATATGAGGCTGGCTATGTATGTTCCTGCGAGATGCAGCAGCAGCATACCATGCCGGACTGTCAGTCTTACGAGATAATCGCTTCTCTGTTTCCGCCTTTATCAGCGCTGCTTATTGGACGCGCAGACTTTGACATGATTCCTCCACCTGAGGCCTTTGAGGGTAGCGAGGGCGGGTCGTGGAAGTCGTTTTTGGCATTTCCTTTTTTGATCCAGCCCCTCGGTGAAGACACATGGAGGAGATGACTAAATATCAGCGGATTGGGATCATGCATGTTCACGAGGCTCATTTGAGTGCGTACTTTCCGGATGTTGAGCAGGAACTTAGGCGTCAAGAGCCGAAGACCTTGGCTCTTGTTTGAGAATACAGTAGATTTATGATGAATGGTTTTGGATAGAACATAGATAGATGGCTTGCACTCTGAGGAATGTTCACTCCGTGGCGTGGTGTTAACAGGGGTGAAGAAAGGGGTAATTCGCGTGAGTGATTTGGATGCAGGCAGGGCTCCTCATACATCTTGTAACATACAAAACTCTGACATCTGATTGGTTGTTTGCCACCATCTACAGCATCAGGCAATGGGTTTACCTTTGGACCAATCAGTGGGCACGCTGTGAAGCCCTCGGTCATTTTCTTTTTCATCTCTGACCTCCGGCGGCCGCCACACTATGTTGACCTCACAAAGCCTCAAAAGTACGCTGAGCCGTAATTCTAGAATTGATCAATCCGGGCGTACCAAACATCGAGACTGATTCCGACAGACTGTGGTGACACCAAACAAAATCCGAGCGTTCCTCACACTTGTGCCACCCGCATGCTTGAGGCAGAAATGAACCTGTCGTCCAATAACCGAGTAATCTGTGAAGCCCTCCAGTATTTCCATTCTCAACTTGACGGCATCAACCCCCAGGCTATACGTTGAAGCCACACGCTGAGCCGTAGTTTTGGGCCCAGTTTGATCGAGATCTGACACCACTCACCAAAGCCGGGCGTACTCCAGGTGCCACCACATGCAGTTGCGGTATTGGCGCATGATCGGGACAGAAATCGTCCAATCATCGAGAGGATGATGAAGCCCTCCAGTATTTTCCATTCTCAACCAAGGAAACGAGATGACTCACTTTATGACTGCAGCACACGCTGAGCCGTGATTCCGAGATTTGACCAGTCCGGGCGTACCAAGCATGGACCTCAAACATCAGAATCAGGCGTTCCCGTAGGTTCCACAGCAAACGAGTGTGACTCATGGTCGAGGCAGAAATGAAGTGAACCCGTGGTCCAATAATCGAGGAGTTGTAGAACGCCTCCAGTATTTTCCACTCTCAACTGTTCAATTGTATATTTGCTCGGGGATACACGCTGATCCGTTTATTTCAGGGCCTGACCGGCCTGCGATTTACACGACATTTATTAGCCAGGTATCACCACGAGACCTCCCACGGCCACATCCAATCATACACAACCCATTCAACCACCTCGTCATTTTCTAGTTTCAACTTTCACACGGATAATTTCTTTACTGAAATGCTGAGCCGTAATATTTTGCTCTGCTATTGCGTGCAGTGAGTTTCAGTGTTTGACATGGCCCTAGCCTCGTTGTTTTCCCTTCCTCTCTCGCTCATCATTCTTTCCCATAAAGGAGGGGATTATACTACCCTCGAGAGGAACTAACTTGTAGAGAAGGCATGTCAGGGATTTTGTGTTGACTAGGTCCTAATTACATGTCTGCTGTAGATATCGAGGAAAATAGAAAATATACTTAGTAGGATGTTACGATGGTAGGATGAAGCATATCATTTATGCCCTTTCAAAATATGGTTCTTCAAATACTGCTGACTTGATTGTAATCAAACTAATATTCAACACCTAACCGCTATAACTGAGTCATAGGCCATGGTGACTATGTGTGTTCTTTGGTAAATTTGTTCACTGATAGACTCTTAGGTGCGTTTTGTGAAAGGACATGGAAGCAGATAAAGGCACCTTTGTAAGCCCAATCTGACAGCCCAAAATGAGGGTAGGTAGGTAGGTAGGTAGGTAGGTAGGTAGGTAGGCAGGCAGGCTTTCTGATGATGCACAAGCGTATGGCTTTTAGGGTATCACATCTGATCAATGTGAGAGTCACGAGGGCATGAACAACGAATAAGAAGGTAAGTTTTGAGCAGGCTCCTAGTTTTTGGATTACGATCCCCCCTATCTCATGCCCTCGTGACCACAGATGAAGCCTGAGCCGTGATTTATGTCCCTCCCTGATAATCAAAGAAAGCCAAGCACCTCTCCCCCTTTTTGCTCTTATGATGATTAGCCAACGTATCGCTCCGTCCGAAAGCCTTGCCGCAGCCCCAGCAGGCGAATCCTCTCCCGGCATGAACCAGTTCGTGGCGCTTGAAGTCGCTGTATCGAGCAAAGGCTCGTGCACACCCTGAGTGTTGGCATACAAACGGCTTATCCGTCGAGTGTGTCCGGAGATGCGACGTGTAGTTATACTTGCGAGTAAACGTTTTTGGGCAGGTCTGGCATGCAAAGTTCTTTTGCCGTTCGCCCTTTTCTCCGCGTTTGCGTTTCTGCTGCGTCCGCTCTTGAGTCTTCGTTTGGGGCTGCTCATCGTCCGCTTTGGTACCTTCATCTTCTGGGGCGTCACTGAAGGGCGCGACTACTTCGTTTTCGTCTTCTGCGTTGCCGTTCGTAGGAATTTCTTGCAGAGTTTGCTGTCGGGACAACCGCTGATCTTCGTCTTCTTCGGACTCTTCTTCCTCTTCGGATTCCGGGAATTGGTCCTCATCGTGCACCATCATGACCGCGTGAGATTGGACGTGCTTCTCGAGATCTTTCTCCGAGCCAAAACCTACGGCGAAGCTGGGGCAACCGGTCACTGTGCAGTGGAATGGCCGCTGGTGTTTGTCGAGGTGCTGGTCGCGCTGCTCGGCGGTTGCGAAGCCGTTGGAAAAGTAGCGGCAGCTAAGGCGTGGACATTTGAAGAGGTTGGACCCGTAGCTCTCCTCCAGACTTTGAGCGAGTTCGTCGCCGGCATTGGCTGTCCGAAGCAGCTCTTCGAGGACGCGGCGGACCTCTCCCACGACGTCCAGCAAGTCTAAAGCAATCTCGGTTGGCTTCATCTCGCCGTAGAAAGTCAGCTGTTTCCGCGTCGAGATGACGGCTTGCAGCAGCTCGTGGTATAAGCTCATGTCCTCGAAGCACTGGAGCCTGCCGCGGTTGCCATGTGAGATAGGAAAATTTCTGTGCTGGCTCTGATAGTGCAGCTCGATGAAGACTTCCAATGACTCGGCGAGGTTTTGGATGTCCTGATCGTTCTTGTCGCTGAAACTAACCAGGGCGGTCTCAAGGTGGCGTACCCAGTATGCGACTGCATAGTCCATAAATGCGTAGTAGCCGCTTTGGACGAGATCCTTGGTGCACTGTAGCTCGTGTTTCTTGAACCCTGGAAAGTTGAGATAGTTGACGCAAAGCGAGGAGAGCTCGAGTTCCGCGCGCGGCTGGTCGACGTGCTTTTCTGTGACCAAGAACCTTTAAATGTTTGTCAGTCAATCTTAACTAGGAGAAACATGTTGGAGATACTCACATCTTGGCAGTCAGGTGAACCAGTTCTACTGTTCCGTCGGCTCGTATTTCTACGAGAGACCCGCACAGATCTTTGGAATCCTCAACAAATCGACCACTCGCAAGGTCTACGGACTGTGAATGAACAAAGATCGATTTCGCCCCTTGGATCTCATGCCACTTCAGCGATCGCTTGGCGCATGCCAACCAAGCAAGCAGCGTCCGGCTATCCTCCTGCGCTGTCGTCGACGCCTGGTCGAATATGCGTGCGATGATTCGTCCATACCTTTTGAAAATGCGATTTAGTTAATGCATCTAGTTCTCGGTGATTGGGATTTGGACCTACGCTGTGTTGATTTCCTTTGGAAATCGTCCCGGTTCGAGTTCAAAATCCAGCGCTCTCACTGTTTTCTGATGGAGCAGGTTGCTTGATATCAGCTTGGCGAGCAAGAACATACCCCCTGCAGCCTCTTTGATCCTCAAAGCAATTGCATCACGCTTCTCGTCAGTGACCTTGAATCTCTTCTGGATATTCAGTGCTCCCTTTGCACTAAACCTGTCAACATCCTGTCTGCTGTCTTCGGTGCGAATCTTCAGTGCCCTCAAGTCCGCAAAGTCCTTCCGGGCAACGCCGTCATCCTGGCTGACAAAGAGACATCTGATGCTGTCTTGGTTGGCGGGCGGCATTCCTTCGACCAGCTCACGAAACCAGGTTGTGATGATCTCGCGCTCCTTTCTCGGGCACTCGTCGATGCCGTCGAGGATGATGTAGGCACTCTGGCAATTTCTGATGGCCATGCTGAGGAGTTCTTCGATTGTCGAGTAGGTGCTGAGAACCGCCTCGTTGCTCTTGGAGTACTTGTCCTGGTAGTAGGAGAGCATTGTGTCTCGGTGCTCGGAGAGCAGTTGAGATAAAAGGCTCCGACTGATCGAAATGAAGTTGTCTCGTTCGTTGTCCCCGTGCTTGCAATAAAAGTACAAGACTGTCGGAGACGAGGGTAGCTTGCGAGCTTCTTCTACAACCAATGAGGCGAGAATGGTTTTGCCTTGTAATTCTGGTTTAGCTTGTGCTGTCCTGGTGTAATTTTTACGTAGTAATAGACTGTGGAAACTCTTACTCACCTGCTCCTGGTATTCCATTCAGCCATAAAAGAGGTGGTATCACCTGGCAAAGAGGTTCAAACCACTCCTTGAATGTCGCATTATCCAACAGCCATCTCCCGGTTCCGGGGTAGTCGGCACGGATTTTGGAGAAGTGATGCTGGTCGTTTTGAACGTTAACAGCCCGGAGCCAGCAGTGCAGGTCGCGTAACAGGCGCGCCTCGTTGGCGTCGATAACAGCCTGGAGCTTAACATCTTGTATTTTCCTTTCCGTTCCTTCCACTTGAATCTTGTCTATAATGGACTGCAGCTTGGCGTCTCTCTCGACCTTGTCTTTCTCCGTCGCTAGGATTTGAGCCAGCGCGGCTCGACTTTCTATCAGACGGCTATGTTGATTAATGTCGCCGATTACTTTGGTAAACCGAGACTTGTACGTCTTCCAGGTCGCTTGGAAAAGTTGTCTCCACACTGTATGATTCCATCAGATTTAGCAACGAGACATCTATGGTGACTGGGGACGGACTGACTGGGTTGTTGGAAGTATTTGAGTGCCCTTCGGTGAAACTCAAGGACATCTTTGTACAGAAACCCTAAGGCTCGCACCATTTTTGCGTCATCATGGAAGAGATTTTCGTACTGAAGGACCATAGGAAGTCGCTCGCCAATCTCCTCATAGACGTCAAGTAGCTCGGTGAAGGCATCAGCAAATGTGCTCGCGGTCTTTGCGAGCGGTTAGTTGAAACCTGTGATGCTGGAAGCCTGGAAGTTGAACTGAAGTACCTGAACAAGAAATTTCATCGGCCCCTAGAATCCACATGTCAGCATACCTTATCAAGCAAATGCGCAAGGCCAAGTGCAACATCTTACCCAGACAAAGGCTACAAACTCGGAACTGTTAGCAAAGACCTCAACCACCTTTCCTAGTTGTGTGATAGCTTCAAGGGTAGGCTTGAGGCGTATAGACGCCTGTAGTCGCCGCTGCGAATACTGGGTCTTTTGCACCTGGTCAATTTCCAACAGAAGGTCTTTCATGGTAGTCTTCTTGAAGTTGGCTTGGTCTTTAGGTTTCAGGTTGGTCTTGAAATCATCCAGGACTCGTTCAAACACCGTAGCCACCGCGCCCGCTTCTCCTCCTCCTCCTCCTCCTCCTCCTCCTGGTGCTCCTGCGGCAACACTCGAGCTCATTTTGAAGACACCGCGGATCTTCAGTCGCCCTAGTATCCAAAATATTCCATGATAGTTTGATGAATATGCCTTGGATATGAGAAGTATCGTTCGTAGGATGAAGTTGCAGCGGCTTTTTGTCGTACGTAATCAGGTTTCAATATCAGCGAAAGCCGAAAATGCATGATTCTCTTGGGGGCTGTGAGGGGTTTGAGCAAAGTGAATTGGACGCCTGTGGCTAGCTGCATGGTGCGCGTCCCCAAGGCGTTCTCAGTTTGAGGCAGCCGTCCTGCATGTGGCAGCGCTGCTCCGCCCCTTTGAAAGAACCACGACTGTAGCACAAGCACCATCCTTCCTTGGCAGCATCTTGAAACTCATGAGCTCGGAGCCTCGTTAGGACCAAAATCGCACAAACAACCAAAACACCACAATCACCAGCTCCAGATTCACGAGAGACATCTCCGTTGAGATACGTAGGTATCTATGATGGCAGCGGCAAAACGACCATGGCCATATCCAGAAGAACAGCAACAAAACTCTTATAAACGAGTCGTGTCACAAGACCTGGCCTCATATTGGGATCACAAATCCATCCAGGAAATTCCATCTGACCCTATGGATTATAGGTTTGATCTCGAGGTTGATTCCTTAGGCCCCAAACCGTCAACATACACCAATATTCTCGGTCAAGACCCCAGTGAGCGAGAAATATGCTTCGGAAGTGTACATATTGTCTACCTTGTCTCTTATCTCAGCAAGCTTGGCGTATACTGACTCCTCCATAGATCATTGATGTGAAGGCTCAGCTAAGACAAGAGCCGCCCTCTGTCTATGACTATTCAGCCTTCCAGAGTTTCAAGATAGGCGCACACAGTGGAACTTTTGTCCTCGAGTTGCCGTCTGGGGAGAAGCTTGCAACACTGAACAAGAAGACCTGCCGGGATATTCAGCTGTTGTTAGACGGAAGAGACCTTCGCTTCCATGCCTATGTCGAAATAGACCAATGGGACAATGCAGTTAGGGCATGGAGGGACGAAAAGTCGACTGCCATCCTGTCCATGGATATCAACATCTATGGATCCCAAAAGGACGCGGCCCAAGTTGGAAAGATCCTAGCTGACAACCGAACATATCTGCAGCAACCAAACCACGGCATCGAAGGGACTGCTTATTACAATCCGCATTACCTGCACGTCGAAGACCTGCTAGGCAAAGTTTCTTCAGAGACTCCCATACTCCAGATGCAGGATATTGCGCCGAGCCCTCAGCTTGAAGACCCTACCGAGCACGGTTCCCAAGAGGAAGAGCAGCAACTTGATGAATCACAAGAGATCGACTCTATCCTGAATTCGCTGTCTCACCATGCCATACTACCGAACAGACATACCTCAAATCGACGCATCAGAACCAAACTACTTCCTCACCAAGAGGACGCCATGGACTTTGTGATGCAACGCGAGACCGGGGCCTTGCCTCAGGAGCTCAGTCTATGGAATGTTCGAGACGCCGACACCGATCAGCCGTTTGTTCAGCACGTCATCACCGGTGCCAAGTCGGATATTCCCAAGGATGCAAGAGGTGGTATCATCGCGGACGAGATGGGTCTCGGCAAAACACTTGTCATTCTGTCGACGATTGCTGGCTCGCTAGACCAAGCAACGGACTTTGTTCTGGAGGGCCAAGGTCGGGACAGTTCTCCGGCCACCCAACAAAAGATACGGTCTAAGGCGACACTTGTCATTGCCCCATCTTCTTGTAAGAGCATTACCTGATACCACTGTGATTCTTCCTTTGGGATACTCTTTGGATACTAACATGATTATTAGTGTTGATTGATAGCTGGGCTGATGAAATTTGCAAGTAAGTTCATTGATCCACGGCATCCAAATACCACATCTGTAAACTCACACCACGCTTGATAGTCATGCATACCCTGGATATCTGACCTTCCACAAACACCATGGTCAAAGAAGACAAGAGCCAGAATATCAACAACGGCTTCTACAGACGGACATCGTCCTGACCACATACGCCACCGTGGCCGCGGAAGCTTATCGAGGCCAAAACAACATCCTCGGTCAGATCCACTGGTTCAGAATCGTCCTCGACGAAGCCCACGATATCCGAAACCGTTCAACAAAGCAGCACCAAGCCGCCGCAAACCTGGTATCCCAGCACCGTTGGTGCCTGACAGGAACACCGATCCAGAACTCGGTCGAAGACCTCGGCGCACTGGTCGCGTTCCTCAAGGTCCCGATCCTCGAGAACTCGGCCACGTTCCGCAAGTTCATCGCAACCCCGTCGACCTCTAAATCGGGTGACCGCTTCAAGAACCTTCGCCTTTTGTTAAAAAGCATCTGCATCCGCCGCACGCGCGACCTGCTCAACCTCCCTGAGCCTGACGTCAAGATCAAGCAACTCGAGTTCAGCCCGGCCGAGCGCCAGGAGTACCACGGCATGCACCTGCAGTGCCGCCAGCAAGTTGACAGGGCCGTGAGCGGACACGGAAAAGGCAGCCTCAACGCCGTGGTCCTCAAGTCGCTCCTCAGATTGCGTCTGTTCTGCAATAATGGGACCACAGGGCGGTGGTCCTCGCCCACCGGAGACCCGGACGAGATTCTGAGTTACTTGCAGCAGCAGGACCGCGCGGACTGCGCTTACTGCTTCAATCCGGTGTACTCGATCAACGACTCGCACGAGACTGACGGCGGGATGTTGATTTCAGATTGCATGCATCTGGTTTGTCGTAACTGTATACCGCAGCACATGTCGAGAAAGGGGAAGTCATGTCCGCTCTGCGTGGCTGGCAATACTAATAGGGGTGACTCGGAAATTATGAGCCAACTTCAGGATGAGGATGGGAGCTTCAGTAGAGCTGTGATCTTACCGCAATCAACGACGACACAGTTTCCATCCAAGATACAAAAGTTCTTGGAGGATGTCTTGTTGCATCCACACCGAAAGAGGTACGCACATGCATACATTCTCCCCCTCTCTACCGACCTACCTCTCTAATATTCGTTATAACGCAGTATCGCCTTCTCATGCTGGAAAAAGACGCTCGACTTGATGGGCCAGATACTGAAGAGTCGAGGAATCAGATACTACTCCATCCACGGCTCCCTATCGCTTGCCGAACGCACCCGCGTGCTTACAGCGTTCAAGATGCCTGCTGGGGCAAATATTCTACTCATGACGCTCGGGACGGGCGCTGTCGGGTATGTATTTCCCTCTCGAGATCATCTCGCTTGGTTGCTTCTAACAACTTGAGTTCAATAGACTGAACCTGGCGGTGGCATCGCGCATCTACCTGATGGAACCGCAATGGAACCCCTCGGTCCAGCTGCAAGCCATCGGCCGATCCCTTCGGCTGGGCCAGACGGACCAGGTCAATATTATTCATTATATCATGAAGGATACGGTTGAGGATGTATGTTTCGCACCCATAACTTACTTCTCTTTCTTTGGGTCAGTTGCTAATGAACAACTAAATACAGAGCAAAGTCCTCCCGCGCCAGTTCACAAAGATACACCTTGCGGGCGGAGGTTTCGAAAAGGGGCGCGCGAGGGGAGTTCCGTCGGATAAGTTCCAGGCGTTGTTGGTATGTTCATCATTGCAAGACGTGATATTTAGGTACTGATCCTGACGTCTATCCAGGCTATCTTTGGTGTTGGCGAGCAGCATGGCGTTGTATCGGGATCGAATATTCCTGCGCTTTTGAATTAAGTCGAATTTTCGAACCTGTCATTTTGGCGCATAATGCATTGGTGGCTCTGGCCCGAAGAGGCTCCTTCCCGTCTCCTGTTGTCCATTGTCGGGATCGCGGCAGGGTGAGCAAGTGGACGAGGTCGAGGCTCCCGAGCTTCTCTTTCCTCAAGCTGGCAACAACGGTTGATATTACGGTAGGTCATTGCCGAGTACCAGGCAGACGAGGGACAGCAAGGTCGGGGGGGTTCTTCTGGATGGATTCCCAATGCTACCCACCGAATCATCATTCATGTACCTGTCGCGGCAAATTCCGCCCGAAATTGTCGCCTAAATTTGACTGTGCCGCAGCGTCTCAACCTCGTACCTTCAAGTTTGGTTGCGACACACAATCATTTCCCATTTTCGCCAAAACATCATTCTTGCGTCTGAAATTAATTGAAATTAATCCACCATGTCGGACACCCGGTACATAGGGGTCCTCCTGGCCTTGTGTTCGTCCGTGGCCATAGGATCCAGCTACGTCGTCATCAAGGTCGGACTGAAAGACGCCAGCGAGCGCCACGGCTTCAGGGGGGATGGCCACGAGTACATGCGCAACTTGACCTGGTGGACGGGCATGGTGCTGCACGCAGCCGGCGAGCTCTTCAACTTCGCCGCCTACACCTTCGCCCCGGCCGTGCTGGTCACCCCGCTCGGCGCCCTGAGCGTCCTCACCGCCACCGTGCTTGGCGCCTACTTTCTACACGAGCGCCTCAACCTCGTCGGCAGGCTGGGCTGCGCTCTGTGTCTGGTCGGATCGCTTCTCATCATCGCCAATGCCCCGCCAGACAAGGAGGTTGACTCGATCGATGAGATGCTCACATTGGCCGTCCGACCGGCCTTCTTGCTCTTCTGCATCGTCACCACCGTCTACTGCCTGGTGCTTGTCCATCTGGTCTGCCCTCGGTACGGCCACAAGAATCCGCTTTATTACCTGTCCATCTGCGCCGGCGCGGGCGCCGTATCCGTCATGGCGCTAAAGGCCTTTGGCCTCGCTATCAAGCTGACCGTCGCCGGGGCCAACCAGTTTGGCCACGTGTCAACCTATCTATTTGCCATTGTGGCCACCGGTTGCATTGTCGTGCAGATGAACTACTTCAACAAGGCGCTCAGTGTCTTTCCCCAGTCGATGCAAGTGTTTATATCATTCCCCTCGGTCAAGCTTGTCGCTAATTTCCTGGCAGTGTCAGTCCCACCTACTACGTCACCTTCACGAGCGCCGTCCTCATCGCCTCGTTTATTCTGTTTCAAGGCTTCAATATAACCGACAGCGTCAAGTCCGCGTCGCTGCTTCTCGGCTTCCTCACCATCTTCACCGGCGTGTACCTGCTCAACTTCAACGGAAGTGATGTCGACCACCCCGACCATGGCTCGGCCTTGTCTTCTCGGTACGAATTGGCGAGCTTAGCCGGCTCCTTCGACTCCTCGCGGACGAGGATAAGCTTGCAGGATTTGCCTCCGCCGCCACGGTCAACCACTTCTACCAGGAGTAGTAGTACCTAATTCGGTTGGCTTGATAGCCATATGGCGGCATGAGGGTGATTATATGGAATTTGTGCCCACAACTGGCGAGCGGGGAGAACAGGAAGAGGAAAGCGAGATCGAACAAGAGATCGTGGAACGATTTGTTCCCAATGAAATTCCCCCACGCCAACGCAGTTCTGGCACTGGTCGAACGTCTCTTTCTGGATTACGAGGCAATTCCGAAATAGAGCACATGCTCGTCGTAGAGCTAAAGCCCACGCCCGATGCCGAATCCAATCAACATCGTTCTCCAATAAGAACTGACAATATATACAGAATAACGTCGTACTTTGCTAATATAGCGGCATTTTCTCTCTTCTGACTAGGCAGAATTAAGCCCAAGTTTGCCATAATGCAGAACTATTCGGACACCGTGGCGTTTATAGCAGCCATGTTCTCCTCAGCCAGACACTGCCAAGACGATCCCGACTTTCCCGTGCCATCTTATTTTGCCCAAATCGCATCATTACAGCTAGACAAATCTGTCGACCGCTACGGCGACATGCGGCCACCGTTCTGGCTTCTCCAAGCCGGCGTGCTAGTCACGTTCTACCAACTTACCCTTAGCGTACCAGGTCTGCCCAGGGTTAGCTAGGCAAAAGTGGTGAGAACAACGAGTTCCGTCCTTCGGCCGGTAATCGCTGCGTGGCAGGACAATGGACAAGCACTGCATATAAGACTGACGACGCAATGGATATTAGGTAGGAACTTGCTCCTTCCTTCCTTGTTTGACGACCTTTCGTCCCTACTACCCATACGTTATTGTATGTAATTATCGGAAGACAATAGCACGCAGACGATAGTAGGATTAGAAATATCCCCTCAGATAGACACTGCAAACTGCTCCTTCCTTTCCTCCATTCATTGTGGGGGAACACAACCGGATTGGTTAGATAAGAGTCTTGGATTGTCCCGTGTTTCTGTCCGCAGTCGGTTCTGTGGCTTGCTGCGGCTGAATTTGATGTCGAGACCTGGTGGTGACGTGCCTCCCTATCTGGCTTGGGTAAGGTAGGCGGACTCCTTCCCATGTTGTCCATTGTCGGCAGTGCAGTTGCATCTGGTCCGTCATTTTGTCCAATCCTTTTCTGTGTTCAAGATGATCTTCATGTTCTCCAGCTTGCGCAATGGCAACAAACACAACAAGCGATGAAATCCTGGGCTGGGTGTAAGCTTCAAAGCAGTTCTAGTTGCAACTCTGAGACCCGGAGAAGCTAACCGATCTCAGACAAGAACCGACGACAGAGGCACCTTCGGCATTTTGAAGAGCTGCGTCATCACCTTGGTGCTCTGCCTGTACACGGCTCTGCACCTCAACATTCCTCCTGGCGATGCCTCCACGCTATCTCTCGTCCTGAGAAAGACGAAATGGATTCTCGTCGGCGTCTTCGCCCCCAAAGATTATTGTCTATGTGGTGTGGGCCCAGGCCCAGCGCGTCAAGTGTCTCTCCAAAAATCTCGCTGTGATATTTGCCGAGGAGGTTAATGACCCTCATAACTAGCACCGAAAGCTGTAAACACATGGCTGACGGGCTTAAAAGGACCGAAAAAGATCCGACGCTGAAATGGAAGCACGACTGGACAACGACACGCAGTTGGTTCGCCTCCATGGGTGGCTTCGCCATCAACACCAAACAGGGCCAAGAGGATCTTCCGGGAGAGTATATCCCAGGGGCACCGCGCCTCGTTCTCAGCCACAAGGTCATACGTGTCCTGGCACGCGCGGGAATGCTCCGGACATCAGCAAAGAGTCGATCAAGGACAGGAGCAAGGCCGATTCTCTCGCCAGGGTGCTGGTTATCACACAAGCCAGCTGGATGATTCTGCAGTGGATCATGCGCCTTGCCTACAAACTTCCCGTCACAGTGCTTGAACTCAACACGCTTGCCCATGCCATCTGCGCTCTTTTCGTCTACGCCTTATGGTGGGAGAAGCCTTTGGATGTTAATGAGCCGACCATCTTGACGGCCGACTGGGCTCCCAGCCTCGCTGCAACTCTCTGG
The DNA here is from genome assembly GCA_033439685.1 of Apodospora peruviana. Taxonomy (NCBI): domain Eukaryota; kingdom Fungi; phylum Ascomycota; class Sordariomycetes; order Sordariales; family Lasiosphaeriaceae; genus Apodospora; species Apodospora peruviana. The sequence goes on along the minus strand of JAUEDM010000005.1, from coordinate 995,544 downwards.
GCTTGCAGTGTACAACGCTCATCCTCGTGGTTATCTTCATTCGACAGAGAAACCGTGAAGATTGACGAGCTTTACTGGCTGGCTCCAACTGTGGCACAATCCATACTGGACTCTTGTACGGAAATGCTTCCTCTCCAGACCGCACCGCATTGCCTTCCCCTGGACGAGCAGCAGCAACAGGGTATTTGGTATCTGTCATTAACTTCAAAAACGAACTGATAAGAACGTACGACCTTGCCGTTCACGATCCTCTGGAAAATTTTCTATACACACAGGGAAGAACTGGCGAAAGGTTAAGGCCCGGCCATACAGCTGTGATGACGAGCATCATAGGGACCAGCGTTCTATGGAAGCCTTTTATATCGTATCCATCGTATAGAGAACCCGCGAATCATTACATCGATCTTACTCGTTTTGTCCGATGGCAGCTCATTCGGCGCTTCGTCTACGACTGTCCTGACGCCGCCACCTTGTTGTTTGAAGCATCTTCGGCGCCCACATCTTCACCACGAGGAGATGCTGTTCAGCTCCGCGATCCTGTTCTACCGAACAATTCGTTTGTCCAAACTAGTACATTGACAATCAAAGGTCTGGCTCGGGACAGCACGGCGCAAAAACTAGCACGAAAATCAAATATGGGGCACAGAATGGCCCGCATCGCTAGATCGAACTGGCCTAACTTGGTGTTTGGTGGAACGGGCAATGGGGACGATGGAATGAAACCGATTATCAGATCAATGGCAGTATTTTGGATCGCGGCATTGGTCTATGGGGCCATCCACGCCGCCGCGTGGAACGACCTTTTTGCAACACCGACCGAGGCTCTCCTCTGGAAGATATCCTGCATATATGTGGCCGGCTATGGGTGCATAGCAATGGCCATGGTGACGGTGTTGGCATGGATAATAGCGATCGACGACAACGAAGAGTCCCGAGTGCTTCGTATGGCAACGAAGATCAAAGACGAATTTTCGACGGCGTGGGAGTTAGTACCCCTGCCAATCCGTACAATAGCCCTATGGTTCCTGTTGGCAGTTGGTATCGCCGTTCCGATTGGTTCCAACCTGTTCTGCCGCTTGTTTCTCGTTATTGAAGCCTTTATCAGTCTGCGGCGTCAGCCGGCAAAGGCATTTCAAACCCCAAACTACTGGACGCAGTACCTGGCCCACTTCAAGGAGTTGTTTTTCCTCGCGGATCTGTGGAGATGAGAGCGATGAAGGGCAGGGACTTTTGGATACACTATATTTCTCTCTCATCCTCTTACGTGGCTTGAGGCCCAGGACGCTGCGGGTAGTTAAACTTATACCCGGACGTTATACGGTGTCTTTTGATGGCCCCGTCGTCGGAATCGGGAAGACAATGAAACTACAGTAATACACGACGTATTCTCCATAGTGAGCATCTAAATACAAAACCGATGGCAGTCATGAGGCATGAACTTATCCAAATAGCGGGAGTACTCAGTTCAGTGTTCTCTTCCAGCTTGCCAGTTTGCAGTTGGTACCTGCTGTCAACCTGTCTCCCACGGTTGGGAGCGTTCAGACTGAGACGGATTACCGCTAAGTAGTCGTCACACTCCGTATATTGTCACTTTCCGCCTGTTGCCTTCTTGTTCAGCGCTGAACAGCCTGCTACTTGCTAACTCCCCCGCGGTTCAAGTTATCCTACTTCACCCAACTACCCACTTCTCTCCGCCATCATCAATCCGATAACTGTATCCATCCAGTCCTCTTCTCCACATCAGTTCCGCCCGGGTCAAACGGAACCCCCAGAACCGTAGTAAAAATGCTGGAAAAAAGGCCGCAAAAACTCCTCCAAAAATAAAGGGTGAATTAGACCATGATCCTACTACACTAGCAGGTGGTGGAGCCGGAACAACACTGTCAACCGTGAGAATGCTTTCCTTACCATTAGGACGACGCCAGATACTATTTTCTTTGCCGGACTCCGTCGTCTACCATAGACTGCGCTGCTGCATTGTCGTTTTCATCAGATTGGCAGAAGGGGGCAACGGTCCCTAAAACTCCGTGGCGAGTCTACCATTTTGTGAGTTCCTCTCCTTCTTGCAATTGCGTACTGACCGTGTCCGCGCCGCCCGCTAGGTGAATGGCGCATCCATCGCTCGTAGTGAAAAGGTCCAATTCTGCACATCGTGATGGAGACTTTGTGCGTTCCGCGTGGGCATTTTATAGTAGTTGATGAACTTGTTGTCGAGTTGTAGAGAGTGGCGGTACAATGGTATATATATCACCTTGGCGAGCGGTTATTCCAACAAAGTTGGGTGCACACGCCCACTACCACGCCAAATGGGAAGGACCCGTAGTCGGGTGGTAGTAGCGGTGCACTTATCCTCCGACTATGGATGCGATGGCTCACGAGTTTGAGTCCCGTCTGTGGTAAGTCGGTTAAGATAAAAAAAACCAAGAGATTCTCTCTGGAGACGTCTTCTAAGCAAGACGAACTAAGACTTTGGAGTGATGTTCTTGAGGATGACTTCCAAGCAAGACGAGCTAAGTCTTGGGAGACATGATTAGCTTTTTGTCTTTTTTCTCTCTTTTGAGTAATACTGTGTGTATGTATGTGGCTCTCGAGCTCATAAGTCGAGTCCCGTCTGTCGTGCTTTGTCTTTTTCTTCATGACTTTTTGCGCTTAACTCTTGATTGATAACGATGTATTATCGATACCTACGCAAATTATCCTCGTTAAGCAGCTGTCTAGAACCAAGTTTATACGAATAGACAAGTTACGATACTTTAATATAAGGCAAGGTAGCTCGAGAGTCGAGGACTCGAGATCTAATTGTCGTCGTTCGACACAACTGCAGAAGATTATGTCATTTTACCATCATGACTAAAACACATAGGTACATCAATGATCCAAGCCATTGGTTGACCTTAAACGGTCGTTGGATGTCAGACGGTTGGCCCCCATTCGGTTGTGGCTTATTAGGATTTGGCTTGTTGGGAGTTGCAAGTTGCAAATTCGGCCGCGCCGTTTGAAAGATCTCAACCACAACCACTGAATCAACCTGAATACTCCATTGCCTAACCAACACCTTCTAGAAGGATTCCACATCGGTGTTGTGGAAGTTGGGACGAAGTTTCTGGCAGAAGCGGGAGCAATCCTACGGCACTTTCGAGTTTTAGTTTCACAATCCGAGTTCTTTTGTTTGTTGCAAATTCTTCAAAGGATGAGAAAGAATCTCACGCGCCAAGTCCCATATTTCGCGAAAATAAAGATTTCTAAATCCGTAGTCAGCCAACGGTTCCATATTCCATTCCTCCCGTCCCTCTGTCGGTGCCTCGGGCTGCCGGGAGTGGCCGGGTGGAGCCCGGCGCGCATGCAAAGTTCTCGTCGGGTCCGGTACACGGACTTTGAGCTTGGAAGGAATCAGTCATCTGGGTGCTGGAATTTTTCAGAAGGGATCCAGAACCTGACTGCACACAGCCCAACCCAGGAGGCTCCCAGTAAAAAAACCCACATCGTTATCGGAGTCGCGGACAGATGCCCGGTTGCGCGGCCTCGGAGCACTTTGGGCAGGGGCAGCATCCGAACGTGTACGCCTTTCCAGGGGCTTATCCGCTGTAGCACCCATGGGTTAGGGGATTTTCAGGGGGAAATGGTTTACAGTGGCAAAGACTGCGCCACAATGAAAACCAGGAGACATGGGTGTGCACATCAGCCACACTTGGAATCTTGGCGAAGATCATCGGGTACCTACGAATCCCTTTTGCCATCGGCAAGTCATTGTCAATCCGAACAACGACAACCCACACATCAGCTCAGCGCCATTTGCCATTGCCGACGATGCCCGTGAAATGGACACGAGATGCAGTTGTAGTCATACCCATCTCAAATTGTTAATTGCCACGCCATTGATCACTCGTGGCGGACGCTGTCCCCGCTAGTCGATATTTTCACTCTTCGGCAGGCTGTGTTCAAGTCAGGCCGACTTCGCGCGTTGCACAGCGCTGTGACGCGCATCCATTCAGTTTCTCCCAACAAAAACCGCCCGTGGCTTGAACGGGGCAACCAAACCCCACCACATCACCGCGCCCACAGAAACGCCCCTTTGATAGTGCTTGTGTGTGCTGCAAGGCACAAGGAGTTGATCTGTGTGTCATTTCTCTTTTTCGTCTTCAAGCATACATGCAGCAAGCCACGTCGGGAGGCAGCGCGCATGCACCAGCAGCGAAAAGCCTTCCTCCAGTCAGATCATCAAACTGCCCATCTGAGTTTTTTACCACAACAAAGGCAAAACTGAAGGCAGCAGTCTGCCCAACTCAACCAATTGCACGCCGGATGAGGAATATTGTCAGCGGTCTTCTTCTCAACCCTCTCAATCCCAGTTTCCCGAAAGCCTCACCGGCGGGCGGCCGATCACCACTACCACGGGATTACAAGATGTAATCCGTGTATGTTTATGGACTTACGTGTGGTGGCTGCACGCACCACCCCCAACCACCAACAGGAATCCCATCGTCAAAGGACGACTGGATGAAACGCGAACCTGTCTAAGGAAAAAGTGTTGGAAATATATATTGTTTCGATACCGAGGGGGCCCGACCGACGACGACTGAGCCCTGCGATAGCCCCCGCCGCCCCCACTGCTATCTATGTATGTACGTACCTGATTCCTTTCGGGCAAAAGGGGGTTGACCAGAACGTCGGTACCTAGGTTGGTGAAGGTGAGGCAAGGAGAAGCCTTGTTCAGCCGACTGCAGCAGTTGCAGTGAAATCCGGGGAAGCCTTCAGCTGCCTGCCTAGGTACCATCCCGGCAACAACGCCAGGTGAATGAGTCGCAGCCCGAAGAACTAAAGACTCATACACTGACTACCTTACCTGTCCGTCCAGCCTGCATATTCGTTTCTATGCGGGGAAGGACAACCAGAGCCTCAACAAAGTGCGCACGCAACCTGAAAAAGCCGCATGAGAAAATAATGAGAAAGCGGCTGACGTGAGGCTGCCTCCTCCGAGTCTTCCTGTGCCTCTTGGCAACCCGCGGACTTGGAAACATGGGAAAGCTGTGCCTGTCAGTGCAACAAACTTCGGCCCCGTGAGCCGGGCGACAGCAGATCTGCCTGCCTGCCTACAACCACCTCCCTGACTGACACTTTTAAAATCATCGTGCAGCGAAAGATAAGGTCCAAGTTATGCGCCGCGCGCACAGCACTTGACTCAAGAATGAGGTCGCTCTCACGGCACTCCCGCTGATGTTAATAAGTTGGTGATGTTTGCATGCGGCCCGGCTACCGAAAAGATGGAACTTGCCATGTCTTTTTCCTTTTGTTTTGAGCGACGACAAAATACTCAAAAATGACACCGCCGCAGAAGTGGCCTCCCCGATGGGTCATGCTTGCTCCATGTTTTGGGTGTGTAAATAAGTTTGGGGTTTCTTTCTCACTGTTTGTCATCCATGTAATCCGTAATCCGCAAGTACCTATGTATAAGCCCCTTCCGCCACGGGGCGCCGCCCGCCCGGGCCGGCCGCCATGAGGAATCTGTCTTGAACGGAAACCCAACACGAGTTCACCCATAACAAAGCCATCCAATCCTTGTGGGGTTGTTTGTACTATCAGTGGGTCGGTCATACACGGATATATGATTCTCTGTGCATCACGGTCTAGCTTGGTCAAGTGGAAAGAATGGATTCAATTTCGTGTGTTGTTCTGCTGTTGTGGCCGGGCAAACAGGCCGGCCATGCCATGCCATGCCATGCCATGCCGCTGCGGCAGTTGGTCCAACTTTGTTAATCGACACGACAGGGACTCATTGTTGTTTTCATAATACGTAGCGAGTGCATCTTTCGCCTACTTCACAGTACATAGTCCCCTATCATTGTCTCGCGTTAGGATTGTACTGAGTTGAGTTGGTGATGATGCCGTGGTGCCCCCCCTCGCACCACCCAACCAACCCCTGTCTTTCACTGCAAACCACTGCAGTCAATAAACAGTAAACTTCAAGTCCGACCAACCCCTTTTGTTTTTCCCATTCATCCTTATTCGGATCAGTATTTGCGGGGTACATAGCTCAGGCGTCGGTATTGGATCGTTAGAGCTATATTGCTTCTACCTATAACACGGTCGCGATATTGATCATGTTCATGCTCCGTCGAACGTGCGTTCATGCGAAAAGGGCGTCGGTTCAGTCCCGCCACTTCCCTCCTGCAACGTGGCACTCACTCACTCACCTTTCCGTGCCCAATCTACACACGGTTTACCGTTCCAGCCACCTGGAACGCCGAAGGAAACAGCAATTATCGTAATCATTGCCCAAGTTTCCTATTGAACGACAACCATTTACTGTGGGGGCGGGGGAATCCCGCGATCCCAATCCCAAGGATGGATGGAAAGGGGGGGGGGGGGGGGGGGGGGGGGGCCAACCCGATATTTCACTTTATCTCTTCATGCACCACCAGCCTTAGCTATGGATGACCAAACCAAGGCTTGTACCTAAACGCAACGCAACGCATAAAAACACCTTACATCAGTAGGAACGAAGGCCGGAGGCGCAAACATTTTTATCATCATTTACTGGATACGTACCTACGGGCTGCGTAACCGAAGTCCGACCTACTCACTCCCCGCAAAGGGCAAGCCGCTGCCCCGGAACGGGGAGTTCATCTATTTCGTGGTTGGTGATAGATAGATGTGTGTTGTCGATCGCTGAATCATGCCTTAATGCCGCCACTTATATTATTGTTCTTCAATCTCCGAGGTACGTATAGAGTCAACTGAGAGTATCACTCCGTCACAAAGCAAGATGGAAGTTGTAGGTAGTTCAGTGGTCAGCCTCAAGGAAGGCCAGACTAAAACATATGGAATTGATGGTTTGGTATATATGATGATGTTGATGATGATGATGCACCATGCCTTAAAAACAATAAAACACCTCGCTTTTTGATATGGGGTGGCAGTAACGATGCCAATGATGTTGCGAAAAGCCAGAAGAAACTCCTCCGTCCCAAAATAAAAAAGAAAACTCCAGAATATGTATGTGTGTGTGTGTGTGTGCAATCAATGCAGCACGCCAGATTAGCCCACCATTTCCCCATGATCCGAAAATGCAAATCATATATCATGCTGTTCATTAATTTCCTCTCTCTCCTGTGCATTAGACACCTCCCAGTAGTTCACCGAATCGACACCGTGTTCGGGCTGTTGGTGCCAAATACCCTCCCAAGCATGCCTCGCATGCGCTTGACAGTCCGGCCGCTGCCATCCTCCTGAAGACTCCGTAGCTCCTCCGCACTGATCTCGTACGGCAGCATCTGCTGTTGCTGATGCTTCTTGCCATTCCCGTAAACCTGGAAATCCTTCTCCGGCACACAAGGCCGCTCTACCATGACCAACTCCGGCGAGTCATACAAAGACTCCTCAGGGCAAGCGTAGATGTAAGGATGCGAGTACTGCTGCTGGTCCAAATCGTCTGGCGTCGTAGCCCGACTGTGTGTCGACCCTGCATATGACGAACCACTGCTGTACAGCCCCGGTGGCGACACATCTCTGGTCGAAGACTTGGAACTCTCGCTTCCCGGTGTAGCATGACGGCTCCTCGAGTTTCCTCTCGACGAAGGCGGCGTAATGTACGCTCTGATCGCCGACGGCTGGCTCGACTGTAACTGCCAAGCCCTCTCCTCTTCCACCAACCTCCGTTCGCGTTCCCGTCGTTCCTGTTCCGCCCGGATCTGGCGCAGCTGGTTGCGCACCTTGCGCGCGTGCTTGGCCTCCACTTCCCCCCTAATCGGCGCCAGGAACGGCTCGAGCTCGCGATACAAGTCGTCTGGCGTGATGCGCAGCTCCCAGTCCAGCAGGAAGAGCAGCTGCTTCTCCATCAGGTTGACCTCGGTCCGGCTGAAGCCAAACGTGTAAGCGCTGTTGGACACAACACTGTAGCTGGCCCAGTGCTTGTTCTTGGGACTGCTGTCGTTAAGATACTTGGCCGCGAGGATGAGCGCCGCAAGGAAGATGCGGTGCGTCGTGCATCTGAGGCCCTTGGCCATCGGCTGCAGCCGCGACTTTAGGCGGTTCAGGTAGACGAGCGTCGACATGAGGGTGGGGACCTGTACGTTGGATGAGGTGACGAGATGGGTGATGAACTCCTCGAGGGACGGGATCGTGTCTTCTTCACATGGCACTGCTGTTTTCGGTGGCGTTCCAGGTGGTGTGGGCAGCTTTGACTGCGATTTTGTTGCTGGTGGAGGCATCATGGTCGGGTCGCACTGGATGACATTGTAGGCGGCCACGGCGAGATATCTGATCATGTCGGCATCCACCCGCTTATAGACGAAGATGTCGAGTGCGGCGGCGTTGAGCTCATTCTGGCTCAGGCCTTGTGTTGTTGATAACGACTCCATGTTAGATGTGTGTGTGGGGTAGTGGTGTGAGTTGGTGTAAGTCGTGAAAGACTGTTGTTGGACGAGTTGGTGTTGATGACGAAATGTCAAAAAAAGAAAGTAAGATGGGGTCGTAGAGGTAATATAACCGAACGACGAAAAAAAAAAAAAAAAAAAAAAGGGATGTGTGACAACGCCGGCTTACACGGATAGAGGTGCGGCGAAGTTCATGGGACCTTGGGTAGGTATGTCAGGCAGGTCGGGTATGCAGGAGGGCTGGGCAAGGTTGTTGTAAAAGACTGAGAGAGGACCGGCAGGTGTTTTAGTATGGGCCGCTTGGAGGCTTCTGACTGGGCTGGGCGGGCTGCCTATGGACACTGCGTTGTCTCAGTGGCTTTCGTCAGAGGGTGATGCAAGACCACGAGGCTGAGCGAGGGCGTTCCAGGTGGTGGCCGGCCAGGCGGACAGGGATCAAGGAGACAGGGGGAACTGGGAGTGTGTGGCAGCGTGGCCCACAGGGTCGGTCCAGACAGGGGGGGGGGGTGAGGAATGTAGATGGGAATGGGGGGATGCGATGCTGGTGATCGACCAGCGGCTCAGGTTCCAGGCTTGGGGCCGGAGTCTGGCGTGTCTGGCTGGAATGGGATGCCGTGGATGCCCAGGGATTGGCAGTGGATTGCTCAGTGGGTGCTGTGCTGTGCAGCGCTCTGCAGGGTTTGGTCTGGCAGAGTGGCAGGCGGCGACACCTTGTGATGCGTCCAATCAGCCGAGACTTGACGGACAACGGACAACGCCGGCAGGGAGATCGAGTCCAGGCGAATTTCCGGATTGGGAAATGCCTCGGTGACACGAATGTCGAAGTCTTAGAGAGCGGCAATAAGACGACGCAACAACACAGGATCGTGAGTTATTGCGGATTTGGCGTCGTTGATAAAAGATGAAATGGGCGAAGCAGATTCTGACCTCGTGGCGACCTGTGGAGAGGGGATTCCAAGGTTTGACTTGAGGCCCGGCGGCGGTGACTCGGATTTGGCTGACTGATGGCCCTGGGACGAGACGAGGTCGGCCGAAGTAGATCCTGTCGTCTAAAATTAAGCCGTTTGAGAAGAGAGAGTAAGACGACGCGACGTTGAAGAAAGAAACGACAGGTGTTAAAACAACGATTGCCTCGAATGTGAGAAAGAAGTGGTGAAATGATAAACAAATTCGGTGACTGAGAATCGCCGAGGTTTGCGTCGTGTCAGGGAGTGTGGAGTGCAGGTTTTGGAAGTCCAAGATACGAGTCAAGTGTCCAGCACTGCGTTGCTAAACTTGGAGCTACCCGGTCGATCTCGTGCACGAGCACTAGGCTTTGATCTCGGTGTCACTTGGCCGTCAAAATGCGCTTTGAGATGTCGATTTCGGATTTGCGTGCACCTTCTAAATCGGCGACCGGTCGACGATGCCGAGGAGTGCCGGATTAGGGAGGAGATGGGATGAGAGGTGGGTGTGGTACCAAGATCCGATCCAGCGGAAAGCTTCAAGGGACACAGGGGACACAGAGACCTGTTGGGTGTTTCTGTGTGTGTTGTGTGTGAATTGCTGCGATGCTGCAACAGCTCTGTGTCTCGTTATTTTCGATCCGGGGATCGAGGGCTCCGAATAATTAATATGGGTGAAAGGGCGCACGAGATGCAAGCTTGCGGTAAAGCTACAGAGGTACCTGTGCTGAAAGTGAAAGTGGGGTGGCAGTCGCGCGCTAAGTGCTAAAACCCAAAATCCACTGCTAGGCGGTAGAAAATGGAATAGCGGTCGAGTTGTTCGAGCAGTCGCCCAGTGTTAGGTACTTGTCAGTGGGGTGGCTTGGCTTGGGGGGTTGATTCGTGTATCGTTGTTGGCGACTGCTTGGGGCAGCGGCAAGTGCGAGGCGGAGCGGCGGGGTTGGGGTGTTGTCAAACGGGCGAATGTGCTTCTCGAGGCCACTGGTGTGTCGAACGGGTCGTGGCTAGGCCTGTCTGGAATCAGATCGCGACTCGTCCAATCAACTCGTATAGCAGTCGAATTCGTGTTGAAAAAGATGCCTGAGACGCTGCCTAACGCAACAAACAAAAACAAATAGAATGCTTGCAAAGGAGAGAGGTTAGTTCTGGGTCTTTGCGGCAGGGCCTGGCTTTGTAACCCGACACCGTCCCAAGTTCGGTCGGTCACAAACAAAAAGACTTTTGGGGTGGAGGATGCAGTGAGGCGGCAGGGGGAGGTATAATTCAAGATCCAGATGGGCGCGAGATGTGGTTGTTGTGTTTCTGCCTACGTCAAAGCTCGACGCCATGATTATTTGGGATGTGGCTCCTGACTGAGATTTGTAGGCGGCGAAGTTGCATGCAATCGTGAAAAAGGGATGCCTGCAAAAGCGCGCTACTGAACAGCAGGCTCGCAGGCTCCGATATATCGAAGGGATTCCAGGGCAAAAGCAAGACCGGCAAAGTCAAACTTACAGTGAAGGATACGTGGCTGGCGACCCAAGGGAGAGCTGTGTCGTCGTTGCTTTACAATGAATGTCGTGTCGGTGTCGTGTCGTAAAAAATAATTGGCCTTTGATGTCTTTGGGTGGTGGGGTTGTAAGAGATAGACTGTGTGAATCACGGAGGTCGACCAAAGGGAGGTGAGTTGCCGAGTCAGGAAGCTTCGGTCTTATTACTGTCGTTGATGGATGATGAATATTAAAAGAAGCCCCGGGCCTTATTTTCTTGCAAACAAGATAACTATTAGATCCTGAATTCCAGGTGATCGGTGAAGGGATTGGAATCTTTTATCACGAAAGGGGTACGCAGAATTGTGTTTTCGGGTATGTATCCCACACGGAGTTGCAGTACCTTGAAACTTCGTTTCTCATCCCTCGACCAGGGAAGAGTTATTACAGTAGAAGTCATAGGGCAGGAGCAGTTCCTGAGAATGGCTGGTGGCACCGCGGTTTGAATGGCTCTGGATTTGCATTTCACCCCATGTCATAAACGTCGGTCCGCATAAGCCCCTTGATGAATGGGTGAGAGCTTTCCAGAGGTTGACATCGAGTGGCTGTCATTGGCGGGGTGTCGAGCCCGACGTCCAGACATGAAACAGGCGAGGGGTTCGTCTCGGTGGGTGGTCCAGAACCCCACGTCAAATCCTGTCCCGGGTGTTAAGCGGAATCAATAGGCGAGGCAGAGGTCAGCACCACAGTCAGACTGTCAGATCAGATGGATCGATAGGGTCTGCAAGTCTTGTTTATCCAGACGCTTTTGCTTTCTTTTCCGAGGCCATGTAGCGCTTGAGTCATCTTGTTTTCGGATTCAGAAAGCGCGGTGAGTTTGGGTCTTTATTATGCCCCACTAATCCCGCTGTCCAGCAGAGCAACAGGGGACATTCTGGACCAATCAGCCAGCGACGCACCGCCAGCTTCGACACCTCACCATCAACAACCCGTATCAATGTTGGCCCGAACATAAGATAGGCACGATATCGCTTGGAATATTGAGAGGCCCAAGAAGCATGTGGATGTGACGGTCGTGATGCGGCAACCCACCAGTGGTGTAGGGTGCCTTTACCACGTTATCGCGAGGAAAATGAGATATCGTTCCGATGTGGCTGTCTATCAATGCCTGCGTACGTACAATTCTCGCAGGTATCCGTAGATCATTACAGTGAACAGACAGGCCTTCCCGAGTGGCCCATTGTTTCTAATACTCCAGGGCATTGACTCTGCAATTTACTTCCATGCCGGCTATCACTTTCGTCCATCTTTCAGCGGTCAATGTGATAGCAAATATCCAAGATATAAAAAGAGATCTCGATGCTGTCCACGGATACCGAAGAAGCATACATAATACACTTGAGGCCTTGCTGTGCTACCCCCCAAATTGGTCACCGCCACCTTCGGATTTTCCTGTCGGCGTAGTCGTACACTTTAACCACTGGCAGCAGCCACACCCGGTTTATATTATCCAGATCCAATCAATCTCGCATATGGATGGTATGTGTGTCTGTATCTCTCCTGCGTCGTCGTCGTAGTCCTCATTATCCCTTGTTTGCGTGTGGTCCTAGCGTGCCGAGTCCCCCTTTCTTGGTGGCGTTTTTCGTTCGCAAGGGTCCATCCCCCCTGAACTCCACGTTTGTAGGGTACCGAACCTGCAGAGCGCGAGAGTGTGAAACGAAACGATGGGAGAATTGAGAGAGTTTTAAAACATTTCGTGCATACAAGCCCTGGCATTTTGTTCAAGGGTTTCTCTCAGCCTTTACCGAATTATCCTCACAGTCACAGGCATGTTGTTTCTGTTGGTTGCATCATGTGGTATCCAGTTTGTTTGTGATGAAGCTGTCCGTGATCATATGTACAGGATGTATGTTGGGATGATGGATCATCGCCCAAGTTTACAGGTCATGCCTTGTGCCTCAGGAGGGCTCTCGTTGGTAACGTGATGGAGGGTTGAGGTTGCAGCACTGCACTGGTCTGCCGGCCGAGAGAACAGAACAGACGAATTGCTTGCATGTCTTTAATCACTGCCGCATCGCTTTGAGCTTACCTATGATCAATCAGCTACGCCTTATCATATACCTCATCCCAAAACGTGGCTGATATCTGTCTTGAACCCTCCCCCACAAGGGCAGGCACCAGGGGTGCGGCGGCGGATGCTCCTGGATGCTACCATCTCGCATCGAAAAATTCGGAGAAATACTGCAGTGGTTGGTTACAGAAAATGCTGCGGCCGAGAGATAAATATTTTGTATGAATCATTTTTGCGAATGTGGTCAAGAAAAGGGGCACTGTGAGTACGCCTCCCCCAGATACAACCTTGGCGTTCAAGGGCCGGGACCGAGGCCGGATACCCCGTATTTCGGACATTCTTGAACGGCGTTCGGGGAGTTTGGCCGCGCCGCATCATACGTTTCTCTTTCTTTCCTTCTTACGTCAGGCAGTAAGCAGTCGGGATGTGTTCTTGCAGTGATTCATGGGTAACGGCGTCGGATGAATTGCCGGTGTTCATCTCAACTTCCTTAGCGATTACCTCAGTCGTCCCACCTCCGGTGTTTCAAAATTGTCCTGTTTTGTTCAAATTCCCCGGTTCTGACAGTAATCGCGGCCGAAATCGTAAATGAAGTGCGCCGTAATACAGCCTATTCAATATTCATTCCTTTTTGGTTGACTGTCTTAATGATAAATAACCTGTGCATTGTGGAGGATGAGGCCCAATCTCGGAATGGAGGTGCTCTGACCCCGCCCGTCACCAAGTCAAAGCTCAAGCAGGAACTCCCGTCATTTCATCAGCCACACGAGCTTCTCTTCCGATGCAACTTTTCTCCTCGACCGTGTATCTCGTCTTGACGGGGCGCATGCGTGGGAATGCGATAAGAAGAGTGGCGTTAGAGAGTCGGTATTCCATTTGGTAAGTAAAAGCAGATCTAGGCTCTCGTAATCCGTACGTACAGATTTTCCCCCTGAACGCAACCACGGTCGGCCAAATTACCGATAGGAATACTCCGTATAAGGGCGACTCCAGAAACCGGCATCCAATGGCAACTGCTTGGGCATGACAGCTGGTAAATCTTCCATCCAAAGAGAAATCTGCCGGTTTGTTTTGTCCATCGCCAGTCCACGCAATTGACATCACCCCTGTTCACCTGGAGAAAGGGTCGGTCACCGCCCCCTTTTCTCGGCGTCGGGCGTCCAACGCTTTTTCCCTGCTCCCTCTCCGCATTTTGTCCGTCCACGGCAGTCCGGGGATAACCTGGAAAGCCACGGGCATCTGGAGGCCACCGAGAGCCCCTACCAAGCCGAATCTGGCCGCTTGGCTGTCGGAGGCGAACGCCGTGGATAGTGCACCGAGCGCCGCGATTGGCCGACGCATGTCTTGAAACATCGATACACACACAACCCCCACCAATCACCGTTGTCGCACAGATGCCGTCCCAGAGACAGTTTGACCCAGCCGAGAGCCGGTGGCTGAGCTACCAACTTTGTCCCCGTGGATGGACGAGATCTCGTGAGAGACATCTCCTGGCTTGTCCGCGGGATTAGTTAGCATCACGCGCAGAGGAAGAATCAAGACAACACAACAACAATTAAACTTGTTGGTGATTTATGTTCCGTGTCGGCAGTTCCATTTGCCTCGGGGTGCACCATGGCGACATGCAATTACTGTGTGTTGCACGTCATCCGCCATGTCTATCCCCTGACTTACAGCTTACTCGAGTTCCAAGCCTCCTGCTGGAAGTTTACCCTGCATAATTGTATGTCTTTCTGGAGAGGTGGCTGCGAGATAGCTGCGAGAAACCTCAAGATTGAATTCAACTTGAACTGAGGTGAAGCCGTCTTTGTCCCCCCGCGGTCTGTGGTGGGGTGGGTTGCTTCAGGGTTTCTCCGCGTGGCTGATGACGTGCAGTAGCCGGAGATCCCGCCCGCGGCCCCCCACACATCTCTCGATGGGTGCCCTGGTGCCCTCGGGAGCCCTCAAACGCCCAAAACAACAAATTTGTCAGTTTAAATGTCTCACACCAGCCACACTCGATCTGCTGAAATTAATGAAGAACGACAACCACCAGGGTCAAAGATCGGCATTGCACACATCGATCGAATCCGTGTTCGCAGAATACCGAAGCGGCTACTGCCGACCAGCCATTCCGTCAATTTGTCAAGGTGCATATCTCCATCGAACCCAGATCTGATCTCGCGCGGCACGGATGGAGGCCTGGCAACTTAACGCCAGACGTGGAGCTGCGCGGCGCCAGTCAATGCACTTTGACTTGTGCTTCAGAACTTTCCCGACTTTTTTGTCGACCTGACTACAGAGGTCAGTGTGTCAAGCGAGATGATGAAGGCCTTTGAGGCCGTGCGGGCCCGCGCGCCAATGACAACAAATTGTGAGAAGCGCTTCTTCATCAATGCTGAACGGCCGGCCGGTGGGCAAAACTCAAACTTCATTACTTCAAGGACGCGCTGCTCAATTCGGTCCCGACCGCCGATGACCAGTTTAGCAAGTGTGCAAGGACGCGGTAGCCCAAACACCAACCTTGTTCGGGATATGCCGTGCTCTTCTCTTCATGAGGTGACCCAATATGGAGGCCCCCCATCTCCCTCCCATTCACGCCGCCGCCGCCGCTTCATCATATGGAAATATGGAAACCGGTCGACGCGGAGGTAGGAAACACTTGGTGACTGAGCGGCCGGCTGCAACTTGGGGGACTTGGGACAACCCGTCGTCGATCGTTGCACGGATCCGGGAGGCAAAGCGACGAGAGCAGATAAACTCAAGCAAGACTGTGGCGTCTATCTGGAAAGCGGAAAACCCGTACGAATCGGCGTCGTCGGCGCGGGTGGGTAGATTCATGCTCGGTGTCATCTACAGCAATGTGTACCATGGATCGATCGGGGTGTTTTGCTCCATGAGCGGCGCTTCGCCTCTAGCGCGCATTTCCGCATCTGCCCGTTCAGGTTGTCGTTCACCGCTACTGCCGCATTCATGCTGGTTGGGGGCATACAAGCAGTAAACAAATGGACAAAGTCAAAGCCGAGCACAAGCACGGGTTTGGGGACCAAAAGACCGAGACCGACCAAGAGCAGAGGCCCGCGCAATCAATGTTGCGGTCGGTCAGTCATTGCGACCACTTGGCACTTGAGGTGGGCACTTGATACGCCAGCAAATCTCACCTTTGGGCTTTGGCGCGCTCAAGACGGCTAGCGGCTAGTTGAGCGGCAGAGCGAGGCGCGCTCGAAATAGCCACCCGCCTGTCGCAGGCTCGCAGCGGTTGTCGCCAGCATTGCGCGGCAAGCAGGTGAGATTACAGCGTCTAATTTCTAGATGCCCGATGCGACGGTGTGCGGGAGATTGCGGGACCGGACCATCACCGGATCGACTGGATGTGAGAGTTTATTTCCCCAGACTTTTCATTTCAAGTCTAGACGAGTGAGACGATGACCGGGACCCGAGTTGGCCCCCCACAACACAGATTGGAAGCCCTTATTGGACCTGCCACTGAATTTGTGTTTCCAACTGATGCTAAAAATGAGAATAACCAGATGGGTAGGGGAACGGGACCAGGTAAAATACCGTCGCACCACAGGATAGCGCCCCAAGACGACAGGCTAAATAATATCGCTTTTGCAGCCGGCTGCTCGACTACCCGACGCAAGCTGGCCGCCAGAATGCTACACACCACCCGCGGCTAACACTCGCCGTTCGCGCTTGTGGAATGGTGATGGGCTGCGTCTGTCTGGGCCAATAAGCGGCCGAGACGGGCCCAGCAGGGTATCAAACAGCACACACCCACACAGTCAGTCACCCTCACACCTTCCCTCACCGATCGTGGTGCGAGACGAGACGCGGCTAGGTAGGGTGGTCAAAATAGACATACAGATTAGTCGCGCTGCCTCCGCTAACCCACATTGAACAGTGTTCATATTATTGCAGGCGAGCAGTAGGGTCCTTCTCTGTACCTATGGAAAGCACGGCTCTCTTTACTCGGCGGCGGCCCTTCCCGCGTTTTCCTTGGCTTTTTGATTATCATCAATAATTAGACAAGAACCGACCGACTCGGTGGTTTAAAATGATGACAGAATTAGGAGGGCCAGTCAGCCAGCCCGTCGTTACATTTTCTGGGGATAGAAACGACGCGGGTTCCCTCCCATACCGTGACTACGTCACGCGGCGGGTACTTGCTGTGCCAGCGGCCGCCGCGGGAGAATCATGAGGTATGGGAACACAGTCACACAGGGCGTGATGGGATGGATGGTCGGATGCCTCCATCTAGGCTCGTTGCCGAAACCAGGAACAAACGCGCGTGTATTTCCAAATGCCAACTTGATATGCCTAAGGTACAGTAGGTCGGGTGCTAGCTGTAACGCACACCCGGCATCATGCGCCCTCCCAAGTTAGTTCCAAATTTGGTTCCTACGGGGCGAGGAATGTCCAATCTGGGCGGTTGTGTTTTCTTGGGAGGGAGGTAATTTGTCTTCTTTAGGTATGCTTCGAGATCAGTTGAATGACGGGGCTTGCCAGCTGCTGCTGACCATGGTGTGATGTGATGCTGGTGGCCGTTTACCCCCAAAATTCTGGAATTATCTCCGCGTACCTCAGATATGCTGCCTTCCATTGCGGCTGATCTTTTCTTAGATTTAAGCTTCTCAACACGGCACCTTGCATAAGGTCCGGTGTTCATCATTGCCTGCACGTCTTTTGTCAGGTATCCGTTTCCGCGTAGCGATATTGCCCATGCCCTTTTGTGATGTCCGGCTCCAAATTAGACATCTGCCAAAGAATGTGACGAACTTGCAACCGACAAAAGTAGAGACAAAAGATATTATTCGGGGATTGTTGTTCATTAGCCGGCCGCGCACTTGACCTGGAATTAGAACGACACACGCTCTGAGAATGGAGCACAGAAGGAGGATGCTATTATTGAACATTGGTGTCTTGTCCAAACCTACCTTACCTCGTAAATAAACGTGATTCCTGTTCGAGAAAGGCAGACCCGCCAACGAACCCAAGCAGTGAGGAGTTCCTCTTCCAACGGGGCGACTTGAACATGATGTGCCGTGCCGTGCTATAGTTTGTTCTAAGAACATCTACGGCTCGGCCCGATGATGACATGGTTGTCTCTTTGCCTACCTAAATGTTTTCCAGTCTTAAGGACGGAGTCTTCCAGTTCTGTGATCGGTTAATGACAAGTGTGATTACGGTAGGACGAACAAAGAAAAGACTGAAAAAAGTATCGAGGCCATCCGCAGTGAACCGGATGGCGTCTCAACCTAGTCTAACTGCGTGGGTAGAAACTCTTGATGCTAGGACGCGGTAAGAACAGCTGTACTGTAAATCATTGTAGGTGCATGAAGATCCAACATAAGAAGTTGCCCTTGCGTTTTGGTTCAACTCCACGGACAGTCCCACAGGTTGCCGTCTGGTTGCAGACGGTCATCCGCAGGAACAAGTCGTAATATGAACCGGACGGGCCAGGTAAGTACCTTAGGTAGGTGTGAGACTGACTGACCGTCCAAGGCACCTCACGGTCCTCACTGGATCATGGGCCAGGCTGGCGAGGTCCCTTGGGTTCCAGGTTCCTTTGGTAGACACTATGCCTGCCACATTCCCACTCGAGTCCTCTGAAAATCTCGAGGTACTAAGAGTCATCAGAAGTAAGGCACAGCTGTACCTGGGAAATCGGGTGTACACAGAAACGTCTCTAACTTGCCAAGAAGAAGCTGACTAATGGAAAGGAGATGCCGATAAAGGTTGTTATCCCCAACGATGTTGACGCCGAGTCCCCGCCGACCCGCGTCCGCTTTAATGTCGAGGAGCATTGATGAAAAATGTCATCCCCAAAGTCTTAGCTTTTCTGTCTCAAATCTGACCGATGCTCCACTACTGTATGATGCAGGGCGGCTGCAGAGCCTTTTCCCGCCGAGGTGTTTCCTTGCCCCTCTCGGCTCTGGGTCCGGAAGTCTGGAGCTGAAAGTCTCACAGCGGAACAGTTTGCCTCCAGATGCACACAACGTTCGGAAGACTTGTCAAGCAGGAACTTAATAAGGTGGTCTGACCGGACTGTAGGAAACGTCTTACCAGACTGTAACGCCATACATAAACTAGCCCGAGGGACACCTCTAGTAGGATTTATTAAAACCTTAAGGCGAAGACTTGCAACGTCCTATCTATAACAAAAATAACTGTTGTGCCCGCCACATATCACTATAAGTATTATCATATTGCGACGCCTCGAATGGAAACCATAATGTTTTGATTGCAGAGCTAGTATGCTACCCGTGAGCTTGAAATACACGTTTGAGTAAAATAAACATCAAGTTTATATTTAGTACAACAGTCTTTTCTTGTTCAAATACGGCCTTGGAAGGTACTCGTACTAAGTGTTTATATCTCGGCAAACGAGTATGACAGTTTAGTAAGACGTTTCCACCAGTCCGGTTAGACTACCTCAGCTTAATTCCTGTATTTTAAGTTCGTATTGTGTGTAGTGCCATCTCTACAGCTCCAGTCAGTAGGCCAAACTCTGAGTCCTCTTGCTAGATGTTATCTTATGATTTGATGTAGTGTATGTATGATAAAAGAAATAAAGTTCTGATAACTGCGGAAGAAAGTCAAACCCGACTCAGACTTCCTTTGGCTGAGAACTGTATTTCTCTCAAAGAACTCCGGCAACAGTTAACTTTTCGACAGACCTACGCACAAATTTGAACATATTCAAAGGAGAGGAAGCCCACCATCAATCCTTTTGATCTGTTCGTTCGTACTTGCAACTCATCATCACGAGATTAGTACCTCCATTGTAGGTTACTTGGGTCCTTGAACCCGGGCACAGAACATATCACGTCGATGGCTCGACAAATCATCATGGCGCCATCAGCAAAGACAAGTCAAGACGACCTGCAGAGCGATGCCCAGCGTCCTCCTTACGGTTGGTGGGTCAAGCCATGTTACTCCCACACCATCCAACACCAGGGTCCCCGAGTTTAGAGCCTTGAAATACACGCTCAAAAGTCTTCACTACCCAGCCGAACAGCATCAGTCTTTGGTCGGAGGGGTAGATACACCTTGGTGCGCATCCCTGAGGCCTAGCCCTGATAATTTGGACCAGTTGTCGCGGACCGAATTCCCCTGGCGGAACATGCTCTCCAAGTGTTTCAGGGACCAAATCAAGATAGATAGGGACGCGCATCATACCATCGATAACATCATCATGTTCCGGCGGAGGATAAATCTTTGCTTTATGCCCGACCACGATGGAAAGAACGAGTGGCAGGTCGATATCTCGATATGGAGTCGGAATGTTGAGCGGTTGGCCAAGTTGACGTACGAGGAGGTGGGAACGCTTGTCAACGGGGACACAGCAGTCATGTAAGTTTCATAAGTATCCCATGGGATTGTTCAAAGTTTCGGGAATTAGCCATCTAAGCGATAGGTTCAAGGGCGAAATGGGCAAGGGCTGGGCAGGACCTTTGGACCATACTCAGCTGTTCTTCAAGTATCGCGAGGGACTTCCCGATCAGTTCAAGTACAAACCTGTCGTCGACACCGCCCTACGCCTTACTATCTGCTCGAGATCCTGGCCTTGACGACGCTTTGGAAGTCGACAAACCTGAGCTCCGCAAAATTGTTGAAGAGCACTTTGAGCAGTGCATTCTCCGTCAGTAATTAGGTAAGTAATAATACTTGCATAGCAGCATTGAAGCTTCCAACTCTGCAGCGCTCCTAACAAATTTACGTTATTTCAATTTAGTCAATTTAACTTAATCCAATCGGGATCAAATGGATCTCTCTTCTTTCTAAACTTAATTAAATTGACAAACTTGATTCAATTTCGGGTAGGTCATTGTTGGTTGCAATAGCAAAGAAGAAATGGTCTCGAAGGACTGTAGGAATCGTCTTGCCAAACTGTATCTAGATTGTTACGTGACAGATATAGCTGGCACAGTTAGAACAGGCTTTGCCTGTTCGGGCCGGTCAGGCGCTATGTCTGACCAGCTTGCCATATATGTCACAGTCTGGAGACAACCTCTCCCTTACAATATAGAATCCTTCTACCTACCTTACAGCTGGCCACATAGTGTGCTAACTGTAAGATCAGAAGGGTCACTACGTGACCTTCGCCAGATCTAACCAGTTACCTATCTGATCGAGGATTTTCCCTCAACATAGGCACTCCTTTACCGTAATTTAGAGTGTGACGGTTAGCGCGATTGAGGCTTGATTGAACGATTGCGACCGTCAAAGGTATACAGCCCATTAGAATTCCGAAGGTTGGCACCTTTGGTATTCTGGCATCCTTTTGCGATTGAGGGGAATTTGGTGTAATGGTTTGGGTCATTGCACTGGCTCGTCACATAGAGACCTTTATGCAAATACCTTTCTAAAAGCTTTGTCTCAATAAGAAAAAACTAATACACCGAATAACGTTAACGGACATAACGGCTATTTCCTATTTAAATAATGCCTTAGAAGGTACTTGTAATAAGGTTTCTAGATCCTGGTAAAGGAGTACGTAGCAGTGTGGCAAGACCTTTTTTACAGTCCCTCGAGACCACCTCTTCTTTTCTCGTAAAGAATACATTAAATTAGGGTGGTCCCGAGGTCAGGGGCCTAGTAGGTGACAGCTGGACTTAGGGAACCCTAACGTACCATAGGTGGGTTGTCCTAAAGTATTGGGGGTGCCCTGATGTTTTCTCTTCAATAATACATATGGTATTTGGAGCCTTTGTCGTTCTTGTCGATCCATTTGACGACAGTTGTATACGGTTGGCTCAAAGGCTGCTAATGGTAGGTCGGGAGCCTGTTCACCTAAGTGGCCTTGATTGGGATGCCTAGAAGAGCTGAACGTGTATTTATTTCATCCTGGGGACGGACACCGCCACACTTCTCCGCATCATCACCAGAACCCTAAAAACATCATCACAATGAAAATCCAAATCCTCTCCGACCTGCACCTCGAGAACCCCAAAGGGTACGACATGTTCGAGATCATGCCAAAAGCACCATACCTTGCTCTTCTAGGCGACATCGGCAACGTGGCCGCGCACAAGCATGACTTTCTGGCCTTTTTGACTGTCCAACTCCACCAGTTTGCAGCTGTCCTTTTCGTGCCCGGCAACCACGAAGCGTACCACTCCAGCTGGCCAGAGACCATCGCCATTCTCCGGGAATTCCAGGACGACGTCCGTCTCAAGCGGACAGCTCCCAAAGGGCCCAAACTAAGCAGCCACGTCCACTCGCCGCCCACGCTCGGCGAATTTGTCCTCCTCGACCGAAATGTCTTCGTCCCACCGGGTTACCCTGACATCGCCATTTTGGGGTGCAGTTTATTCTCCGCCGTCCCGCCCGACCGCCACATGGACGTCGGTCTTGGTCTGAACGATTTTTTCCAGACGAGCGACTGGACCGTCGACAGCCACAACGGGGCGCACGCCCGCGATCTCGCCTGGCTGAACGCGCAGGTTGAGAGCCTACAAGTGTCCAAGATTGTTATCCTCACGCACTGGACGCCGACGAGGGATGCAAGGGCTGTCGAACCGATTCATGTCGGCAGTAGGATACAGAGTGCTTTCTCGACCGACTTGTCCACCGAGAAGTGTTTCAGGAGTCACAAGGTCAAGGTGTGGGGGTTTGGGCACACGCATTATAACTGTGATTTCATGGTTGAGAGGGAAGGGACGTGGTCGTTGCGGTTGATTGCGAACCAGAGGGGGTATTATTTCCGCCAGACTAGAGGCTTTGATATGCAGAAAACGGTCGAGATTTGATATGAGGACTTTGAATCTGAGGTGTGTGGTACTGCAGTGTAGACTAAGATACATATCATCGGGTATTTCTTTGGGGGTTACTGCGTAATAACCGGATGAGCATGAAGCCAATGGCAAACTTGAGCCAAACAACCCATGGCATTGGTTATGGTGTATAATTTAGTGTGATTACCTTACCTACCACTGGACAACCAGACTTGATCAAAACCGGGCAATATGCGTACAAGACGCATACGCAGAGCACGTATGGCTATCAACATTATTGTCCATTTCAGTTGTATGGCAACCAACCTGCATGACCCCCATCACAAGTTGTTTTCCCTATTTACATTGACTGTCATTTGTATAGGAGATACTAATCTAACAGTTTACAGACAAACAAATTACCAGACTCTTTCTACAAGAAAAAGACAATACCAACACCAGAGACAAGCCAAGCCCACGACTTGACCGCAAAACTCGAACCGGCCGCGGGGACGACCGTCGGAGCCGGGCTAGTCGACGACGAGGAGGAGGACGAGGATGTGGTTGTCGACGACGATGTGGTTGTTGACGACGATGACCCAGTCGGGTCACTCAAAAGCGTGGTCTTGACCTCGCCCGGGTTGGGATTGGGGTTCTCGAGAACATTGACCGCGCTGGTGCCGCCGCACATCTGCAGATCGTATCCCGTGCAAGGGGTGTTGCACGTGTCCGACTTCTCTTTCAGTTTATCGATCGTGTCGGCGCAGTAGCAGTTGCTTCCGGCGCCCATGGCGGCGTACTTGAAGGTCGAGCAGTAGGCGACCGCGCACGCGCCGATCGAGTTGAAGTTGTTCGTCCCGACGAAGCCGGTCCCGTCGACAGACAGAGGGTTCTTGTCGCCCGACAAATCGGCCTTGAAGCAGCCGACGGGTTTCCATTCGTCTTGGCCGGTGGTGGGTGGCAGAGGCTCGAAGCTGCTTGTGGGGTAGACGGAGCTGCTGCTGGCGGTGTTGGTGGGCTCGGTGAGGAAAACTAATTCAGACGAGGAGGAGCTGGTGGTGGTGGTGGTGGCCTGCGCCGTTGCGAGGACGGGGAAGAGGAGCCATGCTGCTGCAGTTGCGGTCGCGGTGGTGGACTTCATCATGTGGTTATTAGGTTGATTGATGGGAAGAGCGTGTTTGATGATATGGTCAAGATTGAATCTCGTTGATGGCAAAGGTAGAAAGAAACATGTAACGCGGCGCCAAAGATTATCTTTATACTCCTGAAAATCGACAAGGGGGGGGGGGGGGGGGGGGGAACTCTTAGAAATTTGACGATCGTTTGCCCGCCTATGGAACGGATGTGATTGGCTTGTTGGCGTCCATTCCCGTGGGTTCGCGCTCGACTGGCCCCTTGTAGGATTCCGCAAGTGGATTGTCGGTTCCACTCATACGAGAATTGTAAGGCTGTGCCTCATGCGATTCTCGGTTCATTTATTACGCGGGCTGTGCAGCTTGGACGAACAATGACGCAGCAGGACCCTGTTTCTAGAATACCACCTTATTAGGTAAACAAAAGAGGACTCTTTTTCAACATCCAGTATCAAACCGTCCCTGATATACCCCAGCCCAGGTCACGCCAAGTTACACGATGTGGATGATGCACTTGAACATCGATTTTAATCAGGTTTTGAGGTGGTAGTTGGAATTATGGTAGTAGTGGACATTGCGGATGATCTGATGATGGCATGTTGCTCATTGCCGTGGTTGCACGGCCGGTCGAACACCAAGTGCGAGGTCCGAAGCATCTGTCAACGGCAATGGGCAGTCCAAGTGTTGATAGATGCCACGTGCAATTGATGTACATCTGGAGTTTCTTTTTTCTTCCTGTTTATTAAGGTCTTAAGGATACGAAATGTTGCAATGCTCTGCGTATACAAGGGGCCACCCTGTAGATCTCGGGGAGGGCGAGGAGAAGCCGCTCCTGGTTGTTGCAACAGGACTGTGGGAGGCTGAAATAGTTAGAATGGTAATTCGCGTGAAATAAGTACCTGGTGGCCAGTATTCACATGCATTGGTGTGCAACAACAGTGACTGCTAAGTGACAGGTATAGACAAAACCGCACATGAGGCACACCAACCCCCTCCCCCCCTTCATATTCCACCACTCCCTCATCCCCCCCGTCATCATAAACAACAGACGCGACTGTACCTCAACTTACTTCCCAGCCATGGGCGTACCGGGAAGCTTATCGAACCCTAATGATTTCACCAAATCATCAGCTTTCAACTTTCTTCACATACACATCCCCTCTCATAGGTGGCAATGGGGTAGAACTTACATCCATCAACATCCTCCTTGACGACGGTCTTAACGCCGCACTTATTCGCCGTAGCAATATCCTGCGACTTGAGATTTCCGCAGGTAGCACTGAAGCAGCCGTTGGCGTCCATGGCGCGCTGCAGGGCGTCGCCCTTCCACCCAAAGACGTAGTCGCCGTGCTGGCCGTAGCCCGTCTTGTCGCCCGTGCTGAGGACAAAAGGCTGCGAGCCATCGGCGGGCCAGTCGGCCTTGTTGTTGAACTTTGTGGTGTCCCAGACGACCTATCATATCACCGTTTAGTAAGTATTTACTCTTGGCGCTTAAATGTGGGGGGGGGGGAAAGAGAAATGAACGTACCTCGAGCATGAGCTGGGGGATCTTGACGGGGTGGGTGGAGGGGCAGTTGCCGGTCGACAGGAAATTCGATGGGCCGGCGGTAGGGTAGGCGACGTGATCTTTGTGGTTGGGGCTGTCCAGGTTCTTGCCGTCCCAGCAGCTGCCAAATAGTTAGTCCTGTCTTATATAACCCGGTCATAAGAGAACTCACGTCGGATAAAGAATGTTGGATCGGATACCGCCCGGGCAGGGTCGGGGAGGGAAGCTCTCAAAGTCGAGCTTGGAGTCGGAGCAGGGCGCCATGTCGTCTCCGCCGAAGTTCGGGCCGGAGTAGCAGCGGAAGCAGCTCTGCATTTTGTAGAGACTCTTTTGCCTCATGGGGTCTCCGACAAACATGCGGAAGCCCTAGCACAAACATCCATCAAAAGTAAGCCAAGTAGTCCGAGCCACAGTCACCGCTGGTGAGGACTTACCGGCTTGAAAGCAGTAACGGTGTTCTTCTTGGGGGCGATGTAGTACACGACAATGCCACCGGCAATCTGCGTCGTGAATTTATCGTTAAACAGGAAGCGGTTCGGCACCTGCGGCACGCGCTTGTAGCTGCCGTTGCGCGCTTGGAAATAAACGTTGGCGGTCCAGTAATTAGAAAAGTCCTCGGCCGGCCCGCAGGTGGTACAGGTCGCGATGCTGGAAATGTCTGTCGACGGCATCGAGGCGTTGAAGGCGTTGCCGCCAACGACCTGGTGCATGTGCGGCGTCGGGAACTCGCCCGGGTTGACCAGAGGATCCAGGCGCTGGACCGTGATCTGCGAGCATCCGAACCGCAGGTGGTTCAGGCCGTTGAGGTTCTGGGCCTCGGCCACGGCGGCCAGGAGGAGAGCGGACCAGAGCATCCTGATTCGATGTTGGTGTTTGTCGTGTGTGCTTTGTTGATCAACGGACTAACAAGATTTTGAGGCTGCAACCTGTACAACATAGGCAACCAGAACGTAATACAGCAGAGAATAGAGTCAAGAGAAAGAACTCATCCAGGTTATAAGACGCGATGGGCCATAGTCATACTTACCTGTCAGTTAGTCGCCCCCTTATTCAACAGGATACCATAACTGCCATCGCCCCATTCACACCATCGCAGAATGTCAATATCGGGTAGATAGAAACAACACTTTGGGCCGGGTCTTTTCCGGCCTATGGGGCGGCGAGCGCTTATTCGGAACATACCGATCTGGGTAAATTGCTGTCGCATTGGCAGCCCAGCGTCCACGGCAAACGTCCGGTTGGATGAGTAGCCCCTCGGCAACTCGTCCCCGTCCGTGGATATCCAGGTTGGTTGGTATATGGTCCTCTACCCAATGAAGTCCGATGCCAAGTAAGAAGCGTAATATGTTTGACCTGCTCGGTTGGAAAAACTATCTTGTTCGAAGCGTAGATGTGTTCCGAGAAGAGAAACTGAGAAACCCAGTAAACATCATCAATCTGACTGGATCCCATGGAACACAAGCCATCACCGGGACCCCAATATACAGATGCCTGGTTACGGGTAATTATCTCCGCACGGGTTGATCTGGGTGGAGATATCGTCGGCGGGCATCCGAGTGATCCAACTTGGTTGATGGACATGGTCGTCTATTTTTGTATTCATGTCATTCATGGAAGCCATAATTCCTTCCAGACCTTCGGCAGACATCCGAGGATGGGACGGGGGTCGTTTAAATAGACTGGTTTGGTCAGTGTGCACACTGAAACTGCGCGAGGCAGGGCCAGGAACATGCTCGTGATCTTGAATTGTCAAGAGTAATAGGGTTTGAATGATCTCATGCACTCATGTTTCATAGAAAAGGTACCTAGATACAAACAGGTCAAAAACGTTATTGCGGAAGGGAGACTCCCTAATAGGCCCTATATATGTATTGTCCAGAAGGTAATGGAAAAGCAGATATACTCTAGAGACGCCATGTCGTCATCAGTCATCCAAAATAAGTATGGTCCCCCCCACACGTACACTGTCAAGACTTCCGGCAGTTTCCTTTCACTTGGCAAGAATGGCCGACCAGTCAGTATTGGCAAAGTACTCGTCCGCAGTCGTCATGGGGCAATCAATGCCCGCCTAGAGTAGAAGTCTCATGATCAGCCAAACACTCCATAGGGGACGGTCTCAGAACCCACCTTTCTAAGATCCTCAGCCGTCAACAGCTCCATACCGCCATCATACCCCGGGTCCGAAGCATACGAATACATCAGCGCCACCTCGATACCGCAGTCCTTGTCGGGGGTGTCGGCGACCATCTCGTCGTGGCTGATCTGCTTGTAGCTCACCGTCGACCCCGTCGCCTTGCCCCAGCGCGTGATCCACTCGGTCCAGCTGATGTTCGACCCGGCAGCCATGTACGCTTTCCCGGGTGGCATCTGGGAGACGGCGTACACGAAATTGCCCGTGTCGGCGTTGACGTCCAGGTGCGGGACAAGCCGGTCAGGGGCGGTGGTGAAGCGCATCTGGAAGCTGCCGTCGGGTTGCTATTGATTTCGCACACGAGTAAATAAGGGTTGGGGAAGGCAAAGAAAAGGGGTTAGGCCACGTACTTTGCTAAAGTAAGAGTCTGGCAGGATGTTGTAGCTGGTGAAGAAGTAGCCCGTGTGAATGCACGACATTTTGGCCGCCAAGGCAGGGTAGTTGGCGTCGACATAATCCGGAAAGATGTCGGCCTTGGAGTCGAAGTGGTACAGATCGGTGACGGCGCCCTTGGTGCACTTGCCCGCATGACTGAGGGTCGACACTAAGAAACCATTCTCGTCGAGCGTGTCGACTACTGTGGCGGCAGCATCGGCGATGTTCTTGCCCTGGCGGTACTCGACGTCGTAGGCGTAGCGGCGGCAGGTTACGCCAAGCTCCTGGGCCTTGGCGCGGCAGTCAGGACGAAAAAAGGGCTCCCAGTACTGAGTGACGCTGAAGATGAGGTTGGCCCCCCTAAAAGCGGCCTTGAGCGTCTCGACGTCGTCCAGCTCGGCGCTGACCATCTCGGCCCCGAGGGCGGCGAGGGCCTGGGCCGCCGGGGACGACGTGTTCCGCGTCAGGCCACGGACGGTGAAGCGGGGGTCCTGGAGAAAGCGACGGGCAACGGAACCGCCCTGGTTGCCGGTGGCCCCGACCACGCAGATGAGTTTCTTTTCCGGCATTTTTCTCCACTTTCTTTGTTTGGTAATGGAACGTATCCGGGAGCTTGGCTGTGCCGCTTGTCTACCGAAACTCCGCTTCTCTTGGCTCTTCAGTGGATTGGTTGCGTCGGTCTCAGATTACTGTGACAAGCACAAAGAAAAACAGTGGAAATAAAAGACGCGAGAGTGCGGCAGAGTGGAAAAGAGGCAGGTGTGATTTCATAATCTTTCTTTGATGAGGTAACGAAGGGGGTATGGGATCCGGGTGGTTGGGACTATTACTAGGTAGAAAAATGCAAGATAAGGGGAAGCATAACGAACCCCCCTGACTAACTGCAGATTTTCTCGCAGAAAACCCCTCTTTCTGATTTCAAATTTAGTCGAGATGCGTCCACCCTAGGCTCGATCAAGGCACCACTGACCGCCAGTCTTTGTGGTCGGGGATAAGATGGAAGCCAGGAAGACGTTGTCCGAGTTCCCATCTTGACCAGAACTAGTCCGACTTCTGGATCTTGTCGTAATTTACGCGTTCCACAAGGTGGGTTGAGGCAATCAAATTACTGCATTACAGGTTGCATGTTACGGATTACAAGTTACTAGTAGTCCCTCCCAAGCACTTCTAGACCTGGACCCCCTAACCAACGACAGTCATCATCAGCCGGCTATTTACCCCGCCCGCTCATCCCTGGTTCGTCGATCCGTCGTCCTTCAATCAACGGCAGATTCATCCACATCACGATGAGTAGCTCCGATCCTACCAGTGCCGCTGGGCCAGCGGCGAAGGACCCTGTTGATACCGTACCCGTCCCCGGCCCGGACCAAGAAGCCGCGGCGGGAGATCGACAGGGCGGGGCCGCCACGACTGAAGAACCCGCACCCGTGGTTGCTGCCGCTGTTGCTGCCGATGTCGCTGACGCTGCCGCCGAAGCCGAAATCGAAACCCCGGTTGAAGCCGAAGCCAGACCGGCCGAAGCTCCGCCCGTCCCTCTTGAAGTTGACGTAATTAATTCCACCTCCCTATCTTTTGCCTCCGATCTCAATCTCTAACAAAGTATTCCTCAAAAGATCGACGGCGACAACGAAGACGGCGACTCGGCCTACGCGTCCGACACGTCCTCGCGCCGTACAGGGTCAATCACCTCGTCCATCGTCGAGTACCAGTACGAGAACGGGCGGCGGTACCACGCCTACCGGTCAGGCCAGTACGTGCTGCCCAACGACGAGGCCGAGCAGGACCGTCTGGACCTGCAGCACCACATCTGGCGCCTGTTGCTCAAGGGGGCGCTCTACACCGCGCCCCTCAAGCTGCCTGACCCTGTTTCAGACGTACCGGTCGGTCCGGACGATGCTGCTTTCCGCATTCTCGATCTTGGCTGCGGCACGGGAATATGGGCCATCGACATGGCCGACGAGCTGCCCCAGGCTTCTGTTTCGGGCATCGACCTCTCGCCCATCCAACCGGAATGGGTCCCCCAAAACTGCCGGTTCCATGTCGATGATTATGAAGACGAGTGGACGTATCGCGCCGACGAGAAGTTTGACTATATTCATGGCCGTGCGCTGAGCGGGACCGTCGCCGACTGGGCGAGGTTCTACGGGCAGGTGCGCGCGCACCTGAAGCCGGGGGCTTGGGTCGAGATGCAAGAGTACGATGCTTGGATTTTCAGCGATGACGATAGTTGTGCGAGGGCGCCCTGGACGATGGAGTGGGTCGCCAAACTTGACGAGGCGAGTTCCAAGTTTGGCAAGCAGATCAATGTGGCCAAGCACCATAAGCAGTGGATGATTGATGCCGGCTTTGAGGATGTGCATGAGGAGGTGATTCGGGTACGTTCCCCTCAATACCTTGTCTCACTTTGGATCGGGGACTAAATGAACGTGTTTGTTTGCACAGATTCCCATTGGACCATGGGCGCAAAGGCCGGACCTCAAGGAACTCGGCCGTTTTGAGAGGGTGCACATGCAAATGTCGGTCGACTCGCACACGCCGGCCCTGTTTACGCGCGTGTGGTCGTACTCGGAGGCGCAGGTGCAGATTCTGATGGAGGGTGTCAAGAACGAGTTCCGGAGCAAGGACTTGCATCTCATTACCGGCTATCGGTTCATCATTGGGAGGAAGCCAGCGACAGACACCAGCTGAGTTTTCTAGCTAAGGTAAGGATGGTGGCTAACTTTGGAATCTGGGATATCGTGTGCTTTTATTTTCGAAACGAGGGCTTCCCTATTTACTGGATACCTTGTGTTTATTCAAGCATTTTGCAAATTGATGATGGTATGTATTATCAAACCTCCACCGAGAAAACAGGCAGGCCAGATAATTCGATTCAAACCACCACCTGTTTTATACCAACCAACTACCACAAGGGGAGAATATCGTTCTCCCAGTTGATGGAATCTCCCCAAGGCAGGAGCGGCTTCAGGTGCAAGTAGGCCCTGAGCTTGTCTCCCACCTTGTTGAACCGGATGCTGCCGTTGTAGGCAAGAAGTCTGATATTGATTTGCAGCCCGGTATCGAGGCCGGCAGCATACCCGTCTCCGATCTGCTTGCCAAAGAGCTTGGGGTAGGCCCCGATGGTCCTGGTGTCGGGATCGTAGTAGCCGACGCACTAATTAAGGTAAAATTAGCATCATGGCCTATGTCATAAACTGGACTGAACAGGGTACATACGCTGAAGATCTTGACGTCGAACGAGAATTCCTTGCGGTTGCCGCTGTTCAGGTCGACCTGGAGCTCTTCCTCGACTTCCTTGACCTCGTACTCGCCCTCGGAGGGCTTGCTGACTTCATAGCTGGTGGTGACGGAGACGGTTTCGGCCATGGTGAGTGAGAGATGCTATTTATGGTGATGGAGGGTGTGTGTTTGATGTCTTTGTTTTGCTTGAAGAGTGATCAGATGTGCTTGAGGGACAAAGATAATGGACTGGAGAGGAAGATGGCAGGCCTACTTATAGACTTCCGCGGGCGAAACGAACTCGCAGAGTGAAGTACCTCGTGCCAAGTGTCGATGGCAATATCTACAACATTCTACGGTAACTGATACCCCTCGTGAATTGTTTACGGCAAAGCTCATAATCTCGCAAGATAGTTGCGATCAAGGGTAGTGAAATCACTAAGTAACTGGAGTTATTCGTTTAAGACATGTAAGTTGCCCTGTTATCGGAGTCAGACCCCGAAATGCAAGAGAGCTGTTTCGGGGGGGTTCAATTTGGCATACAAACTATTCCCACTTAGCTGCAGCTCGAAGCCGGTTTGGGAGCGTAGAACCGTGACTATTTTGCTAGTCTCAAGCTGACA
This sequence comes from Apodospora peruviana, assembly GCA_033439685.1. Lineage (NCBI taxonomy): Eukaryota > Fungi > Ascomycota > Sordariomycetes > Sordariales > Lasiosphaeriaceae > Apodospora > Apodospora peruviana. Next base: position 963,903 of record JAUEDM010000005.1, on the reverse strand, counting down.
GCTGCAGGTCGAGACCTCGACATTGCCACTAGCGCAGCTACCTCTTATCAAAACTCCAGCCGACTTCTGTTTCGGGGATTGCATTTGGAGTTTCTGGACGAGCTCCGGGTGTTGCCATGAGCTGAGCAAGGTCTAGATTTCAAACTCCCTCCGAGCATCAATAGCTTCATGTACGGATCGGCTGTTTTGCACGGAATTGGACACGCTGCTTGAGCACATGATTCCCACTCAAGAATCACGACATCGGCCTATTGCCACTTCTCCGTTGACTCGGAGAAACCCCTCCAATACCGAGACTCAGAGTTCAGTCAGTACCTAGACAGGGGCGTATTATCCAAACCACATCCGCCAACAATATCGCTCTTTGGCTCTCCTGTTTCTCACTGGACTCTCGCGAACCACTTGCAGCGGTGACTTTCTCGGTGTCAGATTCTTCAACACCATCAACCACACAAGAGAGACTGAACCATAAAGAAACATGTCTGCTGAACCACCTCCCGACGCTGTTCCCATCCTGCTCAACGGATTGGTCCAGGACCCAAACAGAGAATATGCTCAAGACGCCAAAAAAACAGATTTTATCATCATCTCTTTCTACAATGTCCTCAGCATCCCGCAGGAGGACGAGCTGGAGCGTCTCTCTGTCAAGATACTAGAAGATCTCGGGGAGAACAACTTCCTTTGCGAATACCTCCCGGAAGACCTCGCCCCTCTTCGCGCACTGGATTTTGTGCGGCAAGTCGATGTCTATCGCAACAAGTTCAAGATCCCTGCCGCCCTGCAGGCAGAACCGGCTCCGGAGATTGAAACCACCGCCATGATGACTACGACCTACAGCATCGAGGCCACCGTGGCTCCTCTGGTGACCACAACGTCCAGCATGGCTGTGTCCCCTCTGATGGCCAACGCGACAGCCCATGATCATGAGTGTATCAAAGTCGATATCTTCACCCATCAGACGGTTGACGACGCCGGGTTCGAAAGCCTCAAGGACGTCATTGCGGAAGCATCAGGCGTGTCAGTAGGGGAGATGGAGTTTGCTCCCGGCCAAGTGCGGCTTTGCGTCGAGATCGGGAAGCTCGCAACGCTGGCCAAGGACGACAGGATTCGCATCATCGAAGAGGTCTTGGAGCCGGAACTGATGTCTTATTACCCTCTCAACAATGATGACAGAGCAGCCGGGTCTGGAACTAATAGCACTGCTGCCGACAATATGAGCGGGAAAAACAAAGAGACAGCCTACCGCGGCAAAGGTCAGATCGTCACCGTCACCGACACCGGCTTCGACCTCGGAGGCCTGGACGACTGCCACCCGGCCTTCACCGGCAAGGTCCACGCCCTCCGCGCCATTGCCCGGCAGGGCCAGGCCGACGATCCCCACGGCCACGGGACCCACGTCAGCGGCATCCTGGTCGGGAGCCACTTCAACACAACAAAGGGACGAGTCGGCGGAGTCGCCCCGGACGCCCGGCTCATCGTGCAATCGCTGTTCAAAAAGACGGAAAAGGTCTTCGACGTGCCGGCGAACCTGGTCGACCTGTTCGCCGTCCCGTACGGCCATGGGTCCCGGATCATGTCCAACTCGTGGGGCGCCGGCTATATTACTTCTAAACGCGAGCAGCCCGCGTACGGAAACATCCCCGGGGCCATCGACAAGTTCGTCCGCGAGAACCCTGACGTTCTGGTCCTGTTTTCCGCTGGCAACGATAACCTCAAGACCACTGACGGTCAGCCGACTGTCGGCTTACACTCTGGCGCTAAGAACGTGCTCACCGTGGGTGCTACGCAGCGCGGGCCCAACGGCGTAGACGAGATGATGAATCCCATGAGCAGCACGGGGCCGACGCGCGAAGGCCGGCTCAAGCCCGACGTCGTGGCCCCCGGGACCGACGTCTACGCCGCGCTGTCGCGCAAGGTCGCCCGGTTCGAAGGCGAGACGGCCACTTCGGAGGATGCGCCGGCCGGAGTCAAGTGGCGGCCCTGGTCCGGCACGAGCCAGGCGGTTCCATTCGTTGCCGGTTGCGCGGCCATCCTCCGCCAAGTTTTGCAGGACCACCATCGAGAAAAATGTCCTAACCCGCTACCCGGCGCGCTGCTCAAGGCCCTCATCATCAACGGCGCCGACACGCTGCCCGGTGTGTCCGTCAACGCCCAGGGTCACGGCAGAGTCAATCTTGACGCTTCGATCGCCATGGCGAGGCAACCGCCAGCTTCACCTAATGGTACTACTTCAATACCATCCGTATCCGGGGGAGCCATGATCGGCGACCCGCTGAAACAAGACGAAGCGCACGAGTTCGTCATCCCTGCTGCTGATGCTGCTCCTTTGGCGAATGGCGATAACCACACCCATTTCAAGATCACCATGGTCTACAACGATCTCGGTGGGCGACAGATCCAGAACAACCTCAACCTGTTCGTGACGGACACAGCCACAGGAGAGGAAACGCCGGGTAATAGCAGGTCGCTAGATGACCCTGACCAGCAGAACAATGTCGAACAGATTGTGCTTGGGTACATACCGCAGGATGGGATCAAGGTCAGGGTCCATGCGCAAAAGATCTTTTTCAGGGAAACGCAGGATTACGTGCTTGCTTGGTCGACGTTTAAGCCGTTGCCGGAGGTGGTGTATTAGTACCGAGATCAGACAAAGGTAGTTATATAAATCAGACACAAATTATTCCCGTTCGATAAGTACCATCCATCCATTTCATCCTGTCAACAGAATTACCGAAACTCAGATTTATCGAGTTGATCCCCGTACTCCTCAAGCACTTGATCACTTCGTAAATGTTCCCCACACACCTACCTACCTTTACTATTTCTTGATAGCGTATATCTTGTACGATCCTGTTGTGCAGTCATTAGTAAAGAACAGCCATCGCCGAAACTCAATACAACCAGGAAGAAATACAACGTACCGACGAACGCATTGAGATCCGTCTCGGCTACAGCTCCAGCTTGAGCTGAGTCAGATGAATTTGTGACACAGCAAGAGTCCTTGGAGTCTTCTGGCTTGCAGCTGCTAGGTGTACCTTCACACGGAACAGCTGGAGCAGGAGCACAGCACGAGTCACCTGCTACACCGGTGCCCTTCTTCTTGGTGCTGCCATCCTGGTTCGTGTCAAGGTACACGTTAAGATTGGCCTTGGTATCGCTGATCAAGACTTCTGTCCCCTTACATCAGCATCCAGTCCTCACCCCTACCTCCTCAAAACGGCAAGCTTACCATCAAACCCAGCATCACTCAAGTACTTTTTGTATTCCGAAAGCTGGCTCGCGCCGGCGATGCAGCCGACATACATGGCGATATCGTCCCGCATATTTTGGGGGAGGGGTTGCTTGGCCAGGATGTCGGATATCGCGATGCGTCCGCCGGCCTTCAGCAGGCGGTGCATTTCTTTGAAGACAATCGGCTTGTCGGACTCCGGAACCAAGTTGATAACGCAGTTGGAGATGATGCAGTCGGCTGTGCCGGACTCCAAGGGGATGGCGCTGATGACGCCTTTCACGAAGGAAACGTTGTCTCGGTTGGGTTTGGTGGCCTTGATTTTGTTGGCGCGGGCGAGCATGTCCTTTAAAGGACAGTTAGTATTGGCGTTGAGAGAGGGAAATGGTGACTTGCATCGTTCATGTCAACACCGATGGCTTTGCCTGATGCCCCCACTTTGGAAGAGGCGAGGAAGATGTCGAAGCCAGCACCGCTGCCTAGGTCGACGACGGTTTCTCCCTGAGTTGCAAGTCAGCACTTTTGGTTGACTGTGAAGGATGATTTTGGTGCAGCGTCTGGCGGGCTGCTCTGACTTACTTCACGCAAGCTGGCGATGGCCAAGGGGTTGCCGCAGCTCAGACCGAGGTTGGCATCCTCGGGGATGTTGGCGAGCTCGTCCTCGGTGTAGCCGAACGACTTGGCCACGGCTTCGCCGTATTTGGCGCTGGTGGACTTGGATGCCGCGCTATAGTGCTTGCTGACCTGATGATAGATCTCGGAGGTGTTGGACGACGCCATGTTTTTGTTTTTGTTTGGTTTCTTTTGGCAAGTTGGAATTGTTAGTTGACATCGAAAAGGCTGGTTGAGAATTTAGTCAAAGGACTTTAGTTTCGGTCGGTTATTTATGTCTATACCTCATATGTAGGTCGATCCTGCCTGACCTTCTTGCAAGCCGGACCTGTGTTGTTCTTTCAGCGGGGGCGGTTTGTCACCATATACTTGCCTAATTCGGTATATTAAGATATTGGTTGGTTCGCTGATGCATTAGTCAGAAGGCGCTAATCCGAAATGGGATATGTTTCGGCTTGTCACCAGACCATTTCCTTTTTCTCTCCCTTTCAACCCGCCGTCGACTATCAACTTTCCTTGCATTTCGACGCAGGCCATCAACCGACAAAATGCCAAAGTTCAGAAAAAACTCACAGATACCATCAGACCCGCCTTATAAAGATGGAATGCACAAATTTTCGTCAAAACCGCCAGGCCACGAAGCCGCGCGTTTGCGAGAGAACCAACGACGTCATCGAGCGAGAGTAAAGGGCCGGATCACTGACCTGGAAACAGCTCTGGACGACACGCAAGAGCGACTCAACAATGCCCTCAGCCGCATCGAGGATCTCACCGCCGAGGTTCATCGACTGCAGCTCGCTCTCGGCGAAAGTCAGCAAGGTCCGGTTCTTCGGGGGCACGATCACGCCGTTCCCGATCCGATCTTACCTTTGGAGAGTCGCCCCAACACATCCAGTCTCGAATCACATTGCTGCAACAGGACAACTACTTGCGGACCAGAGCCCGATGAAATCTCTCAAATCACTGCCCGGAAACAGACCCAGCAGGATCTCATCGTTTTATCTGCAGATGAGCTATCGCCAGCACAAGACGCTACCCATTATACCAACAAGCCTGGAGTACCAGGTGACACAGTCGCGAAAGCTGGCGATGACCCAACAGATGACTGCCCTTCATTACCCCCACCAAGTCCCGGCGAGTCTACCATGACGTGCCGAGAAGCGTACGCGATGATAAAGGACCGGATCATGCCCGATTTTGACCCCGAGCTCGTGACGGAGTGGCTGAAGCCCGGCTTTCGCAGGGCAACCTGTCCCGGGGACGGGTGTCGGGTACAAACTCATATCCTGTTTGCTTTAGTCGACCACATCACCTCGGTCTGAAGATCAGAGCTTGGTCAAAAGTGGTTCGGGTTGGAACCCCATGTTCTGGTGGACTGGCTGGTAGGCACGAGTCATGTCAACCTCCTAAGGCCGTATGGATCCTCTTTCGCTCTTATACCCCGTACCCGACCTTCGCAGCCATCCAATCGGGAACCATACATGATTCTGCATCGGGTATGGTGTAGCGGTAACATCGTTGACTCTCACTTCTCAGGAGTGACTGTTCTTTCTCAACAGCCCCGGGTTCGACTCCCGGTATCCGAGTCTCAATATTTTTTGTTCTTTTTGACTGTTTACCCATCATGTTGGCCTGGGAGATTTTTTTTTTTTTTTTTTTTTTTTTTTTCACGAGCAGCCAATAGGGCCGGCCAGCTTTAGAAATAGTCGTGATCACGAAGCGCAGGGTCTGCTTGTTACTGATAGCTTGCACGCGCAGTTATGGTCAGTCGGTATATTCCATTCCATATCCGTATATGTATGTTCCTATTCAAATGATTTGGAAGACCGGCATCTGCGGCGAAAAAGTAGGCTTGGCCTCGATGCCGAGCCTGTACGGCTCCGCCTGAAAGCAAGGCATACATGCTTCCGACCCTCCGCAATGACGGCATTTATTCCAACGTGAACAGACCATGGTAAGTACCTAAGTAACCAAGCAAGTGTTTTTGAAGATCGTACAGATTCGTCGACGGCAACAGACTGATAGCCTATATCTCACCTTGTTTCCGTTATCGTACGCTAGTACAAGTACATGTAAGTAAACCTGCAGGAACTTGGCTTGCAATGATCCCGATTGGCCCGAGTCCATCAGGACTGCAACACTGTGATGGGTGAGTTTCGCTGCGGGGTTTTAATCTGGGTATGTGTATGACACACATCACACCACTTGGACGTTCCTCAGAAAGAACAACGGGCGTTCTCATCATCGTCATTGCAACTTTATCATCAAACTGTACAACTCTATTTCGCTCTTTGTGACCTACACCAATCCTTACAACCACATCCCCTTCGGGCTCCCTCCCTCCCGTCCCATTCTCTTGAACACAACACAGCACGGAGAACATTAAAGATAACCCTTATCAAGGCAGTAAACGATGGCAGACCCCAACGACCAACAATCATCTTATCCCAACAACCCCCTGGGCCACATCTCCATCGGCGTGCGCGACTACTCCGTGTCAAAGGCTTTCTATTCAGCAGTCTTTTCGACCATCGGTCTCCATCTCGTCTACGACAGCGAGGAGGCGGCTCCTCCCAGCTCAGAGTCAGCGAGCAAGAAGAAACACACACGCACGTTGGGCTTCGGGGCCGATGCCAAACACGAGCTGATCAACATCTTCGAGTTCGGCGACCAGGCCTCGCCCCCCGGCGCAGGTTTTCATTTGGCCTTCAATGCGCCTTCCCGTCAGGCCGTGATCGAGTTCCACGCCATGGCTGTCGGGTTCGGGGGCACAGATAACGGGCTGCCTGGTGTGAGAAGACATTACGGGGCGGACTATTTTGCTGCGTTCGTGGTGGATCCTGATGGTTGGAGGCTGGAGGTTGTTTGTCAAAGGCCTGAGGGGGATGTGGAGGGGGAGGATGATGGAACGGGAGGTCATGGGGGGGAGAGTTGATCCGATTAGGTCCAGATACCAATGTACTGGGTGTATATAGTACCTCATTTGCTCTGCTTGCCGAGTCTCTCTTGTCCTCCCTTCAGTGGGTTCTCTTCCGCTGTACATTTTCCCTAATAGTTTTGTCTTGTAAAGCTTTAAATCCCCAGAGTGGATGATTGGAAAGATGATTGGAAAGATGATGGCTAATTTGCTTACTGGACGGGCGGATGTGCCATGCACCGGTGCATACGTACCTTAGGTAAACTGATATTAATACTATATGCTCTTGTGAGAGCACACTCGTATCTTCACCACCTGAAGTCCGGAAACTGATTACACCGATATGAACTAAGCGTTCACCATCCGTTCCAGCTCCCGGCCCCTTCAAGGCCCGTCTTGTAAGACCTCTGACCTCTTCTCCAGCGGTCAAGCAGGCTCACCATCTTCCTCAGCTGGCCGTGAGGCCCCCTGCTCACGGGTCGGGATCCCCCGGGACAAGGTAGGATACTCAATATTGGGCCGGCCAGGATCCGTGTCCATCATTTTTAGCGCGTTCCAGGTCTTCATCAGACTGCCCAAGTACGTCTGGTAAGCGCTGTCGGGACCGACCGCTCCGTCGCCGGCAAACTCGGACGCCAGGTAGATGAGCTCGTCGACGGTAACGTCGCGGTGGTCCACGACGGAGATGCACAAGATGTAAGCTAGGACGTTCTTGTGGGTATCGACCACGTCCCGATTTTTGAAGTTGTACTTGTACGTGTACATGTCGACACGGATGATGGCGTTGCTGCGATTTTCGTGTCAGGACAGTACTAAACTATGGTTGTGATAAGAAGAAGGATTGTCATACTGCTTGATGCAAACGAAAAACTTCTTGTCGTAACTCTCACCGGCAGACGAATCGCCGAGGATAGCGGACAAGCCTGCCTTGACGACGGCCTTGAAGCCCTCCAGAGCACTCTCTTGCTCGGTGTTGGCAGCACCGAAAAAGGCGTCAACTGCCTTCTCGACACCTTCACCTGGCTGTTGTGATTATATTCATGTCAACGAGCTGGATGGAGGCAAGCACTGTTCTGTTTTGACGGAGAAGGAAATATTTAATTACCGTGCTTTCGGCGTCGACTTGGACGTGCCGTTCGAACCGCAGCGCCCTCCTTCCGGGCACGCTGGTCTTCTTCGCCGAGTCTTTGTCCAGAAACATCCTATTCAACTCCGCCTCAAAGGTGTCCAGCCGAGCGTCAGCCAACCTCATCATCAACTCGAGCTGTTCCTTCGCCTTCGCCTCCTTTTCGTCGTTGGTGAGGAGAGCGCTCATGGCGGTTCCCATTGTCACGGTGGGTGATGCGAAGGTTATTGGTGACGTGGTTGATCAAGGTAGGTACCAAAGATGAAAGAAGAAGGACGAGGTCTGCTTCGGTTGAGGATGCTATGGTTAGTTGTGGTTGAGATCAGACTGTGCCGATTGACATCAGGAAATGAGGAGGTGGGGATCAGGGTTATTGTTTGACCTGAGCTGCGTTTGACCTGGAGTGTCTTCCCCATCGTTGCATTGCGTCGTCTATGGACCCTTCTTGGCAGACACCATTTGCTCTGGACTCAGATATTAGACCCCGATGAGTCGAAGTTCAGCTGTGCGAAGAAACGCCACAACCCATGCATGCGTCAACTATAAGCTAGCTGCATGCGGTGCCGATCTATTCTAGAATAGACCCAGCTGCGGAGTTGGGCCACGGCTCCCCGATTCGCGGTTCGTATACCTTTGAGTGCCTACGCTGTGTGTAGATACCTACTAGCAGTCAGTAATTCGTACATGTGTAACATCATCTTCCGGGCTCTAGCCACCTAGCCTCAATCTGTCGCGGTGCTAGCAAGCAATGTGAGCTAAGGTTGTTGTTATTGCTCCTCTTCAACAGGTCAGGCCTGGTGAAGTTTCCAACCTACGACCATAAGGTAACATATTGACGACGCAAAAAAATGATACGTGCGAAGACGAATACAAGGGGATACTTGTGGTATTGTGTTCGGTCAAGTTAACGACGCATGTGTAAGTAGTAGACTCCATTCTCAAAATCCCACTCCATTATCATATCTAACTATGCGTGTGTGCTTATCTACCTACGCTTGAGAGTTGTGTGTTAATCATTCTGGACTTATGTCTCCCCCACAACCGTAGGTAACCACCCTGCCTCAAGAATTGAGTTTCATGACTTCCGTTATGGTACATCCCGCACTATCCTCTCCCTTTCCACGACCCTTTCGTCCCGACCACTAATAAGCCTTTTCCAGAAGAAGCCACTTCAGGTGATCATAGTTCCCCTCCGCGTCCAAGACATGGGCCTTGGCTCCGTAGGTGTTAGTGTCCAAGCTGGTCAGACTAGAATCCCGAAATTCCGCAGTCTTGATCTCGGTCCACGACGTCCAGTAGACGGCGTCCTCCGGCGTCATGCACGACGGGTTGCGCTTGACCGCCCGGAGAACCATGCGCATGATCTTCAAGACCTCTAGGTCAAACCTCGCGAACCCAACTCTGAATTTGTGCATGTCCATAAACACGTCCAGCACAGTTTTGCCCTTGTCGTTTTTGATGCTCAGAGACGCGCCGTGGGACAGGAGAACGTCGAGCAGTCGTCCACGTTGGTGAACGCGGGTCTCGATGACGTTCACTGCCTCCGCGTCCAACTCGAATTCCGGTTCCCACATATGGTCTGGCCGGTTGAATAGTAAAAAGACAAAGTGCAGGAGTGTGTTGCCTTCCCAGTCCTGGCTGTTCGGATCGACTAGGCCATGGCGGAAAAACATGGCGAGAGCTTGAGCAGGGTATTTCAAGTGCCACCATTTCAAGTTCCACCTCCAGTCGAGGACCTTGAAAAGTGGCTGCTGCTCCTTCTCCAGGGTCGATAACTCCGTAGTGTACCAGCAGGCGCAGTACATGCCCGGCGTCGATTCGCCACTGTTTCTCCAGGTCGTCGTCGTACTCCTTCTGATCGAGCCTGTACAAATATTTCAGCAACTCCGAGTTGGCGTAATCGCTGGCGTTGCGTAAGTTGTCTCGCCCTCTGAGCCTCCTAGTCTTTAGCCGCCGAAAGCCGGCTTCTAGCAAGACCGAGACTGTCTCCACGGGAGACGGACTGTACAAGGCGGCCCAACCCAATGGCGAAGGGTTGGGTGACCCCCACGGTGCCGTCTCGTCAACCACGTCGTCCCGAACGCCTAGCTTGATGAGCGCCGTTACTGTCTCGACATTGGAATGCTTGTCACAAGCCTCAATCATCACGGTGCGACTCCAATTGCGAAGAGTCTCGAGATCAAACGGATGCGTCCGGCTGGTTTTGCCTGTGGTGTCAAAGAACCAGGCATGGCCGTATTTGGCGGCTGTTATCATAGCCCCGCCATATGAACGCTCGGTCACCCTTGGCTGCGACTGTCGTACTTCCCGGCTGACCAGGAGCTTTGCCGTCGAGACGTGTCCTTCCTCGAGGGCGTACTTGATGGCATACTCCAGATGTTCATCCACATGGTCCGTGTATGAGCCGTGGTCGAGTAACCACTCGACAACATTGTCATGTCCAAAGCGTGCCGCATAGTGTAATGGATGCCAAAGGCAACCCGTCATGCTCCCCAAGGGGACACGGACAGTATTCGGGTCTGCTCCGCTGTTGAGAGCTTTTTCCATTGTGCCGATTTGGCCTCGTCCTGCGCCCCAGGCCATGGCTGACCCGCCGTTGTGTTTGGCGTTGTGCTTGTAAAGACCGGACTCAAAAACTGCGTTAAATCGACGGCATGTGAGGCTGAGGGCTGCGATTGCTCCTGCTCCTCGGTTGGTATCATTGATCAGGTATTCTCCGATCATGAAATGGAGCTCGTTGGGCAACCCTGTCAAGAAGCCATGTGCTGCCATGGGTACCATCGTGTTTGTGGTCTGTGTCCAAGTATTGAGTGGCGAGAGTTGATCGAAAATTGGAAGGAAAGGGAATGATGGCGTTTCTTATATAGACACGGCGCCACTGCAAAGGGGGTGAGGGGCATTATTCACTGTGGGACCTACTCTGATTCATCTGTTCATTCACCATTCCCACACGACCACACTGATCCACCGGTGGGCTCCTCCACCATGGGTAGAACTTGGGATGAAATAAGGTGAATTCACCAAGTTGGCTGTTCTTGAACAACTACACTGCACTTTAACTTTGACAACCACGTTGCGGTTAACAACCACGTTGCGTTAACAACCACGTTGCGGTTAACAACCGCGCTATAAATAATGTAAATAAACGACTATTTGGTTCATGGTGATGTCTTCGTTATAGTGTTGTTATAATGGTTGAAACAGTAGTGGTTGTTTTTATAGCCTCGCGTACAGACCCTAACCCTCGGGCCTATTAAACCTAACAGGTGCCCTTGTATAACAAGACAATGACTGTTGTTTTCCGATTTACTCCATAGACTTCATGTTGAGGCTGCTTATAAATACAGCTGACCTAGCTCCGGTACCGTGTCTATGCTCCTTCGACCATTCCAGGACTTCACTTAGACCTCAGGAGACGAGGCTGCGATCTAATTACCAGGGCCGATTGCATCTACTGAAAACCTATACTTTCATCCCAAGTTTTGAGATTAAATTCACTTACTACGCCAACGTATGCACTACCCAACGCGCCGTTCGTGTGGGCAAAAGAATGGTCCTAAACACCTCTCTCTGTGGAGCTGGGTCCCGTGGCTTATTTATACCCTGACCTCCAGCTTCGCGAGCCATAATTTTCTCCTCCTTCCAATTTTCACAGAACATCAGTTCCGCTCCACCGCAACACAAAACAGTCCATTGCCATCATTTACCCAGCACTCATCGTGTATATTCTCTTCTCGCTCTCCTTCCACCATAACCTGTACGCGATTTTACAGAAACGCACAAGAGCGCCGAACTCAATCACCACATAGCGAAACTCGCTTCCGCGCCGGCTTCCTTTTTCCGTGGCTCAGTCGACTGCAATATCTTCTCGACAGGTGGCGGCAAGATACGAACACCTGCTTGCAGGTGTCTTCCAAGTGCCTTCTCATTTGCGCCGCTGAGCCCCTATCTTCTACAACAAATTCTTATTTACAAAACGCGGCAACAGCAAGGTTGCCGACACAGGAGGCGGCCGTCGTGTTAATTACAGACCGCATCAGCCAGAAGCCAGACAGCAATGAAGCCTCGAGGCGCCTCCCAGAATCTCATAGCAGTCGTACCGTCCGACAGCCTCCTTTGGCTCCCAAATGAACTCCTTTACATGATCGGAGAGCACCTTGAGACTGATCCAAACGGCGGACTCAAAGCCCTTGCGGCCCTCTCCAGCACCTGCCGTCGCTTCAACGCCATCTACGACGACAGGTTGTATCGATCAGATGCCTTGTATTACGAGTCGAAGGCCATAGTCTGGGGAGCCACGTTGGCCTCCGTGGGCACGATCGAGAAATCTATAGCCCAAGGGGGAGATGTCAACGCATACTACGAGACGCTTCATACATCCGGCGGCAGGGCCCTGGTCTCCGCCCTGGGGTCCGCCCTTCATTATGCGGTACTTACCGGATTCGACGGCATTGTCGAGTGTTTGCTCGACCACGGAGCCGACATACACGCCAAGAATGCCATCTCGATCTGCGAATGTTACAACATATTTAGATCAGTGCCGCAACACCCGCCTATCCGAGCGTGCTCGGATGTCGCCTTTCGATATCCCAAGAGCGCCCTTCACCTGGCAATTTGTCACGGACATATCTCCACAGCTAGACTGTTGATCGATCGAGGAGCACTCGAAGGCCCTGATAACGAATTCGAGGAGCGACACGACCTCATGATCGCGGCTGTGGCCTTTGGCCACCATTGCCTATTCGATTCCCTGCTGGAGGGAATGAATCCGCAGGATATAAGTGATCTCCTTGAGACACCGGATAATGATTTGATGAACAACTCCCTACTTCACTTCGCCTGCGGGCGTAGGAGCAACATCGAGACCGTTCGAGCTCTTCGCCGCTTCGAACTCACAATAGACACTTTTATATTCAGTGTCGTTAACCGTCCCAACGGCGGACGCAAGTGGCCGTTGGCAATTGCTTTGGAGGAGGGCACATGGGAGACTGTCCTCTTTCTCATCGCAAACGGTGATGGATCCATAATGGTGGGCATAAGCTTGCAAGATGAGATCTGGGCCTTCCTTAATCGTTACGACTCCGATCTAGCCAAGTCGGATCTTCTCGACAACTCTTGGCGAGGAGACGCAAGAAAGGTGATGGGTTTGATGGTGGAAAAATATAAGAAGCGCTCGCAAAACTTTGACCCGAGCAGAGATCTTATGAAGCTCGTGGTCAAGGTCCTCGACAGGAGCTGGTTCTTTAACCACCCGAGCGAGATCATCACCCTGCTCCTCGACCTAGGCGCCGACCCCAACCTACGTGTCGACAACCACGGAAGCACCGTCCTGCACTTCCTCTTCATGCCCGACAGCCCCGGGAAAGTCCAAGCTAGCGATGAGGAGACGCGGTTGGATAGGGAGATGAAGCAGTTGTCAGCCATCTACCGCCAACATAAAAACACGATCCTCGAGCTTCTAAAGCACGGCGCGTCTCTAAATTATGAGGACAAACACAAGATGACAGTGCTGAAGTATCTCACCACAGCCTACAACCCGGAACGAGGAAGCAGGCCTTACAAGATCCTCGTCTCCAGAATTGTCCGCTTTCTCCTGGCCCACGTCCAGCCCCGCCGTATCAACAGGATGAACCGTGAGATCTGGACGGACTGGATCGGGACGCAAGCTCGAGAACTCTCCAGGGACGACACTGGAAACCCGAGTCCAGCGGAAACCCCCGTTTCGACCCGCACTAGGGCGCACAATCGCCACAAACTGATAGGGACAACCCCCTACATCCTGGACAGCGCTGGGCGTTGTATCGGGAAGATCCACAGGATGGGTCGGGGAGCGGAAGATTGGCTTTGGGAAGAGCGCTACTTGGACTGCGTTGACCCGAAGAGCCGGGCGTGTAGGTGCGCGGAGCATGGGAACGATCACACCGCTGACGCCATGGACTTGACCGAGTGATTCGGAAGTTCAGCAACGTATTGGTACCCCTGAACTATGTAGATAGTTTCATGTAATATTTCAATCCTCTTAGCTGTAAGATCAGAGATACCCCGGCAGCCTTTCTGTCATTTATAGTCATATAGCGAGGACAAGCCTTTTCTTCCCAATAATTGTGTCATACCATCTTGCTTCACTTGTGGCTATCGTACCAACAGATTTTGAATCACACCAGCCAACCAACCACACCACCTACTTCCCTTCCCCTCCCTCTGGGGCACCCTGACCAGCACCAGCAGCAACCCATAGCAGAAAAAACCTTGCCCATAAAAGCCTGCATAGCAGCGCTATCAACAAAGGAATCAAACACCCGCGCAAGGCTTCGCGTCGTCGGTAAGCGTAAGCTTGTGCACGTACTGCAGGTGGTTCTTGTACGGCTCGGTAACGCCAGGGCTGTCGAGATAGACGACGACCTTGCGCTGGGCCTCGCCAACTAATTACAATGTCGACCTGGGTGGTGTGGTAGCTATACAATCTGAATCTTCCATGGTAATACCGGTAATCCGAGTTCAACTTTAAGTTCTATAAGCCCCTTATCCCTATTTCGAGGTACATCACGTAGTCTCCCTAAATAGGATCTTTAAACGGAATAGAAAACCTTGATTTCTAGACTGAGCTCGTCACACGGTCGGAAAAAAAAAAAAAAAAAAAAAAAAAAAAAAAAAAAAGAAAGGCAAAGGGTCATAAACTCATGGAAAATTATATTTCAATAAACTGAGATCATTCTTTACATTTATTACGAGACCAACACTGTCGAATGTCGACCCATATTCCGGAGGACGCCACAATTTAGCACAGGTGTGGCGGCGACGAGGCGGTGCAGTCCCCTTCGCTCCCTGGATTTACCGCTACGTCATCCCCACCCACATCCTTCTCCGGGAACCCCTGACGTCCAACCATTTCTGTTTATGAACTACCACATCAAACCAAGTTCTTTGAGAGCCAAACCAACCAGTCGCCAGGTCTCGCGAACGGGTTTCTTTCATTCGCACAATTTGCTAAAACCACGGGTAGGATAAATAGCTTATAAAATCAATCCACCCAAGATGGCCGTCACCCAGAAGAAACCAAGTCTCTCTCTTCCTCATGCGCCATCGCGAAACCAGTTCCAATGTGCCTCCTTCATAGAAGCAGTAACATTATTTCCCTCTCTCTCGTCCTTCTTCTCCTCGCTGTTCTTCACAGTGGCATGGCCCTCGCGTCTCCCTCCCCAGACAACACGATAGTCCACACCATCACACGAACCATCCAACCCTCAATCCCCTCCGACTCTCCTCAATTCGTATCCACCAAAACATTTACGTCGGCAATCCTCAACAGCACCAATTTTTTTCGTGAAGAGCACAACGCCACGACCGTAAACTACAACGAGACCCTCGCGCAATTTGCACAAGACTACCTCGACGACAACGACAACGACAACCCGGACAGTTGCCCAAAGTTCAAACACTCGGGCGGGCCATATGGGGAAAACCTTGCGCTCGGCTGTTCTGATGTACAGAGCTGCGTAGATGCGTGGGGCAACGAGCGCGACCAGTACGATTTTGGTGATCCAGGTTTCGATCACGAGACGGGTCACTTTACGCAGCTGGTGTGGAAGAACACGACAGACGTAGGATGCGGGCGGAAGCTTTGTGACAAAAAGGGATGGTATTTGGTTTGCGAGTATTGGCCAAGAGGGAATGTTCTGGGCCAGTTTGGCGATGCTGTGCAGGCCCAGGTGAGCGCCGCCACGCACCCTTGGGCTGGGGGGATGCCGATACCTGCGTCGTTGATGGCGGTTTTGCTACTGGTGGTGATGCGTTGAGAATACATACGGGTACCTACTTACTTACGTTGGGTCAGTATTGGCCGGGGTCCTGCCTTGGTGTAGTGGTTATTTGGTATCTAACATTTCTTGTTGCTAATTACAGTTTATGTACACCTTGGCAGTCGCCGGTATCAGGGTCAAAGAACGAGCTTTTTCCTGGGTATTGGGCTTGTCGTGGCACCCATCAACTTGGGCGGCAACTTCCCTTGCGACCAACTAGTACCTATCAGATCAAACGCCTGCCGCGACGCCATCACCGACTTTGCTCCGCGGTCTACCAATGTTTCGCGGTACTCGGCCATCACGTCACTCACCGCTTCGCCATTAACAACAATGCGCTCGAGATAGGTCGCCAGACCGAGGGCGTCCTCCATGGCACGAACTCCACCTTCGGCGCGGACTTTTTGTTGGCGGTCAATGTCAGCTTTCAACTTCCATCTCGTGGGTGTCTCACAGACAGCAAATTAGTGCGGTAAGGTAACTCACAAGGCACCATACAATGCGCCGCGTCCCCCAGCAGCGTCACTCTTCCTATCCGAATATCCTCGGGCTCGAGCACCAGATCCCTCAAAACCAGCGGCGGGTACTTCATGCCCTCGGCGGGCGTCTGTTCTATTATCCGCAGAAAGTCGGGGTGGAACGACTTCATCTTGTCCTTGGCCAGATCCAAAAGCGCCTGCTGGCCGCTCGCGCAGGCCTTCTCGTAGGCCTCACGGTTCGCGGGCGAGGTCTCGTCGTTGTAGAAGTACACGAGCCAGTAGAACAGACCGCTTTTTCCGGAAGGCAGGATCTTGTTGAGCCCCACAAAGACCATGACGTACTCGTCGCGGTTTTCTGACGGCTTGACGATGACGCTGCCCGAGTGGGCCAGCTCGAGCTGGTGGACGAGGGCGTCTCCTGTCAACTCGACCTCTCCCACGATAGATGCGATGGGCACCTTTTGCAGCGGGTCTGGTCTGTCGCCGAGGAGATATTGGCGTACTAACATCGCTCTGATTAATTACAATACGGCGGATGTGCGGAAGTGAGTCCCAACTTACCAACGCTACGGGCACCGTCCGCTCCGATAACGATACTCCCGCGCGCCTCGGTGCCGTCCTTGAAGCGCAACGTGACACCTGCTTCATCCTCAGCGACGCCGACAACCTGCTTCCCGTACTGGATGTCGATGCCCGTCTTCAGCCAGTCCCTCATGCGGCGCCGGTTCGCTCGCAGCAGCCCTTTGGTCTCGTCGTCGGCCGACGCCTCCACGCCGGTTCTGTTTTCAGCGTCAGAGGCGTTGTACAGCATGAACTGCGTGGGAAGGTGCTTGAGCGGGTAGAGGTGGTTGACGTCGCGGATGGGCGGCATGTCGTCGGGAAAAGCAGCTCTGAGTCGGTCGAGGATGCTGTGCACGGCCAGCGCCCAGCCTTGGGGGCGCGTGTGCGCCTCCGGGTCGCGCTCGAAGATGGTGAAGGGGATTCTTTTCCTGACCAGGGCCTGCGCGAGGGTCAGGCCGCCGACGCCTGCGCCGACGATGAGGATGTGGTCGGCCCCCTCGGGAGGGGGGGTGGTTGCTGTGGAGCCCATTGTGTTTCTTCTTCTTCTCGTCTTTTGGCTGTCTGTTTGAAGGACGATTAGGAGAACAGTTGAACGAAACACGAAACATAGGCAGAGGAGGCAATATATACCGTTTCTATGGCTCGGGGTTTTTCAAAGTGGCTCGGGTCAGTCGGAGCTATATATGTAGTCCCAACCATGGAGGTAAAATTAGAAACGACTAGCTTGATCGCCCGACTCCACCCTCATATGCAACGAAGCATCATCTGTTCAAGTTTGGACAAGGGGACCTTCGGAGATAACCCTATTTGTACTGGCGTCACCGGCTTGCCAAGCCTGTGGATTGGAGTAGTGCAATGGTAGCGGTCTGGTATGGGACTCTGCTGCTTGGTGTGTGTGTGTGTGTGTGTACATATATATGTATATGCGTACAACCGAAGTCTTTTGAGAGTGAGGGGTAGAATTGTGACATGGTGTACAGTACGGTGGTCGAAGTGTCCGTCCGTGTGTTATCGGACTTTGTGTTGGTCTGTCAGGTCTTCCAGAATGGGAAGACTGGTCCACAGTGGTGGTGCGCTGGCGAATGCCATCACACCGGTCACCGACTCGAGATATCCGTGTAAGGTTATTGGATAAAAAGTACTGTATGTAAGGTAGGGAATGTAGGTTGTCTATTACAAGGGCCAATATGGGGGGTGGCATCATGCGCCGTACACATACACGGGCGGTCAGACGACGACTCTTCTGTCAGCCCGTTCGCTTTAGATTCCCATTCCTGGACGGTGTTTGCTCTGACGTCTGAATAAGAAAGCGGGCCTCCCAATCACGAGATTGTGGCTTGATGTGGTTCGCAGCTTCTGGATTGTTTGCCACTGGCTGACTGGTTTGCCTTATTACACTTGTGACGAGTCGTGTGTGGGATATCGGGATCGGATGGTGTGCTCCCCGGGCGGCCGCTACAGTATATATGTATGTCTACAGATACGGACGAAGAGGCGTGGCGTGTAGTACTTTCGATCCCACTCGGGGGATATTGCACAGCCGGCCACGAGGGTGTGTCCACTAGAAATATGAGTGGATGTTCTGGATGTGGTGATAATTTCGGCGATATTATGGGTTTGTAGTCCGATACGCAATCACATGTGGAAGGGAACATGGGCTATCGGGAAAGGAGATATCTCAGGTTTCGTGATAACCCGTGATATTTCAGCACCCCACTACAAAGTAGAGATGTATAACGGTCCGTGGGGGGCTAGGTCGCGCGAAGGATGATGTGCATCGGAGCTAGCAGCATCGAGTGCGTAAATGCCTCGCCTACCCCTTGCTGTCCCTGCTACGGTTACCCCTTTCGGTATTGAAGTGCATCGTGATTCCGGGTTTTCGGTAGAGGCCGAAGTATAATCTTAAAGCGAGTCAAGAGCCAATCCTGGTTGGAGTAACATTGGCTGGTGTGCGACCATCTGGACTCCTTTGTCATCCGGAGCTATAGGTTCAAGAGTGAACCTTAATTAACAATGGTGCTCTCAATATCTTCCAGGCTCGACGTGCATGATATCTTGATTCTCAAGCCTTGGCCAGCGTAAGCGGAGTGTTTGTGCAGGATACGGGTTGGGAAACACCAATGTGCATGACTGCCGGGGAATTTATATACATATCTATAGAGAGCCATGATCTCCATTATAAGCGTTAGAGTAAAATAAAATACGAGTGATGTATTATAAACATAACGGGGGTTTTTTTTTGTACAACCAGGCCTTATAATGGATTTATATTCACATTTTAAGTACCGGCGGAGATGTGCTCGAATTTAAGAGTAGACCTTATCTAGTTACAATATTATAGCGAGCCGATGCAAGGTCATGCAACTCGTTAATCAATTGCGAGGTCGAGTTTTCTAAATAAATAGCTGTAGGTCCAAATTTGAACGACATAATATTTAGTGCAGATTCTCAACCCTTGCGTAGTTGCTGTTTGACATCTGGTTAAAGTGTTGTTTGCGTTTGCGGAAATCCTTCGTTCAGTGGTCAGGCTGCACAAAGAGAGTGTACTCGATGATGCCAGTTGGTGTCTGTATGTCTCGGTGCGTTCAACGAGTGATGATGTAATAGTTAGAACCGTCTCATCCGATCGTCCCAAGCATGCAACTCACTGAGGTAATTATGAGCGAGGAACAGGCCGATTGTGAACGCCACAGGGTGCTCGCTCGGATCGTGCCGTGATTTGTGGACTCGACTATCAATCACGCTCTCCTATATATTCTAGGCTAGCAGCTACATGTGCCTGAGCTTCGCACGTCCACACATATACAAACAACTCCGTTATCAGAGTTCGAACCAGCTAATCACTGCATCCGCTTTTCTCAGTCACACTACCAAGTGAAGTTACAAAAAACCAGTTTCTTCTACTGACATCGGTCAGTTGACTGCTGGTCCATTCACGTTGCACTTGAATCGTGCAACCATCCAGGATTTGCCAGAGCTCCTATCGCACCAGACTCAACATCATGCCAAGCAGCAAGGGCAAGCCGACGGATCCCGAGCTTCGCGAACGGCTCAAGGAGGGTATGTTTCTTGTTGTTACATCAATCGGTAGAAATTCGATGCAATGTTGTTGACTATTTTATTCGTAGAGATTAAGCAGGAACCGAACAAGTCAGGTGATGGACAGGGCCAGTGGTCGGCATGGAAGGGGATGAAGCTGGCCAAGGAGTATGAAAATCAAGGTGGTGACTATGAAAATGAACCAGCTTCCAAGAATAAGCCGAAGAAGGGTGCACCCGGGGCAAAGGGCAAGGATGATGCTGAACTGGAGGACTGAGCACGACGGTTATCAGGGAATGCCCGATATGAATCATGGATCTGGTGCGCATTTCAGGGGTAGCAAGTTCGGATCATGCATCGAATCAAGCTTTACTACTTAATGAAAAGCTGCAAGTGAGCAGTTCTGACCTCCCGCATTGTTTCTTTATCTAAACAATTTCAAGGCTGTAAACACACGACCTACGTATTCAAGTAGCAGACCCTTCTCCTCCCTTCGCCGCCCTCATTCTAGCAAACTCCTTCTCGATATTCTCAAACACTTTCGGGCGGCAATCCATCTGCAGCCAATAGTTCCCAGCCGCATCCTTCCCCAGTATATTAACGACATTCCGCAGCTCCGGGTTCCTGCTGAAGCTAACGGCAGCAAAGAACACGGGCTTGCCGGCTGCCGTCTCGGGAAATTTATCACGGTCGTCGCCAAACCTCTTTTTCTGTCCTTGGGACAGCAACGCCGGGCTGAAATCGACAACCTCAAAAAAGTTCGCCTTTGTCCAATTTGAAACCGGGATGAGCTCGGCCCTGGGACTGCCGTACAAAGTCGGCTTGCGCGCGATTTGGGCTGGCTTCAGGAAGCGGTATGCCGCCCGCACTTGGTCTTCGGTCGTCTGTTCTTGGAGCGCGGCCCGGATGTGTGCTGCCGTGCACCCCAGGGGGTTGGCCATGAGGGAGCTGACATCCGTAAAAGCCCACGAGGGTATAACCATGTTTTGAACGTACACCCCGGCACCTGGATCAATGATGGACGGCAGGCGACTGCGGGTCTCGAATATGCTCATGATGGTGACCGGTTGCGTTGAGGTCGGGGGCAGGTCGGCAACCGCCATGCGCGCTGACCAGGCGATGAGGGTGTCGCTTGTGCTTACGAACGGCACTGATGGTCTTGGGTGGCTATTCTGCAGGTATTCGGTTGCTTCCTCCTTCAGGGCTGCCACCGTCGAGGCCGGGAGGAATACCAACTTTCTGATCATCTTTGGACCAAACAGCAGAGCCCACATGAAGCGCACGATGAACAATAGCATTGCTGCGCCTCCAAGTTTTCTTGCGGCCAGCTTGGGCAGCCCGACTGTTGTGTCCGGTTTCGTGATTTTGTCCGTGATGTCGTCTCGTGCGCCCAATAGGGGCTGTACTTTGTCCTCCTTGCCGGCCATGACGAGCGACCAATTTCGAAATAATGCCTGTCCGCCTCCTGCGTCGAACAGTGTGTGCGGCCACGAAAGCGTGAGAAGCGTCGCGTCGCGAAACGAAACAGCATGCAGTCCGAGCTGGGGCCTGTCGGTGTAAATAAAATCTTGGATTGTCACTGCGACATCATGCCAGACATCGTCCGGCGGCCCAATTAGTGTACGGTACTCAGTTGAGCCGGTCTGCAGCGATGGACCAGGTGTCGCTCGCGGCAGGCGGGACGCGAGTACGTGCTCGTCCATGTCGACATCGTAGCTGACGTGCGTGTACCGAACTGCCGGGCGCTCTGGGGTGAATTTCTGGGGTATGTGAATTTCCAACTTTCCCTTGTTCTTTTCTCATGTTCTTGTTAGAGAGAACTTGGCATTGATTTATAAATTTGATGGAGCAGACTGACAGTAAGTCGAAGCCGGCCACCAAGCTTCTTCCAGTCGCCCATCTCCAGCAGTCTGGCCAAGGCATCATGAGCCATGTCGCAGTCCAGAGCATCGTTGAACCGTAAAGTCATGCCCATTATAATGCTGCGAGTCATCGAGCCATCATCAAATAAATGCACCGCAATCACCTCGTCGGTAGGGACGCGTGGCGAAGCCTGGCGCTTCCGCTTGAAGAGAGATGCGAAAAGACCTGCCATTTTGATGTATGAAGTGGTGAGAAAGCTGACATGGAACCTGAAGAGGGGAATGAACATTCTTATTGCTAGCTCACAGGGAATGTCGAGCTGTGACTCGGGTTGTACAAACGTCCAATAGCCCTGGAGGGCCAGTCCTTGCTGGCATGTCGGCAACCAGAAACAGGATAACGATATCCATATACACGTGTGTATGGATGGATACATGTACTGTGGGTGGTACGAGGCGATAGCTCGCTGCATCGCAAATTATGAGCAATTTGTTTCTTTGTACTCGTGCTCTATGCCGCGTACCTTAGTCTCGATACTACAGGATAGTGAATTATATTGCCATGACTCTATAATGCCAGGTACTCCATACTCTTTGTCTGTACTCGTTGTCCATACTCGTTGTCCGTACTCGTTGCTGTCCGATAATCATCTCGGAGTCTAGACAACCCTCATTTAAACCCCG
The DNA here is from genome assembly GCA_033439685.1 of Apodospora peruviana. NCBI lineage: Eukaryota > Fungi > Ascomycota > Sordariomycetes > Sordariales > Lasiosphaeriaceae > Apodospora > Apodospora peruviana. The sequence continues at coordinate 941,595 of JAUEDM010000005.1, read as the reverse complement.
TTTAACTAAAAAGACTGAGCTGGATTTGTTTATGAATACGAAGGCTAAGTTGGAGTTTTCTTTCTCCTTTTCTGTACAATATCCTACTGCATATCAAGCAGGTGCCTGGAAGCTGACTACTGGTCTCTTGTAGCCATGCTGTGTACCTGGCCCTGTTCGAAAGTTATAAGCCCGTTAGCCGACTACCCATTCTACGAAGTAGCTGAACACATGGCTGTATAGTGCAGCGGCATGCCCGGTTCGCGGACGCGTGAACCGGGCATGTCAAATGCACCTTCGTTTCCGTAGACGTGTCCGTTCGAGCCGAAAATCGATCGTTCTTTTTTTGCCTTTTTCTTCTTTTCCTCTCGGATACCCTGCTAGATGTGAAACGCATTCTACCTTTTATCCTGCAACATGGCATGATTTGATCTTTGATATTGTCACAACTATCACGCCTTCGTGACAACCGGTCGAAAAGCTCCGCAAACCTGACTCGGATCAGCTCACTTTCTTCCTGGTACTATAACTTGAAGGGCCCCAACTCCATAATCCAGCCATTCTGAGGTATCTAACCCTAGATTGAATTGGGCAGATTATCTTTCGTATTTGGAATGATAAATTCAGGTGGCATCTGTTATCAAGGAAGTTCGATGGATATGTTGCGGTTGAAAGTTCGTTGTTAACGGTGATTGAAGGCTGGTCTTGCACCGAACGTCTCACTCAGAGAAGACTCCTTGCAAATGCCCTTTCTCCAAGCAAATTAGTGGGGGGGAAAATGGCAAACAAAAAGAGAAACCATACTATCGTTGCCTTGTTTGGCTTTGTCGGCTCATCATGTGAGAGAGCTGTGTCCAGGCAGGAGAGGCGTTGCGCGTAGGGCGGAAATCCGGCAGGCGAAGATTCAATCCAAAACGGCTCGCCGACGAAGCGGCACTTTGATGTGTGGTGGCTTGCGCACACGTTTTAGGTGCCTGGCCGGCGGAGTTGGGGCGGAATAACGCGAGCAAAGAAGTGATAAAAAAGCCGTTACGCCCGCCTCCAACGGCAATCTGATAAAACTGGTATTCTGCTCATGCCTGGAAGTACCTTTAGTGATTGTGCTTTTGTTGTTGCACTTGCATACATATTAATTACCGTTGACCGACAAAGCTCGATCCCAGCCTGCACCAACTGCCGCCAAACTCCGGTACCGTTGGTTCCACGAAATTCGCCAGCCCACCTTGATTTTGGCCACTGCGCACGCATTAGGTTTGCGTTCCATCCGACTTTCGCTATCACTAGCTTCCGCCGTCCGGGCATCGAAAAACGGGGGGCCGAGCCGACCTGCCGGCAAACCCGTTTGATCTCAAGCTGGAAGTTTGGAGAGATTCAAAAGCAACGGGTGCCGCATCCCGGAGCTCCACCACAGCTTCCCCGGTTGCCGCCAAGACCCGGGAGCTCGATCTGCTTTTGTGGCCTGTGCTTCTTTGCATCCCTGAACGGCAGCGCGATCGGGGCCGTCGCTGGTTTGTTGATGAGGTAAGCACCGCATTGGACCAAGCTGCTGCTCTTTCGCCATTTGGGGAAGGGCATTCAATATCAACAACAACAGAAGCAATTCAGTCGAACAATCCTGCAGGGCACGAGGCAACTCAAAAGCCGATCCGCGTTTTGGCTCAGGCAAGCTGCACCTGAAGCTCTGCAATTGTTTCTTTTTCCGGTAGGTAGAGTATGCTCCACTTGTTGCCGTAATCGCTATGGAGGTCGAGGACCCTGAGTTCCAGGTTGGCCAGCCTCCACATGGATGGCAACATCACTTCGCCTCCCGGCAGCTTCCTTCTCATTCTCGTGCGCATCACCGCGCATCACTCTGTCCCAACGCTCTGCTCGTTACGCATTTCTACCTTACGATTGCAGACTCCATTCACTGTTCAATAGCTTCGCCGTGCAGCGCAACAGCTGATAGTCTTCTTCCCCGACACAGTATTCTTTTGCACCACATCCGCCGCCTGCCGAGATAAACGACAGACCCGACGCTCCTGTCGCATTACCATCCAGCAACCGAATACTTCCCACGACCGACTGAGCATTGATACGAACCTCGACGATCGCGACGACTTGGAGCTTAGCGTTTTGCGATTTGGCTCAAGCGAGAGCCCGCAAGCGATGGACGAGTCACTCGAGGCGCACACGAGTGCCGCCGTCGCCTTTGCGGCGTCTGCTGGCGGCCCACCTTCGTCGTTTCTCTCTGGCCTTCTCTCCTCGGTCGATACCATCTCTCGAGCTACATCCCCCGGCCTGCCGTGTGCCGATGATCCTGACGTGGACAACAAGAAGCGCTACCGTCCCCGGACGTTTAGCTACTTTTCCCTGCTCCCTTATGATGTCGAACAAGACTCGCACAGGGATGCCGCACTCGATGGCATCTTGAAGAACCTATACACTGCCATCAGCGCCGAGGACTTCTCGCCCGGCGCCCTGCATTGGACGCGCGAGCTCCAAGGGTGGCTAAATCTCAAGTTCGAGATGACGAGGGAGCTTCGCGCTCGGCTGGCTCGCCTCTATTACCACCTTGCCTTGGCTCCGGGCTTGGATAACAACACTGCCGACCGGTTCTCCAAAATGGTTATAACTCTGACCAGGAAGAAACACTACCTGAAGCCGGGCGACGATCTGACTCTCGACTGGAGACCGCTTTGGAAGGAGATCAAGGGCTTGGTCTTGCCATCTGAGACAGCAACGCATCAAGGCAGCCGACGACGTGCGCAAAAGCACCTACTGAAGCTGTGCCTGCATGCGAATTCCTACTTCGACCCTCGAGAGCGACGGGCGATACTGGAGGAGGTGCTCCCATATTTCAGCACCTCAGATATGTCGAATGCGTACATAGTAGCCGGGGCCATCAACATACTTATACCAACGGGGCCGACGCCTCCCACCGAGCCACAATCTCAACCTTCCGACTTCGTGCCTTCCTTCTTTCATGTGTGGTCACTGATGACGCGGTCCAAGTCATTTGACGTCTCCTTCATCGACATCTTTTCACGCATGTCGAGGGATTATCTCGGCTGCACTCATGTACCTTTTACCGAGCATGGCATCTTCACACGCGACCAATCTGACCTTATCTTCACCGCCATCTTGAGACTGACCGAGATCCCAGTCGGCCAGGCCAACTCGCCATATTCCTCTCTCGATTTCTCATCCGGCCTGGGCGTCTTTCTGGAGAAAGATAAGAAGAGGTATCCAGTTCCCTACATGATAGCGAGGTGGATAGCTCATTCTATCTCTCCCTTGTGCCTCAACCACGAGAGCTCCATATTATCGAGTCTCGAGGGCTTGATGGAGTCGGTCGACACATTCTTCCACCCATCGAACCAGGGAGGATGGACTAGCTTTCTGGCGCAGCTGACCTTCTTCTTGACCGACATCTTCGTCTCTCGCTGGAACCGTGAGCAGAGCGGCGAGCTTGACATACCGCAGGAACGCAAAATCAATGACGACCTAAAGAAGCGCTTCGTGCTTGCTTTGAGAGAGGTGACCTTTATGGGTCTCTTTGCGAAGAGCTCCAAGGTTGTGAACTACTACTATTCCACCTTGCAAGGCCTTGCCTACCTCGAACCAGATCTTATCTTGCCCGGCGCCCTACAGCGTTTCTATCCCAGCTTACAGGGACTCGTGGAAGTGCACCGGACGACTTCTAGCCTGTGTGGATTGCAAATGCTTGCAAACATCATGTCGAAACAAAAGGGCTACCGCTGTCACATCACTGCGCTGCTCGCCTTGGCACTGCCTGGTATAGATGCCAATGATCTCGGCAAGACCCAGTACACGCTCAACTTCATACAGAGCGTGGCTTACAGTATTCCGTTCGTGTCGCTTGTGCACGAGAGTGATGGCGTGCACGACACCAGCCTTGCGATGAGTTGGGTACAGGGTGAAATGGAGCGGATGGAGCGCGAAGGCCAGGATGTCAAGATCAACTACAGGGAGGAGCTCTCGGACGAGGACGAAGCCAACATTCTTCGGTCATCAACTGCCGGTCTCGGCGAGTTTGTCTTGGCTTTGTTGGGCAAAGTCTTTGCCCTCTTGGAGAACCTGCCCGACGCTAGTCAACTTCGTACAGGTTCTCCCGAGGACAACGTGATCAATACGCTGCCCGCCGCTCTGACACCTCTATTCGCATCCTTGTCTCCAGAGTTGTTTGACATGGCGTTGGAGAAGCTTGCTGGTTTTGTGTCAACCCACGTGGTGCATCAAGCAAGAGATGCCATGGCCTGGATCTGCAACGCGCTCTGCAAGGTCAACCCGGCCAAGACCCTGAAGGTGTTCATTCCCATGTTGATCGTCAATATCCGCAACGAGATTGACTACAATGGTGCCGCATCGGACAGGAGTAGTGGCACCGAGGTGTTACCCCGGGACAGGGCGCTGGTGTGGCATGTAAGTATGCTTAGCATGTGCGTTGTCCACGTCGGCAGCGAAGTCTTGAAGTACAAGGAGGATCTTTTCGGAATTGCCCAATACATGCAGAACAAGTGCCGAGGCCTTCCCACAATCCATATCTCCAACTACATCCACCACCTGCTGCTCAACCTCACCCATACCTACCCTCTCGACAATGCTCTGTACGAGCCCGACGTCATTGAACGTGGGCTGGATGTCGATGACTGGGGTCGCATAACAGCACCGTCTGAGCTTACCATCAAGTGGCATCGCCCGTCACAACCCGAGATCCTCTTTGCAGTCGAGCTGTTTGAGAGCGAGGCCCGCAGTGCTGCCGGGAGACTGGCGAGCCTCATGGGCGATGACCCACCCGTAAGCCGGAAGGGGAAGAATAAGGAGTGGTCTGACGAGCTATCGAGAAGTCTGACCGCGCTGCGGTTGGTTATCTCGGGCGTCTCGACGCTGTTTGATCCTAACCGCGCTTCTGGCGAGACGACTAGTCAAGCAAATGGCGACAGAGATGTCGTGATGGAGGAAGATGACGATCCGCTCGCCGAGGCCGCGGATGACGAGGAACTGAAGCGGCAGTTTCACTACCCTGCAGGATACCCCCTCAGCCCCGAAGATCCCATCTACGAACGTATTCACAAGCTGCGCGAAGACGTCGGGATTCTGCTGTCGAACACTCACTCGTTCTTGAACACCTACCAAGAAGATGACGTTGCTTGCTTTACGGCGCTGTATGCGACTTACAGGACGTGGATCACTGATGTTGGCATTGAGAGATCCGCACATCCGCTGGAACGTCTTGTCCGGCTGTACAAGGCCGACATTTCCCCCTTCAAGATCAGTGGCCTGCGGAAAGTCTACCCACGGCCGCTTCTTGTCAAGCGCGCGGATGCGTATCAGCTTCAGCGTGTTAAGTACAATTCTGCTTACCGCAAAAAGAGCGAACTCGACAAGCGATTGCTTCTTGACTTGGCTGAATCTTGCACCTCATTGTACGCGGATGTCCGTCGAGTCGCACAAGGCGCCCAAGACTCGTCACTTAAAGTGCTGATTGGAGGGCGGCCGCTGGTCATCCCCGTCATCATGAGTGCTTTCCGCAAGGCTCTTGACGACAACGATCATGATAGGATCAAGGGCGCTATGTATACGCTCTTGTACTCGACGCTGCTCAAGACTCTGATGCGCGACTGGCGATTTGCTCCCACGCTCATGCGACTCTACATCGAGACTGCTGGTGTTGATAAACAATCGATTCAGAACTTGGGCTCCACTGCGTTATATCAGCTTTTGGAGTTTGGTAAACCCTTCGAGCGGATGATCATCTTTGACCGGGCTATCGTCGAGACCATTCGACCCGTCGAGGACTGTTCGGAAGTCATTACCAGACGGCACGACTTCATCAAGCAACGGCGCACCCAGGTCGAGCAGAAGAAGGCCGATCTTGGTCTCGAGTTGACCAACAAGGCCAAGCTCTCACACTGGAAGATTGCCAACCGATGTTCCATTTTCGCCTTGAACCTTTGCCTCCGGTTTGACTCCATTGCGCCGCCCGAGTTCATCGACCTTGTCGCAAAGGGGGCCATTGACCCTCACCCAGGTCTGCGAGCGAATTTCCTCTCCGCCTTCTCCTCCATCTGCACCGCCATCGACATGCGGGCTGTCTACGGCCACAGTTACAGGAACTATCTCGAGGAGAAGGAGTTCCAGGATAACAAGTTCCAGGTGACGGTTCCTGTTGACGATCCTCAGATGACGGAGAAGTATCTGGCACAGTTTGAGCGATACGATGGAATGGAATATTTCGTCGACAATGACTACCCAGGCTGGCTTGTGTGGGGTGAGAAGTTCACCGTATCTACCGCGGATCCGAAGCCGTTCTTGGCGTACGACGACGTCGAAAGCGCTGCCCGAAAACAGATCGGAGCGATGCTGACAAAGGACTGGCTCAAGAAGTGCTTCGACTTCTTGAAGCAAGAGCCGAGGGATTCCACGGCGGATCGCTTCAGGATGCAGAATGTGGTACCTCTTATGCAGGTGTTTGACCTTATGAACTATGGTCAAACGGCTGCCAAGTTCGAGGACCTGGTGGAACTGATCAAGGATGTCTACGGCGACGGGAGCGACAAGCACCAGCACCGGGCCACCGCGGAGATCCTGGGCGCCATGCTATCTTGCACCACAGAGGATCCTCGAGAGTTCAGGGAGAAGATTTGGGGTTTTGCTGCTCCCATGATGCTCAAGATTATTGCTGATGACTTGACTCCTGACAACCTCCAATACTGGATGACATGCCTCCATCTCACCGTCGATGCTAAAGACCCCAGACGTTCGCGAGAGCTCATGGAGGCACTATCGGCTTTCCGGCTCGATATGCACTCTAACGCGGCCTTCAAAGAATCGTCAAAGGTTCAGCTCCTTGAGTTTATAATCAACGATGCGGGCTGGCACTTCCGTCACGAGAAGCCGATCCTGGAGGACTTCCTCAAACACATCGATCACCCATACAAGTCGGTCCGAGAGGCGATCGGCCGCGTCATCGCTACCATCTATCGCACTCGCTACCACGAGTCGTTCCCGAACGTGTCGGCTCTCCTCGAAGAGAACAAGGCCGCCTCCTCCATCGGCATCCGCGCCTACCAGGCCTCGCCCGAATTCTCCGCAACTATCCATGATGTCTTTGCGCGTCTTGAGAAGTGGCGCCACGAGCGCTTACCGGGTCAACAAACCCCCTCAAGCTACACGTCTGGCTCGAAGACGGTTCTGGTTTGGCTGGACAGTATGCTGTCATCACAGGAGTGCATCCAACTGGTTCCCTTCTTTCCCGATCCCTTCATCGACCAGTTCCTGCACATGATGGATGTCAAGGAAGACCCCGAGCTCATGAAGCTTGCCTATCACGTTTATCGTCACTTGCCGAATATCCCGTTCCGATCTGGCGAGGATGAGGCCTTCATTGCTGCGCTCATCCGCATCGGCAAGACGGCAACCTCGTGGCATCAACGGCTTCGGGCACTGGTCAACATGCAGGTGGTGTATTTCCGACGTCTGTTTTTGACACAGCCTAAGCAGCGACAGATGTTGTTTGACGCCGTCGGCGACATGCTGGCTGACGCGCAGCTCGAGGTCCGGGACTGCGCCAGCGCCACGCTGGCCGGCATGATCCGCTGCTCGCCTGCCAGCATCCGCAACCCGATCATCGATCAGCTCAAGGACCGGTTCGAGTTCCAACTGAAGCTGAACCCGATGCCCAAGAAGAAGGTGCCCGGCACGGACACGCCGATTGATGTGCATAAGCAGGTTGTCCGGCGACATGCGGCGGTTTTGGGGCTAGGCGCTCTGATTGAGGCGTTTCCTTATGCCACGCCGCCACCGAGGTGGATGCCGGAGGTGTTGGCGCATCTTGCGACACACACGGCTAGCGATCCTGGTGTGGTGGGCAAGGCAACCAAGAGTATCTTGTCGGAGTTCAAGAAGACGAGGCAGGATAGTTGGGGCGTTGATCAAAAGGTACGTGGTAGTTTGTTCTGCTTTGTTGGGATCTTGGGATCGTTGCTAATTTTCTTGATACAGTATTTTACCAGTGAACAGTTGGAAGACTTGGAGGGTGTCCTATGGAAGAGCTATTTCGCTTGATTGTGCGCACAGCGAATAACCATTCGCCCATCTAATCAGGTGCAAGACTCTAGATTTGGACTCAGAAGGGGTTGGGGGGGGTTGGGGGGGGGGGGGTGAATGGCTCGAAAGCCCACCGTTGGTATAGATCATGTATTATTTGACTTGACACTGGCCCTGATGTCAAGTCTCAGAGTTGGACTTGGCTTTGTGTGTGATTGAAGGTTTTGGCTTGCGGGGTACTGAGCATAATGGGAAACAACAATGTTGTCGTCGTTCGATCTTCGATCTTTAGACTGGGAACATGCAATGAGGCACAGTGCAGCGGGAAGCGAGCATCAAATCATAGGTAGTGCAGATATCATGTAGATTATTGAAGTTGATTCATTTTCCATGCTCTGAGCTGGTCTCGTCCGGCATTCAACATTCTGTGCATCCTGTCCACACAATTTCTCTTTTGTTGGTGGATGTCAATGTTTACATTGCCCCTTTTCCGCCGTTGCATCTTCTTCGTTCTTAATTGGTTCATTACATTACATGGGCAACTACGGAGCATTTTCTCCGTATCTGCCTGCCATGGACCAACCCTTGAGAGGGAAGTCTGGTGGAGGATCAATCCACTTATCTCTCGGCGCTGTGTGCGGTATTTTCTTTGTCATATTTGCTTCTGCAAGGCCTTTTGTCCTTTCTAATCTTTAGTTGTATCCTGGCGTCAGTAATTGTAATCAATTCCCCGCGTCGCCGAGCGAGCGAGCGACCCGGCGGCGCCTTGGGAAAATTCCCTTATCTTTTCCGGCCCCGCGTTTACTATCCTCAATGGGGCAATGATAGCCTGGTGCCGACTCCCCGGCATCGGGTCGGCGAGACGAACCAGAAGTAGCAGCGGACGGACGCCGAATTCACTGATATGATATATAAGTCATGGCGTTATTAACCTGTCCAGCTTCCCACGTTGCGTTGTTTGAGTTGTACGACATCTGTACAATGGGTTCCTTCACACGTCTAGCAGCCACCATCGCGGCTACAGCAGCAGTCGCCGCCGCGTCCTCTTCGATTTTGGTATCAACTACAGCAGCATCCGGCGCATTTGCGTATACCCTCGGAAATGGAACCCGAACGTATTACTCGCCCGCCGCTCCGGTGGTGAGTGGCTGTTTCGATGACAACAACCTGAGCAAGGACGAGTTGCTACCCCTGACGGTGCTTAGGATTACTGACAAGACCATTACGGCGGACCTCTTGGCCAACCTGACGAGCACGTATGCTGAGTTTGACGATGTCTGGACAACAGAATTCCTCGGCGGTGGTGCGTTGGTATTTTCCGCGCCGGAAGGAGCGGTGCTTGATGCCTCTGCAAGTGCGTGGATCGTTGCCGCTGGGAGTAAATACCTCCTCCCCACAACAGGACTTGACATTTCGAGCTTTAATGGCAGCGTGTTCGTCGCGCCGGACTCGTGGGACTTGAAGCCGGGGCCGTATGTCCTCTCGATTGCGCCGGCCGGTGAAGTGAAGATCCGGCAGACGTACGCGCTTCACCGAGATAACCTTGAGGCGTTCCTTTTCGGTGTCACGCCTGTTTCTGGGAAAAGTGTGTACGCGCAGGTTGATCTGTTTGCGTCGAGTTACCAAGATGCGTGGATTCCGATGCCTTCGCGGTTGTATTGGTTGGATGACGAGAGGCCGCTTGCTGGTGTGCGTGTCGCGCTGAAGGATATCTAGTACGTCTCCCACTGTCCTTCCGTTGAACGAGGGTTAGCTGATAACTGTCTGGCAGTGATCTCGAAGGAGTACAAACAGGCGGCGGCTCGAGGGCTTATGCCGAAGTTTACCCCTTTTCCAACAAGACAGCCGTCTCGGTACAGAAAATCCTGGACCTCGGCGCTGTCGTCGTTGGCAAGACAAAAACAAGCCAGTTCGCCCACGGCGCCGACCCTTGGCAGTTTGTGGATATCCATTATCCCTGGAACCCGCGCGGCGACGGTTATCTGACCGCGGCATCTTCTTCCTCAGGCAGCGCGGCTGCCATCGCGGGGTATGACTGGATCGATATTGCGATTGGGAGCGATACCCGCGGCAGCGTGCGTAAGCCCGCCGCTTTGGTGGGTAGCTACGGCATCCGCCCGACGTGGGGCAGCATGGACTTGACGGGAGTGATCCCGCTGGCAGACGAAATGGACACGGTCGGCTTTTTTGCCCGGGATCCGGCGCTGTTTACCAAGATTGCTGGCTTGTGGTACGAAAATGCGCCTACGGCGGTTAACAAGACGTTCGCCAGGTTTCCGGAGAAGATTTTGTATCCGGTCGATTACTTTCCGTTGCGGAACCCGGCTGCGCAAGCGCTCTTTGAGGAGTTTATCACCACTCTGGAAACGGAATTCGGTATGAGGAGAACGGAAATTAATCTGACCACCACGCTCAGGGAGTCCGTTTCAGATCCGGTAATCACCAACGCGACGGCTTTTCAGTTGAACAGCAACCGACTGGCCGAATACGTGTCCTACCACAAGGTCGGGGTTCCGCTCGCGGAGAAATGGAACGACACGTTCGGAGGCTACCCGCCTCTCGACCCGAATCCGAGGGCTGCCTTCCGCCGTAGCGAAAATCTGACGGAGGCGGATTACGACGAGGCGGTCGAGTTCAAGAATAAGTTTAAGGAATATTTTCTGGGGAATGTGTTGCGGCCGGACAAAGAGACCTGCTCGGACGGGATCATGATCCTCGACATGGGCACCGGCGGTTTGCCGTCATATCGGGAGCAGGCGCTCAATTCTCTGCCTGGCGCCACCGCGCTGAGTGTGACGGTTCCTGTTGGGGGACCGAACATGCCGAGCAATTATCTGGCGAGTACGGCTGGCTGTCCTGAGATTGGAATTCCTGTCGGCCAGGTCAGTTACGAGAGCGAGATTAGTTTGCAGACGGAGATGATGCCTGTCAATGTGGACTTGGTGGCTGCTCCCGGGTGCGATGGGATGTTGCTTGAGCTGACGAATAGGTTGGCGGAGCTCGGGATCGCGAGGACGGTCAAGACCGGAAGGATGGCGTTTTGATCATGTTATTAGAAGTTATTATGGATGGGCCTGGGGTAGAAATATGTTTGGATTAGAACTCGTTCGTAATGCTATCAAGATACTAAATCTGCTAGGTGTACTATGTCTTCCCCAACGGCCAATATGATCAGCATCAAAAGGATTGTGCTCCATCCGACCGGTGTTTCTTTCCCAATCAATACAATACCGCCCATTGGTCGACTGCCAGATGGTAAATGACAATCGAGCATCATCTACAACTTGGACAGACACCACTAGTCCCATCAGTTGCATAGCAGCGCCCACTCCCACCTTGGCTTGGTGGCTCCGCTATCCATCTTGTACAACCCTTTTCCCTTATACACCCCCTTCTGGCTCACGATGTGGATATACCCCCCGGGGTTACTCTCCAAGATGGTCAACAAGCCGTGAGGTTCTGTCAGTTGGGTCGTCTTGTCGTGTTCCCAGCGAGTCCATGCCGGCGTCAGAGCCTCAGGCCGAGCATACCTCCTGAGGAAGCGGACGATCCTGAGGATTAGAAGGTCGCGCCTCCGGGGAGTTTCGGTCCTCTTAGGGGGGGTATAGAATGGTCCGGTGATGCGATCAAGTAGGCTCAGACCATCAGACTCCCTGACGACGTTGAGGGAGGCGCCGTGATCGAGCAGCGCCGCGGCTATAGCCTTGTTCCTCGCGAATATATCCGCCAAGTTCCCGTCTGCCTTCTCGAACCAACAACAATACGCCCCTTTATTAACACTGCGACGGTGGATGGCCCAGCTCTGGTAAAAGGGCCAGCGCTTGACCCTCTTGCTGCCGTGAGGGTCAAACAAGTTGAACAGTGCCGTGGTACCGCGCGAGTTGGGTGCTGCCGGCTCTGTCGTGAGGTTGGGGTCCGCTCCGATATCTAGAAGAAATTCAACGGAACGGGTTACGTCCAGGGTGTCCCAGTCGCCCTCGATTAAGTTGCCAAGGGGTGTTTTGCCTTTCCAGAGACGATCAGGAAACAAGATGCCTTTGGTGACCATTCGACGCATCGGGTCCGTGGCACCATCTCGCCGGAAATCGTGGCATCCGGCCCCCTGAAGCAATATAAAATATACATAACCCCTGTCGTCGTTGTTTCGCCAGGTATTTGGATCGGTGTCCAGCTGGCGTGCGCCGTAATCGAGGAGGGCCGTGACAGATTCCCATTGGCTGAATAATAGAGCCCTCCATAACGGGGTCTCGCCGTAGCCATCGTCGCCTTCGTCGCCGAGCTCCGTCGCGGCTCCCATCTCGAGGACCGCTCTGATGATGGCCGGCGGGCCGTTATTTCTGACCAGCGCGTCGAGCAGCGTGTATCCGTACCGTCCACGCATCTGCAGAATCGACCTGGCGGCATCCGGACCGATGGCCTGGAGGACGTCGAGCACCAGCTCGTGGCGGTTGTGTTCCACGGCACAAAACATGGCCGAGTTCCGATAATCGGTTGCGACGGCTTGGTCCTCGGGGTAGTCCAGTGCCCCGCGGCGTATGAGCACTCGTACTCCTGGAATGTTGCCCTCGCAAATGGTCCAGCGGAGAGGTAGCTGCGCGAAAGGCTCGAGGTATATGTAGTAATTGCACTTCATACAACAACCACGATTACGGTCGGGGATTGCTTTACTGTGGACGTCGGCCCCATGATCGAGCAGCCACTCCAGAGCTTGCTCAGAGCCGTCACTGCACCTCGTCGCATGGTGTATGGGTTTCACGGTTTCTTCGGCCCAATATGTTTCTTCGTCGGGATCGTTGATAGCGCCTCCTTGAGCGAAGCTTTTCTCCAGAACCCGTACTTGACCCGTCATTGCTCCAAAAGCCATGGCGCCCGTATCTTTCATTCCGTAACGTGCGTCAATGCGGTAGAGTTGCTGCTCGAAGACAGCGTTGAATCGGTGGCAGGTGAGGCACAGAGCTGCAAGCGACCCCATTTTAGTGTTATCACTTCCCGGAAGATGACCCCCGATCATGTAGAGCAGCTCGTTAGGGAGCCTCTCGAGGCTGTCTAATGCCGCCATGATGTCTGTCGTTGGCTCGAGAATTGCGAAATGGGGTTGTATTGAAAGGGCAGGAGCTTGACGCAGGCGCAGTCGCAAGCGTGGAGGTGTTTGGTTGTGTGCTCTCGTAATCGGCAGACTTCTTATCTCAAATGACAGTTGTTGTTGACTTTCGATCGTACGTGGTGGAGATCAACCTTGTTGAGAAGTGGTGGGAAGCAAAAAGACAAGATGGGGAGAAAAATGTTTGGCTGTTTATGCTTCGCTGGTACGAAAGATGTGGGCACCATTTCTCCGCCAATTTACTTGCCCATCTGCTGACCCGCACGCAGTTTATCATATCATCTGGAAAGATGGGAAAGAACCTCTGGGCCTGTGTGCCTCACTGATGGGATGGAAGTTAATGTAATCTGCCCACCGGAACTCAGGCTGCTAGGTTGAGACTTGGCTAGCACTGTGACTATATTTTGATGACTTCAAAGGAGTACTAGTAAGTACCGAGTAGTCCTTGTCAGTGAACGAAACGAAGTTCATAGAAACATAAGTATATATGAATATATGTTGATTTGCTGTACTTCGTACTATTTAAATAGCACGAGGCTAGTCATAACCTTTCAATATAAAGAACTGGCGAGAAAAGTCTGGATGAGGATATGGGCGGGTGAAGTCGTCTTAAGTAGGCCGTAATGCTGTGCTTGCGATTTGTTGGTATAGTTTGACTGGAAGCTTTTCTCATTTCAAACTAGGATTCTCGCAATGGTCGTAGCTGGGGGAAGCCAAACAGACATGGAGTGGTAACTCGCACTGCAGTGTGGATGATCACCCCTATCTACGACTAGGTTACAAGGAAAGAAACAACCTTATCTCAAACCCTTCAATTATGGTTACATTTTACGGTAGGGCTCCTGTCAGAGCAGGGCGCAAGCCCAACTGCGTCCCCCGCCGCCGTGCTTGAGAATCAGAGCCTCACGGCCGAGTTCGACTCCCATTGGTGTCCCGGAACTTTTGGGAGAGAAAATCCGGGTAGAACGGTTTTTTGTGTGTAAGTAGCCGCTGGGTTCTTAAAGGAAATGGACGGCCGAGTTGTTTTTGGAATTATAGACTTTACTCTTACTTTTCTTCTTTTTTCTTTTCAACCTGTCACAGCGCTGGCCTCGGCCTAAGACCACACTGAGGCCAGGTCCGAGCACCTAGTAGGCACGCTGCAGCAGGGACAATGGATTGCTACGTCGAAATTTTTATAGCAGTGGTTTCAAGGTGAAGACCATTTGACCACGGCGGAACGGAGAGTGGTATAGGCGTTACTGTTGAGAAGAAATATACTATGATGATCGTGTCAAGCTCAAAAAGGAAAGGGAAAGATTTCTTCGCAAACTGTGCTCGATTTTCTTCTGTCAAGCTCAAGAAGTGTGTGTGAATGATGACTATAACCCGCGTCTTGATCTTAACTTCCGTCCGTGTAAAAGGTGATATCCCAATGGTTGCCCTCGTTCTGTCCAAATCGCCAAAGGTAAATTAGTTGTATATTCAAGAAGTATAAGTCTGGTCTCAAACTCACGCAGTAAATATTCCCGGACCTAGCCTGATACTGAGCGTACCCATCGCTGCGGTCGGCGATGCGGGTGAAGGTGCTCGTGATGTAGTTGTTCAAGCCGGTGGTCTTACTCATGTCCAGCTTGTACCCGTTCCAGTGGCTGTACGTGCCGCTGGCGTGGCCCGTCTCGGTACCGCCGGTGATGGTGATGGCGCACCCGCACGCGCTCTTGAGCGTGATGGCCCCCGCGATAGTCTCTTCCCTGACCTGATCGAACGAGGTGCACGTCGCCACGTTGCGGTTGCTGCAGCCGCCGCTCGAACTCCACGAGATGCCGGCGGCGGATAGACGAGCTGTGGCTTGCGCGTGCGTGAGCTTGACCGCTTCGGCGCCAAGGCCGGCGGCGGCGAGGAGGGCGAACAAAGTGAACTTCATCTTGTTGATAGTGTTGGATGAAGACCTGATCTAAATATCTTGGGCTCGAAGATGAACTCATCCTCAGCTTATATCCCTTGAGGGATCACCATAATAGTAGTATGAGGCGGAACATGCATGTATGGATAAGCATGGTTCCTGTCCAAGATTCATATCATGCAGGTCCACGATGGCGTTCGATATAGACGCCACAGACCCTTACCCCAACATCCAAAAAGGCAGGTTGTTCGGTATTTGAATGTCGTGTAACTTGCTCAGCACCCTTGGTAAAACCTTGGCACTGATGGGGGTACCTACATGGCCTGCCAATTAGAGTTAAGTTCTGCTACTAAGGCTGGAATGGCTTCACGGTACACTCCTGCAGGTCGATAAGAAACCCAACTAGCGTCGATGTTGAGGGTGGGACATCATGTCGATCCCATTTTAACATGCCGAACCCTATTACTAACGGAATGAAGCCAATAGATCTGACGACTTAACTAGGTATTATCCATCAACCTCCAGATAGCAACCGAAACTCTTCCAGGACATTTGATCCTCGTTCCTATCACCACACTAAGTCTAGTCACTTGGCGTGAGCAGCCAGCTCTGAGATACTCGGTCGGTTCCGTCCGTCTCTTTAACGCCAGGCTGCACCGCGGTTTTCCTCCTTGAGAGAAGTTGTAGCAGGTGTCGAGGCGTTGATATGAAAAACGCCATGAGTAATACGCGGCGGGCGGCGGCATCGCAGGCCGAGTTGGCTTCTGGGAAGCAGGCAACCCACCTTCCTCTTCCACGTGAAATGCCTTCCGTGCTGGACACCTCCACCGGAACCGCCGTGAGGGAGCCATTGACCGCACTTTTTTTTGGGTTCTTTCCTTCTGATTCTTTCTTTTAACACTTTATAGTGGCTACCACTGATCTTCTTTTCTGGTCGCGTATATTCGAAGAACAAAAGTTGGCTCGACTATTGCGAGACCGAGGTCTTACGATGGTGTTTACAGCAGCACATGAGTGCTACATGATGATTCACGGAATCAGCGCAGTCACCGACGAACGACCCTTGTATTTACATGTTATCTGAACAGCAGTCCTTTTCCATATGGTAGTTATATACAGTCCAAGTCCCACTCCTAGACCTTCTCAGTTGACCTTCGCCTGGGCGAGCGACTGGATGATGTTGGCACCATCAAAGAAACCACCATTGAAAGCGTTGGCGCGGCACAAGGACTTTCCACGCTCGATGACGTTGTTGTCGCAGGTCAAGCTGCTTTGAGCGACGCAGCTCAGGGAGGATCCACCTGTTTGTTGATCTTTATTAGCACCCGCCTCTCTGATCAAGACTTTCCAAGGTAGAGTTGGATTAGAACTAGACTCACAGCTGTTGCCGCCGGGGACACAGCGACCGGTCTGGCCATTGGTGGCCGTGCAGGCGTCTTGCTTCAGGTTCGTGGCCGCAACGCAGCACGCACCGCTAGGGACCGGTCGATTCTGGTTCTGGCGGGCCATGATGGCATTGGAGTCTTGGGGCAGGGCGGTAGTGACGGCCGCGATGGCGAGGACGAAGGTGCTGATGGAGAGCTGCATTTTGGCTGGCGGTCTGGTTCTTTTCTTGGTAATGGAAGAGAAAAAGATAAATATTTACAAGAATTACCGGCCGGCGGTTGAAGAAGGAAAATAAGACAAAGAAGAGATGGACTGGTGGTGAGTTGGAAGATTGAAACTTGGAATGCAATGATCATCAGTCGAAGGCACCCTCCCCGTCTTTTATACATTCTTTTCACTCACGATGCCATCTGATCCTCACCGTTGTCGATTTAGATCAGACCAAGCGGTTTCATGACTGTGCGTGTTGAGACGTCGTCAAAGCCTCGGTGTGGAGCGTGCTCGACCATGTAAGTCTGGTTGCAGGGATGCCGCTCGATTTCACCATCGTCACGTACCCCTGTTTCGCATCGTGCATCGTGCCCTCGGACAATTCTTCTCCACACGAACTCGGCTACAGTTCCTAAAACTCGGCTGCAGTTCCTTTGCTCCGATCGATCGCTTTAGAAATCTTCCAGATCAGCCATGTGCGAATCTGGGGTGCATGAATCCGGTGCCGCCATCGTCTCGTTTCGACCCGGAGTCTTGTTGTGGTGCGAAAGCAATGCCTTGGCAACCTTTTTTACGGAGTATGCGCTCGTATTTACCTATGGTCCTATGGGGAGTAAGTAGCATTGGCGGTACGTCCGACAACGACGAGACGCCTCCCCCTGCCGACTTACCCGGACTGTGTCGCCATGATCAACAAGAGGTGAATTTTGGCTGGATGGACAAGATCACCAGCACATTGTCGGAAAGGTCTTGGAAATACAAACTATCTGATCATGATCGCTTCACTCCATTACCATGCGGGTCCATGCCCATCTTTCAGGTCCCTAGATGATCCCATCTCCTCTACCCGCACCGGGTATATTCACCCATTATAAAGCTATGCCTGCGTTGTATTCTCATCAAGCTCTCGCCGCACAGTCTCAAACAAAACCCGCACCCAATATTCTCAAGATGATCACGGTGCTACAGGACCGGGGGGAGACTGCCCCTTCCACTCCTGCCATGAGATCCAAGCCTGGAAACAACTAACCCCCAAACTCAATATCCCCAGCACAATGGCCACCGAGACGCCCACGATGGTCGCCATCATGACATGCCGCGACTTGCTCCTCCTCTCCAGCCACGCATCCAGCATCCCCCTTGGCTTGGGGTTCTCGATCTCGTCGTACAGATCCATCAGCCTCGAGCCCCAGACCGGGAACTGCGCCGCGCGCTGCCTCTCGTCTGTACTCTGCAACTCGAATGGTGCGGTTCCAAAGCGGAGACAATCTGGGTCGAAGTCGTGTTTGGCGACCAGATTCCTGAGCAATGCCTGCGATTTTTCGTCTTGCGGGAAGAGAAGCCGAAAGGTGTAGAGCGTTTCGAGGGCTAGGAAACGGGGGAAATAGAAATCGTCGTGCTCGTCGGAATCTAATATCATCCGCTTCGAAGCCAGGAGATGCTCCTTGAGGACGCTGGTGAGGCTGAATATCTGGACTATACCTGAAACAGGATTGAGTCTTAGGTGGTCGCGCAGGTCGTTGGTGTGCTCGAACTTGAGCTTGGCTATCCTCGCCAGATTGACGGCTGTCAGATTGGAGAGGATGGTATCTGCGTCTGCGTTGCCGTCTTGCAGGCTGGGGTGAAGACGGGTGGGAAATGTTTCCAGAAGCGCCGTTTGGAGAGTTTGGTCTGGATTCCAGATGAAGGGTGCCCTATTGACTCTTTGTCCGTGTTCCTGTTCCTCGTAGTACCCAGCTGTGGCGGACATATTGTTGCCGTCTTCACTGCCGAGCGTCTTGACCATGGTCATCACTGTAGCCGCAAGGTTGAAGGCCCGCTCTTGATCGGCGATTGGGATAGTGGTCTCTCGGTCATCAGAGCTGCGGGCAGCGAAATACATTGCCTGGCACTCCTTACGAATGAGTTTTTGGTGGTTGCTCTTGAGCGTCGAGATGATATCGAACAGATCTTGGTGGCTTCTAAGAGCCTGATGCTCGTCGCCAAAGAAGTCTGTAACGTATGAACTTGTCGTTTCCCGATAGAAGTCGAAAAACACTAGTTCCAGCTGTTCAAGACTGCCGCGATGGCATGGGGGCGGCCGTGGGTTGAGAGTCGACAATGTACATGCTCCTCCATGTCTGCATGCATCAGGACTCCAGTCCCACAATGTCTCGCACAGGGACCGGAACTCTGCCCGGGTAACAAGCCGTAAGGGGAACGCTGTGTATGTTGTCATAGTGTGCTTGGTCAAATTAGTAGAAGGGTGCAAAACAGCATTCATTAATTACCAGGTTTTTTTCGAGCAGTATAAAATCCCAACTCTGGAAATTCTGAACAAAGTTTTTCAAGTGGCAACAGAAATCCAGCACTGAGGTTAGAACTTGCAGTCTGTCAACACAGCCCCTCGTTCCGCAAGTAGGATCTCGAATGTCCTTGGTCTCGTAGCACAAGAGGCCTGTGTTGCCTGGATGCCTCAACTCAAGATATTATTCCCGATGCTGCGCCTCCGCATCTTGCAGATAAGTCCAGATAAGTCGGAGTTCAGCCAACCAAACTCCTACTAAAAGGTCATCTGGCAACTCCCGCTTGCGCAGCCAAAAGCCGCCTGCATAACACATGTAACCCCCAATTGGACCAGATGACGACCCCTCGAGCTGCAAGAGAGCTCTCAAATAGGGTGGCCTAGGGCCGAGCTATCTCAAACCTCAGTCTTAATTCCCAGTCCTTTTACCCTCGACAGTTTGTCTAACAATTCCTCAAGTCTCAACAGAGTCCAATGCACCATCAAAGAACCTGACAACTGCTCCAAACACGTGTGACAATGTACAAAATAACAGATCAACCCGTTCTCTCTTGCCGCAACGACGCAACATCAGCAACAGCGCCAATCCCAATCCCCGGCAGAACATCCATACCAAGCTGGAGATCAACAGCATCATGGTCTTCTTCGCTGGGAACATCACCGTCAGACTCGACTCGATGCCGTCTAAATACGTCGAAGCTGCCGCGAAACTCGGGCTACGCGACACAAAACCACACATCAAATGTCTCGCCCGAAGATCATGCCTCAAGCAAGTTCGGAGCCGACATCGCCACCGAGAAAGCCGCCATCGACAACCTGCCAAAAAGCATACCCCTTCCGAGCAGGGAAGACCTGCAGGCATTCAAGATGGATCCCGATCAAGCTTTCCTCAGCAGATACAAAGAAATCCAGCCTGAACTGCAGCGCTTGCTTCAGAAGCAGATGATGACGGCACAAAAAAGTCTCAAAAAGCTATTCCAGCCAAGTGGGAACAGCAGCAAAACAAAGAGGAATTTGGGTCTGACAATGTCCATCAGACTGATGACGGTTGGGCAGACGTTCAGCGACGCCAAGCCAGCCATCGTCATCTTTGCCCATGGCGGCGAACAGACGTCCAGTTCTCTCGAAAACCTTCTCAGGCAGCCTCTCGTCCGCCAGCTGTACCGCCCCGAAGATGGGATAACCCCGAACTTTGAGGTCATCGTCGTCGGCGAGGGGCCGCGCAAGAGGTTTTCACGGGAACTGTCGGCGGCTTTCGATCATTCCAGTCTGAACAACACCGTCGTGACATATTGTGGCGCGAAGATCCATTTCGAGACCACTGGCAGCAACACCAGACCTGCCTACGCCAATGCGACACTCGGTGGTGTCGTCAAGCTGACATTTGGGCCGAGAGACTTTGCTCTCGTGGGGATGACGGCAGGACATGTTCTTGAGGATCTGTTCTCGTCTGACGAGGACGAAGACGAGGACGATGATACGCTCGATACTAGCAGTCACCGCTACTCACAACGGCGTCTGCTGGGCAAACTCGTCTACCCAACGATGAATCCAAATCCCACAGATGACGAAGACGAAGACGAAGACATCAAAATCCCGTCCCTCGACTGGGCCCTGTTCGAAATGAACCCAACACTCAAGATCAAACCCAACGTTTTGCCCCGACAAGGGCATGGACCCGGCGACATGTACCAGTGCCACCGTCCACCACCACCGAGAAGACGACGCTCCAGCCAGAACAGTAACCCTCTGCGCCTCCACGAGAATTGCATGACGACCGCCCCACCCGAGAGTTTTCCTTCCATGGAGCCCATCTCAGTCGTCATGGTCACCAGTTCCAACCACAAAGGCATAATGCTAGGCGAACTATCCCATCTCCCAGCCAGGATAATGCTCAACCCCGACCACGGGTGCGTTGAAGCGTATCTTGTTTCCCTCCATGATGATTCCGGTTAGTCCCCTCTCTACCTTACCTATCTCATGACTGCCTTACTTACCACAGTATACTAACAGCGAGAGAAATAGTACAAGATGGCCACTCAGGCGCATGGATCATCAACCCCATATCATGCGAAGTCTACGGCCACGTAGTCGCGACAGACATTACAGGCGACGCGTACATGATCCCCCTGCATTCTTCGCTCGCAGAAATGAAATCCCTTCTTCCAGGAATCGAGTCGGTCGACCTGCCTACTACGGCCGATTTAGTCGATTTAGCTCTTCGCGGTAGCAGTAGTAGAACGGATAGCGATTTGAGCCATCACAGTAGTAGTAGCACCGATGACACAACAACAACTGGACGGAATCAACGCGACCCGGCGTCGTTGTCTCGGAACATTACTGACCAGGGAGGACGAGGACCACCACAGCAACATTCGACACAAGGGAAGGGGAAAGAGAGAGATGATGACAGTAGAGATAGACGTGTGTCGGAAGTTATTTCTCTATGTGAATCCAGTGATATGAACAAGGTAAATAGGCTGCTGGACCTATCATTGGCAGCGTTTGACTCGGATTCGGGGTATGGATCTGTCGATACGGTTAACACGCCCATGAAGGACTTGTTTGTGGATTACGATGATGATGATTATGGTGGTGACGATGGCCAGCAGAAGGAGAGGGTGGGAATGGGAAGGCGGCAGGGTTTCTGGGAGGGTGAGGTGGAGGAGGAGGCGTGCGCTGTTTGGTGATATCTTGAAGGACTGCAAGTTGATGAATGTGCATTGAGATCCAACATTTCCAAGTACACAAGTGTTGTATGTGACTATAATGACGATGACGATGATGATGACGATGGGGATGATGGACGAGGATATGACGTACATAGAAATGACGAGACCCGACTTGATCTCAAAGTGAAGAGACCGAAAAGGGGAAGAACAAAAGGGTAGATGAAAACTTGGGTAAAAAAAAAGTCAAAAAAAGATAAGACGTCTCCCCGACCGGAATCGAGCCGGTGACCTTTCGATTATGATTTCATAGTCAATTACAGTCGAACGTGATAGCCAACTACACCACAGGGAGTTTATTTGTTGCAGATTCGAGTTAGAAATTGTCCTTTTGTGGGGTGCCATTGTGTGTGGTGGGGCTTACTGCAGGCGGCTAAAGCTCTAGCGTAGGGCTGGCTGGGCTGCTAGGTTTTCCCATGTGACTGGACTCGACTCAGGACTCCGTACAACTTGAGCACCTTCAGGGTTGGTCTTCATGTGCCAAAAACAACAGACAGAATTCATGCATGCAATATTCATCGCTAATATGCAAACACCCAAAATACATGCATGGGTATATACAACATCATCCATCATATCCAAGTCGTCAAGTTCCTCCTCTATTCGAGGCCCCGATCCACACTCGTCTGTGTGCGGGCCATCAATTCGGCTCACGGGTTTATTAACCCTCATATCCGTATCAACACCCCCCAAGAAAAGCAGTCCGGAGTCTTACAACAGCCTCCGCCATCATTTTGATGGCCCACGGCTGAGCTTTCCAGGTCTCCCAACGGCTCGGGCGGTATCCTCAAGCTCGTGGGCCTAGACTGCATGGTGCTTTATGCACAACGCCAGTGACCACAATCACAGACCTTGCTCATGTCAACAGCATGAAGAAAGGGTGGCCATCATGAGCCGCTTTGGATTCATCTTCAAGGCCAGCCCTGACTCAACCCCTCCTTTCCCTCCTCGCAACATCAGCCCAGCTCCGGGCCGTCGGCAGAGGCGGCAGTCTGATACCGCCTGTCTGCGGGTCCACCACCGCATAGGTTGCGCGAGGCGACGACAATGCGGAGCTGCTGAGGACGGGACTCAATGTCCCGGGAGGCGCAGCAGCTGATGAGCTGACGACACTAGCGGAATCCCGGATGCTAGGCCGGTCACTCGCCATACTCTCCCTTCTGACTACAAGAGTCTCAAAGCCCAATCCAAGCCCAACACCACCGTCCCCACTTGAGCTAGCTGTGGGATCATTATTCCCATCGGTTCCATCTGAAGCTCTCTCATCCGCGGCCCTGCCGGTGGTATCATTGAGAGGCGAACTGTCCATCGCAGGCGTCCCCGCAACGCTGGTGTCGGCAGCCGAGTATCTCGACTGTCCACTCAAGCGGCTAAACATCGAGCTGCTCATGCTGAACTGCGTGCTGTCTGTCGACGATGGATCGCGGTTGAGGCTGGGGGTGCCTGACCGGATGGGGGTGGCAGGATGGACGGGCTGAGGCAGGCGGGAGCCCGAAGTGCGTGAGCGCAGCGGATATCCAGGCGAGTCCGGGGTCGGGCTGTTGGTAACAGGAATCAGGGATGGCGAGACACGGGCGATAGATTCCCGGCGGACCGGACTCGGAATCGCTGCTGGTGGAGAGATTGCTGCTGCTGCAAGCTGAGAGTACGTTGGGCGGGCGCTGAAGGTGACCGTGGGTGCGATAACTCTCTGTGGCGCTTGTGGTGATGGTGATTGGGAGGAAGGAGTAGGTATGGGATGAGTGCGCCGCATCATCAGACCACCAGGGGCTGGGCTGCTGCAAGCTGGAGTTCGATCCGAAGTTGGTCGAGGGATGCTTGGACGATGCGGCCGTCTCCCGGCCCCGGCCCGCTGGAGCTCCTCGACGAGAGACTCTGCTTTCTTACGATCGCTCCTCTCTTTCTCCAGCTGTGATTGCAAAACTGCAATCTTGTCCGCAAATAACTTGCGCTCGTTGCGAATCCGGGTTTCGTACGTCTCGTCCTTTGCTTCCAGCACCTCGAGCCGTTTGACCCGCTTTTGATCTTCAGTCAGCAGCCGGTTACGCTCCTCCGCAACGAGCCTCAGTCTGCTGCTCATCCATTCCATGACAAAACGGGAGCTCTTCTTGCAGCATGGCGAGTGGTAGATTTGGTCAATACCGCCCAACTCAACAAGCTCAATGTCAACCTGCGTCGCCACAGGGCGGGTTGACGGCTCTGGCGACAACATTCTCGAAGTCAACCCAACAATGTGTCTTGGCAGAAACGTAGGTGCGTTGGGATCAGCAACTTCTTGGGTTGCCAATGCCATGGACTCGAGTTTGGTGTGGTACTGCTCCAACTTCTCGGCCCGAAGTCGAGGGGACAATTCGCCCACCACGGCGTCGTAGTCGGCCATATCGGCACCATAAAGAACGGTGGCAATGTTGAGAAGTACGAGGCCTAGCGAGTACACATCGGCAGCCTTCATCGACCATTCGTCATTCTGATTCAGGATTTCGGGTGCTCTCCACTTTGGTGTCCCTTGCGCTCCAATGGTCATGGTATGGTCCCGGTCGTGGACGTCTCTCGCGATGCCAAAGTCAGCCAGGTACACGCGGCCTGGACTAAGAAGAATGTTGCTAGGTTTAAGATCAAGATGGCGAATGTTGGCTTCGTGGCAGTAAGCTACTGCCCGGGTAATACAGCCAATAAGTTGCTGCAGGTACTTCAGGGGACAACTGGCTGGACCAGACTGAAGAGACATTCGGTGGCTCGGTTGTTCAACGGCGCGGAGATTAGTCAATTCCAGGGCTGCCAGCCGGCTGACTATTTCATCCCGGTCGCCATGTCTTAGTTTCAGCGCATCCAAGTCGTTGAAAAGGTCGTCAAGGTTGCAGGTGGCGACCGGCCAGAGCAAGATGAACAGTTCATTAGGCCTGACAGCATATGTCCCAACAAGCTTGACAATGTGTTCGTGGTCGAGCTTTTCCATGACATTCGCCTCTTCGCGCATCAGCTGTATCGTCCGGCGACGATGATACTGAATATGTTTCCTTGCCAGACATATTGTACGGTTACCGTGGGAGAAGTGGACCTTTTCGACGATACCGAAGCTGCCAGAGCCGAGTTTCCTGTCGACAGGTAGCTTGAATCGGTGGTGGTGCAGTTTCTTCGCCTCGGTGAAGTCGTGCGCCGGCGTATGTCTCCCTCTATTGACGGGCAGGGTGTCAGCGACGGGTTCTTCACCGTGCTTTTCTGTGGTCCGGAAGAGGACTTACATTCCCGACCAGTGACCTCTTGCTGCCTCCCACTCTTTAAGTATCTGCCGTTCATAGGCTTCCAATTCCACCCGCGAGAGTAGCCGTTCGATGCCCGTGTGGGTGTTAGGCAGGACCTTCTGCCATCCGTCGCCGGGGTCTTCCATGGTCGCAAAGGGCGGGCCGCCGTGGAGACGGCAAAGCCAAACCGGGAGTTCCTGGATCGCAAGGAAAGAAAGAAGATAAAGAGAAGAATGGTCTGAGCGCAAGCAACTACTAGCTCCTGAAACTGCGTGTTTTCAACCCCTCACCATCGGACAGCAGAATGCCCCCAAAACATCGGCGAAATGGCTCGGAGTGAGATCGAACTTTTTTTTCGGATTGCGAGGTGGGAAAGTCTGAGAGGTGGGATGACAACGGTTCTTGCCGGCTGAGCACCGCCTCCCGCCGATCCAAGCTCCAATGGGGCTGAGCAATCGACGAAAAGCGGGGAAGCGCGGCGCCAGCCAAAACTCCCGCCAGTTTGGATCGACGACCTTGATTGGTCAGACTGGGCTATCTTGATTAAGCATGAACCTGGCCAAGTGTCCGCTCGCAGGGCTGAAGATTGAGTTTTACATTTCCACGTGCAACGGTGAACATGTCGACGTCCTTGATGAACCTCAGTTCTAGCCTAATGATATAACCTCGTTCCTCTGGGTAATTCTTGTGGGCCCTTGAAGATCATCTCAGGCTTTGCTTCGTAATATCTAAATCCATGCACCTCCAAGCTCCATCTCCAAATTCCAGGGGTTGACTTCAACAAATTCTTCAGATTAAGAGACGTAAGGTTTACGCAGCAGCACAATTATCTTACTTCTTCATCTTCCTTCGCGACTTGAAATAGGATTCCTGTACCATGGAATATGGTAGGCTATGGGGTACTTGAGATCCATTTAAAGCCCTAAAGTCCGATCTCTGCGAGAGAGAAGTTATTGGATGTCAGCGTCGGGGTTCGCGGGTTGACACTAGCTCGCCAGCCGCCAACATAGGTAAGACGCGCTCCGCCTTGTTCCCATACGCAGATGCATTGTTAGTACGGATTACCTACCTTACTCAGTGCTACCTCACCGAGCCTGGCCGGTATAAATCATCAAGCTTGTCAGCCTAAGCAGTTCGGCCGTGGAAGCACATTTGGAAATTGTCATGTCAGAGCTATGGCAGGGCCGATCCGTCGGATGGCGCACATCAATATGTTCTGTAAACTGAAATCTGTCCATGGGGAACAGCGATCCGGATCGGTCAGAGGGCTGCGTTGAGAGATGCCTTGTCCCGTTTTGGGCCAAATTGGCGATAAGCTGAGGCGTTTGGATGGGTGAGTGCCAGGAGCGGGTCGGCTACAGAGCAGACGACCGGGACACGGTCAAAGGTGGGAATTTGTGATTACTGATCCCCCACAGATTAATGACAGGTCTTGGCACCTAGCGTTAACATGATGACGGCGTAGCGGGTGGTAATCCCGTTAGTGCGTGCCATGGCGGCTTGGGCCGACATCCGACCTGGGACGGATCTTACTCCGGTTCAACGAAAGCTCACCCATTTCACGCCATTCTCGAAATATTCCCTGCCAGCCACAGCTGCATGCAGTTTCGGCTTTTGATGATTCAGTGTTGGGAAGACTTTCGGATTTAGACGAGCGAATTGAGTCCATATCACTCAGTCAGCAACGCGCAGTATTCCATGGGTCCATCCCGTCCCTTCTCGCCCTCGTGTTTTCTCAATTGTTCCGACTTCTCAGGTTCTCACTGCTTTTGATCTCGAGTTTGGCTTGAACACGGAAGCCGAACTACATCGCGACGTCAACAAACTCAATTCCAACGCACATCTACAGTACACAACGCTGCTCTCTTTGACACGCATCACAAGTTGACAGCTTGAGGTTCAATGTTCACCACCACACTTCAGAAGCAGTCAAACTATTGGATGAATACCGAGGAACCCCACCCTGTCCTGCGTGATCACTAACATCCTCCGATTGTCCGTCTGCATTGCCGAGTCCAACTGAACGCCGTTAGCCCTGTGAACCTTACTGTGGATTATTTCCAGCCTAAAGACGCCTCTCTGCTCCTTCCGTCCTCCGATGATCAGTCTTGATGTCACAAGTGACATCAAGACAGTTCGTCGCAATGCGCTACTCGCAGGGCGACCTCGCCATTCTCAGTGCTGAGACGTACGACCCGGGCCTGCCGTATCTCCCAGCTTCTGCCCGGCACCAAGTGACAAAGAAGAGCAGCCAGGCTCATGGGAGCAGTGTATCACAAGATGGACCTAGGAAAAGAGCAAAACGTCAAACCGCAGAGAGTGCAGATAATGACGACGAGGAGAAGAAGAGGAGCAGGGGACGTCCACGATTGGACATCAAGGATGAGACCGCTGCCGATGTGAGTATCCCAATAGACCCGTACCGTATGCCACACCGTCGTGATGATCAAACCCAAACCCAAAGGTATACCTTCCTTGCATTATATCTAACACGAAGTATAGCGCCGACGGACACAAATACGACTCGCACAGCGTGCCTATCGCAACCGCAAGGAGAATGCCATCCAGACCCTGGAGCGGCGGGTCCAGGAGCTCAAGGACACGAACGAGGAGATGAGCAACGCATTCATGAGATTACACGACTTTGCCGTCAACAACGGGCTCGTCGACCATGCCCCGGATTTTGGGAGGCAGCTCCGCGCAACCACCGAGAAGTTCCTCGCACTCGCCCGCACGTCAAGCGACGACGGCAGTAGTTCTCGAGCAGCCGACGAGCAAGAAGGAGGCACCGACGGAGGTGACCTCGACCACGACAGCAGCAACAGCCCGCCAGAATTTCACAGCATCAGACCACCACCGGACCCAGCAACCCAAAAGCCCCCTCAGCAGCAGCCTACATTATACGGCGGCCTCCTAATCAGCCACGAGCTGACACCCGTCAGCCAAGACGAGCTCATTGCAGATGTGTTCGCAAACAACCTCAACTCCTCCTTGCCTATCACCACAACCACAACCACTGGCACGGCCACTACTACAGCAGCAGACTACGAAATAATCACCCAACCAACCCTCGACAACGCAAGCTTCCCCTTCGATCCGACACTACCAGATTTTAACTTCACAACAGGGGGAATGGGATCCCCCTTCCCCTCCCTCGCAGCACCGACCTCCTACGCCCTGCAAGAAGCAACCTTCGGCCGACGTCTTCAGAGGACCGGCATCGAGCGCGCTCTGATGTTAATAACAATGCCCAACCCGCCACCGAAACGCTTCAACCGCGTCTTCGGCTTCTGTCTCCTCATCGAGTCGCGCGAAGCGATCTACAAAAGACTGGTCAGGGGCATCCAAAAGACCACGCAAGAAAATCTGTTTAATTGGCATTTTCCCTTTTTCAATCTCGGCGGCGCCGGCACCCACCTACTGTTGGATGGTAGTCAAAGAATCGGCAACCAAGGGACAATCGACGTGATGAAGCCTGCGAGCACAAACGGTTTCTCCGTAGGCCCGTTTACTCCAGAAATCATGGGAGTGAGAGAGAAACGGCTCGACAAGGCCACGATGCAGCACATGTTGGGGGTGACGGGTTTCGGGGGCGAGTTTTTCGATACAGATGAGGTCGAGTTGTATCTCCACCAGCGCGGGGTATCGATTCCTCCCGCCGCGGATTTCGTTACGGTTGAGATTGACGAGGGGCATTTCCAGATGGAAGGAGTGGTGCGTGACGGTAACAAGAATACAAATGATGGTACGAGATCGCCACTGTCATCAAGTGTGTCGAGCAGCAGCGGCGAGACGCTCGCCGATGATGTGTTGCAACATCCGACGTGGGTGAGTGCTGGGGATATGGATCCGGCGCTTCTATCATCTCATGATTCTTCGCAAGAACAACAACGGTCGTCGGAAGCAACGGCAGTCGAATTCGGGATGGGTCACGGTATGGCCGATGGGTTCCCGCCGCCGCCGAATAATACGCGCAAGATGGTCACGGTGGATGTGAATCTGCTTGTTTATGGTATGTTTATACACTGTACCCGCTCGTGTGATTGAGGAATTAGGACTAACCTGTACGACTGCGCCGCATAGAGCTTACCGAGAGAACAGTCTGTCTTGGACGCTCACCCGGTATCAAGCAGGAGGATATCAACACGGCGTTTTGGAAGGCTGCGCGGGTTTTGAACTAACTGATTCCTTCACTTATCTCGCAGGAGAAAACCTGGTTTATGTGGGATTGGAAGCTTACCTTTGGCGTTGGTGGGGGTGATATCAGTATCTTGTGGTACGCAGTCTGCTGTTGGCAAGGCGTTTGGGAAAGTTCGGCGACGGGCTGAGGGCAGATCTGCTTCATGATTTTATTTTTTTGCGGGGATTTGAATATTGAGCTAACTGTTATTTCGGCACCTTGACTGGTCAGTCAGTTACATATTGGATAGAGAAACTACTAGGTTGATGATTCATATAATGTGCAACTTGCCACGACACGGTTTAATGCCGAGACTGGACAATAAGTTGATATGTTGAGATGTTCATATACAGCAACCACCTATCCATCCACCTTTTTTCCTAAGCCCAACGCCAGATATATACCGTCTAATGCTGTTAACAAATGTACACCGACCATCCAACTATGATACAACCTTCGGGCTCGCTTTCTTTGCTTTCGATTTCCAGTCCCACACCCTCAACGGAACCTGCACCTTGAACTTCCTATTCGCCAACTTCTTCGCCGTCTCGTGATCACCCTTCTCCTCGGCCTCATACATCTTAGCCAGTCTCTCCTTAACCTGCCGCCTCGACCACGCCCTCTTCCAATTCTCTCTCATCTCCATCTCCTGGTCACCCATGGGCCTAACCAGCCTCTCACCCCTCTCCTTCGCCTCCTTCTCCGCCAACTCCCTTTCGGCAAGCGCAATCTTCCACAGCGCCTTGCCTCTGGCAACCATATCCTGCTGCTGCGCCGCAAGCTTAATCGCCAACTCATACCCAAAGATCCGCCACGAATCCGCGAAAGAGATCTCCTTCATCTCAGGCCAGTCACGGTCCCACAACCGCTCAGGCTCCTCATACCATTTTGTTCGCCGGCCCTTCTTAATTTTTTCCGCAATTTCCTGGCCAGCCTGCCACCACTGCTCATAAATCTCTCCATAACTCGGGGTGGTTCCCATCTTTCTCTTCCGCCCCTCTGCCAGTAAATCCATCATACCATCCCACTCATCCTCAATCTTTGCGTCGCTCATCTCATACTTCTTCATACTCAACAACTCACGTATATTCCGCTGTCGCGTGTACACTATCCTCCTAATCACCCCCGCCAGCTCCGGGCTCTGCGGCTTGCCTAATCTCAAAAAAGGATAGCCCATACAGTCATCAAGCGTCGGCAGCTTGCGCACGCCACCCGACAACTCGCTTAACGGGCGCGGCCTATTCGTCGCAACGTATACCGGCCCCGGCTTCTTTTTCGTCGGCGGGAGTAGCGTCAGGATGGGCACGCGGTCGGGGTGCGGTGAGACGGGTTTCGCCGCGCGCTCGGCGGCCTGCTTAGCGTGAATGGCCTCGACTCTCTTCTTATTCTCGCGCAGAAACGTTATGACAGACGCATGTTCTTCTCCTTCGGTGTCTTGCGCGACGCGGCCGAACATGCCGAGGAACTTATAGCCATCCTTGAGCGCCGCGACGATGAGCCTGTGACTAATATCTTTTCTGTTCCGGCGAAAACCGCGCCGCACCAAGTTTCCGATTTCGGCTGACGCGGACCATGGCCCTGTCGCGATGTCATCTGGGACCGGTACGCGTTTTCCCTGGCGAAGGAGGGCTCTGTAAAGTGCGCAGCCTATTTACGACAAAGAATTAGATTGTGGTCGGGAACACCGGCAGGAAGGGGTGCCTGTGGTGCTCTTACAGGCGCGACGATGCCGCGAGTCTCGACCTTGTCTGTAGAGAGGCGTCATTCATCCGTTCGGAGGCAGTGGGCAGCATGTGCGCATGCCCATATTGTTGGTCTTGAGGACTGGTGAGTCTTGAAGAAGCTCTTGGCTTTGTTTTTTTGCCAGGATGCAACCCAAAATGCTGGGCCGAGCTCAGGGGTGTTGCGCAGGGATCTCCCCACGCTGTCACGTGCACCCATTAAACAACCCTGACATTGCTTTACAGCAGTCTGCTTTACAGTCTGTTCAAATAAATAACTAGAAATTGCATTTATCTTGTCGATGAGGATTTGTCTCATCGCTGTTTAACCCAATACTTCGGTCTCAGATGTGTACAGTACTTGGTAGGTAGCCCATCGCCAGAATCAGCCGTTGTGCTCACAGCTCCCGAGTCCCTGCTCACAGCAAGCAACCCCGCTCAATTGCCCATGGATGCCATAACTCCCCGTCAGTCTAGGTCTCGATATCCATCCCCATTCGTCTCCTTGTCGTTCTGTTGCAATTCCCTTGACCTTCAAAATGCAAATAAGACTTTCCATCGTGTTATTCATCCGTTCACTTGTACATGGGATACTTGGATCCCTCGGGAGGCTGGGGCAGCTTCTTGTGCTCCTCCATGTACCTGTTTTCGATCTCGCATTAGCAACACAACCAGCTCGTATGTCCGCGCGCTGCCTTACTTTCTTATCGCAATCAGAGCCGCCTCGAGGCTGAGCGGATCCTCCTTCGGCCGCGGGTTTTTCGAGAGCTCGGTCGCAATCCGGGTCCAGTCACGCAGGATGGCCACCGAGTTCTTGTCCACCTTGCCGTCCGTCTGGCTCACACCGGGAAGGTTGATCTGGCTGACAAAGTGGATAAGGGGCGGTTCCTTGGGGTAGTTGGGGCCGCACTCCATCTTGAGCTCGTAGATGCGGTTCTCGTGTTGGCCCTTGTTCGAGAGAGTCAGTCATGGCGAAGGGTATGAAACCGAGGAAAACGTACATGCGGGGGACCCCAGATGGTTCCTCGCCAATGGGTCATGTAGATATCCTCCGGGTCCTCGAGGCCGTATGAGCAGGCACCTGTAGTAGCAGGGTCAGTCAGTTAACGTTGTCGCGCGGTCGCCGCCGCCATCATCCGTCGGCATCGCGGCGGGGTGCAGGGATGCAGCCCAACCATACCTGCGCCCATGCCCTTCTCGCCCTTCTCCAGCTCGGCGAGGAGCTTGAAATTCCGGGGAACCTGAGCAACCGCCATGTTTGTCTGCGTCGATTGTCTGGAATATGGTTGTCGGGTGTCGCGGAAACAGCCTTGCGACAAAATGATGCAAGGTCAAGGTTGTCAGGCTCAGCCCAGCTTTCAGAGCTCAAACAGCAAGCGGCGGTCCGCAGCGGCAGCGTCATTGCAGGCAGCCAAGCGGTGGGGAGTCTAGGTGAGACGATGGTGGGGGGGAGGAGGGGGTTCAAATCAGGCGGTGAGGGGTTCTGCCGGGTTTGGTCATGGTTGGTTCTTCCATCCCCAACAACTGTTGTGCTCCGGTGCTCCCTTCTGTGGAGGAGTGCGCTGAAGAGAACACAGGCAACCCAACAACACGAATCCACATCGCCTCTGGGCAACCTAATGACCTGACTCCCTGTGACTTTTGAGCCAAACAACCACCCGACGCATGCTGCAAGTGGGCAGAGTAAGGCCTTTAACTTCGAAATGCAAATATGACAGCTCAACTTCTGGCTTCGGAGCTGGCCAACCTCATCCAGGAGAGCAAAAGGAAGCACAACGACCTGCGCCAGGTGAGATGCCACCACAGCCCTGCACTGTACAAATATCGAAATAATCCCCCAAAAGGGCCAAAATGGATTTCAACAGTTTTCAACAAACTGACATTTTTTAACATAGGCAGCTGAGAAGTCCTTGGAAGAACTAAAGAGTCTGAGGAACCCTGCTGAAGCCCAGATTGCTGGTGGTGAGTTTGACTCTAACCTCTTGGTTGTGGCCCATCATCATTATCATCTGGCCTCAACTGCCTGGCCCTTACCCCTGTTCAACTCACCCGGGCTCACACTCTGCCAGAACTCGCTCAACATGCCAACTTTGTCAACCCCTTCATTATCGCTTGCGGGACCAAGAATTCCAAGTTCACAGGAATCGCAATCGTCTGTTTGCAGCGTCTTATCGTGTCGCGGGCTCTTCCGAGATCTCGACTGAGCCAGGTTCTCGAGTCATTGCAGCAAGCCACCTCAGCTGGACTGGATGTCCAGCTCAAGATCCTCCAGGCCCTTCCATCGTTGCTCTCCAACTATGCAACCGATGTCAAGGGCGAGCTTCTTGTCACTGCTCTGAATATCTGCTTCATCTTGCAGTCGAGTAAAAATGCCATTGTCAACAATACCTCCGCGGCGACCCTGCAACAGCTTGTCGTGTCGGTCTTTGACAAGGTGGTGACTGAAGACAGTAAGTAACTTCAATACTAAGATTCTCTTTCCAGCTCATTCTAACTCACTGACCAGAGTCTGGTACATCTTCGCCTACCATTGGAGAGGCCCCAACCCAAGATGGCACTGTTTCGCTACGGGCTGCGGCCATGGATGCTTACAGGGTAATGATGCTCTCTCATTGTGTGTCAGTAGCATATTTACTGACCATTTAGGTCTTCAATGACATTTGTTTGTTGACGGAAAACCAACGACCGGAATACCTTCGTTTTTCTGGACTCCCGCAGACATTTGGTCTTGAACTGATAGAATCGGTCTTGACAAACCACGCTGCCATCTTTTCAACGCATCCCGAGCAGGCTAACGTTCTGCGCACGAGAGTAATGCCCTTTATCATCAGTGCCCTGCGTGGGAAGCCCAACTTTGCGACCAGTGTTCGCCTTGTCCGAATATTGTACACCCTGCTCCGACGACACCTCTCGCTTCTACCATCAGAGAGCGGGGAGGCACTCGACATTCTCACCCAGTTGTTGGATCAAGACACCGCACTGTGGAAGAGATCGCTCTGCATGGAGGTATTCAGGGGCATCTTCGCCGACCACGGCCTTCTACGACGTATTTTCATGCTTTACGATGCCAAAGAGGGACAGAAAAACGTCCTCAAGAACTTGACAGCAACCTTCGTCCGCGTCAGCACAGAGAAACCTTCTGTGATTGGCTTGGGGCACCAATCAACCATTCCTGTCGCGAATCCCTACGGAAATGCCGGGACGTCAAACGACCAGGTAATGCTGGAGGCTAGCGGCGTCACCGGGATTATCTCTGGCTCAGTTGGGTCTGATGGTCACAATACGGGTATCAGCACGCAATGGAGCACTATGCGCGTTCCCTGCATCGACCAGTTGGACAAGACAGACCCTCCTAGCATTCCCGAGTCATATGTTTACAGCCTCACGCTTGCTTGCATAACATCACTGTCTGAAGGCTTGGCCAAGTTTATCCTTCCGCTTACAGTCCCGAGTGACGGACGGAGAAAAAGAAGTTCGAAGCAGGACAGCGGTCGCGACTCGCCAGCGCCATCGGCCGATGATCGCACCGATCCCCTGATTGAAAAGAACCCATTAGAGCGGACCGCCTCGTTCAAGAGGAACCCGGTCCCGGTCAATCCTTTGTTGCTGGAAAACCACCCTCTTCATGCCGAGGTCAAGGTTTGCGCGGCCTTCATTGACGAGTGCTGGCCGGCCATTCTCGCCACCTGTTCTACCTTCCTGTATGCTGCCATGGACTCTGAATACTATCATGGCTTGGTTCGGGCGTTTCAAAAGTTTGCACATGTAGCCGGTTTGCTGCAGCTCACTACTCCACGAGATGCGTTTCTAACAACACTGGGCAAAGCAGCTGTGCCGCCCAACGTATTCAGTGCGTGTCTCAATGCCGGAGCCCGACAGCAAGCTACGACACCGGGCACATCAGAGCCGGCGAATAGCATTCTGAGCAATGCTCGGGGGCTCCTGAGCGTGGACAGCCTTGTCAGCCCATCGGCGCAGACGGCAGAAAAGCAGCGCCAGCACTCGGCGGATTTCACCCCGATGACACTCAACACCCGAAATCTCCTTTGTCTCCGGGCTCTCCTCAATCTGGGCATAGCTCTTGGTCCAACCTTGTCCTCTACGTGGAGTATTATTCTTGAGACGCTGCAACAAGCTGACTTTGTCTTGTTCTCGTCCGGTAAGACTGCGGGGAGAACGGCGATAGCGGCCAAGGTCCCAGATCAGCGAGCCGAGCAGGAGGCCACAGTACTCTTGTCCAACTTCAGCACCGAGATTCGCGCAGTTGAGACCGCTGCTTCTCGACTTTTCGAGAGCACCGTTGACTTCCCGAACCCTGCGTTTGTTGAAGTTGTCGAGGCAGTTTGTAATCTCCTGGAGAAACATGGCGACAAAGCATCTGAAGCCGAGAGTCGCCCACAGTCCCCGCCATCGTCAGCCGGACTAAGACCGACAATGTCACATAAACGAGTCTTGAGTATTTCGACTTCATCCCTTGCTGGACCCAACCAGGAGGACCAGTTCGCTTTGGCCAAGCTTGGAGATCTCGCTACTATCAACATGGAACGCCTCCTGTCATACCCGCCCGATATCTCAGGATGGACACCAATGATCTCCGAGTTGATCAACACTCTGAGTTCTGCCCCAAACACTGCACCTGTGAGAGCGCGTGCAGCTGAGACACTCGTTCGCATCCTTCTGGAGGCTGCGACTGCTATTGCGTCGCAACCTCAGGATGCACGTGGGCCAATCCAAAAGCGCATTCTTGAAGCCTTCCGGGATTCACTGCTGCCTCTCCAGTTGCTCGATCGCGATGTGTCTGTAATGACCCACGCAACTGATGTTGATATCCACAAGATCATCCTCGAAGGCCTCAAGAGCTTATTGGAGAACTGTGGGGAAACTCTAACGTTTGGTTGGGAGATCACATTTGAGATCATCGACAGCATATTCTTTATCAGAGACAGAAGCCCGGAAGCGATGAAAGAAGCACTATCCTCTCAGGCCGGCCTGGTGACGCGCTCTGTCAAGCTAATCCGGCCTTCCTTTTCTTCCCTCCAGCTAATATGTTCTGACTTCCTTGCTTCCTTGCCGAATGCCTGCTTTCTCAACCTCGTCGATACACTGTATAAGTTCTGTACCCAATTTGATGATCTCAATGTTGCATTAACGGTAAGCTGCCCTGATTTCACTGCTAACGTGTTGCTAATTATGGTTAGACTGTCACATTTTTCTGGGCGATATCCGACTTTCTCTCTGGGAAGAGCCGATCCATATCCATCACTGAAGACATGATGGACGAGTCGGGAGACCAGGCGCTCGTGAAGCTAGCGGCGGAGCCTTCCCACCGTGGATCGGGGGCAGCCTTGTGGATGCTTTTGCTCTTGAGACTCACCTCGGTTGCTACCGACCAAAGACTGGAGCTGAGGAATAGTGAGTGGTCGTCCTCTTGCTTCGCTCGCGGGTAGTGCTGACCCTCTTAGGTGCTATCCAAACGCTTATGCGTATAATCTCGGCATATGGCGACAGCCTAAACCCCGTCGCGTGGTCGGTCTGCATCAAATCGGTCATTTTCAGGTTGCTGTCCTCGATTGAGAAGGAATTGCAGGCTGTCAAGGAGTCGTCGTCAAAGGATAAGACTCACGGCGACTGGAATGAGACTGCCATTGTTGTCGTCCAAGGCGTTTCGGAACTCTTTGTGTCCTATCTCCCCGTGTTGGCAACACATCAAGGATTCGCTAAGATGTGGCAGGATCTTCTGAATCACTTCGCGGTGATGTTGGATGTTCAGGCTCTCGACATCAATGCCGCCGTGTATAGCGCCGTCCGCGATATCCTCCGCAGCTGCGGTGAGCGCGACACCCCGACCTTTAACAAGGCGAGTATCGACCTTGCCTGGGACTTGTGGTCTCGCGGAATCCCAGTACCGCACGACGGAAAGGACGACAAGTCCGCGGACAACCAGAAGTGTCTCCTGGTCTGGGTCGAGACATTGTTGGAACTCTACTCGCTGATTCAGAACGACTTCGGCGTGGAGCGGATCCGTCGTATGCTCATACTGCTGCGCGATGCCATGCAGCATGCGACACCGGGAGCATATGCCAGTGACGTTGAGTACGTCACGCCGCTGCAGGGGCGAATTCTTGAGGTGTTCCGTATGGTAAAGACCGATATACCTGGTGTACCCTCCGCCATGATTACCCAAGTGGCCGAGTTTGTCTCTCTCGCTTTCGCCCGGGAAAACTCGGCCCAGGCGGCAGCGGAGAAGCGCACATACGTCGCCATGTCGAAAGAGAGCATGTCTATCCTCGAAACTCTGATCGTCAAGAATGCATCTGACGCGGATATATACGAGACGGGGGCGTTTGCCACAGCGCTGTCAGTACTTGCGCGCCCGATTATCCTCAAGTACCAGTTCAAAATCGTCACCAAGTCCATCCAGCCATGGAGACAAGCGACCATATCGGCCTTGGCAGTTTTGGAAGCTACCCTTGGCCACATCTGCGCCATCGACTTACCGCGTGCGACTGTGCAGACTGTTTGGCAGATCATTGTATCCATTGCCAACGGCATCATCAGCGCCGACTGCGACGCTGCCCCAGCGGGCACCAAGCTCATGGAGGATCAAGACTTTGACGTCGCTTCCTTCCACAAACTGCGAGAGCTCATCATTCCGTCGCTCGGCGCGGAGGTCATTCCCGATAAGACCAGGAAAGCCTACGCCGATGGTCTGTTTCGTACATCGATCATTCACGCACCGGCGCCGGCCGAAGCCTCTGCCATCTACGGCGGGGGCGGTGGTGACGTCGCCGGTCTCGGCTCGCTCTACAAAAAGCGCAACGGGCGAACAGTCGACCCGGCGCCGACTAAGCGGAGTACGATGAGCGAGGTGTGTCTCGACGAGCTGTTTTCTCTAGTTGCCGCCCACGACGAGACGGTCTCCACCCCGAGCATCAAGGTCCAGCCGCCGACTCCTGGCTTTCCTCCTCCCTCAGCCACATCTTTTTCTCCAGCACAACAGCAGCAACAGAAAAGCGGCGAGGGCGGTGAATCCGCTGCTGCAAAGCCAACTGTGTCCACGTCCACGACGGCAGCAGAAACTACTCACGGCCTACACGTCCGCCTCGCCCGCACCGCGGCGTCGTATCTGATCCTCCGGTGCGCGCTTTCGCTGCGCGCATATGTGGCCGACCAGCCTCTGAGGGGCAGGATGCCGCAACCGTTGTCCCAGAGGAGGGAATTGACGCGGATATTGAGGTGTCTGGTCGAGCTCAGGTCGGAGCCGGAGGCGATTCCGGATACGCCCAACGTGGACAGCGAGTCGATGAAGCATTTGCTGAGGTTGTATCCGCTGCTGGTGGATAGTGTCCAGGT
Organism: Apodospora peruviana; assembly: GCA_033439685.1. NCBI lineage: Eukaryota > Fungi > Ascomycota > Sordariomycetes > Sordariales > Lasiosphaeriaceae > Apodospora > Apodospora peruviana. The sequence goes on along the minus strand of JAUEDM010000005.1, from coordinate 903,473 downwards.
TGCGGGCACGGCGGGGGATGACAAGGTGCTGAGTTTGGTGAGGGAGGCTTTGGATGTTATTGGTGGGGAGCTGGGGATTTGATGATATTCTTTTCACCTGACTGAGGTGGGAGTGGTGTTTTGTATGTACAGTATTGGGTATAGAACCGACGGGAGTTAGGCATAGGTAGCGTACCCAGGTTGCAATTCAGGGGCATTCTGTTCTGTCGCTGTAACATGAAGGCATTGGAACTGATTGAGTGAAGTTCCTGAGAGGTGAACATGGTGGGCTGGCCAAGCACGCACGGACGGCACATGAAATGATGACTGACTGCGTTGTGTGGTAGTGGAATGAGTTTCACAAATCTTGAATGGTATTGTACATTGGTTTTGATCAAGTGAGTGGAATCCGACCGCCGACCATGCACCTTTATGCTCCCTCCCTTTTCGCTGTCTGCCACCCAACGACGCCTGTGGATGTCGTGACGGTGCGGTGTGCTGACTGCGTGAGAACACAAAAAGTCCATGCATGCCATTACTCTCCATAAAAAACAGAGTAAACAAATGAATGGAGAGAGTCTCCTCCTTTTGATGTAGTGGTGGTGTGGTTGTTGGTGTGGTATTGGTACAAATATTTCCGTCTACCCATCCATCCATCCATTCATTCATCCTAATCTTCGTTCGCTTTTCCGTATCTCCCGTCACCGATGTTGGCAATACAATACAATGATACCTCCTACCAGACAAAAAACCTGAACTCTACTCGCTGGAGCTGCTGAAAACACCTTTCACTTCAATTTATCCCCTCATTAAAGGAAAGCTCACCTCTTGTGTTCCGTAGCCTTATCAAACTCGGCAATCACACTCTCCTGGGCAATCTGATAATCCGACTTTTTGACACGATCTCCATCCCGCGCCTCATTGGTCTCTGCAGACTGCTCACGATCAAGCATCCGCTTAGCCATAGTCTTGGCCTGCGCCTCGCCAACCTGCCCGTACACACCCATGGCAGTGGCAATCATGCCCCCAATATCGCCCACATTGCCAGGCACGACGACAGCAGTCCCCTCTTTCGCGAGGCGTCCAAACGCATCGACGTACTTCTCAGCCACCGAGAGAGAAACAGCGCCCTGCGCAGCATCTTTTCCTTCAGCAATCGCTTTCGCAACAGCATTGATGCCCGCAGCGGTAGCCGTCGCCTTGAGCAGAATGGCTTCCGCTTCACCGCTCGCCATATTGATCTGCTCAGCGCGCATAGCCTCGGACGCGAGGATCACGGACTGTTTTTTTCCTTCGGCAATATTGATGGCGCTTTGTCTCTGGCCTTCGGAGTCCAGAATCTCTGCCCGTTTCGACCGTTCTGCCGTCACCTGGCGGTGCATCGCGTCGACCACCGGCTTCGGGGCGTGGATATCGCGGATTTCGTAGCGCAAACAAGTCACGCCCCAGGCTTGGGCGGCCTCGTTGATTGCCGCGGTAATGTTGATGTTGAGCGCTGCGCGCTCTTTCAGGACGTGGTCGAGTGTCAATTGGCCGATTTCCGAGCGCATCGTTGTTTGTGCTAACTGAGAGATGGCGTACTCTGCGTCTTCTACTCCGTAACTATTTTACCGTCAGTCAGTTAGTGTTGATGGGAGATAGGTTGGGGGGTTGTGGGAAGGGGGAGATTTATACCTGGCCTTGTAGGCGTCAAAGACGCGAGTGTACAAGATACCATCGAGTTCGAGGGTGACATTGTCGGCCGTGATGGCGCTTTGGGAGGGAATCTCGAGCGCCACTTCTTTCAGCGACTTGACGTAGGCGATGCGGTCGAGAAATGGTACCAAGATGGCTAAGCCCGGCTGCAGGATGCGGTTGAACTTGCCCATGCGCTCGACGATCCAGGCCGTTTGTTGAGGGACGAAGCGGATGATGGTGTTGGCTGGGAGCGATGGGCGCTGGAAGTAGGTTGGCATTGGGCCGCCGCCGCTGGTCATATTACCCCAGGGCGGGGCTGCATGGCTGGGGGAGCTGTGAAAGGGTCTGCGTGGTATTAGTGTTGATGCTATGGATGTAGATGTGTGTGTTTCGGTCGCCGTCGGCTTCTTCGTAATAGTCACCAAGGTGGAGGATACTGCTGGGATGAGAGCTGTACGGGTAGCTGATGATGTCAACAAGCGAGCTTGTTGGCCGGCGTGCCGTATCGTGGGCGCGAGAGCCCTATGTGCGGTTGCGAGCGCCATCTTTACTTCGTGTGTTGAACAGTCCACCTCACATTGACCGTGTTCGATTGTCCGCGATGATGATGCTTGGTGGTGACGGAGCTTGGGAAGTTCGGTGGAGCTCGAATGGATGTCGTCGTTCGATTGGCAACCTGGAAACTTTTCGGCAGGCATGGAAGCTCAACCAGCACTAAACTTGGCTTGGCAATTAGCGGGTCTTTATCCCACTTGCCCACGTGACACCCCTCAGCACACCCCTCGACAAAACTCCACTCGAGTCTCCATTTTCACTTTCGTCCGATCTAGATTATCGTGACATAAACTCAACAGGAACAACAACCATAAGCCCGGTTAGCTCAGTTGGTCCTCATAATAATAGAAAAACTTGCTTTTATCACTGAAAGAGTTACAAGAGACTCGAAGATCAACAGTTCAATCCTGATACAGGGTATAACGTCGCTGAAAAGCACTGGCTCTTGCCATCGTACCAGATTGTTTGGCCGTCGCTCTTGAACTGTTGGAGCTTGCGTCCGGAGGGTCTCCTCAGGGCTACAACGATTCTGAGAAGGGGTCCCTCCTAACGCAAGCACCAACGATTCAAGAGCGGCAACCAGACCATTTGGTATGTCGGCAAGAGCCAGTGCTTTTTAGCAACGTTGACGACTTCAATGAGCGCATCACCAATTACATCGATGGGTGCGGCGACACTCCCAACTTCATTCTTCCTTTTCTCCCCTGCATTTCTGGAGTGTCCTTCTCTCAACTGCTTTACCATACCATCCCTTCTCCTCTGGGCACATACATACCTTGGTACCTCCCTTGGATATATCCAACACGGATCCCCCAAAGTTTCTGATCAAGGATTAACGTACTTGGGCTTAACTTCACCTCCACCAGTCAACCTCTCCGGCTCCTTAATCTCCTTGATATCGAACTCATTTAGAACCCGCAGATTCACCGGACACAAGGCTCTGGACATGTCCACCCACGCCTTAAACCCATCGCTCAGCGCAGCGTACTGCTCGTCACTCAAACTCGCAGAAGGACCATTGGTCATGTGCACCCCACACGTCTTGCAGAACGTTTTCGCTACAATCCTGCGGCCGAACTCGTACCTTACCAAATTCTTTTCTCCTTGAATGGCGACTGCTTCTGCTGGTGGTTGGATCCAGACGTAGGCGTTCTGTCTCAGGTCAACTCGGCTCTGATGAACAATGGAGAGGAAGGAGACTTACACGCTCGCAGACACTGCAGTTGCAGACCAGGACCTTGTCAGGATAGTCCTTGTCGAGGGGGGCGCTCTTGAGAGCGAGAGTTACGGCTCCGCAGTGGCAGCTTCCGTGGTACGTTTTTGCGTTCTCTGCTTTCGAAATCGGTTCCTTGCCGGTGTACTTGGGTGACTGGTACGGTTGTTCAACTGCTTTGCCGTTGTATCTGCTTTGAGGTCAGTCACTACATCGGTTGAGGAGTTGAGATTGCGTACGGGATGCGCTCCAGTTCCCAGGTGTTTACGCCTTGAATCGCATGAACCTTATCCTCCGTTAAGTCAACGCAATATGGACTTGATGGTTTGGAGAGACTTACATTCAGACCAATACTCTTCTCGACGGCAGCACTTGGGCGGACGGCCATTACCGGTGTGCCGCAACTTGGACAGAACTTTGTTGAGCCAGATCTGTCAGTAACATCAACGTTGGCTGCCAGTGGTTCACCAACTTTGTGATCCGTTTGCCCTTCCCCGAAGCTGTACGTCGATAGTTCATCCAGGCTACCTTTCACCACCTTGAGCGTGCCAAGGGCGGGGAAAAGTAGCAGGTAGCCCTTCTTGTAACAGATGCTGCAGTTGCACTCGAAGGCGGATTTGATCTCGGGGAATTGGGTTTCGTAGACAAAAGCTGCGCAGTGGCAGTTGCCGCGGTAGGTCTTTAACGGCAGCCGCTGTTGTCCTTGGTCGGCCATGATAGGGAGGTTACAGGATGCTTTGGTGATTCAAAAGAATTCAAGTGAAGAGAAAGGGGGGTATTGTGGTGATATAAGTACACATACTAGTCTAGGGTCCGACACAGGCGTGAGGGGTTACACAGTTCTCGGACTTTCGATGGTTGCACTGAATGTAACAAATGACCGAACATTCATACCTCAGGTACGAATTACACAACCAGCTCTTGGCAGACATGTTGACAGTGCCCTCTGTCAACCATAATCATAGAACTCCCTCCAACTTACACGCGGATAATACTTATTCATGCCTGGTTACAGATCGCATCTTCTAACCTTGTTGTTGAACTAACCAGGCGACTAGATTAATAATCGGTATTTCAGCTACTAAAATGTTGAGATACCTGGGAAACAGAGCAATTGCTCCCAACAAATTTCAGCCGCCTTAGCTAACGTCACATATCGACCCATTCATTGACTTTCCGATTGTGTAGGAGTGCCTAGAGCGGTGTACATCCGCGTGCCAAGACAAACTCCGCAATATCCTGAGCGGACTCCAGTCTTCTCATGCAGTGTACAGGCAGCCCCTGTCGTTCATCCGGCTATTGTGAGAGCACGATGACCGTATCTATTTAGGATTAGCCTGCCAATGAGATATCAACAACTAGATAAAATGCCCGATTAGCTCAGCTGGTTAGAGCGTCGTACTAATAGAGAGATTATCCCTTCTATCAAGTAACATGCGAAGGTCAACAGTTCAATCCTGTTATTGGGCATAATAAAATAGAGACTAGTCTTCTCCGCTGCTTTTTGTACTGGAGACGCTTTCTCTCTTCCCCGCTTTTTCCTTTCCTTCGTTTCTGTTAATAAATGCACTTCATTCCGCCTTCACACTGCCCGCTGCCTGCAATGATTGTCCAACACCTAGCACCATGGCCTGCAGGATAATAAGAGCCTGTATCACGCTGCCCACAAAAGCAAGGACCGCGCTGTACTCGGTCGGCAGCACGCAATATATCGATGGCGCGACGACCGCGAGAACGGACCCAGTCTCCAAGAACGCCCAGCTCCACACGCGAGACTGCCGACCGAGAGTGGCGTCGTAGTAGAGGGAGAACGCCACGGGAACCATGCAGACCACCTGCATGAGCGATGACTGAATCAGGAACCAAAAGATCGGCGTCCTCTTTCGTGCCGGGCTCGTGGGGCGAGACCTCCCAGCCCTTGGCGGTCAAGGCGGCCGCGGTTATCGTTAGGATTAACATGACGGCGAATGTTGTCGGATTGTACTATGTAACTGGGCATTAGCCCAAGAAACCTGGACAAGGAGAGAGATTGGGGTATCCGGTTATTTACCGTGTTTGCCGCCGACGCGAGCTGTTGTTGTTCGCTGGCTGCGCTTCCAGCAGTTGTCGAGACCTCTTCCATCTCTGTGCCGACGACGCCCATTGTGCTGCCCGCAGCAGACGGCCTGAAAGTCATGACAGAATTCCCGCTTGTTCGACCATTGCTGTCTACCGAGGTCGACATACCGATCACCGTTTGCTCTGTTGCTGCTCTATTCTAGCGGATGGCTGCCTTGAACCGATGGACAGTGGTCATCTCCCGAGGTAGATTACGCTTCTCAATCTCGATTAGAGCAAGTCTGCGGCGGTTCGCTAATGTTAGCTACTAATAATGGCCCATCATTCGCTCCCGTATGGTGGAAACTTGCAATGTGTCCTCCAGCTCGGAAGAGAACTGCGTCCGCTTCTCTGCGTCTTGCCCGAAGAGGCTGCTGTGGATTGGGTTGAGAAGACCATCGGTGAAGCGCAGTCGCTCAATGAGACCATTTATAGCAGCGGCGCCGCCAGGGGTAGTCGAGAAGTATATTGGCCTTGCGTTGATCGCCTCCTGCCAGGTGGCAGTGCCAGCACTCTCGGCACCGGACAACCACAATTCCCACTCCTCGCGTCGACTCCCGCGGGACTCCGCTAGGTGTCGAAGGATGGACCGGTTTAGGTTCACCCAGGTGGCGGCAGACCCGGGCAGGCTGGCCAGATATTGCCTCACCTCGGCGTCGCCAAACCGTGACTGTTGATAGCCCTCCCTAGTAGTCTCGAGGTTCTGAGCTGCGCTTCCGTGACGAGGAGAATGTGCGGATTGGCGCCTTGCACAGCACTGAACACACGGATGGCTTCTCTAGCCATGTCAATCAAGATATCGTCCAGTCTTTCCAGCAGGAGTATCGTAGTTTTCACCGAATCAATCTCGGTCCGGCTGTAACTTCTGTTGGTCGACATTGAATCATAGTCGAATGATGTCGACATGTCCATGACTAGGTAGAGTAACTTTGGGTGTGCGGGATATATCTGAGGACGACACAGAAGGCCTGAGACTGAGATGTGGAAGTTGAGAAAGACAGCCTTGGTTTTGCGGTTTTGCCAACTAGTAGCATAGCGGTGGACGATGAGACTTCTGTCCTGTCGGTGTTGATGCCTGAAGTTGAAGGAGGACCTGAAGAGTGTTGACGGTTTGCCAGTAAAAGGATGTCTTCTGAAGTTCTGGGCGGGATTTTGCACAGCCACACAGACTCGCTGCGTGTGTACCGCACAATTATTGAATAGAGCTAGATCGGTGTCGTTCATCTTTGATTATCTTCCGAGCATCTATCGATTCAGCTCCGGCTCGGGTCGTGAATTCAGTACACTTGAACTGGCCGAGAGTGTCAGGGATTTGGACCACAGTCGTCCAGGAAGGTATACTCAATCAACCATGGTAAGACTGGGCTCCTTGTTTATAGAACTTCCAAATAGACTTTAAGGATGACAGTTTATGTTCTGTTGCTGATACAGTGTGGTGGATTGGGCTCGATTTGTGTGTGTGCGTGTGCGGTACGGTCGCGCAGCTGTCGTCGTGGTTAATTGTAATAGATTGGCTATTTCAAGAGAAAGTTAGTAAAGTGGTTCAATATGTTGACAGTTGGGCAAATGGATGGATGGCTGGCTAGCTGGTGAATTGATTAAATGGTGAAGTTGATGATGTTGGTTGAACTGGGAAAGGCTCGGACGACGACGATTGGAATTGCCAAAATCCTTTTGTGGGCGGTAGGGCGGCCAGGGAGCCAGTATGGCAGGAAGGCAGTGTGCTCTTTCCAGTTGTCAGTTGTGAACATCTTCAACATGCCAAGCCGTGGAATCATGCGACTAAAGTGGACTTTAATCTTGGGAATTCTGAACCGCTGAGATTTCGTCAACGCTTAGGGATTCTTCAACGATGAGATGGAGACAGCCAAGGAAAGTTGGGTAAGTTAATAGGAATGTTATATAATATACCGTTATCTTAACCGAATGTATCTGATAATACTCGCGAGGTGCTCCATTTCCATTCGCTTCACTTATCATTGCTGTTCAATGTATTGTTTTAGTTAAGGGGAGTATTTCGTGAAATTCTTTTCCCGTGAGCAGATATCCTTCTTGATGCTCCAACTCGTGCCCTTGGTGCCCTGTCGTGAATGTGAACTAAAACTCGGCTTATGGCTTATACTACCAGCTCATACTGAAGGTCCCGCTTTCACACAAGATTTCCAGACCACCTTAACCGTTCATCAAGGTACCTAAAAGGATCATCAAATGGAATCAGTTCCCACTCGGCGGCAACCCCGAGTTCTCGCCCAGATCCTCCTTCATCTCCTGATCATTCACCACGAGGGGCTTGCAGTCCTGCAGCACAAACATCATGCGTGCCCACTCGGTCTTGCTCTTGTTGACCCACTGGTGCTGGGTGGCGCGCTGGATGGCCACGTCGCCGCGCTTGAGCGGGTGCACCTCGCCGCTGTCCAGAACCATGTCGACCTGGCCCTCGAGCACGATGCCATAGTCCAAGCTCTGGGTGCGGTGCATGCCGCACGCGTAGCCTGGCGCAAAGTCGACGCAGCGGAAGACGGTGCCGCGCGGGTGCACGAGCCCGAGCTTGCCTCCCCCGACGACGGCGAGGTGGTTGGTGACGTCGGCGTCGTCGTTGAGGTCCGGGGGAAACTGGGAGGTGGTGTAGGGCACGCTGAAGGCGAGCTGGTCGTCGTCGTACGCCTGCCACTCAAAGTCGTTGTGGCTGTGGACGATAGCTTTGCCCTCGGCGTTGTGGCCGGTGATGTAGCGGTGGAGTTGCGGGAGTGTGGATATGGGGCCTTTGGTATTGTTGGGAGCGGAGGAGGAAGAGGATGCGTCGCCCATTGTGATGATGGTTTTCCTCACAAGTCCTGCTGTCCCTGGAGAATGAGGGGGAGATTGAGTCCGGTATTAAATACCGGCCGACGGATAAATACAATGAACGGATATAAGGCAAGGCAGGCGTCACAGAACGGATATACGAGAAATGGAATGGTCTGACAAGATGGAAGATGAGACGACTTGTAAGCACACTTCACCGCTGATGTGAGCCCGGCGGTAGTGACCTCGATGAGTTTCAAGGTTTGGGATGGAAGAAAGAGGGCGGCATCTGAATCAGATCCGTCGCGGTCGAATCAAAGGAATGCCCCAAATGCAAGTCCGGGAAGTTTCTCCGCTTTTTCGTCCCGGGACCGAGTGCCGATCCAGACCCGACCGGACACCGACCCGCCAGTTAGCTTCAGAGGCTCACTCTGGGCATGAATGCTGTGGTTGCAGACCCTAGTTCAAAGTGAGATATCACGATGAGTTGCAGTTTTCTGTCGACCACCATTAATAAGTGTTCAACCCAGATCGAACTCGTTCTCGTTTTCCGCGTTCGGGGAGCTCTGCATCAGAATACGATACTAGTATTCCACAAGTCGTCCGTACCACAGACTCACCTCTCAAGTTGATGCCCACAGAGTTTTCGTTCATTCTGCAAGATAACCGAATGTGTACGACGGTGTACCACGCAATAAACCGGGCGATGGGACGTGGTGGGAGCGTGGCAACCATGGGCCCGTCCATGTCGTGGAGCTTGAGGGTCGGGAGCATCCCGCGAGCTAGGTTACCGGGTCTTATCAAACGGCTCGGCTGTGCTACTGTGGTTGTCTCTGCTGAAATTGAGTTGTACCATCCGTTTATCTCAGACCAGCGCCTGCATCGACCGGTATCAAATGATCTGATCCTGTCTCGGCAGGCTAGGGACTCGGTGTGTTGGGACCGTGGGACTTGGCAATGGGTCCGCCGCTGTCGGCCGAAGCTTGTTCCAACGTCAACACCAAAGTGAAGGACGCAAGAATAGGAATGTCGATAAGAAGCATTATGGAGAAAATTGGAGTCATTTTCCGGAAAGAAATTTGTTTGATGGATTTGTTTCAATTTCCCCCAAATTCACCTGCTTGAAACGAATTGAGTGACGTCACTGCAATAGAGCGGGGACAAGCTGGATTTGGAAGGTTGATGAGAGCTAGAGAGCCAAACGCAGCTTCCACTCTTGAAAAATCCATCAACTTCGACCTCCACAACAACTTGAAGCCTTTGGATCTTCCCCAACGAATCGAAACCCCTCCGACCCAACAAAATGAGCACAGACGAAAAGCCACGCCTTGCTCTAGAACGGGTGGAAAGAAGCAGGGACATCCCAAAACACCACGTCGCCGCTCCTGCTTCCAAAGGCATGGCGGCTTCTTTCTTCACATTCGTGACGCCTGGGACGCCTGCAAAGCCATACCCAAACAACAGCGCCGCAAGTTTTCGCAATCCGTGGCCCAGCTGGCACAGTCCAACCCGCGCCGAGGTCTGGGAACATTTATCATGGGGAGAGGATCAGGACCAGTGCATCCAATTGGCGACATCCCATCTCTCGGACGTCCCGGCATCGCCCACTCCACCAGAGAAAGCCCAGCGCCCTCAGTTCGGCGACATCACCAACTGGCCTGACTCCAACGGCGCAAAGGCAGCTCGATTGCTGTCCATTGAGAAGCCTGATTTCTCATTCAATCAGCCGGGTGATCCGAGGGCCAAGGTGACATGGCTGGGCCATGCCAGCATGCTCGTCCAGTTCCCTCCCCTTGACCAAGACAAGCCAGGAGTCCAACCGGTCCGATGTCTATTTGATCCCATGTTCTCCATGCGGTGCTCGCCGTCTCAGAATGCGGGACCTATCCGATCATATCCGCCGCCATGCCAGGTCGACGACCTCCCTCCGATTGACGCAGTCTTCATCAGCCACAACCATTTCGACCACCTGGACTACGACACTATCCAGGCGATATGGAAAAGTAATGTGGACACCGTCCGTTTCTTCGTGCCGCTGAGAAACGCGGAATGGTTCATGACGAGCTGTGGCATACCCGAGACCAACGTGACGGAGATGGACTGGTGGGACTGTGCCCATCTCGCCGCACCCTCGTCAACTGTTTCAGGCGCGGTTCCACGGATGATGAAGATATGGTGCACGCCAGCGCAACACAACAGCGGGAGGTCGGGACCGTCTGACGCGAATTGTACGCTCTGGTCGAGCTGGTATATCGAGTACCGAGATCCGCGACGAGACTCCTACCGCCTGTTCTTCGCCGGAGACACAGGCTACCAGTTCCACAGCTCGCCTGCCTGGCCGCCGTCTCCGAATCGTCCCTACGATGACCAGGCTGATGATGGAAAGTTTCCCGCCTGTCCTGCCTTTGCCGAGATCAGAGACAAGCTCGGTCAACCCGATCTGCTCCTCATGCCGATTTCGGTTGGCTCGACTTTTTCGTACCTGCGAAGCTTTGTTCCACTGCCTGACTGGATTAGCCCGTTTCCAAGGCACTCCATGGGCTTAACAGCTGCCAACCACATGCCTCCTTGGGATGCGGTGCGTGTGGTCAAGTTGATGACCGAGCAGAGTCGGGACGGCAGCAAAGAAGCGGTCAGACGCCCCCAAGAGAAGCAAACGTTGGCTATTGCCATGCACTGGGGCACGTTTGTAACCGACCCCTTGGAGGTCATGAAGACTCTGGGTCAGCTCGAGTGGGCGTGCAAACAACAGGGATTGCGCTTTGCTAGGTTGTTGCCATCGTCAGAACAGCCAAGAGATGGCGTCAACGAAAAGGGGCCGGATCTGGCAAAGGATGAAGAAGCACCTTGCTTTTTAGCATTGAATCACGGACAGAGTATTTACTGTTGATGAGTATGAGAGCGAAGGGCCGCTTTCCGAGCCGGTCATACTCAAGATACCCACGCGACTTACCATCTATTCCCAGCCTCGATATCAAAGCGAGCAACCTGCGTCTAAAATGATTAGGCCAATTGCTGGTGCTACTTTGGAATGGCTCCGATAGCTGGCGGGAAGTGTGCACAACGAGGAAAGGAAAGAATTTATACCTCGATAACACCAGACGGTTTACCGCTCGGACTTGTCCAATTCAGTCTCAACGGCCTCCTCGGCGATCTCTTGGAATCTTGTTCTTGAACTTCATCCAGCAGCATTCCATCTTAGTTTATTGATTTACTCGATGAGATCTGATTGGAGAAGATGCATAATGCTCCCCTAATGTGGTTAGGTCTAAGCCAATAGTTCGCCCCGCCTATCGGTTCTTGGTGTCCGAATAGGGGTGGTCTAGACCACTCCATGGGCTGTCCTGGTGCCAGCTGAAAGCTGAGCCAAGTCCGAACTTTGAGATAGCCAACATTAAAAGTGCTGCTCATCCCGGAACATCGACAAAGCACACTTCAGCTCGGCTTCGACTCACAACCCCTCAACAACCGTCCATTGCATTCCAATCATAAAAAGCTAAGATGCGCTCCACCGCCCTCCTCGCGGCGGTCCTCGGCGCGACGGTACCAGTAACCGCCTGGGATCCCTTTGGCCACCAAACAGTCGGCTACCTCGCATCCAAATACTTCACACCCAACGCGACCGCCCGGCTCACCTCGCTCATTGGCTTGTCGCCAACATTCGACATCGGCGACGCCGCCGCGTGGGCCGACACCGTCCGGGACCGCGAAGGTCTCCCATGGTCCAAAATGTGGCACTTTGTCAACCCGCGCGCCGACGATCCCACGACAAACACGTGCAAGCTGCAGTATCCTTCCGACTGCCCGCGGGGAAACTGTATTATCGACGCGATCCTGAACCAGACGCGGGTGGTGATGGACCAATCGGCTGGTATTGCGGCCAGACGCAACGCGACCATGTGGGTGCTGCACTTCTTTGGGGACCTGCACCAGCCTATGCACGCTTCGGGATACAAAGCCGGCGGGAATTTGGTCAGACCGGTCTGTTTTGGACCGATGGAGACTTGTAACAATGGGACGGTTCCTGGGGATAAGGTGTGGAATCTGCATAGTATTTGGGATTCGGCTATTCCAAGGAAGCTGAGAGGCTTAAAAGAGACTGAGAGTCCCGAGACTGACAAAAAGGCTGCTATGTTGTGGGCTGAGGAGATATATGAGAGGCAGCAGATTGAGGGAATCGAGGAGAAAGAGCAGTGCGGATCGATGGGTTGTGTGGTGGACTGGGCTGGGGAGAGTAATCGGCTTGTGTGTCAGCATGCGCTTTCGAAGGGGGAGGAGTGGGTTCTTGGTCACGATTTGAGTGGTGATTATTTCTTGGAGAATGCTAAAGTGGTGGAGAGTCAGGTGGGGAAGGCCGGGAGGAGATTGGGGGGTTGGATTAATGCGCTTGTTGATATTTTGGATCAGTTCCCACCGGAGGAGGAGCTGACAGAAGAGGAGAATTATGGTGGTGGTGATCTTTAGAAGTTGAGTAGCCGTGTAGTGTACAGATCGTAGATCAGTTGTAAAGTAATGATGAGCTCTTTCCAATGTTGATCTGGTTGTAATCTTGAATACTGGTAAATACTATCACTAATCAAATCAACAGAAAGGGGGAATGAAGCACATCATTGCCTGAGTCCTCCTGGGAGTATGGGGTTTAAAGTGACTTGATTTGCATATCCAACGCTACCAGTAAGTATTCTGGACAGGGTTCATAACAAAGACTAAATCAACCGGAGTATCCAACGCCGTTCATTGCTGTCGTGTGAAAATCATCGCGGCCCATGATCAAGTCAGCCAACCCCTATGTATATTCTCCCGCCAAGAAAGCCCGGTCCCATCGGTACCAGAGCTCTAGGTAGAGAAGTAAGTTAGCCGTCATATTCTGTAGGACACGGGAAGGTACTTGGGTGGGAAAAACATACCTTGTCAAACCCAGGAGCTCTTTCCCACCCATTTTACTACAGAGACAAGTAGTAAAATAGCGAGCCGCTTTATCCTTGAAGCAGCGGCGGGGGTAGGTTCCTAAGGTCCTCGACGCATTCATTGCAGAGACGACTTGCCCACATGGGACGGCGGCATGTAGCTTGATGGCCTGGGACATGTTGGTTGCTACAGTAGCGCCATTTGGTTCGATATCTCGCGATGACAGCGCCGCACCTATAACATTGCTTGATCCTTTCGATGTAGGTGCACATTTTGTTCGCTATCGTTTGGGTTGACACACCCCGTCTCGTTCGTGCCTTGGTCGGTTGGGCCGGCGAGGCTGTTTGAGGTTCAGGCTGTGGCTGGCTTCACATGTCCCAAGAATATTTGGTAGTGGTAAAGTTTCGGAGACGGTAGATGGTGGGTAAGCTCCTGGTGTCCTTGGTATGCTTGAGGAACAGGATGTTTTTGTGATGGGAAAGAGGATGAGATGATTTTGGGAAATCATTTTCGTGTTCTTCTTATAGACGTCCTTTCCTCGATCAACACAGCACCAAGCTCACTAGGTATGTAGGTGTGATTCACGGAGATATTCCAACTGCCTACCTATTTGACCCTGCCACTCAGACACGAAACTGCTGTGCTTTGTCACAGACAAAGAATATGTACTGCAGTTGGTGCGAAACCAACTGGGACCCAACCTTTTTAGAGGAGCAGGGCACAACACCGTAGCTTACATGCGTCACACCTGCTCCCCGCCCGTCCCTCACCTTGTAAGTCACCACCGTATGACCGCAAGATTCCTGCCACGCCCAGAACTTAAGCGACAATGTGTGCCACCTAGTTATGAGGTCCCTTCCCCTGATGTAGAGCAAGGCAGTATCAACAGCAACGAGTTTGGCTGAGATTGGTGTGAAGAGCACTTCCAGTGATTGACGCTGGTTGGGGAAGGAAAGGGGAAGGAAGGAAGAAGGATAACTTCAATTCTTTGGGGGGATTTAGTATACCAGTTTTCGAATACACACAGGCATTGACCACACTTCTCAGTGCTCATATGGTCAGCGTTATAGACGGTCTGTAAGGTAGGCGTCAGCCGACAGCGCTGAATATCGCTTCGCAAGATAGCAACCTCAGATTCGCAAAATGGGAACTGGATATGATAGATCCTGCTCGAAAAGATGAAAGTGTGAAGCTCCTCGACCGGGGTTATATTTCGGAACCCTCATGGTCTTTCATGAGCTTCATTGTATCGTGAGAGAGTGTTTTCTTCAGAATCGCCACTGCCTTTACTTTAGATAACGACTGCTGCTGGGTCAAGAAGAATCTGCGTTACTATCTCTACGCGTCTCATTACTCTCCTTCGCTCAGCCCTGCGCAAACCGGAGCTCGGCGGATACATCTCGATCGTTGCCTCGACATCCTTCGTGCAGCAAGCACCATGTGCAGGGTGGACGTGGCACCCCTAACAATGCGTTGGGGCAAGAGTCAACCAAGACCAGTGGCCAACTTCTCTAAAACTAGTCGTCACGGCTGTGTAATTGGGACAGCCTGAATGAATGGGCACAACAACGGGCCGTGACACACCTTTTCGACCCCGGCTGTCTTGGGACATCCATTAGGTACTCGGCAACGTTTTCGACGGATAGGACTCAGCCCTGATCGGTCTTATCGGATCAGTACATGTTCCATATGTTCCATAGGTATTATTCAAACCTATCTGCTCATCCAGCTATTCTGCAAAAGTGGCTGGCTGACCGTGCACAAAAATGAGCCAAGATTCCAGCCCAACCTGTGCCACAGCCCTGCAGCAAGGACCTCGGACGAAGTTTTCAATGTTATCGCGACCATGTTCTGGGTCAGAGTGGTTGAGGGTGTCGCCCTGATATTGCGGGTAAACATATAATAAGCTAGCGGTTGGTGTGCTGGCGCATAATAAGTTAAGTAGGTAAGTCGCTAATCCATCAGTGTCTTCGCTCCTGTCCGCCCTCTTTATGACCTGACACCTCAATAACATCGACCGAAACGGGAGAAAGAGGCCCATGAAGCTTCGGGTGCCGAGGATTGGAAAGATCTAGAACCCCTAGAACCTCCCCCGACTCTGTGACCGGGACCGAGCCCGTCGCCCATGACCATGTCCCGAGCCCATTCGCCTCAAATGCTAGCCGTTGGAGTTGCAAAGTCCCATTGGTGTTCCACTCGAGCAGAGCATAAGGTGGCCGCGACCCTTTACGCTGTCTAACGCAACGTGCAAGAGGTTCCATGGTCCATGATAATACGACGATGAGGGAACCTCCTATCAGAATAGTCGAGAGTCCGAAAATGCTGAAGGATACGGAATCTGAGACGAGTACTTTCTGTGTCTCGGGCATATGGTCAGTCAGTGTCAGTGGATGGTACGGTGCGGTCACACCAAGCCAAGTGGACATTAGGGGGGGGCATCCGTACCTGATTGCCACACAATTCTTTCTCTCTCGGGGTTTCGGCAAACCGAAAGGTCGAGTCTAGCCTCGGGTCTCGAGGACCCGTGACAGACTGGACAAACTGCCATTGCAGGTGTGCCATGACGCTGGAATGCCAGTGCTGCACTTCAACTTGCCACTGGTTAGATGGGAGGGGCGCTTGATGTCCCCCGGTGATACTCGTTCTAGCTTTCAGCGCCGCGTTGCCGAGAACAGCTATAGGGTGAAAAGCCTGCAGAGCCTTTGCGATGGTCGACTTCAACATCCATTCCATCCCAGGGCGTCTGGCTGGATTGTGCACGACGGCCTGGAATGCAATCCCGCCGTTGATCAGGTCATCGAAACTCACCAACGGGGTGCATCCATTACCGCCGCCGTCGGGTGCTGCTCCTGGGAAGCAGAGTTGATGCTGTTCGGCGCATGCTAGCGGGGAACCTGGCTCGTCTTGCATGTAGATACTGACGTTTCCGGTGAGGCTTGAGAGTTGGCTGAGCGGCCGCGAATACGATGTTGCCGCCTTGTACCAAGGGTCGAGGATAGGTTGGGAAAAGATGACACCCGAGGACGAGAGGAAAAATAGATAGACATCGGCGTCAACCCTCCTCAGCTCTGGTATCGGAGAGAAGCTCGACATCAGCGGATGGATGGACCCATTGTGGCCAAAAGCAAGGTCAAACCTGAACGTCGACACCGAGTTAATAGCTTCTCATTGATGTCCAGGCACGCCTCTTGGAACTGGGTGGATCTCAATTGCATACCGTACTGTGTAATCATTCTTTGTATCTCCGCCATTAGACCCCATCTCTTCGTATGTAACCGACACGTCCCTGGGGAATTGCACCGTATATTCATCCCTTTGTTCATCCACAGAAGGGATGGGGCTGCCGTAGTGGTAGCGTATGTACGTGTCGTTGGCGGACTGGTTGTAAACCGACGTGTAACCTGCGGTTGTTGCCAGGGGACTACAATGAAGAAGTCGACGGTACTGGAATCGCTCCTCGGGCTGGGTGTTACGACCAAAGTGTTCGTGGCTGTCGAGGAGCCCCGTGTCCAGGAATAGGTTTGAATGCGTTGTCTGGCAGACGCTTGGATGGAACGGGCAGCTGGCGTTGGAGTCGACGATTGCTGGGGTGAGTTGCGGCTTCACGAGTACACCGCAGTTGAGGCCGCGGCTCGAAGTAGTAGCGGACGACGCATAGCACTGTCGAGCGTATGTGTCGGCCGATATCACTTCTTGAACTTGGGTGGGCACGAAGATTTCCATTACTGTAGTCAAGTTGTCTGCTGCGAGACTGATGTCCGTGTAACCACATCGGGTTCCCGTAAGCAGCACTTCGGTGCCGGCTGTGGATGCGATCCTGGAGGAATAGCCGGTCGCGAGAGTCATGGCACAGAAACAACCAATGGCGAGGCCCAGCGTAGGCAACAGCCGAACCCAGACTCGACCGGCGCGGCGCTTCCAAGACCATATTAAGATCGTAATGGTATAGATACCGTTGTCAGGATTGGCGGCGGTACGAAGAACAGCTTGGCGTTGATAATGCAGTCCGTCGCGCGGAACAGGACTCGAGTAGGCGAGGTGTAGGCCAAAGCACAAGATCCTCCAGATGCGCAGGCAAACCAGAGCGACGAAAAGAGAGAGGAAAGACAGAATGAGATTGCCATTTTCTCGAGAGAGGGTAAGTGTTGCGCCAAAGATTTGCCCACGAGACCAATTCGTCCAGCAGCCGACGTGCACATCGTAGTCACCGGCCATCGTTAGTTTCTCGATTAGAAACGGGTGCTTTGGACTCTCCAGTCAAGGAAATATGAATAGGGTAAAGTGAGGAAACGATATAAGACGGCTGCGGCAGATGAATACCTTTCGATATGCACCAAGTGGCTCCAAATGCCCTCGAAGTCCGGTGAGTATCAACCACTGACCGGGATAAACCCTGGCCGCTCAACGCGCCAATCTCGGAGGCGAGTAATTCGCCTAATTAATAAATTGATTCCATTCATGTTGCTCTCCCGGGACCGGGTAAACACTCCGGTAAGGCAGACTCCCTTCCCCCTTTTCAAACCACATTTCGCATAGAAAGTTAGGTAAGGTAGTAATGCTTTGCCTGTGATAGAGGGTTTAGCAGAATAATAAAGCTCCTAGATACCGCTACAGTCACCGCTACAGTCACCGCTACAGTCACCGCTACAGTCACCGCTACAGTCAGCACACCCCATCGCACACCGTGACACCCACCGCACGGGTTAAAGCGGTAACGGCACCGGCCCACTCACGAATAAGGAAATGCCAGAGAGTAAGATTCGGGCAGCATAGGTAGGTACCTTATATATCTGGTGCTCTGGTGACTGCCACGCAGTGATATACCTCTGTACTGCCATAGGATGGAAGCACACTTGGTCTGTTGAAGGGATTGGGCCGATAAATGTCGTTTGAATGAGGCGTGCCCTACAAAACGGAGACGAGTAATTATTGCTTAACGGTAAATACAACACCATTGCGGCGTAGGCCTATCAGGGAGGGCGAACTCGCCGGGGTGTTATTGGCTCAGCGGCAACACAGCCCATTTCCGCGCCGCTTGTTAACCAACAACGTCCAAACATGAAACTCTACCTGGTAACTGAGGTACCTTACCTGGGAACTACACCGGACGGTCCTTGCCCTACGGGGGTTACTTAAAGCAAGACGTGTCCCCGCATTTCTCTCCTTCGTTCCTTTGTCGTCACAGGGCGCTGGTGTAGACAGACACCCACGATGCTCAGACACGGCAGCAGCAGCGGCAGCGGCAGAAGAAGAACCACCACCACAATCACAACACATATCCCCCCACCGCCCGAAGAAGACCACGGACGGAGCGGATACATTGCAGCCCTCGCCATCGGGCTCGCCGCATCGACGGCATGTTTCGGGGTCGCCATCCCGTTCGCACTGCGTCCAGACGGCGACCAGATTCTGCTGTACCCGCTGGTCGGCCTCTCGACCGTATGGACAGAAGTGATCGCCTTCGTCATCAACACAATACTCACACAATGCTTCGAGGGTCTGGCGTTTATTCATTCGCTGTCGCTGCGCTGGGCGCTTGTCACGGAGGAACGGCTGCGGTGGAACACGAACCTGCGCCTGTTCACGAGCAGCAGGTCCCGACCGTGGGGACCAAACGGGCGCGCCGCTAATGTGTTGTCGGCGCTGTGCATGGTGGTTGGGTACACCACCACCTCGCAGCTCTTTGTCGGGGGGGCGAACTGGGACCTGTACTCGCCCGAGGAATTTATGTCGTCGATCGTAGGAGAACAGAACGAGGACACCAAGACTCCGGAAGAACCGCAGTATCTTAACTGTCTCGCGTTGATTGTGCTGGGAGCGGTGATATTGCTCCAGACGGGATTGGCGGTGTGGTGCTTGCTCTCGGATTCGGCGTCGATCAAGTACTGGACTTCGAATGCGCTCAACACGACTTTGGTGGCGCTGCAGAGGGGCGAGGCGCGGCATCGTGATGGTCGGTTTATGATGTCTGTTGCTACCGTTAGTTCTGGTAATGATGGTGGTGATAGCAAGCATGAAGCAGTTGCCATCCCGCACGAAGTCATCAACGATACCATATCACCGACTCACCCCTCCCGAACCCAGCCCAGCATGAGCAAATCCCGGCCGGCCACGCGGTGGATCGTCCACCTGCTATGGTTCCTATTCGTCCTCGCGACCGTGTGGTTCCTGATCATCGTCTTCGTTACGCGACAACTTGCCTTCTCCAGCCGGCAACCCTGGGATTTTGCGCTGTCATGGTCGGGCGGCTACTGGAACAAGGTACAGTTCGACATCGATACCGGCTACATGAAAGGGCCCCTAAACGAACCCACACCCGCTCTCTCGATGACGAGTCAGGTCGCGCTGGGCCTGCTGTTTGTCATGGCCATCCAAGGCCTGCAGACGCTCGGTATCCACGCCGCCGAGCTGGTCGTCATCACTGCGCGCGACGAGGATACCTGGCGCCGATTAGCCAGACTTGATAAGAGCCACACTCGAAACGTGATCAAACCGAACCCTTTTGTCTCTGCACTCAGCAGCTGGAAGAACGTGTTACTGATCATCTTCAAGTCGCTGCTGCATTGGCTGCTCGGACAGACCGTCATTGCCGGGTTCGTGTACTGCAGTACAGCCTGCGACGCGGTCATGACCCGCCGGTGGCGTGTGTACTCGTTCGAAATGCTGTACGGCCGCGTTTTCGTCTACACTTGTTGTGCGGGTTTGCTCGCTGCTTTTGTGAGCTTTCTTGCTTTCAAGAAACCGAGAGGCGCACAGCCGGCGACTTGGGGTCATATTCAGACCATTGCCGATCTTGTTGATGATTGGGACACGGATGAAAAGGGGCGCTTTTGGTGGGGCGATAAAGGGGAGGTCTTTACAGAGGTGGGAGGAAGCGGAGTGAGACATGCCGGCTTGAGCTGTCGTCGGGAAGAACTTCAGGATGTGAGGATGGATGCGTTATATGCGTGAGCTGAGTCACAATGAGAACTTCAAGGCTATTGGTAGAGTATTTAGTAGTACCCTGTGACCAACTAGTATTATAACGGAACTTTCTACGAAACACAAATTCCTGATTAAATACTGTTTGAGATCAAGTTGAGTGAGACCTGTGGGAAATGAATGTTACTAGTAAGGTTGAAGTCGGATACGCGAAGGTCCGAGCCTCCACGGTGGTTTATGGTCTACCTCAAGACTTTTGCTTTCACATCAGAAAACGTCGAGGCAACTTGGCGCAGTGGTTGATCGTCTCACCTCCTGAGCCATTAATTAACCTTCTACCGGATAGGACCCTACCCCGGTAGACAGACCAAAGGCCAGCATCATTGGTTCGATCCCACTCTGGTGCACTTTTTTCTTTTTTAACATCTCTTTCTTTCTTTTTTCGTTTCATGCTCCTCTCCCCATTCATTCCACCATCCATGCTCGCTTCGTCGTGTCTCAACTCAAGGCATTTGTTTTAATGTTAATATGGAGGAACTAACCTGTTTCGAGTCGAAGGGACCTACTTAGTTAGAATGGAGAAAGCCCTGGGTAGCCTGATAATCTGATTTCATGTGGTAGTTAGTATCTATCATACGCACCATATTTCAACCCAATGATCTTGTATACTTTGCTCCAAACTCCAAACCCCAACAGCACAATGGCCAAAAGCAAAGCTCAAATACTACTAGATCCCAGCTCGGCATTGCCCTCCCCTACGTCCGCCGCCTCACGTCGGTATACTTCTTACTCTTCGGAACCGCCCTCCCAGACATCTTGTAATACCCCCGTCTCATCTTACCCATCCTCACATTATTCGTCTCCATATCAAAACATGCCGTCCGTTTCGCGTTCTTGCACACCTCCTACAGCGTCTTGCTCTCCATATCGCAATAGTACCCTTCCTCGGGGTTAACCATATCCGGACCGTACGAGGACGTGCTCTCTCTCGCACAGCTCCTTGGCACTATGTCCCCCGAACGTCGTAACCACCAAATGACCCGGTCTTTTACTTTTCAATTCGAGCAAGCTCGCCTCCTTCTTCGTTATCTTCTTCACATCATCTTCCCATTTAGAATCGACAAGCTTATGATGATCATCATAACCCTTCCGCCACCGATTGCTCTTATTCAGCGCTTGATCCCCATTATCCAGCAGCGTCGCGGGGTCATAAACTGGCTCCTTGAAATAGGGGATTGGCGCGGCCCAGACGAGGTCAGTGTACCGCATAAACCTTGGATTCGACTTGCACAGCTTGTCGGTATGGTTCCGGAAATCTTTTTCCCGTTCGGTATTGCTCTGGAAACTGGGCAGGTGTATCCCCAGCCCCTTGGTCGTCCTCCCGTTGGTTGCATCGCCATCCAACCAGACGCAGGCGGGACACACCTCCCCTTTCGTGCTGGTAGACGTGACCACGTTGCCGGGAAACCATGGGTAGCCACACTGCTTGGCGATGTCGCCAATCCAGCTGTAACTGGACCGCCGTCGGCGTGGTCACCGTGATGATGGAAATGCAAACCGCGTTGTTCCCGCTCGGGCTTAACGACAAGTACTCGGCCCCGTTGGCGGCCGAGTCTTTGGTCGGATGAGTATAATGTGTGGGCTTTGGGTTGTAGAGTTGTAGAGGCTCAAGAGATTCGTTGATTTCACTTGATGGATGTTTTAGATGGCATTGAAACGACTTGCTGTATTTTAAACCAGGCAGGATGTCTTGAACTTATAGGTAACTTTCTGTCAGATCGGATGTTTGGGGATAAATCCCGAATGGCTGGGCACGGTCTCGAGTTTGAGAACATGACCCTCCATCACGATGCTTCAAACACTCCTGGAGACCATGCGAATCCCATCCGGTGATTACTGAACATGAGCGATTATACGAATGTGGAAATCGCCATCCCTCCTCTTTCTCTGAATAGAAAAGATCGTTGGCGATATTAAAGGCCTGGGCCGTCTGTCTAGGTATGGTCTGAGACGACTCACCCACCCCGTTAGGCATCCGCTCTCCATCTTCCACAACCCCGTGTTGATGCACACAATAATGAATATTATCTTCGTAGCCGCCAGAAAACCGAGAGTCCGACAGCCTCACCGTACGATCGTAGGATTTGATGATAATATAGTCGTACAGGTCAGCAGCCTCTTCACCATACATACACCTTAACACCGAGCGGTAGATTTTCCGACCTGAATTAGTTCCCACCCTTGCCCCCCAAAACGATCCCGGCTACGGTGAAGCACCGCACAGCATGAACGCTGTGCCAGCCCCGGGCTGTGTTTGTCAGCTGTGTCGAGAATCCATCAGGAAGCAAGGAGACGACATGAGCAAAGTTTTACGCGAAAGAAGATTGGGTGGTTGTAGGTGTGTTTACCCTTTTAGATAATTACCGTCCAGCCACTCAAGGAACAGCATGGTGTTTTGCACAATTATCAAGATATTGATAGCAAAGACCGGAGCTCCTCACCCAGTCCGGTAGGTGATGCACTCCGGCCCGCACCAGACCCCGGCTGGATTTTCGGAGCGGCCCGGGTCACGTCAGTATCAGGTGGAAGGATCCGGTGGCCTGCTTTCGGATCCAGCCGCTGGCAGTGAGTCGTGAGTCTTCATGATGTCTTCCAGTGGTATTACCCATTTGTGAGGGTATTACATCCGAGCCGAATCTTTGAGATAGCTAGAGCAGGCGACAGTCGGGTATATAATGAAGAACCTTAAGTCTCGCTTGATTTCGCTCCATTATCATCTTCACATCATCCCAATCACCATTTCTGACTACCAGTACCAATTCTGCTCTCTCGCAACTTTTAGATTCACATCATCCCATCGCCTGTCAACGCTTCGGCACTAACCTCCTACCACGTACACCAGCAACCATGCGCGCAAGTCCCAAAACCTCGGCCCTCGTCCTCACCTTGGCCGCGGCAGGGTTCCTGGCTCCAGTGTCCGTCGTCTCCACCCACCCGCTCTGTTCTGCAGACTCTGTCGATCAGAACTGCCGAGATGGCCTCCTTGTAGACCACTGGTCCTCCCGCCGTGGCCTTCGTCATGATCATGATGCCCGGGCCTTCCGTCTTCCCGGAGCTAAGCGTCCCGGCGATGACACCCCGGAAAACCCAGGCCCGTCGCCCAAACCCAAGACCGAAGACGGTGGCGACACTCCGGAAGGGCAGTCTGGTCCCCAGGCCGGAGCTTCCTGGGGCTCATCTCCTCCTCCTCCTCCTCCTCCTCCTCCTCGTCTCAGCCAAGGGGCCAGCGTAAGTAAAACATTTCACAACACTCCCACTCTTTGCTCCCTTCAACAACTGACTGACCCCTTTTTCAGAGTCCCGAGTACAACGTCGAAAATAAAGGCTACGAAATCGAATACCTCGGCGACGCCCCACTCCCGGGCTCTACCAAACGCGAACCCAGCTACTCCGTCGAAAAGGATGGCCAAGTGGCCGCCGAGATACGCACCAACAAAGACGAGGGTTCCATTCCCGTCGAGACCGCCTTCGTCGGATGGGAGGGTACCGCAGACCGCGCGCGGCTCTGGGAGATCCAAGCGACCATCGCGTTCCTCAAGTCCGGTATGAAGCCCGGTATGAAGCCCTCTGACGTAAAGCAGCTGCGAACGACGGGGATCATGGACCAAACCTCGAAAGACGCCATCAATGCCAGCAGACAGAAGCTAGGAAAAGGGGGGCAGACGAAAATTTTTCCGTGCGAAAGGATTCGATAGGAGCCGAAAAAGGAGGTGTTTGACGCGAATCTTAACGAGAGCGTGTTTGGCAAGAATGCGCAGCAGTTTATCGAAAAGGTGCCTGTGACGGGGTGCCTGTGACGGGGAAGGAGGTTAAGGAGATTAGGGTTGAGACTGGGGGGGGCAACGAGGAGTTGAGGTATACTTTTGTTATTGGTTAGGTTGATACTATAGACTGTACTGGTACTGGGTGGGTGGTTGGGTTAGGGAATGGGACGATGCAAGGATAGGAGCATACGTCTTTATGGGCTGGGGGTTACGGGAGTGCTTTGTTTGGTTATGGGGTTTGCGTTTGACTTTTGTTTGTTTATGCGCCGGGCTCTCTGGTAGAGTTCAATGGTCCACACAGTCGTTTCCGTGTCTGCTTTTGATTTAGGTAGTTTAGTATGGACTCCGTGGACCGGAGTATAATAAGAGGCTTTCTACACCGGCTTGAATGACGGGAACCAACCTCCCAGCCAACACCAGCTTCCAGAATGGCGCCGCTGGCGGCCGCCAATACCACATACAGCGGCCGCCGGTACCACACCCCCGGGCAGCCCAAGTTACACGAATGTGATGCACCTGTCACCGACCGCAGCACGGAAATGAATATAAAGGGATTCGTGGCCCCCCCGACCAAAGCTCTCTCCACCTCTTCCGTCCTCCTTTCTTTTGTTCAACCAAAAGGCCACTCACTCTTGCTTCAAAACAGCAAAGCTGAAAAGACGTTTCGTGTGTACAAGGTACGTAGCACCTCAGACATGATCCAATATCAAAGGAAAGTACCAAGGATTAACAAGGAACTAATACCAGGCAATTCTATACGCATTTAACTGCTGCTCGTCGGCACCCAAGTGCCCAACTCAGGCCCAACATGGCGGACGATACTGCAGGGTATGGAGGTGACGGCGGCGGGTACTCCGGTGGAAATGATGACTCTGGAGGGTATGGAGGTGACGGCGGCGGGGACTCCGGTGGAAACGATGACTCTGGAGGGTATGGAGGTGACGGCGGCGGGGACTCCGGTGGAAACAATGACTCTGGAGGGTATGGAGGTGACGGCGGCGGGGACTCTGGTGGAAACGATGATTCTGGAGGTGATGGCGATGGCGGCGGGAGCTCCGGTGGAGACTCTGGAGGAGATGGAGGGGGGGAATAACCGCCTCGCGCACGCATCGGACGTCGGTCGAGGCGATCGGTCAGTATTCACATATCACAGGAGTCCGCAGACAGGCCGGTAAAAATTAGCACAGGCAACAATGAAGATGCTCGTGTCGATATACTCTCTCCAACTCTAGTCGAGAAAACACAGAAACCGCTTGACGCTCATTACGATTAAATTCCTTGTGACAGACGAATGCTACATGGCCAGCTGCTATCCGGTCTGGTAATGATACTGCTGCTGCTGCTGCTGCTGTCCAACCCCGGGAGTTATCTCCATTCCTGACTGTACATACGCATATGATTGCATCCCAGCCTGCTGATCCTGCTGTTGAAGGTTACCTGAATACTGGCTGTTCGGAAGCTCGACCGCCGCTGTCCCCGTAGGAGGACCGTAGTACCACTGGCCGGTATTCTGGTCGTAGCTATACCCCCACCCCGGCTGCGCAGTACCGTCCGTCTGGTTCGAATTAACAGGCATTTCCACAACCGGGCTCGCTCCATCCACCTCGGCCGGTTTCTCCGTCGTTTCCACTTCGTGTGTCTTGTAGGGGTTGAGGGCATCGTTGCCGTGCAACTCTGCCGTTCCGTCTTGTCCGCCGCCGCCGTCTTGAGCAGTGGGGGCACGACGTTTTGTTCGCCAGATAAATACCATCGCCATCAATATTAAGAGAATCCCGGCTACCGAGCCAACGGCTATACCTGCGATGGCGCCGGTGCCTAGTCCGCCGGTACTTCCGGTAATAGTAGTGTTGTTGTTGTTGTTGTTGTTGTTGTTGTTGTTGTTGTTGCTGTCCCCGTTATCGATGATAGTGACTGTGGCAACAGCGCCGCCATTCCCACTCCCGCTGCCGCCTCCAGAGGAGCTACTACTTGTGTTCTCCGCTATTTGCTGCGTCGGGAGCAGGCTGAGGTCCGACTCCTGGTACAAGACGTACACGGCGCTGAGGACGGCCGTGCCGGGCGGCACTTCGCTTATGACAGGCGGCTGTTCGTATTCGGTGTAGACGGTGATGGAGGAGAGGGTCGTCGAGTAAAGCGACGCGCAGTCGGAGTTTTGGTTGATGTACCCGCTATTATCCCAACCAAATGTCAGTTCATGTCGTCCTACACAAACAACTAGAACAGGTGCGATTACGAACCTGGGACAACACATGGCACTCGTGATACTCCCGCTGATAATCTTGGACGTCCAGGTCGTCCACTGGTGCGGACACACGCCCGGGCTGAAGCTCCCCTGCGCTTGGCCCCATCCCGGGATCCGGCATGGCGTGTCCTTGGTCGTGACGCCCGGGTCTTGGCTGATGTAGGTGTAGTATGTCCCCGAGGCCTTGTAGTAGGTCCAGTGCGTGGAGCAGGAGTCGGGGCTGGTCCAGATTGTTGTTAACGCGGGTAGCACGGTCGAAAGTTCTGTCGTTGCAGTGAAGTTGGACGCCATGATGGCTCGAGCGGATCAACGGGCAGAGAATTGTCAATTGTGGTCAATCGTCGCTCGCGTCCGCAAGAACGGCGACACTGCGCGCTTTTGAAGATGTTGGACCACCACCGATAAGCTTGTCACGCTACCCCGTAGATCGTGCCCGGGGTTTCCAAATATTGATTGTATAACTTTGCCCTGGTTGGACGCCACATCATGTAGATGCCTGGTTCTAGATGCGCCTAGATTTCCTGTTTTGGTATCGTGCCCTCGTGTGTGTGGCGGTTCACCGTTCAGCTGCGTCTTGGCGCAAGGGTCTTGGATATCAATGATCATGCCAACTTCAGTCCCCGCATTGATAATTGATTATACGTACGGAGTATGATATATTGGTTGACGCCTGTCGGTTGTTGCGATAAAGTTAGGACCACCGGGGTCCTGATGGGCCAAAAGTTGTTCATGATGGCATCACTTCGCTTGAAATTCATCATCCTCCGAATATCCCTCGCGCTCGCCCTCGCATATCTGATCCTCCAACAATGGCTTCATTTCTTCCCTTATTCACAAAGAAACACATCGCCACCTCCTAAACATGAAATCAGCGAAACTCTCGTCGTCGCCTGCGCCCAGGACGACGATATGTCCTGGCTTGCAGGCCACTTCCCCTCCATCAAAAACGTAACCCCCTCCCACTCATCCAAGGGCAACGAGGTCCTTGCGTATCTGCAGTACATCGTCGACAACTACGACTCCCTATCCGACATAACCATCTTCATCCACAACCATGATGCCGCGTGGCACAACAACGCCCTCCCGCTTTTCTCAAAACGCATGTCCCGCATGCTGGCACGTCTCGACAGGTCCTTTGTTTTGGAGGGCGGCTACTTCAATCTGCGTTGCGATCGCGAGCCTGGATGCCATCCTGCGCCAAGGCTGAACTTTACACAACCATTTGACCGAAACGAAGAGGACCGGGAACTGGATGCCATGCGACTAGTCTGGCAGGAACTGCATCCCGACGATGAACTGCCTGATGTCCTAGCCCAGCCGTGCTGTTCGCAGTTCGCTGCCTCGCGGGAGCGTATAAAGGCCGTCCCGCTGGCGAGATGGGTCCATTTTCGGGACTGGGTGCTTCAGACAGAAATGAAGAGCTGGTTGCTGGGCAGGGTGTGGGAGTATACCTGGCAGTTTGTGTTGTCGCGAGATCACGGTGCGGTGTGGTGCCCATCCGAGGCGGATTGTTATTGCTATGGGTACGGTGTCTGTTTTGGAAGCAGTGAGTGGGAGGAGTTGAAGGCGATGGAAAAGGAGGTTGATCAGCTGAAACAAGAGTATATGGCTCTTCTCGCACGGGGTAATGACGATGCTGCGGCGGCAGCCCTGCATGAAAGGATCTTGGCTGGGGAGGGACGGGTTGGAAATATGTTGGAAGCTGCTGTTAAGAATGGGTTCGAGGGAAAGGGGTTGAGGGATGCAAGTACATTTCGAGTGTCCTAGTTGGTTCAGTTAATAAAGGGTATCTCACTTGGTTACAATAGAGGTGGCCAAGATATAGACTCTAGTCTAGAGTTACTAGGTCGCTGATAAATAGGGGTTTGTTCTAACCAGTTCTTCCTCGAAATAAAATCATGAAAATTGTGAGAAACTTGATCGCTTCCTTCGATGATGCCTCCAGGTCAAAGTGTTGTGATGGTCCCGAGCTACAATAAGCTGCGGCTGCATCTAATCTGGCGTGAACATTTCTCAGATGCTCTCCGAGACGAATTGTCCCACTATCAAGGGCGGTACTAACAAGGACCACGTGGATTTTGGCTCCTCTGAGGACAGTCTTGACGTGAATGCGCATGTGGACTGGAAGAACTTCCTCGTACGAGCCGGACGAAGAACTCCGCCTAGATAAAAAAGATTCGTTGAATGTAATGTTACACTTTTTTTTTGGCTGCATGGCCAACGTCTTATGAATATATTGCTGAATCAAAGCAGTTGGTTACGCTGCTAGAATCGTATCTGCTCCTGGGTGGCGGGTGGCTCACCGCTCACGAAGTCATCTGGTTCTATTTGGCAAAAAGAGAGGATCCGAGGGCCGGGAGCAACATTTAGCCGGCACAAACCTGGACAGATACGAGGTTTAAAGATCCAACAGCACCGGGTCCTGCATGGGGCTGTGCTTAGCCACACCCAACGTAACCTGGGACACGGTCGTAGGGCTGTCCGGAACAATATCAGGGTTGAAGACCGGCCGGCATCTCGTATGCGGCTCCGTTCCTACGCCACGGCATGATCCCGGCTTAGCACTCCATTTCCATTGACAGCAGTTTGCAGGTCGTATCATGGGCAATCAAAGTAAATAATTGTAATGGGGCTGTTCAACTCAAAAAGATATTCAGTTACGCTGCTGTAATGTGAGACCACTGGAGGTATAAAGACCGCAGACCTCGCATGTGCGAACAACCCCTCTCGTCGTTCATCCTCATCGCAACACCAAGACAACACAGACCTTGGCTCTCACAACAATTCATACCACTTTGCCCAACGTCTCATTCTCAAATACGGGCCATTACCACTCATCCTTAAAAATGAAGCTCTCCTCAGTTGTACCCTTCCTGGCCACGGTCACTGCCGCCGCCGCCGCCCCCTTCATCAACCCAGTCATCCGCCCCATGCTACCGGTCGACGTCTTCAACATCACCGACTTTTACGCCGGCTCCATCCCGCACTCCGTCTGGAGCACGTTCGTCCCCCTACAACCCCCAACCCCCGCCCTTTTTTTCCTCCCACTTCTCACTAACTCTCGATGCAACAGCACCAAATTCTCCATCTCCGTCACCACAATTCAGCCACCAACCCTCTGCACAGCAGAAACGCAGTCCTACCAACACGTAGGCGACTTCGTTCAGACCAACTGCACCGAACCGACCGTCAGTTTCAGCCTCACACGCACGGGCCGGGCTGATCAGGGCGCCGAGCTGGATATCTTCTGGTCCTTGGGCGACACGGGGCTGATGAAGGGGACGTATTTCATCCCCGGGAGCCAGTTTGTGACCAGTGGCCTGGGGACGAGTGTGCATGAGGACTATACGGGTCCGCGGGATTTTAGTGTGCAGAATGTGACCTTGGTGAAGTCGATTTGGGGGAACTGAGATTACTTGGAACGAACGGGAGGGAGGGAGAAAGAGAGACGTTCAATGGTCTAAGAAGAGGGTTGGTGAAGAGGTGGAGGGAGAGAAAACGTAGATATAATGTTTAATGTTTTGTGATAATTCAAGCGAATGAAATGCATCATGCCGAAAGTAGAGATCAAGGGAAATTCAGGTGAATACATTGCCATAGCAAACTCGGCAACAAAGACTCGTGCTATTTTTTTTTTTTTAGTATGATGTGTGTGCAGATGTAAAGCGATGCCATGATGAACAAACAACTTGGGTCCAAGCGATATACCTATGAATGAAAAATCAGGATGATATGATGTCAAATTTTGTTTGTCGGAGGTGGTGGTTCGTCATAAACGGGCATACGCGTCCTGCAGATGATGTAGGGGTTCTCAGCTTGCACTACAATTCTCGTCATTTTTACAAAAGCAAGTCTGAACACCCAATAAGCCTACGAACTCTAATCGAACAGTAAATACCCCGAGACACTGGAAGGTACAGATATAAGACACAGAATGATTTCCATCTTGTTTGTCATGGACCCGATTACCATCTGCTGCTGTTTTGTTCCTCTTCTTTCTTCTGCACATCTATTTTTGACATGGCCCCAGATAAGAACAACCATCTCTTCTGGCTCGAGTATGCCAATGCGATCAATAAGGCCGTCGGCATCGATACTGGCGATACCAGCTCCTCCTTCCTAGCCAGTAAGGCTCAACAGGGTCCTTTGGCAGGCGACACGCTCCCAGACGAGTACACAAACAGTGGTATTTGCCAGCTCGGCGACGTCTTGTTGTCGGCTGGCGACCTCTTCTACAAGCCGTCTGGCACTGAAGGCTATGTCCGAGCGGTGAAGAAGTTGGTATTCCAACCTCTTCTCATGTTCGTTGATGCTAATCAGCGGCACGCCCACCTCCCAGGTACCTTGACCATGTTGATTTTTCGGGAAACGGAAGCCCCGAGGACGAGACGGCGTTGGAACATGCCGCCGGCGATCAAGCCGCAGCCGAGAAGCAGTTCATCCGCGAAGAGCAGAAAGCGATGAAAGGATGGGCAGAGGAGATGGAGTTGGGCCTTCAACCCTCCGGAAGTGACTTTCCTAGCTTTGTCAACAAGGGGAACGCGCCTGCCTATCAGTGCTACAGCCAGCAGTTGGAAGCCGCCCGGGCAAGGGTCAAGCAAGCGCAGCTTGCGGTGAATGGAGAGTTGGCTGATGCTCTGAGTCAGGATATGCAAAAGCTTGAAAAGAGCTTGTCTAAACTCTACGAGATACCGGGGTAAGCAAGTCCGCACATCTAATATCGATGCATCTGACTCACCAAATACCTCACCCGCCAGCTTTAACATGAAGGTCGCGTACGGCCAACCTTCCAACCCATCCGAGTTGAAGAACGAGATGAAGAATTCTGGCGCCCCCATTCCAAAGCCAACGACCGCCACCTTCGCCCCGGTATACTCGGCCCCGGGGTACAAAGCCTTCGTCCAAGCCGCCGAGGACAGAATCGACGGACAGTTCAACCCAGCCGATCTCTCCTCCTTCACCGTCGAGACCAGCGGCCAAGACGGACAAATCGAGATCAACCACTCTGGCCCCTGGCTTGGGACCAAGACATATTCTTTTCACGAGTCCGCCCCTCTCAACCCGCCGGACGACGACGACGACATCGCTGCCACCCGTATCAAGGTCATCTACGACAAGATCGAAACCATCCCCATCCACCGCGGGTCGTGGGACGTCGACGTCACTCAGTACAAGCTCAAGAGCGACGCGCCCAAGGAACTCAAGACCCTCGCCCGCGTCTCCTCCCTCATTGTCGCCACAGGCCTGGGCTACGAAATCACCGTCGGTCCTGAGACCGCCAAGGCGCTGCAGAAATACTTGGACGAGAATAAACATGGAGAAGGCTCTGTTATTACCGTCTTCGGCAATCCCGTGGAGATTACTCCTGGTATTTACGGGGCCAGGGACGGCGAGTGTTTGTTCCGGGGAGAATGGGATAGTGACTCGAGCACTCTCAAGGTCAGGCCGAAACTTGAGGCTGGGTGTGCCACTGTTCTGGGCGTCGTGGGGGAGAAGTTGGATATTCCGACTGCCTAGATATATCACACTCCCCAAGGTATCTAGGCTGATCAACGTTGACGAGATCTATGGAACTTTGCATATATATTATATTATATACCTGATTCCTTAGGTACATGGGGTCTCTGCTGTGAAATTGGTAGCATTAGTAAAGACGGTAGTTGGTATCTTCTGGGCCGAGATTTTGAGAATCTTACGAGTGTGTATTAGAACTAGTACCTACCTACGTGGTAGTTATCGAAATTAGATCTTAGCTTTACATCACGAGGTAATCTTTGGTCGTTTATGTCGACCATAAATTCCGCAACTTAAGTCAGGTCGAAGCCAGGCCTGACTTGCTTGACTAGACTTCCTCGGACCCCTGTCGGAATATACAACGGCACTGCAAATTTTAGCCTCCACGGATGGGATAACTAGACCAGTTGCACACTTGACCTCCCGCACGCCCATTCAATCCGGAGGCCTCTAATGATTCAACTTCGGCAGCCCCGATATTCGGATCAAGTCTATTACCTAGCTCGTCGAGCCCTCCACCACCAGACGCTTAAATCAAGCTTCCCCCCCGTTGAACCGGCGCTGTGACCAGCTCAACCGACTCGTCTGCATCGGAGTACCCATCGGATCCATCGGCTGCGGCCAAAGAGGCCAAAACTCCTGATCTGTCAACAAGTTGATATCCCCGCTCGTTATATCAGCAACCAGCAAGTCAGCTCGTTTCCACACCTCCGTTACGTCCAACACAACCGCCGCCACCATCCACCCATTGTGTCCCTCTGTATTAGCACCGTCACCGGCGAGCGACTTCTCCACAAACTGCCTCGCTTTGGGGACCGCAAGCAACCGCAAGTCGCGGAACTCGTGGAAACAAGCCTCCAACAGCACCACGAACAAAAGCGGTTAGGGCAACCATTGCAGGGATGGCGCGTGAAAGACCAGCGAGCTTGGAACAGATTGTGTCGCCGATGAAGCAGCGCAACGCCAGACCCTCGACGCCAAAGTCAAATGAGCCGTTTGCTTGCTGGGACCTCAAGATTCGGCTGACGTATTGCCGGCGTCGTCCTTGGCCACGCTGGTTCTGACGATTCAATCATGAGTCCTCCGGCGATGGGGCTTCGCGCTCTGCTGTTGGGTGTCGGTGGTCTTTGCGCCATGAGAAGGTCACCTCCTTTGTCCCTTGTCCAATCTCTCCCCTTGAACGCCGCCATGGCCTGTTTGGATCCAGAAGTCGAAGGCTCGGGCATAAAGTGCTCATACTTCGTGGGCCCGTAAAGGGTGTGAGGGAAAAGTTGCCGACATCTGGGGATCAACCAAATGAGTATGGTCTTGAGAAGGAGGGAACGAGGGCCGAGCAGCAGGGTCAGCATGATGAAGAGAAGTAACGTCAGGAGCATTAGACGTTCTGTTAGGATATACACATGGATCCTCTTTTTTCGGGCGAAGGGGTTTCCTGCACGTCACAAAATTCCGCCTCCACATAAAGGTCTTCGAACATGTCATGGGCGCTGGATGGTTGAGAATACACCGGGGTGGCGCGGCTTGGGACTCTTCCAAGAGTTTGGTTGCCATGAGTTGACAAACGATGGCTGGGTATGGAGGGGTCAGCATAGGGGTTATATAGAAGAAGGAAAGGGTTTCTCATGTCGAAATTAGGTCTCATGTCGAAACTAGGCTGAAGTGGGGAGCTGCCTGACCGGCTGACGGAGCTCAAATCTCCTTCGCTTTCGTCTGATGAAGTCTCCGAATCCTCCAGAGCAGAGGCGAGTCGTTTGCTGCCACCTGGAGCCAACTTGTTGGTCTGGCTCAGAGGTGTCACAGGCGGCGGTTGCGCGGGAGGAGAACCCGATGAGGCCAATGTTATTGGCTTCGTCGAAAAGGGGTGAAACGGGATGGTCGCAGCTTTCGACCCAGTCTCTCCATCATGATCCTTTGTCGCACTCGAAGTGTTGAGTCCCGGTGATGGTAGCAGCTGAGTAGTACGGTCATTAACAGGTCGACCTCGGGGACGTAGCAGCCCTAAATCATCCTCCGCCGCCTTCCCATCCACCATCCCAACCTTGCGTCTGCTTCTGTTCAACAACTTGCTCGATCTCTGGGTCAGTCTCTTTAACAACGACGAAGCTTGTCCATTGCGAGACGATCGACCACTTGCTGCCCAAGCGCTCACCTTCTTTGCGAATGGGTTCATGGTCAACCCCGTCGAACCCCAAATCCAAACCCTGTGTTGGTCTGCGCTGGATCCAGCTTTGCCTCCTCCCCAGGTCCTCAGTTAGAGATCTTGCGGCGAACTTGTGGATGTTCTGACCCTTTTTCCTGTAGAAGCCGGACAGGGATCGTGGTCCTAACTTCTTCTCCGGTGACGGAGCTGGTGGTCTTGATAACAACAGAGTGGCACGGGTTCTTGCTGGCTGCCCTCGAATAGGTAGAAGATTCGGTGATGAGAAAAGGGAGACATGGTTGATATGTCGAACGGAGACCGTTGCACGATCGGTTGGCCGTCTTCCCCGACCTTGGTGGGCGTGCCATCATCAAGCTCAATTTGGATAGG
Source organism: Apodospora peruviana (assembly GCA_033439685.1). Classification (NCBI taxonomy): domain Eukaryota; kingdom Fungi; phylum Ascomycota; class Sordariomycetes; order Sordariales; family Lasiosphaeriaceae; genus Apodospora; species Apodospora peruviana. Next base: position 869,229 of record JAUEDM010000005.1, on the reverse strand, counting down.
TCCACAGTGACCCGTCAGAGCAGCTGAAAGGACCGCAACCATGCGGCTTTCCCAGCTTCCCTGGTGTGTGGCCGGGATGATCTTAGCGTATCCGCCGCCAGCCTTTGCTATGCCCTCGACGAGCTCATGAGACACAACATTGCCAATGCCAAGCGCAAAGAGCCGAAGCTTGCCGCCCAGGTCAGAATTGAAGTTGTTTACCTGCAATATCCTCGACCATCAGAGACAGTACTCCTGAAAATGTACGCAGCTTTGTTTATTAACATGAATGAACATTCCACATGCGTTGCAGCTAACGAACCATTATTGTCCACAGACTCGCCAAAGATCTCCATACGGAGAACTTCCACATTACCGATGCGAACATCTCCATTCTCCAAGACACCGACACGCGGCGATTTAGACTGTTGATCACTTGGTGCGAATGACAACCTGATTGTCAGCCAAGAGCGTACGTTACCCTTGGACTATAAATTTATTCTGGCCGCTGAGATACTCAGCTAAATATCCATTGGAGGTACTAGTCTCGGAAAACTTCATGAAAGATCCCGCCATATCTGCAAGTTCCGACAACATGAACCTCGACTCATCATCGTCCATGATGACCACAGCCATAGCACGACCCGACTTTCGATCACAGACATATGTGGTCCGAATGGACGACAACAGCTGCAGGAAGATTCTCAACTACACGAGAGGATTCTCGTATCTGGACTTTTCGGATGCCAAGAGTAAATTTATGAACGAAATTAGGACTTGATCCACGTTAACCAACTCTAACTGTTCCCTGCTCCTATCTAAAGTCGACCGTCTCTTTCAGATAGGCCTTGCCGCTATTGCTGACTTGGAATCCAATGTGTGAAGATCCATTGAACGGCTAGCGAGGGAGAAATGCCGATGAGTGCGAAATAATGGGTCAAATCCGACCTGAACCGGACATTTCAACATCTAATTATAATGCAGAAGTTTCATACAGTCCCCGTTTCCGTAACCCCTCTCTAGAATGGTCGAAATACCAAGAAACTGCTTCAAGTTAATGCTCATTACATGCACGTAATCTGTTTACGTTTCGTTGCCAGCTACCTAAACACCTAACCTCCCCAGAAACAACACCACCCGTTCCCCAAGCCATTTCTGACCAGCCGGTTCAGAAACAATATGATCCGCCCCAGGAATAAACGTAGAGAGATCGCTCCACCAGCGCTCGTCGCACGCAACACTCCAGCGATGCAGCAACGCGACCCTGTTGACGGACGGCGGGACCATCTCGTCACATTTTCCTGGGAGTATCATGATGGGTTTATTGACCTTACCCCATATCTCTTTAACCCTCTCATCAGAGAGGTCAGACGAGAAATAATCATCATCACCGCTAACCAAACCACACTTCAGTTAGCAACCGAAAACAAACAGCTGTTGACGATGGGCAAAACGTGGGTTGGACATACCCCTTCGCAACTATTGAATACCACCTGTAAGCCGTAACGGGCGTCCCAAAGACGGGCGGAATTATTCTGTTCGGCATCACCTCGTTCTCTTCACCTCGATCAATCATTTCTTTTGCCGCGATTACGCTGGCCTCCAAATCCTCGGCCGTCATAAACTTTAACGCGGCCTCGCGGTCAGATATCGGACTCTGGAGGATGTAGCCGTCCACCGGTGCAAAGTGTGGATATTTGTCTCGGTCGAGGTACTCGAGGCAGTCTTGGCATCCAGTAGACGCCCCCATGAGAATAATCTTTTCCTTTCCCAGTTGGCGAAGATACCTCACCAGACCAGAAATATCTTCCGCATCGTTGGCCAGACTGGAAAATCCGAATCCTGCAAATGAGCTCCGCATGCGGAACTCCCACAGCGAGTAACCCATTGACGAGTTTTCCGCAAGCGCCTGACTTAAGAAGCCGAGATCGGTTGTGTGCGGGCCGCCGGTGAGACCGCCGATGAAGACGAGTGCATTCTTGGATGTGGACGGTCCGCGCTCGTAGGCTGTTGATGGGCGTGCCGTTGGAAGTGATATGAAGCCGTGGACTGTGACTGTGAATGGGGGTGGTATCGCTGACATTACGTGGACATGGGACGTCTGTGTTTAAGAAGAGAACCAATGAACGTAAGACCAATATTTATTGGAGGGAGCTGATAATGAAAATGGTAAATTGAACGGCCAGTAAGGTATGGCCGCACTTACAACTTTTATAAGTTTGGTATTCGTTCTCTTCCATGTCGTTGCTTGACCGCTATTCGCTATCACCTCAGACGGATACGAACACGAACCCGAAATGGGACCCTCATGCAAGCCAAGAGGCTACCAAGAAACTGATCCTGATGCAACCGCCCAGCGATTATAAATAGTAGACACTTGGGTTCACATAAGGACCACAAACGTGGATGGGTCCAGTGAGATTGACTCCAGGTCCCGATACAAACGAAGGATTGCATCAATGCACATTGAATTTGTCCGTACGATACAACCGCGGCCCACGTGAAGATACCAGGATTCACCTTCGCTGTGGTAGCTTAGATCTACGGATACGAGGCAGTAGTTACATCAAGTCATCCAACTCGGAGAGCATCTGTTCTGACGGGCGGCCGGGTCTGGGCGACCTTGGTTTCCGATAAAAGGATCTGTAGCCACCCCTGTTTCATTACCCACTGATGTATCCAACCTGCAAAGGAATAATTCATCTCCAAAGGTCAAACTTGATTGAACCCGATCATCACCGTCCACCACCAGCCCGCCTCGTGTGGATCTTGCGATGCCGATTCCTGTCATAAGACCGCGTAAACATCTTACCGCATGCCTCGCACGCGTGCCTCCTGGTCCCGTAGTGGCTATCCACATGGGCCTTCTTGATCGTCAGCCTCGTAAACTTCTTCCCGCACAGATCGCACGGCCACTTGGCCTCGGCGACCGTCTTCTTCGCCTCGGTGGCGGCAACGAATTGGCTCGGTCCGTCCGCCTCGTCCGGGTGGTACTGCCGGATGTGCCGCTCGCGGTCCTTGTTTGACGAAAACCCAAACGGCACGAGCGAGCAGCTGAATGGGCACTGAAAGGGGCGGTCGTGGCGGTTTGAGTGCTTGTCGAGCGCTGACTTGCTATCGTAGCCCTCATGGAAGTAGTCGCATGTTACGCGGTGGCACTTGTAGAAGCGAGTGCCGTACAGTTTGCGCAGAGACTTCACGTCCATCTTGGTAGGGCTAGTCGCGAGCGTTTGGAGCGTGGTGCGGATCTTCCCGAGGAAGGCGTCGAGATGCAGAAGGCTGACCTTGTTTCGCTCCTTGAAGTCGCTGGTTTGGTGCTTGCAGACGTGGGTCCAGAGCTGGACAAGCTGCGGGTAGAAACGGGTTTGTTGAAACTTCTGGCAGAATAGGGCGGGATCTATTGTGCCTTGCTGTTGAGGGTATAGTTGTCCAGGTTGAGTCTGAGCGGAAAGCGGTGTTGAGGATCGAGAGTCCGTTAGTGATTGCTGGGATGCTGGAGGTGAAAGCAAAGGGGGCGTCGAAGCAGAAGCTGGAACCAGCACTATCGTGCGTCCTGACTTTGTCTGTGTCTTTTCCTGGGCGGCAGCTGCAATGCTGGCCTTGTGAAAGTCCAAGAAACCGGTCAGTACTGCACAGAATTTCTCCTCGTACAGTGGACCACTGTTAGGATCCTGGAATAGCGGTAGTGCAATTGTGATCATTGACTCAAGGTGGTGCTTCCACTTCGATATGGCATAATCCTGAAAGGCATACCATCCTATCGTGGCATAGTGCTCGAGATCATCGCTTGTGATGTTGGAATCAAAACAAGGAAGTGTGAGGTACTTCAAGCAGATTAATGTCAAGTCTGTCTCAATCACCCTTGCGTCGAGATGTTCGCTTTTCACGATGTGGCTGTAGCTGGGTTAGCACATTTCGAAAGAAGACAGGCCTTGGTATGTCTTACGATCTCGTGGTGCTGTGAATGAACTCGATGCGATCTTCCAGGACCTGCACCAAGGAACCACATATTTCCCTGATGTCTTTTCGCAGCTGATTGTTGTGAAAGTCGATCGGATCCTCCCCGGGCCTGTGATCTGGTTGTATGGACAGTGCTGCCTGCAGCTCATGCCATTGAAGAGGCCTTTTAGCCCTTGCCAGCCAGCCAAAGATCTTTTTGGCCATAGCCCATTGCCTCTCCCCGGGATTTCGCTGCAATCTGTCAATGATCTTTTTGTATCTGCACAGTGTCTCTCTTATTAGTATATGGACCATGGAACAACGGTAGCGGGGGTCTTTGGCTTACGCTGCCTCCAGGCTTGAAGGGAGTCTATCTGCTCTGATTTCGGCTTTCACATCCCCCGTTGTGGCCTGTGCTAGCAAATTTTCGACTGTGAGCACGGCATAGAGAAACATCCCTAAGCGTCAAGGTGTTAGAGCTATCAAGTTCGAAAAGTTTGGGGTGATAGATGTGGCCTGCTGACCTTCTGCTTTCGAGCAGATCAGCTCCTGAGCCATTCGAGCCTCGTCTTCTGTAAGATCATACTCCTTTTGCAGCTTCTCAAACTGAACATCAAGATATTTGTGGATGTCTCTTCCGGATTGAGTCGGGTGAAGCTCAAAGATATCAGCTGATTGCATACACGCCAACTTGCGAATGTCGCTAATATCCTGACCAACGAGTAGAACGCGAATCTTTCCGGGCTTGTAGTTGTCGCACTTATCCACCACAGACGCCCAGTATTGAACCAGGGGCTTGATTTCGGCAGCTATGCATTCATCTAGCCCGTCAATCACAATGAACTGGTTCATGTCGTACTCGCAGAAGAGATCCAACAGAGATTTGATGGTGGCAAGATCATGTAGTCTCTCCTCTCCTCGTCCGCGTTTCTCGTAGCAAGACGGCAGGAGGTCTTCATTGTGAGATACCATTTGGCGCAAGATGCCCTTCAGCACCGACACGCATGTGTTCTGGTTGGTGTCATCTTCGCGGCAGTAGAAATAGCTGGTCTTAAAATCGGGTTTCATCTCGCAGTTCTCGATAATGAGAGACGAAAGAACCGTTTTGCCTGACATTATTGACTCAAATCAGTAAGAGTAATTGCGAGTACCACGGGCTGGACTGAATAACACATACCGGCACCCTTCTTTCCGTTCATCCAGACCATAGATTTGGTAGGAGTTTCCGCATTCATCCAATCGAAGATTTTATCCTCCGTCAACACCCACATCCCTGTATCGGGAAACTCGCTTCTCGCATTCTTCGCTGTCTCGTGGTACTCTCTCTGAGAGGCGCCCGGGGTCGACATCCACTGCAGGACATCTGCACGCTGGTCCATCTTTCGCTTTTTCTCCTCGACTTTTGCCACCCTGAGCCGCTCCAACCGATCTTCTTCGTACTGGGCTATGTGCCGCTGCAGCTCCCGATGGTTGTCATTGGACTGTAGGATGTGATCGTTCAGTTGGCGATGCATGTCCTGGGACGCCTGGGCACCCTCGACTAAGGCATCACGGTCTTGCTGATATTGTGCCGCATGTCCATGGGTTATCTGTCTATCGTCCTGATACTGCAGGATATGATCGTTGAGACGTTGATTGTTGTCATCTGACGCTTGCTTTTTCCATGCTGCCAACAATTTTTTCAAGACCTCGCCATGGGCGTCGAAGCTTTCGAGGAGGGCCTCGAAGGACTGTCCATAATCACGCCAGTTGGCGTGAAATGTTTTCTTCCAGCCTGTAATAAATCTCAGTCACACACGAAAAGTCAACGGAGTAAGTTGTACGTACCTCGACCCGTCAGCAACTTGACCAGATTTCTATAGAACTGCAGCAAGTCGTGATACATGAATGCGACACACTTCATCATGTTTGCTCGTTCTTTTATCATGCTGCTGTAGACTTGCAGATCCGGGATGCGTTTTCCGAACTTCTGGTAGGCATCCAAGACCACGTCCAGGACGGTGTGATCTTCCTGAGAGACCTGTAGGATATAGGTCGATGGGCCCCAGATGTAGGCGGAGAGCTCAGCAGACTCATCGCCGCCAATTTTGGTACACTGGCAGACGGCATCAAATTCAGCGAACCTCTCCAGGTAGAACTGAATTCTGGAGAAGTTCATCATGGCCTTGAGGCGTTCCTGGTGGTGCTGGATTGACATGATCTTGCACTTGACATGGCTGAGCCCCTTCCCAGGAAAGGTGTCGCGTTGGGCTTCGGTAAGGGTCAACTTGAAGTCATCCAAAGCGGCTCGGAAAATCTCCTCAGTCGTGCGGGTGAAGGGGTCGACGGTAGAAGCGTCATCCTCAGTGATTTCTATGGTCTCCGTTCTGGTAATGGCAGCCATGGCGATGGTATGTCTTGGGCGAGCAGGCTCTTCGTCTTGGTCATTGAAGTCGGTAACATGTGACGGGGACTCAAGACGGTCTCTGAAGTGCTGGATTTGGCAAAGTTAAACAGTCCAGACCACCCCATTTTTGCGGGAATACAGGAAGACTTCCACGCAACAACGAGGCTCTAACCCCTGTCAATTTTTTGTCTTCGGGGCATCCTCAGTCTTGCACCGCCTCTGTGCCATAGTTTGTGTCGCAGAGCAGCAGGTGAAAGCACACATGGCTATTGGCTGAGGATGGCGTCCGACGGTGACGGGACCCCGGTTTCACAGGCGTTCTTGGCGGCTCGCTCATTCTGTCGGCAACGCAAGGCAACCATGAACACTGCCTCAACCACCAAACCGAAGGAAAACGGTTCGCCAGGTGCATCACTGCTATTGAGGGTAGGAACAACGTCGATGGACTTTCCGCTGCTTCTTCAGAGCAAGAAGTCGAATCGATCTTATGGGTCAGAACAGCATCAGATATCAAGACGAAGAACAAGGATTGAGGTTGTTAGAAGTAATGTATCCAGGAGATAAACAATGAACTGGAATATAAGGAACGATATGGGGATGCAAAGCTTCTCTGCACATTATTGGCTGAAGACCGTATGAGTGATTGAGTTTTGTGAGGTGGCAGATTGCTGGAATCGAGGGTTGAGCTCGAGACAGAGGCCTCCGTCGGTGTTAAGGTAACATGCAAATGGATGTGAAGCTTTGGGAGGCAACTCATAAGGTATGCAGGCTTTCAGGGGGTTTACTGCTTATTATTGTGCCCGATTTGCGTGAGCATGCACCGAAGTTCCGTCCAATGATGCCCGGGGTTTGACGAGGAGCAGAGCGGGAGGCATCGGTTTGAAGTCGGGTGTTCCAGAGTGGTCAATTCATGAAGAACAGCCAACTGGCAACTGTTGGTTTAACTGAATAACCTGGAAACCCCGCCATTCCACCAGTGAGGCGGAGCTCGGGGCGTTAGTCTTCCTGCATCCCGTCCTGCACCTTCCCGGCATTGGTTGCTCTCACGAACCAGGTTGGAAGAATGGAAAGAGACCTGAAGGCATTCCTGCCTTGTTTCACGGTTTCCCAGAGGGATGTTCCGCCAAAGGCTCCACTGGATCATATCATCATTCGATTTTCGTAACTCAGTCTTAGGCAGCAACGACACAGCCCATGATATTGACGACTTCTGTCCTCCAGGGACAGTGCAAGTGTCTTGTTCACTTTGGCCTTTTGGGACCTCGAGACCGTGACTGAAATTCGGCTTCCATTTTCGGACGAAACTCGCAAAATCCCACTTTCCATCACCACCAGGCCCTTTTTCGAAGAACTGCAGAAGTGATTCGGCACCGGGTCATTAACGCACATACCAAGGTGAATCACAAATCATGTCGTCGCTATCAAACATCCTGAACCCGGACGGAGCAACATGGGCATCCCTTCCAAGCCCGTCAAGTCCAACACGCCATGATGCGACCCCAAGCCAATCTCAACAGATACTTGGCGGACTGGACTTCGATGCTCTCCTCCAAGGTTCCGATTTTGAAGACCCATCCAATCTTCCCGGCATGAAAAATCTGGACTTCACTGCCTTGCACGAAATCCAAGATGGTGTTAACCATTGGGCTGGCAACCAGCATCACGATTACTCCACCTCATCCGCCGTGTACCAACCCCTCGATCCTCTGCGTCCAGATGGTATCCACTGGGTTGACATGGAATCCAACGGATCAAACGAAGAAGACACGGATGCATCGGATGTGGAAATGACTAACGTCACCGACGAAAGTCAGTCGCCCGACTGTGAGATGGTGGATGATGGTGATAAAGTTTGCTACGGAATGGTTCGTCCTTCCTTCGATGTTGTCCTTAAAAACTACAAACAAAACCAACTCACCCACTCGTATACAGCTCTACCGGCAGGATGTCAAGCTGGTGCCTCAGCCTATGGCAAACGTGGTCATGAGCCTTAAGGAGCTCGCCGGTCCAAATGTCGACCACGTACAAAAGTTCTCCCTCAGCCCGCGGTCCGTCCATATCCTGCTATCCCTTCCCGACGAAACAAAGTTTGGATACCTGCGGGACAATATGACCAAGGCACTGGAGCCTCTCCTGGAAAAGAACTCGGGAATTGAGGTGGAGGCCGTTGGAGTCACAGCACACCTCTGCGAGCAGATCGGTCGTGCAACGAAGCCCGATGAAGCATTGGTCCAGGTAAATATTAACATCTATGGGCCCCGGGAACGTGCAACCCAGATTGGCGACGCATTGTCGGACCAGAAACTATGGCTCCAGCGCCCAGACTTCTACAAAACGCAGTTCCCGTATTCGAACGAGACCAATCCTCACATGTTGAACTTTCCTGAGCTCAAAGGACAACCGGTGGAGGAGGAGGTGAGAAAAGAGGTGGCAGCTGCCTCCAAGCCAAGGGCAGAGGAGGAGCGACTAAAGAAGCTGGTTCAAGAAGTCCACAACTCGTTGAGCCGTGCCAACGAGTTGGATAACATGCTGGGCGACCAGAGACTCAAAACGGAGCTCTTGAGGTAACCCTCGCTATTCCTTGACATTAGCGTTACTTCGCAAGCTAACTGTCCTGGACAGACATCAACAACGTGCCTTGTCGTATATGCTGCAACGAGAATCCGGACTCATACCAGACAAGTATCGGCTATGGCAGAAGAGTACCTATGGTGGCCAAGAGATGTGAGTTACTGATATCATCTATTCTAAAGAACTGCTCAGCTGAAGTACTAATGACGAAACAGGTTCATCCATCGCATTACCAAAACACGATCGCCGGTTCAGGTTGAAGAGAAGGGGGGTGGGTTGCTTGCTGATGAAATGGGCATGGGAAAATCTCTTTCCACGTTAGCTCTCATTGTCCAAACTCTCGAAGCTGGCCACGACTGGGCACAAAAGAAACGCGAAGAAGAGCACACCAGTGGCAAAGTGCGTCGGCATTCCCATTCCACCCTGATTATTGTTCCATCAGCGTGTAAGGTTCCTCGCCCAATCCCATCATTTGTTGGCGCTGACAACAGGTCCAAGTGTTGATCAACAACTGGCTGAATGAGATTAAGATGTGAGTAACAACGAAATCCTGTTATAGCTGAACCCTAAGAGAGAGTGTAACTAATTGTATCCAAAAGACATGCCGGGGATGCTCTCAAGACCATCAAGTATCATGGACAGGGCCGAGAACGGGATCTCAACGCATTGGAGGAGTCGGATGTCGTGGTAACCACATACAACACCTTGGCCAGTGAAGCCGCTTCAAAGAAGTCGCAGCTCCACAAAATCAACTGGTACCGTGTTGTCCTTGACGAAGGCATGTTTGTCCCTCGAAACCCCACCATTTGATGTTTTTGAATGACAAGCCAATACTAATACCTGCTCACTGTATTCAGCACACATCATTCGTCGACCGGCCACGAGCTTTTACCGCACATGTGCTGATCTCGAGGCCAGATCCCGATGGTGTCTGACCGGTACCCCGATCCAGAACCGGCTGGAGGACATTGGGGCGCTCTTTGCCTTTTTGCGCGCAGAGCCATTCCACAGTCTGGCGCAGTTCCGCCGCTTCATCTGCATTCCCTTTGAGCAAGGCGAGTCCGCTGCGAAGGACCGTCTCATTCTGCTCTACGATTCACTTTGTCTCCGCCGCACGAAAGACATCCTGACTCTTCCCGGGCACAGCGAACGCACCCGCGAGCTTGTGCTCACCGACAACGAAAAGCGGCAGTACGCCAAGACTATGAACATCCTCAATCGGTACATGCGCCAACAGGTTGGCCAGCACTCAGGCAGCGGCAGCATAGGCCACGGTAACTATCATAATTTCCAGTCGTGGATGACCACGAAGTTCGGCCTTTTCCAAGCTCATCTACAACTGAGAATCCTGTGTAATCATGGCACGTTACAGAAGCCATTCAGTTGGAAGAAGCGCAACCTCAAAGACGAAAAGGCAGCAGAGCGCGAAGCTTTTGTCGGCGAGCTGGGTCTCGGGTCCGAAGTCATGTGCGATGGTTGTAGACAGCCGCGGCCAATTCTGGGTTCCACGAGCGGTGCCGGTAATGGGTTTGTCGAGAACTGCGCACACTCGTTCTGCCTGGAATGCCTTGAGGACTGCAGCGAGTTGCCGGGGATGGGGAATGTGAGGCATTGCCCTCTGTGTCAACGGTGGGGTATGGCGTTGGCGGATGCGAATTCTACCTCCAACGATGGGAGTGGAGGTGATGTAGCTATGGGAGATGGAGAGTGCCACGATGATGTCGGCGGCGAAGTCAACGTGCATCACAAGGACTATTTCAACCACTCGGGATATTCCACCAAGATGAATAAGCTGATCGAGGACGTCAAAGAGGATATGGGTGACTCGAAGAGGTGAGAATTACCAACTACTACGGTGTACCTTCTTGGCTGCGTTGCTTACTGACGAATGGGTGTTTCCATACAGTATCATATTCTCCTGCTGGACACGCACGCTCGACCTGATTGCCAGACACCTAAAAGCCGAAAAGATCATCTACCTCCGCATCGATGGCGAATGCCTTTTGTCCAAACGACAACGGATCATTGACAAGTTTGCCGACGACAAGGGAGTGCAAGTCCTTCTCATGACGACCGGCACTGGCGCGTTCGGGTGAGTTCCCTGTCAAGTCGAGCCTCTGAACTGAAACAAATATTACAGCTTGCTAACGGTTTACCGTTAAACCTGCAGGCTGAACCTCACCGCCGCCAACCGCATCTTTATTGTTGAGCCTCAGTGGAACCCGAGCGTGGAGAACCAGGCAATTGCTCGCGCTATCCGTTTGCGACAGGAAAAGGAGGTGCAGGTGACCAGATATTACATCAAAGATACTGTTGAAGAGGTAAGATTTCGCACACCGCACCTCACACCAACAGTACCATGGCTAACTTATTTTCCGTCACTTACAGGAAATGCGCTCCCAGCAAGTTAAAAAGCGGCAGGTGGCTTTGGTTGGGTTTGCACGGGAAGAAGTAGTAGGAACCGAAGAAGCGCCGCAGGTTGTAGAGGAATGATAAACGGGTGACATAGCTACAAGTGCTTATAGAGTTTTAAGTCCCATTGGGTAGGTAGCTAATACTTGGATCTGTTTCTAGATAAGAGTTTTGATGTTTCCCATACAAGGCTGGCTACATGTATTTTTCTCGGCGGCCAAGATCCCGACCGAGCGCACAAACCCGTGTGAAGTGCGTTTTCTCGGCAGAAAACGCCCGCCTGTGGCGTTGGTCTCCAGGTACCTTATCTGTGATAGTGGTTAATGAATGGGTCTTATTTCACCGGAGCGCGCTCACGTTAAGGTTGAGTAGGTACCTTGGTGGGTATATCTCCCGGTAATTTGAATTCTGTTTATATTCTGTTTATAATGCTGTCTCCAAGAGGCACACCACGTCGTACAAGGCCCTTTATCCATGCTCTACATTTATCCAACCCGCTGTAGTTGGGGCTGTACCCATGCTTTATATCACCATCCTTCAGAGAGAAAGAAGCCGGTGGGATTGCCGGGCGATGGATTGTTTCTTTAGGAAAGGGGAAGGAGAAGAGAATAAACATGTCCCTTGCCCTTCATGTTCCAATTACATCACGCATCAACTTGCTTCGTATGACCACCCAAATCTTCAATGGGGAACAAAAGGCATCACCAGCCTGGATACACACCGGCACCTCTACGTCCTTGGTATCTGCTCTCCGTCTTGATCTACACATGCTTCCTGCTGTCCCTTCTTGAATATTCACTCCACACAATCCCGCAGATCGACACCCCCCAGACCTCTCCGTCTAAATACCTTGACTCCCCCTCGTACTTTTTCGGGGGAGACATCAACCCCCTCGAAAGCCCGAGGCGCGCTGAACAAGGAGCTCCGTTCCCCAACTCCACTGCCGGATTTCCCAACACGACAATCCCAGAACATGACAACAGCACTGGAAGCACTGGCATCCCGACAAGACCTTCTGAGATACAGCTCCACCTTGATCCAGGGGCCTACGCCCAGCTGGACCCGGACTACGCCGTGCTGCACTACCGCTGGAATTTTGTGTGGGTTCACGACCCGAGATTCGGAGGCCGGTATGTGCTTCCTCCGCCGCTCGGCCTAGACATCCGCCGACACTGCACATTTTACTCGGCCCATATCTTTCCTACGGGTGACGAGCAGGACTGCAGAGCCTTGTTCTTGACAGAAGGCCGTACAATTCACCTCGTCTGGGGGCCTTGGTCGGCCGTGGATCTCGATACACCAAAGGGTCGGCAGTGCTTCGAGGAGGGCCAGCTGATCCATACCAAGATCTTTCGGATACCCGATTTACCTTCGTGGAAGTCGGACCGCAAGGTCGTTCTACCGGGGCCAGTCGAACAAGAAGACATCGACGATCATGGCTGTTGGAGAGACGAGGAGCTGGCGGGGACGACATTCGAGTATCCAGAACGAGCCGAAACCTGGCCCTCAAACTTCCCCGTATATCCACCGCCAACCGCAGTAACAACATCGGCGAAGCAAAGCGTTGCTACGACTATTACGACTTCACGCCCTGCCACCACGTCCATCGTGACTACGACCGCAGTCGGCCAAGACGGAAACCCTACAGTCACCGTATTTACAACCACCGTCCCAGGGCAGGTAATCACCATCACCGTGGACGGCACGAGGGCAGCCGCCTTATTAGCCAGCGACGATCCCTCCAGCTCAGGCGGCATCACCGTAAACGGCACCGTCCTGACACTAACCGACTCACTTGGCCGGCCAACCGCAACCGTCACAAGCTTGCTGCTCCCAGACGGCCCGGGCAAAACGCCGTATTACCACGACAGTCTTCAAACTATGACCACCACTCTCACCGACTCTGCCGGCCACCCAACAGCTACGCAGACAATAACAAGTAATACAGTTGGCCGCGTTAACGGAGCCGCCGTATCGCCACTCTCCACCACCCTGCGGACCATGTACGACGCCGCAGGCATCGCAGTGTCCACCCAGACCCAGTACATTATCCCCGGACCCCCCATACCATCATCACCGCCTGCGTCTAATAACAACCCGAGCACACCATTCTACAACCCATTGGACGGCACGCTCCCGCCCAATGCCGTGCCTGTCAAGCCCCTAAGCGGGAGTGCCTACTTCCTCGGGTCATTTGCGCCGACGGTGCTAACCACCGTGCTGAGCCTTCTCACGCAGATTTTTAACAGCAGCATGCGCGCCATGGTCCCGTTTCTGGCCTTGCTCTCGGGAGGATCATCATCAGGAGGAGGGGTGTCGGCGGAGGACTCGCTCCTTCTCCCGCTGGAAGGCAATAACATCCTCAGGATAGATCAAACCTTGCGCCTGGCCTGGCGACTGAAGGAGCCGTTGCTGCCGTTGGGCCATGCGCTCCAGGTGCTGGGGATGGTTCTCGTTGCCCTGTCGAGCGGGGCCGTGGGCATGGCCCTCCAGGGGAGCTGCGAGAAGACCAGCTTCACCGGGTGTTATCTGAGCCTGGCGGTCGTGCGGGGTCCCGCCCGGGCGGCGGAGGGGATTTTGGTCGGTATGCTTGTGATTTGGGTGGCCATCATCTGGCGGGTGTTTGTCCTGGTCAGGAGGAGGAGCAGAGTGGACGATGATGGAAGGAAGAAGAAGTGGTCGTGGTCCTTGCTGCCTACCGACGGGAATCCCACGAGTATTCTGGGTGCGGCGGCCATGTTGTTGTTGGTTGCTGCTGGGGATTGTAGTAGTAGTATGGGGCTGAGGGAGGTGTTGGTTGCTGCTGGTGGGACGAGTAGCAAAGCCATCATCACGGAAAAGGAGATGAGCGGGTGGTTCAAGGGCTACAGGTTTGCCATGAATACGAGAGGGCAGGTGGTGATGCTGCTTTCCAGCCAAGTAGAACAACAAGAACAACAACAACAACAACAACAACAACAACAACAAGCAGACAGAGACGCATCGACGACGCTGGGTCGCGGCGGGGGTTCATTACGTCGGCGATGCTGTGGCGACTTGCACTCTCGCCGTCGCCGCAGGACCAGGACTCTGCTTGGGCACGGAGTCAAGGTCCTGTTCTTGGCCGTGCTCGCCAGCTTGTTGGCTGTCATATCATACTATGGGTCTACGAATCTGCTGAGCAGCCTGAGTAACCCGCTGGAGCAGTTCATGGATAGCCAGACAATAGGGGTGTCTTTTCTGTTTGCTGGCGCTGGCGGCATGGTAGATTGGTTCTGGAGTGGTTTCTTTTCACGTAAGTGTTGGAATTACCTACTACCACTACTATTATTACCACTAACCTGTAAAATCTTTCAACAGGGACCGAGCAGATGGAGCCCTACCGCTGTCTCTCCCAAAGAGCAAGATCCGATGCCGCTCGCCGGCGGTCGAACATGATCCGCCCTCGCTCCTCCAGCATCTTCAGCGGTCTTTTTTCCGCCATAGCCAACCGCAACACTTATCTCGGTGCGGTTGCGTTTGCCGGGCTGCTCTCCAAGTTCTTGCCGGTTTTGCTATCCAACATCCCTTTTCGTCTGACGCTGACGTGGACGACCTACATTATATGCACGTGGGCCTCGGTCTCCATCCTCAGCATCATGATACTCGTCATGTTGTCGTCGTCTTGGATCAAGCGGCCGGAGAACATGCCCGTCGACCCCGGTACCATCGCCGGCCGTATGTATTATGTCTGCGATTCCTGGATCACAGAGGACCTCAATGCCGGAATGCGAGACCCGGGTGGTGGTAATACAATCGGAGTACTAAGAGGGAGTTGGATGGACAAGAATATTCCGAAGAAGGGGGTGTACTACTCGCTGGGTAAGGTGGTCGGGGTAAGTGGGAGAGAGAGAATCGGAGTGGATTATGTGGTGACGTCCAAGTATGTTTAGGGCTGGCTTTTGGGAAGGGCTTTTGAGAGAGCAAAATACCTAGGTAACTAAGATAACCGGGCGCCGCATTACGAGCCGGTGCCCGCCGTCTAACAGGAACTTATCGTGATGACAGGCATGGTCTGTTAAGCGTGGCTGCGAGCCAACATTTTTGCCATAGTAAATTTGGGAAAAGTGAAACCTTCACTAACAGCGGTTCTGTCACACGTCAAACTGGGCTTGCAGCTGGCAGGCACGGCATCACGGGCAGGCAAGGGAACAAGTCAATCTCGCGGCTTCCATTTCTCGCCCCTTACCGACGCCCAAGGTCCGGGCTGGGCCCATTTCCCTCCCCCAAGATCCTACCTGCTTACACCGTACCCCTACCTATCTACCTTAGTACCTAAGCATGTCAACAATCGTCCTTGTAAGCGTATACGGAAAATCGCTCCCACAAAAGATGTGCCACGATCTCGCAAAGTTTTTAACAAAATACGAGATATTAGTCCAATTGGGAAGCTAATTTTTGTATAGGCTTCTTGATATGAGTTTCCAATGTTTACGATCGGCTGGTTATGTTGTCGACAAAGTCTGTACGGACTGATGACCGCCACCACTCCTTTCTGCGATGTGGCGCTTTCCTGTGTCCCACTGTCCCTCAAGAGGGGGTATTGCAAGCCACACACACCTCTGGCAAAAACAAATAGGTAGGCATACACGAAGAGTTGCCGAGTGGGCAAGGCCCGATTGGTCGACACTGTGATGTGCATGATGGTTGGAGTACGGATCAAGCCCGATAGATGTGCTGATATGCAAGCCTCCCCTGAGGCCTCCAGAGCGTCTTTCTGCGGCTGGGATGGCCCTGAGTGACTACAGAATTCCTTGCCAATGCCGCTCAAGATGCTGACATCGTGTTACGGACTTGTTTACTCCAGAGACTACACGTAAATGATATGGCGTGGACAAGCGAGAATGACTTCGAAATGGGGATCCTGGGATTTGTGGCTATGGGTATCGCTTCTCGGTCCAGCACGAACATGAACACCACCTTCACGTTTCCTCCTCCGCGACTTCCACTTGTAGGTGAAACGGAAGATAATGGTACAAAATCTTCGATGATGGCGACAATGCAGAAGACTGCTCCCATGGACGAAATATCTCGCCTCGACTTCCTGCACCGGTACAACATTTTATCGCTACGTGTCAAAGCGCTCCGTCATCTCGAACGAAGACTTGGAGACAGCATACTCAAGGATTTTGACCATCGGTAGAGGTGTGCCATGACCTCGAGAAGTACAGTACGTCTGCAATATTTGCCCGTTGCCAAAGATTCGATACTAATATGCTACGCGGACGAGCAGTGTTTTTTTCGCGCTGAGGGAAAAGGCAGGTTTCTCGCTAAGGGCCTGAACGACGTTGTTCCTCGCACCATCAAATAAACTAGAGAAAGAAAGATTTCGCCTCCGCCGGCCCTGGTTCGACAAGAGCTGAAGCAGCGGAAGCCAGCATTCGAAAACACTTCTCGTTCGTGGAGAGTACCTTTTACAATATTCTTCGCGAAACGACATCCAGTATGACGGTGGTAAACCAAGAAAGCGCCAAGAGTCCATGATAGCCCGCCTTCTGATGGCCCTGGTTGGCGGGCTGGCGGTCGTGGTTCCCGTGCTCATCATGGTCCTCCATCCGACGAAACTGACCGCCATACTTACCACTTCCTGCTTTGTTATCGCGGTGGCGGTCGGACTGGCGGTGCTCATGGTCGAGTCTCAACCTAAGGATGTCATTGGTTTCACGGCGGCCTATGCGGCTGTGCTTGTTGTCTTTGTTGGCGCGGCGCTGGGTCCGGATGCTTACCAGTCATGATTGGGTTCCCGGAGAATCTGAGATCAAGGGTATGGAAATAGACCCTCATTCTTTCCCTACATGTATCAAGACGCGAGATATCAACCACAGAAACCGTGGAACAACATAGGCCTACCGCGGTTTACGTCACTTACAATACCAGTCCAGTCCGTTCGGGATCCATATCGAAAGATCGAAAGAAGACATTCAACACTCCGAGATGAAACACCATCCCCCGAAAAAAAAAAAAAAAAAAAAAAAAAAAACAAGCCAATACCTCTCTCTATCTCACAACCGACCTTCGCGCGTCTTACCACTACCCACACTCATGCCTACGAGCAAACCACAGGCAAAGCCGGAACATTACTAGGCGTCTTGTGCAAGTCCACCTCAGCAGCCCGTCGGCGCACCAGCCCCGGCAGCACTACGCCATTATCGCCATACTTCCAGCGCGGCAGTTCTTCCTGCGCAACTCTGTTTGGCTCCTCACCGGCATTAAGGCGCTGAATGAGGGTCGAGCTTCCCGACGCGCCACACCCGACATTGAACGCCCAGCTGACCAGGGCAGCGTATTGGTTGGCTTTGAGCGTTACGGGGTCGGCGGTCTGGCGGGTGATGCAGTTTTGCGCGATCTATATTCTCCAAGGTTAGCTAATTTGGGGTGAAGAGGAGAAGATAAAAGACAGACTGTCAGGTCGCTTCGGAGGAGTTTCTCGCCGTCTGCGGTGGAAAGGGGGATGCGGTATGGTACGTCGGAGCACGTTTTGTCGGTGCAGAGGTGGCCGTAGCCGACTGTTGGGTGGCCATCTGGATTAGGTTCTAAGAGTTTGACTTGGTACGGTTTGGGGGTGGAGGATGATGGGGATCATTACAGATGTTCGGGTACCAGCCCTCGAATTCCCGGATTAGGTTGAGGGTGGTCGTTTTGAATGGTGGACCGATGCATATCGCGCTCGCAAATTGGCTGCTGACGCTCAGAATAAGCGTGAGAACAGCGATGTAGATGATTGTGAACTGGGGGCATGTTGCTCTGCACCGTAATACCAATGGCTGAATAATGATAAAAGGCCTTCAAGTGCGCTGAGGACCGCTCTCTTATACTTATCTAAACTCAACTGAAAAGCTCAGGGGTATTGTTGAGCCGCCTATGACCGACTGTCTAGTTGGTTGTGTTTCTCTGGGAAAGGTCCAGACCAGGTCTTCACGTTGACAACATATTGCCCGTAAGATGGCCAGATCGATACTACCCACCGGGCAAAGAATCCACCCGAAGCTCAGTCGTGGTTACCGGTAAACTATACGGTAAATGACACCTGCATGCATTCTGCGGACCGAGAGAAGCAAGCCGTTCTATGGAAAAGATGGATGTTGATTGGCGGCACCGGTTATTAGCTGCTTGGAGTGTACCGCCACGAAGAATTTTGAGTCAGGTCAGGGGAGCAAAAAACGACGGGAAGTTGTAGTTAAAATCCTGCACAGCCTAGTGACATATCCCTGGTATTCCAACGAATTGGCTACCTGAGCTCATATTGATCCGGTCCTTGCCTACGATTCACAAAGACGAGGACAGCGGTTTAGGCTTTGTACCTTGGTTGAGATCTGAAGAACATTTAGAAACCAGTAACGTTATTCCTCGTATTATCAGGATTACTACTAGGTAGTAAACAAGTTCAGGCAGAAATACATACATCGCCGCCGTCCAATAGGATATTCAACCTATGTGCAACCTATAAAGCATAAATATGTGCACACTCCAATCGAAATCAATCTGTCCTGAATTCCGTCTAAGCCGATTTGTACTTCGCCGTGCCCTCATGATTTGCAGGAGTAGAGCTTAAAAGCAGGGATAAACGGAGATAAATGGGAAGAGAGACCAGATAATGGGGCATTATCTCCGTATCAACAAGGGAAGAAAACAAAAATTTCCCGCTCGAACCATCATTCCTCGGTTCCGGAGCGTGTCGCACGCGCGGTGTCATTTCTTGGTGGCAGGCTTGACCAACAATGTAATTACGCCTCTCCTGCTTCGGCTTCTCGCTGCTGGTGACGGCGGTCTCCACAGCCATCCTGCCACCATGGTTCGTCAACAGCAGCCTAATCTTGGTAATTTTCTTCTTCTCTGTCTTCGGTTCTGGGAGGCTGCTCCTGGCGGTCCCGGCAGCATTCACACCCGCAGGCTTTGTCAACAACCTAATCTTTGTGTGATCTTCTTCTTCTCCTTCGGTTCTGGGCGGCCGACGCTGTTGCTACTGCTCGAGTGAGCTCCTCCACCGACGGTTGGTAGTTACACCTCCTCAAGGTTCGAGTTCCCGTGGGCCTGCACAGCGGTCGTGGCAGTGGTGGTGGTGGTGTTGGTGGTGGTGTCGGGCTGCTCCGAGGATGCTGTGGTAGTGAGGGAGGCGGCATTCAAAGCGCTAGGGCTGACGATGGCAATTCTCAGGCTGGTGCCCGGACTGATGTCGAAATTGTTAACCCTTTCGGGGTTGCTGGTGATCTTGATGCGCACCATGGTGAAAAGCCGGCCAGGGGTTGACGTACAAGAAATAAAAACCCTGAGGTCGGTTGGCGAGAGATGATGATTGCAAAGTTGCTTGCTGGGAAAGACTGAATGATCTTTTGACCGATTCTTGAAGAGTAAAGAAGGGGGATGAAAAGAGAGACTTGTAGGTGTTGGAAAGTGGTTGTGTTTTCTGATGGTGATCAAAAAGTCGTCTGAGCAATGATACGAACGATGGTTGGAGGAAAAAAGATTGATCTGGCTGGCCCCCACAACGGCTCTTACATACAGTCCTTTTGCCTGTGAGTCAAGGGCGATTGCAACAGTGTGGAATAAATGGTTCTGTGATCTTGGAAGTTTTAACTTCAAACCATAGCCAAGCAATAAGCTTTGGTGGTGGCGAAAATGTTTAAAGTGCTAAAGTTTGTTTACCTTAGGTAACCTTATCTGCAAAGAGAATACTTACCTTCTGAAAAGTGGCCGATATCACATGTCAAGGGATGTCGGTCGTCGACGTGATAGGGTTTCTGATGGCCAGACTTTCCCAGCGTCCGGACGAAGCCAAGACACAGCCTTAACGAAGATCTGATGGAAAACCTGGGAGCAGACCGTACGGCGAGCATCGTAATTAACACCATGGTATGTTTCGAAGCAGTTTCTGGCTTAGCAGTAGGACCCGATAACCCTCCCCAGCTATCCTAACCAAACCTCAACTCTCAAACATCATCGTAGCAATGTACTCCAAAGTAAATCTTAGCTAATAACCACTCCTGTCAGCTAATGTCTAGTTTTTATATGGAACGCCTCGCTTTCCTCAGCTCGCAGAATGTATACAATTCCTCGGTACTACGACTGAGACTTCGGGTGGATTCTTTGCCCGTTAGATAGTACCGATCGGCCGTCTTACGGGCAACAGCTCTTGACCTTCTGACGAACACCCGTTATAACACGGGAACCCGGTCTCGTGCGATCCGTCCGCCAACCAACCCTGAAAGATCAACGTTGGATGGAGAGCAAGTAGGAATGTCCCGACAAGGGATTCCCCCCCTCATGGAATATAATATTGACCTGTTCACGCACTTGAGAAACTTCCGTTAACTTCATTTTAACAGTTATCAACCAGGCATTCTTCCGGTATAAGGGTGTCTGTGCAGCTCTGGCGCAAGCCGTGTGCTATTACATACCGCGTGGGTTCGCAGTGGGACTGCAGCCTGTACCTAGTAGGTAGGTTTGTGGAGTGTAAGATGAATACTGTATACACTTACGATGGGAGAACCAAGTGCTTGTAACTACTAGGCACCTATGTTAATTAGTGCTTATATCATATCCCGTCAACATTGCCCAGGCTGACATGGGCATAAGCTGCGTGACCTGCATACCTGTTAGTTGTAAAAGCCTACTATAGAGCTTGGCTTAGTAAGAACCGACCTATCGTCAAGCTCGCATCGTATGTTCCCCTCTAGGCATCGAGCATTGTCGCAAACTATCAAGGGAACCTTAGTCCTTATCCTGGGGCGGCTGATGCCAAGTTGCTGAATAGTGCTTGGCCATGCACCAGCGGCCGACAGGTATTATGGAAACCCTCCGATGTTTGGCCCAAACCCAATATTTGTATATTGTATTTTACCCGCTAGCCACATGCACGTAATCCATTGAGACTCTCGATAATGAGCACCATCGGCATGTCATTGGATTCGCCATGCTTGCCTTTTTGAGATTGCTACCGCGGTTTAGCTGTCCTACTTTTTTAATCTTGTTGGGCAAGTTGTAACTATTACAGCTTAGACTGATGTAAAGCTGTGTGTATGTATCCAGCCAATATGACTTTATCTGCGGTTCGCCGGTGTCTGAGATAGACACTCCTCGATGCCAGCTGGAGAGAGCCCTCTGGGTCATTATCCGACAGAGGCCCAGCCCTGACTGACATGTGCCGGTGTTTTTATGTTTGAGAAATGAACGTCAGCTGCCCGTACCCGATAAAGGCCACACTGACGACGGTGAACTTTGTGGAGGTAGCGACTAAAATACCTACTTACTGCTACTATAAGCCGTTCACAAGCAGTGTAGCCTGAAGGCCCATCTATCCGTATTATCGAAAGTCGGCCACGGTGTTTCTGCGCGGCGGACTATCGTGGTAGCCTTGGAACTCGTCTTGAACGAGTCCTAACAGACTGAGAGTTCCGTTGGCACGCGTGTGGAGAATTCTCCTCTCTATACGGAAATGGTGGCGTCCAGCCTGTCATGCTCGACGGAAGATGTCCCTCATCGAGACGTGTTAGGCTGAGAGGAGGCAAGCAGGGCACTTATCCGATCTTGATCAGTGCTAACTTTCATCCCTGTTGGAACGGTCCGTGTTGTCGGAACCTCTCCGCCGTTACATGTGCCTTGGAGCTGCTGGTTCTGCTCACGAGATTGGCAAACATCAGTCGCAAGGGCTACTATGACAAAGGACTTGGCTCACTCACCGTTAAATGGAGAGTTTCTTGGCTGTCATGCGGATGGTTGTCACTGTAATTAATACAGGAGTACCTGGCAAAAAGGTGACCACTCAAAGGTATAAGAAGCGGGCCGAGTCTCGTCTTCAAAGCCAAAAACATATCCAAGACACTCTCTCCACAGGACAAACGCCTTCAAGACTCCCTGGCAAACCTTTCTCCAGACCATTCACCCATTACACCGGCACCATCACCATGCGCTTTGTCTCACTTGCCGTCGGCTTTGCGCTCGCTGGTCAGGTACGCCACGCACTCCTTGAATCCTTGGGATCCGATAATCATGATCTCGGCCGTGGGAGATACTGACCAGGGTGAAATACTAGGCTTTGGCCGGACCGACAGTGACCCGGTCTTCCACTGATGTATTGAGCCAGAGTTCGGACGGCTTCCGTTGGACTGGTTCCATCTTTCCTGGCCAGGAGGAGACCGAGCTCTTTGGCACCGCCGAGGCAAGTGATAAACTTTGTTGAAACTTTCTTCAAACCCCTCCCCCGCCAAACCTATTTTAAAGCGTCTTAGTTACCTTCTTTTCTTACTGACATGTATCCTAGGGAATTTATAACCAGATTCTGGCTATCAACCCGGATTACGTTGCCGCCCCGTACGACAACTCGACTGAAATCGTTGCACGCGATGATGGTAACGACGTCAGCAAGCTGGAGCGCCGGTATACAATAAGCTGCCGGGTAATGGCCACCGGGTGGAGCGGGGACGCCTGGGTATGCTGCTCCTTAAACGGCGCCGCCGCCAGTCCTTCCTAGCACATAATGCTATCTATCAAACAACTACAACTGACTAACACTCTCACCGTCGGCTTTTTCGGTTAAAAAAGAACCAATCCCATTATCTCTATTCGATCGGCGGAACGTGTAGCACGCAAGCGGGCACGTGTGCTCGCTTGGCCTGCTACGCAACGACGGCATCTTATCTGTGTCCTGTAAGTTATTACTAGTTCTAGTGCCTTAATACCTACGGGTACATGTATCCAAACTCCAGTCCAGTTCAGTCTTCAAGGCGTAATTAACCAAAACCTAGGAGGGAGGAAGCGGTGTCAGTATTTCTTGTCGGTCTGCGGCGGCCTACATCCAGGACATTATCCTCGGCTGCTGCAAAAAGTCGTCGGTTGGTAGTAAGGGTCCCGTCACCGGTCACATCTACGATCAGGACTTCAGCGTCTGGGCCGGCTACGGAAACTGCGGCCACTCCACCACCCGCGGTCCGAGTACCTATCCCTATCCCGGCGGCAGTCCCAATGGATTGTGCCTCAACTTTTAGGATAGTGTGCTGCTACCATCTCCGGAACGGAACCGTACCCTGTCCACCCAGCAGGAAGTTCGTTCAAACCCAGCCTGACGTTACCATCCGCGCGATTTCTTTTCTTTTGGAACCAGCAACAGCAGCAGGAAGCAAAGCGCTTCGTTCAACACGAAGGCAGACATCCAAACTATTTTCGGGTTTTTTTTCTTCTTTTCCGCAAAGTAGTACTATTAGTTGTCTTAAGCCGAAGGACTTTCAGAAAAACTTGCTATAAGTGATATCAATGGGCGCCGTTACCCTGCAAGAGACTGATACATTGCATTGTGAAAGATGGTTGTTTAGATTTTGATCCCCCTTCACACCATAACTGATCAGTGGTAGTAGCAATTCCGTCTCTTTTTGCTCATCGCGATTACCATGATCTGCTCTCTAAATTTGCTATCAATAAATTCAGCTCTGCGTCATTCCTTGTTAAGCTGTCGCGTGTTAGCCAGGTGGATCCCTAGCTCCGGCCGAAAACGGCCTTCTTCCATAGATCCAGAGGTCTGGCCGGCTCCGTACGTGGCATGAGTCGGCCGGCGGCCCCATAGCTTCTTCGACCAGCTTCTATGACTGACACGGAGTCATGCTACTATACGTGCGCGCGGTATCGTCATTCTTGAGCTCGAGTCGTGTAGACACGAGCTCCGTATGCTGAATACCGAGCTCAGTCGTCCATAGCCGAGCTTTGAACCAGTATATAGAGTAGTAGATTCTTCCTTTCGATGATGCCCTCACTTTTGGGGGGAACGTCTTAAAATTTGATCTATTCCCGAGTATCCACTAGATCCCACGTTATATAAGCAGAATAGCATTCTCTGCTGCACAATGATGTAAAATCAGAAGGAAACCATCCGGCAGCTAT
The DNA here is from genome assembly GCA_033439685.1 of Apodospora peruviana. Taxonomy (NCBI): domain Eukaryota; kingdom Fungi; phylum Ascomycota; class Sordariomycetes; order Sordariales; family Lasiosphaeriaceae; genus Apodospora; species Apodospora peruviana. Next base: position 845,057 of record JAUEDM010000005.1, on the reverse strand, counting down.
CGGAGATGAACTAAAGAGCTAACAAGGTTGGTACTCACTTGGGACTTACGATGGAGTGTATACACCACTACTAACCGATCCGTCGAGAAGAAACAAGGGGGGTTACTGCAAGTTAAAGAGCTATTTGGCCCTTATTCTACATGGTTTGCGTCCTTAGCCGGAGTTTGTAATCTTGATAATGAAAAAATATTATTGCTTTCTGTTCTCAGATTTCGAGCAAGGTACCTACCTACCTTAGTCTAAACCCGCTGTCCTCATCTTCCTGAACAGCTGAGAAGAGCACGCGTATTTCAAGTCGGTTGTGGCCATTAAGAACTCGAACTCCATCCCGCAAGACCTCTCCCTACGACACCATACTTATCTCCCACGAACCCGATGAACTGAAAGCCCATGGTCTCAAAAAGAAACCAAGCTCCTCGGCTCTTCACCACCTAGCTTGCCGCCTCCGCCGTCCACCACCATTTCCACCCCACGCAATATTCCGCAGCTCGTCCAGCACCAAAACAAACAAATACGCCTTGATATGCGTCCACGCCCAGCGCTTATAGCTCTCAGGCGTGGCCGCAAACCCGATAGCCCACAACGCCGCAATGACGACGCTCACGACCACGCGTCGGAGCGACTCGCTGGGCCCCCACTCCGCCAACACCAGCAGCACGGCTTCGGACATGGCAAAATGCCAGTATTCGTGGGTGCGCCAGACCCAGAGTGGGGTACTGGTCGCGTGCTCGACGCGGCCGTTGCGGATGGTTGTTCCGCCCGCGACCGGGATGCTGATGATCACAGAACTCCGAAGGGATGCGATGCGCCACTGAAAATAGAAGGCACAGAACAGAACAAGGCCGGCCAGTAGGCGGTCAAACAGAAAGGTGCCGCTGATTTCGCCTAGGGCCCACGAGAAAGGGGAGAAGGGCGTCGCGGCGGTGTAGAGGAGGATGATCAGAGGGAACGAGGAGAACTGGCGCGCGAGGATGGCGTTGGAGTAGAGAGGTCCTGACATCGACGAAGACGAGGACGACGCGTACGCTGACGCGGGTTCGTGAGTTGCTTTGGTGACCATTATGGCTACTTATATCTCTGTTTCCGGCTAGGTTGTGGTAGTAGGTATTATTGCCGGATTGTCCCAGGAAGATGGTCGATTCTATGAACAACAGAGTGCCAGAAGAACGAGGGTTTCAAGAAATATTGGGGTCCGCTCTGAACATATAGATACACCTTACTTATAAGAAGACACTGGCGCATGGGATCTCATTTCAGGTCTGTGGCACGGACTTGAACCCCCTGGTAAACCATTGGTGCTTGTCTTCCCAGTTGGGGACACAAAGCCGTTTAATCCGAGTTTGCTGCCTAAAAGTACTGGGCAGAGGCTGCCTACCGACCAACTGTTGGCACTTGTCGTCGTGCTAGGCTAGGCAGGGGTGGATACATAGGTGTAGGATCCATTATCCAAGATCAAACACCGAGTTCCGAGGGAATTGGCTGTTAGTCTACTTAATCTCCCAGTCCCTTGGTTCTGCATTTGGCCCCCACAGGTTGACTGTGTGTGACTGCTTGTATCTGTTTCCTTTTTTGTTCAACGTTTGGTAACACGTAAGGACGCGCCGCGCTTGATTGTGGACATAACGAGGACTTTATCATGGAAGTTAGGTTGTTGATCAACCCTATCGAAGCTCAAGTATCGTCTTGGTATATATCCAACTTCACGCTTCCTCCAGCCCAAAATGAAGACTGTCTTCACAAGTCTCCCGTCATGACCGAGTAATACACCTCTCGAGCCCTTCGTGATTATCTAATATCTGGTCAGATGACGCAACCAGTAGCAGATACGGAGTATCTAGTTAGACTGAACTTGTTGATAGTGACCCTGAAATTTTACCTGCGAGACTGGGTGACATAATATGGGGCAGGGTCAGTATTCAGGTCAAGACCCGAAGGTAAGGTGTTTTCCGGATCCGTCCTTTCCCGAGACGGCATGGCCGTGGCATACTGGCCATCGCTCGTGTATCGAGGCGAGACTTTTCGTGGTCGGCGTGTGATAAGGTCGCTGGCAACATTGGTTTGGTTGTGAGTCGTGCGGGTCGCGGGCCCCGGCTGTGAGCTCGGCTTATAGTTAAGGAACCGGTCGAACACCCAGGTGTTCCAACCACTACCTGATCCCAACTTCTTAGGAGACGAAGAAGTCCTCCTGTTTCTAACCTGATTCCACACAAACTCGAGCTCGGCGACCAGCTCGAGCGCGTCGGGCGTGTTGGCGTGCATGTGCATTGTCTCAATCAGGGCTTCGACGTAGCGGCGCTTGGCCTCGGTTCCGCTTAAACCCTTTTGTGAGTTCCAAGCGTCCCATTTGTCCTGCTCACGCAGCACGTCGCTGCTAGTGCTTTGCATGGTCGCGCCGGTCGGCCGTTGCATCACACCATCTACGTCGCCTTCCATCGCTTGCTTGTAGAGGCCGTAGAGACGCATGCGGTCGGCCGGCGGCGGCCGCCCCACTCCCGTCTTGGGGAACTTTTTGACTGTATCAAGCGCTTGGGCAAAGACCCTGTCCATATTCATAAGTGTTATACTAGTTTTTGTAGGCAGGGGTGATCTTCTTGTTCGCTGTCGGCCCCTTTTAGTAAAATCCGGTGAAGGTGGGCTGCTAGTGTAAGGTGAAGGAGAACTCGGAGGATCCGGTGAAGGAGGGCTTCGAATATCATGAGTTCGTCTGTCTTGGAAGTGATTTTCCTTGTAAGGCTTCCTCCTAGTCTTGATGACTGCGGTTGTCGAATGCTTGTCAGGGTCTGTAAGACCTGGGTCCCTTGACTTCGGATCGAGACCTGGCCCCTTGATTTGTTGTCGAGGCTTGTGGCCAGTGGTCGGCGGAGGGGAACTTGGGTGATATATCATATGAGCAGCAGGTTGAGGTGATAGAGTTAGACCGGCGATCAAGGAGGCCGGCATTTTTGTCGGTGTTCCGGTCATGATACTCTCAGTCGCGGTCCACTGGCCCGATGCGGGTGTAATATCGATGTCGAAAACATCCCGAACGGGCAAGGCAGAATGACTGACTGAAGGCTTCGGTGCAGGAGGTGAAGTTGATGAGTCTGCAGCAAGTGGGGAATGTTCTGGCCCGGGCTGTACCCATGGGTGAGAGAGTGCATTCTTGGCGTTCAATCTTGCGGAGGGAGTTGGCGACATAAGCGACAGGACGAAATACGTCGCCATCTGACTTGTGGCCACCTGCACTAGATGCTGGATCGGAAAGTTGGGCTTTCCGCACTGGTAGTCAAGCAGGTCTTTGGGGTCTGGAAATGTGGAATGGCCGGTTAGAGCGCGGAATGTCGTCTCACCCAAACCCCAGATGTCAGCCTGGAAGGGGTTGCTAGCTCGAGGGTCACCAAGAAACGGGAATCCTCTCTTTTCCGGTGCCATGTAGCTTTCTGTTCCACGGACGGTAGTTGACCCGATGTCACCTTCTGCCTGTTTGCTCAGGCCAAAGTCGCACAGCTTGACCCACCAACGATCAGGATGGCTGGACTTGATTAGGATGTTCTATCAGGAATCAGCAATCTGGTCTCCCATCTTGTCTTCGAAGAATTAACAGCAATACTTACCCCTGGCTTCAAATCTCGGTGTGCGAAACCCGCCTCATGCATGAACGAGAGTCCCGTGAGGACTTGCATGATGATTGCTTGGACCTGGCTGTCCGGTATTCTGCCATGATCGAGCAGATACTTCCCCAAGTCGCCATGTTCGCAGTATTCCGTCGCAATATGGAGCCACCCGGGCACCTCGAACCACCCCAGAAATTCGACGAAGTATTCGACGTACTAATGGCGTCGAGTCAACGTCTGTCATCAAGAGTACATAATATCGCGGAGGATTCCGCAGTACTTGCCTTGTCCTGGGAGAACTTGGTAAGAGCCTCAAGCTCGCGAGCGTTGTGCTTGGTGTTTGTACCCAAAGATTTACTTGTTGGAACTCGGATGCATTTCACGGCGCGCAACTTTGCGCCGCCCGTACCGTTGACCGTGTTATGATTGCCACCGTTGCTCCGCTCTAGCCAGACGACCCCATACCCGCCGTGTCCCAGGATCTTCTCACGCACCCAGCTCTCATTCTTGCCTGACTCGCGCTTGTGAGTTGTGACATTATTCTCGATGGTTGCCTGGAGCCTCAACTGTCGCGCTGATTTTGACAGGTTGTCTGGAGTAGACATCGTGAATAAACTGAGACTAAAACCGTATACAAGGTTTCAGACTGTTCAGGCTCTGTCGCGATACCCTCACGTCGATCGCTTAGGTCGACATGGACGGTCGCGATGGGAGAAAGTTGCAGTTTGCGGAGATCAGCGTTGGGACGGAGCCGCAGACGACCAAGCTTCCATCATTACTCGATGGGGGCTGTGGTCCCTGAAGCGCTGAAAGTGAGAGAGAATGTTGCCCAATAGGCGAGGCAGGCTGGACATCTCGACTAGTGTGGACGCCACCATGCAGTTGACGGTTCGGGCATTGGAGAAGTGAGGCAGTGCTCTGCGACGTGTGGCCCCCAACCTTAAGATGCAACCTTCAGCTGGAGAGGATCCCCCAGGGACAGATAAGGACCCGATTTTGCAAGAATAACAGTCGAATGTATCGTTTCCAGTGACAACAATGCCCGCCGAACTGGTCCTCGGGATCGTCGCGACCGTAGACCTCTGCTTCAAGTAAGGAAAAGAACTGCCCCTGGGCCCCGACCGGCACACACACCATTACCTTGCTAACTCTGGATCATCCAGGTATGGCCAGGAACTCCGGAGACTCTGCTCGGCACTCAAGCGCGCAGAATCGGAGGTTTCGGAGCGCGCGCTCCGCCTGGACAATGGCTGGCTGCGGATCACCCACCAGCTCAACTTCCTGCGGCGCGTCCAGCACATGATGGACGAGGAGCACCAGGAGGTCTACGAACAGACCCTGCAGATGTTCTCCACCAAGCTCGAGATCGTCACATTAATGCTCAAGCGCATGGTCAAGTCAGCAGCTCCGCAGCATCAAGCCGACGATGACAACACCTGCCGTGGTCCGATTCCGATCTCCGAGTTGACAATCAAGCCGCAGCGATTCAAATACGCCAGACAGAAGGAAAGCCTCGACAAAGCCATTGAGGACCTAGAAATTTGGCAGCGCACCGCCGACCTATCATGGTTTTTGTTACTCAAAATCGCAGACCCCCGAGTCGATGCGGCACTGGCACGGCCTGACGCCCACGAAAACGGCTCCTCCTCCGGTGCCGATTCCGACGCCATGTCCATGACCAGCACAGCCAACTTGATACCATCGACGGTGATGATCCGGGCGGGGTTAGACGACTCGCAGTCCCTCGGCCCACGCAGCTCCGGGCTCACGCTCAACCCGGACGAGCTGGCCAAGATGCAGGTCTCTTCCATCCCGTACTGCGGCAAGCAGCTCGTCATGGCGCACCGGCAGCACTCCAACGGAAACACTTCCTCGTACATCCTCAACTACATCCAGTGCTACCCGCCGTCGAAATACGCGACCATCAAGAAGGATACTCGTGATTTGGCGCGCAAGCTGAACCACAACGATCCCGACACGTTTGGCTTGCTAAGCTGCAAGGGATTTGCGACGGAATCTGCCGAAGACTCTTTGTCAAGCACTCCAGTTACCGTCATCGGGCTTGGTAGTGACACTGGGGCTGGCAACATCCAGGAGCAACAGCACCGAAACGTACGCTTCACGCTGGTGTTCCGCATCCCTTCAGGGTTGTCCAACGACGCGCGCAGTCTGCGCGAGTTACTCGTCAGCACGCCAGCACCCAAATCGCTCACAGCACGATTCGATATCGCGCGGGCGCTAGCCAGGTCGGTGAGCTACGTGCACACCTTCGGTTTCGTGCACAAAAGCGTCCGTCCGGAATCGGTAATCTGCTTCTCCTCGTCCGAAAGCCAACACATGTCAATATTCCTCGCCGGGTTCGAAAATTTCAGGAGGGACGAGGGCTGGACGCAGCGGCACGGCGACGACGCGGTGCACAAGAACATGTACCGCCACCCGTCTCGACAAGGGACGAACCCGCGCGAGGACTACATGATGCAGCACGATATATACAGCCTGGGGGTCTGTTTGCTCGAGATCGGGCTGTGGAGGAGCTTCATCGAGTTTGATTGCACCACCATGCGGGAGTCGGAGGAATGGCTGCGGCCGCGGTTGGCGGACATGTTTGGCCCGAAGCTGGCGTCGAGCAGCGAGTCGCAGGTCGCCGAGGGCTTGCGGGAATCGGGCATCGATCTGTTGCTGGCGCTTGCGAGGAACCAGTTGCCGGGTTGTATGGGTACCAGATATGCCGAGATCGTGGAGACGTGCCTGACGTGTTTAGATCCAAGGAATGCGGACTTTGGGGACGAGCGTGAGTTTGAAGACGAGGATGGCATCCGGGTTGGTGCTAGGTATATCGAGAAGGTGAGTTACGTCTCGAAGCGGTCGGTGTGACCATGATTCATGAAGACTAGCTGCTGAAATATTACAGGTTGTTTTGCGGTTGAACATGCTTAGTGTCTGAACCGAACGTGGTTGAGCGTATTTTTGAGCATCTTCAAGGAGTCGACAATGGTCGAACGACTCGCGGGTTTGATTTTTGTAATCGTTCGTGGCCGTCGATGTACGGCGTATAAATACTCCATACATCGAATTGGAAAGAGAATAAGGGAATATGGAAGTTCTCGTGAAATTTACCATAATTGACACGGTTGGGTGCAGGTATCCTTGAATATAAGTGGTGGGCGAGACAGCATCTTGACATGGACTTTACAAGATCTGAAGTGCTTGGGACTTTGAAGAACCCAAATGATGAAATTGAAGCTGATGAACCCCACCAACGAGAGTGGAGTGGCGCGCCCCATCTTTGACAGGCCGGGGAAGGAACGGCTCGGGCCTGCCCCTGCCGAGACTGCGTCGATCACAGGATAAAGATAAGAGAGATAAAGCAAGCCATCCGTTATCGGCTTATCTATCCGGATCTCTCCAGCTCCCATCGTCCTGCGTTGTCAACTTGTCTGGCTCTTTGAGTTATTACCATGCCGTAATACGATTTTGCCTTGTTTGACATCAGTGTCTGAGCTCACACAAAACCATCGCAAGAAAGGCCAGCAATGGAGTACAAGCAGCAGCAACAAGCCCCTGCCAAGATCAAGCCCCGGCTGATCATCCACGGCGGAGCGGGCAACCTCACCCCCGCGAACCTGTCGCCGGATCTATACCGCGAGTATCGCGACACCCTCCTAACAATAGTAAGCTACACCACGCTACCGCTTGATAATGACAGCCTCCTTACACGCAAGCCAACAACAGGTCACCAAAACCCACTCCTACATGCACACCCCGACGACCCCAAACGACAGCAAAAGCAACCTTACCCGTGGGCGCCTCCCAACTGCCCTCGAAGCCGCCACCTTTGCCGTCACCCTCCTCGAAGACAACCCGCTCTTCAACAGTGGCCACGGCGCCGTCTTCACGAGAGACGGGATCAACGAGCTCGAAGCCAGCGTGATGGTATCGCGGGGCTTCGCCAAGCGTGCCGTCGGCGTGATGGGGCTGCGACGGGTCCGCAACCCCATCCTGCTTGCGCGGGCAATGCTAGAGCACGGCGACGCGGATCTGCTCGGGCGCCACAAAAATGCCCATCCCCCGCCTGACTCCAACCAACTCGACGTCCCGTCCGCGCAGGGCCACTCCCAGCTGCACGGCGCGGCGGCGGAACTACTTGCCGGCAAGCGGTACGGACTAAAAATGGTGGATCCGGGGTATTTCTTCACGCAGAAGCGGTGGGACGAGCATCTGCGCGCGCTGGAGCGAGAAAAACGGGGCTTGGGGTGCAGCACGTGGAGTAAGGAGGAGTACCTGCCCCAGGGCACGTGTGGAGCGATTGCCCTCGACGAAGACGGGGTGCTTTGCTGCGCTACGAGCACGGGCGGTTTGACAAATAAGTTGACTGGGAGGATAGGGGACACGCCGACTATTGGGGCCGGGTTCTGGGCCGAGGAGTGGACTGAGCCGGGGGATCCGACTTCCCTGGAGGCGGCAGTGCGTCGTCCTGGCCCGGTAATTGCGTTTGCGGCTGCCTTGAAGGGGTTGATGGCGGACTGTTTTCCCACTCCGTTTGTTTACTCGCCAGTAGTAAGTGATCGGGCAGATCCGGTGACTACACGATCCGTTGCCATCTCCGGGACGGGAAATGGTGATTCTTTCCTACGGACCGTGGCGGTCAGGACGGTTGCCTCGATGGCGCGGTTTGCTAGAGTTTCGTCGGCTGCTGCGCTCACGAGGGTTGTCGGCCGATCTGGTGAGCTGCAGAAGAGCGCCGGTGACCGCTGGGGAATGACCGGCGAGGGCGAGGGTGGTATGATCGGGATCGAGTGTGTGGTGATGAGGGATGCTGAAGGTCGTGTTTTCGAGACACGGTCCGAGATACTCCAGGACTACAACTGCGGCGGTATGTTTCGGGCCTGGGTTGACGAGAAGGGCACCGCGTTAGCGCGCATATGGCGGGAGGATGGGGATGTGCCTGGAGGGTATCTCGATGAGGAAGTTAAAGTTGGTTAGAATTGAGACAAGGCTTCGAGATGATATACGGACACCAGCACGGAGTTCCGTTATCGAGGGTGTACGGAATTTTCTACTGGGTTCCACAATGTATTCGCGAAGCAGCCCTTCGAATTGCGGCTTCCAATCCCACCAGCAATGTCTAAATTCGTTGGCTTTTGCGGCGTGGAGACTTGCCGAAGCCGAACTTTCGCAGTTGGCCTATTCTAGTGTCCACGACAGTCGCATTAGTCGCATCACGAATCCCCGCTGTTTCCACTTCCCCGGCGGGCTCTGCTTGCTCCCAGGGTTTAGCAGTGGGTTGCATTTGCTGTGTGACCTGAACTGACCAATGCAGGTACAATTCTCAGACCCAACCAGTGGAACAGACACCTGACCTGATCCGTCTCTCCGTTGGGCGTATTCGTACCCCGTATTATATCTTCGCATCTCCCGTCGCCAACAGCCAGCCAGCCACTAATGTCGAGGTCGACATGTGCCTAATGCCATCGGATCGGATGCTTCACGATAACTGACTGGAACTGCAGCAGGGCCCGTGATCAATTACCCGATCCTTGATGCTGCCCGATGTCGCTGGGCGTTGCCGGGAGTTGTGCTCCCACCGGCGACCCGATAATTGGCTGAGATGTCGTGCCAGGTGCCCGGGAGAACGCCCAACATGCGGTGTGCCTTGAACCCGATGCATCAAAGCGTGATAACCGCGCAGGATGGCGTGGGCAACCTGCACCCCAAAAGTTTCACAAGATGCCCAAGGCCAGTTGTTTGGGTCATGACTTTTAATGGCGTTGCCTTGCTTGCTGTGCTTCCTCGCCGGACCGGACCATCGTGCCAATCGAGGTACGTATATGAGGACCTGCACTCCTCTGGCCACACGGAAAATCAGCCGAGGAACAAAGCAGCAACGCTGCACGTCTCCAATCTCCTTCCTGTCAAGCCAAACCTTCCCGCCAGCCGGTCCCACTGACTCACCAGCGACCTCCCTACCCTGCTCATTTTCTATCTCTCTTCCTTCTAGATGCCGTAAGAGCGGTGAGATGCCTCCGACTTTCTTCTTTCGACCCGTGCGCGCTGGGTTATGAGGGATCGCTTTGCTATGGTGCAGTCACCCCCTGGTCTCGCGTCATCTGCTGGGCTAGATAAGATTCCGTGCGACGAGGAAAAACCCGGAGCAACCGGGGAGAGTGTGATACAAATGCACGAAAACTCCCAACAACCATCTCGACCGGTTCCGAAGAATTTTGTCTGGAGGCTCTCATATGGAGGAGGACGCAGCAACAGCTCCGCTATCCTGACCGAGACTGCTGCCAGTGCCGCCGACGACGACATGGCGGTGGATGTCCCCGTGCTAGTGCCACGTCACTCGTTCGACCCGTGGACTCAGCACGACTTGTTGAAGGAGGAAGATGGACGATGCAGAGGTTGCACAAAGATATCGAGGGCCCGAGCCGCCGCAGCAGCGGCCCAGCGACCCGTGACACCTGATCGGCCATCCCACGGTGAGTCCTATTTCAACTTCTTTACTGTCCAGATCGCACTTTCCAGGTTCGGTTCCAGGTTCTCCATCCGAAGCATGTCACCCACGCCACGCCACCATCTCGACTGGTCCCGGCTGACCTGCATTTGCGCTGCAAACCCCCCACGCCCTTCCGCCCTCTGGGCTGAGGTGTCCCAGGTTTTGGTGACCTGTGTACCTCATAATTGCATCATCACAACCACGCAATGAACGCCAGTTGGATCGCTTCGTTCCAGATCGTGGGGGTTCGGGAGGAAGAGGCGGCATTTCAGGTAGGGCTGGGTTGGGTTTACAGCGCGCGGGCGGGGATTTCCATCCCTTTAGGGGCCAGGCCAGGCGCCCCTGACACCGGCACGTTGGGACAACATCGGAAATCCCTGCAAGGGACACCTTTGACGCGGGGCTAGAGCTTTTGTGGCGGGGATTCGGTCTGTGTCAATTGGGCCCTGAAATGTCGTCAGTCAGCACTGAACATCCGACGATATCAATTTTTCGGGCACGCCAATCGGCCTTCTTTTACCCGTCCTTTATTCTTACACCGCCCGACGATTCATTCTTTTGATGAAAGGCATATCTTCGTATTGCTAACCTCGAGAGTCAGACACTGCGAGCAAGATGCCGACGAGCCTGCACCCGCGCGATCTCGACGATGGCTGCCCCGATGCCGCGCCCGATCAATTACAGGAGCTCAACCACAACGGCTCCGTCCTGGCCATTGCCGTTTCCGACGAGTACATATTCGCAGGCACCAGCAAGGGCGAGATAGCCATCTGGGCTCTCGGCACCTACAAGCCTGTCCAAACGATCCAAGCGCACAAACGAAGTGTCCTTTGCCTCTTCCTCACCGACGACCAGAAATACCTGTTCTCGAGCGCCTGCGAGCCCATCATCAGCGTCTGGTGCCCCAGGACGTTCAATCGCCTCTACGAGATCTACAGCACATACGACGTCGGGGACGTCTTCAGCGTCGTGTATTCGGCCCAACGCGAGACGGTGTACCTCGGTACACAGACGCAGTACATACAATGGGTAGGCCTGAACGACCCGAGCAGGAGGGTGCCACATGACTCGCCGAACCACCCAGACCGAAGGCAGCATCGTTTCTTCGACTCTAGGGCGGTCGGCGGTACCTCCACCCCGCGACGGACTGAAGACCATTATTCTCTCATCCCTCGCGCCGAAACGGTATTAGAGATCGACGCTGGGGCCGTCCACCAATACGCACACTATGGCTGGATCTTCTGCATGAAAATTGCAAAAGGTCCGACCGTTCTTGTCGATTCCGACGAGGAGGTCCTGATTTCTGGCGGAGGAGACGGAACAATCAAGCTGTGGAAATTGACCGACGACGGGCCCGAATATGACGATGGTGTTCGCGGCGACATTGAGGAGCTGATGGTCCTTGGCGAGGACGATAGCGAGGCCGTCATGTCATTGGCCATTGATGGCTCCTTTCTATACGCCGGGAAACTTCGAGGTATCATCGAGCTCTGGGATCTCGATACCAAACAGAAACTAAGAGTGATTAAGGCTCATGATGGAAATGTGAACACCCTTGGCATGAGTTTCGGTCTACTATGGAGCGCCGCTACTGGTGGTTCGGCTTCGGTGAGCAGCATGCTTTAACCTGTCAGCATACCAAAACGAGTAAGTACCTTAGCTAACATCGCTCAGAAACACAGCACGGTACACTACGGCAGAGACGCAAACGGTGCGTCGGAGAATGTCAGCCAGAAATACCAATGCCTGAGTCGGTGGAAAGCACACGATGCCAAGGCGCTCTCTTCGGCTCTTGCCACCTTCCAGAGCGATCAGCTCTTCATCACCGGTGCCAACGACAACAAAGTCCGGGTGTGGCGTGTAAATGGCATGCAAACCCAGGCAGAAGAAAGCATCACCTTATCCCAGGACATGATGATCAGGTCTCTCCGAGAGTTTGTCTCCTACAAGACAGTGTCCTCACGTCCCGAGTTCACAGAGGATTGCCGCAAAGGCGCCACCTTTCTTGGGTCGCTGTTCAAGCGGCTGGGTGCCCAGGTGGAGATGCTCAGCACCGAAGGGCCACACAACCCGGTCGTGTATGCCAAGTTCAGTGGGAAGCTCGAGCCCGCAGAGAATCGCAAGCGGATCCTCTTCTACGGTCACTACGATGTCGTGCCTGCAGACATGAAAGGCGATAACTGGCAGACGGACCCTTTCAAGCTCTCTGGAGTGGATGGCTATCTCTACGGCCGTGGCGTCAGCGACAATAAAGGACCTATCATTGCCGCGCTCTATGCTGTTGCTGACCTCCTGCAAGCAAAACTCCTGGACTCGGACATCATTTTCCTGATTGAAGGGGAGGAAGAGTCTGGCTCGCGAGGATTCGAGGATATCATCCAGAAGAACAAGAGCCTCATCGGTCATGTGGACTACGTCCTCCTGGCCAATAGCTACTGGCTTGATGACGAAGTACCATGTCTCACGTACGGTCTGCGCGGAGTTCTGCATGCAACCGTCTGCATCGACTCGAAACACCCCGACCTACACTCCGGTGTCGATGGCAGCAACATGATTGCGGAACCCCTCACCGACCTGACACTCCTGTTGAGCAAACTCAAGGACAGAAAGAATCACGTCAACCTTCCTGGATTCTACGACGGGATCCTTCCGGTCACGGAAGAGGAGGAGTTGCGGTATGACGAGATCGCCAGCATCCTGATTCGCCGAAATCCTGCAAACGGCACCATCGAAGCCCTCAAACGCAGTCTGATGGCCAGATGGCGCGAGCCGAACTTGACGATACATCGGTATAACGTGTCGGGACCTGACGGGAGCCTGATCAGCAGCCACGCGACTGCTAATGTTAGCATGCGGCTTGTGCCGGGTCAGGAAGTCGACAAGGTCATCGACTCGCTGAAATCGTTCCTGAGGGAAGAGTTTGAGGCGCTTGAAAGCGATAACTCGCTCACTATCAGGATCGATAACAAGGCGGAGCCGTGGCTCGGCGTGCCGGGCAACTACATCTTCAAGACTTTGGAGGAAGCGGTCATGGCTGCCTGGGGTCCGGCGTCGGATGACAAGAACGGTAACGATGCGACCAACGGCGAGATCACAGGGGCACCTAAGAGTCGCAAGCCCCTGTACATCCGTGAGGGAGGGTCGATTCCGTCTATTAGGTTTCTGGAGAAGGAATTCAATGCTCCCGCGGCGCATCTTCCGTGTGGACAGGCCAGTGATGCGGCGCATTTGCATAATGAGCGGTTGAGAATGGTGAATTTGTTGAAGAGTAGGGAGATTTTCAATGCGGTGTTTCAAAAGTTGTGAGGATCCTGAGGAGAAGGAAGATAAGGTTAAACAGGATGATATAGATTTCAGTCCGGTTCCTTTTAACAAAGATATTTCTGGCTTGAGCGAGTTTTTGTGTGGCTTTTGCGTTGCTTTTGTCTTTTATCGGTCTGTGTGTGTTACCCAAGGCGTGATGGTGTTGGGTGTTTGTTTGTCTCTCAGAGGATGCCGTTCATGACCAACTAAGCCGCATATCGTTATTATCTAGGATAAGAAAACATGCTACTAGCGTCAAAAATCGGGTTTTCTGCTTTCATGGCGGTCTTCTTTGGACGCTAATCGCAATCTCAATGGGTCACAATATGGCCACGCGTCACTGGGATGAGCAAGTTGATCATATATCGAACCTCGTAGGCCCAATATGAGCAACTACCGGGTTCATATACACATTCCTTTGCGATTTCGTAATGGTAATACCCCGAAGAACGAAGAGAGGTATTAAACCCGGGCCAATTCCACGACATAGGGCTCAAAGGAAAAAAAAATTCAGAATCCAGAATTTTCCGTTGGAGAAGAGAGGTGGGAATTCTGCCGAGATCTTGCGGCAGATAGATTGCTTGACCACCATGTAGGGGTTGATGGAGCTGTGCTAATCCCTCGTTGCATCTCGGGCATAGAGTGATGGGGTGGAACGTTTCCCTTGCTCGGCTCCTGCACGCGTCGATCCGGATCTTCCCATTCTCTGTGCTGCTGCATATCGCGTCATATTATGTCCAGCGGGGAATACTGCCGTCACGGTCTGGGCCCAGGGGTCTGGTTGCACACACACACACACATCTTCGACTGCTGTAAGCGACGGGGTGAGCGAGTGCCTTTGTCGGGTAAAAGCCCTTCCCAAGACATGTGTACAGCCCAGCCGGGGATACCATTCCAAGAGTCTGTCTGAATTTCTACAAAGCTGGCTGAGATTCTTAAAGTTCACAAGTGCAAAAACAAAGAACCTATCCGCAGCAAGATGCCATGAAAGGTCTAGACTGCCTACGGTAAGACCAGGGAAGAAAGAAGCTCAAGCTCTGTGGGGTTTGCATGGTTTGGTTACAGCCGAGATCCCATAGCCAAGTTTACCCCTAATGCGGAGAAGCTTGTCTTATAATGTCGGGTCTTAATACACACCCTCCTTTTTCCATATTGCAACCACTCTCTTTTGAGAAACTTTTCACTGGTGATGGCGTAATTCTCTTCATTTTAGATGAAGTTGCGAGAATCACAGAAAGGGAAAATGTAGTTTTATTGCCCGGTAAGCACAGGAACAAAAGGCTTCCGTTTCCGCCCCTCGTAATCTTCATCCGTCTCAACCAGACTGTAGCCATCCCTCTTCGTGTGCCGCCTCAAATCCGATCACGATGTTTCTGCTCACCACGCTTCTGGCGCTCGGGGGTCTCGCCGCAGCCCAACTGGCGAGCTCCGAGGACGCAACCTGCGGCGTCGCACCAAACAACTACACGTGCCTGGGCTCCGAGTACGGGAGTTGCTGTTCGGCCAACGGGTGGTGCGGCAACACACTCGAGCACTGCGGTACGGGATGCCAATCTAACTGGGGCCTATGCGGAGCGAATCTTGTCAGCCAGCCGGGGGCACCACCGCCGACAGTCATATCGACACGGCCAACGATCATCCCGACCCGATCTACCGTCCTAATCCCCCCTACTACACAAACATCGTCAGAGGTGCCGCCACCGGGGGCAGGGGTGTCAGTCATCTACATCACACAAATCGTGCGGACGACCGTCCCGGCCAGAACGGTATACAACTCTGCCACTGTAACAGTGACGAGCTATACCCTTCGCCCTCTATCCATTCGGACGACCACGACGATTACTGCTACTCAAACGGTGATCAGCAATGTCACGTCCACGACTACAGCGCGGTTGATCTCCATCGTGCCGGTCACGACGGTGCAGACGAACATGGTCACCCAGAATACTACGTCGACACAAACCGTCAGCAGCACATCCACGGTCTTTAGTATCGTCTTCGCGACTGTGTTTAACACCGTCAACGTGACTTCGTTTTCGACAATCTGGGAGACTGCTACCCTCACATCGACAAGGGTTATTGACACGACCAACTTGGTCAGCGCGACAGTCACGTCAACAACAATTGCGTCTGCGACGGTCACGAGTTTTAACACGGTGGACGTGACCAACATCGTCAACGCGACTTCGATCGTCACGTCTACCGCGCTCGCGCAGTCGACTGTGATAATCGATACCACGAGGGTGGTCAACGTGACCAATACCGACCTGACGACGCGAACCGAAACTTCGCTGGTGCCGTGGACGACAGTCCAGACGAATGTGGTGACTGTTACCTCGACTGCCCTAAAGACAGAGACGACATGGCCTGTGGTGGTGTCGACGAGGCAGGTTGATGTGACTAGCACTAGTTTGGCGGTGTCGACCGTCATTTCGACGGTGGTGTCGACGGTTTTTGTTACGGCCACGCTTACGGCGGACGATCCTGCTTTTGGTAGAGGTACGGCTACCTTGGCGGCAGGGGGCAGTAATGGGATCGGGAATTTGAGTAGCAGTTCAGCAGCGGTGTCGGCTACCGTACTAAAATAGTTTCATATGATTTCAGCCATCGTAATTCGGAGAAGATTTGTTAGCTTGGATTGGGGTATTAAAATTATGGTAGAGGAAGAGAAAATGGCAAATGCTGGTTGGCTGGGGGACTCCAGCATGCAACTTTGGTTGTGATGAAAGTGATCTGATTTGATGGATGAGATACCTTTGTGGATGGAGTGCCTTAGTTACCAGGTGGGATACAACTAGACCCAGTCAGTTTTATACAGATGCATGATCGTTGCTCGAGGCAGAGGTGTTTCGTAAAGGAGAACTGATTAGCCTGGAAATTAGCTTGATGATAAGAGTTTGGCAATAACTGGGCCTACCAGAGGTGTGTTGCGGGTACCCCGGAAGCGGCTTTAAAGACTTCAACTCTCGACATCAAGAGAATGGCTCTTACCAACCGGCCGGCGCGCCTCGATAACTTTCTGTTTAGACTTAGTCCGAACCCTTCTCCCACGCGAGCCAGGTAAACTGCCTCCTTCAACGAACTCTTGTTCAAGGTTAAGGTTGGACAGAGGCGGGGTTATAGCAAAGGTTTCTCTCAATTGGACTGATCGGACTTTGGATTGTCGTGAACCCCGAGCTTATGAGTCTTCCAAGGCACTGGCACCGCTAAGGAACCGCATGTAACGTGGCTCCACCTGAATAAGTACGGTATTAACAGAGGACCTCGGATATCAACAGCCCAGGGAGGATCGGTCCTATCCACAACTTAACCTCAAATAAAAAGAGGGGTATTGTTTACCTGAGTTCAGTTTGCAGTTCATTGAGTAAGTATTGAAACTCAACTCTGTGGAATACGACATCATGGCCCTCTCCTCTTCACCCAGCAGCTCCAAGTTCCTGAACGCACAGAATCAAAATGCCGGCTACGGCCATCACCCAGTCTCCCAGTCCGACATCGTCGTGGTTGGAGGGGGGATCCACTCCCTCATCTACTCGATCCACGCTATCAAGAGACTCACCACCTCTTCTGCACCGACACCATCCATAACTGTCTTCGAAAAGAACCACAGCCCAGGCTACAAGATCGGCGAGAGCACGCTGACTACCTTTGGTCTATGGATGAAAACAGTCGGTATCGGCTCCGCCCTGCTCTGGCGCCTATTCGGTCCCAAAGATGGTCTCGCCTTCTACTACTTGAATGCCGACGAGCCCGACGACATTGGGACTTTTTCGGCCAACGGTCCATCTGGCGACTTTGTGCCCACCCTACAGATCGAACGGACCGTCAGCGAGCTCTTGCTGACGCTGTATGCCCAGCGGTTGGGCATCAAGGTGCTCCATGGGCATAGCGTCGATGTCGACGCAACTGCTGCGTCTCTGGGCCAGTGTCAAGTGAACGTCAAGGTGGCGGATACGCACGGCCGAAATTTGTCGGTAGATACCAAGCTGCTTGTCGATGCCACCGGTCGATTCAGGAGATTTGCGTCCAAGGCGTCGCGGACAAGAAGGTTCCCGGGATTCAACACCGATTCATTTTGGGGGTACTTCGAGTTCTCCGGCCGAGACGAGAAGAATATCCCGTTTCCGTGCTATGAGTCGTGCAACACGAACCATATCTGTCTGCCCGAAGGATGGGCGTGGGTTATTCGGCTTCCAAGTTGGGAGGGCTCACCCTTACCCAACCTCGTCAACATGATCAACTTCCTCCTCGACTTGAACGGCAAAGACACCCAGCCGGACGACTACCCCTCCACTACCAAACTCGCTCAGATGTTTCAACTCAAGTTCCGCTGGGTCGTCTCCATCGGCTACGCGCTCCGCAGCGATGTCGTCTACCCGCCCAATCTCGAGAAATACGGCTCATGCGAGGCCGAGCGCAAGTTCTGGTGGATCACGAGCCGCTACGAGCGGATGCGCAACCTCATGTCGCAGCACAAGCTCGTCACCGAACTCTACGGACCAAAGACGACCTGGCACATCCGCAAGACCCTGACGTACGATTCTCCCGTTGTGACAGGTCCCGGATGGGCGGCGATCGGCGACGCGGCCGGCTTCACGAATCCGCTCTATTCACCCGGCATCAACTGCAACATGGCGACCAGCGTGTACCTCGCGGAGATAACACCGCGGTATCTTCTCGAGACGAGAAAGAGGGAAGCAGTGATGGACGAGTACGCGCGGTTCTGTCGCGGCAGGGTAGGCAACCTCCATCGCATGAACGTCTTCAACTACCTGATGATGCGGTCGAGGCGCACGGGACCCTTGGGTCCGCTTTGGCAGTATCTCTGCGGGACGGGCAACCAGGAGTGGCAGGCCATGCGCGGGTGCACGTTCGAAAATGTGGCCAAAGCTATAATCGCGTGGGAGTGGGGGGCAGATAGGCCCGAATATATTGCGTTTGCGGACGAGGCGATCGAGTTGATGCGTGGTCCGCCTTGCCAGGCTGATCCCGACGTTGTTGAGACCGTGGTGGCGCTGTCTGCCGCTAGGATCAAGGACGCGGTTGCCACGGGCAAGTATAAGAGCCGCTGGGCGGGCTTGTTGAGGTGGTATGATGATGAGTTGGTGCGGAGGGATGACAAAACTGGGAGGGATGTTCTGGCGAGGAGATGTGCGGGTTGTGGGAATTGGAGGATTTTGAGAGATGATATCGTGAGGTGTGCTACTTGTGGAGTTGTCAATGAGCAGACGGCGATTGTCCGATATAACTGAATTGTTGCTTGGGATTTTCGATAGACGAGAGTCGAAACTGAGAGCCTGTGAGAGGGTGTGACACCTGTTTGCTGGAAATGGTTTGACTGGAGGTTGAGAGAAGGACCGATTTACGGCCAAATGCGAGTAGAGACTGGACCCAAAATCTGTCGGCATCTGCTCAACTGGAAGGATAGAAACTTACTAAGTTCGCGTAGTTATTTTTAGCAAATCTGTCATGACAGGGATTTGGGCTGAAAATCCTGACTGATTATCTGCACAAGGCAACAACTGATACCCGAACAAATACTTGGGCACCGAGAGGGAATGGACCGTCCAAGATTGCTGCATACCTAACCATTCCAACAGCAGCATCGAACCTCCGACAAAATGGCGAGACATGGGCAAAAGACAACTCACAACCAACCACATTTTCACTGCCCCGAAAATGATGACTTCTATCAATCTGGGCAGTACAAGACTTTGGACACGGAGGAGCAAGAAATTCGATTGCTTAAGGCCCTGAAGCCCGATGAGTCGGATCCCGAGGGTCCGCTGCGCTTCACCCTTCACCAGAACACCCCGCTGTCCAAATGCAATGCGGAAGACGGCCCTGGATCATCGCCCTTCATCGCGATGTCGTATCGCGCAGGAGACCCGACCGACACCGTACCGGTCATCGTCGACGGGAGGACATTCAACGTCTTCAAGTCTCTCGGCCTAGCACTTGGTAGCCTGTTACAGAGCCTGTGCAAGCAAGATGGCTCATGGGAGTTGGCCGAAACGCTGTTCATCTGGGCCGACCAAATCTGCATCAACCAGAGCGACATGGACGAGAAAGCCACCCAGGTCCGCATGATGTGCCAGATCTACGAGTCCTGCGCGTGGGCGTACTCGTGGCTTGGCACCTCCCCACAAATCACTCTCGGCTTGCGTGGTGTCCAGATGATTGACCACGTCCAAAAGATCATCGAAAACCATTACGAGGAAAAGGGCGTGCCGTGGGAGAACGTGAGATACGACGCGGAGGCCAAGGTGGTCTGGACGTCGGCGTGTCTGGACAAACTAGAGGAGATGGGCGTTGACTGGGCCGCCGTCGACGAGTTTTTCCGGAGCGAGTACTGGTTCCGCGGTTGGATTTGCCAAGAGCTCACCGTGTCGCCGGACGTGACATTCAACACGGACGAGGCGGAAGCGGATAGAGCGATGCTGAAAGGGGCACTTCGGTTCTTGGAGACCGTTGGCTTGATGATACGCTGGCATTTTGATGTCGAACCGACTGGTGGGCTCACACCCAAGGACCGTGACATGTATGACATGACAGATCTGGTGCCCAAGGTACAAAGACTTTCGTGGCTGTATAAGATGGACATTGGGCCGTTCAAGTTCATTTTCGAGGGGAGCGAGGACTGGGCCGAGACCAGGGGATACACACTCGACAGATTGCTGCCGGTCGCGCGATACTCCGAAGTAACCGACCCATTGGACAAGGTGTACGCCTACCTCGGACTCGCTCTGCCCGAGTATGATATCGTGCCGGACTACGGTATGACACAGACTCGGGCAGACGTCTTTACCCAAGCGGCGTGCGCATACATCAAGCTCCACAGCAGCCTCGATATTCTCTCCTTCGCCGAAGAGAAGACGGACGATATGAGTCGGGAGCTTCCCTCATGGGTTGCCGACTGGTCCATTAAGCAGCGACCGATGAGCTTCTGGTATAGAGTTCGGACCGAGCCTGAGGCCACGAATGCCTCGCAGAGCATACCCTACGAAGGGGTGATTTATTCTCATGACGGCAAGCCTGACAGAGTGTTGGGTGTGCCAGCCATCACGGTAGATTGGCTGGACGGTTCACCGAATTTGGGTGGAGGAACCGTAGACTCGTACGGTTCCTGGGAGGAATGTATTACATCGTGGGCCAAGATTGCAGGTGTCCGGATCGATACCGGCAGCTGTGAGACCAACGACGCGCCTTACCAGCCGCAGCTTGACGGCGACCTGACTTTGGCTCTTGCATTCTGGTCTACCGTGTATCGAGGGGTGGCGAAAGCTGATACGCTGCGTCAGCTTTGGGACCGTAAGCCGTCGGCATCGGACGGGAAAGAAGGGCAACATCCTTCTGCGAAGGCGTCGTCCAAGGAATCAGCTGAAGAAAACACGTCGGGTCTCGCAGGACTACATGTAGCAGAACAGCACCTAGCCATGTGCTACGCGGTGGACAGGGGCTACCTCACCAGAGCAGGCTGGCGGTTTGTACACTCGAGGTCGGGGTATTTTGGACTGACGAGGGCGCGTGTCGAGACAGGAGATAAGATAATGGTGCTTCTTGGTGCCGACATGCCGTTTCTTCTGCGACCGTATCTCGATGGGTACAAATTGCTGGGCGAGGTATATGTACAGGGGATCATGCATGGCGAATTGCTTGACAAGTTGAAAGGGGCGGACGACGATTTGGTGACGGAAAGCATTCGGATATATTAGGGCAGAGATTGGAAAGTAAGGTATGAAAGAGATGATCGGATAACTGGCAGGACCTCAGGATTAGGTACCTCAGGTTTGTGGAGGGAAAGCTTGCCAGCAAAACGAGCCTTCCCCGCTCACGAAATATCGGGAATCGGAATCGGGTGTCGGGTCTTGTTTGGCTCCCTCCTTCCTTCCTTTGACAGGCTTAGAGGTTGAGGCAACAGGCATGCATGAGATAAAATTAGGAAGGTGCAGGCCGATAACGCCGAGCTGTTCTGGACAGCCACTTACTGCACTCGCGGCCGGACAAACACGCTTGAATTCTGGGTTCCGACTTCCTTTTCCTATCCGAGTAACCTGACACATCGCCGGACCGACCCATTGCCCATCTAATGGCACCACCATGGTGTAAGATGATGCATCTGACCCTACAATTCGGACAACGTAAGATTCCATCAGCCAGCATCGCTCAACTGGCCAGTGGCTATGATGTTGAGATTGGCTTGCCACCTTGCAAATTGAGAGGTTTAGTTGGAAATAATATCGACGAATTACCCTATCTATACTTAATTATTACAGCCTGGTATCTTGCAATAACTATGCCTCAAACCATGACCAAATATGGAGAACATTCTGCATCTATTCGCATCTCGAAGTGTCTCATCAATCTCTAGTCCCTGCCAAGATAAAACGCCCAACACACCGACGCCCATCGCTTACAATAAACCAGTCCATTAAGAACAAAGAAAGAGACACTACGATTGATTTCCCCTCAGGCTCTACTAACCCATCTAACCAGGATACTGACCATTGTTGACGGGAAGGTAACCGCCACTTGCGTACCCAGGATTGGCCGGATATGCAACGGGAGGTGCTGGTTGCTGATACACATAGGTTGGAAGGGAGTTCGGCATTACGTATGCGCCGCTGCTGTATGCCGTTGCGTCTGCTGCTCCGTAATACGATGGCATGACAGAACCTCCCAAGGGGTTGTAGGACATGCGATGCTCCTCCGTCTTTGCTGGCCCCGCGCCAACGACTGAAGTAACCGCTTCCTGCTCTTCATCATCGGCCCCGTGCCCATCGGCCCCCACTCCAGTCAGCGGGTCTCCAGACTTCCTGTTTCGACGATTCGCAAACCACGCGCTAATCCGGTCGAGCACCAGGATGACGTACAGCATGCATACGGCGAGCGGCAGGATGATGGGCTCCTCGAGAATCTGATATATGAGGTCGTGCTTAGCGGAGAAGGCCAAGAGGATGCAGCCAATGACGATGGCCGTCGAGCGACTAAACATGGCAGACCAGTCGAAAATGTCCATCTTGTTGCGCCGAATGAGCATCATGCACACGAGGAAGCAAGCCACCAGGATGGTAAACGACGACCAAAAGTAGCGGTAAATGAGCTTCCACGACTCGAACATGACCGGGATGGGATCCTCGTCGATGGGGATGGCCAGGCCGAGCGAGCTGTAAATGGCCGCCACCGAGTACAAGAATACCTGATACAAACTGTCGGGAAGGTCCTCGAAGCTGTTGCCGACGATACTTGGGCCGCAGACACCCGTCGTGTTGCCCGCGTTCCAGAGACCAATGGTGATTTCGTCGACGTAAATACCACTCTGGATTTTCTTGTCAAGCTGGAAGTACTTTATGGTCTCCAAGAGCTTGTCGGTGAGCTTGGAACCGTCCAGGTGGTCTTTGAAGCAGTACTTGACAAAGCTACTTTCCAGCTTGACGATGCCGTGCGCCGTATACCGAGCAAGCGCCACTTGCTGCGCGCCTTCGACGAGACCGACAATGGCTAGGTGGATCGGAAAGTGCAAGGTGGACCATATTTGCTGCCGAATCGTGCCATAGTGTCCATGCGGGTGGTTATCAAAGTAGGTCATCCAGATGCCAATCTGCAAGGGGCAGGCCGGCAGCGCGTTAGCCACATCACGCTCTCTCTCTCTCTGAGGAGCCTGGGGCAGCTTACCAGCAACAATACAATGCAGAGCACCATGGCACTGCCTTCGGGGTCGAGCCCATTCTTGCCCATCATCCGGCTAATGGTCTTGGTAACACCGATGGCCCCTTCACCGATGACGATGAGGGTAAGGAGACCCATGCGCTCGATAAGATGAGTCTTCTTGAAGCTGAGCATTCGCCAACAGCACGAAATGGCAATTGTGGCAATGCTCTCCAATGCCATGACGACCCACCACACTGAATAAATGCCATTGGACGAGTCGACCGGCGCGTCGTCGGGGAACTTTGGGATCATGGCCGCAAACGCGCCAGCAGCGGCGAGGTATACAGCAATATTCAAGGCCAAGGGCAGAAAGAGGTCAGTCCTGCGAGCCACGGCGGTGAAGATGCCGACAACAATGTACTGAAACGCAAACAGAGCGCGGCTGAGGACCAAGGTGTAGCATAGAATGCGGAAGTTGGTGTTGTCGCCCTTGTCGGTTCCTGGTGCAAACGCCGAGCCGACCAGAGCGAAACCAACAAAGCAAATCATCTGCAAGACCTTTGCGACGCGCTCGAGGACGGTATCGTGGGCGAAGCGGACATCGTGAAGCGTAACGTGGAACCAGGTGAGCCAGATGATGGCGAAGAAGCCGACATAGGCAAAGAGCGACGAGTGATCGACGATGGAATGGTAAGTCGTGAACGTGGCCAGGTTCGCAACGCTGCAAAATTGGTTCTCAAGGGTTAGGACAGCAACCACGACTTGATGGACAGTCTCGAGGGGGAAATCGGGGACTTGGCAGCATACAAGAAAAGGTCAAAGAAGAGCTCCAGGGTGCTGGCTTCATGCCGAGGCGCAAACACGAGATGCTCTTTGTCCACGCCCTGCAGTGGATTCTTGATCCATGGCGCCGTACGGTGGATGCGTCGCTTAGACTTTTCTGCGTCACTTCGAATCTGATCAGCCAAGACTTTCCCAGAGCGGAGGAAGGGAAATAGCATACAGGCTCTTATTCTTCTTCTTTCCTAGCAATGGTGGTGAACCGCGACTCTCGCCTGGTGCTTGATTGATGTCGTACATAGTAAAGTGTGCCAAGCTATGAAAAACAAAGGTGCCGAGCAACAGAGGGCGGGTGTGGCGAGCGTTGAGGAATAAGGGCTCGATCTTGGGATCTTGGCGAAAGCTTATATTTTCTTGTCGGGACTGCGGCTGACTGGCCGGACCTCGCGATGGCTTGCTTGTCCAACATACGCTATTACGAGCTGTGCCACCGCCATCATCAGCTCGATTGGCCAAAACCCTTGTGGTTTCCTGCAGCTGAGCGTTAGTCTTCCGAAACGGGGACAAGTCCTTCAGCTCCACAATCCACACGTGGAAATCATTGGCCAACGTGTCAAAGAGAAGTCCATATTGGGCAAGGACCACGAAGCTGTCCGAATCATCAGGTTTGACGTGGTGTAAGTGCGACCGTTCAAGTCTTGCGGTTCACCGGGATTGCCTCGGCAGTGCAGTTGGATCATCTGTTTCAACTTGCCACAAGGGATGGAGCTACGGTGAAAAAGACAAGGGAGATCTTCAAGTACCGAGCAATGTCAAGCTTGTTGGGTCCAGAGGAAACAACGAGATGAAAGGAGAATCGGACGAAATGCCAAATTTGAAGACGTGCACGTCGAAAAGCGGGTTGTAAAATACGGGTTAGGGGGGTTTAGGGGGTTTCCCCCAAAGTTAGGAGTTCCGGTTCGATGGAATATGTATTAAATAGTTGCTGCTGGTTGTGTTGCAACTTTTTATTTTTATTTTGTTCTTTATGATGGTTGCGGGTTGAGTGGTTGAAAATGATACAGTAGAACTAGACCATACAAAATATCTGGGTCGCTATTTGACGACTCCCTGTCGCAGACTGGATGTATTACATCATCATACTCGGACCTGTTCCCCATATTGGCAGGATTCCATCTCCATACCAGGTTCTCCACAAGCCTTGGGTTTTTTATTCACTCGACGTCGTGCAAGTTGATGATCTTTCCCCGCATTTAACCTCCATCGTCATACTTTCCGCCGAGTCTAGATAAAGAAGAAAAAAGACACCACTCCAAGACTTTCGAACCATCTGGTCTTTCCCATTCCCTAATTATCCCGCAAAGCATGGCTAATACTACCACCGTCGTCGAGAAGTGGAACACTCGGGGTGACGGCCTGGACAAGCTCGTCAGGTCCTCCGGGCCCATGCCACAGCCGGGCAAGAACGAGGTGCTGGTCCAGATCAAGGCTGTTTCTCTCAACTTCCGAGACACAGAAGGTAAAGTCCCTACCTACCTACTTACCTACCTATTTGTTGCACCCGTTCCCAGACTACAATTTGATTCGGTTTGTCTGCCTTCCAACAGGGGATTTGAATTGCTTACAACCAAGCGGCGAGTTCGCATAGTCATCATGGGCCTCTACAACCACCACAAGACCATCGACGCGCCGCCCGAGGATCCCTTCGTCCCCTGCTCCGACATGTGCGGCGTCGTCGTCGCCATCGGCGACCAGGACCCATCCTCCACCGCCTGGAAGGTAGGCGACCGCGTCCTGTCCACCTTCATCCAGTCCCACGTGACCGGCCAGATCACGGCCGCCGACATGACGAACGGCCTGGGCCGCCCCCTCGACGGCGTCCTCCAGACCTACCGCGTGTTTCCGTCGTCCGGCCTCGTGCGGTGTCCGGACTACCTGACCGACGAGGAGGCCAGCTGCCTGCCCATCGCGGCCGTCACGGCCTGGATGAGTCTGTACGCCCCCACCGCGGGAAAACGGCTGGGCGGCGGCGACAATCTGAAGGGAAAAGTGGTCCTCCTCCAGGGCACCGGCGGGGTGAGCATCGCGGGTTTGCAGATCGCCAAGGCGGCCGGCGCGACCGTGGTCATCACGTCTTCGTCGGACGAGAAGCTCGCCCGCGCCAAGGCGCTGGGCGCCGACCACCTGATCAACTACCGAGCCGATCCCGAGTGGCAGGAGACCGTCATGGCGCTGACGGGCGGCAAGGGCGCCGACGTGATCTTCGAGACGGGCGGTGCGCAGACGCTGTACCGGTCGCTCGACTGCGTCGCGTTCGGCGGGCTGATTGCGTGCATCGGGTACCTGTCAGGCAAGGAGGACGCGCCGGGCAGCCGGATGAACCTGAACCTGCTGGCACTGAGGCGCAACGTGACGCTCAAGGGCATCATCGTGGGGCCGAGGGACGTGTTTGAGGGCGAGATGATGCCGTTCTACGAACAGGCTAGGATCAAGCCGGTGGTCGATCGGGTGTTTGGGTTCGACGAGGGCAAGGAGGCGGTCAAGTACTTGTTTGGTGGGGGGCATTTCGGCAAGGTTGTGGTGAGGGTAGGGCGTGATTAGCTACGTTACCTCATTACCTGTCTAGCAAGGTAGGTGCAGTAGCAGTTTTCCAGTCTCCATGTAATTACAGATTGCGAAGCACCTTTGGTAGGGAATTTGCGGCGCAACCGTCGTTCTGGCAATTCGACGTTGGGGCGAGGGCGAAAGTTGGTGGGACCTTTTGCTGTCTCTCACTGCTCTAACAACAGATTGTTCGCGGTCGTTCCTTCTCGGATCCCTTTGTTAGGCATACGGGAAACTCGGGAAGCCGCAGGCCGATGCCGCCGAGTTGTTCCCGGAAAGCCATTACAGCAGTCGCGACCGAACAGACACGCGAGTGCCGACTTCCCTTTCCTGCATATTGCCGGACCGAGCCATTGCCCCAGCCATCTTCACTACCACTCTCCCCTGAGGCTAAAATTGCAGTGCTTGCCCTCCATCGGCTGTGCAAGATATGGTTGCCTGTCTTGTGCTACTTGCTGCCCAATCAATGCCAGCCTCAGGCAACACCACATGGGCCTGCAGGCTGCATGCATGACACGCACCCGCCTGCAATGGGAGAATCTGACTTCAGTTGTATGTCCCTACCTTGATCATTTCATCCCAATAAGTAAACCTGATAACTATGAACGCGCGCTGCGACCAGTGCCGGGACCTGCACTTCCGCAGACCTGATCCTCAGATCAAATCGCTCAACGCAAGCAAATACGTCCATGTTCTCCATCGAACCAAGGAGTCGTGGCAGCAAGCGGTTGGAAACGGGTGCCACTTCTGCAGCCTGGTTCGAGGCCAGCTGTACACGACCGAGCTGCCGAGTCGCATCTGCGATGAGCTCGGGGCGTATGTCATCTTGTGTTTGACCTCACGGCCTGAGTGGCAGCTTAGAGGCAGAATAATCGATCGCGTGGCGACTGTGGATATCGCGAGTCGGCTGGGTAATGCACAGCTGCAGGTGATTGGTGAGATTTCAGGTGAGCCAAATTGTACCCATGAGATATTGTCGTTGTTTGTATCGGAGGGCTAACTGAGAATGGGGCAACTCAAGATGCCTATGTCGCTGCTATGGACAAGTACGCCCTGGCCTACGAAACTCAGCGGGGTCATGGGAAGACGCAAGTCGGGGCCTTTTTGAGAGGATGGGACCAGCCAGCCAACATGGAGCTTGTTCGACTCTGGAGAGATGACTGTCTCGGAGACCACGCCGCTTGCGAGGCCGGAAGGTTTACTGTAAATCCAACACCTCTTCCAACCCGCCTCATCGACGTGACAGACCTTGATCATCCACTCCTCCATGAGACAAGCAATCTGACAACCGGCCCCTACGTGGCGCTGAGCTACTGCTGGGGCCAGGGCAAGAAGTTCCTGACTCTAAAAACAAATCACCAAGCTTTCAGATCCAGCATTCCAGCCACGGAACTACCCATGACGTTCAAGGACGCGTTGTACACCACCAACCGGCTTGGATACAAGTATATCTGGATCGACGCCATCTGTATAATCCAAGACGACAGCGATGACCTAGCCAAAGAGCTGGAACATATGCACGACATCTACCGCCACGCCGACCTGACCATCTGTGCGCAAGGTGCGCCCAACACTCACGCCGGCCTCTTCCACACCAGGAGCCCGCTCTCCCTTAATCCGATCAGGGTTCAGCTCACACTCACAGTAACTGACCAAGGCGACTCAGAAGCGGCATTCACAACGACGCGGGACGTGACGCTCTCAGGAACTTGCAACGGCAAAGACTATCTCAAACCGCGCGGTTGGATTCTACAGGAGGAAGTCTTGACGTCGCGAGCCCTCGTCTTCGGCTCGCAGATGTCGTGGAAGTGCACCGAGCGAGAGCTCTACGAAACCAAACCCTTCCACCCGTCGCAAGGGCCGTTCGTGCCGAGTACTTATGCCTGGGGGGGCACAATCTTTCCGATTGGTGGTCCTGTCGACAAGATGCGCAGATGTCTATTCAACCTGCCCGGAAACGTGTATGAGAATAACGCCGAAAGACAGCTCGGCAAGTTCGCAGCATGGTGTTTAATGGTGGAGGAGTACAGCGACAAGGAGCTCTCGTTCGCGTCTGACAATCTGCGGGCACTATCCGCGCTGTCGGCCATGTTTGCCGAGGTCTATGACGCGTCGTACCTAGCCGGGCTGTGGAAAGAGGACATCGTCATGGGACTGTGCTGGTACGTGGCGCTCAATGATCGACGAACTGTGTCAGACACGGTTTTACGGCAGAAGGCGCCGTCGTGGACGTGGGCATCTGTTGGGAAAGTCCGTATACGCTTTCCATGTTATTCGCTTTCGGCCAGACATGTTCCTAATCACAATTACAAAGCGAAGAGAGCTGAGGTCGTTGAAGCATTCTGTACGTCCCTGGATCCACTGAACACACCAGCAGCCCCAGCAGCCACGTCAAGCACGGCAGCGAATTGGTCGTTGCGACTCAGAGCTCCTATGATAAAAGCTGTCCTGCGTCGCGATGGCACATATACGCAGTGGCGCCATGCTCGGTCATATGGGCCAACGAGAGGGACCGGCCCGAACGCGTTTTACGAGTCGGTGGAGCGAGTAGCTGGCGTTAACTCGCGTTTTCCGGCGCTGTTGCTGCATCCGGATAATGATGATAAGATTATCGGGGAAGCAGCGCTCGATTGGGATTATAATGATGCGCCGAGTTCATCAGTACCCGGTGGCAATCCGGCTACAGCTCTGGTAACGCGATCGGAAAATCGACCACCCAATGATCGCCAAGATACGGAGGTACTTTGTTTGCCACTGTATGTTTGGGAGTTTCACCCGGACTTGTTCACCATCTGCTTGATCCTTATTCCTCATGGCGCTGGTTCCTCGTCGTCGTCATATGCGCGCATCGGACTCGGGTTTCTACCACGGGACAAGGACCACCTAACGGGAAGTTGGAGTGGCCACCCAACTGTTGAGTGCGAAATTGTTTGAAGAAGGGTTCTTTTGAGGTGTAATTCGTATGGAAGGATGATTACCTAGGTACTCACGTAAGTCACATATCTTTGGGGCTGAGCCCCCCATAGCAGCAGTTTCTCATCTTGGCTATCTTCTTCGTTATCGTCATCGGCCTCCTCCTCACTGTCGGAATCAATTTTATGCTCTTGATCTGCGAAGAATCTGTCGAGAAGGCTGTTGTCGTTGCTCAGCATCATGACTCCCTCGATGATGCCGAAATCGAAGCTAGCTTGGTATATACCGGGCGTGGGGGTCATATAAATTGACAATTTCATGTCAACAGCCTCGTTATGCCAGTTTTCCTCGATTGCCTCGCAGTCGATATTATACTGTCCTACGGGTGATGGTACCTACGCTGCTAGCGGCGGCTCACCGGCAACTACCAGGGAGGGAGCGCGACGAACGGGCAGTTGCTTATTAATTACGGTGTAATTTCAACGAAATTTCTCGCCATAAAGTGGCCCACCCTTTTGTATTTGTTGTAATTACAGCATTACAGGTTTTACGCCAAGTATTCCCAACGTCAAGAGGTACCTGACACCATAATACCATACCACAGAGCATTGATCTCATGGCGATGAACATCCAGATTCTTTCTTACTGAGACTTTGTTGCACGGGCTTAGTATTCACCTTCAAGACCCCGTTTCTTTCTCTTTCTCTCCCTACGCAGATAAACCCTTACTATTGCTACTACCAGCAGCAGGACTAACATCCCACAAACTCAAAACCGCCGCAGCAACAGATAAAATCTCCCTTTCGGCAAAGGTCCTCCTCTTGCACATGGCGGTCCCATCACCCCGTGGCTTCAGCGTTCCCATACTCGGCCACCAGCTTCTTCTTCTCGCCGTCCTCCTCGTCGACCACCTCCACCTCCTTGAGAAAGCGGTCGGGCATGAAGCGGTCCGGGTCAGGATAAACGGACGGGTCCCGCTAGATGACGAAATGCGGAGCCCGAGAAGAAAGTGCGGGCCTTGAGGTGGTGGTGCTCGCCGTCGTCGGGCACGGTGATGTCTTTCTCGACGTAGCGGATCGAGGTGGCCTCGTTGGCTAGTCGGTATGACTCGTATAGACAGGCTTTGAGGCGTGGACAGTTGCGTGCGAGGGCGGCGTGATCCATTGCTGTGATCTTGTTCTTATTACTGCTACCATTTTTCCTGTCGTCGAGCTCGGCGGTGTTGGTCATGGTAATATAGGGGCTGATCTCTTGCCTTAAATGGTCTACCAGATCCGGCGTCGAATAGAAATAGGTAAGCAGTCAGAGGAGCATAGCCCGCGTGTTGGCGTTCTGGCCCCAGAGAATGGCCAGGTCGCCGGCGGCCCTTTGCGGCAGGGTCCAGCCGTGGGCCCTGTAGGCGGCGGCCCGCCCCGCCGCAGCAGAGCTAAGATCGGACATGTCAGCGCCAAAGTTGACGATGCCACCGCTCTCGTGCTGGTCGATGCGTCGTTGGAGAGCCTCACTAACAGTCACCGGTGTAGTCGGTTACGGGGTTGATCGGATGAAAGCAGGAATGTCGATGCAGATGTATTCGGAAAGGATGGATGGAGATATCTCAAACATGACCAACGAAGAAAAGCACTCTCAAGCAGTAATTACGGATAGTAGCCCGGGAAATGAGGGGTTTATATCAGCCACAAGCAGATTCCAACGACAAAGCCCAGTCACATCTGGAATTTGCCGACAACCCGCAACAAAGGATTCCGTATGTGCCAATAGGCATCCGAAATCTAGGAGGTACATGTATCTGCGCCCGTCCACCTGATGCGACAGCGGGCCGAGATCATGCTCGACATGTGCTTTGTCTGGGCGACAGTCCACCTCATGATGCTCTTCAGGACGATCGAGATATTGCTGGACCGGGCCGGAAACGAGACATACCGACGGGTGTACAATGACCCGGAGCTCGAGGAATTGGTGGCGAATGGTATTGAAAGTTGAAGAGGTGAAGCGTTCTTCATTCTGCAGGAATATCTTCTTGGATGTTCTCGCTGTTCGCCCCATAATAGGCATTCCTATATCTGGCTGGTGGTGGAGAAAGAAAGAGGTGGGAGCATACATGTAGCGAAGGAAGCTTGCGGGCAGTCGCGGCTATAAGGAGTTGATACGAAGGATTGAGGTGAAGGTATAATAGGGGTTTCACCTGTGCGATGGGAGATATAATTGCTTGGCCGGATTAAAGTTCTGCGAGGTCCTTCCGTTGTGCCCGCCTGCCTGGGCTGGGAGGAAAGGATCGCTTGAGACATGGACAGGGGTTTAGTGAGGCTGAATTCTTGTCCGTACCGTGGTGGGCGCTGATTGGCCTTCTGGAATGATAACCTTGGTGCTGTGCCCGCTTGGTCAGCGCCGGCTGCATTGTGTAAGCCACGCCACCGTGTTTGGTTCGGCTTGGCGCGGCCTAGATCACTGATCAACACTGGTCAGCCAAATTTCTTCGGGACCTTTTGTCAAGAGACAAAACGACCGGGAACGAACAAGGGAAAATGAAAAACGAAGTCACGATTTGCCGATCACAGCAGCCAAGGTTTTGTGCGTTGCGGTGGATATCTGGGGTCCAAAGACTCGAGACCTATTTGTGAGGTATAATTCGGTTCAAGTCTTCAAACCGTTTGTGCTTACAGATTAACATACCCTGCGGCCGCCTTCCAAGATGACCACCCTGGCAACTTCTCCTCAGTAAGCTGCTGACGATGGCGTTTTTTTTGGGCGCACTCTTCATTTCAATTGAAGAGCCAAGAAATAGGTTATTGAGACGTCCTTTGAAAGAGATGTGATGAACGGTGTCGAAGGATTGAATTGCTGTCGGAACCCCTACGAAAGGACCACATGCGGGAATGTCGTCTTCCCTGTCAGACGTCTTTGAACGCCAACCGGGACTAGTTATCACGGCAATGGCTGTGATTATCTACATGTCAGCCCCCTGCGGCCCAGGGGTCTAGCACAGCATGGAACATGATACAATGCTAATCTGACGTTTACGAGGGTTGACAAAAGGACCACCGCCTCTACGGCACACACAGCCATCCATTCCCCATCTTCAACTCACCGACATTCTCTTTGATCCTGATTCTCGTTTTCTTCTGCACATCTTCCCTTTTGACGCCACAGCCAGCCTGCCAGGGGCACGCTGGTTCACTTATTTTTCTACTACAAAGGCATCGAGTGCCCCGTTTGGATAGAGGGTTGGCTTTCATGGACCCTCAGTCAAACCCCAAAAATCCATTTGGCGATCCGGGACAGATGGAGAAGAAACAAGTTGTCAGCGAGGAGGTCTTCGGGGCGCTGTCGTCCTCGGCCGGACAAACGGACGATGGCGCCGTCGCCGAAAGAGCGCCCCCAATCTACCGGACAGCCGAGGGTCCTTATCGACAGCACTTTTGGCAATATGTGTCGTGGTCACTAAAATGCGTTTCCATCGTCTGCCTTGTCGGGCTCCCCATTTCGATTCCCATGATCCTCTACCGCAAGTACCAGGGTCCTCTTTCCAAGCCGATCGATCCTGTCGCCGAGAACCGCCAGCTTCTCTTCTTCATATTCGCCTGGCTCCTGACCACATGGCTTGGCCTCTGCGTCTCCTACGGACTTGGGTCTGCGCTACCGTATATTTTCAGGTTCATTGCAAGGTGGGTTTATCCTTTCCCAAGTCTGTTTGCCTGCCAGCTACTTACCGATTCGTGCTGCTCAGATATGTTAACCCGGCCCACGTTCGATACTGGAGGATCTTTCGGGTGCTCAGACGCCCCATCACCCTGGCCGGTTTTCTCACCTCCTCATTCCTGGCATATGGCTTCGTGAGTGATACCGCCCACTGTTTCTGCCGTCGTCTATGCTAACGTCTCACTTCGTCCCCTCGGTAGCTAGTTTACATCAACTATGACCTTCCGATCAACTCAGTCGAGGAAGCGGACGACGAATACAACTGGAACGACGTCATTATCGATGTTCTCCAGCAGTGCGCCCTGTGGACAGGCTTCTACATTGTCGAAAAGTGCTTGATCCTTTACATCACCATCCACTACCATTTCCGATCTGACCTCGGACGTATTGCCCACTCGAAGGACATGCAGAATGCACTCATGGCGCTCTACGAGGCGTCCATCTACCTCTACCCGATCGGCTCGCCGGAGTTTGCAGACGAAGATATGCTCATCGGTAACGCGACGGGGGCCGAGCACGGAGAATACCGTCTTCATGCCTCTCGCTACCTTGCTCGGCTGGGCGTCGACACATATGCCATGACGTCCTTCTTCGGCAACTTCCTCCAGGGAGATGGGAAACGGCACTGGCTGCGTCCGGGATCCAGCTACGCAACGGTTGAACGTGCTCTAGCAAACCCCAAGTCGGCCGCTGCGCTGGGACGGAGGATCTGGATGTCGTTTGTTGTTGTGGGTAAGGACAAGATGACTGCTCAGGATATCGCCGAGGTCTTGGGTCCATTCCGGAAAGAAGAAGCCCAGGGGTATTTCAAGGTGCTGGATGAGAACGAGAGCGGCGACATCCAGCTGGACGAGATGGAGTGGGCCGTGACCGAAGCCGGCCGGATCCGCAACAACATCTATCGATCCATGCACAGCGCGGACCACTGCATCAACACGTTTGACTGGGTTGCGCTCGCCTTTCTCGCTGTTATCATGATATTCTTCATCCTCAACACCTATGTCCCCGCTCTCAAGGCCATCCAGCAGACCATACAGTCGCTCGCCCTTGGTGTGGGGTTCGCCGTCGGCCGCACCGTCCATCATTTCCTGGCCGGTTGCATATTCGTCCTGTTTGATCACCCGTACGACATTGGAGACCGCATCGAGCTGTGGAACAGCAACTCGCAAAGCTCCGTCTCCTTGATCGTGGTGCGCCAATCGCTCCTCTACACCGTCTTTCGTCGCGTGGATAACTGGCAAGAGATGCAGATCGGCAACGAGTGGCTGCAGCAGTGCCGGATCCAGAACGTGACTCGCTCGGGAGCTAACCGGCAAGCCGTGTCCATGATGATCGACATCCGCACGACCTTCAAGGATCTGGCCTTCCTGCGTGCGGAACTGGAGGCCTTCCTGAAGCACCCGGACAACAAGCGCGATTACCTGCCGAACCTGGCGACCGCTATCGTCGGCGTGCACGAGCTCAACAAGCTGGAGCTGCGCGTCATCTTCACCCACAAGACCAACTGGTCGAACGAACCGCTGCGCGCCGCGCGCAGCATGAAGTTCATGTGCGCGCTCGTCGCCGCCGTCCGCAAGATCCCCATCACGCGGCCCGACGGCGGTCCTCTCGGCCAGGAGGGTCGCCCGTTCTACAACATCATGATGTCCAACGACGAAGCGGAGAAGAAACTGTCGGGCCTTCGAGCGGAACAGGCGTCCTCACGGATCGACGCCACTAAAGAATCCGACTTGACGATCGACGTGAGCGATATCCAGAATGGCAGTACGGGGACAGAGAAGGGGGACGACGAGGAAAGGGTCAAGGCTGCGATGGAACGTGCCGAGAAAAGGCGCGCCGAGAAAGCCGCCAAGGAGGCGGACGAGCTCAAGGCCATGGCGGTGCTGGGGAAACTCCCTGTTGCTCCAATCAAGGGTCCGTCCAGGCAGCCTGCTGGCATGAGCACCGGCATCGACGTGGGGACCGCGGAAACAGGGAAACGGGCGACGGCCCATTTCAGGGGCACGTGAGCGGAAAGAATCCTACCTGATGATGGGCTGCGAGGTCGACCATAATATGTAGCCGGCGTGACCGAGCGAGAACGAACGAACAATACAGGCATGACTTGCCGGAGGGAGAGAAAGTTTTGTTCCGTTATCGACCTAAGTGCCCGCCCATGGTTCCTTGATTAGCCCAAGGTCTGCAATATTTTTCTTTTTTATAGACATATGCAAGGTTACTTGAAATCTCTATAACCTTATCGCTCTTATAGAACGTCTTAGTCTACTCTTAAAGAACCCGACTCTAGATTCAAAATCCAGCTATTGTTATTCAGCGTACCTAGGTGCTAGAAAGATTAATTTAGGCGGTAGATACATAGATTAAATTGGTCGATAAACGCCTTCGAACCGCGGCGGCGGCAGGTTCAGCGCCTACTTGGCGCTCTTGAACCTGTGTGATCTCTTAGATGACATGGGTTACTGCGTGAACTTGTGTGTCGAGACTTTGAATGTTGAAAGGGAGAACATGATTATAAGGAAACGTGTCCGCCGAAACGCAAAGTTTCCGGTCGCCTCACAGGTCCAGGGAGCGTACCATAGAAGCTTGTAAAATTGGATTTGGCTTCTGTTCTTCATTTACCATCCAGGCGGGCAGCGGGGGTAGCATGCCGGGACAGGTGTTTCGGCTACCTATAACCGATTGTAGAATTCTACCTAGGTGCACGCCCTGAGGTTCCACCCACATTCATTTGGGGGTCCTGGCTTCGCGGTGTAAGGTGATAAGTGGGCAAGTAAAATACAAAAGACACGAGAGTATGAGCTACCGCATGAGGCACTGCCAGAAGGAAGCCGGACCCTGTATCATACCTATATTCCCTCCAGTGTATTTCTATGGCTGATATAAATGGAATCCATCATGCGCCTTCAGTCTTCCGTCCCGTGGTACCAACCTGACTGAGGTTATCCATGAGAACCTCCATTGCTACAGCCCTATCCGCCGACACTTGGGCGTCCTTTGTGTTCGGATTGCAGGAGAGCCGAGCAAAGACGTTGTCGGGCATATAACCCTGGACACGAGAGATCGACAAGCCCGGAGACTCTGGGTCCCGTGTGCTTGTGCAGTCGCTGGTTCTGTCAGCAATTTGTTTCACGGCCTGATTTCGGTACGTACCTCAAAGTAGAGCCTGCGTGGGCGGTTGTGGAGAGGTTGTCTGTGTTCTCCATGGTTTCTGCTATTGGTTCAAGTCTTCTCCGTCAACCACGTGTTAGACACTGTCTTTTGGTGTTCCGAGCCAGAGTGCACCAAGCTACTTGATCGTGGTTAACTTATGATATGTACCTCTCTTAGGTACCTCTCTTAGGTATAGTCCAGGTGTTCCCTCGGTGTCCAATGGATCAAACGATGCCGGACCTGAACAATAGATGGAAAGTATTTCTGCCCTTAATTGCGGGTACCAACCTATATACTGATGTTACTGTTCCGGCTTGGACAGTCAGCTGTTTCGATACCATATGGAAGTCTACCGACCTGACTTCAGGGTGGTGTAAGTTAGGGGCGTTCTGGGGTTGGTGTGATGGGCCCGCCAGTGGGCAGGAACTTCAACCAGTCCACGCCATTGGACATAATAGGCCTGTCTATATTTTGGGGTTGAGGACGACTGCA
The DNA here is from genome assembly GCA_033439685.1 of Apodospora peruviana. Lineage (NCBI taxonomy): Eukaryota > Fungi > Ascomycota > Sordariomycetes > Sordariales > Lasiosphaeriaceae > Apodospora > Apodospora peruviana. The sequence goes on along the minus strand of JAUEDM010000005.1, from coordinate 808,376 downwards.
GCAGATTTGGGCGTACTCATGCGTCCATACTATTCCCCAAAATATTCATCAACGATGGGGCCCGCCCCAAATTCCGTTTCGGGGGTTGCCGCCCCGTTTTCATTGGCCACATCCCTAGAATAGGGTAGTTACAATGTAAACCCGTATCAGCTGCAGGAACAACAACCGCCCCGAATCTCGAGCACGCGCCACAAACACAGCGGCAAGTGAGCCACCCTCTGGGCACAGCCACCGCCCTAAAACTTGAAACTCTCCCGAGGCCACCGCGGCCCATTTTCCCACCCTAAAATCTGAAGAATGGCGTTATTTTATCTCGCTCCTCCTACATTATCTTTCTCACTCTTCGTCCACCCTCCCTCCCTTGTTAATACCAAGTCACCCCCTGTTGTTCAACTCCTCTTCATGCAATGCTCTAATCGGGCCTGCAAGCTTGAAGATGGGGTCATACACACTCGGGAAATTCGGTGGGCAGAAGTGGCAGGCTGGCTGCCCAGACGAGTCACATGACCACCAGCATCGCGACAACTCGGAGCACAACTTCGACATGGCTCCAGAGCTCACCGCAGTCGGATCTTGGTGTGAAAGCGCCAGGCCACCGAGAGCCAAGTGGGAGGATGACACGGAGTTCATTGCACCTTCGCCGGCCCCCCATCGTCCATCGGCATCTCCAACCGCCGGTCCAAAGCGCCGCCCAGCCTACGTGTCGGACGAGCCTCCTCTCCAGGGTGACGACAGCCGCGCTGATTTCGACCGTGGCCCTCCACATCAAGATGTCAGGGATAACCAGAGGGGCAGGTTGTGGCACCCAGATGAAGATCCTGCCCTACGGCCCCAACCCCGTCACTCATCATACAACAGGGCTAATGTCGCTGCCAACCACCCATCTCGCTTGTCACAGTCTGGTCCACAAACCCGCAGTTCCAACCAGTCTAGCAATTGGCGTGATGACTCGACTGAGTTGATCAAAGAACCGGAGACAAGGCCAATTTCCCAGGAGCAGCTTGTCGCTGAAGTTAAGGCGATTTACGCCGGCCTGGTTATGGTCGAAAAGAAATGTCTTGAAATCGATAATGCCCAGAACACGTGGAGTGACCTCGACGACGCCATACTCGGCGACGAACGATGGCGGACTCGGAATCACGTCTTCCTCCTCCCTGCCGCCAACCACCCCTTGGCGAGCCTTGCCCTCAAGTGTCCGGTATTAAAACATAGGAAAACTGAAACGGAGCCGCTTTCTACCCTTGACTTGATATATCACTTCATTTCCAAGCTAGGCCAAGGGGCCCATGGAGAGTTACTAAGATTGGTTCAGATGACCGAAGACATCCTCGACCGACTCTATAAACGATTTTGGCGAGCCGACTTTGAAACCTTGGTCTACCTTTTGCTCCTTTACCGCTTCTTTGATGAATTCCCAAGTGGGATACGGCACCTCTGTACGACGATGCCATGGACCATATGGCCAGCACTCGTTGTGCTTTGGGGGGTTTGTTGGATGTTCATTCAGAACCAGGCCAGCCCGAGGGAGGATCCCTCACTGCTGCCGAGGCAGCCACAGCGGGAGCGAGATCTCGACGCTGACGGTATGTCCCTCAACTGCATTTGGGTTTGTGCAGCAGCTTACGGCGAGACAGTGGATCTTTCTGCAATTTGTGAAGCCAGTGATGGCTTCAGTTCATTGTACGGGTTCGGGAGCCCTGACCTGACGACTTCCCATCCCACATTCATGGAACGGGAATTCTCTGCACTACCGGTTCACGATAGCTTCAGAGAGTCTTACCTATCAAGCGACCTGTTGACCATGTTGTCAAACCAAGACATTTTTCCTGCTCTCTCGGCTTCACCAAACATGAATCCTGCGAGCCTCGTCACAACTTCGCCGCATCAGGCGCCACTGGCGTCGAACCCGATGATTGGATCAACACAGTCTTCTGCAAACCAAAATTCGAATTGGAATTTCCAGCACCTGGATCCGGCAACTTCGTTTGCCCAGAATCGGAACACTCACAATCCATCCGAAGTGGGACGGGATGTCATTCAGAGTGCTCCTAACAGGACGCTGAGGACGAATGGTGCTCTGTAAGTCTATTATTGAGGACGTTTCACAACCCGTGAGCTAACATCTGTTCTTCAGATCGGCTAGGGCGGATTCTTTTACATGCCCGGATTGTGCAGAGCAGTTTGATAGAAAGGATATCTTCCGTCGGCACAAACGCGAGCAGAAACATGGGGAGTTTGCAGGTTCCGACAGGCCCGAGTTCCGTTGCCCAAACCCTCAATGCAGGAAATCGGCCGAGGGTAACGGCTTTCGGCGACAAGACAAGCTCTTGGAACACCTACGGAATAAATCATGCAAACCAGACCGGAGGTTGTCAAAGGCACGCCACCGGTTCACTTCCAACGGACCTCCTGCCGTACTCTCCGCTCTCTCTGCTCGGCCACATGGCTTGAATCATGACGATGCGAATGCAGTTGGCTCTCCAACTATAGGCCGTGATGATGCGAGTGACACACCATCAGACGAAACAAGCAGTCCCGGGTCCGCATCGGCTGTCCCGGTCTCGGACGTTCGGATTTCGGTGCCCCCGCCACAGCTGGACGGGGGAACCTCGATTCGCCAGACCCAACGCAAGACACCCAGTGTGGAGGAAAAGTCAGCCGATGGGAAGCCGACTCTTTCCGAGAGGATTGGATTCCACGAGAAGTGCTACGAGGCTGATGTTGACGAGCTTAACGTGACCGACAAAGAGATCCAAGCCATGGAGGAGGCGCTTCATGCGAAACGGCAAGCCCGGCAGCAGGTCGAGGAACGTGTCGTTACTACACGAGAGGTGCTTGAGATGCTCAAGAGACAGCTGGAGGGAATACCTGCCAGTGGTTAAGGGGGTGGCGATTTCTTGATTATGTGGCTACCGAGAGCTAGAACGGGGTGAGAGGATGGGGTGGTTCTGGTCATTTGGAGCTGTATCAGAGTTGGGCATAAACCACGTGCAGGCAACGATTGGTTTCTATCATTTTACTGCTTCTAATACCGATTATTATTCCATTTTGTAGGACGACAGCTGGCATTTTAAGCTCCTTTGATCTTTTTCCCTAGGTAGAGCATATTAGGATCGGTGAGCTAAAGGTTATGCATATATAATGTCACGTTACTATCGACTCAGGTACTACGGCAACGGTAATCCGTACGATAACATCCTAAGTCCTAGTTAAGCGAATCTGTCTAGTCCAGCGGCTACAGCATTATATATTCTGTTGTCTCATATATACGGGGAGTTTATCACACTTTGTAACATAAGGGGGGTTTCCTCATGATGGGCTCAACTACTAGGTTAAACCCCGTTCACCCGCCAAAGGTCGAGCATAATACGTAGCCGGCATTGCCGAGTGAGAATGAACAAAGAATACGGGCATGGCTTGCCGGAGAGAGAAATACTCTTTTATTCGGTTATCGACCTAAGTGCCGACCCATGGTTTCCAGACCTGGCAAAAGGTCAAGAATAGTTGGCATTCTCCCTCCCCTGAAGTGTGTGTTATGTTGATTGCCAAGAGTCGTCCAAGAGACAGCGAAACCAAAAATGAGAGGCAACTTCTTGGTGAAGTAGACCCCCAATCATCCTCCATGCGCGCCTCTCACAGTTCTTCGTCCACGAATATCTACCATGGATGCATAAAACTCTGATCCATGCTGCAGTTGGAGATAAAGATCACCACCCGATCCTTAACCCGCTACATGGATAATTGGAAGTTAGTCGCGTACGGACGGGCTTCAAAGCATGGTGTCCTCGAAACTTACCTCCATTCTCACACCCGTCAGCTCTGCCCTGTAGGTATTACGTATCTGGATCATCTCCTTCACTTTGTCTTTGGACCAGTTCACCTTGAAAAACACACCGCCTTCTTTAGCGCCCGAGTCGGGGTTCCAACGAGCTTTGTCGTAGTACACCCTCTGCCGCCTCAGTGTTGTCACTTGCCAAGCCCTAAACTGGACAAGAAAAGGACCTTCGTATCTGCTCCATAGCGCTAAATTCATCTACTGAGACGTATATCTAGTCCTACTAGTATTCATTACCAGATTTAAGCTAATCGGTTTTCATATCTAGCAGTACTTGTCTTGGAAAACATAACTTAAGTTATGTGTTAAGATATGAAAGACATTTTCTTGTCTAGGTTAGGACCTGGCAATGTAATTCACTAAAGGCCTTAAATCCCGGCAGAGGTATATATAGGTAGCCGGCAGTATTAAGCGGGAACGAACAATACAAGGATATCTTACCCGAGAAGGAGAAATAGTGCTTGGTCATCTTTCAAAGGGTACCTAAGTGCCTATAGGACTCACATTCCAAGAAAAAAAAAACCCCCCCACCCCTAAAACATATCGAACAAAAAGAAGAAAAAAGCACAACTATAAGGTCAACTTCTCAGTGAAGTAAACCCCGGTGCCCCCCTAATCATCCTCCATACGCATACCTATTAAAGTAGTAGCCCCCCCTTAACTGCCAAATTCCATAATTGAGAGAGCGATTTCCAGTTCTTCACCTTCTGCCACAGTCCTTTGCTGCTTTGGGTCCATTGGACACTGATACATGCTCCAGTTGGGGACGAAGATCTCCACCCTAGGTTTGCCCTTTATATTGTACGCCTTCTACATGACGGATTAGCTGAAAGTTCGCGGTTATCCAGAATTCACGGGTTGGTTGCCGTCGTGACTTACGTTTATTGTCCAACCCGTAAGGCCTGGCGCGTTAGTTTGGATCATGTCGGCGATCTTTTTCGCCGTGCCTTTTCCGAGCCAGTTCACGCGGAGTGTCACGCCGCCAGCTCTGAAGCCCAGATGGACCGCCCAACACTTGTCAAAGGTGAATGCGTTGAAGAGGAGCATGGGGACAATCGTCGAGTTTTGGGAATGGGCCGACATCTTGATGAGGGAGGTATTTGTCGTATATTTGTGGACGAAAATGTGTGTGCGTTTAGTATTGGTTCTGCCAAATTGTCGGGAATGCGCGAGCGAGTAGGCGAGTGTTGCGATGCCGAGGATAAGAACCGCATCTTGGGTCCAGCTAAGAACGAGGATTTATAGACAATAGAACAGACTCCACGGTGCAGAACCTCCAATCTGGCACATCGACACGTATTTAGAAGTCGATGATTGAGTATTGTACATCATCTTTGAAGGTTAGTCAGAATCCGTCTCGCAGGCTTAACCAGTTGTTCACGTTGTAGTGAAAGATAGAGTAAGGAGTTGAATTGCAAAGCGACTTCCGCCAAATCATCCCCCCTGGCAAGATTGATGGTTATCGAGTATTCCGGTAGTTTATATCTGTGTACCACAGCACAGCCTTATATACCCTATCGACGGCCCTTTCGTCTCCATTTGACTGTCATATGCCGATCCGGTCTTGCCTTTCCATCCAGAGTTAGTTGCCCGCTTGACCAATGTTATAATGATGTCCCAAAGAAAGTGGGTTTATATCAGCTGATCCACAGCGTTTCCGACAAAATGCTCGATTTGTTGCACTGTCAGTTCCATCGAGTGGTATGGAGTATCGATGCGTCGACCTGGCCGGTAGTCGTGTGCGTCTGGTGGGATAGGACTCATAGGAGCGAGGTAGGTCAGCGACGCAGACCTGCCGCTGTGGTCTCGGTGGTTCATCAACAACACCACACTCGCAAGCCTGCCTCTCACGAGAACGCCAAATCAGATTCTGCTTCGCCCCCCGGGAAGACTCATTGCTGTGACACAGTGACGCTTTGCAAGAGAAAGAATAAGATTTCGCTGCGCGAGCATCTGGATGGTGTTTTTGTCTTTTGTTTCTTTTCTTAGTGGAAGCATATATTCTCGGCGTCTCACACGATATCTGCAATAACACGTTCGTCTTGGTTTTGCTCCCAAGGTTGAATGACTGAATTTAAGAGTAGCCAAGACTGTTAAGCGCGAGCATTGGAAGACAAAAGGTTTGGGCGGCAGATGCAGTGACAAGACTGGTCGACAGAGGCCTTCGAGCGGCGGCGGCGACCTTGGCAGCCCAACTCCCACCAGGCACTTGTCGAAAGCAGGCTCTGGCCCAGCTGGAAATGCAATTGCCGGACTCCTACCGGAGCCAGGACCACAAGGCCATCATTGGCAGTGTCTCGTCGCCAACCACAACCTTAAAGCTAAAAATAACAGCTATCACTAACCTTTAAACCTGATATGGCCAATCAGAGCGGCCCGTATGCTGGTTCTAGTACGGATTTGCGAGGCACACGTGGCCCTAGTCCGAGATTATGACGGGACGTCATCCCCCCCCCCCCCCCCCCCCCCCCCCGGGAGTGTTTTTATTTGTCGAACATGCTCCGGGTTCATGCAGGTCCCGGGTGGCTGAGATGCTCGCTCACTCCTCCCCCGCCCTTACCTTACGCTGCAGTGGTCATATGTTCACTTCCAAACAGCCGGTCCCCAAGTCGGGCGCAGAGGAGCTCGGAAAGGGAAAGTATCCGACCGATGACCGCTAAGTACAGCCAGCCGGGGGCGGGCCTTTCCGCTCTACCTCCGTGTAAGAAAGCTATTCCCAGGTCGGCAGTTTTCGGTTGCGATGACCCGGATGGAGGTGAGACCTGATGAGGCTCGCTTGATGGGTCGTTTTGATGACGGTCCCGTCGGAACCATGTCTGCGACCGAGAGAGGTGAGACTGAGAGTTTGCATTTAAAGGTTCGTGATAACCCGGCAAACGAAACAAAACAATATCAATTCGACATCACCACACACAAACAACTCAAATCATCAAAGCGTCTTTTTCCAAACAGCAACACAACACAACAACAAACAAATCCTCCAACTTTAACCATTACCAACCAACACACCAAACTCAAAATGCAATTCCCCACCAGCCGCACCGCCCTGCTCGCTGCCCTCCTGGGCTCAGCAGCAACCCTTACTCTCGCGGCCCCCACCGCCGCCCGTCCGCCGGCCCCGTCCGCAGTGGTGCCCGCTTGCCCCGGGACGATCACCAACACCGGGAACGCAGACATCGGCAACAACCAAAACAATGAAGGGAATGACGGCGTCAAGGTCGTCATCCAGCTAGAGACCGAGTCCACCACGACATTCATCCAGAGAACTGCCATCGTGGGAACCGACCTCGTCCTGAACCGTGACCTCTTTTCAGCCGAGATCGTCATCGTTGACGTTAACGTCGAGTGCCAGGCGTATGACGCCGCCGGCAAGAAGGTGGGCGAGAAGCTGGTCAAGGGCAAGAAGACGGAGCTCGGCAACGGGAAGAAGGGCAATGAGCGGACAAGCGGGAAGGTTGGGGCGATCAAGTGCAAGCTTGTTTAGGCCATTGTCGGTAAGAGGTGGTAGCATTGGTCATTCAAGCTTGGTGTTTTTGACTTTAGTCGGGTTGCATTTGAGGTTGCATTTTGGGAGGCGTTGCTGGTCGTCGTTTGGCATTTGCATCATGTTGGGAAAATTAGGTAGCATAGCGTTGTCATTTTATTGTTCCAGCTGAAGGTCTGAAATAACCAGATATAAGAACTGCTCGTCCAGGCTTGCAAGGAAAAAAAAAACAGACATTCCCTTGCCCCTCTGCTCGTCAAGTGTCCATGTCACAATCATCTCCACGGGATCTGCCTCCCCACCACTCTTTCCTCGGCAGAAGCAGAAACATTGTGATGATGACAATGATTAAAGTGCTCCGCCAGTCGAATCTGGACTTCGTGCAACTGTACCATGATAGAGAGGGTTGACTTCAAAGACTCCATTTTCTCCGTGACCACCAAGGTTCGAGACTTCCTGAACCGCCACTTAACTGCTGCAAAGATTCTCGAGCGCTTAGATGCTGGTTGTCCCCAGAATATCTGATCTGGTAGTAGTCCAGAGATGATCTCATTTATCTCTTCCAAAACATCATTGCTTTCCCCTAAAATTGCCCAGCCTAATTCAACTAGACTGCTAGTTTTCGACATGGCAATGCCTACGGTTTGTGTGACCGCCTCGACAAGAGTTGAATATTGCATCAGTCTCCTGGAGAGATTACGGAGCTCCTCGGGCTCCCCGGGAACGCTGTCCCAAGCCTGATTGACGTGCGAAACGAATCTTGACGAGGCGCTGACGAACATCAACAGTCTGTGAGTGAGTTCTGGTTCCTTGGGCCCAGGCTGCCCAGCCATGGATGGTGATCCAAAAAACTCATCAGCATCCTCACCGCCGATATTGTTCCCATCTTGACCTTGGCTTCCAGCCCCGTTGGCAATTTCGGCCTCCTCGCCCGAAAGCGGATCGAGATTAAGCTCGCGTAGGTATTCGTTAAGATCATCCGCCAAATCTGAAGTACCACTGTGCCCTGTTTCTCCAGCCACAGCGACTCCTGAGTTCACGTCGTCCCGAGACTCTTGATCTCTTTCAACAGGGATAATTGGCGTGCCCTCCTCCTCGGCAATGGCTGGTAGTTGAGGTTGGATAAGGTCCAAATCCGTGTGGTCTGGAGTCCTACGGACCCTCCCACGATCTGCCAGAGGCACGCCGGACCGTGTCAAAAGCCGCTCGTAGACAAGGTCAGTCATATAGTCCAGCCTGCGGTAGAAAAGTCTATCACGCATTGGGTTTGAGTCCCAGCTTAGTGATAGTCTTGGGCTCTGTGCCGCCCGGCCTCGGTGATGCATACCCGTCAGAGCGAGAGCTGACGAGGACGCCTGCGTGTTCGCCTGAGCAGCAACAAGCTGTCTGAAGAAGAATTCCGTTAGCTGAAATCATGTCCGCTCCACATCAGTACTTACGCATATACTCACAATATGCTAGCCTGAATCGCGAGCTTGACCAGATCAAGCTGAGCCGAAAGACTCTGTCGAAACGCAGCCAAATCTTGGGCTGCGGTCAATGCCCACTGCACTTTCCTAGGCGCGCTGGAAAGCCAGCCCCGGTCGGTGCTTGCTCCCATTGACTTCTCGTATCGTTCGACTGTCTTGCGATAATCCCCCACGATGCTGACGATTTCTGCTGAATACTCGTCCATCTTGCCCCGAAACGCTTCGGGTATGCCTGAGAGATCGAGCCGGTTCAATTCGTTGATCACGTCGAGGAAGCCCTGGCACTGTCGCTCCGCGATTTGGAATTCCGTCTTTGCGCCGCCTTCATCTCTCAGTGCCTTGACGACCTTTATCGCGAATCCGGTGAAGAGCGCGATGTCGCCTGGTCCGATGCCGAATCCGAAACTCATTGTTATCGACACGGGTACATACAGTCAGACGTTGCTTGATGATCCGTTGTTCAAGAAATTTTGGGAAGAATGCTGACTGACGTTGCAAAGCTGAAAACAACGCGAGGTTAGAACGCACGAGGCTCTGGCAATTTGAACCTGAAGACGAAGTTGCACCGGATGAACGTTGGTCCGTCCATTGCATGATGCATCGACGCCTGCAGCTCTTAGGCAACAATGGTGATAGGCCCGTCTTTTCCTGATTTGGTCACATGCGTCAAATGTCCGAAATTCCATATAAAATATCACCGTCCCTGTCGGCGAGCACGATGGCTTGCCTCTACCTGAAGTGGCTGCATCGAGAAGTCAACTTTGTCCGGCGAAGGTTTCCTCGACATTACCAAGCTGAGACGAGACTCGGCGCGCGTACAGTCAATTTTAAATGAATGATCCCATTGGTCACTGTTGAGATTTCGCCTGATATTAACTGCCCACACGAGGCCCCGATTAGCAACCTAAAGATTAAAAGAATCCGTAAGACGGCCACCAGTCCCACCAAGAGCAAAAAGATGGGACAGCCGAAAAAAATAAGTACTGAAACAGCATATGTTTCCACAGTCCATGGTCAAGCCTCTTAAGATTGCATAGTCTTGCCCGAAAGACGGCGGCTGGGGAAAACATGGCCAACTCAACCTTGGTCGACTGCAAAGATGAAGCCCACTACCATTGCAGTCATGGCTGGCATCTTTCCCTCGCTATGCTTGAGAGAGTCATGCTCCTACAAGACTGACAAGTATGGAGTAGGTGTTTCTCCAATCTCCCTTCTATAGACCACTCGAGGACTAATGGATCAGTAAGTCAGCTTTGAAGAGATAATAGCTCCAGAATTCACAGCAAGAAATACAACGGGACTAATCACCTGAGCAGAGATCTTTCTTGGTATACCCAAGCTTGTCTCTACGAGCTTTGGGTGTCATGCATGTGCCGTGCGCCGTCTCCAGCTCAAACTGCCCAGTAGTCCAAGCCCTCAGAAGCCCAGGAATGGTGGTTGCCAGTTCTCAAAAGTGCCATCTAGAACTTGAAGAGCACTCAATTTGAAAATGTCTCCTCGTTGGTCCGATCCTCAGCATTAGCTGGAACGATACTCCAGACTAAGACTCCGTCCAGAAGAGCCTCAACCCCAAACTGGGATGGCGCTGCTGTACGTCCACCCAAAGAAGCGATCAGAAGCGATAAGGAGATGAAAGACTGAAATAATGGCTTGGACCATGTCACCATAACGTGTGGAACCGGCAATCTTGTTTTGTCCGTGCATTGCATTCCATCTCCCCACTTCACTTGACTATACAAGCATGCAGTAGCAGACCATAAGATGATAAGATGCTACGATGGCCCAACAAGCAAGGCGGCCGCTTAACCTATCAAGGACCGAGACACAAAAAAGACCGGCGCCACTTCAGCAGACGAAGCTGTGGCAAATGGTGTTCTGCTCTGGTCTGGACGAAATACTATCGATTTTTGTCCGTGGGGTTTGTTGTCCTACGGTCGTAGTGCAAATGGAGTCTCTTTTGGATCCAGTGTCTTGATATCAGACGAGCGGACGCAGTGGCCCCTTTTTATAGCGCGATAGGGAAGGGGGTTTATCGAAAAATCGAAGGAAGAAGTGGGACTGAACTGACGCCAGAACTCGGAAATCGGAATCAACCCACAACCCGAATGACCTTCTCGGCTCATGTTCCCGTGCCGTGGACCCTTGGAGCCGAGCGTGCTGGGTGTCTGTTCCCCACGTGGATATCCTCCGTGCCGCGTGTTCTTCCTTGCAGTAGTCTCATAGACAAGGGTGTCATGATGAGCAGAGACGGAATGAGGGGTTGGAAATAAACATAAAATCAAGCCAAGCCCTCGTTCCTGTCTGTTTGTTACTCCTCCTTTCCGACCTCATCCACACTCCTTTTCCTACAACACATTCCTTTTACCCCGCGGGATCTACGCCGCCCGCCCAGTCGCTCGTTCGTTGTTTCTCCATAAAAACATGGCGGCCAAGTCTGTTACCAGGCTCCTTGGCGGGCTTGTTGTCGCGGCATCGCTCGGCTCGGCGTCCTTGTCTCAGAGCATCGCCAGTCGCATCTTGGTGAAGAACGTCGCGATTGTGGGCGGAGGCGCAAGTGGTGCTCATGCTGCGCTCCGGTTAAAGGAGGACTATGGCAAGAGCATTGTGGTTATTGAGGCTGCGGACCATCTAGTAAGGACTCCCCCCCCCCCCCCCCCCCCTATTCGTATAATAAACACACCTAACCCGTTTGTTTCCAACAGGGAGGCCATGTCTCATCCTACCACGACCCAACCACGGGCCGAGACTTTGACTACGGCCTCAACAGCTTCAACGACTACGGCCCGGCGCGCGACATTTTCACGCGCCTCAGCGTCAGCGTGACCCCGGCAGCCCACGGCGACCTCGCGTCCAAGTCCGTGGACTTCGCCTCCGGCCAGCTGGTCAACCATACCGGCCCGGCCATCCCCGACATGTTCGCCGCCCTGGGCAAGATGTACGGCATCGTCAAGCAGTACGAGAGTCTGATGATCCCGTCATACGCCCAGTTCCCCGCGCCCAGCGCCATCCCCGCCGACCTGCTCCTCTCCTTCGGGGAGTTCGTCATCAAGTACAGCCTCCAAGCCGCCGTCCCACAAATCTTTGCCATCACGGGCAACGGTCTCGGCGACCTGCTCGCCACGCCGACCCTCTACGTGCTGCAGGCGTTCGGCCCGGCCACCCTGGAAAGCTTCCTCGGCATCGCGGGGGCCCCGTTCGTTCCCAGCTCCGGCCGCAACGCCGAGGTGTACGAGGCCATCGCGACCCGCTTGGGAAGCAACGTGCTCTACAGCAGCAAGGTCGTGCAGAGCCTGCGTACCGGTTTTGGTGTGGTGCTGTGGGTGCAGGGCGGCGACGGCAAGTACACGCTCGTGCTGGCGGACCAGCTCGTCATGGCCATTGAACCGACACCCGAAAACATCGAGCCGTTCAACCCGACCGCTTCTGAAAAGGCCGTCTTCGACAAGTTCGCCTACTCGACCGTGTACGCCGGGATCGTTTCCCACCCCTCGTTGCCGACCAACGCGTCGCTCGTCAACACCGTCCCGGCCGCGGCGCCGTCCAACTATCTTGCGCTGCCCAAGCCTAATTTTACTGTCGCTTTTACTCCCATCGACCCCGCGGCCGGTCTGTGGTCCGTCGGCGTGGTCGGTAACGAGGCGCTCACGTCTGATGCGGCGAAAGCGCTGGTCACGAGCAACATCAACGCAATGGTTGCGTCTGGTGTTTTGCCTGGCGTGTCCGGTGCGAAGGTCACCTTCAAGGCGTGGGCGGTCCACGGCGCCATGCACGCGCGCGTGTCGGCGGCCGAGCTGAAGGCGGATTTCATCCGCAAGCAGGTCGCGCTCCAGGGCAAGACTTCTACGTGGTGGACTGGTGCCGCGTGGAGCTCAACTGCTACGTCTATCCTCTGGGCGTATAACGATCTGCTGCTGCCCAAGATCGTGGCTGCTTCGCCTGCTTGAGTGGGTTAGGGGAGATGTGTCATGAGTTACTTGTAAATGTTGTTATTGCGATAGAAATTAAAACCTCCCATGTTTAAATGTTAGTGTTTGTCTTTTATGCGTCTGACGATACCCCTTTGTGCCAGTGACCATTGACTGTTCAGGGGCACGATGTAGACATCGCCATCTACTCAAAAAAGCCACCGACGGTATATAAGGCGGTCACCCTCTCCTCATCCCTTCAACGAAGTAGTTGAACACATGGTTATGCAGTGCAGCGGCGTGCCCGGGTTCGCGGACGACGTGAACCGGGGTGGCCAGATGCACCTTTGTTTCGTAGAGGTGTCCGTTCGAGCCGAAAATCGATCGATTCTTTTTTTTTCCTTCCCCCCCCCCCCCCCCTTCCCCCAAATCCTCTTGGGTGCCCTGCGGGATGCGAAACGCAGCTTGGGTGCCCTGCGAGACGCGAAACGCAGCCTGTGCAAAAGTCGTCAACAAAAACGGAACTTACTTCAATACCTACCTAATCACTTGTGGATTGAAGAATGATGGCCCAGATCCAACGCCCCGTTTGCCTACGGTATTTATCTTGGCACATTTCGCGATCGTGTAGTAAGTCTACTCCGTAGAACACCACAGGATGCTGGAACCAGGACAGCCCCCACCCGATGCCTTTGCATTGAGGCATTCCCGGGAGCGCTCCCACATCCCGAAGCCGCCTCCACTTAACCCCTGAAGTCCCCAGCCGAACCCTGCCGTCGCTCCCGTGCCGAGGGGTCGAGATTGTACGCTAAGAAGACTTGGAATCCTACGATAAAAGATCCACAGCGCCAGTGCGCCAACGGGAATGGCGTCACGGCTCTACTCTAGCTACTACCGCCTAAAAGACACACTATTGGTACCTTTGCTGGAGCACGTTACGTCCCTTGTACGGATTACATAGTGTACATCAACATACCTGACTAGCACACAGAAAGGGGGTATGTTTTAAGCAACAGAAGAATGGAAGAAACATGTGGCTTTAGTTGTCAGTTGGGTATGAAACATGTGGCTTTAGTTGTCAGTTGGGTATGGTTCGTTCTTGAAGCTGGCACGTGGCTGGCCATTGACATCCATGGCGTCAACAACCGTGTATGATTGGTGCGTCTGTGCCGGTCTGGGTTCAAGTTTTATGACGATTGCCTTATAAGGTTTTGATGAGAAAACCCCATGGGGCTTCTCCAGATACATGATTTAGATATGGACTATATCTTTTCCACTGTTGCACTCGGGAAAACGAACTAATTTGTGTTTGCTGTACCCAGCTGGTACCGCACGAAGGGTTTACATCCCTGTTCAGATATTCGCGGAGCCGGTCCCAGTCTCCATGCTGATGTGTCCCCTGGTGAACTACGATTGGTGTATTGTGGCATCAATGCATAAAGGTGTGGTCGCTTGCAGCATTCAGGGCTGAAAGCGACGAGTGGCGTGTCTCTAGTTCTCATCGAGGCTGGCTGAAAGGCAGCGAGAGATCGTGATGAGGGGGCCGGTATATCTTCCCAGCTCGTCCAAACAGATTTCTTTTCTCTCCCTTTCAATCACAAATTTGAATGTCACTAGCTCTCCTCCCTGATAGCAAACATTACTCCAGTACTTAGCTATACCTGTCTCCCACAATGTGCCAAGACGGACTCGTCCACATCGCGCAGGCGATCCTACCAAATGCCACAGCTGAGATCGCATCCCTCGTCGCCGAGATAACCGCCGCAGCGGAGAAGGAGGAAGAAGAACCACAGGAACTCAGCAAAAATGACGGCCTAGTCATTTACAGAGGCACCATAATCACCATGGCCGGCGGCAAGTTCAGCCCCGCAGAATCAATGGCCGTGAGAGGCGACACCATCATTGCCGTGGGCACTGAGGACGACGTCAAGCAAGCCATTTCCTCACAGTCCATCAACAACGTCACCGAGCGAGACTTGGGCACGAAGTGCATACTCTCCGGCTTCGTAGAGCCGCACGTGCATCTGCTGGCCTCCGCCATGGTCGCCAACCTCTCGTCCCCGTCAGCCCCAATGATCGACATGACCTACCCGGCCGTGCAAACCCGCGATTCCGCCATCAAGAAGATCCAGGACGCTCCGCAGTACAACAAAGGCGCGTGGATCATCGGTTTCGGGTACGACCCGTCCCTGGTTGACGCGCATGAAGAGTTCACCCTCACCGAACTCGACGCCGTGGCGAAGAATAACCCCGTGTACATCATCAACCAGTCCGGCCACCTGGCGTACGTCAACAGCCTCGGCTTCGCCAAAGCGAAGATCGGAATTCACGAAGGCGACCCGGGATTTCCTGCCGACAACGATGACTACGAAAGGAGCAGACGGGAACGGGGAAAACGTTGACAGGCGTGGTCAAGGAGGGCGCCGTCGGTGCGATGGCGGCCTACCTCCCGAAAACCCTCGCCCTCGAGATGATCAACAACACACGTTCTACCCTTGCCGGGTGGACCAGGACCGGCTGCACGACGGTCTTTGACGCCGGTCTTGGATCCATTCGCGGGTTCTGGGACGTGGAGACCATCGCGGGCCTGATTTCCGTTGGCCATAATTTCCCGCGCTTCCGCGGCGCGCTGGCTATCCAGACTATCCAGGACGACATCCCCAAGTTCATCAGCGACCATTCGGTCCCGTGGAAGCAGGGTCGCGTGACCGTGCAGGGGATCAAGTTCTGGCTGGACGGGTCGACGCAGGGGTTCACGGCCGCCGTCAGCGAGCCGTACTACACGCCGCCTCCGAGACAACAGCCGGTGTGCGGCACGCTCAACTACCCTGACGACGACGACGAAAAGAAGCTGCTCGGATATGTGGAACAGCTTGCCAAGGCGGGATGGCAGATGGTGATGCATGTGAATGGTGGACGGGCGGTCGACCAGGCGCTGCGGGTCCTCTGCACGGTTTCTGGCAGCGGCATGATGCACCGGCTGGAACATGTTACGGCGGATATCACGGTCGCGCAGCTGACCAAAGCGAAAGAAACCGGGCTCGGGGTCAGCCATCTGGTTGCTCACGTGCGTAAATGGGGACGGGCGTTCAAGGGGTGGGTGCTGGGACCTGTCCGTGGGCCCAACATCGATCCCGTTCGAGACGACGTCGAGGTTGGGGTGACGTACTCTTTCCACAGCGATTCACCCGTGTCGGAGGTCGAGCCGCTGCAGTATGTCGATACGGCTGTTACAAGGAAGATGGATGATGGGCACGGCGGGACGGAAGTGTTGGGTGAGGACCAGACGGTCGGCTTGGAGGACGCGCTGTGCGGGATCACGTGTAACCCGGCCAAGGAGCTGGGTATGTTGGAGGACGTTGGCTCGTTGGAGGTGGGCAAGAAGGCGGATTTTGTGATTCTGGCAGTTGATCCCCGGGGAGTGGACGATGGGGATGTGAAGGAGAAGTGTGTAGTCTGTGAGACCTGGGTGGGAGGGGTCCGTGTATATCAGGCGAGCGAGTAGGTAGGTACCCAGGTGGGTGTTCACGGACGAGAGCTAGGAGGTTTGGTCAAACGAGTGGATAAGCTGGCCAGCTAAAACTCAATGTCTATATATAGGTGTGTGTTCTTGAAATGAAACCCCATTTTCACTCCTGTCTCCTCCTCCCGGCCATTTCCACTCCCCAAAACATCTCAGACCCTGCACCACCTAAAGCCCGTCTTCACCTGCGTGTGGACAAGCCACTTGTTGGCTGATTTAGCGGCAGAAGTTGTCCGGGTTCTGGGCGGGAATGTTCTGGCAGTGGCCATCTCCCCCGGTGCAGAAGGTGCTCCAGGTGATTAGGCCGTCGTTGGCGCAGCGGTAGATGGAGTTGTAGATGAACTTGTCGTCCTGGCTCTGGGCGGCCGAAGCCAGCTCGTCCCGGGTATAGGCTATAGTTTTGTTGTTATTAGATCACTTCCTCATAATCACAATCAATCGAAGCTTCGCAGTCGAAATCACATACCGTATGTACCGTCGTGGAGAACCCAGCCGCACAACAGGCGACCCTGGGGGCAGTTGGTGTGGGCGCTGACACCGCTGACGGCGACGGCCGCGATGGCGACGAGGACGTTGGTGAGGGAGACCATTTTCAATGATCGGAGTTGTTTAGGTTGGGAAAGAGTGGAGTTTTTGTGTTGTTGGTTGTTTGGCCGGAGTGAATGAGCTGGTTGATGAGCAAGAGCAGATTGAACTGGAGATGCGGCTGGGCTAGACTTTATACCCGACTGTCTGGTCGGCTTTCTTGCTTCTTTCCCTGACAATTTGCCTCTTCTAGGCGATGGATGCTGTCATCACCTCTCCGCCATCATTGCTTGGGCAACGCCCCTCAGCATAATGCATTTCCTTCTATCCTGCTGTGAAAAATACCACTCGCCGCATTGTCATGAATGCCCGGCATGCCCGTTGGACCAGTGGTGTTGGTGTAAGCCTGCCCTCAACCAGGTCTACAACATGTCTGGTATGGTGCGGTGCGCTGATGGTACCTATGCAATGCGATTATTTTTGCGCATCATCAGACGGACGTGGAATTCACTTCAAGGGATGGACTTTCCTGATGAAAGACGAGATCTTTCCAGCTCCAGATACAATGTATCGGGCGCTACGGGTTATCCCGAGACGACCGTTGTGAGTTTGGTCCCTTGACCAACCTAGGCATGAGCCTTGCGCCTGAGTCGAAGAACAATTCAGCTCGATAATATAACCATATAACAGGGCTAAGACCAGGATCAGTCCGTTCGTAGGGCTCGGGCGCTGTGTGCGGTTATTGGTCACCAAAAACACCGGTTTGGCGGGTTGTGCTACCAACATCCTCCATGTTGGGGCTTCTAGAAGGCCCAAATCAGGTACTGCTCGTGGTCTCATCGCAAACACACCACATGGGCTTCCTGGACATCTTCTATTACACACCCAACTTTTCGCTGTTTGCTTGAACATTGACCACTCGTTGAGCGTCATATGCCATGGCCAATGTCCATTTCTCAAAGGTGACCCTTGACGAACATGACAGAGTTGGTATGCATCCTCAACTAGTAAGTCAGAGACAGTTGTGGAGCGCTTGTTTCCTCTGAGGCGCAGTCCACTCGGAATTTCTTCCTTCAGGCTACGTGTGTTTGTCAGATTCCTTGGGTGAGGATCATTTCTCTTTCTTGGACTCTCCATCCACGCTGACACTAGTAAGTTTGTGTCCCGTTGATGGAGAACTATCTTTCGCTTACCATGTCGATCTGTATAGGATTATACATGTCATAGATGCATGATAGATCATGGTTTTGTGCTATCTTCGAAACTGAATCCATCCAGCATTTCTGTTGGAGCCGTGCAAACACGGACAACTGTCCTTGTAATTTGGGTCCAAGATCATGAAACCCAAATGAAATAAATGCGTTCAGACCAGATGAGGATACTCAGCTCTCAGCTGACTAGAAACTTCTGCTGATGTCCTTCTTGGGCGATTGGGATACAGAGAAAGCGATGTAGTATGCATAGGTAGGCTATAGCTGGTACCAAGTACATGGCAGGACCGGTAAGCCAATCGGAGAAACTCCCGTCGCCGATGTAAGATCTGAGTCCCAGCCACCCGGGCTCAGGATCAAGAAGCCATGCAGCAAGATGAATCAGCTGACTGTGAGAGCGAAGTCGAGCAATGCCGGTGGAGCCGCAAGGGAAGACTTGGGGCTGTCAAACGCCCACACATGGTTAAAGAACCGTTCCCCTATGTCATTTCTTTTGGGTAAGAATTGAAATCTAGTGGGAGAGAGCTACGCGTAATGCTCGAGTAGATGATGACACTGGAATGTTTATCTTGAGTCAGGGGGCTGAATAGGGGTAGCCCCACTTTTCGTTATCCCGGGTCAGAAGTTCAGAACAAGGCGACATCATCAGTCAAAGGACAGGAGATTGAAAGTCCAATTTGAATCTCTATCAGACATGCGGAAAAACTACAGAGGCTGAATCTGTCATACCAATTAAAGGCAACTGGATTGATGCTAAACTTAATCCAACTCGGTATTATCAGGACACATTGCTGCTCCACCCAATCCCATCCAGCAGTTCAAAATGGAGAGCTAGACCTTGTTGAATAAGTCAGTCGATGCTACTCAGGGATTGGCACATTTGCTATTAGTGCATATATAATTGTCCGAGCAATCACCATATGTAGTACACGGGCAGCCTGGTTGGTCTCTCATGTCAGTGTCTGCCTGGTTATCTGTGGCAATATTGATAGGAGGATGTGACATGAACTTACCAATGCAATGACCTGCCCAGCTACATCCGGTCTGGCACGTTGAGCCCCCTCCACAAGATGCCGTGTTGCCGTTGTAGACGTTGCTGGTGCGACATGTCCCTGAGCTGTAAAGTGCCGTGGCTGGTGTTCGATGTTAGTCACGCATTGTACAATGTGGGTTCAATAGGTGGGAATATTTACAGTCGACGGGAAGATTGGTAGGCGGGCTCCGGATGACCTGCTGGTTCTGGCTTGGCGTAAGCGAGTTCTCGCAGTTGATCTGGCTCTGGCCGCCGTTGGATGTTGCCGATCCAGTCCAGATGTCAATGTGCTTGATTCCACTGTTCCAGTCCGTAGCTAACAAAGGTAGCTAGTTAGCGCTGGTTCTGTCTCGACTCTGCATGGATGTTCATAAGTGTATAGGTTAGGGTTGACTCACTGCATTGCCCACAAGAGTCCTCCATCCGAATGTACTTCTTCAGGTACGAAGAATAGATAATCTCGCACTGGGCGTACTCGCCAGGGGCGCTGGCGAAGGTAAGGGGATTGGCGTACGTACCGGTGCCGCCGGCTACGTAGTTGCGACCGCCGCAGTTGTACGCCGTTGCCGGTCCCGGAGGTGAGTTGTCGGGATAGCCGTAGAAGGTCATCCTCACGCCGCTGACAGCTGAGCAGGCTCCTTGGACAAGGGTGATGCCACCGAGGAGAAAAGAGGCCACACTAAGCAGCAAGGTGGAAGAACGCATTTTGAGTAGCAGACTAAGTAAAGAAAAATAGAAGAGTCTGTTGGCTGTCTATAGTGTCTGGAATCTACATCTTTCCACGGCCGTCGCCCTCATTATATACAGGCTAGAAAAAGAGGGATTGAGTCGAACGGACGCTCATGCGTGTTGATTCGATGTAACTGTTACGAAATTCCTGCAGAGTTGTGACAACATGCAGGCAGGCCGCTCATTGACTGTTAGCGCACGCCAGGTTACAGGGGTGTTCCATCGTGCGACTTGGTACTTCAGCTTTCAGGTGTTCATTGGCTAGACTTGGACTCGGGTTGTCGGTAGTGACCTTGTGTGCACAGAACATGATTCCTATTTTGCGGCGTCGCCCTCGACAGCATATGAATGATACAGATCATTGAGCATGTCCCACTCTCTAGAACTATCCCAAGCTGAAAGTTCGGTGGTATACCACCCCCCACACTCCCGCCATTCGGCTTGATAACAGCATCAGGCGATTGCGAAATAGGAAGGTCACGGCTGCAAGGCTTGCAGTCTAGATATCCTGTTATCATAGTGTTAACACACCAAAGTGAACAGTGACGTGACATTACATGTGCATAACTCACTAAGGCTCTTTCAAGTCACCGATCATATATAGCGAATCAGACATATGCTGTACCTGGGGACAGGGATGGAGGGATGTTGCCATGCCAGCTGTCGTCACACTTATTGACAAATAATGGCTGGCAATGGAAGCAGTAGATGATGAATAGGTAGCAATTGTGCATGTACGTGGCTTATTCATAAATTCTCTAGCAGTCAGCCCCCAATTGCCATCGGATCTTTCACTTTGTAGTAATTAAACTTGGACGATGAAAATCAACTCTCTTCCCACCCCCACACACATCAACAATCAAGCCGTCGTCGTTGGCAAAGGCGGACCAGAAGAGATGGTCGTCGCCGGCGGCCCTGTCCCAATACACACATAGTACCCCAGCCAGAGCCCAGCGCAATCCTGGCCCAGCGCCGGGTTCCACGACAGGAAGGTGCTCAGGGACACGGAAACGGCCACCGAGATGTCCCAGCACGAATCGCCGCTCCGGACGAGGTAGTAGCGCTGGCAGGCCGGCGCGATCCCGGCCTGCACGGGCTGCGGCGTCGGGTTGACGGGCGGTCCCGAGGTGATTGTCGTCGGCGGCATCGGCCGGGTGTCGGACGTGGCGAGGCAGATGAAGTAGTCGGGCCAGAGGGAGGCGCACTCGCTCCCGAGACCCGGGTTGAGCGCGTAGAGCGTCTGCAGCGCGATGCCGGCCGCCACGCTGATGTCCCAGCAGTTGTCGCCCGAGCGGACGCGGTAGAAGTACGAACAGCCGGAAGCCATGCCGGCTTGGGTCGGGGTCGGGGTGGGCCATGTTGTGGTCGCAGCACTGCTACTGGTTCTAGTGGAAGCTGTTGACGAGCTACTACTACTACTTCTGGATGAGGATGATGATGATGACGACGACGATACGGGAGTGCCTTGGCCCTCTGCTTCCACGCAGATAAAGTAGCCCGACGTGAGCCCGCTGCAGTCAGAAAGCAGGACCGGGTTCCAGCCGATGAGCTGTGCCTCGGTGACGTCGCAAAACTCGGCCAGCGTCTCGCACGTGTCGGACCCGCCGACGAACCAATAGCTGAAGCAGTCCTCGACGATGCCCTGCTGCTGAGGCTGGGGGCCGTCCAGGTTGCCCGCCGGCGGCGGCGTGGGCAGGGGCCCCGGAGCAGCGGTTGGGTTGCCGATGCAGTACAGCAGGTCTGGCGTGAGGCTGCTGCAGTCGACGCCTGTGTTCCAGGCCTCGACGTTGGAGGGGGCCGCGCTGAACATGTCTTCCAGGTCGTCGCAACCCGCGCTTGTTGGGGCCGGGACCAGGACGGGGCAGCCTGAGGCGGCGCCTGAGTAGGTGGTCTGCAGGACGGCGATCTCGCTTAGGTTCCAGCCCACCGTGGGCAGTCCCGTGTCCGTCGGAAGCTCGACCGTGTACTGGGTGGTGGCGTTTGGAAGGGTTCCAATGTCTCGTGGAACGAGAACACAATAGTGGTGGTTGACGTAGAGACCGCCACAGTCCTCTCCCACGGCTGGATTCCACTCGTGGCTGCGTGTTGTGTGGTCCATCGCCCTGTCAGTCTCCAACTTTGAAAAGAAGAGAAAATGATGGAATCAAGTCAAGGAAAACTCACAACTGTTCTTGGTCCATCTGATCCCTGAACCGGTAAACAACAGACATGCACGTATCGAAATCGGCGGCTTGGTAGTATGCCTGGCAGTTATCCGGGGTGCCTGATTGGAGTGGCTCAGGGGGAAAGCCCGTCGCCGTCGGCCTTGGATTTGCGGTGGCCTTTGTTCCGTCACTGACGTAGCTGTAGTCGGTGGCCGTGTTGATGCCGGTGCCGGTCAAGGACGGTGCCATGCTGCAAGTCTGGCCGACGCCTACGCAGTACGAGTAGCCGACGTAAAAGTTGAAGGTGCAGTTGTGGGCAACTTCGGGGTTCCACGCAAAGAAGTCTTGGGGTTCCACGTCGAACCTGTCCATGACCGAGTCGCATGTGTCCTCGGCCCGCAGCTTGTAAAAGGCATTGCAGTGGCAGTCGATGTTGGGAAAGGTCGGGCTAGCAGGCGTAGGTCCGGCTGTCGTCGCAGCCAGCTCCGAACTCGTGCTAGGGACGGGACATCCCTGGTCGCCCGTGACTCGGACACAGTAGCTGCTGCCTAGCCAGAAGTTGACGCTACAGTCTGCGTTGACAGCTGGGTTCATACTGAGAAATGCGGACAGGGAGATGCCGTAGAGCATTGCAAGGCTTCCACACGTGTCCCCGGACACGACCGTGTGGAATCCGATGCACTGGCATGGGATGCCCGAGTGAGTTGGCCCCGCTGGACTGGAATCACCTGTAACGGTTACCGAGGTCGTCGTTGTTGCTGATCTTGTGCTGGTTGTGCTGGCTGTGCTGGCTGTGCTGGCGGTGCTGGTTGTGCTGGCTGTGCTGGTGGTGGTGGGACATGTCGGTGCCCCGGATATCCCAACACAATACCAGTTTCCTAGCCAGAAGTTGGTGGCACAGTTGGAACTCACAGCTGGATTCCACTGAAGAAACTGAGCGAGAGTCACGCCAAACTTTGTTGCTACCTGCCGATGGGCTTAGTTACAGGATTCCTTAGTTACTGGCGCTCGGCACCAAAGGAAGGAGGAGGACAAACCGTTGAGCAAGTGTCGCCCGAAGCAATCTCGTAATACTTGTTGCATCGACATGGGACACCTTCGGTGAAGGTAGGTCCGCCTGGGACGGGAGGAGCCGGGCTATTGTTGTTGAAAATTTAAAGTATGAGCAAAGAAAGTTGGATAATAGGGCCAGGGGAATGATGGCTTTGGCACTCACGGTCCAACTCGCACGCAATAAGAATAACCTCCCCAAAAGTTGGTCGTACAGTCAGAGCTCACTGCCGGATTCCAGACAAGAAACTGCGAAACAGGAATGCCAAAGGCGTCGGCGAGAGTAGCACACGTATCCCCCGTGTTGACAAGGGCCCAGAGGCTACAACCGACCATGGTGCCCGTCTGCTGCGGACCCGGGGGCGACGTGTAGCTCGGGCGTGTTTGCTGCCGAGGTGCCACATGATTACGGCGAGCGGTAATGTAGCCATGATGCGCAACATGAGCGAGCCCAACATCACGGACAGCGGCGTGCGGCGGTGATGCCATGACAGAAATGCCGACTGTCAAGGCCGCCACCGCTGAGAGAAAGGACCACCGCATAATTAAGTCCTGTAAAGAGTGATGTGCTGCCAACAAAAACAGATAGAATAGAGTGCAAGGCGAGAAAGCAGGTTGAGACGAAAGAATGACGGTAGCAAGCTGGGGAAGCAAGTTGAGACGGACAAATGGGATCCCAAGGAACCTGGTGTTTAATCCCAATGCTCACATGAGACTCAACATGTCCTCGCCTTCCCTCACGACGAAGAAAAGGGGGGGAGCATCGAAATAATCCCTCCTGAACTTTGGAGTCTGAACCCTCTCGTTTGAGGATACCTACATGGCTCTTGCAAAAAGTGCCCAGTAATTATTTGGCACATGTTGAAATGTTAGGTGTGTGTGTACACTGGGGTGAAGACGAAGTGCGTGGGAAGGGGGGGGGGGGGGGGGGGTGGAGGAGGGGGAGCGGGGCGGAACCAGTTTCACTTTCCAGGGAATTATTCGTACTGTACCTGCGGATGCAAGGGGTGTGAAAAGTACCTAAGGTACTTTGAGGGGAAACTGGGCGTGTCTCTAATTCTTTGTAATAACGTTACCGCATTCTACCCGTCTGTCTGTGCGGCTGCAAAGACGCCAAGGTAGTTTGCTTCTTGGATCGAATTATCTCACCTGAAGTGGCTTATAACACTACGTTGACAGCTTACTTGACGCCAGAACTAGTAAATAAACGTTACTCAGCACACCACACCAACCCCGTACCAAGCCCTGGATTAATTATCAGATGAAAGGGGGGCTCAACTTGCACTAGTCTAATTCGACCTCTATCCTCGGTTTCCGTCAATTCCAACCCTCCATTATCTCCGGTTTCGTCGACCTCAGGGTCGTGGCCTTGCCATTTCGCCTTGCCGTCTGCCTATGGTATCATCCGAACAGGGTCTTTAGGTTTATTGTCTTGGCTTCTCAGGGGGTGTCATCAATGTGGGCCAAGATGCCCTTGGCGAGCTTGGGTAGTAGTTTTGGAAACTGTTGCCTGCAGATATCAAGCGCGTACTTGTATGCCTATCATGTCAAAAATGTTCCCAAAATATACGGCCATTGAAGGTTGGATGTGACGCTCTGCGCCCCTATCTTTTTGCTCCATGGAATAAGTAATCAAATTACGAACACGGAGGCACACAGGGAGGAGACAGGATAGGCTCTTGGCTGTTCGTGATGTGACGAGAACAAGTATTGTATTCGGGGCATTACAGAACACGGGAGGCGTCAATGTTGACAAGGTATCCGAGTTTAATTGACCGTTAAAAGATACGCAATAACAAAGTCAATTTATTTCCTCCCATGTTCCAGCTTACCTCTGAGCAGAGGAGACGCGCAGTAGACTTCACACAAGGTTTGCTGAGTATCACAAACCCACCGACTGGAGGGCAAAGAGACCAGTCTAAGACTGATGGAAGCTATATTGAGGACGTCCAGTTTGACCTGAAAAGCCACATGGATGCCTAATGTGCCAATTTTCTACATCCGATGTCGAGCAAACAAGCGTGTCAACCTCAAACTATCGTGATGCATCAAACTCCTAACTAATCTTACACACTGTCCTTCAAAAGTATCAGGAACATAAGAAGAGGAACAGAAACAAGAAAGTAAGACAAAGACAGAGAAAGAGACTTGAACAAAAGTGTTATGACGAGTTCGAAACGCGACAATACGGTTCCCTGCCCCTCATCCTATGCCAGATTGCGTTCAAAGAGCTCCCAGCGGAGAAATAAGGCACCTGGTTGGCGGGTAGGTTCAAGGTCATGACGGCGTCGCTCAGAAGCGTGGCGCCCAAGACATCTCCGTTGGTGGGCCGATTCATGTTGCTCCCAGGAATGCCCGGGTCGCCCGTCTTGATGTGGTGCTCACGCCCCGCGACCGCATCGGTGCCAGGTTTACCGACATAGTCCGTTCGCTCCCTCCTGATGGTGTATACGGGCGAGCCCGGCGCCGCCTTGGCACCGGCAAGCGAATCGTATATCATGATGGACAGCAAATCGAGGCCTCCATCCTGGTAATTGATGAATTGGTTCCCGCCCGGGTACGGCAGCCAGTCTCCTGTTTTTGTTTTTCGTTAGCTCGATATGTGGTGGTCGCGAGATTAATTAACCGTGTCCTTGAATCCCCTTCCAAGCAAGATAGAAGGATGTAGAAGGATGGCGGAAAGGAAAAAGCATGGAAGAAAAAGGGGGAAGAAAGTACTGGAATTCAGGAAGTGATCCCCGCGAGTCGGATCATAGACGCCGCCAGCAGGAGCGCCGCCCTGGCACATCTCAGTTACCGAGTCGAGGTATTCGGCACAGAGGATATTTTCCAGATAATCCTGAGGGGAGAGCCTAGCAGGATCTGCAGGGAGCGAAGCGAAATACGTCGTTCTCTCCTGCAGACAGGCGTCGTAGTCGGACAGATTTTCGCAAAAGAAGCTGAGAATGCCGTTCCCGGCGTCGAGGCCACCGCTGAACCGCGGCCACGCGGTGGGGTTCTGGTGCTCGTGGACGAGACCGAAGAGGTGGCCGAGTTCGTGTGCGTGCGTGAGGGCAAAGTTGGTGCTCCTGGCCAAGGCGGTGCTGCCCGGCGCCGTGTGGACGGTGAAGTACTGGGCGTTCTGGAAGGACATGATGCTGCCGGTGTTCAAGTTCCCGAGACTGCACGATGGGGCCACCCATCCGCCCGTCGGGGTCATGCCGGCCCATTTCACCCAGAGGTAGTCCTTCTTGGGGCCGGTGACGCCGGCGCTGGCACATCGTGCGGCGTCGAAAACCTCGACTTTGAAGGCGCTTCGATGCAAACCTGCCGTGTACCAGGCCTCCATTCCACTGTGGATGGCCTGCATGGCGTCCGCTCGCCCGAGGGGTCCGATCGCCGGGTCGATGCAAGCTCGGATATATCCCTGGGGCCATAGCTTGCCGTTCCCGTTGGACTGGACGGGCGCCGTGCCCGTCCCGTCCCCCGGTACAATCGCCGTCCACCGTTTGTGAAGCGCTGTGTCGTTCCGCAGGAAGCCCTCGGGGAAGGAAATCCCGTGAGCCGAGTCCGGGCCCGGGCAACCCTGAGCGAGGAGGCCCACGAGGGACAGAAGGGGGAGGACGAAGGGCAGTGAGAATAGAGCCATGACCGTGCCGTGCCTCGCAGCGCCCAACAGGATGAGCTCAGGTAGGATGAGGGGGGCTATAGAGAAAAATGGCAAGATACTTTGCAAAATATCGCTGGGCTAAAGAAGAGGTTGTTAACCAAGTTCACCAAAAACAAAAAGTCAACAGGGAACCAGAACTCGACCAAACCTAGAATCAGAATGCCTTGCATTACCGGACGCCCCATAATTTTTGGTCAGCCGCGGACCGAATCGGCTGAAAAATGAAAGGACAATAGGTAAGTAGGTACCCAGTGTAAGTGAGTGTAAGTGCCGTTGCCAGTGCGTCAACAGAGTATATGTCAGCCTTTCGGTAATTATCTGTCAGCGGGACTAGTAGCTTGGCTCAGTCTCACCCGGCGCTATAGGGTTGGCGCAGGTACGCGGCTGCATGCCGGTAAGGTTCATGCAGGGGACGGACTGCCCAATGCTACCTGTCGAGATATAATTACAATATGTCTCAGTAAGCACCATGCGGCATCCATTGGGGGGATCAAGGTTGGATCTTGTCACACAGTAGATTCATTCAGGTGGGTACTAAGTAGGAAGTAGATACTTGCATAAAACCTGGTAGCGAGGAGCAGCATATATTGTCTCGTGTGACACATTGTAGCCGCCGAGTCTATACCTAGGTGCCTTGTGCATGCTCAACTTCTCCTGATAGTGATACCACCTATTGTGCCTAGACTTGGAACACCGGTACCGTGTATTCTCCGCCTGGTGCTTTTCACCGTCTTTTCTTTTTCAGCACGAGGTATCATATTATTTGTACGTCAAGGTCAAATGCTGATGAACTCGGAGACAAAACTTGGGCGATGAGCTGCCGTGGGAATATTGCATTGCACCTGGATACTAAAATTACAGCAAAGAAAGAAAGAAAATTGGAAATTTTAGACCAAGAGCTAGGGTATTACCTGAACAGATCTGAATTGGTCACAGCACAGCAGCCTATCTTCCAGTTTACTAACTACTAGGGCTCATCCGACGAGGTGAATCCCAGTGTCCTGCAAAGGGAGCTGGTGATCGCCTACTTTCAGCCCCTTGGCAATAGGTTTCATGCCCAGCGCACGCGCTAGCTCGTTGGTTGACGTGTAGGTGATGTCGTCGAGGTCAACGGCCCAGACCATGACACTGTTAGTAGTTGCGAGTCAGTTCAGAGTGTTTGTTTTGCGGGCTAGAGGAAGAAAGGGGACACACGTACCCGCCGATACAGCGACTGTTTGCATAACGAATCTTCATCTCAAACGTGGGCAAGTCGTCGTACGAGATCCATTGGTCCGTTCCCCACGTCACAATCTCGACGGCGCTCTCTTGGTCGAGAAAAACCTTGGCATTGCCTTGGGCAATGATGCGTCGAACTTCGGCCGCCGAGAGGGTACCTTGGTTGAGAGTGCAAGGTCCGGCATCCTGCATTTTTTGGGGGATCGGGTCGTGGTTAGTTCAAGCTCCGTTCCCCTCCGTCTGTAATATGTGTGAAAGGGGAATGAAAAGGGGTTAAGTGGAAAAGAGAGAAGGCGGTTTGCAAAGATGGCAGTGCTTGCGAAGGTACTTACCGCTCCCCGGGTAAACGGACACCCGGCAGCCATGCAATTGGGGTTGGACATGGTAAAGCTGCGCCCGTAGAAGCCCAGACCAAAGACAAGCTGGTCCGGGTCAATGTTGTTGCGCCAAAACAGGTCGAAGGTCATTTTGATCTCGGTTAGGTTGGTGTGAGCCAGCGCCACGGCGCCGATCCAGGGTGAGTTGCCATCCCAGGTCCCGTGGAGGTCGTACGTCATGACGTTGATCCAGTCGAGAGACCTCGCGAGGCCTTGGAGGTCGAAGTGCTGGAGATACCAATACGAGCTTGGCTAGTAGGTACGTTGTGCCCAAGTGTTAGTAGCGGGAGCTCTCTCAAGATTTTATAGGGTCACATAAACATACCACGGTTATAGTCAACTCAAACTTGCGACCACTCCTGTTGAGGCGAGAGCGAAGCTGGACCATCCACGTCACAAAGTTGACGTAGTCGGCAGGTACACCACCACGGTCATCGGCACCAGGATATTCCCAGTCGATGTCGACACCATCCAGGTTGTAATAGTACATAAAGCTGATGATGGAGTCGGCAAATGTCTCGCGGGCACTAGATGAACCAGCGAGCTGCGAAAAGGTGAGGCGGGTTGGGCCAGGGTCGTTAAAGCTCCAGCCTCCAATGCTCAGAAAAACGCGGAGCTGGGGGTCGGCCGACTTGAGACGTGCGATTTGCTGCGTGACTTGGTTGGGAACGCCGTCCATGGGCTCGACGCGGAACGTGTTTGGGTTGATGGAGGCAAAGGCGACGTTGATGTGGGTGTAGAAGCCGATGGGAATCTGGGTGGGCAGCATCAAGTCGCAAGACCGCCCGGTGCTCCAGCCCTCGTAGTAGGCGATTCGCCTCTTGCGAGTCGTCCCGCTGTTTGCGCCGCACGAGGGCTGTGGGACCTGGGCGTCGCCGCAAAAACCTCTGGTGGTGCCGCAGAATCCAAAGGGCGAACAGCAAACGTTGAGCGGGCATTTCTCCTTGGCCACGTACTGGCGATCCCAGCCGCCCGGATTGCACTCGGCCTTGTAGTCGCAGTTATTGATACAGCTCGAGCCGCAGAAGTCGCCTCCGGTTCCGCAAATGTAGCTGTTGGGCAGTTAAGTAGTTGATCACGCTTGGAAGGAGAGTTTGTTGACATACGCATTGTTCGGGTTGCCGCCATTCCCACAGCACCCAACCTCGCAAGGGTTGGAAGTGCTGCACGGCGTTGTACCATCACTGTTCTGACGGCTCATTAGTTGAGCGTTTGGAGACGAGTGGTGATAGCCGCGACGCGAGATGCTTCCATTGCTGGTGACGAAGCCCCAAGCCTGGTCGACACAGGCCGAGACAAGTAGAAGCAGCACGAGGAAGATCCAAGTGCCTCCTCGGGGCATCGGAGAAGCAACCATGCTGGAAATTGAACAATGCTGATTCAGATGGAGTCAAGAGCCAACGGTTGCTTGGGAAAGGCAAGGCTGGTAGAACGCAAGACGGACATAGATGAAGAAAAGATCAGAGAAATGGGAAAAGATGAATCAAACTGTCGATTTCATCTTCTTTCTCAACTTGCTCGGCGCCTGGCGTACCACGTTGTTCTCTTGTCTGAATGCAAACGCAGACCGGACAAGGACATGAAGCGTATACTAGGTACCTGTAATTTGCGCAACTGGCAACCGGCGGTGATGGCGTCGCCACTGCGGCTCACGGGGGGTGGCATCGGCATGCTCCAGGTACCTTAGGTTGTCTGGTTGAGTTCATGCTGCCAAGAATTGATAAGCCCTAGATCTGCATCTTGCTTTCTCATCGCCCACCCAGCTGGCACTAATGCAGGAACCACGGGTACCTGCTGCAGTCCAAGGTAGCTGTGATTCAGGGGACTAACTGCTCACACCCCCCACCCCCCCCCCCCCCCCCCCCCCTCGTTTTCATCCAGTCAACAGACTTGACAACTTGAAGTCTTGGTGAGAATGAAGGTGTAGTAACTACCCTACAAGGAAACTGAATGACACAGCTACATGGAGGCGGTGAACTGAAACGAACTATCGAATATTTTGATCAAATGACCCAAAGCTGAGGGGAAATGTTGTCCTCAATTATTGAAGCCAAGGATGATGCCTGGAGTTTTGGTCAGCTCGAGATAGTGAAAAGATCATGATGGATGGACAGAAGAAAATTTCATTGTCAGTTTCAGTGGGGATACCACCCGAACCAGGACTTTTATTCTAGGATTCATTCCGCTATGACAGGTAATTCCGAGGGGCCCGCCGTGTATGTGTCAGAGTGTCCCTTCGAACTTGTCTCAAAGTCGCGACAGTTATACAAGTTCAAGTCAAAAATGCCCCTTCCCTTGAGAGTTATGTGAACGTGTTCCTTTTATCCTAAGCTCCAGTCCTCTTCACAGTCTTTACAGTCTTGGTTCCACGATGGGTGTCCATGGCCGCCTCATCTGTCTTTCTGCCCTGCTTCTAGTCCTTGTCGGCCACGGAGTGCAGCAAACTGCGCCATACGATGACTTCACGTGGGTTGAACGAATGGGAATCGTTGGGGACAGCTACACTGCGGGCATCGGGGCCGGCCGTCCGGTGCGCGGCGGCGAGTCGTGCAGCCGGTATACCGGTTCCTGGGCCACCATCATGTCGCGCATGTTTACCCGCCTCCGCGGTGACAACATCTTTGATCTTTCGTGCTCGGGTGCCAAAACGCCAGATATCTCGCAGCAGATCCAAAGTCTCCCTGGAAATCTGGATCTGGCCGTCTTGACGGCTGGGGGCAACGACCTCTGCTTGGTAGGTAATCTGGAGCAGCAGAACAGTGTGTGTAGTTAACAAGGACCAACCGCAGAGCTCCCTCCTCTTCTCCTGCATCTTCTCGCCATGGGCCACACAGCGTGGCTGCGATGACATGGTCAATCTCTCCCAGTTTGGCCTGCAAAGCTACTTTGAGGAAAACGTGCGGACACTTCTCGAGCAGTTGGTTCCCAAGGTCAAGACCGGGGGCGTCATTGTTCTCACTGGCTATGCCCAGTTCTTTGATGCTACCACCGATGCCTGCACCAGCGAGAACTGGTCGTACGACCTGATCACTAAAAAGTCGTCGTTGCCCCTGAGCAAGAGACTGCGCGCCACCCTGAACAACCTGGTACGGCAGACCAACGCCAGACTCGCGAGCGCCGTCGAAAGAATGGACAGGGTAGCCCCCAGGAACATCCGCATTGGTTTCGCTGATTGGGATGCCTGGCCCGCCGAAACGATGGGGCGTTTCTGCGAGCAGGGGATGGCTACAGATCCCGCCCTCAGTACGTGCTGGTCTTTACTTGGAAAACGTGGACGCTGACAGAACGTGAATGGGCAGCTCCTACATTGCAATTCATCAAGCGGGATACAACACCCTTGCGCGTTGGTCGAATAGTTGACGATTTGCGGCGGCGAGAGGGGGCCTCGAGCGTTGGCTACTACTATGACCATGACGTCCTTCTGTGGAACCAAACGGCCGACGACGTCGAGTTCAGAATGAGCCAGCTTTCATCCGAGCGGTTCCTGGCCGACTTTGTGGCGAACGCGACGTCGTCGAGGCAAAACAACAAGATTCAAGCCCGTGGCATCACGACGCCCAACTGCCCTTCCACTCTCGGGATCCTCGACAATGTCATTTCCATCCCGGACTTTATGGCCTCGCTGTTCCACCCGACCGTGCAAGGCCACGTCAGCATGATGTCGTTTGCGCTCGACGAGATCCGCTCGCAGCGAGCGCGCCAACTCGGCATCCCAGGTCCCGGGTGTAGCCAGGACGCTCCGACCTGCGTGGGCATCCCCGGCAGCACGGCGGCGGTACCGTATGCATCCTACCAGGCCGTCGACCGCCAGTTGCGGCCCTTTTGCGAGGAGGCGTCCCGGCTCATCCAGAACGGCAACGGGCCGCGGCCCTTCAACCTGGTGCGCGAGTACCACCGTGGCACGCCCGACCAGGTCCGCATCACCCTCTCGTTCGACGCCGCCAGGCAGTGGCCCGGGGCCGGCGACTTCTCGACCGACGACTGCATCGCCGATTTCCAGGCCATCGTCCAGCGCTGTGTGACCGGGAGCAACCCGGCCGCCAACCCCCTGCGCTTCGTCACGGGCGCCGAGCAGCGCCTCTCGCTATGGACGCACCAGGTCACGCCGGTGCGCGCCGGCCGCATCTGGCCGATGCCCACCAGTCCGCGGGTCGAGGTCAAGGGCACGCTCTACGCGTCCAACAACGCCGTGTCGTACAACATCCGCGGCACGGGGTTCGCCACCTGGGACCACGGCCAGTCGACGCTGCTGAGCAACTTCGCCTACTGCGACACGCGCCAGCCCCTGCAGTGGACCTTTGACTACCTCTACCCGGCGCAGGACGGCTACGAGTGGAAGGCCTACGTCCAGTCCACCGCGGCCGACCACACCGGCTGCATGACCAGCGGCGAGGTCGTCCGCAACGCCGGCGGCCCCCCGCGCAGCTCGGTCGAGTGGGTTACCAACGGCATAGACTGGCTCGGCGTCTGCCCCGGTGTTCACGCAAGCGACCTGGTCACATGCGGTATGAGTTGTTGTGGAGGCTTTGTCCCGTGCGGCGCCTGGTGTAATCACTACTGCGGCGGTATTGGGCATGTGAATAACCCCCGCAGCGTCTGCACGGATACTCCAGTAGTGTGGCAGTAGTTCCTAGTTTTCTGAAATCTTTTGTTTCCTTCATTTTTTTGGTCTTTGTCGTTTTCTCTGTGCGTCTAGGTAGTATTGTTGGGGTTGTTGACGGCGTGTTCAAGCATGGCTTCCCCTGCGAGACCGACCAAGGAAATCTAAACCGCCCATCTGTATTTATTTTCTTTCTGCTCAGGCATTCAAATAATTACACGCCCTTCACTAGTACTCGGTCCTGTCAAGTGCATATCGGTTAGATGCTCAAAGAGAGCGTCCGAACGATCCATCGTTTCGGAATGGTAATTGCCTTACGTACCCAGATACCTAAGGTAGCTCATACCCAGTCATCATCTAGCGACCTAGACACCTACCAGGTGGCACGGTAGGTAGGATATGTTGGGAATCTGCATAGCCAACAAGGCAAGGCGCCTAGATACTCCATACATTGGTCCCTGGTTGCCAAGATAGAGGCCTACTCACACCCTTGCGATGTCGGTCTCTTCTTCCTTTCCGGGCCAGCATGCATTGATGCCTGTGTTAAAGCAGCGTCTTGTATCAACCTAGCCCCTCAGCGCTGGAGATGGTCGAACCAAGACAAATGTCGACCGGAATTGCTTGCGGTGCAGTCTGCATGCGCTCGCGTAAACTAGTAGTATATCGCCTCAAGCGGCAGGCCATATACGGTAGGCGCAGGCCAAGAATACGACTCTAGGAGCCAAGATCGGCTGACGAGATTACGGAGTATGTATAACTAAGCAATATTAGATGTACGTATGATGCACCAGTCCGCGCCAAGTACCGCATCGTGTTGCGATCAGTAAGCGCAAGTGTCCAATGGAAAGCTGTTATTGCGCACGGCTGACGTTGGACCGAGGAAGAGGGGCCTAGTAGCCTCACGAAGCTCGGTTGCTGGATGCCTAGGTACTGACTGCAACGTCAGGAAAGCATGAGGACGTAATTTTAAAAAAAAAAAAAAAAAGGAGAGAAGGTGGAGAATGCCTCAACTTCCCTCGAAAGAACCCAGGTGTAGAGAGGCTCGACCATTAGGCAGTAGGCAGTCCATGTAAGTCAAGTATATAAAGAGAATAAAAGACCTTCGTGCTCAGTTTCTTTGTCCCGTTCCAAATTACCCTCATCATTCTCAAGACAACCAAGCAGACTCTTCAGCCTCCCTGAGCAGTCGCCCCCTTGCCCTCCATGACCATCTTCAACCTCGGGTTCGCCGCCCTTGCCGCTGCCCATCTCCTTCTCCAGGGCAGCTCTGTTCTCGCTGCTCCCGCTCCATCCGAGACCTTTAGTCCTGAAGTGTTTGGCCCCGGCCCTGCCCCAACCCCTGTCAATCTCCCCACGGCCGATGGGACCTACGTTGTCGATGGCGAGGTGGTCAACAGCACCGACCATCGACTCCTTGCCCGCCAGGGCACACCCGGCCTCCGGTTGATGAATTGCTGGCCCGTCATGTCTGGCAACGGCCCTCCCCTCGGCGGGTGGACGTACATATCCATCGTCGTCTATTGCGATAACATGGACCAGTGCAACTCTCCCATCTTCACGCCATCGTCCAATAACGTGTGCCAAAAGAAATCCTCAACCGCCGTAGACGGTATGAGACCCCTTGCATTCATGTTTTCTTGCTTTTTTTTTCCCCATGAGGAACCAAGACTCTTCCCCTCCGTCAAAAAGGTCTGGCTGAAAAGGCGGTGGCATCACTAACCGTGCGGAAATAATAAACAGACTACTACATCTGGGAGGGAGGCCCGAAGAGCTGCACGTTCCCCACCGGCGTCACGTTCAGCTGGAACATCCCGAGCAATGCGCAGGGCCAGGCTGATTATTCGTATATTGGGTACGTTACTTCAGTTTCATTTCATACATACCTACCTGTTATCTACGTACATTATTCCTATCCCAACATCATTTCCCTCAAAATGCTCCTCTTCTCCCTCACACATGCCGGAACAAAAACAAAACGTCTGACTAATTACCTATCCACTCTTTTTTGCAGATCCGGTTCCAACGGCTACCGTAGCTTCAACGGCTACAAGGACAACCACCAGGTTGCCGTTTCGTATCCCCAGCTTGTCCACACCTGCTCCAAGATTTACTGGTACTGGTAATCAACCCAAGTACCTTGGGTACTTAGCCTACCTAAGCATACATCTACATCACTCGCCCTTACTTAGCTTAGTACCTTACCTACACCTTCGTTTCTACCTTTTTTTTTTTTTCTTTCCCATTCTTTTTGACAAACATAATATCAATGGCCAGCAGCAGATAACACGCTGAGCAAAAGACATTAAAGTGGAAGAGGGCAGTTGGCGAATGTCATGGTTTGGATACAAGTTAACACATCCGGTAGGCTTGGTGGTTTATTATTGCGAGATAGATAGTCGCGTAGCTCTGTTTCCCCAATGCAGGTCGATAGCAGCAACTGAACGATGTACGGCTTTTTCTCGTGGGAAAGAAAAATATGTGTTTGAAACAGTCGTTTTGCATCCCCGGGTAGGTACTTGCTTTAAGGCTACATACAGCAATACCAGGCTCCTCCCTCTCATGTCCTCCTTCATAGCCTGGCGATAGCTTCCATCATGCCACATTGAGGTTAACAGCTTGTCTATAGATATGCTTCATCCTCCTCTTGCTTACTAGGTATGGATTCTCAACTATACTAGTCACCTTCTTTCATTCCTCTCCTACACCGGAAGCCACTCTACTATGTCTTGCATGCGAAGGAGCATAAATCGTAGCAATTTGAGTGGACTAAAAATAAGCGGCCAATGATAGTTCCTGGTAATAAAACCTTGGCCGTTATCATCGAGCTCTGCTTGGTATCTCAGTTGCATTACGCCGTAAAAGAAGACGATTCAAAACTCAGACGGTGCCAGCGTTTTCGTTTAACTCCAGGACGGCATCTTGGCTGACCAAAACGGTACCAACTGCATGTTATTCTGGCGTAAATACGAGAGGTGGGGGGGGGAGAGGAGGTTCTTCATCCAACATATATTTAATAACGGGCGGACTTGAATAATTCAAGTTAGAAATATGCATGCTGCTTTGTTGTGCAACATTTAGTTTCAATTCCATTTCAGCTATAGATATTTTTAACTTCATAAACTTTGACGTGCAGATATATTCTGCCTACCGATTTATAGTCCTTTTCCGACCTTCTGCATCGAATACATGTAATGAATGAGGAAACTTCGCCGACGACATCCCCAAAACTAGGTATCTTGTTCGCCAACCGGACTCAATGAAAGAAGTACCACGCCGAAATCAAGGAACCATTGGAAATCTGAAGGGATAAACTTGGAAGCAAACGATGAAAACTAAAGACGGACCATACGTGCTCGTGGTTCTCTCTAGTCAAAGTAGTTGACTTTGGGGCCGGTAGGGCCATGAGCAGACGCGTTTTCGGAATCGTGGTGGGAATAGAGTCCCCTTACGAACTCAACGAACCGATTCCAAATGGCGCAAATCTTGTCCCAAAGCCACGATAAAGCGCTCTTCATGTAGTCGAACAAGGTGTCCCACGGTATAAAGTAGATGGCGACCATGGTTCCCACCCTGAGGATCACTGCAGAGCCGGCCGCAGTAGCAATAGCAGTACCTTTTGCCGCAGCGAGTCTAAGTTCAAGCGAATAAAGACCGAACGAGTACTTCGCATACATCCCGCACACAGCTCCGCTCGCAGCGACCCCGGCTTTGAATTTGGTCGTTCCGGTAAGGATGCCCATGATCACTGACACAGATCCTTTCACCTTGTCCCAGTCCCACGAACCCTTCTCGGGTAGACTCCCGAATTGCTGGCGCAACTGCTCTTCCTCGACCTCGGAGATCCCGGTCCGTGATCGTGCCCAGTGATGGTGTAAAGTATTGAGCTTCGCGCCCAGCTTGATGCGGACACCCCTCTCATGGCCGATGACAAGCTCGTGGCGCTTGTGGCGATGTGCTTGCCACCCATCGAGGCGGACATTATGGTAGGTGGATGACCCTTCGACAAACAGGGTTCCCCGGTTTTCCGGGGCGGCGCATCGCAGGACCTTGAGCTGGCTGAAGTGCGACGGGACATGGAACGACATCTTCGATAGCTCAGGGCTGGCAAGGAGATTCAGGGTTTTGACGCCGTCCGTCGGCCTGAGATGGCCGATGACTGCTTGGAGGCCATCGAGCGTTTTGAAGCAGGTTTGGGGCACTGAAGGATCGCGTATCGTCAGCTAAGGTCAGTCACTTGTTAATAGGCCGGGATCAGTCGGGAGGGTCCTCACCTGGGCGGATGTCGGGACCATATCTCTCGGTCAAAGCCGGGATTCCCATTGGAGATTCCCAGTCCCAGTCATTATAAGGTAGTCATGAAATCCTTCAACGAACCGCACTTCTACTTGCATGCGCACTCAATGCCCACATTTGCCTGACTGCCACGCTGTTTCCCTGCCAGCACAGTCCCAGCCACACAGATGTCTTCGTCCTCCATCGCGTACCGTCAGGCAGCCACCAAGGAGGATTGGGAGCGGATGAAGTCCACCATCACCGACCTCTGGGTAAACCGAGCGGCGAACAGAGCCCATTTGATAGAAATCCTGTTCCAGGAATATTGATTCATTGCCGCACTTACAAGAAGCCAAATGGACCATCGACACTAGTACCATCAAGGAAGCGTAAGGGCAAGCTTCTTCAGAATGAATCGAACTATATGGCAAGTTCAACCCGGTCACTCCGCCGCCTGGCACCCGGGATCCAAAACCGTCAGCTCCCCACAGCTGTTGCTTATCGATTGCCCGAGTTCATCATTCACACCATCGACACGTTCATCCTGGGGGTGTTTGCGGATTCGATCGTTGGATTCGGAGTGGCCGACATTGTGCCACAGCGCGATGTCATCAGAAGCGGCAAGCTTCAATGGCAGGACATCGAGAGTCTGTATAGTACAGCTGAGATGAACTTTCGGGGCCGCTATCTCCAACGATTCGCCCGGAACATGAAAACGGCACACCAGACTTTGTGGGACCTAGTACGACCACCATCTGGGACGGGAAAGGAGAGGCGGCGGCTGGAGGCCAAAGTGAACAGGCGGGAGGCCAAACTCAAGAGAACCCGACCCCCGCGCTCCTCAGCATTCCAGCAATATCTGGAGCGCCAGGGACAGCGTCTCTCGACCAGAGAGCAGAGAGAGCGTCACCGCGAGTTTATCGTGGCGTTCTGGCGGATATGCCACAGCCTCCTCCAACACGACCTAAAGTGGCAGCGGTACGAGTTTTCCTTCCTCATGGACTTCTTCCTCGAGTTGGAGCGGCTATTCGGCAAGGTATACGGGAAACACCATCCCCTTCATACCCTGCTGTTTGCACTCTGCCAGGTTCCGAGGACCGACATGGTAGATGTGTTGCGTGTTGGGGCTGCGGCGAACCCTGGAGGTCATGAGCCCCAGTGTTCCCCGTAAGTACCGGACTGTGGTGCTCCGTCGGTGGACGAATAATATGAAGGCGACGATCTCATAAGCCCCAGGCGTCGAGGATGCTGGGAAACTCAAGCGCCTGGAGAGTCAACTAAGGGGTCGGAGAGGAACCGGAGTGTGGATATCAACTCACTCACCCACGACGTAAGCCGTCGGCCGTTAACGCTGAGCCACGATGTAATTAGTACCGACATGCGAGAAGAAAGAGAATTTGAACTGGACTTAGATGCGTCTTTCTTTAACTTTGGGGAGATTGTAAATAGTACAACTACCTAACCAATCCACCCCCTATTTCCCCCACCTACGTACCAAAATGTAATCACTCAATATCCTCATCCTCATCATGAAAGAACCTCAAAATTGCCTTCGCAACCAGCGTCCCATCATGTTCCAAGCCCCCCGTCTCCGCCGCTTTATCCGCTTCCTCCTCATCTTTGATACCGCCGCTCTCCACCCGCATCTGGATCTGCCTCTTGACCATCCCTTCATCAAACGCCAGGTGCGCCTGCGTCGTGAACAGCCTGCCGCGGATATACACGCCCTGCACGGCCGTGTGGTCACTGTACCCCCAGACCTCAACCTTGGTGCCCTCCTCCAGCAAACCATCGGCAGTCTCAACACTCGGCCCAGGCGCAACAACATAATCCTGATGCATCTGATGCAGATGCACATAGTCATCCTCCGTGCGGAAAAGTTTCTGTCCCACGTTGTTCAGAAAGACTTTACTATGACCCAGTTCCCAGTCTCCCGACGGACACCGCCGAATCTCAGCCCCCAGCAACCGGCAAAGGATCTGATGCCCGAAACAGACGCCCGAGAAGTGCATCTTTGGATGATGGACCCATAAACCTTTTCAATCATAATCAGCACTGACCACTTCATGTATTGAGTGAGAAAAACTCACGTTTAAGCAAATCGAGCAACTCCAAGATCCAGGGATTGTCGCCATGGGCATCGTACATGCTTCCCGTAATCAAAAGGGCATGACAGCTCTCAAACTCCTCGTACTTGGGTATCTTGCCGCCCTGGTCGGTGACGACGAACCGTCTGTCCGTCTCGATGCCCAAGGGCGGATCGTGCGCCTCGCCGGCGTCGGCAAAATGCTTGTGCAAGATCTCGCTGAAGCTTCCTCGCAGTTTCTTGGTCTCTCGGCTCGGCTCGTCGGTCTCGAGGACCATCATCCGGACGCGCGGTCGCGAGCCGGTTACTTCGTCTTCTCGTATGGCCATTTTGATGTTTTGGTGTGTACGATTGGTTGTAACGAGTGCTAGCAAAAATGTGGCTCCGGATCATTTGTTTCACTTCTGAGATTAGGATCGTAGAATCATTATATCAACAGTCATGGTTCGCTCATCTCATCGTGGAAAACACGGAAGGCGGTGGATCTTTGTTAGTGCCCCTATAATCCACAATGACGACACGACCGCTTGGCTTCTGGCTTGGAACAAACAAACTCGATTTGCCGTTTGGAAGAGTAATACTTATTAGGTAAAGAATGGAATGATTGGTGTCTCATCAATTTTGTTATTCTCGGAAACTAAATACCAAGACCTACACTCAGTGTTCGACATCACCGAAACACTACCAGGTACACATCGCCATCCATCTCAAAGCCCAGAATTACCGACAAGTTTGCGATGCACATATTGCTCCACCTACCCATGCCGGGACCGAACCCAAGAGAATATTTATCTCAACAAGTATCCGCCAGTCCGTGTGCCAGTCAATTACATCAACTATAATCCGACCTCAAACGCCAACTGTAGCCGCCATACAGAGTAGGCGAAACCCAGGGACAAAACTCCATGCCGCCAAGGCTGAACACCAGAAAAGGATGGACCGGTTAAAAACCATGGCAAGACATGAGCCATATCTCCTACATTGTCTGTTATCTTGACAGAGCGCGCATACGTATACTTTCTCCCGCGACCTGCCAACAAATTTTCGCTCATTAGGTCCCTCGATTCGCGGCCTCGCAAGCCTTTGTAAACTCCTTCAATAACGCCTACATAACCAGAATTGTTAGCCAGACCTCAAGCTGCTCATTCGGGGAAGGAAGTTGGTTGTTCCTGTCCACGATAAAGCGAGAATCAACTCACATCAAAACTGTGATGGGCCAAAGAGCGGAAACAGTGGTGTTTGTCCAGCTTAGTTTGCGTTACACGCGGGCTTTTGATCCCAAACGCTACTCGTGCCAGGAACCTTGGATCGTCGCGCACATCTGTGGCAGCCAGGACGTCGGAAATCGAAGCCCGCGTCGTCGGAGTCACTCGCTCAACCGGTGCCATAACTGGTATGCCTGTGATGCAAAATGTGCAATGACCACAATTTTGGCTGTCGTCAGGGAGCGTCATGCCAAAATGCTCTGCCAATGCAAGGGCAAAGCATCTGGCACCTGTGATGAGCTCCATCACTTCACGGCCTCGCCGAATCGCATCTTTCTCTCGGCCTTGCATGTCCTTGTATAGCTTGTTAACAACCACCTCTATCTCGGCATCCGATTCCGGAAGCTTCTCTAAGAGGGTATATCGGTGCAAAAGTCCGCTGGTGTGCAACTGTATGATGCCAGAGTCGTTCAGCTGATTCAGCTTTTTGATGATGTCGGTCCGATTCACACCACTCGCCATTGCTGCAGCCTTAACGTCGATGTCGTGGAACTTGGCCTTCTTAACTGCACTCGAGAGAATGGTTTTTGCTTCAGGCGTCTTGTCATTCTTCAGCGATGGGAAGTACCTCGGCGTAGCCTCAAACTTGTAGGTCGAATACTCTGGTGTGATAGCGCGGAACAGACCGAAGTGGAGCTCCAGGGTGGCGTAGATGACCTGTAATGGCGACGGGCGAATATCGAATTCCTTGCCTTGACCATATTGGCTAAGTTTGAACACTCCGCCGACAGGAACACCGCGTGCTGCACCGATGATGTCGATCAAGAGGCCTTTGAGCGATTGGCGGGAGGGGAGATCACCACGAGCAAATACCTCGCGAAGATAAAATGCGCTCGGCGCTAAGAAAAACATGCAAAATGATATCCTGCCGTCCCTACCTGCACGCCCAATCTGCTGACTGTACTCTTCAACGGTGCTGGACAGATCCCAGTGGACGATGTTGCGAATATCTGGTTTGTCGATTCCCATGCCAAAGGCAATTGTAGCACAGACCTCCAGGCCAGTTAGAGTTGGTAGCGGTTTTGACAGGGGAAATCAAAGAAACCCGACTTACTATTCGTATCTTTCCAGCCATGAAATCCTCCTGCACTTGTTTCTTCACCTCATGTTTCAACCCGGCATGAAATGC
The DNA here is from genome assembly GCA_033439685.1 of Apodospora peruviana. Classification (NCBI taxonomy): domain Eukaryota; kingdom Fungi; phylum Ascomycota; class Sordariomycetes; order Sordariales; family Lasiosphaeriaceae; genus Apodospora; species Apodospora peruviana. Next base: position 766,872 of record JAUEDM010000005.1, on the reverse strand, counting down.
AGCCGCGCTAAATCCCTTGCTGATCAAGGCCTCAGCATGCAGTTCCGCTTGGTGCTGCAGTGCAACATATACCAACGTAGGTCCAGGATTAGTGCGTAGGAACCGGAAGAGCTCCTCAAACCTAATGTCAGTCTCATCCAGGCTTCGTCGACCGAACAACAGACCGATCAAGTGCTCTGCAGTTCCGCCCGTGTAGTCGATAGCTTTAGCATGAAGAACAAGACTATTACGCCGTAGGTTAGCCGGATTTCGGTATCATCGACAGAGTGGAGGAATATTACTTCGGTCTGTACGGCGACGTCTTGAAGACGCACGATTCCCGTATGTTGAACGCCTTACAGATATCTTCTGCGACCTTGGGTGTAGCCGTGGCAGTCAAACAGATGACGCGCTCCGCCTTGATCTCCTCCACAAATCGGGCAACTATGCGCAACGTTAGAATGGATTCTCCAAGAGAATTGAAATGGCAAGCAGAGACTCGTACCTTTAAGATAATCCGGTCTGAAAGAATGACCCCACTGCAAAACTCTCAGCGTCAACTTCAACATCCTTTCACCTGACCAGACCAGGCGAGTGGCATACCTCTGAAACACAGTGAGCCTCATCGACGGCCAACAATCGAATGCCACCGGGGACATGCTTGATGCTTGCGACAAAGCCCTCGTTATTCAACCGCTCGGGTGCACAGTACAATATCCGCAGCTTCGACTCGCGCATGCTCGCGTGAATGATTTGGAGCTGCTCCCATGTCTTGCTGGAATCGATGTTGTCGGCAGCGATCCCGCGTCGCTTGAGAGCGTCGACCTGATCGTTCATTAACGCAATCAACGGTGATACGACGATGGTGATTCCAGCGTTGTCCGGCTCTCTGCTTCCATCTGCTTTATCGAGTTCCGGGAACGCAATTGCCGGAATCTGCGAACAAATGTCAGTACCCAGGTCCACTACTGGTATCGTGGTTGAAGATGGATGACAGGGATGAAATGATGGCCTTGCCAGGAAGGGTCTCGTTTGGTCAACCCACACAAGAACAAAAGAGAGCAAAAACGAACCTGGTAGCAAAGTGACTTTCCCGCGCCAGTCGGGAAAACAACAAGCGCATTCTCGCCCGCAAGAACTTTTTGAATGGCGCCCTGCTGCTCGTGTCGGAACGATTTAAACCCAAACTTTTCCTTCAGCAACCGCTCGGCAAGCTCCAAATGGAACTGATCTGATTCTGTCTTAATCTTGACTTCCGGAGAAGGTTCCCTCTTGATCCGTTTCGCGGGTCGTTCAAGTTCCGCAAGTTCGGATTCGTCAATTTGATCGAAAACGTCATCCTGGTCAAATTCATAGTCGTCAAATATATCATCTCCAGAGTCAAATTCTTCGGCTCCTGCTGGTGCTGCTGATGTGGCCATGGTGTCAAATGAGCAAAACGGCTTGGTGACTGCCCGCCCAGATTGTCATTGTATGAGTACAGAGGTTTCGCAGTAGAGATTTGAATGGAGAGAGTGAAGACCGGACGACTTGGACGACGGAAAACGTGTTGTGGTGAAACTCAAAAGTCCTGATGAATGATGCAGGGTCCAAACTCCACCGCACCGCGTGAAGTAAAAAGTTGAAAGCTTGGACCCGATGATTCCAGTTGATTGGCGCTAATCACCCCCGCACCGGGGCGTGCAGCAATCCGATCTCCAGCAATCACATGTGCGCCTTCCTAGGTAGGTGGTCTTTCTTTTCTTTTTCCCTTATCGTGATACCTACGGAATAATCCGTACTGGTTCCGGCAAACACGACACGATTCATCTCAAAATCGAATCCTCCCTCGAAGAGCATTCTGAGGTTACAGCTGTCGACGAGTGTGACCCACCTGTTTCTAAACGCTCTCAGAAGGAAGTCTGAGCCGGCGATCGAAAGCCCATTTACAGCTTTGAACTCAAGAAGAAATCAGCAAAAATTGGAACAAACGCATAGAGAACTAAGTCTATCTGAAGATATTCTCAGTCTTGGCCTTATTATTAACTGCTATTCTGGTTGTGTCGCACAAAATACAGGGGTTACGTAAGTTCCCTAGCTATGTCTATATAAGAGCTCCGGGAACCCTCGTTCATACTCGCCAGTCGCCCTATGTAGATCAATACACTAGATTTTCTTCCTTCTCTTCGGCGCATTCCGTGCCTTAATTTCCGTATCACAGGTCATGTATAGTAGTGGAGATTACTACTTAAAAGCTAGGCTCCAACGAGACCAAAAAACCCCCCTTACACGAGCAAAATCCGCGTTGAAAGTTGTCATTTAATAACCTACGCCACTGCCCCATATGCATCCTACATTTGCAAGAACCGCCATTCCCGGGCCATCCTCGGACATTTTTCTCCATGTTTATACCTATTTCACTTAAATTCTTCGTTCATCAAATCTCTTCTAACCTATGGCCCGGAGCACGAACTCCCACACGTTTTGGAAGGTACTGTTACCTTTATCTGCGTAAGTCCGTTAGTTGCATCCCTCCGTATGAGCAAACATACGATTCCACCCGGAAACGGCGGAGAGGCTAGCACCAGGTATGGCCAAATCTCGCAATCCCCCGACGAAGCTTCGTCGATTGGCATGCAAAAGTTTACCGAAAAAAAATTCAAATTGAGTATCTAAGGTATATGAACGCGTGCAATGAAACGCTGTTCCAAGGACAATCCAAAACATACTTCCTCCCTATATGACACACCAACTAGAAGTCATCATCATCCTGGTCCTCATCATCCTCATCCTCCTCCCGATAGCGACGCCTCGAAGGCTTCGCCCTAAGCGCCTCATCCATCTCCTGCTTGCGCGCCCGCTGAGCCTGGTGCTCATCCTCTGAGTCACAGTCCTCGTCATCATCATCGTCGTCATCCTCATCACCCGAAACATACTTGCGCCTTGGCCGACGCGCAAGCGGAGCAGCAGCCTGCAGCTGCTGCCTCGACGAAGAACTCGGCGTGTCCCTACTACTAGACGCAACCCCGGTCCCCTTTCTTGAACCCAATCCACTAGTACTGCTAACCAGCTGCTTGCCAGAGTTCTTCCTCGACGCCGACACGGGTACACGACCACTGTCCTCGCTCTCTCGCTGTTTAGTCGAGCTCCGTGGCGGGCGTACATCGCCATGATCAAAGTCTCCCCTGCTGCGATATCTCCCACCGCTACCAGACGGAGTGGACGGGTTCTGCGATGGCCGTCCGTAATAGTGATGTGCCTGCGCAAGATCCTCATGGCGCGCGCCATCTTCCCGAACCCCTTCCATGCGCGCCAAGCTCTCATCCGTCGTGCCGGTGGCGAGCTGGAAGTAGTTGTCAAACCGCTCAATAGCTTCCGCCACCAGCTGAAACTGCTTGTCGCTCAACGAGGGCTGCGGGTTCCGAGTCTCTCCGCCCTTGAGGGTTCCGCCTTTATCTTCTCCATCCGACGCTTCGAGGTTGCTCTTGCGGACATCGTAGCGCGCCAGAGACGAAGCAATTTGGAATGCGTTTCGGATCTGATTGATTATTAGCTCATGAGCATCCAGCTGGGAGAAAGCAGACATACTTGACGACCATTCCACCGCGCTCCTTCGGGCGTCTCTTCATAGTGGCGTTCGGCAAAATCCATGATCTTGTCCGCGTCGATCCGCAGAGCCGGCTCCTGGAGACTGCTTCCCTCGAGCTGCTTCGACTTTTCCTTCTCAATCGATTTCAGCCGGCGGATGTTGACCTCGAAAATGGCGAGGGTGCGGTCCAGGGTCAATCGCTCATAATATAAGCTGATGTGAATCCGGGACTTGAACGCCTCGTCGAGAATTCCCACCCGGTTGGTGGTGAGGAACAAGATGCCGCTGTAGTACTCGAGCACACGTAGGAAGACTAGAACAGGTAGAGTTAGAAGTGCAACTAATGACGGGCGTGGGAATCTTACCAGAGACCAGTGCATTGCGCTTGAGGTTAGCCATATCGCGCCTCGCCAGGAAGATGTCAGCCTCATCGAGAAGGAGTACACAATCCCAAAGATGTGCTAGCCGGAAAATCTCCTTGAGCTCGGTCTCGACATCCTTAGGCGTGAAGCCCAAATCACCGCACGTAATGGTGAACAACGGTTTGTTGTTGGACAGCGCGATCGCCTCGGCAGTGGCCGTCTTGCCAACACCCGGCAGGCCATGCAGCAGAATAAACAGACCCGACCCCTTTCCTTGTATGAGATCCTGGTTCAGCCCGCCAAAGAACGGGCGCTGTCTTTGCATCTCCCGGTTGCGGAAATGAGCCTTGACCAAGGACCGCACCATGCGCTTGTGGTCCGGGTTGATCTTCAAGTCCCTGAACGGACGGTTCTGCCTCGGCAGCTGCCTGAGCGAAAGCACATCCACCTGCACGAATCGCCTCTCGCGAAGCGCGTACGCCACGAGCCGACGGGGGAGCAGCATGATGTCCTCGGGATCCGTGAGTTCCTTGACATCTCCCGCACGTGTCGCGAGGATGAACTTGTCCAGGTGATCGACATAGTCGTACTTGGTTCGGATATGCGTATCGTCTTTCGGTTGCGTCTTCTCCGGAACTGCGTACCACAGCTTTTCTCTCGAGCGATCGGCCCAGTGCGCGAGCTGGAACGAGTCGGACCCGCCTTCCCAGTCGTAGATTCTCCTGCCGATGTCGACAATCTTGGGCTTCCAGTCTTCATGGTGCTTGTAGGCCTCGCCAAAGTCCAGGATGACGGCGCTTTCAATGTGCTCCGCGTTGCTGGACGTCTTCTTGACTTTGTCCTCCTTGTTACTGACGTCGCTCGGAATGGTCCAGCCTTCGTAGTACAGATGCTTCTCCTTGACAATAGAGGTGAAGGATTCGCCTTGATGCCTGAGGCTCTCTTCAATCTTGGCGGCATTATCGGCAAATCGGATCGGGTAGATGGGCAGATCCGTGATTTTCTTCTCGCCCTGGAACATTTTGATTTTGAACTTGGCTTTGACGAGGCCGTACGATTCTCCGTTGTAGTCGATGTGATAACAGCACACTTTGACCCTATCGCCGTGTCCAAAATCGATATCGTCGGGTTCCCCGCTGTCAACTGCCGATCTCCAGGCGTGGTAGACCCTCCATGCGGTTTGGTAGTTTCGTTGGGACATGACCACGCTCGACCCTGAAGGCGGAGCGTAGACTATATCACCTGGCCTCAGCAGCAGACCGATGTCGTTGAAACGGATCGTTGTCTTGGATGTTCCTTGGTAGAGGTCAAGCAGCGGCATGATCTTCTTGTCGACAAAGTCGACATAAAATCGAAGGTGCCTCAGCGCTGTGATTCCAACCAAGCTCGGGTCAGTTACGGCGGCCTTGGCCGGTGCGCCGCTCTTCTCGTCACCGCCCTCGGGCACTCTCTCGACCTTTTCCTTTTCGTGTATCTTTCTCAGCTCAGCCTCCATTGCGGCCGCCTTCTCCTTCTCACCAGAGGCATCGAGCCTCTCGACCTCGGCCCACTTCCCCTCCATTTCCTGCAACACCTCGCGCATCCTCTGCTGGAAGTATGTGAGAACGTTGAAAGGTCTGAAGAAGGTTCTGGAAGTATTCTTGGGCCAAGCGGCCTCTGTGCCAGTCACGCTGTGGAGATGCCCAAGAACCGGCCATGAATTGATGCGCACACGCTGCCACCAGGAGTTCGCGATGCTCTCGGGCGGTCCCTCTTGCGCCGGACTCCTGCGCTTCAGAAGGCGGAGGTTTCTCTCATTTTCGATGTCGTGGCTGATGGTGGGGGTTGCTCGCAGGATTTCAATCAGGTGGCGGCCATCGTCTTCGCCGTAGCGATTTTTGAAGTGCTCAAAGTCGAGCTCCTTGTACTCGAGGATGGGCTCTCTGTTCTTGAGCTTTATCTTCCAGTGCTCCTGCTCCTCCTCCTCATCCGGGTTATGCTCCGTGGCTGCGTCCTCGATGATGGCGACGGACGACTTGGCGATAGAAGAGTTGGAATCGCTCCCGGCATCGCTATGGCCGTCATCCAGACCTCGGCCAGCACTGGTTGTGTCTCGCCTCACCAGTGTGTGGCCGTGACCGTCAAGCGAATGGGCCGACTCGGAGCCAGCGGCCAGCTCCTTTGCCAATCCGACCGTGTCTTTCGTCGACGCCAGCATGTCACCGCCGTCGCCTAGCATGTCGGCGACCAGTAATTTGCCTGCATCGCGGTGCGACGTCGCGCTCGAGATCGAAGGGGTCGGCAGCTCAGAGGCGGGGCCAACGATGTAATCCTTCATCTTCTTTCGCTGTTGAGATGCGCCCGCGGTGGATGATGTTGAAGAGAATGGCTCCCCTGGAGGCTGGTCCCTGCTGTTAATATAGGTAATATTACAATGGGGTACCTCGACGCGACACCGCTGACAGGAGACTTGGCGCGCCAGACCTGGGTTACTCACCACGATGGAGTCGGACATCCTTCTGACCAAGCAATTGGCGGGGTCTTGATTTGATGATGTCCGGATCAGAGCAACAAGCGCAATATCTCGCAGAATAGACCGCCCCGGATTGTTGATCAGGCGCGAATGTTCAGCACGCCGTGATCATGGTCGCAAGAGATGGAAGAGGGGGATGCCCTGGGGATGGGAGGTCGTCATTGCGCGATCCGTGGTTGCCGCCCGCGATCGACCACAGCGGTGCCACCGTCCACATCTGGACTGGTGGTCCACTGGGGCTGAGGAGGGGTTCTGCTGCAGCTTTCCATCTTCAAGGTTCAAACCCCGGGCCGACAAGTCTCAGCCCGCAACAGGAGTGTCATGCCGGCATCGTAGCGAACCATTCGGATGGCGTTTGGTTTGTGGGGCGCTGACATCTCCAGTGGCAGTGCGACAAGGCATCCAATCCACGCCCGAGTTTCCGGATATTTGATGCATCTGTGATGGTGTGCACAACCCTCTAGCGTCCTCGGTTTAGGCGCCAACGTGGCACAGGAATTAAGGTCGAAGCAGCACTGGAAAGTGGAAAGGAAAGGCCCCAGGCATCACCCGGGTAGCGTGGGGCACTGCTGCGCTGTTCCCACTCTATCTCCGAGTCCTCGATATCTGATATCTCATCAACCGGCGGGATCCATGGAGGCGGAAGAAATTGGTACTACAATTATTATTAATCACCACCACGTTTCTCCGAAGCTGAAATAACAGATCCATCGGCTCGGGGCTTGGGGGCGAATGATCGCAGTCTCATCATGTCCTCATTAACTCCAACTCTGGAAAGACCCCGCTTCCCCGCTAGACAAAGTTCAAATGTCATTCCAACAATGAGTTTCGACTTTGGACGGGGACGAAGACAGCGGCAGGGCAGCGGGAGGACCGACAATGGCGAGACTCAACTCACCGCTACCTTCGTGAGTCACGATGCGCCAGACATTCACGGCGCCTTTGGCGGGTCCGCGCAGTTCGACAGCGAGACTGGCCATTTCGCCATCATAGCCCCCTACAGGTAAGTAACACGCAACAGGTAGAAATGCCATCTGAATTACAGCAGGTAACACAAGGATGATAGGAACCTCGCACTGGCCCTCCAGGAGTACGTTCCGCAGAACGACCTGAGTCTCGGTGTCGTTCTAGGCAACGATACTCCCCAGTCATCTTGGGACACTCTGTTCGACAGGCTCAACCAGGCCCATGGCAAAGCGAGTGCGCCTAATACAGGCCCGCTGGAGATTTTCAAGAAGATGTGGCTCCGAGTTGGCGAGAGCGCCGACGTGATCGACCCGTGGGTCAACCTCATTCCGGACAGCTACGGACTGTCTGTTGTCAAGGCCGCTGTCGGGATCATCTTGACGGTTAGTAACCGAACGCGGTACGGGATCTTGACCTGAAACTCACCCGTAACAGGTTGCAGAGCGGTCTGCTGAGAAAAGACAAAAGCTCTTTGACGCCTTCACCGGAATCCGAGACATAATCGGCGAGGCCAACTCGAAGAGAAAGAGCTTCCAAACGGATCCAGAGGTGAGCCGGTGCGCTACACAGGTGTACGAAACGATCGTGGAAGCCATAGAGGAGATCTTGGAGACGCTTCCACCTCCCAAGAAACCGTTTGAATGTATGTTTGCTTCCATCCGATGTTGGATCTACCTCAAACGCTAATCCACCTGACGGACAAAGGGAAGCGGGCCATCCCGCGATTGGGCAAAAAGCAGGAGAAGACAAAGAAAAAGGCGGCGGATCCGCTCATCATCCTAGAGAGGGTTCGAGACTCCGCAAAGGAGCTCGTGCGCGCTGTTGATCGACGTCGGGACGATATCATCGAGACGACCGGCGAATTATCCGAGTTCACCAGCAGCCAGGTGATGATGATCAGGTGGATCGTGACCGAAGCCGATCTCACCGCAAAAGAGACACAGACCCAAGTGGGTGAAGTTCAGATCAAGCTCGAGGAGGTCGACGCAAACCTCAAGAGCGGCGTTGGTCTGCTACAAGAGACCCGCGACCAACAGCACCTCACGAACAGCATGCTTCGCCAGGCATCATCGCGGATGGCCAATATGAATCAGACAATCGAGCAAAAGATCCAGTATTTGATGGACCAAAACCTTCAGTTTCAGAATGACAGGACGACCGCCAGCGACCAGCTTATGGAGCTGCTGCTTGAAGAACGGAGGAGTGGGTTATTCATGCTACATCACCAACCTGAAGTACTTCACTAACACAAGTGTTGTCCAGAAAATGCCGAACTAAAACGTCGAAACCGCGACCTAAAGAGGCAGCAAAGCCAGCAAAGCCAGGAAGAAATTGCCACCGCCACCAGAAACGTAGTGGTCTCAAACGCCATTGTCAGCCTCGACCGGTTATACGAAATCATATGCCAACCAGTTGGCCAAATCAATGATAACGCGCCAATTCCAGATGTCGACTCCACCCTCGCCAGTCTCAACGACGACCTCGAACTAGCAGTAAAGTGGCGGACAAGACTCGACCTCAACGCCCAAGGACAGGCGCAGACCATCTTCCAGCACGACCGTTTCCTCGACTGGATCAAGCGCCGCCACCCCGATATCCTCCTCGTGGATGGCAATATCTCTTCCGGTCTGCGAGATAAAGTCTCGGCCATGTCGCTCTTCTGCGCCAATTTTATTCTGAGCACGGCCAAGCTCGAGCCCGACGACGTGATCACGCACTTCTTCTGCGGCATGCACACGGGCTTTCGAGACCCGTGGCGCGGGGCGACTGGCTTAATTCGATCGCTAATCATCCAGTTGCTTGCGGCACTCGACGACCAAGACCTTCTGACTCTGGAGTTTCTGTCGCGGAGGAGCCAGCTCAGGGAGCTGGAGGCGCATAGCTTGGACGGGCTTTGCGATTTGTTGCATGAGTTGGTACGCCAGTTTCCCGCCGGCAGGACGGTATATTGTATTATTGATGGAATTTCGTATCTTGAGGCTAATTCTCCTCCTGCCGAGCTGAGTCGAGCGATCGAGGCGCTTGATGGGATTGTCACTGACGACGAGCTGAAGCCGCAGTTCAAGGTGCTGATGACTGTTCCTGGCCGGAGTTCGTTGCGGTTGAAGCGGATGGTGGATGAGAGTTGTCAGATTGCGTTGTCTGCGACGCGAGCGTTGGTGCCCAGACCGATGACGGAACGGTGGCTTACTGCTGAGGTTACTGCTGCCGACCGGCCGTTGAGTCGGGGTAGTTCGCACGGGAGGTGGAGTGGGAGCCATTCTGGGCGCAGTCAGGGGAGCTATTCCGGGAGGGATAATGATGATGATGACGATGCGGATGATAGGTCGGATGTTGACTGAGGATCGATGTTGATTATGATTTATTTAGATATTTCTGTAACGTTAAATAGTGCCTATTTGTGTATTTTCTTTTATTGTGTGCTGAATATATACTGGTGTTTTGGGAGAATGATCACCTAGATGAACGGTATTAAGTTTTATTCGACTACCTGGAATCCACGCGGCGATGGCGGTGCCTCCGACGACGCCACATCGAGTTCACTATCCACCATAGTTTAGTAGGAAATGTATGCTGACCCGTTCACTGCCGCAGTATTAATTCATACGTCGCATCAGACATTCTAGACACATTTTGATCTCATTGGCCACCCTTTTTTACTTTATGCCATTGCCAATCCGTGAGCCTCGCACAAGCTCCGTCGAGACTTCCACCAGGGTACTTCAGCCATCCTACAATGCCAGGTGCGAATCTGCGGCAGCCCTGTCCAACTCGTGCTAAGACTGTACTAGAAGAACTTGGGTGGCATCTTGGAAGGGAAAAAATATCGAATACGTAACGTTATGCTGCGCTGGGGCGTGTTAGGGGAAGTGTAAGGCTTCAAGCCCTTAATATAAACGTCCTGGACGCTCACGTCGAGGGCAGAAGATGGCAACGCTTTCCGGAGAGTCGCATGAATAGCTGCAAAAGAATGGTGGGCGGCAGTAATGTACGTACGGTCCTGGGGCATGAGGCTAGGACCCAACCCTCCACTGGTCGTGGTATATAGGTTTCCTCCAAACTGATACTTTCGCATCAGAAAAAAACGTCAAGGCAACTTGGCGCAGTGGTTAATCGGCTCACTTCCCGAGCTTATGAGATATCTATCGGATAGGACCCTGCCTAGGTAGACAGTTAAACGGCCAGTGTCATGGGTTCGATAACCTCTGGTGCACTCTTTTTTTTTTTTTTTTCTATTTCTGTACTTTCAGATCATGTATGTATGTGCCTTGCACGCCTAGCGAAGAACACAGCCGGTCAGCATTGCTGCGCTTAATACTAGGTCTAGAACTACTGTTCAGTTGCTAGTGCACCATCTCGTTCGTGCTCAACTTGCGTTCACGCTACGAAAGACGTGGGCTGATCATACCATATCATGTATGTGGTCCTACGACAAGCAGACACTTCAAAAGAGTCTATTTGTCGGTACAGATACGCGTGGGAGCCGAGTATCGACTCCTCGGTGCTGAGCTGCGCGGGGTGGTTGGAGGGCAACGGAGAGACGAGGTTAGCTGGGTTGCTGAAGGGTGGTCTTGGTTTGCCTGTGAAGGAATGGCGGCTACTTCGGCTGACGTTGATAGTGGTGGTAGTGAGTTGTTGAGGGTTGTGTTAGAGGAAGTATTTAGGATATGGATGGTGATATTCATAATGGTGGAGGTCCATTGGTTGGGTCTGTGACTGCTGTGATAATATTAGTAACTTTCATCAAGGAAGCAGTTCATGTCAAGCAGTTGTAACAACGGTATCCCTCTTTCCAACAGTTGCACGAGGAAAGATTTAAACCTGCCGTCTAGGGTGTTTTTGTTTTGGCAGGCGTAGACTTTCTGGTTGCGACTCTCACTTTCACTCCCGCTTCCACTTCGGCCTCCACTCCGACTTCCTCCTCGAACCTTCCCCAACAACCTTATCCTTCTCCAAGTAATTCTTGCCATCTACCGCAGGGAATGGCTGTCATCATCAGGTCACAGACCACGAAAAGCTGTCCGGGTATTATTTGGTGTTTCTCCAGGCCACTGGATCTTCCTCCCTGGACATTCTACCAGCCGTTAATTTTTTTTTTCTTTTTTGGTTGACCAACCACTACATTGCTTCGGGGCCTCTTTTGCATTGTATTTACGCAATTATCAGAGTGCCAGACCATTTTTTTGAGCATCATCCTCACTACACCATTAGGCATTTGCTTGCATTCCCGTCAGCTCACACGTTCTATCATCATGGAGCAATCCACCACCACCAGCCATGCTACAGGTGCAGTAGACACGGATCTCGATACCACAAATCCCGCACTCGATACTCCAGAGTCCTCCTCACCCATCGAAAACTTGCCCGCAGAAATCAGGTCCCAGATCCTCGCAAGTATGCCCGACCTGCTGACCCTGCGCTCGGTCATCTACGCCTCTCCTACTCTTCACGCCCAATACCGACATGACCGCGACAGGATTCTTCGCGCCTGTCTAGATCGCGATCTGGATGGCGTCTTCTTCGACGCATACGTCTTGACACGGGCATACAAGCTAGCGCGCCAGCGAACCAACGGACTCATCGACCACAATATACCTGCCTTTCTCGGTTCCTACCAGGGCTGGCTCTCTGGCTCGCGTCCACATGACTTGGATCTACCTCCCGATACGAATAAGCTTGACACAGACTCGCTCCGTTGGTTGGCGTCCTACCACCTTTGGGTTATTCGTCCCCTAGCTCGTGCATATAGCTCTTGGGCACTTCAGAGCCTCGAGAGGGCCGCGGCCAAGGCATCGTCTTCATCGCCTGCAGCTTACCATAACTGGCTACGGAGAAGAGACGAGGACATGGCGAGTGGGAGAGTGAGTAAACGTGAGGACAGCCTGAGCAGAGCCGAGGAGATACGCATTTTCCGAGCTCTTTACCGGTACGATACCTACTGTCAACTCTTCGCCGGGGATGTCTCTATCAAGCGGTCGCCTTTCCAGATCAACGCCTATTTTGACGTTTTCGATCCTTGGGAGACCGAGGCCATTGGCTGCATCGAGTTATTCATGAGCTGCGCTTATCAAGACATGCTGGACGAGGCCAGCATCACATTCAACCATGACTTTTTCCAAATTGAGCTCAGAGATGGTAAGCAACGATATCATCATCACCTAGCCCCACCGCCCACACCTCGAATGTTGACACTTACTAATAAACTAACCTGGACTGGGAAAACAGATGATATGGCAACGGATGGCCGTAAGTATACTAAAATCTTGCTGTGCAGTCCGGAGTTTATCCTACGACGCATACGGGCGATCGACCATTCCGATCCAGATTTTTACGACACAATCCGGCAAGATTTTCTTCTTGCCCACACTAGCACGTTCGGTTGCCCCAGGTGGACAGGTGGAACGAGCACGACACACGACCATGTCCTGCTTTACGAAAAATTGCTGCGTACTATCGACAACCGCAGAAAAGTGGCCGAACTGAGGAGAGACCGGATGGAGTTCGGGAGCGACGCCGTGCCTCCCCACGGGCCGCCACTTGCCTGGGTCCTTTTGTGGGACGGAAAGTATACCAACATCCACGGAGAAGGATATGTGCCCAAGTCGGTCATGCGCTGGGGTTATGTCATGTGGAGCGAGCAGCGATGGGCGGATATGGGGGCCAAGGACCTTGTCGCGCGGCAATGGAGGAAGGCCCCGGAGGCGGTTTTAAAAATCATGATGAGCTGCCGTGGTTGGGCTCCTCTTGGGATGGTCTGAAGCCCAGGAACAACGGGCAAGCGCAAAGATGTCATTCCCACTTTTGAAGCGTGTGCTTATTGTATTTATAAGATAAATATCTTCGAGACTCACTGCAGACCCTACTATAGTCTAAGGAGCAAAGCGATTCTCTACTTGCCCAACTCCCGGCATCCCCAGCCAACCCCTAACAGCTAAGCACCGCCGTTTTATGACAGCTATGATGTCCACCTCTCTGTGCTTTATGAAAATACTGTATACATTGAAGAAGACAGCGAAAATTCCCGTCAGCAAAGCCAAAATCTGGTCCAGGGCACTTATTGATAACCGACTTGGAGACATTGCGCCGTTGTGTTCGAAGCACCCTAGGATTTCTCTCCCATTCTGTGCTGAATTCCTCATAAATAAGACCGCACATGCCGAACAGGAGAAGCAGAATACCGGCACTGATAGGGAGAAGCAGCACCGCGGTCACGCTGGAGACTGTTGCACAACCGGACAGGAACATGCTCGCCAGCATCTCCGTCTGTCGGCATCGCACGACCATGTACACCATGCAGGATGCCATCCATATTTCTGGGATCAGGAAGACCAGGGGCACCAGCTTTTTGCGGCGCGATCGCACCATTTTCTCAGCGCAGACTACTTAGATGAGGCTTATGGTCGTGAAGAAAAGTCCCGCAAGACAGACGCGAAAGGGTGCGTTGATCCCGTACAGCGCTTTCAACTCGAGGTCATGGTCTGGTGGAGATGACGAAAGGCTTCTGAGGAAGTTAGCGAGGTAGTCCATGTGCGCCGGGTCGAAGAGGCTGATTTGCCGGGCTAGGTGGCCGGCTGCGAGATAGGGGTAGAGCAGGAAGCCGATCAGATCGAAGGTGGTTGAGAGGGTGCGGAATTTTGAGGTTGGGTGCCAGAGCCAGATTATTAGCACTGAGGCGAAGGCGAGGTACCAACATACTAGCGCGCCGGGGCCGTAGTAGGATGATTCGAGGGAGTAAGTTGCTGGCTCGAGGTCGTCATCTGTTGGGGGTGCTCATAATGGTTATCTGTGAAGAGCCAGATTTGGGAAGTATTAACTTGGAACTCTTCGATGAACGGTGTCAAAAGATGAGATGATGTCCCTGTAATGATGTGACGTGCTGCCTGAATGCGGCTGAGCTGAGCGGGGAATCAGGGACTGAGTGGCTTGCATGTCGATGTAATGTTATGCTGCCTGCCAAGAGAAAATATCTCGAACGGGTTGTATCAGGCTCTGAACACGAAGATGGTGATGAGATGGGCCGCAACTAAAAACTACCTAGATATCTCTAAGTGCTACAATAATGATTGCACTCCGCACGAACGGGCAGTTTCCTTACCTCCAACAATGCTGAATGAGGTACTTTAACTCTCGTTCCCCAGGACTAGTTATCCGTTTCTCAACGCAGCGGCTCTATCCGGTTTGTCAGTAAACTACCGGTAACTATACGAAATTGACCAAAACATGCAATCTAAGCTGATAGCAATATAAGCTGTGTGGATCCAGTATGGATCATATCCACCAACTCGCGGAGAGCTGTGGCAGATACCAGAAATGGTATCATGTAAGTATAAGTCTAGTAGTAACAATCGTCCATCCCCTTAAGTGCCAATTTGGCATCGGGTCAATACGGCCGAGCCGCCACCGTATGCAAAAATCTGAGGATCGCAACCTGATTTGGGTGTAGGATAGCCTTATTTGCCCGATGTCGAGTTCGCACTTAGGGGGTTGATTGCGTGGCTCTATCGGTGCGGGCTTGTGATTCCACACAGATAACATGTGCCCCAGTTTGGACTGGTGTAGAAACTATAGTGATATCTCATTGATGATTGCGCAGCCGGTGGGGCGGGACCGAAGAGTGACAAACACCCGGGCCGGCCCGGGGCCTGGAGTCCGAGGTCGGCAGCTAATGGCCAGGCACTGCAGGTACGGGTAATCTGACGCAATCCCCTTCGTTTGTATTTTCGTCTCAAATATCATGTGGGGTGGTAAGCTTAACCCCACAACATGGCCCGACAAGATGGCCAAGGGCAAACGAAATACCAACATCGTTCCAGTTCGGTTTTAAAAGCCTTGGCTTTCTTCGTCCTGATTCTCTTAAAATCCAGCAACCAACACCAGTCTAGTCTAGCCAAGATGGCCGCTGACTTGCAACCGCAATCCCCCTTCATCGCCCGCCTGCCGCGCGAGGTCCGCGACCTCGTCTACCTCGAGCTCTGGCGATCCTCGGGTCTGCGGCAGCACATAATGTGGCACCAAGAACGGAGGTCAGACGTGAACGAAGCCCACTTTTGCCGGTGGACATGCACGACCGAGTACGACGTCCGCGACAAATTGCAGGCCGACATCGAGGCATTGCGAGTCAAACAGGGCGTCCAGCTCGGCGGCAAGACAATCCACAGCATCACCCACGGTCGCCGCCTGCAGTCACCCTGGATGAACCACTGGGCGTGCGGGGAGCGGGCCGAGAATACGTGCGGCAAAGAGGCAGTCAACGGCATCACGACCTCGGCCGTGTTTACTTGCTGGAAGAAGGGCTACGACTCCTCCAACAAATCAACCTACCTGCCTATGATGTTATCCTGCAAGGCCATCTCCGCCGAATGCTTAGAGTCAATCTACGAATCAACGACATTTATTTTTACGGATACGCTCGCCTTGCAGCTGTTCCTCGGCTTCTCGTGCGGCCACCTGCCTCCGCCGGCGGTCCGGGACTGGGCCAGGACAAGAGACCTCCCGGCCCCGGGCCTGTTGCAGTACGCCAGGAACATCGAGCTCTCGCTGGGCGCGTCCTTTTCTACCGAAATCCCCTGCTGCGTCTACCCAGGGGTTGATTACTATCACGGCGCGTCGGAGGGGCAGCAACAGCCGCAACAGCAGCAGCAACCTGTCCCCCACGACGCCTTCGACTTCCACTGGCTGCGGCTAGCACGGTTCCGCAACCTCAAAACCGTCACCATCTGGATCGCGGCGCGCGGTCTCTTTGCGCCGGACGACTGCGCGGCTTATCTAGAGGTGTCGAACCAGCTGTCTGCCGACGCCGTCCGGGATCGGATACTACTGTCTGGCGGCTTTGCGACGAATCAAGTGTCGCCATCCAATGACCACAGGCTGGAAGTGACGCTGAGCCTGCCGTTGCATAGGGATATTATTGTGCCTAGGCCCAACGGAAGCAACGAGGAAGAAGGCTTTGTTGAGGAGGGACTGATTACCGGTACTAGCAGTAGTAGTAGAATCCGACTGTGGAAAAGGGGCTCCGGAGACGGATTCCAGCCGTTTTTGAGCTTCATTAATCCCGGGACCCAGTTCGACGGAATTATTAATACTGGTGAGAAGAGGTACGTGTCAATTTTCTTTTCCGGTTCTGGACTCTCTTCGAGTGGTATGGGTCATGTAATTACGCAGTAGCAACATGGGGCTAATAGACAATGTGGCCGCAGGGATGTCCGCGTGGCTCGCAGATTCAAAGGGAATATCATCGAGTATATATAGTACCATGGGTAACGATTAAAGTTATTTCCATAACATATTACGCCTAATTAGGTAGTTATATCTGCCGCTCATCTAGTATCTTAGATCTATTGGCATATGTATTTAGACTAATACAAGTAATGTATCCAAACCGCACACTGCTCCACACAAAAAGTGGTTACCTCATTATCTTCGGTCGCTCAAAGTACCGTCCTGATGGACTTGAATCTTCTTGTCGGTCAGCTCGACCAGCAAGGCCAGAAACATGAGGTACTCTGGAAGTTCGGAGTCCTTGTTCTTTTCCATGTTTTTCCAGTCATAGGCGATGCTCTGGTCTTTGTCAGACAGCATGCCCAGTCCCGGCGTGTGGTACATCTGTTTTCGTCTGGTCAGTCACCTAGGCAAAAGAGAGCAAGACGAAAGGTTTAAGATACCAACCTCGTGATGAAGCAGCCCGACCAGCCCGACCATGTGGTCGATCGGCGCATACGTGTCGGTGGGTCCGGGTGCACCCATCTTGAGCGCGCTGTCCAGGTCGCCGTCCCACGACTTGATGTTGAAGTTCCTGTCTCTAAACTTCTTGAGCATGAGCCTGTGCAGGGTGATGGTGGCGGCTACGTGCTTGCGGTCGGCCAGCGGCACTCTCTTCCCGTCTATGGTCTCAAAGTCGGACAGCTCCTCCTTGTTGTGGTCGGTGACGGCATTCGCAAACTGGTCTTCATTGTCGAACGCGTCGGCCTGGTACTCGCGCCTCATGGCAGCGTGGACCTTGTCGTCTCTCACAAAGCGCAGCTGTCCCTGGTCGTAGAGTTGGTTTACCATCGTCGACGGGTTCATCCTTTGTACGAGGTCTGGGCCGCAATAGATGATCTGATCGAGACCCACAGTCAGTTACTAGACGTTACTAGACAGACTAAGGATTGCATTTGATGGGCACAGCGGGGGGGGGGGGGGGGGGGGACTTACAAAGTTGAGCCAGTGATCATCTTTCTGCGACAAAGCTGTCCATTCTTGCGAGACGTGGAATTGATTGTTGGCTTGCCCTACCGGACCAACGATCTGGGCAACAGCATCATACCAAGTCTTGGCAGCATCCACCTTGTCCTGGAAGGCCGTCTTCCCGAAAGTAGTGACCTTCGAGTCTCCTAGAAGCAACTGGCATGCCTTTTTGATTATTCTGTTCTCGCCCCCAATCATGAAGTTGCCCCGATCTGAGTGACAATCCTTTTTCCACTTCTCGAGTCTGTCGGCGGTTAACTTTGACCGGTCTTTTGCGTCATTGACGGCCTGGATGATAGCATCTCGCATTGCATTGTCTGGCTGTCCCTGGTCGTCCGTACCTATTTCCAATAGCTATCAGCTTTCGTTTCTCCTTTTTCTCTTTTTTAGAAGAAAAGAGATCGGAAGGGGGATGTGGTGGTGCTTACGGCATGAGCTGTGAATGGTCCAGTGGACTCCGTTAGTTGGTGGAACGGCTCGCGCGGTGAGGTTATGGTCTTCCTCGACTTGGAGTTGGTCATCAACGGCGTCGGACTGTACTAGGCCAGTTGCCCATGACAGGAGAAAGAGCCGAATCAGACGCATAGTGACTAGACGGTCCAAACACAAATGTATAAGATGGCAAGTGTGGGTAGGTAGTATTGGAATGGCTCGAGGAGGTGAAGTATTTGTTTTGGTTTTGTTGTCTTGTTCAGCAGGACTATATCTGATGGTTTGAAGACAAATGAACCCGGAAGCCACTCTTTATATATACATGTCCAAGACATGAACCCAACAGCCAAGCTGCGACCCGGTGCGGGCTGTACAAGACGATAATAGACCGGCGAACCAACCGCACATTCTTTTACGGCGTTATGGCTGTTGGCCACGTCGACCTAGTCACCGAGTCACGTTGACGACACTTTTTCTATGCCAAGGTATTATCCTTTCTATATTCTAGGCTGCGTGTGCCTGGCGAGGCCAGTAACCCAGGGCTTAGTATGGCTCGAAACTGCTCCTTTTGCTGACTCCTAGGTCCGACCAGGTCCCCCCTCTCCTAGACATCGACTTCATCCGATGCCGCTCATCCTGTCTCCGTTACCGGTCGGACGGGCTGGGGCGCGGTACGACAAAACCTACGGCGCGAGACCTCTGCGGTGCGGCGGCATGTGGGGTATAAACATGGCCAATGGAACTTGTTATTAGGCCGGGCTGTTTCGGGCGCAGGGGTCCGAAGCTTACATTAAAAGCCCGGGGCCTCAAGGTAGGCATGCTGACAAAATCGCAGAGTCCGAGGTCTGACCTATGAGCTGACATGATTTTACCGCCTTCTCGGTGGCTGAGAAGGATTGCCACAGCCTAAAAGCCAACAAGTAGTACGGAATACTGTACAGTAGATTACCAGGGTCACCCGCTATCTGGGCCTAGTCTACTCGATAGCCCTATTGCCAAGGGTTTCAAGGTATAATTAGCGATCGCTCGTGGTCAGCCTCGTTTCCTGTGTCATGTTCCCGCGGACTTGGGTGTATTTGCATACTATTAGCATAATCAGTCAGATTTTGGACATAGATTTACTACCAAGGCAGTGGTATATAATCGGCCTCTCTCCCGATCCCCAAAGAAAACACTCACATCAAACAACTTATCACATCAACCAACTTATCACATCAACCACCATCAATTCCAATCTTTCCTATTACATCGATAACTACTACCTACATTCACCATGAAGAGCCACAAGGGGGCATTCGCTGCCTTTGGGCTGATCTTCGCGGGAGGGTTGGTCGACGCCGATCCCTACCCAGCGCAGCCGTTGCCCACATTGACGATGGGTCAACCTCACGGTGCTCGTGCTCCGCAGGCGACACCCACGCCGGCTCCGAGCAAACGCCAGGAACAAACTCCATCTAATAAGCCTGGAGAGGTCGGCGTTGCGCCGCTTCCGAAGGAATCGCTCAAAGCCTCCCTTCGAGAAGGTCATACCAAATATCTTACCGAGCTGGAGGGTACTACAAGTGTAAGTTCTTTCTTCTGCTTTAGTCAGTCATCGCCGCGATACAATAACTAAACGTTGGTGCTTGGTGCAATAGTGGGTAGGACCGGACCCTACGTGGCTCGAGGTCAAGACGAGCACCATCAATGACAAGGTGGTCACGGCCACCCAGGGCGTCAGCGTTATAAAGAACCCCGAAGGGGGTCTCAGTGCCCTCTTCAGCAAAGGGGTCATGACCAAGCTCAAGTCCATACTCGCCGAGGTGACCCCATGCGGCGGAGCAAGACGCCGCCGCGTCGGGTTGGGCAAACGCGGTGGTGCGTGTGGCCTCCCCGACTTCATCGAGCGGGTCAACGCAGATCCAGAACTTTCCGAGACGTTTTCGGAGCAGTTCACCGACCAAGTCTGGGGCGAGATGGTCGACGAGGGCCTTGGCGGCGACCCGGGCGGCATCGGCACCGGCGAGATCCAACCCGGCTGGGAAGGCGAGGGCGTGCCCGAGGACGTCTACCACGGCGGTCCTGCTCACGAAGACGAAGGCTTCTACGAGGACGAATCCGGCTGGTTCGATGCCGCGCCCGAGGGCGAGGGCGAGGGTGCCGTCGAGATGGTCGAGACCATCGTGTTTGGTACGGCCGAAGAGGCGGCCGCCATCGAGGGCGCAGCGGCCGCGGGTGGAGCCGTTGCTGTCGAAGCAGGGGGGACTGCGACGGCCGGCTCGTTCATTGCTGTGATCTACAAGGCCCTCGAGGGAGCCAAGGGCGGTGCCAAGGAGGAGATTCGCCCCGAAGACCTCCTCGTTGGGATCCCCAAGGAAAACATCCACAAGATCCACAAGGAGAAGAACAAGGGCGACGACAAGCAGAAAACAAGCACGTCGTCGTCCGAGGAGTCTTGCCCTACGCAGACGGAAATGGTATGGACCTCCCATCACACTCACTGACTTTTTTACCTTTAGCCTCCTATTATCCCTTGAAGCCAGCATGTTGGATGAAGAAGAACTAACACTTTTCTTCGACAACAGCCCGAATGCGGCGGTAAAGGTTGTAGCCCAACCTCGTCGGCTGACCCCAAAGCGACCGACTTCGTTCACTGGGCTTGTTCAGAGGTAAGCAATTCACTTCTCTGAACAGTTTAGCCGGCAGATATAACTAACAGTTTAACCTAACAAAAAAAGGGCGACACCAAAGGCTGCCCATGTAATCCCGCGGTAGATACGACCATTGACCTCTTTAGCTGGACCAACCAGTTGGCTATGTGGTCAGCGCTGGACGCGGCTCACGACCGAGAGGTAAAGCCGCGCTTCAAGTGCGCCGAAGGCAACGCGTCGCCGGTAGCGAGCAAGTACTTTGGCGCCGTCTCCAAGGCCTTTTGCTCGAAGCACTTCAACAGAGACCAGGAGTCAGGCACCGGGGTCGTCTTCGACATCCACGGCAACGAGATCCCCCACCGCCGGCGCGCGCGGTCCATCGGAACGAGATCGCCGCCCGAAAAGGGCCCCGAAGCGTACGAGGCCTACCAGTTCCAGCTTCGCTGGACGCCGTCGGACATGGGCGGCAAGTGCCGGGGCGTCGACGAGCAGAACCTGTGCCAGGACGCCTTCGACCAGCTGCAGAACAGCCAGTGCGGCATCAACCACGGCTCGCCCAACGACCGGCTATGGGCTGAGGCCGCCGCCGACGTCAATTGTGGTGAGGTCGGGTGGAAGGTGAATAAAGAAGCCGAGAACATACCACCACCGCCGCCGGGCCCTCAGAAGGATATCTATATCATGTGGGAGGACTCGCTGGGCGCGCGGCGGTGGAACGTGTTCGCCATCGAGAACGGTGGCGGCATGGACCCCTGTAAGCACGACGCCATATCGAACCAGGGCTTCGGCACCAAGCAGGACTTCCCGCCGAATTTGGGCGAGAAGTTCAGCGCTTTTGGTATCGACGGCATGACCTTCTCGACGAGCGGCAAGAAGGGCGGCAAGGATTCGGGGTCTGGCGGCATCGTGATTCCTGGCCGCGACGTCAACGTCGAGTGCAGGATGGATCCGGAGGAGGGCAAGACGCACCACTGCGTCGGCGTGGCGTTTACCAGGTCTGTTGTGTGCTCGTGGCAGTAAAAGGACCATTAGAAAAAAGGTTTCGGATTTAATTACCTGTTGTGTATTTCTCGTCATATTAATACCCAAATAAACTACACTATCAAACGGTGCCAGGCGTGATCTGGATACGAAGAACGTTGTACGTCTATTCGAGGTACACAACCTGTAACTCCCTACTGGCTCCTCTAGTCAAGTGCCCTTATATCTGAACATACTTGAAGCTGATCTCGTACTTTGAAGAGCTCGCACCGCCCGTGGCCGCGTTGAACGCAGCCACGTTTGCTACGGGGTACATGCGGCCGCCGACGCGGTAGAGGTATGGGACGTTCCCGTCTGCACAAACAGTAGGACAATTGATTAGTTCATGCAAGCACACTAATATGTGAAAGGGGAGAAGACGGAAAACGTACGGGTCCCATCGGATTCGATCCAGTCCCACTCAATCACCTTGGAGGCGGTGTTGATAGTCCACTAGTTAACATCTTATATTAGTACAAAGCCTAACGGACGGCTGGTTTTGCTCGCTTACAATGTCAGTCTCGTATTTGTTGGCGCCAGATATGACGGGGAGGGATCCAGGAGGAGCTGTATGTGATGAGAAGCAGGCGAAGGTTAGCATAGAACTAAACAAAACCGCTGCCGACATGGTAACTCATGGCTCGTCGGTTCAGGAGAGAGACTTACTCGGAGTGTCAGCAATCACGCCGCCGCTGTTTATTACAATTTCACCATGCGTCAGCAAAGTCCAGATCCAGTCAGTTGGTCAGTCGGGGACGGATGATGACGGCAACGCACTAAAAGTTCTCGAGTCTCTGGGTAGCCGGCACGTTAAATCCCAGAGCAGCCGGGGAGTAGCCCTCGGGGCTGAAGCGCACGGTCGACGCGGTGGCGGCGCCCTCGGCGACGTCGAACCCGAAGACGGTGGCGATGGTCGGATCGGTGGTGATGGACGGGCCGCTGCTCATGTAGATCCAGCCGACAGGGACATTGGTGGACACTCTGAAGACCTGAATCATGGCGCGTCGCGTCACGATGACCGGGGCGGTCGGCGGGGTGACGGTAGCGGTGGCGAGGGCGGTCGTGTGCGCCGTGCTCGTCGTCGTCTCGGTGACGGTCGCAGAGGCGGTGACGGTCGCGGTCGAGGCGACGTCCGAGACCGTGCTGGTGGCCACCGAAAGGGGGATACCGAGGCAGCTGCATGCGGACGACACGCGGCCCGACTTGTACGTGGCCGGCAGCCAGGGCGGGTAGTCGACGGCGTCTCGTTTGGTGACCGGCTCGGGGACGACGGGGGCCGCAGTAACGGTGGTGGTGGAAGTGGAGTCGACCGTCGTGACGACTTCGGTGGCGTGCGCCGTCGAGGTCTCGGTCACGGTGACCGTATCGGTGGGCGTGACGGTGACCTCGGTGGTCGATGCCGGGAGGCCGAGGAAGGCGCTGCAGAAGGGCAGCGCAGCGTCACCGACGACGTCGGATCGGAGAAGAACGAGCAGGGCGTCCTGGTCCCAGCATTTCGGGTGGCATGGACCGCCAACGACGCCCGAGACCAAAGCAACAGCCTGTGCCAAGAGCACGGTGCCGGTCCTGAAGGAAACCATCTTGAACAAAAACTGATGCTCAAAAAAATTCAAACGAGTGACTGGAGTTGGAGGAGGAACCCGCGAGATGGATGAAGAAGTGGAACGAGTGGCAAAACGAGTGTTAGAAATAAATTGAAAGGGAAAGAACTCGACCACGCGGGAAGTGTATGTCGGAAAGGGTAGACTATTGATCAACCCATCTTCGAGACTAATCTTGATCAACACAGCTGCAGGGGGTTAAGTGGGAACGTCGATGGCGCTAGACCTTCTCGTGCCGGGATATCCGTGTATAGGTACCATTCAGTTGCGGTCTCGACCGCGTGTAGCCCCGTATTTTCCTCCAATAACGCCAGCTGAGCAGTACTGATATCAAGGGTGTCAGACTTGTCAGCAGGTAGGCAGACCCAGCTGTTGTTTTCGCGGGGAGAACCAAGCAATTCAACCCGACAAATGTTTAGCGTCTAAAATTGTACCCCCTGTCATTTCTTTTTCTTTGCTGCAAAGCGTTTCTCGATCGCCATCAACAGATCTGTGGCTTTGGATCAACGCCACATTTTCTTCTCTATGCGCTTCTGAGGGTGGCTTGCAGCAACAGGAGCTCACATGACAACCACGTGAGTAATAGCAATGTTCAGTAACTGAGATACCTGAGGCTGCAAATCCTGTAATTGCGTGTTGATTTCCGCTGCATATGTCCTGGAGTAAGAAAATTATTTCAAGTCCTCCTCCCAAGCCTGCAACTCGGCCATCATAGCTGCATTCAACTCCCTCTCCTCCTCTTGATACACTGCAAACCTCCCGCCCGGCGGCGCCATCCCTTCCACAATCCCCTTGATCTCCTCCACCAATGCCTCCACCTCCGCCCGCCTTGTGGCGCCCTGATTCCACAGCGCCCGCGCAATGATCCTGCGCGCGTTGATCGCCTGCGGCGAATCTCTCCCCAGCTTCTCGTGGGCGTCCATCCACGCGCAGACCGGCCGCTCCGTCGCCTCGGCCTCGGCGTACTTGCCCTCCCGGAAGAGGTGGTCCGCCAGCATGTGCATCGGCGCGAGGTTAGATCTGTCAGACCGATTATCCACGATCAGATGGATCGTCTTGCCAGCCTCGTCGATCTGGCCCAGCTCGGATTGCATCGTGTAGATGGCCTGCAGGAGCCGGCTCCAGCGATTGTGGTCGTCCGGGGTTCTGGGCGGCGTGGTTTCCTCCTTTGCGAACTTTGCGAACTTCTCTTGGAATAGATGCAGGAGGAGAGAGAACTTCTCTTCGTTGGGGCTGGTGCTGTCCGGGTCAATGGGCAGCGAAGCGAGCTCCTGCTCGGTGAAGTTATCCAGGAAGTTGCGGGCCGGGCAGTAGCTGATGCTGTCCCAGAATTCATTGACGGGCACCGGCGACTCCCACGAGAAGGACTGGGCCGAGTCAGATTTGGAGACATTCGCGGTCGAGTAGCGGACTGCTCCGGTGGTTGAGGTGGCCATCTTAGTTTAACTCTTGAATTTGATGATGTGAAGATGATAGGGCTTGGTGTTGAACCTGACGAAGAAGAATGTTAAGATTACGGATAGTTAGCAGCGGTAAGGGACCTTATTTTCTGCAATATATATGTTGGTTTGTCACTTCTCCATCAAATGGGAGTCTGTGGAGGGCGGCCACTGGCAGGCACCACTGGCAGCAGCCTGGCAGGCACCGTCACATGGAATGCAATACCCACTACCGGCAGTCCCGGTCCCATGTCCACTGGGGCTGATTGGACAACAACTGTAAGCTATGCACCTGTTTGCCGACACCCTTCTTAGCTGGTGTCTATTTGACGATATGGCCAGTCACGCCCTTATATGTTTGGAGGCTAATGGGGAAGGATATCTATATACCTGAGTTGGAGGTGCGAGTTTGGTCTACGGATTGATGTATGGCGAGGAGCTTAAGCTTGGGCAGCTAGATAGATGTGGAATTTCTATAATTCCGCTATGTATACATGTACCTGAGTTATAAACCAAGTAAATCAAATATCAAAAACCCAAGATATGCGAGAACACTCTAGTGAACAGTATGTTATACCTCCTGACCCAAAGGCAATGCCCCGAACTTGCTGTCAACACCACGATAGAAACCTGTCTTCGAACTGACTGTAAGAGCAGACGCTACTTGGGTCTGCCTGGCAAACTTGAAGTTGACTGATATCTCCAATCCTGAAGGCCAAAATAAAACACTGCGTTGATGCCGGTATTGTCGAGAGTGAAATCACCGTACTACACGTTTGAATGTTTGTGAAGAACGACATGGAAATTACAAAGAGCCGGAAGGAATCATCTTGTAAGCCGCATGGATTCGAAGGTGGAGACAATGCCTTGCGCGGTTAATGCCCTGCTCGCTTCTGAAAACTGGCGCGCAACATCGATTCTTCCTCCCAGGTGGTTCCATGCACAGTCCTGCATGTTTAGGTCGAGAAAATTTAAATTGGGCGCATATTCAAGAATATTCCTAGTGGCTTCCTCTGGCATGAATGGCCGAGAAGCGCCCCAGTCAGCCATTTCCCACAAGAACTTTAGCCTCTCCAGGCGTGGACAGGCGCGGAGAATGGTGCCGAAGGAATTGGCGTCCAGGTCACACAACTTGAGGTCCAAGTCCGTGAGGCGTTCGAAGGTTGCGCCCATGGCCTCGCAGTGGACTACATGAGAGATTATCAGGTGCGTAATATTGGGGGTCGCTTGGAACAGAGTCGTGAAGTTGTCGGTCCAGCTGGGGACCTCGACGTCATCGCAACACACGTCGGGGTGCCTCAGTTTCACCAGCGAGCCCTTTGGAAGGTTAAACTCCGTCCAACGGGTGCCGCCCGGGACCAAGATCTCGTCACCGCATCTGAGCTCTTCTATGCCTGGACAAAGGCGGAGCATGATGCTATCATAGGATCGCTCGTGTCGTCTAGGAGCATAACGCGGGTCCCTTCGATTTGAGTCGTACCGTCGATGTGGGTGCGGAGATCTTTTCTGGATCGTTTGCCCAATACCAATCGAGGATATGAAAGACCCTTACGTGCTCGGCGAGGTCCTTACGGGCAATAAGGGTCCGCGCAAGCAGCCGCCATTTGTTGCAGATTGGTTTATGGTATAGGTGTTCGAGAGCAATGGTTGAAAGAATCTTGATGCTAAACAAAGGGACTTGAGGGCGACAATATGGGGTTCTGGGGGTATGCGTCCGTGGTTTGGTCCGGAGAGGAGCTTTTGTTTTGTGGCGGCCGCAGCGGCGTGCAGGCCAGGCAGATATATCCGGCGATTTTATGCCAGAGTTCAGTGGGGAGCGTGCTGGGTGAGGCCATTTTTAGGTAGGCAGTGAGGGTCTAGGAAAACTGAGTCCAACGTGACTGAGTCCAACGTGACTGAGTCCAACGTGACTGAGTCCAACGTGACTGAGTCCAACGTGAAATGGGGTTTGTGTTGAAATGGTTGTGCTGAGGTTGTGAAAGAGCAGTGGGAGAGTTGCTGCACTCGCGGTCATGCTCTCCTTAGTATATGTTGCTCGCCGTATGCGAATTGCTTTTTACAAGGAACAGCCCAAGAGAAGCGTGTCTGGGAACCGTACCAATACCAGCTAATGGAAAGTATAGTTTGTATTTTAGCGTGACTTCGCAGACAGGGGCGTCGATCATCACATTTGGAATCCCTCCAACTCTCGCCTGGAGTCACGGACATGTTCAAACCGTCTGGAGAATGCGGGCATCATAAAGATCAGTTGGCAGCTACACGCGAAGCAGAATGATATGGTTACTAACACGTTCAAGGGTCTTACTCCCGGATGAGACTATCAACGCCACCGAACACTTTTGGTCGGGCTGTTCTTTAGTTGTGATCAACACTCAAGAGCCACCTCTTCCCTGTCTCACTCTGTTCCCCCCAAGATGCGGCACAAATAGTTATGTTGACGAAAATCCACCGCTTACAATCCTTGCATACACGCGAATGAGTTTGTGAAGGCAGGCGTGGCCCTTTAGTGTGGCACTTCGAAGATGTATGCGCCGGTGGCAAAAGGGGTGATGGTGGAGGTTGAAGTTGGATAACTACACATGAAGAAGTTAGAGTTAGAAATCGCAATCAGAAACAGAAAAAAAGGAAAGTGGACTCATCGTAAAGATGAATCCATCTCTGAACTTGAAGCTTCTGATGACCCTGACCCGATTTGAACGGATAACCTTTCGATGTTTCCTCGCTGGAGTCGAACGCGCTACCGTTGCGCCACAAGGCCCATCTGTTTTGTTTTGATGAAAATTCTGTCCGTAGTTACTTTATTTCAGTCGCAGATATCGCCTTCCTTGCTTAGTCCGCCGTGTGGTGGACTGGTATGCGGGTCTTCCTGCCTCACCTGACTCGGACTCTGTTGCCAAGCCCAGTTGATACTATGTGTGTCCGCTCTGCCTTCGCGGAGAGGCTTGAGTTTCGCTCAAGAGTGTGATGCCTACGTATGTCAGTGGCTGTTGCTGTTCAGCTGTAGGTCTCGGTTCTATAAGTAAGCATCATGTCAACCTAAATATGTACATTTTATTATTATTCATACGCCGTTGTGTACCTTAGACATGCCGGACCCTCAAGCTATTTACTGTACAGGAAAACCGTGCCCTTGCGGGCCAGCTGAAAAACCGGTACCGACACTCAAGGAAATACGACAGTGACTGAGTCTTAAATGCAAAAAGAAAAGACCTCCTGGCCTTCGATGGAGGGGGTCTCAAACCGCCGACTCCAGTTCTAGCTTCCTTGCTAGATTGTACATTGGTAATCTTCCCGTGTCCATCAGCCAGCTCAGGATCTTTCTCGTTAGCCGTACAGCTGGAGGATCAATGCCCTGTAAGACAGAGTAGAAATCCCGTCGAGTCCGAAATTCTGCTCTCTCCCATCTTCGTGTCAACGGTGAGAATATGTACATTTTGTCTAAGGCACGTGGAGATTATCGCTGGGTATTCCGCATCATACCCGATTTTCTTGGTCTGGATCTTTACCAGCCACACTCATCTCTGGGTCAAACCAAGCGTAGTCTGTTCAAAGTCCGTTGCAGCATTTCTCGCTGTTATCCGCCGGTGCCTACGTGGCTCGCGGCACGACAGTGTCGCTATAGAACTTACTTGAGCACGCAAATGATATCCTTCACAGGATGTTGAGAAGAGTCGTATCGCTACCCCCTTTCCATGTGGCTTCTGTCGCGAGGCATTCTGATAGTGAAATCTGAAGCGAAATGTTCACCAAATCTAACTACAGGGCCTTGTGGCGCAACGGTAGCGCGTTCGACTCCAGATCGAAAGGTTATCCGTTCAAATCGGGTCAGGGTCATCGCCTTCACTTTTGCCTCCTGTCTATGCTCTTTCGGGGTGAGATCGATGCACTTTGCTTCTTTTGATCAAACCAGAACTCACATTTCAAGTTTTTCCTCAGATTCTTCTCAGAGCGATCGAGCGGGGTCATTCTGAATTCACCGTCCTTCAATTTCTCATCAGTCGGATATCGAGGACGAGCTTTGGATCCCGGCAGGCAGCCCCATTTTGGGGGTTGGGTTGTCTGTTGGGTGGGGCGACCGGGCTGTCAAATCGGCTTGGTCCGAGCTCCAGCCATGCACTTTGACGGGAAGGTTCCGAAGTCGTGCAGCGCGTCAACTTTTTGTCCCCCGAACATCGAAGTTTCGAGTCTCACTCACAAAACGTGTTTGCACACCGCCACCTCGTCCACCTTGCGTACCTTACACAGTCAACCCAGGCTTTTCGACACCAAAACACCAACAAGAACATTACATCGCGCATTGCGCGACATCAAACTCGGCAATGGCGGCCGAGCAACGAAAGCTGCTCGGTAGGTCTTCCCCCTTGTATCCTTCCAGCTCGTATAATGATGAACTAACGTCCCTATTCTCCATTCAGAGCAGCTCATGGGCGGCGGCGTCACTAGAAGCGCGCATAACCTCTCTCTCACCGACCCGAAAGTCTGCCGCTCCTACCTGGTCGGCACCTGCCCGCACGACCTCTTCACCAACACGAAGCAGGACCTGGGGCCTTGCTCGCGCGCCCACTCGGAACAGCTAAAAGCCGAGTACGAAGCCCTCTCGGACGCAGAAAAGAAACGCCACGGCTTCGAGTACGACTACATGCGCGACCTGCAAAAACACATAGACGAATGCAACCGCCGCATCAACACGGCCCAACACCGCCTAGAAAAAACCGCCGACGAGGTCCGCCAGACCAACGTCCTGCTAAAAGCCATTTCCGATCTAAACGCCTCCATCGCCAACGGCCTGCTCGAAGTCGAGGTCCTTGGAGAGCTGGGCGAGGTTGGCCGCGCCTATGACGAGATGTTTAGAGTGAAACAGGTCCAGGCTACCAAAGCCGAACGCGAGCGCGAGCTCAAGAATTTGACCGACACGTCTGGACCGTCAGGCCACCAAAAGCTGCAGGTCTGCGACGTCTGCGGAGCTTATCTCTCGCGTCTTGATAACGATCGTCGTCTCGCGGACCACTTCTTCGGCAAGATGCATCTAGGATACGCGCAGATGCGTAAGACGTATGACGCTTTCCCCAAGGAGATGCGCGCCGGCCGCCAGATGCGCCAGCCCATGATGTCGATGGGTAATGACGACGACATGGGAGGTGTTCCTACCGGTCCTGGTGGTGGTGGTGGTGACGGTTGGGGTAGGGGTCCCCGTGGCCCCCGCAGCGGCGGCGGTGGTGGTGGAGGATTCCGTGGTGGTGGACGCGGTCCTCGACGCGGTTGGTAAACTTTTGTTCATTCATGACGGGCGGGCGTCCTTTGTACAGTAAGGGTTGGGTCAACTGCATTAGTACCAGGCATTTTGGTTGGGCGGGCGTTTTTAGGGCGTTAACTTTGGCAAGCTGGTTGGATTGAAGGGATATTTTGCTGCATTGGGGAAAAAATACCATACTGTCGGGCGTTTGCTGTTAGGAAAGGTTCACGAGAATTCTTGCGGTGTTCTTCCAGGGCTACGGATTATTTTGTGATGAGTGTTGTAGGGATAGTACAGAGAGTCTTGGACAGCAGCAGCAAGACAAGGCAAAAACGCTTTGGAAACGATTTCACATTTTGCTTTTTACGACTTCTGCTGCTTGCTACCTATTCGCTGGCGGGAAGACGGGAGTATCTACCTGAGCTTAAATGGAAATACCAAAACTGAAAAGAAAAATGCCAGAAGAACATGCTGTGATACTACCTGTCAACCAACTGAATTTCAAAGCGCTGCTGCTACTGCCACTGCTTTTCCTTCTCTTCCGCTGCGGAACGTGTGGACGTGTATAACTCGTCTGTGGTCATCTTGCCGGTCATTTCCGACTTCTCCACCAGCGCCTTTTCGGGGTCGGCTTCGGGGCCGGCTTCTCCACCGTGACTCCATCAAGCCAACGGTTAACATACCCATCTGGGCCATCCTAAGACGAGTTGTTGTTTTCCGCCGCCGCTTTGGCATCCATAGCCGCGCCCACCTCCTCATCCCACCTGCCCACGGGCGGCGAGAGCGGAATCTCGTCCGCCAAGAATGATGCGTTCGGTTTCGCGTACGTGCTGCTGGCGGCCTGGGCCTGCTTGGTATTGAGTTTCCTGAGCGCTTCCGCCGTCAGGGCGGTTGACCCAGGTAGTGCGGGGAAGTCCTCGGCCGATGCCGGGTTTGCTTTGGGTTGTGGTTTGTCTTTCGTCCAGTTACCGCCCTGCTGCTGCTCGCCGGTCCCGTCAAATTCACGGTGTTGGTGGTGATCATCGGCATCGAATAGCCGTCCTCCGCCGTCACGACCACCACCTCTCCTCCCTCGTCCGCGCTGTCCACCGCCCCGCCCAAAGCCTCCTCGGAAGCCCCTGTTATTGTCTCTGTCCCCGTTATTGTACCTTTGCTCATCCTGCGGTGGTTGCTGGTCACCAAATTCCCTCGCTGAAGCATACCGACTGCCCGCCAGCCCCTTGTTAACCGTCCCCCTCACACCACCATTGGCCCCCCTGAACCCTTTCTTCTCCTCGTCCTGCAACCGCTCTTCTTTCCCTTCATCCCACCCGCCCTCCTTCATGCCCATAGCAGCCAGCTTTCGCTCTCGGTTCTTGGCCCGTTCGGTCTCGAGGCGTTGCCTGTCCTCGTCGGCGGCGCGCTTCCGCAATGCCTCCTCGGCCCGGCGCTTGCGCGCCTCTTCCATTCCTTTCTTGTAAGCCACGGCATGCTCGCTCTCGTCGCGCTGGGCCTGCTCGAACTTGCGCGTCTTTTCCACCGCCAGGATGCGCATCGCCTCCATCTTGGCCGCCAGCTCGGTCTCGGTCGGCTTCTTACGCGGGTTCACGCCCGAGCCGATGCGCGACTCCGAGTTCACCGAGGCGGTGTTGCGGCCGGCGACGTTGTCTTTGAGTAGTGGTGCTGACGGGGGTGATGGGGCGGCGTCTGGGGTCGCTGTCGTGGTGCTGGGAGTAGGTTGGGGAGAGGGTGATGACGTGTTGGGCGCAGCGGTGGCGGTGATGACGGTGTTGTCATTGTGGCTGCTATTGGTGTCGGGTTTGTTGGTATGTTTGGGGCCCTTGTTGAAGGATGGCCCGCGTGGAGGTTTCTCTGGGCGATTGTGATTGTGGCGGGACTGGGCTAGAGATTTCGGAGGTGCTTGTGCTTGTGCTTGTGGTTGGCGTGGTGGTTCGGATGTGGTCGAAGCGGTTGATGCCGTGACTCCTGCTGGCGCGCTTGGTGGTGCGGCAGCAGGTACAGGCGCGGGAGCATCTTGTAGCTTAGGGGCTATCGGTTCGGGCACGCTGACTATCTCTTCCTCGGGGACCACCGGCTCGAAGTCGTCCGAAAACAGGTCGTCGTCGGTTCTGCCACCAAATTGGTCATTGTCCATCTTGATTCGCGGTGCTGAACCTAATCGACGACTTTTGAGTCTGTGGATGGGATAGTCCGGAATAAAGATGGATCTCGGGATAGCGTTGGATGTTCTGAATGTATCAGAGGAGTACCTGATTAAAGGAACTCGAAGAAAAAGGTTAAACGTTGGTGACGATGCTTTCCTGGTGGGATGTAGTTGGTAAGTTCCGAGTCGTGCCCTCGAATCCCAAGTGAATCGAGGTTCCACGAACGCCACACGTGAAGTGGGGAACAAGAACCTTGCCGCCAGATCGCCCCAGGTCCTGGCAAAAAACTGGAGGGGTTTAGCCTCTCCGAATTTGACGGCCCGACAGCCCACTTAGGAACGACTGGGACAGCTGGCAGAGTTTGCTAGACAACACTACGACACTTGGAGTCTTGTAACAAGACCAGATATTTGACCCGCACGGCATTGTCATGAAATATAAATAAAATAGATATATACGGACCCCATAACCAGGTATGTCATGTACGGAGCCCATTCAATTCCTAACTGTTATGACAACTACCATCGGTTTTCACTCAACCCACCAGTCTCGCTCCTGAACGATTCAAATCAGGGCAGTTCGTGGTTACCCACAACTGACAGCCTGACAGTCACTATCATAATCCCTATACAGCTTCTTTTTCTCGCAAACCGCATCACCATTGGACACTAACTGCCGTCGTAAGATTCCAACATGTCTACTTCCGGCGCTCCATGGCCTGCTGGGAAAGTACCATACAAACAAATATTATTGCAATCAGGCGAGAAAGTGTTGTGGCTCTGGAGGGCTTCATAGATCCAAAGGAAGCTTGAACAACTTGATCGCGTTGCCTCGCGCCACCGCCTCTTTCTGGTCCTCAGGCAGGTCCACCCCCTTCCACCAGGTTTGGGCCTCCTCAATCGTGTCATACGGATAGTCTGCGAGCTTATTAGCATATATTGCGCCTTGGCTGATATAAGTCGTATGGGCTGTGGGATGTTTGCTCACCGATCGAGTACAGGCACCGATCCACGCCAATCTCGTTGATACAAAACTTCAGTCCCTGCGTCGAGAAGTTGCCCGACGTGGTGATGGACACGTTGTGCTTGAAGTAGTAGCTGTAGTCCTCCTTGGACGGTCGCGTGGCCTTCTTCACCGGCTTGTTATACCAGTGGTCCGCGCGCCACAAGTTCAACGGGATGCTGAGACAACACAATCAGACTCAATAAGCATCAGAGATCAGACAATGATACTCACTTTTCACCAAGATGTCCCGCCACAATCTGCAAGTTCGGATAGAGATCAAAAATCCCGCTCGAGCACAACGCATAGATGTGCATACTCAGGTCCAGGTGGAACTGCATCGCCGCGCCGAGCAAGTGTTTCCGATCACCATACTTGGTCCCCTCCTCGAGATCCTTCGCCGGCGGATACCGCGGATGCAAGTAAACAGGTACGTCCAGCTCAGCAATCTCCTTCCAGAAGGGCCTGTATTCGGCCGCGTCGTAGTACTTTTTTCCTTCCCCGCCGGGAGTGGTGACCTGGTAGTCGTTGAGCATGATGCCAAAGAAGCCGAGCTCCTTGACCACGCGTCTTGCTTCAGCAGCGGCCTCGGCGGCGTCGTGCATGGACACGCTCGCGAATCCCCCAAATCGCGCCGGGTTTTTGGAGACCTGCTCCGCGAGCCAGTTGTTCGCGTTGACGGCGATCTTTTGCGCCTCGACGGGGTCGTGCTCGCCCTGCGCTCCCGGTGAGGTTAGGGAAAGGAGCATGTATTCGACCCCGTTGGCGTCCATCTTGGCGAGGCGCGTCTCGTGGATGTCGAGCAGCGCCGGGGTGTAGCCGTGGTTGGACGGCTTGGACGGGTCGAGCGCGGGGTTGAAGAGCGTGGCGAACTGGGCCATCCAGGAGACGCCCGGCGGGTCGAGGAAGGCCTCCTCGATGGCTATGGTGCCTTTGGGTGCCTTTTGCGACATGTTGGAGCGTGTTGGTGGTTTGGTTTAGGTGGTGACTAAAGGTCTCAAGACTTGATATTGTCTGTAACGGTTACAGAGACATTGGAGATGTTTTGTTGTTCTCATCCAAGCTTCGTTTGGTGGTGCTCCCGAGGACGGGTAATCCGTCCCGCGTCAAGTTCGGAATCCGGATCAGTGGGGAAAAGGGGGGATGGTGTCAGTGTGGTCAACTTACCCAGAAGCTGCGGGGTTGTCAACTGCCGTTGTGGTTGTCTCCATCCGGGCGCAGGTGACCGTCGGCAGCTTCTCTGTTCGGCTTGACATTTTGCCAGAATTGAACGCGGCTCCTCTTCAAAGTGTGTTTGTTGTTCAACCATACCCTCGGATTCAACATCTTTCGGCTCAAAGCTGTGTCTCACGTTCATCACACAAACGAACAACAAGGCACAAAAACAGTTTGCGGCCACAGGAAAAGGAGCAACTCCAATATCAACAGATCGACACTATGTCAGCCAATGGGGTGTCGATAGAGCCGCGACTGCTCATTAATGGCCAGGTATTACCCTTCATCTGTACCAGTCACAACCGAACGTGATGAAGCTAACCGAGTCATCTTGATCCTTAGCTCGTCGAAGCATCAGATAAAAAGACATTTCCAGTCTACAACCCAGCAACGCGTGAAGTCTCTGCGAATGGTATGTCAACATCGAATTATCAGGGGTAGATCCCCAACCAGTCACTAACAGATTCCAACAGTCCCAGAGGCCAGCGAACAGGACACCAACGCCGCCGTGGCAGCCGCAAAGGCCGCATTCCCAGCATGGTCCGCGCTGGATCCCACCAAGCGCGCCGCATGCATGAAGAAACTCGCCTCGCTGCTTCGCGCGCACAACCCGCAGCTGGCCCATCTCGAGGCCATCTCGATGGGACAGCCGGTTCGGAACCACATCTACGGCGTCACCGGAGCTTCGCTCTTTGACCACTACGCCGAGTCGTGGCAGTCAATCCAGGGACAAGCGAGCGTCTGCACGCCCAAACATGTGACCATGACCCTGCGGCAGCCGTACGGCGTCGTGGCGCTGATCATCCCGTGGAACAACCCGGTTCACTTCTTCTGCAGCAAGTCCGCGCCCGCGCTCATCACGGGTAACACCGTCGTCCTCAAATCAAGCGAGAAGGCGCCTCTTGCGATCGCGCTGATCGCCGAGCTCGTTGTCAAAGCCGGTTTCCCTATGGGTGTGTTTAACATCCTCTCCGGCCACGGCGTTCCCTCCGGGCAGATCCTATCAAGACACATGGACGTTCGCGCGTTGTCATTCACCGGGTCTAGTCGCACGGGCAAGCTGATCCAGGAGGAAGCGGCAAAGACCAACCTTAAGAAAGTAATTCTCGAGCTGGGGGGGAAGTCGCCCGCCATCGTCTTTGACGACTGCAACCTGAACAAAGCGGTCGAGCAGACCCAGCACAGTATCCAGGCCAACAGCGGCCAGATTTGCATGGCGAATTCCCGGGTGTACATCCAGAAGAGCATCGCGCCGCAGTTCATCGACGCGTTCAAGAAGCGGTTTGCTGCAGTGCGCGACGGCGATCCGACCAGCAAGGAAACGGACCACGGGCCGCAGGCCGACGAGGTTCAGTACAAGAATGTCATGTTTTACATAGAGGAGGGCAAGAAGAGCGGCACGCTGGCGCTGGGAGGGAATGGAAAGCTTGACAGTATGAACGGGTTCTTCGTCGAGCCGACTGTGTTTCTTGACACGCCTGAAGATGCTAAGATTATGAAGGAGGAGGTGTTTGGGCCGGTGGTGAACATCAATACCTTCGAGACGGAAGAAGAGGCCATTGCCAAGGCCAATGATACCGAGTATGGATTGTATTCGGCTGTGTATACCAAGGATATCAACCGGGCGATGAGAGTGGCCAAGGCACTCGAGAGCGGCTACGTTGCCGTGAACTGCACGAGTCCGTTGACAGGGAGGGATCTGCCGTTTGGTGGGTATAAGGGGAGTGGGCAAGGCAGAGAGGGCGTGCTGTATAGCATGGGCAACTTTTTGGAGACCAAGAGTGTTATCATTCAAATAGATGATGAGTAGACTAGGGGGTGGGATGGATGGATGATCGTTTCAATCCTCTACAAACTTCGGTTCTAGTTAAACTAAATTTAGCATACTACTTCGCAGCATCCCGAAGATGGTAATAGGGTGAGCAAAGGTAAGTACAGCCTGAGAAATCCTGAGTAGGGACTTGAGCCGAGCTTGAGCCGGGGTGAGGAATGTCAGGTGAGCGAGTACAAAATAGGAAACTTTCGTGTGCCCAGATTCGTCGCACAGAACAACGAGTTTCGGAGCCTAACAAGAGCAAGAATACTGATGTTGTCGGCAGGCGTACGGAATTCTATGTTTCGACCTTGCTCCCTCCCATCTCCGACTCGGTACGAGAGCCCTGCTGAGAAGAGAGGGTTATTGATCCAAGATTCCAGACTTACTTAAACACTTGAGGATGAAGGAAAAGCTTGCATAATAACTTGGACATGAGCAGCGGTTCCATCAACCTACAGATGCTGAGGATTTAGGCTTTCTGATCTGGCAGAGTTTTGCTTGCTCTCAAAGAACCCAAGTAGTCAAGTAGTTTGACGTGTTGGCTGATCACTTCAGTCCTCGTCTTCTTCTTCTTCCTCCTCCTCCTCCTCATCATCATCTCCAGAGCTCTCGTTCTTCCTGGCTCCAACATGCCCCGAATCGGTTGGACCACTCTCTCAGGCTTTCCACTCTCTCGGTTGCTCCACAGATCGGCGCAAGTCGTCTGGACAGAACATTTTACAAAGCGTGGTCATGTCCTCGTAAACCCTGTTAGAAGTTAGCGTTCAGTGATATGGAAGAAGACTCAATGTTCATGGCCACAATTTCCACGCCATTTAGTGCTGCGAAGTGATAGGGGGTTTACTGACACTTGCTTCTGACTTGATCCTACAACGTAAATGGTGTTTCCAACGTTGCAGGGAAGTGAATAGAGAAGAATCCGGGCATCCCAGTCCTCGACTATGGTAGACAGCAGAGTCAGCCCGACACACCCAAACTATAAATGGTTTTTTTTTCCGAAGATCAGTAACAGGGCTTCGGGGTAAACGTACTTGGCTCTAACATTGGGTAGTAAAGCTTTAGTTCTTAATATATGCCTTGTCACTCAACCGATGCCTTGGGGCCCGCCAGTTACCAGTGTCGTATTCATTGTGGTCGTAGAAGGAACAGACGCCGGCGAAGGCTTCGCCTGTCTTCATATCCATCGCTGTATTGCCATCCCAGAAGTCACCGTGAACTAGGCTGGGCTTGAGGACTCTCCCATCTGACTGAAGCGACAGCAGCAGACGGGGGATCACCTTACATCAGGGACTCGAACTCCATAGCACATTTGCTTGCCGATTGGACCGAGTTTGGGAACAACCTGGAATTGTTAATTCCTGGAATGTGTTCAACTCGATGACGATACAACAGGTTTGACGTGCCTTCAGAAAGTATCCTGCACTGACTGATTTGACGACGAGCTTTGCTGTTTTGCCCCAATGAGATTCGCCGAATTGCTGGGCATCCACAGGAACAGATCCAGAGACGGGAAGCGCTGTTAAACGCGAAACCACAAGTTAAGTGATGGGTTACATGCATGGAGGGTGCGGACACGGTGCTCTGGAAAAGATACCTTAATCTCTGGAAAAGATACCTTAATCACATTTTCGTCTACATCGAACTTCCCCTGAGCAGCAGGCAAAGGAATGGTGTCTACCGGGGTACGCTCTGTCTTTGATTGGGTATCTCCGATCTGGATTTTGGAGATGGACTCCATCAAGGTGGAAGTGGGTGTGGCTGACATTTTGGCTGACCCTAGCAGTGGCAGTCGCGAGCGAAGGTGAGGGGCACCTTCTTTTTGGAATTGGACTCCCACGATTTTTCTTCCACCACGCGGTGCGGGGTGAATGCAGGATAGTCAGAAAGGTAACACAAGTATCTGCCAGAAGAGGGTCTTCTCTCGACCACCAATGAAGACCGAACCAAACTGGCGGCGGGCGATTTCAGGTTCCAATCCAATGCAGGCCGCTGCAGCCACCCGGCGCCGGGTTGCTCCTGCTCGAGATTATCGCCAGCTGCACCATCATTTGGCCCATAGTTGCCCGCCCGTTGCTGCCGAAACACGTCCGACGTCGACGCCATTTCGAGTGCGTTGGTGAGGGCCATGCAGGTTCCCCCCACGCGTCGCTGTCATGAACTTTTCAAGAACTGTCAGGTCCGGCGTTTCCATCATCGCGTCGCGCCAATCATCAGACACCGACCCCCTTGGACTCCAGCTGGTGACAGACCCGCCCAATCCCACCGCAGACATCATCTTCATTCATGGGCTCGGACGCTCTGCCTTTCGAAACGTGGTCATGGTATCGCAATACGGACAACTTTTGGCCGCTCTGGCTTGCACACGACGAGCACATGGAGAGTTGCCGCATCTTCACCTTCAGCTACAACTCAAACTTCAAAGGCGATGCCCATGGCTTGGATGTCCTTGACTTTGCAAAGGATCTGCTCTTGCAGATGCTCAACTATCCGGATGCTCTCGGCAAGAACAGGCCAATCTTGTTCGTTGTGCATTCCATGGGCGGGCTAGTGGCTAAAAGGCCTACATCCTCGCGAAGCAGGACAAGAGGTTCGCCAGCGTCAAGTCCAGCGTCGTCGGCATGATCTTTCTCGCCACACCCCATCGCGGATCTCAGTATGCAAAGACTCTCAACAACATTCTCTCTGCAGCTCCGATACAAGCCCCACCAAAGTCTTACATTTCAGCACTTGAGCGGCAGTCTGCGGTGATCCAGGACATCAATGAGGTCTTCGGCCATCAATGTGACGACCTGAGCCTCGTTTCGTTCTACGAGACTCTACCGGTGAAGATTGGCTTCACAAAACTTGTGGTGCGTGTTCTTTTCCCCTTTTAAAGGTGCGCTAACAATGGGCAGATCGTCGAAAAAGATTTGGCCGTTCTGGGATACAGAAACGAGCTGTCGGCGTCAATGAATGCCGACCATAACACGATCAGCAAATGCGAAAGCGAAATGGACCCTAATTACATCAGGCTGAAGAATACTTTAAAACGGCTCCTCATAAAAGGCAAGGGAAACGTTACTGAACGAGTCAGAACGTTCAGCTCGCCATTCGT
Organism: Apodospora peruviana; assembly: GCA_033439685.1. NCBI lineage: Eukaryota > Fungi > Ascomycota > Sordariomycetes > Sordariales > Lasiosphaeriaceae > Apodospora > Apodospora peruviana. The sequence goes on along the minus strand of JAUEDM010000005.1, from coordinate 727,632 downwards.
TTATGAAACCGCGGCTGACAGGTCACCTAGTACCGCCCTTGGACAACAGAAGAAACAACGCCACAATCGTGCGAGAGGTACAAGAAATCCTTGAAGTCTTCGAGGTCATCAAAATTGATGTCTACAACCACTACATCTCACAGGGATTCAGGGACGTGGCTATCGGGCGAGAAGGGCTTTGCATCGTGGCTTCAAGCAACGAGGAGTGCTACAGATCCCCGCTTCTACTGGCTCTTCGGTCTTCCAGGGAGTGGGAAAACGGTCTTGTCGAACATCATCATCGATCAGCTTCAGGGGCGCAACCAAGCACCTCAGTTTCACTTCTTCTCGGAGGCACACCAGGGGAAGCGGGCAATTGCTTATGTGCTTCAGTCTATTGCGGCAGCGAGGTTGCTCGAATCGACGTGCAATCGGGTATCAGCGTCTTATACTGATTCAACCGCCAGCCGACCCAGATTTCTTTTATCAAGGGTGCTCGTGGCGGATGAGTTTGATCTCCAATCTCACCAAAATTGCGGCGGCTTGGCGTGGCCGGCCACCATTGATATGGGATCTCTTGCCTACGGGACCCGCCCAGAGACCGCGGAAGTGCCGGGTTTCGGATTTGTCCGATTCCTTCTGCGCGCCAGAGGTTCTCCGATGGCATCCCGATACCGAAGTCCTCTTTGTATTGTGCCAAGACATGCAGGTTGTGGAATGGCGGATATTTGAGGATCAGCAGAAGGAATGGGAGCACCTGAACGCCAGGGAAATGGTCATCGGTGACGATGGAACTCCCTTCTCACAAGCGACAGCATGGGGGCCATCAGCGTCTGGAATTTCCCACGACTGAACCTCGTTTACAGGCTCATCAACGACAGCGGTCTGATTGCTGACATGGCTTTCAGTCCAGCAGGTCACCGGGTTTACGAGATTCGAGTATCTGTCTGCAACGTATGGGAGCCGGCCACTTTAGTGCGCGCTGATGAACAAGACATGGAAAGACAAATCATCGTTGGGGGCACCACAATAGTGACGGAGCCTACAGTATCACACTTCGACGGAGGTGGACAACTTGTCACGGCCCTCGCCCTCGACTCCAAGGGTCAGTACTACTGCTGCGGCCGGGAGGACGGCAAGCTGGGGATTCATGACGCAGTGAGCGGCAAGCGGCTGAGGAAGGTGTACGGTCATTGGACCTCCAGCACTGTCATCGTGCTCGCCTGGTCTGAATCTGGGAAATACATGGTGTCATGTGACGACGGAGCGTTTGTGATTGCCAAACGACTGCAGGTCAAAGAAGGGGGAATATGGGGGGTGTTTCCAGTCCTTGACCGTAGGTTGGAGGAGAACGTGAGCCAGTTTCTTTTCAGTGCTGGCGAACAGTCCCTCCTCGTCTCAACGCCGACTGCGGATTACGTTTGGGACCTCAAGGCAAAGGAAGAGATGAAGTACCAGCAATGGCCAGAACGACAGAGTAGATGGTGGATTCAGCACCCTTCTCAGAAACATGTTCTTGTCTGGATCAACCCCAGCGAAATACGATGTTGCAAGTGGCCGGCATTGGAACTCATCGGGGACTCCCTGCCCACCTCGAGCTCTGAATGCTTATCAGCATCGGCTGTCATGTCGCATCGCCGATCACCGTCTCAACACAGTTCTCATAGCCACGCCGAGCATGTCAGACGTGTATTCTGGGCCGCTATTGCTGGCTACGAGCAGTCAATTGTCTACGCAACGCTTCCAGACCACGGAAGCTGGACAATGTCGTGCTTATCGCACAGCAACCTTCACATCGAGTCAATCGATGCGACTCACTTCTTGACCCACGGAGTTGAGCCATCCCAGTCCGCACGTAGGCGTTGTGTCGAGGGTGTGGCGGACCAAGTGAAGCATCTCCTTGGGTTATTCAAAACTAGCATCGTTTTTCTTGACCACGACTGTTGGGTATGCACGTGGGACATGCAAGACGGGTCGGGTCAAGTTTTGAGACATTTTTTCATCCCCAAGGACTGGCTCAACGCAAGCACGGCGCACATGACCGTGGCTAACTCGTATGGAGCTTTGTTTTGTCTCAGGTATGGGGACGTTGCAATTGTGAGGAACGGCATACGCATCTGAGGGTGACGACGAGCTGCGGGATTACGTGATTCCCCATCATTTGGCTCAGGGCACATGATTCGTGCGACATGCCACCATTGGTGCGCTGTTTCCCAAGTATCTTTTACAACATCCCATCATGTTTCGGCCCAACTAAACCGCCATCGCCGTGTCTCAAGATGCCAGCCACCGACTTCCCGCCCGTGCGGGCATGCATCTTCGACATGGACGGACTCCTCATCAACACCGAGGGTATCTACGAACAATGCGCCGACAACGTACTCGTGCGCCACGGACGTCCGCCCCTTCCGTGGTCCATCAAAGCCCAGCTGATGGGGATTCCCGGCTCCAGTAACGGTGATGTCTTCCACGAGTGGGCAGAACTGCCCATCTCCCGCGACCAGTACGGTCGTGAACAAGAGCTTGAGCAAGAAAAGCTATTTTGCGCTCTGCGACCCCCTCCCCAGGGTGGTTCGTGCGCTCGAGACTCTCCACGGGTCGCCGCGTCAACACGTCTGTTGGCGCCGAGTGTTGCGTTGTGACTTGTCACAGACAAAGTATATGTACTGTAGTAGGTGCGAAACCTACTGCGCCCAACTTTTAGAGGAGCAGTGCACAACACCGTAGCTCACACGAAATAAAGCCTTGGATGGAGTTTGACCTTGCTGGATCTCATTCCTCCTGAGAGACGTGTCCTGGCAGATGACGAGAAGATGAAAAGAGCGAACAGAAAACCCGCGCCGGATATCTTTCTGATGGCTCTAGAAGGAATCAACGCGACGTTGTCAGATGACAAGAAGCTCTCTCCGGCCGAGTGCCTGGTATTTGAGGATAGCCTGCCCCGGGTGGAAGCTGGAAGACGGGCTGGCATGAGGGTGGTTTGGGTACCACATCCGGACTTGAAGATCATTTTGCTGGAAGGGAGGAGGGGGTTCTTGCAGGGGCGGACCGGTATTGTGCCCATTGGGAAAGAGGAGCAGCTGGGGGAGATTGGTGATGGTTGGGCTGAGGAGATTGCGAGTCTGGAGGACTTTGAATATAACAGGGTCATACAACAATTCGAGTACCAAACTCATAAGAACACAGATTCACAGACCTGATCAGGGAGCGACTGTAGTTACGTTGTTACGGGCAGCCTAGTCGCGACATACCATAAGGAGGTTATAAGTGTTGGGAGTACGTCAGTTGGGGATAAAAAGAACATTGATTGACTACCTAAGGAGAAAGAAAGAAGTCGAAAGCTAATGTGGGTAATGCTGATCAGGCGTAGGCCTGATCAACTAACAAAATCCCCCAGTCCTACTTCAAACGACATCCAATAAGTCCATCACGAGACCCATACGTTGGAACTTCCTCTCCATACGTCGGAACATCCAAACTGCCCTATGTGCCCAGGGTGGGTAGGAAGTAAGAGAAAAACGCTCGCCAAAACCGGCCGCAAATTCAAATGACCCCAATATAGGTACCGAAACATGAATAATCTTACGATTGACCTCAAAGGTATATAATCCTAATATAGGAATCGGAACATCATCGGCACGGACCAGTAATACCCTGATCTCAATGCTGTAGAGCCACCAAAGGAACACTCCCAGGAGTCCCAGAACCAAACAGCCAACCAAAAAGCGACGTGTGCTTGCCCGCAGGGAATAGTGGTGAACGTCCATGTGTTGCCCGGGGCTAGTTAGATGTGTGCCGGTGTTGCCATTCCCGTTGCCGGTGCTGTTTTCTTCCTCTTCACGCTCGTCGTCCTTCAGTGCATTGTGTGTGTCGTGCGTGTTCTTGGAAGATGGCAACTCCTTGGCGCCTGGATGCCCTGCTGGGTGGTTACCTTCAGTCATGAATATTCTCATGCTGAGATACAGCGATGGCCCACCAAGGTTGGTACGTGGGCTAGCGTCATGCGCTGGACTCAAGGTATGGAAAGAAGAGTCGTAAAAGGGTTCTGAGCTCTCATTGGCATCATAGGAATCGACATGGAGGATGTCATCCTCGATGGGATGGAAGGAGAGGGTTGATTTCATGGTCCTGTGGGTTCACACAGATGTTCGTGAAATACCCCGAGACGTGGGATGAGATGAAGAGCATGGTATTTAGAGTGAAGAGCGAAAGCATTTGCAACTTATATACTTATTTTGAGACTAGCACAGCCCCCAAGATTCCTGGAAACGTGTTAGTAAGCTGGAGAAGCTCAGCCTTACCACCCCTGGATTTTCACATGCTCAACTACCACTCCTTAGGACGGTCAAACGGTGGAGAAAGATGTAATGACCGTGATGCCAAGCCGTCACAACGCGTGAGTTGGAGGGTTTTCGTCCGAAAGGACGCGATCTCGCGCGTCCAAATCTTCCCAGCTGAATGTGAGTGGCCTGGTCGCCGCCATAATGGCCGGCGCTAAAAAAGCTAAAGCAGGGTTGAGACCTGAGGGAGCACCTCATGACGGAAGAACAAAGACGAGGCGTTCTGAAGATATTCAAGCGGATTAAACTGAACCAGTGGAAAATTGATCTGACTCAAGGCTTTTCGAATCTCGTAACCTTCACATCATTGCGGCAAAATTGGACCAAGAAAGGCGGCGTGGGTGATGAGATAAAGGTGGTCTCTCGAATGGCCTGTGGCTTGCAGGATTGTGGCTCAAACGGTAGAACACGAGTTTTTGGTTTAGTCAAAACACCAACTGCTCAAATTGGTTGGACCGGAGAGATCAGTTCGACATTCGAACCGCCAGAAGCAAGCAAGTGATTCAGGTGCGGCCTCGCCTTGCGAGGAGCCCTGCACAGTCTATCTACCAAGGTGCAAGAGCTCGGGGCGTATTTCCCTTCCGGATTTTAAAGGGGTAATGCAGTGATTAGGCCATCTGTAAGTCTTGCATACAAACCTGCTAACAGTGTGACTTCTAAGCAGTATCTGTGCATGTGGCTTGAACGCCATTTCAACCGTGGTCAGGTACAGTACACACACTGCCACTACCCTTAACCCCCGCAGGAGGGAAAAGACACACTCATACCAATGGCCTGGACGAGGGTTCCCATTAACTGGACAGGAAGTTTTCAGTCGTTCCCCGGTGGTCAAGGGTGCCCCTGAGGCGGAGCAGGTGCGGTGGAAAGCCCAGGGTTGACAAGCCGTCGATGCGATCGGGATCCGCATCGTCAGGGATCCCAACCCGGGACGCGTTGGGGTACTTAGGTGATTGGTAACAGTAGCATGTGACAGGCTTTCAGTTCTCTCTACCTGAGATCATCTTCCTCGTGATAAGTCGAGTGGTCTGGAGGAGGCCTCTCACTTAAAGACCCGCATGAGTCACTGTTGCAAGTGTGCGAGTGGATGGCAGAGAGAGGCACTGCCAGCTTCGCAACACAGGCTCTCGTGTACGCTGACTACATCTTGTCTTCAGCTAGGCAGAAAGATCCCTAGGACAACGGGCGTGTTACTTAGATATGTTAAGAGGTCATGGCCGGGGTTCTCTTCCTCAAAGGTGGACAGCGACTTCAAACTCGACTAATGGCAGACATAGCACCCGTTTCCCAATCCTATTGAAACGTAAAAAGTAAATTATTCCCGAGACGTTCTTAACACCGCGGTGCAAGCATTGGACCATTCAATCTTCCTGTAGTTGCTTTGCCTTTCTTCCCTTTCTTTCCTTTTATTATCTTTCCTTCTCTTTCCATCTCTCCCTCTACCTTTTTCTTCTTCTCTCTCTTTCACACTCTCCCCATCTCTCCCCCTCTCTCTCCCTCTCTCTCTCTCTCTCCCCCCCTTTCTCCCCCCCCTCTATCTCCCCCCCTCTATCTCCCCCCCTCTCTCCCCCTCTCTTTATGTGTGTCGTTCTTTTCCTCTTTTCTCTTTTTCTCTTTTACCGTGGGTCTCTCTCTCCAATCTCTATCCTCTATCTCTTCACCCGCACAGGACTTTCACGGCCTGTCAGTACAACCCCCTGCTTTCTTAAGCCTTCCAATCCGCCCACAACCCCTCCAGCTGCTCATGCCTCTTCAACGCATCCTCAAATGTAGGATACTTCCCGCCCTCAGCAAATGCTTCATACAAAGCGCCCACATTCCGTGACCTCATATCCAACCCCTCCTGCCAGTCCTGCCATCCATGTTCCCAATCCACCTTATCCACCTTGCCCGTCTCGAAGTCGTGCACCTCGATAACCGGCATCTCAGACCCAGGCAGCACCTGCAGCGCCGCGCTGCTCGGCGAAGTGACCCGGATCTCGCCCTTCTCGCCGTTGACGTTCCAGACCAGCTCAGGCTCGCCCGGAAACGTCTGCCCACGACGGTAACTGAGATGGATGGTAGCGTTCTTTTGTACGAACTCGCTCTCGGCCAGCGTACCCGTGATGATCACCAGATCAGGCACATCAGAGTTGATAGTCTCGAGGGGCGCCCTGGTAACGGGGTCAAAGACTTTGCCCTCTGGTCGCTGGACCTGGAAGTGGCCCTTCACCGGGGAGGCTTCGCCCAGAACGGACTGGAGGAAGTCGAATGCTAGACCTCTTGTCAACAACTCTCCTCTTTACCTAAGGTACGTGAATGAGATGACTTACTATGCCCAATCCGAATGGTAAAAGGATTCCCACCCACCTCCCTTACATAAAAGTACTTCAATCCCTCCGGCACAGCCTGCCGATCAATAGTCCCGCCATAACCCCTACACTCAGAGCTGAGAACCTTGCCAATCCTGCCCGACTCGATGATTTCCCTGACTTTGAGGGCAAGCGGAGCCAAGCGGCCCTGCAAACCAACCATGGTCTTGCTGCCCGACTGGCGCGCAAGCTCGACCAAATCACGAGCCTGCGAGTCATTTTTGCCAAGCGGCCACTCGCAGTAGACGTTCTGGCCGGCCGCGATGCTGGGCCGGATGGTCTCGTGGTGCTTGTCGACGCGCGTGTTGCAGACCACTAGGTCGATGTCCTTATCGGCGGCCAGAGCTGCAGGGTCGCCGTACGCTTTTGTTTCAGCCGGAAGATTGTAGGCTGCGATGGCGGCTTTGGCTGCATCCACCGAGGAGTTGAGCAGCGCGACGATCTTGAATTTTGATTGGCCTCTGGCAGAAACAAGGTAAGGGAGGTGGGCGCCAGAGGCCCAGGAGGTTTTGGCGGAGGAGGAGAGACCGATTAGGGCTACGCGAAGGGGAGCCATTGTCACTATTGTTGGTAGTTGAGCGTTGATAAATGGGTTGGTTCGTATGGTGGTGGTTCAATGAGTTTGCATGTCTTGGTCAACAAAGCAGTGGTGGTTCAACTCCAGTTTATATGCGCTTGTCGTACCTTCTTATCCTGATGGGGTCTGGTGTGTTGTTTACAAATCCAGCGATGTCGTGACCCCGCTAGGGATTGCGTTGGATTTGTGGGAATTTGTAATCAGATACTATTACAAAAGCAGCTGACCAATGAGGAATAACCCACCACCTGCCGTTCCCTCGATGTTTTGGCAGATGGTGTTGATGTCTGAGTCCGAGGACGTTCGGACTGTCGTCGAACGTCAAGTATGCAGATGAGTTGTATACCTACCCGAGATAAACAAGAAAACGATCAACACTGTATAATTGTACGGCTTGTTTGTCAAAGGGATCTTCTGTGTGAGGTTGGACGTCATATGTTGTGCTTTCATGTGAGGTACCTGATCCGTGCATTATATACCCTCATCCCTCGGACCAGCTTTGTTAGGTCGAGATAGCAAACGCGGGGTGCATTCCTAAAAGGTGCATATAGAGGATCAGAATGGTTCCTTTGTGATGTATGTGGATTACACATCGCGCATGCTCTGACTTCCGGGCAATCAATCGGTCGTGTAGGTCACCCTATCCACAAATCAGGATTAGAGCAATGAGGAATTCAAAAAAGATCACTCTACGGGTATTACTCGGACAGTTGCAGTCGCAGTCACATATAAAGTAGGTAGCTTAGGTAGTTGGGGTCAACGTCTGATAGTATTGACAGAGACGTTGGCAGTGTTTAGCAGCGATATATCTCTGGAACTCTACTTGTCTAGAAGTCTAGAGGAAACCCAAATCCATCATCCCTGAGCGACAACCCTTTTCTCTATCCCATCTATACCCAAGCGCAAGAAATACCAAATCGTGTATGGCAGAACCGATCCATGTCTGTCTGCAAGAAGAGTAACCGATACCGAAAAAGAAGTGAAAGGAAGTATGGCCCTTGTCGGCCGAAGAAATGGTCTCCAGCCTCAACAGAAATCCGTAAAGAATCCCACTTAAGGAGCAACAACCTGCTTACCGGTAGGATACTGGATGTTGATGACTGGGCGGTCCTTGAGCACAGCCGGCACGCCGAGCTGGTGCGGGCAGGTAGGCTGGTTGCTGACGGCCAGGTTGAGCGAGCAGACCTCGTCGTAGCCCCACGTGCAGGTCGGGTTGAGGATGTTGATCAGCTCGTGGTGCTTGCCGACCCAGCTGTTGGATTGGGAAATGCACGACGCGACGTAGTTCATGCTGTTGGATGCGCTGAGGGGCAGGCCGCCGCTGCTAGAGTGGATGAGCGAGGCGCAATTCTCGGCGGCAACGTTCTGGTAGTCCATCTGGATGCCGCCGCCGGCGGTCGGATTCGCGGTCGCGCTCTGGCCGGTCTTGAGGTAGTTCCATGCATCATAGGAAATGTCGTACGCGCCGCCAGACTGGTCGATGCGCAGCAGGTAGACGGAGCGGCCCGAGTAGCTGACCTTGACGCAGATGTTGTTGCAGTCGACGGCCATGGGCCAGTAGGCCACGCGGTTGGTGTTGATCTTGCAACCCAGCACGCCGACGGAGGAGGAGTACTGCTCGTGAGGGGTGACCGACACAGAGATGGCTGAGGTGAGAGAGGCTGAGGCAGCCAGGGCCAGGACAGCCTTAATGGGGGCGGAGAAGATCATTTTTGCTAAGAGGGTCGCGTAAGGACTGACGACGTTCGAAAAAAGAAGTTGGCAGCTGGTGCGGGTATCTGATAAAGAAGAAACTGGCAGTACCAATCCTGTTGGTGGTAGAAGGCGGTAAAGGCGTAAAGGAGCGTGTGTTGCAAAGTGCAAAGAAAGAATACCAGGTAAGGAGCGACTTTTGAAGGCTTTATATACAGTCCACTGGTGGATGAGTGAGTTCGGTGGTGAACGAGAAGTCTTTCATTTCTCAAGTGAGAGATGTGGCGGCTTTTAAGCTCATTCCATTGCACATGGAAGTCACCTGTGAGTTGGCCCCTATTATTTACTTCAGCTCTCCAAGTTGGGAATTGCATAAACCAGGCTAAACACCTTTCGGATTCTGACCGAAGGGCTAAGCATAGCTAACCTCGAGTTACTCCTCGGTCTCTTCGAGTACGTCTAGTCAGCACGGTATGGTAGGCTCCCACATACGCGGGTGGGACGACAGTTGGGAAAGGAGACAATGCGGTGGTCGCCGTGGAAAGGATAAATAATGCCGTTATCACGTCTTCTGCGGCACGGTATTGTGGGGCCCGGAAAACAAAGAGATGGTGTTCATTGACGGGAAGCTTCGCAAATGAAGGAACACAATGTGCGCCGTGTGAAAGGAGCCTCTTGGTTCCATGATTCATGGCTCGGAACAAGACCGCGAACCGCGCAACTATTCCCTAAACCATTGTCACTCACAACTAAGGTACCTTGCAGATAAGATAGATGCAGGTACGCGCACCGGCGAGATGGTAGTCTAGCGTTGCGAGCGTTGCGGCAAGGATTCGGGAGGATCCATATTTAATCTTAACTTCACGATCCTTGGTAATGGTAACGTTGCCACATCGCCTCAAAGTTGATCAGGTCAAATGGCAACGTCGTTGGTTAACGTGGTTAGAATCCCGTTAAGGGGTAATGCATTGGACAAATGAAGTCCGTCTCGCCGTCCATTGTCTCTCCACCAGAACCAAGAAGATCGGCCCAATCCGTAGCACTCCTTCAAAGTCCGCGTTCTTTGATAATCTGAAACGCCACAGCTGTAGTCTTCCGCTGTGCCTCATAGGCGAACTTGATGGGTCTGCCATCCACGATTCCAGCATCGAGATCCGCCTCCGACGCCCAAACATAATCTTGGTGTTCACTTGGCTCCAACACCACAAGAGGCGGCTTCTCTCCGTCGTCGGAGTTCGGTTCGACCTCAACGAGGCAAGTAATCTTCCTCCAGATGCCTTCACGGCCCTCAAACTCTGTCGCATCATCCACTAGCGCAAGAACACGGGTCATCTTGAGCCCGGTTTCCTCGCGCAGCTCTCGCCCGAGTGCATGCAAGAGAGTCTCGTCATCTGCATCGACAGTTCCGCCGGGGTTTTCCCAGGCAAGAGGGTATCCGTCGGTGGCGGCACGTTGGACGAGGAGGACGCGCGAGTTGTGCACTACCACCGCGGACACGATGACGCAGGCCACCGGGGGATTATTTGCCAGATATGTCTGCAGCGTGACAGACAATGCCTCGAGAGGCTTTTCAAAACCAATGGCGCCTGCTTCCGCCCTTGCGTGTGGGTTTGACATTGGGTCGTTCAAGTTGTAAGCCCTGTGTCGAAACCTGTTGGGGAAGTCGAAACAAAGAAACTGTTGGCTGGTTGGTTTGGATAAAAAGGATGGTCCAAAGGTTGACAGATGATGGTGGCGACAATGATGCTCGTTGGCCGTGGCAGTTGAGAAGAAAGCTTTGTTTTCGACAAGGTAATCCGGGTACCTCCTAAATCGGATCCTGATACTGCCACGTCAAAAGTAAGACTACCTAGGCAGGCAAACACGTATTGTGGCCAAATTCCTCACCGCCTATTGATGCTGCCTGCGTACCGACGTGCAGTGCCGAATTTCGTTGCCTGAAAAGGCAGACACCAACGAGTGATGCCCAGCATTGTTCGGCATCTTCCGAGGTTACTCCTTTGCGCTAAAATCCGTTGCGACAATGATCGCGGAATGATTGCGGATTCGTTCTTTGATCGCCGATGTTCCGGTGCGGGTCGGCTGTCGGCCGGCGGGACGGTCCGCGCGGCAAGCATCGGCCGGTAATTTACCACTAATCTGCTGTAACGGCCGGTATTCCAGCTACCATCGTCGCCAAAGTTGATATTTACCCGCAAAAACCATCGCTAAAGTACCAACCTCTCTGTCACCAAGAGCTAATTAATTCCCCGTACCCCACTCCTCACCTCTTTCCGACTTTCATCGTCTTCTTTGACCACAATCAACTCCTTTCTATTGCAATTGGGACTAAGAGCGGGCGACACAATTAGAAATGGATACCAGCGTCATGTCATTCGATCTCGATCCCAAAGATGATCCAGAAGGTTTCGTCATGGTCGACAGGCCGGATCAAACCCACCACCAGCCCCCCACAGCAGTCGAGAGCAGGAAAAGCAGACGGTGTGAACCACCGCCAAAACTCCCACCACCAGTATATCTCACCGAAATCAGCACCTACATCGACAACCTAACCACCTCTTTATGGCCCATCAACAAAACTATCCACGACAACCCCGAGCTCGGCTTCGACGAGGTGATCGCCCACGAGACCCTCACCGCGTTCATGGAGACCCAGCCGGGGTGGACCGTGACCCGCTCCGCCTACGGGATGACCACAGCCTTTGTCGCTATCTACGGCTCAGGAAGTCCAGTAGTATCCTTCAACGCAGAAATGGACGCCCTCCCAGGAATCGGCCACGCGTGCGGACATAATCTCATCGCAACCGCATCAGTAGCAGCCGCCCTCGCCACAGCTTACATCCTGTCCAAACACCAACTCCCGGCAAAAGTAGTCCTCTTCGGCACCCCAGCCGAAGAAGGCGGCGGCGGCAAGATCAAACTCCTAAACGCCGGCGCGTACACGCGTGACCACAAGATCGACATCTCCCTGATTGCGCATCCAGGGAGTGTTCCAGACGCGGCGATGGTCACCACCACAGCATACGTCCGTTTCCGCGTTGAGTATTTCGGTCGCGAAGCACATGCTGCAGCGGAGCCCTGGAAAGGCATAAATGCCCTCGACGCGCTGATTACCGCTTACAACGGACTGTCCGTCCTCAGACAGCAGACCATGGCCGGCGACGTGATACAAGGCCATATTACGGATGGCGGCGCCGCGCCGAATATCATCCACGCCTACGCGGCCGGTGTCTTTGTCGTCCGTTCGCACAGTCAAAAGCGGCTGGATGAGCTGCTGGAAAAAGTGGAGGCCTGTTTCCGCGCTGGTGCGCTCGCGACCGGTGCGACGCTTAGAATGACGAGGTTGGGCGCGTACAGGAATCATGTTCCTAATCGGACGATCGCGGAGAGGTATGCGAGGTATTTTAATGAACTGGATCCGCCGACGAGGATCCGAGAGGACCAGAACGAGGAGAGTTTTGCTAGTTCGGATCAGGGGGATGTTAGTTTTGCGGTGCCGAGTTTGATGCCAGGTTTCGCGATTCCCACGAGGGATGGTGCAGGGCCGCATACGCCGGGGTTTGCGGAGGCGAGCGGGACGAGGGAGGCTTTTGGGAGGTGTTTGAGGGTTGCTAAGGGGTTGGCTGGGGCGGCGGTGGATGTGGTGGCTGTTGATGGGGTGTTGGAACGGGTGAAAGAGGATTGGAGGAGGGGGATGAGGGATAAGGAGGAATATAATGGTCTTGGTGAGGATGTTGCGGTATGAATTGGTTAAGAGAGAAGCAGGACCTGGCTGACATAAAAATGGTATAATATTATCACGAATCTATGGCACTCGGCACGTCATGGTTCTCCCGTCCATTCTCCTAGATACTCAATCGACATCGGGCAACGGTTTATTTGTAAGTAACAACCATCGAACCCGGGAGCTCCGGGAGCCACCCTTCCACCTGCTCCTTAACGGTCTGCTTCTTGACACAAGCCAACGCCGCCTCGACGGACTGCGTCTTCAGAGCAGTGCACCTGTCGCCGCTGCAGCGGGCGTCGAGCGCCTTTTGCAGCGAGTCGCCCTTCCAGCCAAAGACATAGTCTCCGTGCTGTCCGAAACCGGTTCTGTCGGGTTGAATAACGATTAGTATGTGCTCAGTACCATACCGTTAGAGACTCAAGACTTACCCATCACCCATGGAGTAGACCAGCGGTTGCCCAGTCTCGGGCCAGTCCGCCGGGTCGTTGAACTCCCGCGTATCCCACATAACCTCGTACATGAGCTGAGGAAGGCGGACGGGGTGGCTGGCAGGGCATGGGCCGGTGGACTCGAAGCTGCCGCTGCTTGGATAGGCGACGTGGCTCCTGTGGTCGGGGCTATCGACGTTCTTTCCGTCCCAGCATCTATCATCGATAACGTCAGTAAAGCCCATGTCAATCCTAAGTGATGTATTGAACTCACGTAGGGAATGTGACGGTCGTGCGAATACCGCCCGGGCACGGCTTGCTCGGGAAGGACGCGGTATCGTCGCCAGTGCAGGGCGCGCCGCCGAATGGGCTCTGTTCGATGTTGTGCTCGCACCGATAGCAGATCTGCTTCTGCATACCCTTGGGGCTGCGCAGGTTGAGATCGCCAGCGAGCATGCGGAAGCCGGGCTTGAAGGCGGTAACCTTGGTCTTGCCGTCGTACGGCGGGATGTAGTATACGGTAATACCGCCGCTGCCTTTTAGGCCGAGGTTGACCATCTGTGGCACGCGCTTGAATGTCCCGTTCTTTGCCTTGAAGTAGATGGACGCGGTCCAGTAGTTGGAAAAGTCTTCGCTGAACGAGCAGGTCGTGCAGCTTGACTTTTCTGAGGGGTCGTACTCGACGGGCGTCATAGACGCGTTGAACGAGTTGCCGCCGACGATCTGGTGCACGTGGCCGACCTGCAGCATGCCGGGGTTGACGAGGGGATCCATGCGCTCTACCACGAGCTGCGAGCACTGGAAGCGCATCATGGCTGCCTGGGCGAACTGGGCAGCGGCATCTTTGGCGAAGACGGCGGCCGTGAGGGCCGCGATGGAAGCCTTCATGTTGGGCGGGCTAACTGGATGCTGTTGACCGAGAATTGGACGACGAAGACCAGAATATGTTACTACTTTGAGTGAATGTGAATGGCGACGGCAAGGAGAAAAGAGAAAGGCAGGACGCGGAAAGACGAGGCTCTTGCTAGCTATAATACTTCGAAGACCATCAATACTTCCAGAAAACACTACCCATGCATGGTCTTGGACTAGCCCGGAGTCCGGGATGGCACTATGCTGCCGTGTGATACCTCATCGTTGTATCAAAGCCGCAACCAGGCTGCTCCGTATTCCATAGATGGAACTCATCAACCGGTTATCCGAGCCAACTGGACGTTGTGGACTTGATAGTGCCTGTCGAACTCATAGTCAAGGTTCAAAGTTACTCCCATGGTGAACTGCCGGTATATTGACTATCGTGGTGGTTAAATCTGGGGTAAAGTCGCGACCACGATGTGATTGGACGAAAGCAAGCGTGCCGCTGGACGAGATCTGGCCTGGAGGTAGACGTCTAATATACCCTAATGAATTCCTCGTCAACCCCACCCAGTTTGGAGATATCAATCGTTATACTCGGAGAATTGAGGATATCCAGCGCAAGAGGAGCCCAATATGGTGAAGTGACCGGCGCCTTAAGGGAAGCAATGGAAGGGCCAGGTACGTGGTGACAATGTTCACGTGTTTGCCACGAGATAGGGGTTTGATGGTTGCGCCTGCTGCAGGTCAAGGAATTCATCTAACCTGGTTTTTTTCTCTCATAGTTACAATACATTGCAGGATTCCAGGATGTCGCTGCACTTAATCCACTTGATTGGTGATGGTTGAATCTGTGTGGGAACTACTGTTACCTTCCACAATCGGTGGGCCGGTGGCTAATGACAATATGGGCGGAATTGGTGCCTTATACGCGCTGATGTCAGCCATGAATGATCGGAGACATCTTGGTATTATTAGCAGTAAAAATTTTACAAGCCGGTGATAACAAGCTCATTCTCCCTGTGTCCGAGACCCGCCTGGGTTATCACGAGTTATGGATTGGGCACCTGCAACAGGTCTATCCGAGTCCCATTGCCGAACTTCCATGGCCTTCCAACTCCACGATGCGCGCACGGGAATCCGTAATTGATGCCCAGCAGCAGCTTTATCTTTGTGGATGGCTGGCCTAATGCAGCTGGCAACAAAATCTCAGAGGACTAATTAAGGGTTTGCCACCCAGATGCAAGAATAAATAAAACAGTTCGACGGGAAGATCCAGACAAGGAAGGAAATATCAGTGCGGGAGCGGGATGCAAACTCGAGTTATATGTTTATTATGGAACCCTTCGAGAACAACACATGGAACGACACACCGGCGCGGGAAGGCTTGACATTATCCAAATTGCACCATGTGCGGGATATTCCCATATGTAAAAGGGGGGGAAGTTGGAGAACAATCTAATTGCCAATATCGTTTCACTTACACCTTTCGTAGTTTTTAACTTTAGTTATCCTTTATCTAAGTAATTACCTGCTGTTTCTGTTGGCTGTTAAAAGGGAGTGCTACAATAAGAAAATGTTTGACGGCCCGATCTCGGTTGACCTGGAAACTGCCAGCTGTAAGCTGGCTTGCCGGATATTGATGTTACTTAAGGGACAATTCCTGACCCTCCATCAACAACCAATGAGCTACGGCAGGTGTCCACACCTGCAAATCTTCCGTAGTATAGTGGTCAGTATGTGAGCTTGTCACCGCCCCTGCGTCCGATTCGCTCGAGACCCGGGTTCAATTCCCGGCGGGAGAGAAACATTCTTTTTTTGGGGTATTCTCTCAGCCAACAAAAGATGATGACTGATCTGTACCTCGTCTGCCCATCTTTTTTCTTACTGCAAGGGAGAAATCGATAAGAGATAACACAATCAGAGCGTGTTGCACATCACTGCAAATGCTGACCACCCCTTCAGACCTGTGCACAATGCACGAATTGGTCCGTTGGCGCCAAGAGTTATTGAACCCTTGCATGATGGAGCGCCGTGGCTTTTCTGTCAGAGCCTCACTTCCTCTGGATCGGGAAACACAGAGATTGCAGTCAGACACGCACACACGAGGGAGATGGTTTTTTTTATTAGAGTCTGGAATTCCGCGGCTTTCGCTTAGGTGATAATTCCACACTTATGAGTCGACTTCGAACGATAAAAGGGAGCCTGCAGGCATCCGTTGGGCGACGCATGCACAGCGCTCGTGTCGACAAGTGATACGACAATAAACGCACATGCTCACGCAATTTAGAAACGCTCTTATCGCAATCGATTGATACGACGTCAGAGCTGACTTGGAATCACGAATCACGTCATCCCACTGTAGCGAACTGGTCAAGCTCACTGTTACGGTGAGGTGAGTCGTGCGACAGGTCAAGCTTTTTGGACCCTTGAAAGATAAGATACGCCACGCTTCGTCTCTCGCAGCGATATCCGTATTTGGAACATTTTTGCTTTCCGCCTTTGCGGCTCTGTTGCAGCAGAACTGAACGAGATTGGTGGCCGACTGTGCCATAGACCCGCCAGGGCTGAGCCAGATCGATAGTGGCCCCGGCGTCTGCAGCTGCTGCAGCCACCGGTCGTTGCTGGCGGTTTGACTGGTCCCAAGCTGCGCCAAAAGGGCAGTCCGGTTGCACTAACGGAATGCACATACCACAAAGCTGAGCAGAGTGGGCAGAGAGAGGCTGTGCCACGTTGGGATGCCTAAGATGGGACTCATCTGGAACGTGGAGAGCAGGCACAGCAATGGAAATTCGGGCTTCGGGCAGCAATAACACCGGCAGGGACGGTCATGAAAAGCTCGTATATGATGACTGTAGCCACCCAGCCCATATTTCCGGAGGAAAAGAAAAAAGGGCTTCCACGACTGCCGCTCGACATCTTGACTGTCACTTACCACCAACCCGGTTCAACCGTACATTCGTTTATATTATTCCGGTTAAAAATGGCAGAATTAACACCCGAATTCGCCATCACCATCAGTCCCACCAAACAAAACCCAGATACCTGGGACGATGCTTCCACGCTCGCCTCCAGGTCCAGCTGGACCAGCAGAGGCAGCGAGGAGACCCTCGCCAGCTTGCAGTGGAAGTCCCGGCCCAGACAGAGCGACTGCCGAGAGCTGCTCAAGTCAAACCGGTCCATGGTCAAACCGACCCCGTCGATCCAGTTCCACGGCACGAGATGCACGTGCAGCGCCGCTGCTGATGATGAGATCCTCGACATGAAGCACCGGTCTGCAGACGACATCCTCGCCGACAAGATCAGCGCCGCCGCCGACCTCCACCGGATCCAGAGGAAAGCAAAGAAAAATGGCATTAAGCTTGCAAGACGTTCAAGTTCAGCACTTTCACTTTCACTTTCACATCGACAACAGTCACAGAGGCGGTTATCGTCCACGGGCAGCAGCATAATACAGAATGCCGTCACACGGTTATTCTCATCGGCCACCAGCAACACACCCGCGCCAGCAGCGAGCAGCCACAAAGTCGCCGACCTCTGCTTCGGCTGCTCGGCACTCGACATCGCCAAAGTCACTCGCTACCTGTTCGACGAAAACATCCCCATCAACGCCCAGAACCACGTCGGCACCACCCCATTAATGGCCGCGCTGCGCGCCATGAACCCACAAGACAGACCGCGCGCCCATCTCGCCATGATTTCGTTTCTTCTCGACTGCGGTGCCGACCCTAACGCATCAAACGGCGTGCACTCGACCCCAGGCGGCGCGGGCACCATGAACGCCCTGGCCGCAGCATCCTCGCTCAACCTCCCTTCCGCCCTACGATTGCTCCTCGCCCACGGCGCAGCCGTCGACGCACCGCTCAACACGATCCCGATGTTCAAGTTCGGCGGCCACGGCCTGACAGCCCTGCACGTGGCCGCCTTCGCCGACAAGCCCGCCTGTCTCGAGATTCTACTCAAGCATGGGGGCGCCGACACCGCCGCGACCTTCGACGCCTGCCGCGCGATCGACGACCCGCTCAAACCGGTTTCCTCGAAAAAGCAGAAGCGCGAAAGCAAGCTCTGGACGACGGGGATCACGGCCCTGCATCTCGCCGTCGACGCAAGCAGCCCCGGCTGCACGGAACTGTTGCTCCGGTACGGCGCGGACCCGATGGCGAGGGACAGCTACGGCCGCACGCCGCTGCACTGGGCCATGGAGGCGGGTAACGCCACCGTGGTGAGGCAGTTGCTTGCCGCGAAGGGGGTGGATGCCGATGTCAAGGACCGGGACGGGGAGACGCCGCTCGCGAAGCTGGTTGCGCGGCTCGAGTGCGGCGCGCCGAGGCAGGGACATCCGGATATTGCGCGGATGCTCTTGGCTCATGGGGCGGATCCGGATTTGAGGTATCCGCAGGATTTGAGTGTGAGGGAGAGGTTATTGAAGCTGGATCGGTGGAGGGGGTTGTATGAGCCTATTTTTGATGAGAGCGGGAAAGGGGAGGAGATGTATGAGAAGAAGGTGCTTTAACCACCTCATCTTGCGCGCTAATTATAATGTTTTTTTTCCCCTTCCTATTTAGTTTATTAGATCTAACGAGTAATGACGGACGGGTGGCGGTTGGGGTTGTCTTTCTTTTGTTGTTGCTGTTGATTGGTTGATACCAGACTGACTTTGTCACTCGAAGATGGACGGATTGGCGTTTGTTGGAGGAGGGATGGCTGGCGCTGGCAGTGGTATAGCATAGAATTCCGCATCACTTAATTACACTCCTTTCATACCTCTGCCGGGATTTACCTTATGTAAGTACCTTCCCAGGCTCTGTCTGGACAAGAAGAGATTGTTGTGCCGAGCATAAAACCCGGGAACCAACTCTACTTATAGGCATACTCCGTATTTTCAGCTCCCCGCTGAGGCTCTCTAAGATCAGAATTTTGCAACAGAGGCTTGTGAATATCGGTCGGTGAATGTAGCAGACACAACGGAATTTTTTTTCCTTAATGGGCAGGCCCTCAATTGTAAAGTATTTGGACGAAGGTTTTAAGACCCGGCAGAGGTGTACGACTGCCTCTATCTATAGTCAGGGTTATTAAGGGAACGCTGACTCCTTGCTTGAGTACGGATTACAAGGCTGTTGCTTGCAACTGATGGTATCGTCAAGTGAGATGCTAGCCCCTTTTCGATTGCGTGGGAGCCTTGTCAGGACGCTAACATATTCTGGCTAGTTATACGATATTACGTGTTAGTGCCCCCTCTCCTCTTCGAGCAAGCCGGGTTCGAACAAGGGTCCATTCAGGGGTCGAAGAGACATGGCACACGCGATCAACTCGAACTCGAACCCATCTCCCCCTACGTCAACGCCAGAGATCTAGTCGTGTCCTGTAGGCTGAGTAACACGGCGACGTGCGGTCACTTTCGTTGGTCATATACTCTTCTACTTGGAAGGGGCAAGTCAGCGATGAACAGATTAAAAATCAACAAACCGCTCTCAATATCTCTGTTTTTGGAGAGATCTAAGCTCGGGATTCATTGATGGTCGTTTTAAAGCAGTGTTATCAACATGTTGAGGCTGATGTGACACAAGCCCGAGTCAGATTTGGTCTGGTCCTCGCAGTATCAGTATTGCGGCCACTTGACCCCAGTGCCAGTCACACATCAGTGGATAGTTTCACAGTCTTGCAATTAATGGGTCTACATGGGATTTGATTCCCAGTGGATAATGGCCATGTACTTGAGTATCCCATGCGAAAGGAATAGCCAGGGATTATGTCTGGGAATGGGTCATTTCATCTGGCGCGACATACTCGTCCGGCGGAGAACGGCAATTGTACAATACCGTTATGTCGACCAGAGCCGATTGGGTTACGCTTTTACACATCTGCCGAGGGTTATATCTAGTCTGATCGTATTGCCGCGAAAGGTATGAGATCTCTGCGAGGCAAGGATGAACACGGTGTTGCTCACTGGCAAATGCCAGCTATTCGGTGACCAACCATGAACAGCCAGACCAGCAATGCAGCTCCGTGAGGGAGATGATCCAGCAGATCGATCAATATTATATATTGATAGCTAAGGTTCCCTCATGTTCTCCTTCTTGCATTCTACACACCCAAACACAACAGTCTCACACAAGCAGACAACCCACATGTTTTGTCTTCTGTTGCAAACACAAAACAACTCTTCATTCTTAGAACGAAGTCTGCCAGACATCTCAACCCCCACAAACTCCACCAAGATGTCCACCAAGCTCAACAGCCTCATGGACACGCTCAGGCAGTACAAGCCCGAGGCGATGAACTTTGATGAGAAGGGGCGCTACGGCATTAGCATCACGATACCGGAAGGCAATGTTACCTTCCAGACCCTCAAGGGCTGGATCATGCGAAACTCCAAGTTCTCAGAGTCGGAATATGCCTCCGTTAAAGGGGGCACGAGCGCACGTCTATTTCGCATTTCCGGAAATTTCAGCTGTCTCTTCAACTCCTCTTGCTACACCTACCAAAACAATATTCATATGACTGCCTACCTTACCCAACAACCTGCGTTACGTTACCTGCTTGCCACACCCCGTGCATATCTTGCAATACTTCATCAACTCCTGATGCTGAAACATAACATTGACAACCGGTAGAAATTGCCCTTATTCCACGAGATTCGCCTCCACGGCATCTGGATGTCAAAACAGGAAGAGGCACAATATGCGACATATTCGAGCCCAAGCATTGAGGATGATCGGGAGGTTTTGCCTCGGGCAGTGACTCGCTACCGGTCCGATTCCAATACACAATCGTCAGAGGAGATACTCTTTTTCTAGATCTCGCTGCTCGCCCCCGTGGCCGCTAGACAATCTCGTGGTCACAACCGGTTGGTCCCGCGACGACGGCTGCTTCTCTGGCAGTGATGTATTGGAGGAGAGGAGTGTGTTAACTTTGCGTTGGGCTGTTTTGGGTATCGCGTTGGGCTTTTTGGATGGCATGCCTTGGCTTTTGGATTGCCTCGGCTTCTGCCTTTTATTTTTCAGAAACATTGCTGGGGCGCAGAGGTTCTGTCCGACTTTTGGGTGTTCTTCCATAAGGGGTCATTGCATGCAGGAACACTTCACCTGTTAGCATCGTCGTCCACCAGGGACGGACCGCTACAGTCAACAAATAACAGATCTCTCGCCACCGTCAGCATCATTGCCATCAATTGCAATTGGCATTTCAGTGCTACGCAGCAGACGACGCACGAGACGGACACCGAGGTGATGCGGGCGCGGATCACGGAGGGTGCATCCCGCGGCAGGGTCGGCGACGGGCGGGTGGTGCGCGACAGGTAGAAGGGGAGGAAGTAGATGAGTGCGTAGACGACGACGAGGATGGAGGCGGTCTGGATGGTGATGGGTGGTGACGGAGGCGGTTCATCTGATGCGATATGTGTGACTAGTTCAATTTCCAATCTTTCTCTTCGGAAGTCCACCCCCTTTTCTCATAACAGCCTGACCCCAAAGGTCTTTATGGTATTGTCGTGATTCATTCTTCAGCTCACTGGCGGCTCGTCGCTGCAAAGCGACACACATACACACCCTCAACTGGACAAGTGAATTACTTCTTCATCACCTGCTGAATCATCCAACCCACCTTGGCAACTCTATACTCTTCCTCCGCCAGCAACTTGTAAGCTCCCCGTCCAGCCCCTACCCGCTCCCTCAGACTGTTCAGAAGTGCCTCAAAGTCCGCTATGTGCAGCAACACCAGATCAGAAATCAGCCGCAGTCTGGTCTCGGGCGCTTCGATCCGGTACCGACCCACAGATACCGCTGGTAATGATGAATATCCGCTGTCGTCGTCGTCGTCGTCGTCGTCATCGTCGACAGTAGTCGTACTACTACCATGGTTGTTGTCGCTGATAACTCGACGGGCGGTTCGTTGTCGTCGTCCAGAGTCAGTGGTCATCATCAGCTTGAATGTTCTATTGACTCGGGTGCTTTCCTGGGATGAGTGGGTGCTGCTGCTGCTACTGCTGCTGCAGGTGCGGGTTGAAGTTATTCTTTCGTGTGATTGGTTCTGGTTTTGTTGTTCTGATAACAATCGCAGTTGCTGTTGTTCCTGGTGATGGCGCCATGTGGGTAGGAGCAACCTGCTGGAGGCTTTCCGAGCTGCGCTTCCGAGCTGTTGCGCGATGGTAGCCACGAGCATCGAGTTGTCCGCGCACGCGTTGCAGTGTGTACACGCGAGCACCTCGGAGCATGTCCTGGTGCCCCTGGCAAGGCACATGAGAAGTGTGTCCAAGTCCTCGGTCCTCCTCCTCCTCCTCCCTGCGGCGTCGTCGTCGGAACTTACACCACCACCACCCCCGACGTCCATGTGTTCGAGCAGTTGCGCCAGGGCACCGAGGCACGCGCAGCTAATATTGTTACCCGCTGGTGTTGCTTGTGACCGGGTTTGGGAGTGGTAGTCAGCTGTGATGCTATTCATCGTAGTAACCGTTCGTTCCGCTGGTGCTGCTATCGGTACCATGGGACTGTCCCAGTCTGTGCTTGTTGGAGTGAAGGGCGATGAGGGCGGGAAGACGAGTCCAGGCGAGTCTCCCATATCCATGAAGCTGGGATCAATGTCAGCGTCGAGGTTGCGGCATGGTGACCCTAGCAGATCCTGGTCAAAGTCGGAATGGCGGAGGAAGACACCGAATGTAGTGTCCCAGGTGATCTGTTGACAGTCTAGTGGTGGTATCGTGTCCTCGCGGAGAGGCGCATTGGCAGTGCCCGCGCTAAGAGATGTCGAAGAGGCAGAAGACGACTCGGAATAGGAAGGGGAAGTTTGTAGTCCCGAACAGTTAATATAAGCCGTGTCATTGTCGTGGGTCCGCCCTGCGGACTGCTTCGGGTCTTCGGCTCGGTGTGTACCCGGCGATGAGTCAAGCAACGGCTTATCCGGATGTAAGATTAGACGCGGCCTCTTCTTAGCCGCCCTGGCCGTCAGCTTGGTGCTGTAGACACACACGGTCGATGGAGTAGCGGCCAGGCATCTTGAACAACCGTTCCTGTCGCCGTTGCACTTGAGCTGTAGGAGTACGGATTTGTCAACCCCGTGCCGGCGGTGGCTATAAATGGCCAAAGGCTACGGGAGGGTATATGAAGATGGGCATATTGTTGTAGTGCAGTCTTGACGTACCTTGCGTATGCGACACTGGTCACAGGCCACGAGAGTGTAACCACGTGCATCAACACTGTCGTCGCTCGACAGTTTGATATGCTCGTGGTCCTTGGTTGCTTCGTTCCATCTCAGCGCGCCAAACATGGTGGATTATTTCTAGTCTTGGTCCTGTTGTTTCCCGTTCTCTGCCGTGTGCAGCGTTGGTGCTCATGGATCAATAAAGTATCCACGTAACCCCAATTATGTCTCACTTTACAGGGCATTGATCCCCCAGCTGCACGGCTAACGAGAAGGATCCTGAGCTGGCTGATATGGATGCGGGAAGATTACCAATGTACAATCTAGCAAGGAAGCTAGAACTGGAGTCGGCAGGTTGAAACCCATTCCATCGAAGGCCAGGAGGTCTTCCTCTTTTGTATTTACAGGCTCAGTCACTGATGTGTTTTCTCAATTGTTGGTACCGGCTTTTCACCCAACCCGTAAGGCACGGTTTTCCTGTACAGTAAATAGTTTGAAGGTCCGACACGCCCAAGGACACAGCGGTGTATGAATAATAATTTATGTCTCACTTCCTAGGAAGATTTCTCATCGTGCAAGCTGAGGCTCCCCTGCGCGTCATCTCCTACTCCGAAGAGTATCAAGTCTTATTCACATACTATTTGAAGTGGCAAAGTATTACAGGGACGAATTATCGAAGAAGAAAAGGGTTGGTTGTAACTTGCCTCCTCATTCTCTCGACCTGGGCTTGATTCTTCCCTTCCATTGGAGTATGGTGGCCACCATGAGCCTGCAATCGGCTTGATCAGTGATCATGGATTCCAAACTAGTCAACAATGCCCAATGGCGTCAAAGTGTGTGCACCCGATTTCTCATTCGGTTCCGTGCTTGGGTCCCTTACTAAGTAATGGTCCGATACTGGCTCGTGGGCTGGACCCTTATCAAAGCAATCTTCCACGCCAATAGGAGCCCTGCGCCGCGCATATGTATGCCCTGCGAATTGCTTCTGGGTCTGGAAGATGCCGCTTCTCGTTTAATCTGACCAATGGATTAATGGTGTCGATGTCTCGACCGAGAATAGACACGCCCTCACATATACAATATCCTAGATAAATAGTTGGGCATGGAGGTCTGAGGTGCTGATAACCAGGCCACACCCACAGTAAGCTTACAGGTAGTATTGATGACGTGCATCAGCGGCCCAGCCCGCAAACATGCGACCGAATTGTGAAATCTCCGAGAAAGCGGAAATGCGGCTGTGGTCTTCAATATCACTCCTCGGATGTAGCTCAAACAGGACAAACCCGAGCTGTTGATACCTGTGTGTCGGAATTCTTCAGATGGAGTCTTGTTTGGCGAGTCTCAAGCCTCGGGTATGACAGATGGCGCTGGATAACAAACTTCTGGTTTTTTCCGTTGCCTAGGTCGGGGGGATGCCTGGAAAGAATATTGATGACAACTCAATTTCATCCTCAATTGTGCCAAATTCCTGACCCTTAGCAGTTTATTCAACAACTGCGACTCTCAGACAAAGCAAATATGCCATCACCAGTACAGCATCTCGCACTCGGTCCTCTAGACCACCTGTCCCCGCCAGTCTATCCCCCGGGTTCGGTATACTTCAGCATCAAACCCGGAGTCAGCAACCAGCAGGTATTCGCTCACCTCCAGGAGGGTCTGCGGCGCACGTTTCTGTTGGTGCCGTGGCTGAACGGGAAACTGTACCGGCAGTCCCCCGACACAACCGGTTGGCGTCCAGGGCAGCTCGAGATCCGCTACAGTCCGCTCACGGCCTCCGACCTGCCTCCATCCCAGCTCCGCTACAATGAGCTGAAGAATACAACCACGTCAACCTATGCCGACATCAAGGCACGCGGGTTTCCCCTCGACGCCTTCAAGGACGAGGAACTAACGTGGGTGACATACCGCGGCGTCGACCTGGACGCCGGGGCCCCCATCGTCGCCACCCAGGCCAACTTCATGCCTGGCGCCTGCCTACTCTGTGTCTGCGTCTTGCACGCCGCCTGCGACGCCACAGGCATGGCCATATTTTTCAAGATGTGGGCCGACCAATGCCGAGAACTGGATTCTGCATCAGGCGCATCGGCCTTTGTGCTTCCGAAAGAAGGCTGGGATAGGGCGCTGCTGGACAACATCTGGAAGGCGGAAGCAACAGGACACTCGTTGAAGAGTCTAGGCCCGGCGCCATGGCATGCAGTTGGCCTCGACCCTCCCGGTATTAACCGTTCAGACCAGCCCGGCCTATCACCAACCCCACCAGCCGTTTCTACACACGATGACGACAAAGTGATGAGCTCACGGCTCTTTTACATGGCGCCGAGGGCGTTTATCGAGCTCCGGAACAAGTGCCACCAGGAAGCGACCGCCGACGTCTCGGGCAACGACGCCCTAACCGCGTTGCTCTGGCGCACCCTCACAAAAGCTCGAACAGCAGCCCGCATCGCCAAGAGCCTCCCCATCGACCTTGACGCACAATTCGAGATCCAAGTGCCCGTCGACGCGAGACCCAACTTCTCGGAAACCACGCCGGTGCCGCCATTCTACGTCGGCAACTGCATCTACCACCACCGGCCAACGCTTTCCCTGCGCTCTCTCATAAGCGAAGCCAAAGACGGCGGTTGTTCCCTAGGCCAAGTCGCCCAGGCCATCCGCACGAGCGCATCGACCATCGACCACGCCGCCATGATGGACGGCTACATGATCCTACGCGGACTGGCTGACTACAACCACATCCAGCGCCCGCGGTACGCGACGCTCGAGGGCAACTGGCTGATGTCATCGATGCTGCTGGTGCCGGGCGACGAGGCCTCGTCGTTCGGCGGCAGCCTCCTTGGCAACGGCGGCCGAGCCGAGGGGTCGCGGCCGTTGATGGGCATGCGCAACGCCTGCAAGGTCCCGGCGTGCTATGTCCTGCCGAGGAAGAAGTCGGGCGGGATCGAGTTTATTGTGAGCATGTACGGGGATGAGTGGCCGTTTCTACTGGAAAAGGGGGTTGGGTTCGGGAAATTTGCATTTTTGTTAGCGTGATTCTTCGTTGCTATACGAGACAGAACTCATCGAAAGTAAGATAATGTAGACCAGATTTGTAATTTCGATCGTCGTGCTGCTTTAATGCAGGACATACTTAGGTACAACCGTACATAAACGGTAAATATAAGGACACACGAACCCAAAGAAATAGCTTTATGTTGTCAACTCATGTCTCAACTCTGTCAGTGTGGAACTGGTTTTATGACATTCTTGTCAGTTGAACGCGAAGAGGCAGTCGCGCAACACTAAAAGGTATGGGAGAGGAAGAGTCCGATATAACAAACTTAAACTGCCGTGTTTTGTTAGCATAAGCATGCAAGCAACCACGTCAACCATTCAGCTCGGAACATGCCAAAAAGGGGTTAGCCGTACAGCCCCCAAACAAACTCGTTCCCTTCCCACTGTCAGGTTTAACCCAGCCATGTGCCTGAATCTGTCAACCTGTGCTTTGATATTTGCTGAAGTTTTGCTGCTCCGTGAAAACCCATCACCCACCTCTCTCCTAACAGCACATAAATCCTGTTCCACTTCCACGTGATTTTTGTCGTCCTTGGCCCCGTTCCCCTTTCGCTTCACACAAGGAAACTCACCTCACAGAGAACATGGGGTTGTTTCAGGCCGTCTCTTTAGCCGCGGTGGCCCAAATCTTTCTCGTCTCAAAGGGTACCCTACCCGCTGGACAGCTCCCGTTCCCACCGAGAGCAATATCACAAACACCCCCCCCACTCTTCCTCACCATACCCTTCATCTTCATACTGAACTATTCGCTTCTCCTCTTGTACACCCTGGCAATCTACCCACGCTTCGTCGACCCGCTCCGGAGCTTCCCCGGCCCCGGCCCAGGATACGGGCTCAAGATGCTCTGGTCCCGACTGACGACGACCATGATCCCGGCGCAGATGTACACCGAACTTGCGCGGTCCTACCCCCCCGACAGCAGTGGTGGTGTCCTCGCGCTCAGGGGGGGACTTCTGGGAAACAGGACGCAGCTCCTGCTCACCGACATGGCCCCGATATCCGAGGTCCTGACGCAGCACCCGTACGATTTCACGAAACCGCCCGTGGTCCGCAAGTTCCTCGGTATCATCCTCGGCGAGAACGGCCTGGTTCTAGCCGAAGGCGACCAGCACCGCTTCATCCGCAAGAACACGCAGCCGGCCTTCAGCTTCCGCGCCATCAGGGACCTGTACCCCATGATGTGGGACAAGGCGCTAACGTTTACCCACATGTTAGGTGAGCATGTCAAGCAGCAGACCGACAGTGGTGGTGGTGGTGGTGGTGGTGGTGGTGGTGGCAAGGTCGAGATCAACTCGTGGTCGACGAGGGTATCGCTAGACATCATCGGGATCGCTGGCTTGGGTCGGGAATTTGACACGCTCAGAAACTCAGAGGACAAACTCTTTCGGGACTACGAGTTCCTCTCGGAGCCGACGCTGGAAAAGATCATCTACTTCTTCCTGTGCTCGCGCTTCTCGTACCGCCTCGTGCAAATGATACCCTTTTGGAGCCTGAACAAGGCCTTCAGGCAGCGCGTCGCGTCGGCACGGAGCATTGCCGACAAGTTGGTTCTCGATAAGCGGTGCGAGCTGGCGCGAGGTGCTGCTGACTCTGGAGAAGATGGAGACAACAACAACAACAACAACAACAACAACAACAACAACAACAACAACAACAACAACAACAACAACAACAACAATAACAACAACAGCTTTGATATTCTTTCCATGCTAATAAAGTCCGACACCTTTTCCGATACCGAGCTGTCGGATCAGTTGCTTACCTTTTTGGTGGCTGGGTAGGTAATACACAAAGTCTCCTCCAGGATTCTCCCCCTGTTCTTCTTATCTGTCAACGAAAGAAAACATAACAAAGAATTAGGTCTATTGGGTCTAAATTTTTGACAAAACTCTTATAAAATTGCCACAACAGACACGAAACAACCTCATCTGCATTTAGCTGGGCGTGCTACCTTCTCGCCGTGCACCCAGAACTCCAAACGACCCTTCGCGCAGAAGTAGTCCACTCAGCAGCAGGCAACAAAGACAAGCTCGCCACCATCCTCGAAAGCCTCCCCTATCTCAACGGCGTAATGAACGAAACCCTCCGCCTCTACCCCACCGCACCCGTCCTGCTCCGCGTAGCCGCCATCGACACCACACTCCAGGGTCGCCGCGTGCCCAAGGGAACATGGTTGCTGCTCCCACCATGGCTGATCAACCGCTCCGAGAGCCTCTGGGGCGCGGATGCGGCCGAGTTCCGCCCAGAGCGCTGGTTCAACGACAACGGCAGCGACAAGAAGAAGCCGCCCAGGATTCTGACGTTTCTGCATGGGCCGCGGAGCTGCATCGGGCAGAGCTTTTCCAAAGCTGAGCTGAGGTGTCTGATTGCTGCCATGGTTGGTCGGTTCGAGTGGACGCTGGACATGCCCGACGAGAAGGTGGTGCCATCTGGGGCCGTAACCATCAAGCCCGGAAACGGGCTATATGTCAAGTTGAAGGTGATTTAGATCACAGCTAGTATTGATTGTATAGGACATGGGAATTAGTGGGATCTTGGATTAAACAGTTCTTGATTTATCCAACCATATTAACAATGGGTTCATATTATCCAAGTGATTTTATGATACGTTGAGTTCTCCTCATCAACAATATCCATTCTCCTCATCTAACAACCTGGCCTCCCAGAACAACATAACACAAAGTATCGAAAACTGGAAGCTGCGACCTAAACTAGGTATTTCTCAGACAACTTTCTCATCAACTTCCCCCCTTCCTTCCTCAAACCCACCCCCCTTCTACATGTCACTCGCCTTCCCCACAGCTGGCGCAACCTTGGACGACATATATTCGCTCTTCACCACCAACAAACTACCGAATTCAACCAAAGATGGGCTCTGCAGAATCTCAAAGACCGACACCTTCGCCCTGATTGCACTACTCAACCAGTTCCTCAGTTCCACCGCAACAAGCGAGTCAACTCCATACCTCGACAGCGGCAAGCCCGTATCGATCTCGGCAACAGGAATATTGAAGATATCTGCCAGCTTATTGGCCAGTGCCTCAACCAAAAGCGCGGCCGCATCCCCCAAACTAGTATCCGGGTGCGAAAGCATTCGCACCAACGCCGCCGTTACATCCGAATCACCCCCTGTCCCAGGCCCACCAGCCCTACCCTGTGACCTCCGACTCGCAAGCTGCAGCGTACCTAGCCGCCTGTCACGCACCATAGCCGCCTCCCACATCTCAGGAGTCTGCTCTGTCAACCCAATGATGACCTGGCTGTTGGCAGGTGATGACTGCCGCAAAGGATCACGGATAGCCTCCTCCACCAACCGTACAATCTGCGGCACATCCATTGAATGCAACTTGAGCTTCTCGAACCGTGTTCGGATGTGGTCGTCGCCCGTCTCCTCCCTGCTAGCAACATAGCCAACGCTGCGCACAACACCCAAGTCAAGTGTGACACCAGGCTGGCCGTTTCGCGTACGATGTCGTGCCAACGCGTCCTGGAACGCGTTGCCGGCCGCGTAGTTGGATTGGGACGTGTGGCCAAGGACGCCCAGCAACGAAGAGAGCATGATGAAAAAGTCAAGTTTTGGGAGGTGCTTGTCCAAGTTGACACTGCTGCCGATTTTTGGTCTCACGCCGTGGACCCACTGCTCGTACCTCATGCGCTCGAGGACGGTATCATCCAGAACCATCGCACCGTTGATGACGCCGCGTATAGGAGGCACGCCGTCCTTCGCGAGATTGGAGAGCAGCTCGACCAACTTGTCTTCGTCAGCAACGTCGCAATCACGGATCTGGACATTGCAGCCCACTGCCTCGCCCTGGGCCTTGAGCCGTTGGGCGGCGGGATGCGAAGTAGCCTTGCGCGACACGAGGACCAAATTCTTGGCCCCGGCACCAGTAATCACCCACTCGGCGATGGCCCCACCAACACCAGTCAGACCCCCAACAATGAGGTAGCTGGCGTCGGCGTTGGCCAGTGTGACAGGCCGGGGACGCGAGATGACCTTGACCAAATCCCCAGCGCCTGGCACAAGAATCAGCTTGCCCATGTGCGTGCCTCCCTGCATCTGACGCATACCAGTCTCGATATCTGAGATGGAGAACGGAGTGATGGGAGTAATCGGCCTGCTCCCATTTTTGATCTGGCGCTCATGGCAAATTCGCACACTCTCCGTCAACGCCTCGTGCGTAAGCGGGCCGTTGAACTCGTGCAGCTGCAAGAGATCGACACCCGCATAGATTGCGCACCTTCGGAACGGCGTCATCTCAATGTGTCGACCAGCCTCGAGATCCATCTTCCCGACCTCGATGAATCGGCCGAATCGAGCAATGCAATCCCACGTGGCCTTCAGCATCGCGCCCGAGAGCGAGTTAACAACCACATCGACACCCTTGCCGTTGGTGGCTGCCATAATCGCTGGTGCAAAGGTGGTGTCTCTGCTGGACAAAATGCACTCCTTGTCGAGGCCGTATTCCTTGATCAAGAGGTCACGCTTGATCTGCGATGAACAGGTGGCATACACTTTCGCCCCGATGTGCAACGCCAAGGCCACGCACGCCTGTCCGAATCCACCAGCAGCCGCGTGAACAAGAACGGTTTCGCCCTTCTGGAGTCTGGCAATATGGTAGAGCGAGTGGTAGGCCGTCGCATAGGCAGTGGGAATCGATGCTGCATCCCCCCATGCCATATCATCTGGAATTTTGGCCACACTGGTCCAGTAGGCCCGCGAAGTACTGGCATACCGTCCGTTGCTCAAGCTGACGACCCTGTCACCGACCTTCAAGCCGCTCTGCTCTGTATCGGGACCAAGGCGTGTGACAATACCGGAGCATTCGTGACCAATCAGTGTTTCGTCAAGCTGACCCAGCGCAACCAGGACATCGCGGAAGTTAAGTCCGAAGGCCTTGGCCTCAAGTTCAACCATGCCACTGGGCACACTAGTTTCTGCAAGGTCCGGTGCGTCGGTGAAGTGCAGATCGGTCAACAGACCCGAGACCGAGGTTTCCCAAATCAGAGGACGGCCCGGCTGGTGGAAGGGTTGCATTTCGGGTTCAGGGTCGACCTGTTTGTCACTCGCGACTTGACTTTGGCTCTTGTCCAAGTAGATCCTGGCTACGTGAAGCATGGAGTCCTTGACGGCGAACTCCGATTCCACTCCGCGCCCGCTCGTCGGGCTACCCAAGCTCTCGTCAAAGCTATCCAAGAGAACATGAATGACGTGGGGAATCGTGTCGATTGTCCATGCCTTATCGTCATGCTCGAAGTCCAAGTGGACGTATCGCTTGCTCGTATCTTCCACTCGCAATGTTCTGAGCAAACCTTGGGCGAGAGCATATCTGGGATGCGCTGCATCAATGAGACTGCCTGAGCTCAGCCACAAGACACCCCGGCTGGTGACAAGCAAGCTCTGCAGTCTTTCAAAAGAGACCTGGTCTATTCCGTCCACCAATGGGTCGGCCAGTTCGGCCGTGAAGATGCAGATCTTGTCCTGCCAATTGTCGGTTGTTGATTGAGCTAGACTCTCGACCAACGGCAATACACCGGTCTGCGCTTGGATCTGCCTGCAGAGCTCCAACAGCCACTCTTCTGGAGGCGCATCTCCAGTGTACACGATGGAGATTGGGCCTCGTACTGGTGTTTTTGCGGTGGTAATAGCGCTGGACAGAATAGTGCTGGAGGCCTGGAACTCAGGTTCCTCATAGTCGGCCATCTCAAAGTCGACGCCGCTAAATCCAGTCTCCCGTAGGATACGATCCCACACAACCAAAGGAGCGTTGGGGCTCATCTTGCGATCCGGTTCCTCTCCGAGCCACCACCCTGGAAGGGTCCCAAAAGACATTTGCGTATCGAGACGATCTTGCGTGGACTCGATGAGCAACAGCTTGCCGCCCGGCTTGAGCAGCCTTCGGACATGTGACAGAGTACTGTGGAGGTTCTTAGTCGCATGGAGCACCATGGCAGCCACGATCAAATCATAACTGCCGACCTCGAATCCCTGCTCCACGGGGTCCTGCTCAATGTTGAGCTGCTTGAAGTCCATCAAGCTCTCCCACTGAGCAAACTTCTCGCGCGCCGCTGCAAAGAAGCCTTGCGAGATGTCGGTAAAAGTGTAGTGGCCAAGAAGAGATCCTCCCCAGCCCTCCTGGATGCCTTTTGCGTCAAATGACTGGAGAACCATCGTGGTCGCGGCACCGGTGCCTCCTCCAATCTCCAAGACCTTGGCTCCCGGCTGCTTCACGGCGTACAACTCCACGAGGGCTGCCACATGCGCACTTACACGCTCCGCAGCGATGCTATGGTCGCTGTAATAGGCGTTAAGCAGGCCGCCTTGCATCATGAGTTCAAGAGGTGTGACATCGCCACGGATAATTTCGACAAGTTTCTCACCGACCCGCACGAGCAGCTGGTCCGTCGGCGCGCCGGCTGCCAGCTCATCGGCAAGCATCTGCTTCACACCCAGGGTTGCCTTGGACCAGGTCTCACTGCCAGGTCGGAAATTGCCGCTCTCTCCCAACTCGACAATCTTCTTCATCCAGTTGAAGAAGAGCTTGTGGTGCCATTGCCAGGATTCGTTGTTCTTGCTCTCCTCTTCAAGCTCACTGACAGCATCGTAGATATAGTTGTAGGAGGCCCGCACGCGCTTTCTCTCCTGTTCGGCCTCTTCTTCGCCGAGAGGCTTGATAAGAGACTTCTTGATTTCACTGGGCACATCATGTAGAATATCGCGCTCCCAGCACAGTTTCGAGCATATACCAGCCGGCTCTGTGCTCTCGCTCGCATTGTTCCAGTCGCGAGGAACAGCTTGGCAGAAGAAGTCATGCATCTGGAAGCACAAATTGGACTCTTCGCCTTGCACGTCGTTCACAACCGCCACGTTGGAGGTCACGCCCCTTTTGTTCAAAAGCACAAGCTCAGTGAACGAATTGAGCTTATCGCCCCCCTGTCGGCCAAGGTTCTTTGGCACAAACATGGTGCCGATTGACCGTGGAAGAACCATGTTGCCCTTTATCTGTTCCTTGGGCAAGCTGCTGTAGGTTGTCTGGAATATGGAGTCAAGTGTTGTGGGGTGCAGGGCATAGTGGTTGGCTCCTGGGCTGGATGATGCAACATCGGCAATGGTAAAGTTCGTGGCGGCCTTGTTCCCAGCCGAATGACTATCGTTCAGATTTCGGAAGATGGGCCCGTGGTTGATTCCCATCTCGTACAGGTTCTCAAATAGCGAGTTGATGTCGACGTCTTTGGCTTGGGCGTCCCCGGTCTTGAGATGCGACGCTCTAGAAGGTACGTCTGTTTCGCGGGTCGTCGCAACCTTGACTTGCTTCCCAGTCTCGGCCATGACATATCCCCTGCAGTTATCAATCCAGAGGTCTCCACCACCGAGCGAGCAGACATCAAATTCATACCAGCCCGAACTCCCCAGTTCTTTGTCGTTGCATTTGCGCAGACAAAACTGGGTTTCCACCCCAGTCGGGGACTCTGAGATGACCAACGCGTTCAAGATCTCGACGTTGCGGAGTCGATAGCTCCATATGGACTCTTCCGTGGCATCTGTAAGAAGTCTTGCCGCTTCAATGGCCATGGCAATGTATGCAGCACCGGGTAGAACGACCTTGCCGTCAACCTGATGGTCCCTAAGCCACTCGATCTCTGGAAGACGGAGGAAGTTTCGCCAGGTGGGTGCGTTACCAGTGGCGGTGGGAAGAACCGAACCGAGCAGCTCATGAGGAGGAAACTTCCTTGCGCGCAACTCCTTGCTGATCCTTGGCTCGTTCCAGTATTTTACCGTGTGATTCCACGGGTAGGATGGAAGGTCCGTAACAAATGTGTGCACTTCATCCTTGAAGGGGAAGTTGACCGACTCCAGACTGACCGGGTAGCTGCGAACAATGAGCTCACAAACAACTTCCTGCATGGTCTGAACAGCATCGACAGATCTCTTGAGGCATGAGGCGTACGGCAGCTCGGCTCTGGAGTTGTGAGTCTTGAGAACCTGGCGGATGGGACCTGCCAGGGTGCTGTGTGCGCCAATCTCGACGATCAGGTCCAGTTCTGCCGCGCCGTCCTTTGAATCGGCACCAAAGCACATGTCTTCAAATGCTTGGCTGAACAGAACCGGATTTGTCAGGTTATTGACCCAGTGCGAAGCTGATCTCAGAACCTTGGCCGCTGTGACACGTCCTCCCGTGACCGGAGATGCGAATACGACGTTCTCGCTCTCCCAACTTGTGCTGGCTGTGTCTGAGAGAATGCATTCAAGTTTTTCGTCATACTCCTGTGCCATGTTCAACATGTGGTGCGAATGGTACGCCATTGGGACCTTGAGTTTCCTGTTGAAAACGCCATCCTTCTCTAGGCGACCTGAGATCTCGTCGATGGCACTCAGGTCCCCCGAGATGGTGACACTGCCTGGGCTGTTGATGCATGCCACGACGGCACGGCCATCGGTTGTGAGGTTGGCCAGATATTCCTCTGCCTTGTCTGAGCCAAGGCTTGCAGCAAGCATGCCACCCTGGAGAGCAGCCAGCTTCTGATGCTTCAATGCAAGTTCACCTCGGTAGTAGACGACACCGAGTGCCTCCTTGAATGACAATGCGCCAACGGCGTAGGCGGCGGCTATCTCACCACTGGAGTGACTGGTGACAGCGGAGGGTAAAACACCCCACGATTCCAGCAGATCAACCAGGCAGAGCTGCACAGCAACAGTCATGGGCTGCGCGAGGTTGATCTCAGACACACGCGTGGTGTTCTCATCCCGCAATAGTTCACCTAATAAACTGTCAGTAACCACAGAGTCACCTGGAGAGAGACAAACATAGTTACCATGCAGGGACCAATCGGCTCCGTATTCCTTAAGGATCTTGTCCGCCTTGTGAATACCCGAGTAGAAGACCGGATACGATTCAATGAGCTCTCTCGCCATTCCATACCATTGGGCGCCCTGTCCGTTGAACACAAATCCAAGACGTCGGGCCGGGCGTCTCGTAGAGTGTAATGGCTTCGTGGCAGGGGACTCGAGCTTGTCACAGAGGTCGTCCAAGTTTTTTGCTGGAACGGCAACAACCCAAGGAAGCAGCGACCTACGCTCTGCCAGTGTGTAGGCAAGGTCGGTAAGCGATAGAGAAGGCTTGGTCTCATTACCAATCGTCCCGCGGATGTGAGCCACGAAGTTGCTGACCATGGCCTTGGCCGCAGTCGAATCCTTGGCGCTCAAGATGTAGACACGGGGCCTGTCTGAAACCGCACCATGGCCGTTTAATCCGTTTCCGGTAATTGTCTCGGCCGCTGGAGGTCGTTCGATGATCACATGGGCATTGGTGCCACCGTATCCAAAGTTGTTGATCGACGCGCGGAAAGCCTTCTCCTTCGGCCACTCAGTCAAGGCCGTCGGGACCTGCAAGTGCCACTCGTCTAAGTGTATGTGTGGGTTTGTCTTGTCATAGTTCAAGTTGGGTGGGATCACACCGTTCTTGAGGGCAAAGGCGGTCTTGATGACCGACGCGAGACCGCTCACGGGTTCGGTATGACCAATGTTGGTCTTAACAGAGCCAACTAGAACAGGGTCGAACGCTTGGCGGCTTTGTCCAAATGTACGAGCAATGGCTTCGGCTTCGATGGGGTCGCCGGCACTGGTGCCCGTCATGTGTGCCTCGACGTATCCGGTTTCGGACATGTCCAAACCCGCTCGCTTGTAGCAGTCCTGAATCAGCTTGATCTGGGCTTCCATGGACGGGGATGATATTGTCGGTGTTCTGCCATCTTGGTTCAGCCCGCTCTCCCTGATGACTGCGTGTACACGGTCGCCATCACGCAATGCCGTGCTCAGGGGCTTGAGTACCAGGGCGGCAACGCCCTCACCTCTTCCGAAGCCTTGTGCGCGGCTGTCCCAAGCAAAGCAGCGGCCATCAGGGCCGAGGACACCCATGGTTGACATGCCAATGAATGAGTCTTGGTTCAGAAGTAGATTAGAGCCACAGGCAATCGAGGCGTCGGCTTCCCCAGCCCAGATGCTGCGGCAACCCTGGTGCAGGGCTACCAAGCCAGCCGAGCAGCCCGTGTCAATGGGAAAACTTGGGCCTTGTAGGTCGTAGAAATGGGATACCCGGTTCGCCAACATGGCCGTTCCCGTACCAAATGCGGTCTGGGCGACCAGCTCAGGGTCTCTGGCGAGAACTTCGTGGTAGTCTTTGCTGAAGCAGCCCGTGTATACTGATGTGTTTGAGCCAGCCAGCTTCTCAATTGGGATGCCGGCTATTATGTGACCCGGTTAGATGATTAGGTAGCTGGCTCGCCATTGTAGCTGAACTCACAGTCTTCTGTCGCTTCGTAGACCGTCTCAAGCAAAAGTCGCAGTTGGGGATCCATTACCTGGGCAGCCAATCAGTTTCGTCATCAATCTTAAGAGTTTTGGTTTACCTTGGCAATGCTCTCGGAGACGCTGAAGAATGCGGCGTCAAAGAGCGAGACATCCTGATGCAAGAAGTAGGCGCCTTTAACGTGGCTCTGTTGTTTGCGGGTTCATCAGTTGGTGATGGTGGATATAGTTTGGAGACATGCTAAACTTGCCCTGCCGGTCCTCTGGGCGTCTGGGTGATACCAAGCCTCGGCATTGAAGCGCTCTGCAGGAATGGGAGACCAGCCATCTTTGCCGGCCATGCAGAGATTCCAGAGCTTGGAGGGACTGGTGGCTCCGCCAGGAAATCGACAAGCCATGCCGACAATGGCGATGGGAACCTGGGGAGAAGGAGAAGGAGAGGCAGAGATGGTCATGCCATTGGTTCCGGTTTTGGTGTTAGCAGTCGCGTGGCCATTGATGGTGGAAGTGGAATGGCCATTGAGCCCATTTGCAGGGCCGGTGCCGGTGCTGTTGACGGAAGAAATGGAATTCCCACTTGGCAGACAGTTGGTGTCGGCCGTCATGATTCGAGTCTGTCAGTTACAGGTGGTGGGCAGGTGCTAGGAGGTATGGAAGGAATATCAATAGTGTGTGACAGGTGCCTTGGCGTGTTTGGAACCTGGTAATTAATGCAGGGCTGATCATGATGCGCCTTCCCGCCAGCGAGTGACTCTCCAATGTATTTACATCATGATGTGCATTATACTGTATAGCCCTTTCCCTGATTGCTTTCACGTGTCGGACGTTTCCATCCAAGGGGTCCCGCCGCTCACCAGCAGAGGCAGGAGCGCAGGGTCACAGGTTCGGATACTTCCCAATCGGGAAAGAGCCGCACCCTTTGCGAACCGAAGGACAACGAAGGAGCAACCTCAGCCCCAAGGTCTAGACCTTCTAGACTTCCAGGTTAGAACTCAATGCATGCCCGGTCACCCCATATCAACCCTAAGTCAGGGCCGCACGCCGACGGATCTGCAGGGACCGTATAGTCGTATACTTTCCGGTTTTTTTTTTTTCAACAAGTTGGGTTTCGTTATAATCTTTCCCCGACTTACTACCTGGAGTTTCAGTTGCTAAGGTAGTTCCCCCGATACAGCTTCGTCCTCAGACCTTCTTCACACCCGACCTCGTTGTATGTACCGACCTCGTCTTTCCATGCCACTTCTATTTGATGAGACTGCCATGTTCGTCCATCTTCGGGGGCCATCTCATCTTCTGTCTACCCACCCACTCGACATCCAGGCCACGGTGACATGGAATCCGCATACAACGAAAGCAGCGACCGAGATGGGGGTTCCGAAAGTAATCCCGATCGCCTGTCCTCACCCACCCATCAGAGCTCTATCCCAATGGCAACTGCACCCTCCCCGGCTGCCGACCGTGAACCCAAATCGCATGTCCAATCTTCGATGCATGATGTTGGCATTGTCTATCCGTCAGGCTGGAGACTCTGGCTGATGGGTACGGCCCTCTGTCTTGGTGGTTTCCTGGTCTCGTTTGTTAGTGATTTTTGTTTATCTGCCTACCGTATTACTCATCTTTAATCTTTCGTATGCCGCAATGCCAAGCACGTGCTGGTCAATGTCGCTTACCTTTCTGGATACCTTAGGATAGCACCGTACTTGCTACAGCAGTGCCCGTCATCTCGGATGAGTTCAGCTCGCTCGGCGACATTGGTTGGTACAGCAGCGTCTACTTCCTGGCCATGTGTGCGCCGCAGCTTGTCTTGGCCAAGCTCAACGACCGTTACCCGGTACGTTGGAACTACGCCATGGCCATGCTATTATTCGTTATGGGATCTGCACTCTGCGGTGCGGCACCCAACTCTCCCGCCCTTATCGTCGGTCGCTGCCTGGCCGGTCTGGGTTCGTCTGGTCTGTTGGTCTCAACGTCGGCGCTCGTCCCCTTCCTCGCGCCCCCGGCTGAGAGGCCTGTTCTGTTCGGCTTCTTCGCCGGTGCCATGGGTCTCGGCATCGGCTCAGGCCCCTTGCTCGGCGGAGTCTTGACGCAGAACGTTACCTGGCGCTGGAACTTCTACATGAACATCCCCATCGGCGCGTTTATCTACGTCGTCTTTTATATGTTTGTGCATCCTCCTCCGCCAGAGCGTCCCACTTCGTTCATTGATTTCGTCAAGACTTTGGACCTTGTTGGTCTTGCTGCCTTCACGCCCTCCGTCACGTGCCTCCTCCTTGCTTTGCAGTGGGGAGGGACAAAGTATGCATGGAATGATAGACGCATCATTGTACTGCTGGTAGTCTTTGGTATCCTTGCCATCATCTTTTCCATCAACGAGTTCTGGCAGGGTGATAATGCCATGTTTCCAGGCCGTGTCTTCTCCCAGCGAAGCGTCCAATGTGCGGTCTGGTTCTGTTTTTGCAGCAACGGAGCGTCAATTGTGTTGACGTACTACCTGCCAATGTAAGCCTTGCCATGCCAATCCACGTGCTCCGTTGATATTGATGGCAGTTTGCAGCTGGTTTCAGGGGGTCAGAGGAGATAGCCCGATTCTTTCGGGCGTGCATACGCTCGCACTCGTCATAACGACCGTCATAGCCACCATCGTTGGTGGGCTGCTCATTGCTCTCTTTGGGCATGTTGCCCCGTGGATGGTGGCAGCGTCTGTGTTTACCGCCATCGGCGCCGGTCTGTTGACCACGCTTGACGTCGGGACTGTGACAAGTAAATGGCTTGGCTACCAGATTATCTACGGTCTAGGATCTGCTTTCGGCAGAAATTGTCCGAGTATCTGCCTGCAGAATCTCCTTCCTGAGAAGGACGCACCAATGGGTTATACTATCATCACATTCGTCTCCTTTGTTTCTGGGTAAGTCTCGTGTGGGAATCAAGATTATTATGGCGTTCCGGAGCTGATGACCCAATCAGAGCAGTGTTTGTGTCAATAGCACAGGCCTTGTTTGCAAACAACCTGGTCGTCGGATTAGAAGGGCTCGGATTGTCCCACCATGATGCAGCGGCGTCTTTAGCCGGAGGTATCAAGTCAATTACCGATGGACTGTCCGAAGAGATGAAGGAACTTGTGGCCCAGATCTTGAACAAGTCGATTGTCGATGCATGGCGGCTACCAGTCGTGCTCTCCTGTTTCGGCATTATTGGAGCACTGTCAATAGAGCATAACAAGGTCAACGTCAAGCCAAAACTTGGAATATAATTCCTCGGAAAGATTGGTACTTCAGCCCATAGACGATAGTAACCCTGGGAAGCGCTGTAACATCTTTACTAGGTAACCCTTTGGTTTAAGGAGAGCCGGTCTGTACTGTCAGATATGCCATTGATCGTGGAGAGTAAACCCAACTTACACTTATGTATATGTAGTTGCTTTCACATCAGTAAAAAAAAAAAAAAGAAAGAAAGAAAGAAAAGAAACCTCAAGCTGAGCATGGCTGAACGGAATTATCTTATAGCCCTGATACCCACCTATGGTAGCACTTCAACATTGATGCAAAGCTGCTACAAAAACTTGATTTGAATACATATAATAACCAGTCACTACTCACTAGCAATGAGCTTCCACCCTTTCCCAGCCAAGGTATCTAGGTTATGAGATGTATATTATGCGAACTGATAATCAAAAAGAGACGGACAACGTTAAGGACGAAAGAGAAAAAGAACATTCCCTAATGTAAAGAAAACAAGAAAACTACGTCATCTCGACCGCGCCCCAAACAAGTGAACCGTACACATAAAATAAGTAGTCATAACAAAGCCTCTCCGCGCTATGGGTTTTTCAGATCATCACAAAATATCCACCCATTCGGTTGGTTCAAACAGAGCAAAAAAATCTCAGAAAGTATCATCCGCAATTTCCAGAGACTGGGACGGGGCCGGAGTACGGCATTTGCTGCACGGCAAGCCCGGCACAACCCAGACTTCGTCGCCTTTCTCAGCACAAGTCGCACAACGGACTCCGGGAAGACCCTGAGAATTGTGTTAATTTCTCTCGTTTAGTTGCTGCTCCCTGTCATTTTTATGAGGCTTGTTTTGTGTGTGTGTGTACATGTGAAACCCAACTCACTGGAATCGTGATGATAGCAGGCCCGACTTCTGGAATCGACAAAGGCAGTCTCGTCAGTCCCGGTGGGTTCAAGGGGCGGAGACAGGTGGTTCCGTAGGCGTTGACATTGACGTTGTTGATAAGAGGAAGCATGATGATTGCGAGTTGTCGTGAGGTTTGTTTGTTTCAAAGAGGAAACAACTGGTTGTTGGTGAGGGAACTGTAGTAAGTTCTTGAAAAAGTCGCTTCTTGTTTGCTGCGGAGGTCTCGTCTGGTCTGGTGAGAGAGATTTGCTTTCATTACTGCTGAAGAAGATAGATCTCGCGGGCGGTATTTATAGTACGTAGCTATCTACTAGCTACTACATCACCTTTGTGTTGTCTCTCCCCGCCGGAGGAAATAATCCGCCCTCTGGTCGTGTTCGTGTGTGATTGTCGAAACCATCGTGGAACCCAAGAGAGGAAAGCCGATACTCGCATAGGATGGGGAGATATGGACGCGGGTAGTAGGGAGAGAGTATCGTTTCCTTGAATAGAGAAGCAGAGGGAAGACACGTAGGCAGTAGGTGGCCAACGGCAAGACCCTTCACGATGGTGGCTAGAAGGGAGAAGTGTGGGAGCAGTAACGACCTGGAAACCTTGGTTAGGGAGGGAGCCAACTCCGGCAGTCAAGCAAGGCCAACAAGCCGAGTCTCCTCCGCTCACGCCGGTAGGATCCAGTGACGATAGCCGCCTGGTGCCGCGTAGAAGCGGTTGAAAGCGGGCCATGTGTCGAAAAAAGAAAACGACTGATGTTCGTACGATTAAGACGTTCCCGGGTTATCGTAGGGAGGGATGGTGTTGTCCGAGTCCGGTCTTGGGTCTCTTCGGTCCCAGCACACTTCTCACACCGGTCTGTTAATCGGTCGGCGCGACGAAACCCTTCTGTCCACTCATGTCAGACCTAGGCCAGTGGGGGCTCCCACACAGCGGATGAGCAAATGACTTGGGTTACCCATTTCAGACTAGCAGCACACACTTTCCTTTCGATATTTGGCTGGGGAGGTGTGTGCCTCTAAATCAGGTTTCCTAACCCACACCCGGTTTGATGGGATTGCATTAAAATGTCGCGCATCCTACGAGTCTGCTGATCACCGCGCCAGGTCCGCGTATCTGCGCCTTGGCTTGGGGGTATTTATGTCGCGTGATTTGCGTCTCTGGTGGTTGGTAACCGCACATGCCGAAGATCGGAGTCCGTCGAGAGGGAATGGATGCTGCCGAGCGGCCCAATCTCTTCTCGAGTGGTCGAGCCCAACGTGGGTAGTGTGTGGGAGTTTGCGTCGGCCCGTTCCAGATTCTCGCCAATCGAATCGAGCTCATAAAGGCAAGGTACCTCTTTGTGATTCCCCATCGTGGTTATCGTTCGTCGTAGCAGTGACGAACCTGTCTCCTGACTGAGTCTAAGTCTCGACAGATTCACATGCAGAAACGGAAAGTATTGCCTCTGCTGCAAGACGCAGTGACGATATGTGTGTCCCATGACATCACCATCGGAAGCTGAACCTGGGCCATGGGAGATCTTTGTCAACGGTTGCTGCACACATGGGATGTCAACGTTGCATTATCTCTTTTCCATTGCCTTTTCCATACATATTATATGCCGGTACTTCCTAACTGACGCACCAGATGATGCGGATTTCCTAATGGGGTATTGGTTCCCCTTCTTCCCTCTGTCCGGTCACGGTCGAGCTCTGCCGAGGACGTCGGTCTCTAATGACACGAGCCGTTGTGAAAAAGGATGGGTGGCTTGTCGTGAGCAGACCGAGACTCCCACCTGTCTTTTTTGGTGTGTGATGTTTTGGGCTACCTTGACAGGTTATGAAGAAAGTTATTGTTAGCATATGTTGACTGATCCCAATCAGTGGACCGAGCAGTCAGACAGAAACCCCCGAAAGTGAGCATGCTGTCTCCTACGAGGCGAGTCGTGCAGAGAAATACCCACTCACGATGAATACAATGGACACGTGTGCCCCAATAGTCTACAGAGAGTTATCACGCGGTGTGTATGACCATCATATTTGAACCGGGGTGAGCTATCACATCTCCGATTCACCTCATAATTCTCCCCATTAGAGCTCGATATGGAGCTTTACGGATGGTAGATCAACAGTTCAGCTTGGACCCTAAACCATTTCTTCCCAATAACACTGAATATCGTCGTCAGACCGTGACTATCACTGCCCGAGCTCCCGAACAAGCGTGATGTCACACCTTTTACCCTTTGGATAGTTGAAAAACCTGTTTCGCTGCTCCATCATATCGTCCGTCATGTCCTTCCCAAGCATAGCCCCTTTACACCCGCGAAGGAA
The DNA here is from genome assembly GCA_033439685.1 of Apodospora peruviana. Classification (NCBI taxonomy): domain Eukaryota; kingdom Fungi; phylum Ascomycota; class Sordariomycetes; order Sordariales; family Lasiosphaeriaceae; genus Apodospora; species Apodospora peruviana. The sequence goes on along the minus strand of JAUEDM010000005.1, from coordinate 684,757 downwards.
CATGGCGACCCCAAATCGTAACTCCATCATGGCCAAGGGAGCCGCGATGCAGCTGCGGGATCCGATGCCGAACGGCTGAGCCACGCGGCGTTGCTTCTCCGTCGCGTTTTCGAACCGTCTTTCATCGAATCTGAATAAATACGATAGAAATTAGGTCAGTCAATCAGTCAGTCAGTCACGCCCATCGCCAGCCATCATATCATCATCATCATCATCATCACACTGGTTGGATATCTGTTCACCAAGATACCAGGTACCTTAGGTACTTGACTTACTTCTCAGGGTCAGGAAACATGTCCGGATTCCGAAGCACAGTCCACATCTGACAAAACACCAAAGTGCCCCCAGGGATAAAGTTCCCATGAAACGTGACGCCTCCGGGCGGCGTGGCGCGTATGAGTGGTCCCGACGCCGGGTTATAGAGCCTCAGCGCCTCGTCGAGCACGTTGTTCAGCAGGGGCAGCTGCTCGACATCCTTGTCGCCGAAGCCCACCGGCAAGCCTGCAACCTCGTCCTCCAGCCGTCTCTGCAGGTCCGGCCGTTTGAGGATGGCCCAGATGGTATACGTCAGCGCGACAGAGGTCGTATCGGACCCGGCGATCAGAAACCCAGCAGCTTCGGACCGAATCGCGTTGTCGCTCAGATCCGATTCCGCGCCATCATCCTCTTGATCTTCTCCGCCTCGGCGAGCATGTTGCTAAACAGGTTCTGCTTGTCCATGTTGTGCTCGCGCAGGTTTCGAACAGCAATCGTGCCCTTGTCGGTGACGACCTTGTGCGCGCCCACGATATCTTTTAGTTTTCGTATCGGCAGCACTTTCGCGAGAAGCGGCAACATGAACGGCACCACTTCTCGAAGAGTAATGTTAATCCCAGCGTTCTCCAGCGCCTCAAAATACGCTCTTTGACCCTCATCCTGTCCAGAACTCTCAACCAGCCCAAACGACTCGCCAAACGACATCTGCGCAATGATATCGCTCGTCATCAGCCGCCACCACTTGAACACATCCGCAACGCCTCCTTCTGCCTCCTTCTTAATCTTCTCCACACACGCCTCAACCCGTTGTCTGACCACATCCTCCCAGTTCCTGCGAATCGCTTCCTTTGTAAACGCCCTGGCAAACAGTTTTCTGCGAGCAGCATGTTTCTTGACATCAGTGAAACTAAAGAGAAACAGTTCCGGCCCGATGCGAACCTTTTCGTGGATCCACGTCTTGCGAAAACCGCTGCCCATGCGGTGGATGGCTTCCCAAGACTCAACATCCGACGCGGCCACGCGGTCGGGCTGCACGCGCACCACCGGCCCGTAGCGCGCGTGCAGGGTGTGGTGCCACGCGACTTTTGTGCCTCTCACGCGGTGGTAGTTGCCCACTACCGACGAAAAGCGCGTATGCCAGGGCCCTGGGATGTGTGCTAAGGGGTTGTAGATCCCCGCGTGCATGTACTTGACGATCCTGTACCCGATTAGAGCGGCGCAGGTGTAGAGGATTGTGTTGAGGATAGCCATTGTTGCTGTTTCTCCTCTCGAGATAAGATTGTCCGGCAACGGGAGGCGGCTGTACAGTGTTCCGCCGGAGAAGAAAAGTTAGAATCTGAGTTAAAAGAAAAAGAAAGAAAGTCGGTGTGAAATCCTAGGTTGATGTGATCACTAGTGAGATGTTGTGGCGCCGGCAGGCTCAGATGATGCATAAACCTGCTTAGCTTATATTTCGTCTACGGATCTGTCCTCTCCTTCCAACCCCTGTCCCCTAGACGTCTAACACGTGTTTCTAAGCATGTCTTACCTGCCACGGGGTCCAACTATAAGCGCTAGCTACCAAGTAGGTGACCTTGTGCTTCGTTTACAAAGACAAATCCTTCGACGGATTTAAGATCCGTAAAAGGGGTTAACCATAAATGCCTATCAGCAAAGCTGACGTGATAACTTAGACCTCATTGAAATCAAGATGTGTTATTATGTCTGTACCGTTGTTTAAGTGAACGTGTTATAAAGCCATAAAAATGTCGGCGCGCAGTGTTAAATTATTTGACCTGACAAAAGAGAGCCAGTTTCAGTGGGCGGAAAGAAAAAAAAAGTTACAGTCCATTGATTGTGTCTTTCTAATAGTATCTCGTTCCATTCATGAGTCTGTATGCACGATCTCTCTCCGTGTGTAGGTACACATGCCTACCAGGTGGGTACTCTCAGTCACACACAATGAGTCCATCACAGCCCGAGTCGTTGAGGTTATTATCGGTGATAGGAGCCATCATCTTGTCGATAAGCTCGAGCGAACGCTGCATATTATTTAGCGCCGACAGCTCCGGGGCAAACGAAATCTGCCGCGCCGCTCCGGCGGCCTCGGAAACCTTGCCCGCGAGGCCCGACATCCTCCCGACGAAAATCGAACAGCCGGCAGCCAACAAGGCGAGCTTGTTCCCTCTGGCCGTCTCATAGATGGCGTTGAACACGGTCCCGACCTCGGTCAGGTAGCCCATCATCTTTCCGATGTTGGCCACGACCACCGACTCGAAGGTGCCGAGCCCCTGCCCGACGATGGGAAGTATAAACAGGATTGTGGAGACCCAGGCCGAGATGGTGTTGAGGCGCTCCCGCTCCTTGATCTCGTCGGCGACCTCGACGACCCTGTCCATGGAGCTGATGGACTGGTTGATCAGCACGGCGGGGATGTAGGTGGCGAACATGAGCGCCTGCGGGTCGACGCCGTCGCCGATCTGCTCGCCCCTCGTGATGTTCTCGATATGCACGGCCAGGTCCTTGGTCGAGGCCCTCCAGCCCTCGATGGACTCTTCGAACAGGGTCTTGGGGTTGTCGATGTCCTCGGGCGTGTAGTCGTCCCCGGTGGCCGGGTAGCCAAAGTTGTAGCCCGTCAGGTAGCAGCCCGGTTCCGCCCACTTGTTCGCGATGCAGACCGGCGACGTGCCCGAGTCGAAAGGCACAAACTGGTCGGTGACGAAGTGGAGGAACTTGGAGTCGACGCCGACGGCCTCGGCAAAGTCCTCGAGCCGGTCCGGCCGCATCGTCCACCAGACCGACTGATCGGCGTTGCCGCCGATACCTCGCTTTGAATAGTCGGGCGGACACGGTTCGGATTTGTTCTCGTACACGAAGTCGAACTTATGTGAGAGGAAATCGCAAGCCTGGCCCTCGTCGGTACAGTACAAGCATTGCTCCGGGGAGTACCGGTTTGCGCAGCCCCTTCCGGCGCAGCACACAATGTGTTCACTGACATCGCAGTCAAAGTACTGGTTCCCGTGCGACTGGGTGTACCTGTTGATGACTATATTGGTCTGCTGCTTGGCCTCCTTGGCAAAGATTTTGAACTTGCTGTCGTACCCGTGCTTGAGCATCTCGTCGTACTTGGCGATCGAGTCGTCCAGCAACTTGTGCAGGATCTGCAGTGTGTAGTAGATGGCGCAGATCTTGGGCCCCGTCTTGGGCACGTCGTCGACATTGTCGAAGGACCAGTCCAGACGGCAGTCGGCAATGTTGCCGTAGTCGAGCGAGTTGCCGCCGCCGAGGAAGGGCAGGCCCGGGTCCTCGGTGCTCGACTTGTCGTCTCCGCCGGAACCGCCAGGCTAAGTAAAAGGATTATGTTCAGTTAGGGGTTGGTAAGGAGGAGGAGGAAGCGGGGAAAGAAGACGTACGCATTCGTTAAAGTAGGTCCATGCCTGGTTGGTATAGGGCAGAACCTCGAGCAAATCAGCACGGCCCAGGCCGCCTTGGTTGGTGAAATGCATGCACTCGCCGCGGTTTATGGGCGAGTACAGCACGCCGCGGTTCGTCCAGTAGAGGCTCGACCCGCCGTTGGCGGCTATGCGATCGGGATTCGTCGTGAAGCCCTTATTCTTGAGCACGGTGGCGGCGCCCGTGTACTTGTTGAGGTGGATAAGATCGGCCTTACCGGATCCTTCCACATCAGCAAATCGAATGTTTGCGCGGTCCCAGCCCTCGGTGCGCTTGATCTGGCCGACGTCGACCAGGCCAGAGGCCTTATTCAGCCAGGCCGTCGCGCGCCCGTTGGGCTCGAGGCAGATGATGTCGGCCCGGCCGTCGCCGTCGAGGTCGGCCATGCGCATGCCCCGGTCGAAGATGCCGACGCCCCATCCCTGAGTGCACCTGGCCTGGTTGCTCACGACGCCCTGGTTGTGAAACGTGATGGTCTTGTCGCCGAGGTTGTAGCGGTTCTCGTACAGCGTCAGGGTGCCCGTGGCCTTGTCCTGCACCAGCACGTCGCACTTACCGTCGCCGTTCCAGTCGGCCAGGTGGATGCCCGTGCGGGGCCCTGGCACGTTGAGGCTGATGGTGATGCTGTGCCCCCAGTTTGGTGGCTGGTGGATGTTGGCGTAGAAGTCGGTCGAGTCCGTGTGGCCGTCGTCGTAGATCCACACATAATCATCGGCTAATATGATGATACGACCACCAGTTAGTATTAGACAGTACACTAGAAGAAAGAAACTCACCCCCAGATCCGCGCATGTCGCAGTAGAAATTGCCGTCTGCCTTCCTCTTGGTACTCCCTCCACCCACGTTCTCCCACACCACAACGTCGTAGTGGGTCTTTGTCTCGTTGAGGTAGATGTAATCCTTCCGGCCCGACCCGTAGATGCGTCCGAACTTGATCAGGTGGCGGATGCCGTACTGGCCCTGGCCCGGGTGGGTGATACCAGTATCCCTCCAGTCCGGGACGATGCCCGAGCCCCATCCGCGCATGTTGACAAAAGTGTGGGCGTTGCCGTTATCGCCGATGAACATCAGATCGTCGCGGAAGTCGCCGTTGAGGTCAGCGATGATGAGCTCGTCCAGGCCCCTCTTCCGCTTGTTGAACGTCATGCCCGTCAGTCCGGTCTGGTCGCTGAAGCCCTGCCAGCTGTGCTTGTCGCCCTGTCCTCCGTTGCGGGAGCACAGAAGGTACCCATCCGCGTTGATCAGGCAGTAGTCGGCTCGTCCGTCGCCGTCGATGTCGGCGATCCGGACGTCACGCTCGGTGTAGCCGCTGTGTGTCGGGACCACCATGCCGATGCTCTCAAACCTTGGCGGGTTGCCCCCGCGGTTGAGTGAGACGCTCACGGCCGAGCCGAGCTGAAGACAGAAGAAATCGGCCAAGCCGTCGTTGTTGAAGTCGTGGAAGGCGTATCGGGGTCCGGAATCGCAGTTCATGTCGACGTCGAAGGTGGTCGAGGGCCCAAACACGCCGCCGCCCTGGTTTTGGCGGTAGTAGTACGTGTTCTTGCCGGTGTCGGGGTCGTGGAAAACGCGGATCCAGTCGTCGAGAGCTTCGCTTCGGGGTGCGCCGGGGTTGTTGACCACAATGTTGGCAAAGAACATGCGCTCGGGGATACCTTTGGTAACGGAGGCGGGATCATCACGCTTTTCGATCCGCGCGGTGAGGAGGGCTCCTTTCGCAACGCTCTTGTGGGAATAGTAGCCATCGTCGTGGCCGCTGCCTACTTGGGATTTGATAGCCCCTCTGGCGTTGCCTGCAACCTTCTCGCAGGTTCCTCCCGAGGTGACCGCGCTATCGTCAATGCCTGACGCAGCATTGGGTGGCTGAATCCGGTCTTCCAGCTTGTGGATGGCTTCCCACCAGACGGCGGCGAACAACTTGTAACCCTCGTCCTATTTTATGCGAGTCAGATTTGAATTACTTCCAGTCCCAAAAGAAGCAGCTCACATTAGGATGAATACCATCGCTCACGAGCATCTCTTTAGTCATCTTGGCATAGAAGTCGGCAACGCCAACTCGCTGGTTCCCGTAGCTGTTCTTTACAAGATCACGGATCTGCTGGCTGACAGTGCTCGCGCAATCGTCATGGTCTTTGCTCCTAGCCAGCGTGCTGATGATGACCGTCACGCCTTCAATCGAGCTGAGAATATCATCAACCATGCGCTGAATTCGTTTACCAGCATTGGCGATATCTTTGTTCTGATTGCAGTCATTCCTATTGATATCTTGTTCAATTTTCTGCGATTTCCTAATATCCTTTAGGGAATTACTTACGTTCCAGCGTTGATGAGAACCAAGTTTGGAAACATATATCTCGTCGCTTGGAAGGCCGAGTGGATTTCGTCAATAAGCCATCCCGGATGCCCCTCGTTGTCCTATCTTGAATATTAATCGGGAGGTCAAGGTCAAGAAAGGCCACGGTTCGATAATCAAAAGTAGTACTTGCCTTGTCAGCCATGCTGCCGTCTTGCTTGGAACCAACCATGTTGACGTTCCAGCCCTTGAACCGCAGCTGCGCGCGCAGCCACTTGCGATAGCCATTACCATCCGACGACGCGGAGCCTTGGGTGATGGAAGCACCCAGCGGCATTACCCTCAGATAAAAGTCCTTGGCGGCTCGACGGCCCAGACGGTCCGCTCGACGGGTCAGGTTTGAGACCACCAGGCCCGTCGAGTCGCTAACCCCATTATCTCCGACTCCGGGGTCAACGACGTCTTCCAGGTGTGGGTGAAAAACCAGCGGGAAATCCGACTCGAGTGTGACGGTGGTGTCGGACGAGTCCACATCGGATGCGAAGCCGTCCCCGTTGGGGTTCGGGCCGTCAGAGTGCCCGAGTACGGGTTGGGCCGAGAGGAGAAGGCTTGCGGCCAGAACTATGGCGCCAAAGCCAGGTAATGCCCGGCACCGCATGATGGAGAGTGATGGTTCACTAACGCAGAAGAATGAGCGATCGACGACCGTAGTGTACTACTAGGAAATCCGGATCAGGATGGCAGCTGTTGGCCATGGTCTTATAGATTGCAGATCTTGCCCTGGATGCATCACACGATATCATCAGACCATGGTCAATCGAGAGCCAGACACCATGACTTCGGTTGAGGATGGCCTCAGATGACCGGTGGATGCCATCTTCCTCGGTTGGAAGTACGGCAAGCCTCGTGAAAAGAAAAAGCCCCCTTGGAATGCATCCTAGATCATTTCCATCAGGGTCGAGACCGAGGGTCGAGACCGAGTTTATCACAGTGGTCCAAGACTGACAGCTGATTACACAGAAAAAATGTTTCTCTTGGCTGCTGTAGCTCCCTGACTGGAGTACACTAAGTCTAAATCAGCAGCTGAGGCAGTGGACACCGCTCACATCCTACAACTAGTGTGTAGAGAAAACCTTGAAGGGTGTGGGTCCATCATGAATCCGAACCATCCAGATTTATTTTACCGGTATCCTGCCTAGATGGCTCCGAAATCCTTCAAGTGAGGACCCTTATTTCTTGAAGTGAGGAGTGCCCCCCTTACCATTAAACGATAGCCAAAAACAACGCGGGAGTCAAGAGAGCCAGTGTACTCAATGCAAGATATCATGATATCAAGGGTATCTCTCTCGAAGGATTTCGATGGGACGGGGGGTTGGATCAGCGGATGGCTTCAATATCTGGTCCTCGCCGGTAACTGTTACTTACGATGAAACCGGCCAGACCTGGCTAGAGCCTTGATGTTCTGAGCACATAATGTACACTGCACGGCCAGAACCGACCTGACAATAACCTCACCAGAGTTCGAACATTCGAACTACGACGACCTGACCCGAACCTACGCGACCAGCGGCGAGGACCGGAAGTCCCGGGACTGACCGACAGGAATCTGCGCTCTTCGGACTGGGGCCCTTCGCAGCAATAATGGTCTGATCGGCCGCGCCCAGCCCCTATTCCAACAATTTTTGACTTGACCTGCCACTACAGCGCTAGACCCTGCGGAGACGGCTCCGCTTCGAACGATAGGCCTTACGACACACGCTACTTACACTCAGACTGTGACAACGCGAAAGCCAGGCTTATAACCTCTTTAATAGGTAGATTAAACGGTAATGAGTTGTTTGATTAACTGCAGGACTATGGGGGATAAACTCTCCTTATATATAGGTATGTATATAAATAAGTAAGGTATGGGGGCGTGACCGCCAGTCAGGTAAGACCCCCTCTAGTGGGCCCTGTCACTGTTGAATGCAACAATATATAGTGTCCGCTTCCAGGTTCACGTGAGAGGTTTAAAAACAGGCAGAGCAAGGTTGTGCATCCCTCGAATCCAACCAGTACAAAATATCCACCGAAAAGAAACCCAGATCAGATCTGCATTACTGCGCTTAGTCCCGAGCGAGCATTACCATCACCGAGCACACCTTAGGTCCAGAACTGGGTCTAGTTCTTACGCTTAACCCCGACCTCGTTCCAGGCGTCGCGCACGATCTTGGCCGCGTCGTCGCCAAACAGCTCCTCGGCGACCTCGGTCGTAACATCAGCGAACTGCACAAACGTGCACCGCGGCGGCACGCGACCGCTATTCATCGCCTTCCACCAGATCTGGCCTGCCTTCTCCCACGAGTACCCGCCGAAAGCGACAGACGCAAGATAAAACGCGCGGTTGGGGATGCCACTGTACAGGTGCACGCCGCCGTTGTCTTCACTCGTCCGCTTGTATCCCGCCATCGTGGCCGGCTGCGGGTCTTTGCCCTATTATACGCAAAAGCACGTATTAGAGATTCCGGTGCACTGAAGTGAAGAGAGGGAGGGGATGAAACTCACAAAGCGCGGATCGTCGTAAGCAGTTCCCGGCTCCTTCATGTTGCGCAGCGCCACGCCCTTGACGTCGGGAAGCAGGCAGCCTTCGCCGATGAGCCAGTCCGCCTTGTCGGCCGTCTCGTCCTCGACCAGCTGCTTAACCATGATGCCAAACACGTCCGATATGTGCTCGTTGAGCGCCCCGGGCTGGCCTTCATACTCGAGCGGGCTGGTATGTTCAGTGACGGCGTGCTTTAATATAAAACTGTCAGTCTCTGCCATGCTCTGTGTTAAGAATAAGAGGTGATAATAATAAAAGTAAACAAGCTTACAGTCAACTCATGACCAATGACATCAATACAAGCGGTGAACTTGTACAGAAAGTCGTGCCCGTCTCCAAAGACCATCTGCATGCGCTCGGGGTCCCAGAACGCGTTCTCGTAGTCCTGGCCAAAATGCACAGAGCTCAGCACGTGCATGTACTTATTGTCGATACTCTTCCACTGGAACTTCTGCAGGTAAAAGTCCAGGACCTTGCCGACGTTGTCGAACGCCTCGTTGGCGGCCTGGTCGGCGTTTGGCTTCTGGCCTTCGACGCGGAGGACCTTCCCGGGCAGCTCGGTCTCGTCCTCGGTGTGTTGGGCGTCATACACGGCTCGATAAAAGCCATCCGGCTTAGGCTTCTTCTTGCTGTCTGCCTCCAGTGACTGCTCCTCTGCGTCCGCCTGACCTTCACCAGTCAGTTGTTTCTGGTAGGCTTGGGTCGCGGCGTGGATGCGTTCGCTGTCACGCTTGGCGCGGGCTTTGGTTTCTTCGTCCACGTCCTCGGCCTCAGCAATATGCTTGAGCAGGATCTCGGGGACGATTGACTGGTGCTGTTGGGGTTGGTGCCCGGCAGCCGCTCGAGCGGCACGAGGGAGGGCTAGGTGGGCAAATCGGTTGCACCTCTTGGTGGTATAACTATTGCGTTGATGCAGGGAGCGCAACGCGCACTCCTTGTGCTTCTGCTCGCAGGCGTCGCTTTCGGCGATGCCCCTGAGGAGATAAGGAGGGACGATGGAGCAGATATGGGGAGTCATTTTTGTTGTGTTTGTTGGTATGCGGACGAGTGCGCGAGAGATAGGCATGTGTGAGCTAACTGTAAGGGGTCTGGTTGTTCAGGCGAGAGACCAAAGGGACGAGGAGAATGCGAGCCGGTGATGCGGTGGTCGCTGTCTTTTTAACTACCTCGATACCGGGAGCATCAGGGCATGTGCCGACGTCAGGGCTGCGAGACAAGCGTCACGGTGACGGGTGTGAGGCCGCCTTGTTTTCCATAGATGATGTGCGGTGCAGGCAAACTTGGCTGAGCCTGTCCAGCCCTTGGGGGAGCCAATCCTCGGCCCGCATTGTGTTGGCCTTCAGCTGCTGTTGCTGTGCTGTGATTGATGATGATGGCATGGCTGCCACACTAGGTTTAGTTTCACTCACTCAGATCAAGCGCCGATAGGCTGAGCAAACCCGAATCAAAAACGACAGGTCAATCATGTCCCACGTCTTCCGGTGGGGGGTGACTTGATGCGCCCAACAAACAGATACCTAGATGCGAACCACTGAGGTATTGGTCTCTTCGGTGAGGGAAATTGACGACGACGAGGGAATGGCTGAGCACCCTTGAGCCGACGTATATTAATTAAGGCTGAAGTTTGTTCACCCTTTCAAAAAGCAGCACCTCGTAGTGCTATCTTGCCGGGGCTGCGCAATCGTCCGAAGAGGTGCATTAATGAAGTGAATCGCGCGGGTCAAGACTCAAATGTGTGGGTGGGTGGATGCAACTTGGAACTTGGCAGGTCCCAACTCAACGAGACTCGTCAAACACTTCCAACCAACAGGAGGGTCCCACATAAGTCCCAGAGAGATAACGATTCCGTCCCTGAATCTGGCCGATCGCCCTGGCCCGTCGTCATCAAGGACAAGTTGCGTCCAACAGGATAGAATAGGAGCAGGTGTACCAATCAGGCGGCATCGAAAAGAGACTGGTTGGTTGCCTGAACAAGTTCCTCGTGAGACACCCCGCCACAATTCTGACTTGATACCAGTCACATTCACACTGGTCGCAACCCTCCCGTTTTCAATCTGTCAACTTCGGTCAAGACATTGCCGCCTAGCCAGGTGACAAACAAGCCGTATACTGCCAATCACGAGGCCACTTCGGGTTCAACCGACCAGCAGCTGGGTGGCTTCTTGCTCGAATGAAGTTCTGTTTTCGGACGAATCTGTGAGTTCGCATGGTGCATTGCTTCCCGCATTTCCCCTCTTGCTCGCCACTATCCATGCGAGTTGATATCACTGTCTTTGTCATATTGGGAGATAGGCAGTGTGATACCTGTTGTAATCTAATGAGACCTGAGGAAACTGCTTGTGATAGTCAGGTTATATATTGAGTGTCTTGAAATGACAATCTCATCGATCCGAAGAAAGACTCATAAGGTGAGAAGAGAATCTAAAAATCTTTGGGGCAAAGAAGAAACAGCAAGGGCTTGCCTGATTCAATGAATCTGGAACGGGAAAGAAGTAAAAGAATGGTTCCCAGAAGTGCAGGTGCGTCGGAGGTCTCCTGGAGTCCATCCTAGACCTAGAACCTGGTGTACCTGCCTCGAGGTGGATTGGCCCACTTCTGCGGTTACTTGCTCTTTCCTCGAACATGAACTCTTCATCTTGGCGGGTTTCGATTCGGAAGTTCCGAAGCTGCTAGCGTTTTGTTTCTCCCGTCTTGCTGGATAGTAAGAGAAGCGCTCAGGTTCTGCCGATATTCCCAGTTCTGGATAGGAACTAAGAATATGGCATGGAATTCGAACGGCGTTTTACCATCTCGAACTCGAGTCTGTAATGGTTTGCTTCGTGGGTGATGCGACTGCAAGTAAGGTAAATAGCAACAGCTCACGATTCTGATCCAAATCAGAATGACGCGAACAACTGCAAAGCCGACTCAATAAACTTGGCGGGTGACAGGGCACATGCACATGTCCTGCAGTTCCTCAAACCGAGGAACTGGGAAATAAGATGCAAGAAGGATGCCTTTCGTTGAGAATCAAGTATTAATAGGTAAGGTATCAATTAGACACTGCCGGAATCGGAACCTAGGTACCTTACTTAGCAATTCCGAATTTCCGGGTTCAGAGAAATACACCTCTGCCGGGTTTAAAACCTTATTAGTGCAAGTACCTTCCAATGACTGTCTGGACACGAGAACACTGCTGCGCGAGCACAGAACCTGGCATTTCATTTCAATTTAAACGCATATTTTAGGTTCCCTGGTAGCATACAGTGTACTTAGGGGACCGGGATTTTCATGGAGATTCGTTGCGAACAGGAAGTTACCGGCAAAATGGAAGAAAGGATGCCATCTTGTTTGGGCGCACAAGACACCGGATCGATATTGACCAATCAGAGGTCTTGATATATCATTAAGTAAGCAAATGGACCCTGGCCCGAACTGCCCCGATGGCGTAATTTGGCGGGGTCGCAGGTTGATTGCCGCAGGGTTCCACCACAGCCTGCCCCCTCCCCCGCACTCAGAATCTGCTTGGGGTGACTGTTTGGAGGGGCAACCACAATTTTTTTATCGCGGCATTTCTGAAGTTCTACTTTGTCTCGCGCGACACTCGACTGCTGTGAAATCCGCATTCAAAATGGCTACCATCATTCTCGGGTCGCAATGGGGGTGAGTTGTGCTACTCCGTTCCCATGCATAATTATGCCCAGAGAACAAGACACTGACGCACTTATTCTGTCCGCAGCGACGAAGGCAAAGGTACCTCCTCCCTCGCAACTTGCGCACACCAACAACACGACCGTGGTGTTGCACCATTCCCTGCGATCGCGAATGCGAATCCCTGGTGTCAACGAACTTGCAGCTTTCCCAATTGGAACGCATCTGTCATGTACTAATGGGACATCTGTCTAGGCAAACTCACCGACATACTCTGCCCGAAGGCGCAGCTCTGCGCGAGAGCCGCCGGTGGCCATAATGCCGGACATGTAAGTGCTTACTCTTTCTTGACCGTCATCATCCCACAGGGCACCCACTGACAACATGGTCGCAGTCAATTGGTACGTCGCAAACAGATCAAAGACTCGCGCCCCTTGGTCTCGCTGATAACCACTTCTGACTTGGGATTATTGCGACAGTCGCGAACGGCGTCTCCTACAGCTTCCATCTCCTGCCCTCCGGCCTCGTCAACCCGAACTGCATGAACCTGATCGGCTCCGGCGTCGTCTTTCACGTCCCCAGCTTCTTCAAGGAGCTCGCCGAGTTAGAAGAGAAGGGATTGACCAACGTACACGATCGCATCCTCGTCTCGGACCGGTGTCAAGTCAACTTCGATCTCCATGCCGCCGTCGACGGGTTAGAAGAAGTTGAGCTCGGCTCCCGTGCAATCGGGACCACAGGAAGAGGCATTGGCCCATCATATAGCACCAAGGCTGCGGTAGGGATCTCCCGGATGGATTGCACACACATTGGCTGTTCTGTTCTAACGTCCGAGTTCAAAGAGAAGCGGAGTCAGGGTCCATGAAATCTTCAACGAGGAGGTTTTTGAGCGGAAGTTGCGCCAGCTCGCCTCTGGGTACAAGAAGCGATTCGGTGACCTCCTCCAGTACGATGTCGAGGATGAGATTGCGCGCTTTAAGGAGTATCGCCCGAAGCTGGCCAAATATTGCGTCGATGCCGTGCAGTACATGAAGCAGGCCCAGGACAAGGATTTCAAAATCCTGATTGAGGGTGCAAACGCCCTCATGCTGGACATCGACTACGGTATGCAAGCCTACGCGCTTTTTCCATGACTACAGGACTGTTAGCTAACACTGGACACTGCAGGAACGTATCCCTACGTCACGAGTAGTAACACCGGCCTTGGTGGAATTTTCACCGGTCTCGCGATCAACCCCAAGAAGATCGAGTAGGTCCTCCCCGACCCTCCTACTGGTAGAACCATTTCTAATTGAGTTTATTTTCAGCTCTGTCGTCGGTGTTGTCAAGGCATACGTTAGTAACCCATAAACTCTTCTCGGCGGTTTGGTCTGATGCTGACATTGTCCAACAGACGACGAGAGTAGGCGGTGGCCCTTTCAAGACGGAAGATCTCGAGGAAGCCGGAACCAAGCTACAAGAGATCGGTAAGCTAGACTCGTCATATCCGACCCATGATGTTTTGCTAATAGATGGATCTGTAGGCCGCGAATGGGGTGTCAGCACCGGCAGAAAGCGGAGATGTGGCTGGCTAGATCTCGTGGTCCTCAAGTACTCGACCGCCATCAACCACTACACCGTTCTGAATCTTACAAAGCTTGATGTCCTGGACACCTTCAAGACCATCAAGGTTGCGATAGGGTACAAGGATCGGGAATCGGGTGAGGAGCTCGAGTACTTCCCAGCAGATCTCAATTCTCTGGAGGATCTCGAAGTCATCTACAAGGAATTTGAGGGATGGCAGAAGCCGACAACAGCCGCGAGAAGTTATGTAAGTCTTCCTATAACCAGCAAGAATTTTTGCGAGCAACGCTTTCTAACCCACGTTTCAACAGTACGACCTGCCCAAGCAGGCTCGCGCCTACGTCGAGTTCATCGAGGAGTATGTCGGCGTGCGCGTTGCCTGGATCGGCACCGGCCCGAAGCGGGAGGACATGATTGTCCGCACCAGGGCTGCCGGCGTCAAGGATGAGTAATATCTGGGTTAGTGTGTTTGGCATGGGGCTTGCTTATTTGTAGACGTGCTTATAGATGGAATATTTTGAGTCAATCATTTGGAGTCTTGTCGGCATCTGCTAGGAAATTTTCATGGTTGGTTTCGGGACATGTGCAGCGAGCTGTTGATCAAACAGGTACCTACTTACTGAGCTGAGTTGAGTTAACTCAGGTACCTGATAGTTCTCCGAGCAGATCAAAAGCATATATGTTGTACCGTTGGTTTCGTGTGAGCGTGGAGGTTGCAGAGTGCATCCTGACTGATCTCTTGAGTCAAGTGATGCAGCACTCTCGGCCATGGGGTTGTATTTCTGCCAGGCTAACATTTACGGCAACAGACTATCGTTTCATTATCAACAAAGAGCCCATGGTCACTTAGATCACGCCATATTACTGGGTGGTGTCTTGAATCGCCGTTAGGCTGGCAGTTGTCATTAAGTAGCCCTTGGGTTTTTGCAGGCATTTGAACTATATTTCAAGACAAGCCCGCGGGCTGAACACTGCATCATGATGAAGGGAGAATGAGGTACTGTGACACAAAATAAGTGGGCCCGGAATGCGCTGAAAAGACGGAAGAAAGTCTGTTGTATTGATCCAGAGAGGGCGAGCAAGAAAGGGGGTCCCCGGAGCTCTTATTTCGAGCTGGGGAGCTTACGTAACCTCTGTTTTTGTGCGATGGGTACTGACTGATCTGTTAAGTTAGACAGCTACATCTAGTTCTAAACCTTCCTTGGTTGGAGGGTCGTTGGGTAGGTCGAAAAACATATGCGGGTAGTAAGGCTCATATACGGATTACCTTCAGACTAATATCTGGGTTCACATCATGCTTTAGGACATAGAGTTTTGCCCTGAACCTTGATAGCTAGGTACTTAGGAGTTTAAAACCTTTCACTCATTTACTTTCCAGTCCTGCTGCTTTACACACTTCTTCAAATCGTCGAATCCGTTCGTACATATCCAAAGACAAACAGCAGCATCTCGATCAAGCCTCTATCTCCAAGTCAAGAAAATGGACAAGAAAGAGGGAAAGATGAAGCGACTCCGTGGTTGGCTGCGAGCAAGCCGGGAACGGTGCAGCAGCCGCTCAGTCAACCAACTAGTCGGCCCGAAAGCTGATACCGAGTCCCCTGCCGTCAAGGCGACGGGTATCGCGGCACTGGACGACAACGATACTACCACGAGCGCGATATCCCAGGGCCTGGTTGCGCTCTCCCGAGCAATTTCGTGCCTACATGGCGGCCAGCCACCGAGGCGCAGTGACGAGACCCGCTTTGCCAAAGATATGGCAGAGAACATCATCAATGTCGTCAACGCCATGGCAGCAGTCCCCGATGCAGGCAAGCCCAGCCGGATCTGCGCCTACCATGTCTACGCAACGAGAACAGCCGTTGCCAGTTATCTTAACGTCCGGAGCGCTTTCGTTCACGATTGCAACCTCGGACCGATCACTCATCGCAAGACATCAGCGATCGAGTACACTTTCCGTGCGTACACCCACCTTGGTATGGCCGTGCTCGCCACCCCGACTGCCAACGCACCAGAACTCGCGCGCGTTATTGCAGCAGCGGTGACGACTATTATCGACCAGATCTCCTCAGGCTTGTCACCCGAAAAGGCGTACACTATCGCCGAAGAGATTATCACCATTGGCAAAGAGCTCTCTGAACTCACAAGTGGTTCGCCACCGCCGCCGCTGCTGCCATACCAGGCATCACCGGACAGCAGCCACCTTGCGACGGACCAATTATCTGGACTAGCCAGGGTACTAGAGACAACGTGCTCAATGACCAACACACACCTCGCGATCGGAACGGCGGCCGATATACTCGCAGAGTCGTATTTCCCCCGAGACTTGTGGAAATAACAACAATTTTGCAAACCAAGACGTTGGCCAGTCTGTTCCTGCAAGACGCGCCACTTATTGAATGATTATATGTATTATAAAGGCAAATATGCCCCTCCTCTTTTACCATACTCCCTTTTCAACGTCGTTCTTTCCAGAGCATTCTGATGTGTCTCTCGAAGCGAGAATTGATATTGATGGGAGAGTTAGCTTGAATCTAGCCTTTAGTCAGATAAGTATCTTTAAGCAGTATAACCGAATGCTGTTGTTGATGTATTGTTGGCTTCCATTCCGCCTTTGGAATTACATCTCCTCTTCAGAAACATGTTTAAGGTAGCTGTCGTTTTTGTCTTTCTTTTTCTTTTCGGGGGTTTGCAGCAAAGACCAGACTCCTGTTATAGAGAGCGTTTAAATCTGAAAGTGTCCCGGCCTCTTAGCAATAGTAGCTGATCGGTAGGCACAACGGAATTACACCCTGAGTTGCAGGCAAATTATTTCGGCGGTCCCTTTTACAGAGTATGTGTCGTCCCCTAGTGTAAATTCTAGTGACCTGTAACGGCCTGTAGCACTATCAAGTTCAGGCTGGCTGGTGATAACATGCCCTTTGATCTGATTGGTGCGTGAATTTTGGACAACTGTTAAGCCAGGAGCCCATCCTCGGACTTGATGCTAGGCACCAGTCAGCGGCTTTCAGCTCCCTTTCTCCCTTCATTCACGCCTTCCCTCAAGACTTTACCTCTTTTCCTATGCCCCAGCACTATTGACCTCTCTTAAGACTCGCATAACAGGTCGGACTGAGGAAATCTTCTCACGTCCATAACGATAAATTATCTCCAAATCCCAACTGAAAGGCAAATAAACTGTTCTCCTCAGCCAATTACTCACAACCTAGTATTATTTAGGCATATAACACACAATCGCCATCACCACGGCCCCCCGGTCCAAATATTTCCTTCTCAGAGTTCCACATCACGACTCCAATCAGCCCAAATGCCTCCTCCTCCTCCACCACAACGAAACAATGAAACTACTACCGGAATAACGCCCGATCAGCCTGAGCAGCTCCAGCAGCAATTCCCCAACCACACACCCCCCCGCTTCACAGTAGATCTTTCAGTCCCGCCAGAGCACCGCTACGACCACGTGGCGCGGCACATGAGAGACTCGGGAGCGATCGAAGACGCCGACATCAATGCCCTTTTTTCCGATTTACTAGACATGATCACACCCTTCGATTTCCTCAACCCGCTTCTACCTTTCTGCATCAAGGCGTTTGCGCGCTTCGCCCTGCGGCGTGTCTACACGGATGAAGAGACGGCCGAATTGAAAGGAATCGTGAGAGAAACGAATATCCCGCTTTTCTTGTTGGTGGCGTTCAATGTCCTCCTTGATTTGTTGCTGGGGTGCACGACCGGCGGTGTGCGCGTTGGCAGCAATGCTGATGAAGGTGGCGATATGGTTCATTTCCGCACGCTGGACTGGGGGATGGATACGCTGCGGTATCTCGTCGTCGAGCTCGATTTCGTACGGACAAAAGGCGGACCGGTGGTTGCGACGACGGTCGGGTATTTCGGGTATGTGGGTGTCTTGACGGGTGTGAGGCCCGGGTTGAGCATGAGTCTGAATCATCGCGCGACGCATGATAGGAGCGGTTGGTTGGGATGGTGGAAGAGTTTGCGGTTCCGGTGGCATCAGGTCATGGTGGTGTTTGGGCGGCGGCCGTCGATATCGAGTACTTTGAGGCATTACTTGTTGACGCCGGTTGGTGAAGTGACGATGGGACAGGACATGAAGATAAAGCGGTGGAAATCTTGGGGAGGGCTGGAGATGGAGAAGATGACTGGTACTGATGGTACCAGCGGTGGTGAGGTGGCGATATCACAAGGCCCGCCAGGGACAGAGCCGGAGAACCCTTACAAACGGAAGCTGAGGAAGAGAAAGCCTGCCTCCTCAGCCCCGAGTCCCATATCGCCACCGGAGATCAACATCGAAGCCATCATCTCGTTCTTGACCAAATCCCCTTCCACAGCGGCTTATCTGATCTTCTGCACCCCGGATAGAGTCTACTCGCTAGAAATGGATAACCGCGCCATCATCTCGATGCAGACCTCGGACGAGTTCCTGGTGACGACCAACCACGATGTTGCAGACGAAGGGCACCCCGAGCATGTGCAAGAAACAGCTGCTCACCAGACCAAAATGATCGGCATGGAGGAGATCATCGCCGAGTCAACCACGCGCAAGGCGGGGGTGTTAAAGAGGTGGGAAGACGGAAAGATACGACGAGAGAAGCGGAGAAGAAACAGGGAAGGAGTGAAGAGAGAAGATGTGCTGGAGCTATTGAATCATAACGATGTTACCTGTGAGTTGACGCATTATGCAGTGGTTATGGAACCAAAGACTGGTAGGGTGGTGTGGAGGAGGGTGTATGATGTTTTGGAGGAAGAGTCTTCGGAAGGAATAAAAGGATGAGGAGGGGATTGGAAAGCTGTCTGGGATTGTGAAGCGAACTATTGGGATCGGACTGAGCGCTTTGAGGCGGATTTCATGGTCTGGAACTATGTAGTTTGGAATGGATCGGAGTCAAAGTTGGATAGGAAACAGCTGCGTGGCATATTCATAATCCATGAGAACTCAGTCATAGAAAATACCTAAATACATTCAACTCTATTTACTTTGGTACGCTCTATCCTCTCCATTCAACATATGCCTTCCAAGAAAGATTTCTCACAGCATTTACAATAGCCTACGGTACCTCAAAAATACCAATATGTGTTTGGATTGCTTTCGAATACACCATAACTGCAACCACCAGACTCCCATCATCCTGACGACCAAAACAAATCTCCATGTCTGCACACATTTTAACTCCAAGCATCCAGTTCGTTTCAAATCCAGCATCTCAGTTTGTCCACCAAGGCCTTTTCGTAGTATGAGATGATCGACGACCAGGTGCTTCTTGCCGATTCCCGTCCACTTCCGGCATCCGACGCAGCAACCCATTTAACCTTCCAACCGTTGTTGCACGTTCCACCACCCAACCCCCTATTCTGCCTATATCTGCCTGGCACCAAATCTCAAAACCTCAGACGACATCACACACTTGGCGCAGCTCCAACCCGGTCATCACAAACACCAACTGACATCAGTGAGGGATTCATACTACAAGAGATTTCCTGCCCGGACTCCATTTATAACCCCTTGACACAGGGCCAAGTCGTACAGTTTACTCGAGTATTGTGGAATTCTCCCCAACATCTCTGCCAGGAAAAATTCCCGGAAAGGGGTGCTGTGGAGAGCGGAACCATCTTCCCTTTTTTGCGTAACACACTCGTGGGTAGATCCCATCATGCGACGACGCAAGAGATGTTTCCTCACTTTGCCGGGAGTGTTTTCTATGGGGTGCAGATGGAAGTATTAAGATGGTGGTCCTCGCTCTTTCTGAACTTGGAAAGCCCGTCTGATGTTTTCTGGTCGTTCGTCATGATTTACGCGCTCTTTTATCTCTCCTTTCTAGCCTAGCTTTCTACAAAAGTCGCTCCTTGAACTTCATCACAAATACCCTCATTATTACTCTCATCAGCATACATAGACAGGTATCATGGCGTTTCCCAGACTGGCAGCTGCGCTGCCTCCTCTCCTCCTTGCCCTCACCCTCTCATCACCACCGGCTACAGCTCAAAAAATCGGCACCACCATCCCCGAAGTCCATCCCAAACTAGAGACGCAGATATGCACAACCGCAGGCGGCTGCGTCACGCAGCAAACCAAGCTGGTAACAGACTCGCTGTCGCGCCCGTTCCACGACGTCAACAACATGGCGGTGCCCTGCGCAACCATGCCGCTGAACGCGACGCTCTGCCCAGACGCCGCCACATGCGCGCAAAACTGCGTGCTCGAGGGCGTTGAGTACAGCAGCCTCGGCGTGATGACCAAGAACTCGGCCCTGACGTTGCGGCAATACCTCTTCGACGGCAGCGCGTTTAGCTCCGTCAGCCCGCGTCTCTACCTGTTGGCCGAGGACGACATGAACTACGAACCCCTGAAATTGCTAAACCAAGAACTAAGCTTCGACGTCGACGTGTCGCAGTTGGGCTGCGGCATGAACGGCGCCCTGTATCTCTCTGAGATGGACATGTCGGGCTCCCGCAGCGAGCTCAACCCGGCCGGCGCGCAGTACGGCACTGGCTACTGCGACGCGCAGTGCTTCACGACGCCGCCGTTCATCAATGGTTTGGCCAATTTGAACAACTCCGGGTCTTGCTGCAATGAGATGGACATCTGGGAGGCCAACTCGCAGGCGACAGTCTACACGCCGCACACCTGTTCGGGCGTCGGGTCCTTCCTCTGCGCCGGCGACGAGTGCAACAAGACGGTCGGCGTCTGCGACAAGGACGGCTGCGGGATCAACTCTTTCGGCCTGGGCGCAAAGGAGTTTTACGGTCCCGGGTTGACGATCGACACGACCCGCCCGTTCACGGTGGTCACGCAGTTTCTTACGAGTGACAATACATCGACCGGCGACTTGGTCGAGATCCGCCGTCTGTACGTCCAGAACGGCAAGATCATCCCTAATACTGCCGAGACGACCAACACGGCTGTGCAGAACCTGGCGGGAGGCTTTGAAGGTACCATCACGCAAGACTACTGCGCGGCGCGCAACGCGAAAGACTTTACCAGGTTGGGCGGTCTGAAGGGCATGGGTGGGAGTTTGGCGAGGGGCATGGTGCTGATTTTCAGTATTTGGAACTCTCCTGGTGACTTTATGAGCTGGCTGGACGGGGGTAACAATGGGCCGTGCAATGCTACCGCGGGAGATCCCGCCCAGATTGTGGCCACGCAGCCGGACGTGTCGGTGACGTTCTCGAATATCAAGTGGGGAGATATCGGGTCGACATTCAAGGCTGAGGGCCCGGCGGGGAGTGCGGTGGCCTCTGAGACGGTCGAGAAGGGTGTTAACAATGCGCTGGCGGCTCAGTCCGGGGCTGGGTCTGAGAGGGCGATGATGGCGGGTAGTCTGACCATGAGCGTGGTCGTTGGCTTGGCCGTGTTGCTGGGGGCGTTCCTTTCTTAGGAGCTAGATGTTGGCTTAACTGAGTTAAGATACGGTGGTTGAGCTGAGTGATCTGGGGACATAGAAGAAAGCAGTTCGTCTTGCTGTGTGTCATTTACGCCTAAGGTACATATTTCCATGCCCGTAGAATACCATTAGCAGTATAAAGTACATATCTTTGACTTGAACATTGACTGACGCAACAGTGGAATCCTGCTCGACGTCCATGTCTGTCATATGTGCCTCTGGCCACCATGATAAAGCGATCTGGGGTTGGTGAAGGACTTACTGGTGCTCGTCAGTTAAAGCTTCTAGAATGTGTCCACGACGAATCGTAGCTACTATACCCACCTGGCTCCCTCACCGCTCATCCATGTCGCTCTATGACGCTATCAACCTTACGCCTTGGCCTTAAACCGTTGTCGTCGTCAGCAAGCCAAGATTTAAACATTCGATAGCGCTCCCACACACCCAGTTCATTGTATCATTGGTTCCCCCGCACAACCTGGCCCCATCGGCGCATGAAAGGGGTTACACTCGCTGGGTGTTAGTGACGTCGACTTCTCGGCGACCCCTGCTACCCCTAGCCCCTCAAGGCTGGTGGTGTTGACCGAATCCGTGTAATACCCGTGCCAAGCCGTGCTATTGACGACGCCTTTCCCGCAACTTGAACTTTTAGACGACACTCTCTCCACATTTTGAGGATATTAAGAACACTCGGGAAGCCATAATATGGTGATACCTTCCATTTCTGGTCTTTCGAAATTCTCTTGAGGCCCTCAAGAACCATATCTTACCGGACACCACAACCCTTTCTCCAGACCATAGAACACGACTCCGGCCATGACAAACAGGCTGAGGAAACAAAACACGGAAGGCCACACCAATGACACCGATGAGACAGATGACATCCTGGCGACAGGCTCGCCAAGCTACAGCACCGGCCAGCAGTTGACTGTGCCTTTCGCAGATGAAGATGGCCCTCCCTCGTACGAGGAAGCAGCAGCACCGGGGCCACAACCGCAAAATCCAACGCCTCCAGCAGCACCAAACCGTATGTCTATTATCACCGGGTTTCCATGTGGCATCACATAATTACTCACACACTCTTCCTATTGTTATATAAACAGAACCACGCCAACCATCCTCAATCGCATCAGACGGCTACAAACCCCCAGACCCAATGATCCAGATCCCGAGCCCCTCCCATCCAAGCTGCGCCCCCCCTCCCACGGCAGACACGCTATACATCGGCTGCGGCGGACCGCCACCGGTACCAGGAACGATGCACCCAGCAGTGAAAAAACACCTCGAGTCCGCCCCGGGCTTCTGTTTCTCTACGCGAGGCGGCTGCTTCTGGTCCGACATGGGCGGCTGTTTCTGGTCGTCCAACCAGGGGTGCTTCTGTTCCGACCACGCGGGCTTCTGCTTCTCCGACCACGGCGGCTGTTTCTGTTCAGACTACGGCGGTTGTTTCTGTTCGCGGCGTCCGAATCCTCGACTAGACCTGGACGAGGACACCTCCACAAGGGAAGGGCAACACCGATATCAGTAGATACCTTAAGTGATTGGGCAGGAGTAAGGTATTTCTTCTTTTCATTGTCATGCTGCGTATGATTAGTGAGTTGTGTCGTTGAGTTAGTTCAAGTAATCTGTGTTTTTGGATGGATACAGAGTTCGACAGTGGAGTTAATGGTGGTTGCTAAAGGATACCCAATGTTTTTATTGAGCGAGGTGAACGGTGTGGTTTAGCAATACATTTGTTTTCTTCTGTTCCATTTCACCTCACAAACCATGGGAGAAGACAGACGATGTGTGAAAAGCAGTACATATCGAACTATGCTGCGAGGAAGTGTGTTTATGTCTTCATCCATTTGGTTGTTCTATCCTTATATAGCCCATAAGCTATGTGCAACATAAAGGGTTCCAATCCTTGCTGTTGTAGACCAGGGTATCCTGAACTTCGCAGACCTCCAACAACGAAATAACCCCGTAAACATCAAAAAGCCAACCAATAGTTTGGTTTTACGTCCTGCCCCACGACCACAGTGTCATGATCAGTCCGCAGACAGGAGACCCCGACGGAGAACGTCCATCGTCTCTGTGTGATGATCACTGTAGTTTATGGTGCCGCAAGGGGGGGGCTGTAGGTGGCGACGATCAAGACGGCATACTGGGCGACAGAGGAAGCAGTATAACCGAAGGTATAACCGAAGTCCCATGATGGCGAACCACAGCGTCTAGGTGCTCGCCTGAACGAAACAGAAATTCCGCGTGTGTAGGTAACCACCGTCATATGCTCTATTAGAAGGTGGCGTGCGCGTGAGGACCAGGCTTACAAAGGAACTGAAGCGCCGCCCACAGAAACACAGGGGTCAAGTCGTCTAACCTGTCAGGTAATAGCCCGTATGCCACCAATTCTTCGATCGCCTTATCATCACCCTGATAGAGTCGGAGCGCGAACAGGAATGCGACCACGTTCTCAAGATCGAGTGTTGGATCGTTCAGATATGTGAGTTCGGCATGCGCCCACTTACTCAACATTAAATGAACCCTCTTCAAATAATCGTGTCCACAAGCGTCCATCAATGGTGGATACCGAACGGACCGCCCGCAAGAATATAGCCATGCAGACGAAAACGGTTCGGAATTGCACCTGCCTGCCGAAACTTTGCTACTGCGACAGCATTGTTTGATGACAGCTCGATAATAACCGCGAGAATTGCGAGTCTCAGTGTTGCCCTGGTAAAGCACACACTCGTTCAGTAGGTAGTAAAGATGTTTATTCGCCGCAACCTGGCAGGCGAGCGTGTATTCGTTCTCGACAGCCTCGGCGACCCCGACGATGAGCTCATTGGGAAGGGAGAGTAAGAAGAATGGCATCCTGCCCGGGTCGTCCAGATTATAGATAACTGGGGATTTCGTAGACTGGCACGGGAGCGGTGTAGCAGGAACGAAGAGGAAGATGAATTGGATGGAACGGATGATTGGAACAGGGTGCGACGGACTTCCGAGTCTCGGTGACGAAGCCAAGGCTAGCCCAAACCGACAAGCCTCAACTTAAAATATAAAATGCATGTCCGTGTCCTGAGCGAGAAAGTTTTTTTTTGAAGTTCGTAACAATACGAGATTGCAAACTCAAGCCGACAAATTCGCCTGTTGTTGCATCTCAACAGCATGTGAAGCTGGCGCCGATGACATGCAACTTGTGCGCCACAGCTCTTTCTCTTGCCGGAGACGCTTTCGAACCCATATCACGGTGATAATTGTCCACAAAGTGGCAAACACAAGTGGGCTGCCCCAACCTAGAGCAAAGGTAAAGATTGTCAGAGTCAATGACACGCTCGGTGGTCCGGCAGAAAGTGGTCCGGCAGAAAGTCCGGAAAGACGCCAAAGCTTGGGTAGAAAGACTTACCAACACCATACGCCACTTCTTGGGGAACAGTCCAGATCACAACCATGGTCCCGATCCCGTCAATGAGCGAACCGATGCCCCAGAACCAATTCTGCTCCGCGATCATCCTCCTAAACCTCGAGCTCGTCTCGTACCGAGCCAGGAGCGCCTGCCGGTACTCCAGCCCCGCGGCACCATCCACGGCCACGATGTCCTCCACAAGCGTGTATACGAGCGGCACCACCCTGCTACCCTTGGGTATGGACGAGATCCGGTACGGCGCCGGGTGGTTGCGGGCGCTCTGCCAGCCCGTCACCAGTAGCTGCAGGCCGATCTGGATCAGGAAGAGCGGGACGGGAATGGCCAACGGCCGGACGAGTGGCTCATGCGGGATGGAGGCGCCGATCAGGATGCCCGTCATGATGGTGTAGCCAATCGACAGCGTCGTGTGGGTGAAGTCGAAGTGCCAGCGCTTGCCACCGATGGGGCGGTAGGTGTCGGCTTTCATGATGAGCTTGAGCGAGCGGAGGCCGAACTCGATGCCGGTGACGAGGCCGAAGAAGGCGGTGATGATGGCGAAGACAATACCATGCCGTAGCGTGGTGTGGAACCATAGGCCGTAGAAGAGGGCGATCGGGAGCAGGCTTGACTCGATGATCAGGAGCCCCGAAACGATAAAGAGCTTGGTCTTGTAGTCCCAGAGGTTGTAGTTGAGGCGGGGGAGCCCGGGGAGCTCCTCGGCGATGTTGACATTGCTGGCGAGCGGAGGTGTCGGGAGCGGTGGTGCAGAGATATTGGAGGAGTCGCCGACTGACTCGGGCTTGCCGGTGCCGCCGCTAGCGGTCGAGGTGCTGTCCTGCTTCGGCCGTGGGGGTCCCGTCGGACTGGCCTCGGAGTGGGAGGTCATTTTGGGAGGTTTTATTTTGGGGAACAGAAACTGCAGATATATTGGACGTGGAATGTTTGTGTTGTTTATATCAAGTCGAAGATCTCAAGTGCAAAATATCAAAGAGGCGCGAAAAGGACAAAAGACATGATGCATTCGGTTGGGCCCGATTATGCAGAAAGGCAAAGTGAGCATTTCGTTTCAGACGTTTTCAACGGCAATCAGTGAAAGACTTGAATGACCGGATTCGAGTTTGTTGCACAGGAATCAGCGAGAATCAACACCGTGTTCTGCTCTGGAAGGGTCTGGGCATGACGTTACTGAGCACTGCTGCAACGCGTTTCTGGCCCAAAGCCCGTCTCGGCGCCGTCAGCTATGATGTAATGACTGGCCTTGGTTTCGGGGCGTGGACCCACTGTTTTGCCATTTTTAGGCGCTAACGCAGATCATTGCGCTAAACAGGACCCTGAGCTAAGTAACGAGGATATCACTGTATCGAGAGATGGGGACGACCCACCATCACCAGATGGCTGTCAGCTGGTCAGGAGTCCTCCGAATCAGTGAAGCATCAAAACAAACAAACGCCCAAAAATAGAAAGTTTAAAGGAGGTTTCGGTCACGCTGATGAGCACAGTGCTTTCAGCGATAAATATGAGTAAAGCAATCCAGGGAGCTGTACACAGCAAGGAGAGATTTCTGTGAAATGATCACAAGATTCAGTTGTGATCATCAACCCGAAATCTCTTTGCAATTCAACAAAGACCTTACATACTTCGACTGTTAGTGCATATTAAATCATGAGATTATCTCGACAGCAAGCGTATTCTCTAGGTCTAATTGGATGTGAACAGTAGGCCAGCAACTGCCTTAATATCCTTTTGTTACTATATTAGCAGATGGCGTAATGATTGGTCAGGAGCCAAGTTAACAGAATAACATCCCGCGGCTTACATCCGAGTCTGTCTGGCTCTGGACTTGCAGATATTCTCCGAGATTCTTGTACAGTGCTTTCCATTACTCCCATTTCGGCGGGTAGATAGCTCGGAAAGTCCCTGCCGAATAAATACGCCTCCCCGCGTTGTGCAGCCACTCAAGGGGCATTCCCGAGCTGGGACGAGACGGCTAATCTCTATATTATATGACCCCGGTGAGCCTTATGTCTTCCTACCCCAGATTTTCTCTTTACCTCCTGCATTAGTGTCTGCTTCAGATTTCCAGAAATTTGGGATATAGTTTATATCGTATATTTCGTCGGTCATGAAAACTGTGTTCAACCGCGTCTTACCACTTACTCCACCCTCAAATTCTTAGTAGCCTGCCTTCAGCCTATGATGCATGTGTCCGAGAATCGGCAGTTTCTACTCTTGCCTTTTGCGAGATTTGTTGGACCTGATGTTTGGCATTTAATCATGGCAGCCCGCGGCGGACGGCGAACAACATGGATTCGGGTGAAGGATGATGCTGTTTTGGACGCGGTGAGAGAACCAAACCGCAACCAATCAAGATGGGATACTTCACCACACTCGCCACCGCCGTAGCGTGGACTACTCTCCTCACCGCAAATGTATGCCATGCGTATCATCACGCCGGCTTGGCCGCCTCCAGCATCATCGCCCGAGCCCAAGACCTCCTGCCATCCTACGACTACATCATCATCGGCGGCGGAACAGCCGGGCTGACCGTCGCTGACCGGCTGACAGAAGACCCCCAGACAACCGTGTTGGTGATTGAATATGGGCCCTTGGGTATCTCCTGCTCCCGTTATTTTCCTTTACCCATCCATATAGCCCTAACCATCCGTAGCAAGTTCATCCGCTATCACCACCGTATCAGGTGGCTTCTACGGCCTAAGCAGCCCCTATCTCTACGACATCATGTCCGTCCCGCAACTCAACCTGGGCAACCGCACCACCGCCGTGATGGCAGGTAAGATCGTAGGCGGCAGCTCCGCCGTCAACGCCATGATGACAGTGCGCGGGACGGCGCAAGATTACGACCGCTGGGGCAGTTTCTTCCCCAACAAGACCTCAGATTGGACCTGGGACGGATTACTGCCGTACTTCAAAAAGGCACTCACCTTTGCGGAACCGGATCCTGCGGTCAAAGAATCGGCCAAGATGACGTACAATACGACCTTTTGGGGTAAGGGGTCGTCAGGTGTATACGCTGGCTGGCCATCATTCCAGTACCCCGGCACGACGGCGCAAATGGACTTGTACAAGCATATCCCGGGTGTGGAGTTTCCTGGTGACAGCGGTGCCGGTCGGCCGGGGGTGTACTGGTTTCCGACGTTTATGGATCCAAACAGGGTGGAAAGGTCATACGCAAGGACTGGCCACTACGATGACCAGAAAAAGAGGAGCAACTACCATCTGATTGCCGATTCGAGGGTCACGAAAATTGTTTTGAACGGGACGACGGCGACGGGTGTGGCGTTTATACCGGCAGGCTCCAAACAGTACACTAATACCACGACGGTTACAGCAAGGAAAGAGGTGATCCTCGCCGCGGGCGGGATACACAGCCCATACCTGCTACAGTTGAGCGGGATCGGACCACAAAGGGTGTTGACTGAAGCCAAGATCGAGACGGTGGTCGATTTGCCCGGAGTAGGGCAGAACTTTCAAGACCATCCAATGTTGATGGCGACATATCAGTGTAAGCAAGCCCCCCTTCCATACCACCCACACTCCCCTTCTAATCATCCATCCATGTAGATCGATCCCTCCCCTCGAGTTGGAAACCCTCCCCAGAATACATGTTCTCCAACAGCACCTTCCAATCCTGGGCCACAACCCTGTTCAACACAAACCGCACCGGGCCTCTATCAATAGCAACAGGTAACGCCGCAGCATGGCTTCCCTTCCCAGTAATATCCCCTCGCTCACGCTCCATATCTTCTCTCTTGACCTCCCAAAACCATTCCGCCCATCTCCCACCCAACACCCATCCCACAGTAGCAGCAGGCTACGCAGCCCAAATGCTCTCCCTCGCCACCGCCCTCCGCCAAAACAACACAGCCTTCTACAACGCTGTCATAACAGGCGGCGCTTCCACCGGATTGATAGTAGACCTGCACCCGCTGAGCCGAGGAACCGTCAACATTGACCCGCAGGACCCGCTGGCAAAAACACCAGTAGTCGACTACCGCGCCCTCAACAACCCGCTCGACGTGTCCATAATGACTGATATCTTGCGCTTCACCCGTAACTTTCACATAAACAACACCGCAACGGCACAGCTCCGCCCCGTCGAGATAATTCCAGGTCAGGACGTGCAGACAGACCAGGATTTTGCCGACTACATCGCCGAGAGCACGAGCCCGAGCGAGTTCCATCCGGTGGGCACGTGCGCTATGATGCCGCGGGAGCTCGGTGGCGTGGTAGACGAGGAGCTCAAGGTCTACGGAGTAAACAGGTTGAGAGTGGTGGACGCGAGCATTATGTCTACGCTGCCCGGAGGAAATACGTGTCAGACGGTGTACGCTGTTGCTGAGAAGGCAGCTGACCTCATTGGTTATGGCGCCAAGCTAAAAAGGGGATAAAAAATAGGGGCCAAGTCAACAATCCGAACGAAAAGTCCCCACGTTCGAGTGCAATCAGATAGGTAATTATTATCGTCTATCGCTACTGATTAAGCTAAATGTCATATATATGTATAAACATGCCACGCGACCCAAGAGTTTACAACCGGGTATCGTTGTACAAACCAAAGTAAAACAATAACGCCAACAAAGGAAACTGAGACGGAACCCACTACACCAGATCACACCAGATTTAATCACCGCTCTCAGTGATACTGAATAACCGAAATAGACGCAATTACATCTCGTCCTCAAAGAACTTGACGAGCGTCCTCGCACCAGACACACCTATCAACAGTTAGCTGTTGTACACTTCACAGTTAAAGGAAGACGAAAAACTTACCCAAACCCATGAAGGGATAGCAGATGTACACAAGGTCGTTCTGCGTTCCAAACTTCTCACGGAACTCGCTCTTGGCCACCAGCTTAAGCTGCTGCGCAATGGTCTTGTACGTCTTGGACAGGATCTTGGCCCGGATGCCATCCATGTTCTCGCCCACCACCATATCCGGCATGGCGCCCGCACCAAATGTCACATTCCTGACGCCCGCCTTGGCCAGCGACTGGATGGCCGCCGAAATGAGCGCCTCGATGGTACCGTTCGGCGAGCCAGGGAAGTCCAGCGCGAACTTGATCTGGTATCCGTTCTGCGGCGAGAGCTTGTGGAGAATGCACAGCGCAGCGATTTCACCCTCCTTAGTCTCCGCCCAGAGGTACCGGCGGTGCTCCATGTCGATCCAAGGACGGACCTCGGTGAGATGCACTTGTTTTTTGCCCTTGCGGTTGTTCTTCCAGTCCTCGATACGCTTGTCGCACCGTTGGCGGAACTCTTCCGACGGAAGCTGGTCGATGGCGAACTCGTGGATTGTGACGCCGGCGTCTTCGGCCTGGCGTTCCTTCTTGGCGACCTTCTTGGCTTCGTCGACGGGGACGCGCTCCTCGGCCACGCAGCTCAGACTGCGCCAGCCCAGCTTGGAGCTCAGGATATCCTCAACCTCAGCCGAGACGAGTAGCCAAAGGGGTCGCAAGCCTTTCTGTAGCCGCATGTGTTGCAAAAAGGCCTTGATGACAATGGGGTATTGGCGTGAGTCGCACAGCGGGTTGCCCATGACCAGTGCGTAGCCATTGTCCTCTGCGTAACCGACGGCGGCACCGGTTTCCTCGTGGCGCCACACCTTGTACCGGTCGTCAAGCCACGACGTGTTTGTAGCGTCACCGTAATTCGCAATGAGATTCTCCACAGTTGGGAGCTCCATATCCTTGCTGCCGTGCTCCATATTGTAGGCAAACCGAATGGTGTCGGCTTCAGGGTGAGGTAGCTTCCCGCTGGCGATGGCCTGCTCGGGAAGTGACTTGGGATCACGGGGGATCAGCGAGGCGTTGCGAATATCCCCGAGGTTAAGGAGAAGGAAGAGAATCCGCTCCAGACCAATACCGCAGCCGGCGTGCGGAAGAACGCCCCATTCGAAGCCTTGCATGTATTCTTGCATGGTAAAAGGGTCGATGCCAGCCTTCTGCATCCGCTCCTTGAGAAGATGTGGGCTGTGGATGCGCTGACCTCCTGTCGTGATCTCTTGTCCGCGAAGGAAGATGTCAAAGGAGTTGGTGTAGTTTGGATCCTCTGAATCCAGATGAGTGTAGAAGGGCCGGGCAGATGTCGGGAATTTGTCGATGATGTAGTAATCTGTGCCGTACTTCTCCTTGATCACCTGGCCTAGCCGTATTTCTGCACGCGTGCTGAGATCTTCCAAGTCCGACGCCGGCTTGCCGTGATCGTCTGTCCAGCCCGACGCGTTGAGCAGCGCTATAGCCTCCTTGAACGGAAGCACGGGTGTCTTGTCCAACCAAACGAGGTCTTCGTGGGGGAATCGGGTCTTGATGACGTCGACCTCCTTCCGGAAGCGCTCGTAGATGCCCTTGAATATGCTCTTCATCAAGTTGTCAATGATGTTCAGAGCCTCATGGTAGTCGCTGTTGATGGCCATTTCCAGATCCATACCCGTGTACTCTGTGAGATGACGGTGGGTGTTGCTGTCCTCGGCACGGAACACGGGTCCGATTTCGAATACACGGCCGAAGTCTGCTGATATGCTCATCTGTTTAGACAGCTGGGGGCTCTGAGCTAGGAAGGCGTTTCTCCCAAAGTAGTTGACCTTGAACACCTCAGCACCAGACTCGGTGGCAGCTGGCATCAGCTTTGGCGTGTGGATCTCGATGAAACCTTGGCTCTCTAGGACAGAGCGGAAGATGCTGCATATGCCAGCGTTGATCCTAAAAATTGACTGAGCTGTAGGTGTACGCAGGTAGGCAATCCGGTTGGAAACTCTAACACGAGTGGATGCGAGGGATTCCATCTTTTGCGTCTCTTGGTCCACCTCGACGTGATCAATTGTGTGCACATCGACAGGAAGGTGCTCGTCCACGGGGACAACGAGATACATCTTCTCAATCTTCACCTCGGCGTCATGGACAGTGCAGCCCTTGATTATCTCTGGGGGTCGTTGCAAGGTCCCTTCAACGTGGACAAATCCCTCGGTAACCAAGTGTGTGGCCCAGCGAACGAAGTTCTCGGACACCATACCATCTTGAAATGTTAGGACACCCTGGACGGTCTCGATCTGGTCTCGGAACACGAGAAAGGCTAGCTTGGAGCTCAGGGAGCGCACGTGGTGGACTCGAGCGGTGAAGCTGACCGTCTTGCCAATGTTGTTGGGGTCGGCTACCAGCTTTTGAAGGGAGGAGGTGTCGGCGAGGACGGCGCTAGGCTTGGTGCCGTACCTCGAGGCGACTTCGTCCGGATCGCTATCGTGGGCCTTTTCCTCCTCAAGCTGGCGTCTGTTTTGGAACGAGCGACGCTCATGTTCGCGTTCATCTTCTTTAATCAGTTGCTCCTGCACCTTCCTAAGCTGTTTTTTGTGTCGCTCGTCGTCGAGGTTTTCGACGTCTCCGATCTTGGGTTTGAGGAAGTGGTTCTTGGCGGATTTGTGGCCGAGGAAGCGATTGAACGCCAGAATCGGCTTCTTCATAACGCCGGGTGACATGATTGTGGTGTTCGCCGAGACGTGATCGTCAAACGCGGAGTAGTGACAGGATGGCAGAACTGGAGATGGTGTGTGGGTATGGATGTGGGTGGGCGCTGAGTGTGGTCTGCCGATCGTGGAGAACGAGCCTGATAGCTCGAGGAAGAGGCGGTAGGTAGAAGTATAAAAAGAGGGCAAAAGACAAAACTGCAAGTGAGGACGGTGGAGCAAAGCTTTGAAGCAAACCTACGCGACAGCAAAGGAAATAAATGGGATGTCAACAATGACAGTGGAGGGTGGGGTGCGGTGTCGGTGCGTGGCCAAGGAAAAAGGTAAAGACAGGTCGTTTGACCGAATGTTCCCGAATTGCAGCTAAAGCACTGAAAGCAGTTCAAGGCGTCCAGACGATCCGGTGGGCAATCCTGTTCCTTCCTGGCACGCCCTGGCTAGGTTCGGATTCGGGCCCATCGGTTCAAGGCATGGGAAATCGCCGTGTCAAGCAGCTTTAACCCAAACTTGCAGTTGGGCCATTACCCTTTCCGTCACACGTGCGCATCATCAGTCCGGTCTTCGTCCGGAGAAGGTGCTCCGCTGGCAGCGATCGCAGCCTCCAAAGGCTGTCACGAACCGGTCGCTGACTGTGGTTCACTCTATGACGTCAGCGGCATGCAGAGCATCCGGTCATTGGCCGACCAACAAAACTTAGCCTCTCGGGGATTACACAGCACATTCCACGTCCAACGTGTTTCATGACTCGAGACCCGAAAGTGCCGGCTTAACATGAATATTAATATCTCGAAGGCGAAAGCTGTGTGACCTTGCGAGTTTGTCTCTTTTAAATGCAAAGCCCTTTCTTTCACATCGCGATCCCGTTGCTGCACATGCACCTCGCAAGTCTTGGCGGGACAGGGGCAACGACGCAGCGGAAAGCGGGAGGCTTGCTCGGCCCCACTTTTCCCCCAGGAACAGAAAAGCTTCAATGCCTGACACCGGCTTGGAGACCGGCACCCCTACTGCCTACCCCACCAAATATGCAGTTATCGGGACCCCTGATGACATCACACCACCCGAGTCGTCTTGACTACGGAATACCGGTCCCAAGTTTGACCTGTCAGCGAAACCTGCAATTTGTATCATCTTGACGCTGCCTCGCTGAGGTTGTATTGTCATTTTCTCCGACACTGCCCTGTCGTTGCCGCATGTTTGTGTGACCCGTTTCGTCATTCGTAAATTAGAACGCAAGAGAACTATTATCTGCTTTCTCTATAGCATCCATTTCCTATGTCTCTAGACAACTCCGAGAGTTCCGCAAACACCACAGAAGACGGCAACATGTCCAAAATACCAACAGCAAACGGCATCCCCATCCCCGCAATAGCTGCGGGTAGCGCTCCTGAGAACCTCGACGATGTCAAGAAGCCCGAAAAGGCCAAAGATGTCGCGCCCTCGGCCCCATCCCGCTTCTCGCTCAAGATGACAGCCGGGTTCTGGCGCTCGCTGCAGTGCATCGGCATGGGGCTACACTACCTCGCCTCTCCGCGTCCGCCGAACCCCGCCTTCACCAAGTCCATCCCGTCGACCATCTCCAAGTCCAAGGGCAAGTTCACGCTGCACTTTTACACCCCCAAGAAGTACCAGGATGGCAAGAAGGCCGGCAAAAAGTACCCCGCCATCGTCAACTTCCACGGCGGCGGCTTCACCCTCGGCAACGCAACCGACGACGCCCGGTTCGCCCGGTTCGTCCTCGAAACGTGCGATGCCCTCTTCATCTCTGTCGACTACCGCCTCGCGCCCGATTGGCCCTTCCCTATTGCGGTGGACGACGGCGCGGACGCATTGCTGTACCTGATCAACCACGCGGCCGAGTACAACATCGATCCGACGAAGCTAGCCACGTCGGGCTTTTCGGCAGGTGGAAACATCGCAATAACCTGCCCGATGCGCCTGACCGCCCACATCAAAACCCTCAGCATGCCGCTCCCCGAGCACCGCATCCGCGCCATCGCCACGTGGTACCCGATTACCGACTACACGCTGTCGCGCGCCGAGCGTCGGCTGACGGCCATCCGGCCCGACCAGACCCTCCCGCCGGCGCTGACGACGCTGTTCGACGCCTCGTATCTGTATCCGGCCGATCTGGATCTGTCGGATCCGTTCCTCTCGCCGAGCAAGGCGAGCGACGCGCAGCTGGCCGAAAGCATCCCGCAGGATGTGGTGTTTTATACTTGCGAGTGGGACATGCTGCTGCGCGAGGGCGAGGAGCTGGCCAAGAGGTTAGGTGCCCCGCCCATCAGCAAGAATGTGAGGTACAAGATGATACCTGGGGTGCCGCACGGCTGGGACAAGTCGCCTGATCCGCTCAAGCCGGCGGCAAACTCGGAGGTGTTGTATAAGGAGTGTTGTGAGACGTTGAGGGATATCTTCAAGGCTTGAGCTCGCCGACTTGCCGGGCATAGACACAAGAGGGTGTCGCTGTTTGAGTAAATGAGTTGTTTGGGCGGGAGTTCGGAGTTGGGGATAATCAGGCATTACAAAAGCCCGGGTACCGGCGACTTTGGTTGTTTAGTGGGAAAAGAGAATTGTATTTGTGTTAATAGGTAGGACGGTACTATCACTGTTGTAATAATGGAATTCCTTAGAGTAGACCTTTCTCATCAGATTGTTCCTTTAACCAAACCCGGGATGACAGTTTGCGCCTGAAGAATGAATGTCTGTCTTGTATCATGTCTGGTCTCTGTTTGCTTCCTTCGCCGTCTCCCTTGTACATCCAGCCTACCTTAGGTAGCTCGTTGTCAGGAAAACCAGAAGGGGCAGATAGACACCCATTCAGTCAATACTAGCACACCAATCCACATGAAGCGCCTCAATCCCGTATCCCTTCAGCCAGTCGCTGTCGTACCACCACCCGCTCATCCCGTCCCCGCACAGCGCTCTGACCTGACACAGCGCCGCCTCGATTTCTGCCGTCGTGCACGGGTTCGGGCTAGCCATGGAATAGTTGCACGCGTAGGCGCGCACCTTGCCGGCCGTCCACGAGATCTTCATGCTCTGCGTAATGGGGCCTTTGGTCTCGCAGATGTTGCCGAGGTCGCGGACGGCGGCGTCCTGTTCGGTGGTGTTGATCTTGTTTTTGGTGCAGCCGATTTGGACGGCGGCGTTGGTTCCTATACCCAAAAGGAAGACGAGGTGGATGGATGAGATGAGAGAAGAGGAAGCGGGTTTCATTTTGTTGGAGGCGGTTCAGGTCTGGTTTGGTAGAGGAGCGAGTGGTGGAGTTGTTTGAAGCAAGCAAGGGCTGCAAGGTATTCGCAAATCTGTTAGGTGGACTTGGCTTTTCATGATGACGACTGGACCTTAATCCAGGATAAATTATGGTCCCTTTATGGATCACTTGGTGGGATGATTCTTGGAGCAAGTATGGAAGGAAGAAGCGGCGGAAGCCGGGCGGATCTCTCCCGAGGAAGGAGGAACCGAGCCCACCACAGCCGGGGATCAGGCAACCTCCTTCTCTCTCAGATTCTCTCTCGGAGGCACGATCCCAACGAGAAAGGCAACTTCCACAGTGGCGACTTGATGACGGGAACGACGTTGAACATGAAGACTCACGGTGACGTGGTCAAATCGACTCAAGTGTACCATTCCACACACGAAAGGCGGCAAGCTCACCAACACTGGCAGACATGATGGCACAGATCACACGGTTTTTGACGGACAAAAAAGTACCAGAAAAATCGAGAAACACTCTATTGAGGTCAAGCAAGCATTGCAAATGGGGGTATCTGACTCTTACAAACAAGAAAAGGAAATCCAGACCGGCGAGCAATAAGAAACGGATCTTTCTGCAGATAGCATCCTCCAGACACACGCCCACACCAAAGAAAACCGACCCGTAGCCATGTCCATCAGGATCAACACACAAGCACACGCGGGGTATATATAACTCATAACCACCACCCAGACACACCAATTTTTGTTGAGCAGCCTCCTCATCAGGACCCAAACACGCCAAATTTTGAGTAAGCATCTCCTCACCGCGCGCTCAAAAGACACCAAGGTTTGAAGAAAGCACACTCCTCACAAACGCCCAAACACACCGATCTTTGACATCCGAACTACCTCTCCGGGCCCCCAAATACACCGATTTTTGACTTGCGAACATCCTGACTGACGCCTAAACACACCAGTTGTGGAAGAGAAGCACCCCTAACCGGCGGCCACGACACGCAAACCGACTTTTGGTATAGGCGTGTAATCCAGCTCCAGATCACCAGATTGGGTTGGTGATTATGCCGGTCGTCGTTCAAGGGATAGGGTAAAGCCACATGCGGCTGCTGGCGTCGGACCAGTATTCCTCCCAGCCCTTATCCATCTCTCTTTCTCTAGGAGGAGGCGCCATCAAGCGAACGCACTTGTCCCAGAACGTCTTCTTAGCCTCCTTTGCCGCGGCCGCAATCTTCTTCGCCTCCTTTTCAAGTTCATCGTCGGTCGGCTGCTGCTTCTCTGCCGTCTTGGCCTGCAACTTCTTCTTAAGCTGCTCCTTCTTCTCAAGATCTTCCTTCTTCTTCTGCATTCTGCGCTCATGATTCTCCACGCCCTTGTTCCACTTCGGATTTGGCTGGATATCAAGCCAGAACTTGCCAAGCTTGTCTTTGCGCCAGAGACGCATCAGTCTACCTTTGACACGTGCCTTGCTGTCATGGCACAGCTGCGAGTACTCTCGTTTCTCAAGCTCATCCTCAAGTCGCTGGGCGTTGGTGAGATCGCTGGTCATCTCGACCGTGATGATCTGCAGCTCCTTGAACTTGGCCCAGCCCCGAGCCATCTCCGGCAACAACAACAACTTCATCGATTCGTCATTAGATATGCTCCAGTTGAACTTGAAGGTGATGGACCGCAGATCGGCCGAGCAACGCTTACGGAGCGTGTTCATCATCATGGTGAGGTTATTCGGGCCGTGGCGAGCTTTGCCGTCGCACTCGATGGTGACGTGGCGGATCGCCGCCGCCGTCGGGCGCGAGAGCGAGTTGATCCACGGGCGGTGGTGGCGGAGCGAGAGCCGGAAGACATTGTACTGCATCAGATAGCCACAGGCCTCGTTGTAGATGAGCTTGTTGGCCTGAAGCAGGGCGGTGACGGTGCGCTGCGGGAACTTGGTGCCGGGTTGGTGCACAAGGCGCTGAGTGGCGAGCGGCATGATGGGCACCATCTTGTGGGGGCCGCCGCCGCCGGCGACCAGTAAGTACCCGTACACCATCATCCGGATCTCGGTCGGCAGCGAGAAGAACGTGACCGGTTGCTTGGTCTCGGTCGCAGGAGGAACGTATGCCACCAGGTCCATGGAGTTGTCGACGGCAGCGTCGACCGGGGAGGCGAGAGTGGCCGTTTCGGTCGCGGAAGCAGTGATCTTGACGCGCTTGGCATCGGTGGCGTCGGCCAGGTCGAGGTCGGCCCAGCGCTTTCTGGTACCACCGACCACTGTGGGACGCCCGAAGAGGCTGGCACCCCGGAAGAAGTTGCTAAAGAGGCTGGTGGCGGGGGCGGCAGGAGACCCGGCGCGCAGGCACTTGGTCGTGGTCGGGTCGGCATCATCGGCCGAAGCATCCGCCTTCCGCTTGGTGCTGGCGATGGTGGTGATGGTGGCTGCGGCGGCGGCGGAGACGGCAGCACTGCCGAGAACGGAAGCCACCGGGCCGGCCTCCTCCGTCGACAGCTTGCAACGCTTGGCGTCTTCGGACACGTCGTCGTCGCCGACGACGGCCTCAGTCTTGCGCTTAGAGCCGGCCCAGGTGGTGGTGGTTGTGTTGGCCGCCTCGGCGGCGGCACGGGAAGGCCCGGAGGCGATGGAGCTGGTAGTTCCCATTGATGCCAATGGGTCTTCTTGTCGACAAGTTTGCTTGCCGATGTATGAGCCTGGCTCTGAGGCAAGAAATCTGTGTTAGTAAGTGAGGTGGACGTGAGTGATGGGCAAGGGGCTTACCGGGTTGTCGAGGAGAGGGCGGAGAGGGAGAGAAAGCTGGTTTGCTAGATTGGCGATGGTCGATAATTACAGAAAAAGAGAGGTTAAAAAATCGTCGAGGTCAATATCTCGGTCGGGTCTCGGATTGCTTTTTGCGATGCGGGAAAGAATAATTTTCGGAAAGGGAATGAAGTGCTCGGCAGAATTTATCCTCCCCAGTCGTGAAGGGGAGCACGGGCCAATCTGTCAATGGGAAAGTATGGGTTTAACAGGTCAACCTGAGGTTGTCTTCCGCTGCTATTGTCGTCTGAAGTCATCTCGACAGTTAGCATTGTGGCGCCATCTCGTGGGGACTGCCTTCGCGTACAAGAACGTGAGCTCGGCGATTCTATTGGCTCACTAGGCGGTTGTCCTCTGCGAATATTGTCGACAGCTTCCATCCGAAGTCTTGTGTCCATTCTTACGACGTAGAATTTACTCTGCTACAGTATTGAAGGCTATCTCAGAATCTCAGACCAGTGTAAATTTGGCGTGGCGCGGTGTGTGGCTGGCAAGCCAGCCTCCACGTGGAATGGAGAGATTTCCGGCCTGAGTTTACATATCTACACAGTCTACGGTCACTGGTGCCTCGTTCGGTGCCGTGGCTTGGCTGTACGGCACCCTAGACCGTGACAATCAAGCGTATGTCCTCAAGCATGCAGGCTTCGATCGACAACAACTCGCCTTTATTCGGACTTCTATCACCGTCCAGAGATCTCTATCGTATTCTACGCCCTCGTTCGCAACTACATTAACGACTTCCGGCGTTTATGGTAAGGAGTTCGCTCACCGAATTGTTCAGAAATACGATGCAGACATGGATGTACGTGATGCCGACAAGGACATCATATTCAACAACCTCGCCGGCGATACAGACTGACGCATCGTTCTGGCAACTATTTCGTTAGGTATGGGGATGAATATACCTGGGTTTTTAACCCCCTTAAAGAAGGGATGGCGCGTTGTACCACACGGAGATGATTTCAACGCACTTGATCATGACGACATGTCACCACTGAACAATGGCCACAGTGGCTGCCGCTGCTGGGGAGTCTGCCACTGATGAGCAACCTCAAGACCATCTAGGTGACGCCCTGCCTGAGCAACTGAAGCCCGCACCGCACCGCCGCCGACTCTTCGCACCGAGAAAAGCCGTTCCAAACCGCCTACCCGCGCCGGCTCATCAGCCCACAGTGGTTGAGGATTATACAAATCCCCCGAGGCATGTTGGTCCGTTGTGAAATAATAACTGCGCTATTTTGGAATAGTGGTGAAAGTTGGTTACTATCCAACGCCGAAATGTAATCGCTTGTACAAACACATGCAACCAATAACATAAACAAATTAGGAAGACGGATGAGTAGCGGGAAATTTTCTGAACAAGCTTTATGTCTAAAGCGTCTGCAGCATGGCAGTCAATGAGTAGTCCTCCTAACGATACTGGCGTGTTCTACCTCGTACCATGGCACTCTACAAGCCAGCTCAGGAATCGGCACCCCCGAGGTTAATATAATTACACTTAACATCGGTCCGCTTTATCCCTTGCAGTAATTCAATACACAAGACTCGCGGAGATCGAGAATGAAGACCCAGTCATCAATAAGCGCTATTCGTCATCTGGCACTCTATTCTTTTCTTTTTGTTTTCTGTCCCGTCCTTGCGGATTCTTCTTGGCCTCTTTATTCACCGCCGGTCCAGGGACCAAGCATCGAAGTAATATATGCATTGTGTCGGTTGCGAAGAGTCTTCTTCCCTACCCGCCTTCCAAATTTGTCCGAAAGATATGGGACGAAAAAACCAGCCACGAATTTTCATGCGTTCTGGACTTTGGATAGATGTCGTCGTTCCTCTTTACCCCTGAGCTACTCTGGAACACCCCACTTCCCCCTTTCGCTGGTGGCCAGCCACTTGATTGGCTCGGTTTGGGAGCCGCTTCAGCAGGGGTCTCCCGTCTTTCATATGTGGATCCAACTGTCCTCGTCTCGACGTTCAGTTCCTCCTCACCTTAACAAAAACAATGTACAGAATTAATCCGGAGAAAATTTTGCTGATAATTTGGCTGCTACCAGATACCCTTCTTTTTTTCTTCAGGACTCCATGCCTGAGGTCCTGCACATTTGAGGCGAGGCAAGCTAAGTGTGAAAGAAAGCAAATAGTCCTTCTGATATAAGGCAGGTATTCGCCATACCACAACCGAGATGCTGAATAGTAAGCTAGTTACGTACTTCCCCAAATCAGCGACCAATCTATTTAGCAGCAGTGGCAAACGGGCTCTTCTTGGCCAGCCACTGCTCCATGTTGAGCAGTTCCGGATACTCCCTCCTGCACGCCGCGATATCGGCCCCGTACCCGTCCGACGCGAACCAACCGATCATCAGCCCCATCTCCTTGACCAAATATGTGAGCACGATCCCCAAGATTCCGTAGCTCACCGGTGCTGGATGCCCCGTAACGCGTGTGAATGCCCGGCTCAGCTCGTCAAAGGTCAACTCATCCCCCGCCAGACCCACAGCTCGTCCCTCCCACTCCTCCGGGTTGTCAAACGCCTTGGCCACGAACACGCCGATATCCGATGTCGCAACCCACTGCAGCTTCTTATCATTCTCTCCCAAGTAGTTGCGGAGCGCGGCCAGGAAGACCTTGGTAGGCATCCCGGGGGCGAGGTTATCCATGAACGCGACAGGCCGCAGGATCGTCCATCCCATCGACGATTTGCCGTTGGCCGTCGCGTCGCGCAGGTGACGCTCGATCTGGTACTTGGACTGGAAATGCGGGATCGGCGTCTGAGTGTCCCACGACTTGTCGTCGCCGCCGCGCTCGATGCTGCTGTAGACGAAGTGCTTGACGCCCGCGGCGATGGAGGCGTCGATTAGCGCGGTGCCTTGCTTGATCTCGCTATCGCGGGTGACGCCAGGACCCAGGGACACCTGGACGGAATAGACTCCCCAGATGGGGTAGCCGTCGTTGACGCGGCGTGCTTCTTCGAAGAGAGCCTGGACATTATCGAGGTTGCCCTGCACGAGCTCGATGACGCCTGGCGACTTTGCGGCTAGCCGCTGGGCGCTGGTGGATGAGGCGTCGCGGGTCACTGCCAGGATAGTGTAGCCGGTGCCGTGGTTGGCGTTGGAGTCGAGTAGCGCGTCGACGACGGCGCCACCTTGCTTGCCTGTGGCGCCTGTGACGAGGATGGCTTTGACCGACATGTCCGAGAGTGGTTCCTGTGTGGACATGGTTTTGGGTTTACAGATGAGAAAAAGTGAGGATGAGATGATTGATGATTGGCGTGGACGGCGAAAGGTGGTGAGAGTGAAAAATTGTGGAAGGTAAGAGGGTTCGAAGCACCAGAAGTAGTAGTGACATTGAGAGGGAGATGTCCCCCAGGCAGGCGGTACTCGAGAAATGACGAAAATGGAACGTCAAGTCCAAAACTGGCGAATTCCCGGGGACCCCGCGCGAACTTCTTTCGACCACTCAGATCAGAACTGGACTAAACGAATCCAGTCAAAGTAGTGAAGCTATTGCAGTGATTAACAAGTCGAGTTCCTAGGGATCGACGGACCGGCCGGAGAAAGTTGGCTCTCAGACGTTTTAGACGTCCGAAGAAGCCGCTTCGGTGCGAGTGAGCAGTTCAGGGGCAGTTTGGTGTATCGGGGGCACGGGCTGGTGGAAAGTTTGGATCACAACTCCAAGTCGCCCCGTGCAACAACATGAACGAACGCTGTTGGCTCCTGGTTGGGACGAAACTCTCAGCGATGGGGTCGCACGGGACAACCAGTATTAGGATGCTCTTCCCGTCTTTTGTTGTGATAAGTATTCTTATCGTCATCGAGAAGAGAACAAAGCAGCACAACCTCTGGCATACCAATTATCACTCTCAAGTTGCCATCACAATCGCACTCAGCATGTCTCTCACATCCGTCGTGATACTCGAGGATAAGCCCAAGTCGGCCGAATACGATGCCCCCCTCATTCCGTCAAACGCGCCTTCCTTGCTCAATGTTCCGCGCGGAGCCGAGAAAGAGCCCCCCGCGCCTTCCTTGAGAAGAGTCTCGTCCTTCCCAACGAAAGCTCGAACGAGGACAAGAGGATGGACGGTAGGCGCGACCCTGCCAGCCGAGTTCCACTCAACTGCCGACAAGAACAATGAGGCAACGACCACCTACACCTTCACCAGCGGCAGCCGTGACCGTGACAGCGACAATAACATGGCCACGCCCACGCCC
This sequence comes from Apodospora peruviana, assembly GCA_033439685.1. NCBI lineage: Eukaryota > Fungi > Ascomycota > Sordariomycetes > Sordariales > Lasiosphaeriaceae > Apodospora > Apodospora peruviana. The sequence goes on along the minus strand of JAUEDM010000005.1, from coordinate 642,535 downwards.
TCATCACCTACTACCACCACAAGTCTGACCACCGTGAAGCCGGCGGCGGCTCTCTCCGCAACCCGGATGCACACAATCAACAGCCTCCTGGAGGGCTACAGCAGCCTCTCGATCCCAAAGCTGCTCAAACCGCTTGCCCCGGTATTCACCCAGAGCGTTTTGCCTCGGAGCCTGGGAATGAACACGCCGCGCAACCGGGAGTCCTTCGCGCAGCATGCTGAGGGCATATTTTCCGTTTTTGAGCAATTCCGCCTGGTTCCCGAGTCTATCTACGAGGACGAGGCGCGGGGTGCGGTAGTCGTCCATGCACGCATGGAGGGGACGATGAAGAGTAATGGAGGAGAGTGGAGGAATGAATGTATTATGCTTGTGAAGTTGTCCGCTGATGGGAACCAGGTGGTTGAGATCAAGGAGTTTGTTGATAGTGCCAAGGCGGTGGAGATGAAGAAGAGGCATGCGCCTAAGGACTTTGATGGTAATGGTGCAGACGACGGCAATGGTGGACTGCGGCTGCTGGTACGAAACACGATGTTGGTAACGGGCATCGCTGCTGGGATGTTTTATGGCGTGAGGAGGATGTTGCAGCGTTAGACTCAAGGTGGCTACCAGGACTTTATTCCCATGCCTTGCTAGAATATACAAACGGAATGTAGGTTGCGGAGAGAACATGGAATTCAAGGTCTTGCTTAGCCTGTGGCTTCAAGGACCTGGGAAAAGTCGTGCTAACCCATATAGTGCTGCGTTGTTCAAGACCATCCTGCGATAATAGATTGCTGGTCATTAAACTCCAATCTCAATATATTTTTTCAGTGATGCCCCTATCTATTACTTTTCCAAAGACGCCATGATTTAAAGAAAAACACTGGATGGTCTGTCAACCAATCGTGGATCGATGACCCAAAGAACCTTCAACACAACACTCTTCCCTCTCAGTCATTCCCAGCCTACCATCTCGCACCCTTGTTCCCCTAACAAGCACACCCACGCCCTCTTCTGTTTATCACACCCTCAACGACTGGCAGCTCAAGATCAACGATGCCTCAAGGTCTGCCACAACGCCACACTCCCAGCAACAAGCGGCATCACAATCCTGACGGTATTCAACTTGATCCACCGTCTGGCATAATACTCCGCCAAGCTCTCATCCACCCCGCTGGCCCTCGGGTCCCGCAACCCATCGATCTTTTGGTTCAGCGGCTGCATGTTGAGCGCGGAGTGCATGACAGTGATGAGGTGACACGTCGCCGACAGGGCGTACAGCTTCCACCCGGCCGCAGCGGCACCGTTATCAGGAATCTCGAGGTTTCCAAACGCTGTAAAATGTGTGTCATTCGCGGTTGCCCAGCTGGCGTAGGCGTACCCGAAGATGCCGAGCGTGCTGATGGGCCTGAAAAACACGTTGCCCATGTGCCAGAAGACGGGCCACTGCCGGCCCAAGTGGCGGGCCGCTTTGGCGTGCTCTTCCGGGTGCGAGGACGCCCGAGGGAAATCGACGAGGAGGGCGGGCACGCCCATGAAGGATTGGGTTATGGCATTTCCTTTTTTGTTAGAGCGTGTGTCAGTTATTGTTTTGTTTAATTAGGGGTTGGGAAGGAAAGGAGGGAGCAATATACCGAGGAGGATGAAGGAGAAGGCGACGGTCGTGCCGACGACTGCTGTGGTTGGGACGAGGGGTGCCATGGTGATTCCCTCAATATTTTTATTGAATGTTTATAGAAAGGTAGACAACTAGGATCAATGGTAAATAGCAAAGGTTTGAAGTCTGTCGTTGAAGAACTGCAAGACACGCATATGCACACACGCACAAAAACGAGCGGAGAGGAAGAGAGAGAGAGGATGTTGGGGGGGGGGGGGGGAGGGATTATTTCTTCTGTTTTGTCTGTTGCAGATATGGCTGCTGCATTCTCCGCCTGTGTGTGCCTGTAACTTGGAGAGCCGATGTGGTGCATCGGATGTTTTTGTTCCTCCTGCACAACATTCCAGTCAGTCAGGTGCGATCTCGCGGGCGACTTGCTCCTTGATGATCTGATCTGTTAGGTACACATGTGCTCGGCGAGGGAAGCTGCGGGCGTACATTAGTTCATGGACCACGAACTGCAACGCTAGATTTTAAACTCCAACTCGTTCTACAGAGCCTCTGCAGAGGGGGAAGCACCTAGTTATATAGTTCGGCGTAAACAAACATGCATGTGAATGCATATTCGAGATGCAAGAGATTTCATAATTAGAGTTCATACGGTAGGCGTTTGGGATTGCGAGTCTTGCCGTCATAGATGTTTATAGAGGTGCTTAACCAGAACCAGAGTTGTTTATTGTTGAATATTGCATGATGAGAGACCTGTCTACGAGAGGTCTGTCCACAGGTCACACATGCTCAGCTTGGATGGAAGCTGACGTGCTGCTGTGCTGCTTGTGCCTAGTTTTCCTGACTGCGGTAGTCTGCCCTGAGAAATAAACGAAATAAGAACCTGCAACAAAACGAATGCAAGGGCGGCCTTTGGCGAGGAAGCAGGCAGCAAACTGCAAACCCTGACAGGGGTTTATATTCGGCTGGCATGAGGCATTTCACGGCATGGGCAAGTGTGAGACTGGGTTTGAGTTCGGTGGAGAAGCTGAGGTTATCCTATGAAGTTGGCACCGCATCCGATCATTATACACCAGTTGGGCGATGATAGCGTGAATAATTTAGGTATAGTAATTCTAGGTGAAGGTGAAGCTTAACTAAGAATAGGAGTAATCCATATTCCGAACCCACTCCTTCATCATGTCAGTGTGGTATCGTTAAGGATCAGGAAATCTCCTGGAACCCTCCCTCTCCGTTTCAAACTCCAATTTGCATGCGTCTAATCTATGTATAGGAATGTAGTAACAACGTCTCAGAGAAACAGGATTAACGCCTTTTCGCCCAGTCTCGCCCCATTTTTTAAACTTCCAATGGCGTCAAATAAACCTCCGTAATCATAGATCCGCATATGTATTCACCCTGTTAATCTGTATCAACACCTCCTGCTTCCTAGCCGCATTTAGCACCGCAAGCGGTATAACAGCCGCAGGCGTCGCCTTGACACTATCCATCTTGTTGGTCATCTGATATCCACTTCTCGCCGCTCCAAGGAAAGTAGCGCGCTGCTGCGTGTCTCGCGCGTCCGTCTCCTCCCACAGCCGCAGCGCTTCGGCCTTGCGCTTCTCGCTGCGCGGTTCAAACGCCATCTGGAACGGGTCCGGTTTGATGATGAGCAACGAGTTAGACTTGTCGAGCGGTACGGGTAACTCTCGGCCCGTCTTTGGGTCAGTCTTGTGCTTGAGAGTAAAAGCCCAGGCGAGGGAGCCGCACGCCACAATCAGCTCGTCTTGGGTCAGCGACATGCCAAGGCACTGGCGGTGACCCCAGCCGAAGGAGGTCATGCCCTTGATGGTCGGGAATTGCGTCAGCGGCTCCTGGTAGGTCGGCCAGCCCGGCTCGAGCCAGCGTTCCGGACGGTAGGACTCGGGGTCCGGGTATTTGGCCGGGTTGCGGAGGAAGGCCCTGTTTGAACTGGTTAGATATGTGTTAGGGTGTGGTTGTTTCAATATGCTCACCAGTCTAGTGGGAGAAGTCTGGTGCCCTTGGGGATAAAATATCCGTTGTACACGTCATCGGCTTCGGTCTCGTGGGCGACACCTGCCAAAGGATAGGGAGTCAGCAACGGGAATAGTGTCACTATAATGGGTAGTCATGACTCACCTGTGGGCACATTAGGCTTCCACCGCATGGTCTCCTTGATACATGCCCGTAGAATGGGCAGCTTGGGTGAATCGTTGAGGGTAGGTGGCCGTCCACCGCAAACCTCATCGATCTCTCTCTGGACTGCCGCCTGCCACTCTGGGTGGTGGATCATTGTTACAAGCCAGTATGACAGCGGGCCTGCGACTGTGAAGACACCGACCAGGGCCAGCATCCCTATAACTGAAGAAGCCTCGTAGTCGCCCGAGATGGTCGTTTTGCCTTTCTCGAGGAATTGCCGTGTCCAGCATGGCCGGATTTCGTTCTTGCCCATCTTCTCTCGCACTTCAAGCAGCCGATCCATCCACCATGCTTGCTGCTCGTCGTGTCTTTTTCGCTCCGCACGCTTCCACGGGTTGAAGATGGTGGGCAGGTGCCAGAGCGGCGTCAGGACGTTGGTGATGGGTCCGGCGGGCGACATTTGCGTGAGTAAGCCCCAGGCGCTCTTGGTGCAGTACTCACTGAGGGTCGGATCGTCCCAGGTCAGCGTGCACATTATTTTGGATGCCATATCCTCAAGCCAGAACTGGAAGTTGTCAGGGTCGTTGATCAATCTGGCCATGAAGCGCTTGGCCTCGTGGTACATAACACCATGATACTGTGCGTTGGTGGCTTCGGTGATGTACGAATGGGTGAGCTTCCGTTGACGGGACCAGTACTCTGTTTTGTGCCATGTGTCAGTCAAAACTGTCAACTGGTTGATTGTCAGAGCGCACAAGTGATGACTCACGATTTCTTCCCATCAAGGGTAGGTACTCCATCGATCCATGGCTGCTCTTGGAGTCGAACAAGGATCTTATGACGGGCCGGTCCGAGTTGTATTTGGCGCGCTTGACCAGGAGATCCTCGGCTACCTTCTCATTCGTGATGACAACAAACTTGGCGCCCAGCATCTCCGTCCTGTACAGACCCTGCGAGCCGTACTTGTCCGCCCATTCCTTGAACTTGAGCCACATATACTGGATGGGCAGGTCGTGTATACGGCCCAGGTAGGGGTATTGTGTCGGACCCGGAAGGCCATTCGGGTCGTTCATCTGGCGAAAGAGTTTGAGAAGGTGAAGGGTGAAAGCCGCCACGAGGACAACGGCCAAAAGGCCGACGGTAATAAGTTGCATTTCCACTTTTCCCTAACTCAGAGATAGGTGACGGTCAAAAGCTACCACTTTCAAGTGCGAAACACGGACGGTCGACTCGAAGACGGTGGGAGGTGAAGAAGTTAAGTGGCTCTCAGTGCCAAGCCTGAATGCCGAACAGACAGGGTAAGTTGACGGAAAGATTTGATTTGGATAGCAAGTCTTTTGAGTGGGAAACCCGGGCTCTTTGACTGTGGAAATCTGGACTGGTGTTATATCGGTTGGAGCCTCCAAGGTGCTTGTCTTCTGCGATAAACACGAGCTGAACCGAGAGCGAGTGTTGTGCAAGGATCACTGGCACATAATCGAGACAACAAGGTCAAGTCGGTATATGGTTTCAACCTCTGCAGCTAAGTAGCTTCTAGCTAGCTTTAGGGTCTGACCACTGTCGATGCAGTTGAGTTGGAGAAGGTCAGCCTGGACAGATCGACCGACGACTGATCAACAACCTGGAAGCTGATGAAAACAGCTGCATGGTGATGGTTGGCTGTCCCTACAAGTCTGGACTCGACGGAGCCGCAAGACGGCGGGAATCGTGGTTGGAGATTGTAGGTGTTGGGCAAATTACTGGACCTGCATGCCTGCTGGACCTCAAGGTTGATGCAGAAGCGTCTACTAGCCGCGTTCACCGCTTTTCGAAACCCCCCTGTCAGGTATTGCAGGTTGTGTGCAGCAGCTATCCAGAAAGGCCTTTTTAAGTTTCTGTCTTGCAGATACTTGCCTAGGAGGTTTTCATTGCCCATAACAGGGCAGTATCCCCAGACCACCCTCCCCACTTGCCGTGGAGGCTAATACCTGCCAGACTGGCTTTCCCACTGCTAGCTGGTCTGCCACATGGCAGTTTGGGCCCGCTTCCGGTCCAAGATGCACGCAGGGGCAGAAATCTCCCTGTATGATGGGTAAGTAAACACCAAAAAAGCTCAAAGAAAAGGCATATGTAGCCTCTGTAGAGAGGTAGCTGCAAATAACCTGCAATACCTGACAGGGAGAGCTCTATTCAGCTCGCATCAGGGTAAATAGACGCCAGGCGGGCACCGACAACAGAGCCAGCTGGTCAGCAGAAGGCCGGTTCATTGTTAGGGTCTATTTGGAAACTAATAACGATTATGCAAGGCTCGGGCAGTAGAACCTCCAGGTTGGACACTGTCCTTCTTCTACCATGTCTGACTTCTCACTAGAAGCATTGCTGATGTTGTTGCATATTTCTCTGCCTTGGTCTTGTTTGCCACCTCGCAGACTGCAGACTTCAGCCTGTACTTTTGAAAACATTACTGACTCTAGAACACTGCCTTGAGCGACACATGTATTATGTGTGAGCTTGGCGACATGGTCTATGTCGTCACATTGTAATCATGATGAAGCAGTTCTTTAAGGAATCAACAGCCCTGCTGTTGATATATAAACAATGAATGATGGTCCAACGTGAATCTATCTCTTCGTTCATCAACTTCTCCGCAGTTGGCAAAACAATCCGTGGATTATAGCTCAATTCAGGGCCAGTTCATTCGCTCCTTTCGGTGGGCCTGCCCCGTGTGTGCGGGCGACTCGGGACCGAGTCAATACGAATATTGTCCGTTGAGGGTCCAATGAGGGTGAACCGTGAAGCGCGAAACCCACCCACTCGGGCTTCGGTGTCAAGTCCCCCTCCACCTCTTTCTCGCGCCCCCGTTGCCTCCTTTTCGCCCAGCTCAACCTCCTTACCTTGCCCAGTCCCACAAGAGTAGGCTCAGTAGGGTTCAAGGGCAGTCCGCCCGGCCCCGATTGCCGTCCACCAGTGATATCTGAAATCCTATAACCGCGCAGAGGCTCTGCTCAACAGCGCCCGGGTCTATCTGCGTCGTGATATCATACTACTTACTCCGAGGAAAATCATATCATCGTCGGCCCGTCAATCGGTGTTTAGTTGCTGTCGCAAGATGGCGATAGGCTAGCCACAGCTCACTTGTCCCAAAAAGATTGAAACTCTCCAGAGTTTCCGGTTGCAACCCAGCCGAGTTGGTAGTGATAGCACTTAGGCACGTCTCGGTGGTGAACCAAGTTGAAATAGCAAAGCCACGCGTAACGCATGGACAACATGTGAAAGGCGGCTCCAAGGCCGTCTTTTACTAACGTGGCGCCACGCGTCCCTGGGGGAGGGACGGTGTATAAAGTGGATCATGGCTTGCCCACGAAGAGTCTGTTCATCATCCACTACTCCAACACCATACCAAAGGGTCGAGCATACTATTCGCTTGGACCGTGCGTCGTGTATAACAAAAACCAGAAGCAATTTTGTGTCGCTGGCGCGATCGGCTTCACTTTTCTGTTTCCCTTCTTACCAACCACACCCAATCCCAACTCTGGCATTCAGCCCTGGGAGAGACAATTTTTCATAAGCGACTTACAGTCGTTGCCCATTCTACACATAATTAAATAAAAACAACGAAACGCCATACCCGTCCTCTACGATGCCTTTCATTGACGACACCGAGTCGAAGCCCGTTGGGTCCTATGCCAACACAGGCATCGATGTTCTCGTCGTCGGCACCGGCCTTGCCGGCCTCACTGCCATCATAGAATGCGTCCGAAAGGGACACAACGTCCGTGTTCTCGAGCGCAATGCCGATATCAACACCGCTGGTATGTCGACAGAAGACATCCTGTCGGAGACTCAGCAGCCAATCAACAAATTTCTAGGTGACATGTACTTCATGGGCCTCTCTGCGACCAAGTTCATGAAGCACTGGCCCGAGATGGCCAAAGTGTTCGACGACAATTCTCTCCATAACTGCTGGATCGAGACTTTTAAGCACTCCGGCGAACGCATGATCATCCCGCTGAAGGTGGCCGACCGTCTGCGCGACGCAGGCCTCGACCCCGACACACCGCCAGGAACATTCCAGATGCGCCCGCTCGTCTACCAGATGTACGTCGACCAGGTCAAGAAACTCGGCGTCGAGGTGCAGTTCGGAAAGCGCGTCGTCGACTACGGCGAGGACGAAGCTCGCGGAAAAGCGTGGGCCATTACCGACAAGGGTGAGAAGTACGAGGCCGACGTGGTCATCGCCGCCGACGGAGTCGGATCCAAGAGCCAGAAGCTCGTTGGTGGCCAGGTCCGAGCCATCAAGTCCGGCCGAGCCATGTGGCGTGCTGCGTTCCCCAAGGAAATCCTCGACAAGAACCCCGAGGTCAAGGAGCATTTCAAGATGCACAAGAGTGAGACGGGCGTCGACGAGCCGATTGTCCGCACTTGGCTTGGTCCCGGAACATACGCCATGACACTGACTCGGCCCGATACGATGATCTGGATTATGAATCACGATGTATGGTGCTACCCTTGCACTTCTCCAAGGCGTCCACAGAGTAATAACGTTTGTCTTAGGTCACCGGATCCGAAAAGGAAGATTGGAAGCACACCGTCGAGGCAGACGAGGTCCTCGCGAACATGGACAAGGGCGTCGGTCCCAAGCCCTGGGATCCCATGTACAAGGAGCTGATCAAGCTGACCCCAACTAAGACCATTGTCAACTTTGAGCTCTTCTGGCGCAACCCCCAGCCGAAGTGGGCTTCGCCGGGCGGACGCGTCGTCAACATCGGCGATGCGGCGCACTCATACCTGCCCGCGTCCGGCAACGGCGCAACCCAAGCCATCGAGGACGCCGTCTCGATTGCGTCCTGCCTGCAGTTGGGTGGCAGCCGCGACAAAGTCCCCGAGGCGGTGCGCGCCCACGTCCGCATGCGCTTCATCCGCAACGCGTGCGCTCAGAAACTCGGCTTCAGCAACGCTGAGCTGCTTCAAGACACGGACTGGAGCAAGGTCAAGCTCGACCCGCGCAAGGCGCAGCCGAAGTTGCCAGCCTGGATCTGGAGCCACGACCCCGAGAAGTACGCATACGAGGTATACGATCGTGTAGTTGACAGCATGAACAAGGGGATTCCCATCGAGGAGGATACCAGCATCCCGCCTAACTATCCGAAGGGGTACAAGTACGAGCCCTGGAACATCGAGGATATCATGGAGGATAAGCGTAACGGCAAAAAGGTTGATCTGGGACCTGGAAACTGGGACTAAGTTGGGCATGAACATGAACTGGGCTGAGGTGGACTAAAACTGGAATGATGCGTTGGTAGCTTGCAGCACTTGGAACTTGGAATTTGGGACTTGGGAGATTCATAGATGGTGATTCACGGAAACACACATGAAAATAGACCAGGTACCTTAGACAAATCACAATAATATTGCGCCTCCCATGTCATCAAGCCACAATGCTACAATATCCGTGTCCCCAGGCACAGCTGGAAGAACGTTGCTACTTAGAGAGTAGAGGTTGGCATGCTCATACGCTGATCTGAGCCAAAAGAGTGTATGATGGAACGAGTAACTAAGTACGACCAACTCGCAAATTAGCTGTTCAGTGCTTACACCATACCAGACATCATTGACACTGAATGCACTGAATGTCAATCAATAGAATTCTCTATGGAATACTTGGACGACGGAGGTTGGAGGCTTGGAGCTGATCCTTCTCGACCAAAGGTAGAAAGATTTCAATGGCGAACATAATTCTATGTACATAATTCCTAGCTAAACACGTCCAAACAAGCTCAAGGCTAAACCTTGCCGGTTTGACCCTCAAGCAAATTTATCCTTTTAAGCATATGTTGGTGCGACGACGGTCTTGTTGGCCGTTGGTCCTTTAGCGTCCTCGCTATAATCACCAGCGCGATCCCAGTTCGCCGAGGCTCCTTTCCCAATCTGCTTAGTTGCGAACTATTCAGTCATGTGGAAGCACCCAAATACTCAAACCCCTCTCTCGTTTTCCTTATTCGACCCGCTGCCGCGAGGATCAGGTGGTCGAGCGGTCGGCAGCGGCTGACGGGCAGAGACTATATATATCATGTTAGTCTTAGACACCTACCATTTGGCTCGCGGCGGGGATGGATGACGAGAGATTGTCAATGTATTTTTGGGAAGACTTACCGGAAATATTGGCTCTGGCTGGGGGCCGTGAAGAGCCAGCAGCAGTCATGTGGGCGTGGGCGTAAACTAGGGAAGCAGCAGGAGGAGCAGGAGCAGGAGCCGCCTGGGTCAAACGACGAGCAGGTGCAAGCATAGGCGTAGGCGCAATATGCCTGTGGCCGTAAGCTGCGGCAGCAGCAGCAGCAGCAGGAGCAGCAGGAGCAGCTCCAAACATTAACACACTGGCTGGTGGTGGCATGGCACCAGTACTCACACCCATACCAGCCGCAGCACCGTCGTTGTTGCCTGGAGCAAAAAGACCAGCAATGGAACCAGGAACGGGGTCCGTGAGGCGCTCGAGCGCCTGCGTAGCCTGCAGCGCCAGCTCGCGCGCACCGCCTGACCCAAGAACAGGCTGGGAAGCTTCGGTGGCCAAGTCCTTAATCAGCCGCCACGACTCGATCGCGCCGTCGCGGTCGCGCTGGACCTGCGTGGCGTAGTTGTACAGGCAGTTGACGGCGGAGGCTGTCGCGGAGCTCTCGGCCTGTAACTGCTTTCTGGCCTTGGATGCCCCGGCCATCTCGGCCGACAAAACCGCTCTCTGGCTGTTGACCTCGGCGGCCTGTCGATCCAGCTCGGCTCTGGCCTTTTTGAGATCGGCAGTCTCACGATCGACTTGGGCGAACTCCCGATCCAGGTGGGCAGCCCAGTTATCCAGCCGGGCCGAGCGGGTCACGGCATCGTTGGCGCGGAAAGTGATTCGCGTGTCGGACTGCTGGCGCAGGGTGGTGTCGTGGCGAGCCCAGGCCTCAAGGCCGGCCAGGTGCTGCTGGACCTGGGCCAAGTGTTGCCGGAACTGGTCCCAGCTTTGCTGGTTTCCGCTCAGATTGGTTCGGAAGGTGTCGATGGTCTCGAGGAACGCGGTCAAGCCGTCGCGGAAATTGCGCAAGCGGCCATGCTGCTCCTCGCTCAGGTCTTCTAGGAGCGCTCCAAGGGCGTCCAGAAGCTCGCCCAGCTTTTTCTTCTTGTTGTCCAGGATATCCTGGAAGCGGCTCGAGTCGTCACGGCTGCTGCTCAGGTACTGCTGGCATTGCTCCGCATGGTCGTTGAACTGGTGTAGGTATTCAAGTGAGGCGGTCAAGTTATGCTGCTCCGTCTCCTTCTGTCCTTGGTGGAACCTAGCCTCCACAGAGGGCCGTCTCCCCTTTTTGGGTCGAGTATTCCTCCTTCCGGGAGACTGACTAGTGATTTCCGCGGCTTCCTGCAGCTCGGGCGCCGGCGGCTGGCCAGCAACAGCTGTGAGGCCGGGGACGGGGCTGCGAGCCGGAACGGGTGGCTCGGCGAAGACGGGCGAACTCAAAACGCGAGGCTGCGGACCGGCTTCGGCGGAGCTCGGCGGCAAAGGAGGCATATGGATACGAACATCCGGACGACTTGCTTGGCCAGGAGCAGGGGGCTGCTCTGTGAACCAAGCAGCGGATCGTCCAAGCGAAGGGCCAGGGAGAGTCGGGAGTCGGGGAGTGGGAGTCCAAGCCGGCATAATGGGCTGGAGGGGTAGGAGACGGTCCATATCAGAAGCCGGGTTGACGAGGGCACCATCAACAGGTCGAGGAGCGCTGTCGTCACCCTGCGCTTGCTCGGGCTGGTCGTTATTGTTGCTGTTGTTGCCACTGGCACTGGTGGCCCAGTAGACATTAACCGGCGCTTGCTCGGCAGTGTCGCCCATGATGATGTCGAAATCACTCATCTTGAGTGGTTTTTTGAAAGATAAACGGTCCTAGCCGTTGGTATGAGGAGATTTTCGTGCGAGGTCGAGGTCGAGAGAAAGTAGTATGCGCGCGAGCTGTCAGTTGTAGCACTCCCAATTTCCAATACTAAAACTACGACAAGTCGGTCTCGCTTTCATCTATGCGCCAGGAGGTGGCAAGAGTGAATCCAGATTTGGATGCTGTTTAGATGAGTACTATGTTGAGGATGGGTGTTCTGATTTGAAAAAAGAAAAAAAAAAGAGATGGTCCTAGCCGTAACCAGATCTCGTGCGAAGTCAAGGTGGAAGAAATTAATCCGAGATGGAAAGAAAAAGTAAGTCAAAGTCGAAAGATCTTAGTTGTGTTGGAAGAAATTTTCTGGAGATGGAAGGACGTCGAGAATGAGGGTGTAGTAAGTCGGACTCCAGTGATCTAGCGAGGAAGAAGTGAATAGATTTATCAATGGCAGCTGTCCTCGCGCCTGACCTTGAAGTGAGCCAGCCCAAGATCAGACCAAATCCTCTCTCATGGCCGGGCGAGCAACATGCCCACAGTCTCAGGGACAAGCAGACGCCACTGTACTGTGGAGATCAGGTTTCCATTCCACACAGCACACTGTGATTGTTCAGGTTTATCTGGTGATCTCCGGATACCTAGAAGCAATCCTGACGCAGCAACGCCTTGATGTGTCCTGTGACGTTTACTTCTACCCAACTTTGCTATGAACAATAGGTTGCCGAGTTACTTACGGGACAGTTGAGGGTTAGGCAAACTACAACGGCGTAGCCAGGGTAAATGAGTACACAGCTATTGTCCCAACAAAGTGTCATTCTTCCGCGCCAAACAGCTATTGTCCTGACCGGTTGTAGGGTGAGCCGTGGAGTCATAGCAGGTTCACGGGTGGACTTCCGTCAATTTACCTGCCTTTATTATACAGAGTACATGGCTCAACCGTGAAGCTGAACGCATACTCCTTGTATTCATCCCAAGTCATACCACCAGATGATGACTGGAACCCATGCCAGGGACTGAGATATGCGAACTCTAGGTTCAAGATTTGACTTAATATTTGTGACAAACATTTTGGGGGCACAGAATAACGTTACGCGGAAATGAGGAAAGAAATATGATGTATTGTTGGACAAGGGGCGAGCGAGCTATGGGAGCTCGTTATATGAGCCCAGGAACGCTTACATAACCCCTATTTAACTATGACAGCCTTCGCGTTCTTCCATCAGCAAGCTCCCAAAATGACCATCGACTATATCTTGGGTAGGTTAAGGGAAGTTGTTGATATACTGTGTCTAGAACTAGATGTTTGCGGATCCTGGCTTCTCATCAGGAGGGTGGTGTGCAGCAGTTTACCCGCTCCCGTCTGGCTTTGTCCGGGGTTGGGTGCTACAGCTTACGGTACGTATTGCGTACAGAACTGTATTGTACCTCCATGACCACCACGGGACAACCCCTGAAAATGGCATGCGGAATAGGGAACACAAACCGGGAGTCTGGAGACTCTGCGACTCACAATACGAGATCCTGTGCAGGCTCGATCGGCCTAAAATGCGCCGATATTACGGGCTTGAGTGCTATGCAGAAGCAAGCATATCTGAAAATAAACGTTGGTCTCGCAGCACAAATTTAGCCGAAAGCAGCCCTTTAATATGTCAGATATTAGAACCATACTCAGATTCCAGGTACGAGACGGCCACGCGGGGGGACGATGTCTACGCGTGCAACTTAAAAGTAACGTTCCCAGCAAAAAGGTGCAATTGATCATGTCCATCCAGTGTATAAGAACAAAAGTCACCGTCTCGTGTTGAAGATCCCCTGCTAACCACGATCACTGTTCATTCCTGTCTCCATATTACGAACGTACCCGCCGAGCAACCACCCAAAATGCTATTCCACCTCCTCGTCAGCCTGATGAGCTCGACAACCCTCACAGCTGCGGCCGATCCCCTCCTGAAACCATGGGAAATTTCCAAACTCACCACCTTCGCCCCCTCCGGCCGGCCAGGCAGCTCCACCTGGAGCATCATCAACGTGACCATCACCGACCCAAACGACTACTCCAACCCGCCTCCCTTGAATCTCGCGGCGGGATTGGCAGTAAACAAATCAACAACAACAGCAGACTGCGGCTTCAAATGGCAATACGACAACTTTGCGTCCGCGTACGACCACGTCGAACACTGCACGGCTGTATCGGAAGGAAGCTGGACATTCGAGATGCTCGAGGCGAGCAACTCCTCGTACCCGTCACCGCTCACCGATTTCGTCCTACGGTTCAAGCGGTCCGTGCCGAGGGCAAGTCGGAGGGTGCGCGGGCCGCTTTCGTGGGTGGGCGACGCGCGGTTCGTGGTCGGGGACAACATGCGTGGGCTATGTAGCGCCAGCGGGGTGTGCTCGTTTGGGCTGAAGGAGGAGAACACGCCGTTTTATATCAATCAGACGAGGCTCGGATGATGATGATGCTATCTATTTCTTAGGGATGACACAGGTGACGGATCACTGGACGAGATAGTTGGGGTGGAAACTGAATAATGCATGGAACACCCAGGCTAGTAATTATGTTACACGTGGATTTATCAGGCCGAATCCCTTCTTGAGCAAGACCTTGTGCATGGCGAGCATCCGCGTCGCGATATCATCTTGCCATTCGACCAAACTTTTGTGTGCGGCGAGGAGCTCCGCGGGATCCAAGGTGCCGTATCTCAACTCCCACGTCGCGACTTTAGTTTCTAGTGAAAGATATGTCTGGGGTGACCAGGCGAGCCGTTCTGCTGGGGGTGGTGCCTGGGTTGAAGCGGCGAGCCGCTCTGCTGGGGATGGTGCTTGCGCTGAATAGGCGAGTGGTGCTGCTGAGGATGGTCTCTGGGCTGAATAGGCGAGCGGTGCCGCTGGTGGTTCCGATGGTGTAAGAGACGTTGTCCTGTGGGCTGAATAGGTGAGTGGTGCGATTGAGGGTGGTGCACTTGTCGTGTACGACATTGGTTGAGCCTGCGGTTGAGGGATTGGTTCCGAAGGCATGGTATGATGATGGACTGGCGGGAGAACCGGTGTCTCCTTACGGGTCGGGATCGCTGGTATCGCTGGCGACGTTGGTATCGCTGGTGTTGTTGGAGCCGCTGGTGCTGTTGGAGCCGCTGGTGCCGCCGCTGGTACCTGCGCTGCCGCTTGTGCCGTTGCCACCAAACGTTTGGATCGAGGATCGAGGTCCTCTTTTTCAAGCGAAAGCCCTACGTAGGATCTCTCAGTCAGAATAGTCCAGATAAATTTAAGAGCGGCCTGAGACGGGGGCCAAAACCTACCAAGCCTGCGTCTACGAAAGGCGCATTTGGACCCCTGGCGACCGTACCAACAGCCGGCGCATGCGCCTATGAGCGCCTCGTCCACAATAGGGTCTCTAGACACGACACAGCCAGAATAGGGGCCGTTGAGCCTTCGGCAATGCGAACAGGAGTCCTCAAAGGGCAGGAGCTCGCCGGTGGCTTGAATCATAAACGAAGTCAAGTTCTGCGGCTTGCTGGCTCTGAATTTCTTTCTGAAGATGGGTATCTGCTTCACTGGCAAATTAAGTAGCGCCGACCTAAACCTCTTAGGCACATCATTCTCATAGACAAGGGTCCCTGGAGGCACGCATGCGCGAAGAAGGTGGAAGGGGGCTACCAGCATAAAGTATGAGCAATGATCGGGTCAAATCATCTTTGAAAGGCTAGGGCTATCAACTTACGCAACTGCATAGGATCATAGGCGGGATGTAACCGCGGCGGATGCAAATTAACAACCTTGGTCATTGCCTGACCCGGCTCCAGTGGTTCGGGTTCGGAGGAGTCAGAGTAGTCGTCCTCATCATCACCCCCGTCGACGGCAAACTCCGAGTTCGAAATTAGGGTATCAGATCCGATTCTGCGGGCCTTGGCGGTGTATCCATCATCATCATCCTCATCCTCCTCATCGTTGTCATCAGCTTTCCGTTTGGCCTTGTTGGCGAGCCTGCCGGCGACGTGAACGACTTGACTAGAGCGCATGCGCTCGGGGGTATTATTTGATAAGCGCGAGACGAAGCGGTCCATAGCATATTCGGACCGATTCTCGCCCAAGTTGTTGACAGACGTGAAGTGGTTAGCGGGAGCTTGATGAGGCTGGGGGTTGTTTGGGATAGTGTGCATGGATGAGCCCGAGCCTGAGTCTGATTCGGATCCCGACTCGGACTCGGAGCTGGAGTATTCATCTTCATCTGTGTCTAATAGGCGCGGCATTATGTCTCAGTGGTTTTGGTGATGCCAACGACGCCGGTGGCTCGTAAAGTGGCAGGGCACCGGTACAGGCCGAACCAGATCCAGGATTCCAGGGAGCTCAGTTCTGTGTTTGACGCGACGCGACGCGATGGGCGCTGAAGATTGGTTGCTATCTGGCAATCGCGAAGGGAAAAAGTTATAAAGACCTTCTCAATTAGGGTTGGGCCAGGATCTATCCACAACGTGATCTTGAATGATAGCTGCTGTAATACCTAAGTAATTGGTAGCGGCGATGAAGGTGCTGGTCAGCCCAGTCCATCCAAGATTGATGATCCAGGGTGGGTCAGGCAGGTGGAATTTTTTGGTGGCTGGCTTGTCAGGTCCTGCACGTGACCCCAACTTTGTCCCGAATCCTTATCGATAAGCACAGACGACCCGATTCGGAGCGCCGACAGGACCGACCTGATGCTCAATGCTCTTGCCTTCCCCATGAGCCCGAACTCAGATAAAGCAGTCATGACGTTTTAAGGATATATCTAACGTAGGGAGGATTAAGGCATGAGATTTCCCTCATTTTTGTACCCAAAATTAAAAAGCGACTCTCAGATCATGGCCCATGGGCATATAATCTGAAAAGTTCCTTTCATAAAAAGTCAAATTTATAACCATTCTTATGAGAGAGCGCAAATGAGATATTTCAATGGTATCTTCCTTTTGCTTATATCTCAACTCTTGAACGATGGATACCTAAGGTAGGTAGCTAGTCACTGAAATAGATCTGCACCATGCCAGAGCTTCGTTCAATCGTCCCTCACCATCCAAAACAACAACCGGACAACCTCCCCCCACATCACTGCAGCCAGTTCACCACCGATTTCCCAGGAGGAATCAAGCAAAAGTCAGCGTAGCAAACAATTGCTTCCCCTCCTTCTGATAAAACCCAACACTAACCTCCTTCCCACTCTTCAACTTAGCCTTCGCCTCGCTCGCCTGAGCCCACAGCGCCTTATTCTTGGGGCTGTCGCTATTATAGTACTCCCCGTGCAGCTTGGTGAGCGGCTGGTCATCCCCCAAATTGACAGTGACATCACACCAGCGCTTGTAGTTGTGCACGCCGACGGCGACGGCGAAATAAGCGCCGTCACTGGTGGCGGAAGCGCAGCATGCCTGACGAGCCACTCCCGCCCATTGACAACAAGTGGCCGCGGCCTTCGCCCGGCGTGGACCAGACAGTTCCGCTGCCCTGCCAGCAGGTCTTTTCGACTAGACTCAGAGTTACCGAGGTATCGTTCAACGGGCGGAGGTTGATGTTGTAGGCCATGATTGGTATTGGTTAGGGTATCTTGAATGTTTTGGGAATGGTAATATAATGAAGTGCTAGATAGTTTTTATGGTATCCGAGCAACTGGAAGCTGGGTAAAGCTGTGATCTATTTGTTATACCATGCCTTAAAGTTGATAGTGATCCTCTCATCATTCATAGTCTCGTCGGGACCGAACGGTGCCGCCTGTGTCCGTCTAGCGACATACCGAAACAATCTTGCCTGTTGTCCCGGCTTGTGCTGTCTGGCATGATGCCAGGAGGCTGTCTAGCGGTGAAGGCCTTTTTAGCTTTGAAGTCTCAGGCATGGATCAACATGTTATGTTCTTGAAGGCTCACGAGTTGTCGGAAACATGGAACGTTGGGCCGGCGGTCCACTGCATTGTCTCCCATGCCGCAGTCACCAGTGTTTTGGTGGTATTGTGTGGGACACATACCATTGTCGCATGAGTAAGCCGGCCTCAAGGCCTTGTGCGCTGGGCTAGCACGACATGGCCGCCGAGACTGGAGTATCACGATTGGCCATCTCCATGTTTACCCCGGGTCGGACGAAAGATGATGTTGTCACACTCGGTCGGACACCCGGAAAATGGATTGTCGTGGCCTCCTGTAGAGACCAATACTGAAGAACGACCGCTCTTGTCGCTATCTCCATAGAACGGGGACGTCCTTGGTCAAGAGGGAGGCCTTGGCCATTGTGGTGGTGGTTGCATATATTGTCTATCTCTAGGTTTTTGGTTCTGTCATGGGAGATGATGGTGGTGTTGGTTGTTGGTCGTCGTCACGCGATCGGGTTGACCTTGGTGCATGTAGTCGAAGTTGTCGTTGTCGGAGGGGTGGTCCATTCCGAGGTCGTGTATCAGTAAACACTATCAGCCTTTGAATTCAAACTATTCTGTGAGAACGAAGACGTGAGAATCGCCGCTGGGACTACTTTATTTTACCAAAATTGGATAATGATATTGATGCCCTATGCCAATACAAGGCGCCCCTTGCTTCTTATGTGACCAAAAAAGCTCATTCGTGCCAGAACTTCTGCTCCACCATCTACCATGTGCCTGTCATTACCGAAATCTTTCCTGTGTGTTCCGAAGTTCCAGTTTCTTTCCTTGCCTTGGCAACTATTGTGGGTTCTCATTTCGTATACTCGGTTGCTGCTAACTCGATGAGACAGTGGAACAATCTTTTATTGTCTATCAACGGATAAAAGATGTTAACGCAACCGCTATTCCTGGCCCCTTTCACGATATTTGTTCCATAGGTTCTGTGACGAGGAGAAAGTTCAGAAATGAGGACTCACCTGATTCGACGTTAAAGCCTAGCCCAAGCCCCTCATATTTGCTGGGAGAATCTGCCTCTCCGGGCGTCAAAGAACGGTTGCGTGGAGCTCGGTCCTCGGCTCTGACGGGGTCTGGAAACCTGGTTGGCGGATCTCCTTCGCCATTGCTCTCGACGACAAGGCATGGACCGTCAAGGCCGTATCCGCGGATTTCTGCCGGCAAGGTTGCCGCTGCCACGTTGACGCCAGCAGGTCTGAACCCAATATTCATAGACAGATAATATTGTATTTTGTCGGCAGTTCTCGCTTCAGGTCGTTTGGCTGGATCATGAGCTCTGATGAAGACAAGCAACTGCACAGGGCACCCGGGTGATGACTTCTTGGACCGAATAAGCTGTACCCTCACCGGATGGTTATCCAGATTTTAATCTCACAACCTCAGGATCTCTGGTTAGGCGGCGGCTTATTTTGACTCTACTAGCTGTTCCATCAAAACAGGATTTCATTGTTGGTCAACGACACTTCGAATCTGTGCAGGTCTTATTGACTCCTGAACCGGAAATATTGCTTTGTCCTCTCGCTAGTTGCCGTCCTAATAATCTCCGCTGCCTGTTTGATATATTACTCGTCACTCACCAGTGCTGGTGCTGTCAATATTATCATACCTTCGTGAGCGGGCCGTACAAGAGAATAACCAAAACCTATACTCAGTACGAGTAGATCGAAAAATGCTTATCGGTTGCCGCAAAGTGTCAATTACGTGAACGGCGCCATATTGAAAGTCGGTCAGGAGGCGAACCACCTGGTTCTCTTTGTGCCGGATAACGCTGACGGCATTCCACTTCTGGGGCGGTAGGCGAGAGTTGTTGTCTCTAAGATAATATAAGCGCTCACCGAAACTTTTGACGCCCCGCCCCATATAGTAGTCGACCGGTGGAATATACATGTCGAGGTGTTCATCTGCGCTTGTGGCCATCCTAAGAAGGGCAGAGTAAAGGGCAAATCTTGCGTCGTTGCTACTAAAGGTCAACTCCATGTTGCCGAACACTTGGTGTCCTAGTAGTTCTTTCTGAGAATTGGCTGTTTCCCTGACCGCCCACTCAAGTGACCATATCCCCTTAAGGTGGAGGGTGAGATCCCTAGCATTGGCTTTAATAGTCGAGTACGATGTGTTCCCGAAATCCGTCACAATGGCGCTGGGCAGTCCTGACTGGCCAGAGGCGACGGCCGTCCCTAAGTTCTCGGAGCGTATGTGTTTGAACACGGCCACCTCGCAGCGTGCTCTGACTCGTGTGTGTGAGGGCGATGGGTTTTGAGTTTGAGTTTTGTGCGTAGGATTTCCGTCTCGTCCTTCGTGGACTTCATCAAGCAGTCGTGCATGGTGGATATGCGTTCTATTTGCTCTTGTATCAGGTATTTTGCCGATTGCTCCTCTGGCTTCACATATGGCACGGATCCACCGCCAGCCGGCTCCGAAGGGCCCACGTCTGAAGGCCACGCAAGTGCCTCTTGGTTTGCGGCTCGGACATTATTACTGAGACCAGACATTTCAGCAATCCAGTCCTCGATATGGCGATACGTTCGGAATCTTCCGCGGTTCTGAAGCCCATCGATTCGCTCTCAAATGCTGTGGAGCTCCGTGTTAATCTTTTCATCATGATGTTGGGCGGCCTGACTGGGGTGTCTGTGTTATCGAGAACTAGTTAGAAGATGTCCGTAGTCAAGAAGGGAGAACCACCCTACAAGGAGATGCAGTGCATCCCGATACACAAGACCATCTTGTAATGCCCGAGACTATCTCGCAGCACCCGCGTGTCACTGCCCAAGAAGACTCGAGTTGCTGATATTTCTCCACCTTCTCCTCGATCCGCTCTGCAACCGCCGTACAGCCTTGTAAGGCCCCATCCATCTGCCGCAAAGCATTTCGCGGGGCTAATGCTATGCTACCCGTATTGATGATGTTCGAGAGAGTGTCCAGGGTGCTGTTCAGGGCCTGGAGCTCGGTGGAGATGTGGTCTAGATTCCCTGAAGTGTCGCCGCGCACAGCTCTGATGGCGATTGATGCCTTTCCGATGGCACCCGCGAGGTTCGCAAGGGATGTGGTGAGGGTCAACGAACCCATCCTGCTGGGCGATACTAGGAGGGATCGGTCGCTTTCTGGCGGTTACGATAATTGTTCAAACATCGTTGCAGCCCACGAGCGGGGTTGACGACTGAATTGACCGTCGGACGAGTCTCAGTCTGGCGGCTAACATGCTGGAGCATGTATCACGACAATCGCGAATCGAAAACGGGTTGAGGCAACACAGACTGGGCGAGGGGTTTTGGCGGTAGAATCTTCTCTATCGCCAACCGCCGATTTTTGGTGCACAATTGGTTTGCTTCCGGAAGCTCGCTGCGAATGTTAACGTGGACGACAATGGGTATTCTCCTCGTGTAAGTTGAAAGGAAAGAAGGATACGGGCGAAGTTGGACTGCGAGTATTTGCGGGAGCCGGCTTATTACATAAGTCCGACCCGTGACAACTTGTGCTTCGAACTCATTGGAGTCGATTTGCTCAAGATGACCTCGGGAGAAATTGTTGTGAATATAAGTCGTGATTTATTAGGATTGCTAAGACAAAACCCCTAAACCATCTCCGTAAAGGTCATCAATCATGCCATCCATGTTCGTAACCAGCACGCCCATCATCCGTCGTGACAGTCATTTCCCATTTCCCGTCTATTTGTCCGCAATCGGCACGTCCTTGCCAGTCATGCCCTTGTACTGGCTGCGAACGAAGTCCGAGATCTGTTCGTCTTTGGCCTGCTCGATCGCGCTCTCGTTGTCCTGCGGGCCCTGCTTGAGCACGTTCTCCTGCACCCAGTCGACACCTAGACAGACAGACCCAATGTCATCGAATGATCAGGCGAGCCGATGAATGCGGAAGAAGAGAAATGATTACGTACCCTTGTCAATGGCGTCCTCGTTCTTCTCGCTCGACTTGCCGCCGCCGGCTATGCCGTGCAGCTTATCCATAAGGCCGCCGCCGCTCGAGTTGCCGGTGGAGGGAGGCATGGCCTGTGAGCTCTCGGTGCTGACCTTGCCCTCGTTCTGGGAGCCGCTGAGGTTCTTGAGCATATCCATGATGATGGTTTGTGGTAGTTGGTTTGGTATGTAGTTGAAAAAGTGGTGATCTTTTCTTTTTGAGGTCTGGTGATTGTCAGGGGAAATGTTGGGCAGGAATGGGAATTGGTTGATTAGGATCAGTTAGTTTGTACTTATAATGGGCTCTGGGGCTTCCAGTGGGATAAAGGACGGGTGTACAAGTGATGTAATGTGCGATTGGTGGTGACGGGCAGGAGCCGGTTTCCTGCCATGACATCACCATCGCGGGAGCTCTTATCTTGGCGACAAGATCGAGTTGCACACACCGAAGGCGCCGCTTACATCAGCAGACGATGGGGCTATGTTACCACAGCAATTACCCCTGAATCTGCCAAACTGGGCACTGCAGCTCAGGCTCAGACACCATGGACGACTAACATCAACCCAACGATGACGAACCGTTGGCTACAAGACCTGAGATCAGGTAAGTTTTTGTTTCGGATAAGCTCAAGCTGATTTGAAATCATAATCGTAAATTAAGTACTACATGGGGCCATGCAGCTTGCTGTTAAACAATTCAGAAAGGAGCCCGCTTTTTGACGACCACAACATAGCGAATAAATACAGGTAACGCCAGCTGAATGGGATGAAAGGAATAAAAATATGGGCAAATAAACCATGGTGGGCTTCCCCGCCTTGCTTCACAATACCTCAAAAGGTCGGAGCAACCTTGAGTCTCTCCAACCCATGTCCATGCCCATGCCCAACATGTCCAGAACTACCGCTACCCGCGACGGTTCCATTCGCCAGCATGAACGACCTGAGCGAATTAGTCGACATCCTGGTCGGATGTCCCTGCCCAGGCTGCTGCAGCTGCACCGACGGGCCGATCGACCTGACGCTCAGAGACCGCGCAGCCCTCACTCCATGCTGCTCACCGTGACTCCCGGTAGCCGACAGCGCAGGCGAAGTTGGGACAGAACCGCTGGTGGCTGATGGGCGAACGTGCAATTTCCCCATCATTGCATTCAGCGCTGTGGCCGCATCGAGCGGTGGCGTCGGCGGTGATCGAAGACCCCCGCGCATGTGCATTTGTGTGTCGACATGGCTGCCGCTGCTTGACTGTTGGGCGGTTGATGCTCTGGTGTTGAAGCCCCTACCTCCAGCACCCGCCATCAACTTCTCGAGGGAAAAAGCGCGGGATCTGTTGTTGCTATCGTTCATCGATATGTGCAACCCAGACCCGTGGTGGGGCCCTCGGAATGGCGTCGAGATACTCGATCCTCTGCTTGAAGGCGGAGACGGCGGACTATTCATCGTCATACCATTTCCATTGAGGTGCTGTTGCTGCTCCACCGCCGCCTGGAGCTGTTCAAACGTCAACGGCGCCGAGGGCATTTTGCTCAGCCGACGGATCGCTCGCATGTTCTGGTCGATAAAGCTCGACATGGCCCGCATGGCAGTATTGTTCTCATGTCTCGCCATCGCGTTCGTTTCTGTCGGGGGTGTTGCGGCTCTGGCCAAATGCATGGCGTTGACCGTCTGCGGCGATGGTGCGGACCGCGGAACGCTCCGAATACTCGCCTGGATACGGCTCATGACGCTATCAAAGTCTACCTGGCCGGCCTGCTGGTTCTGCGCCGAGACGTACGCCGGCGCGGCGCCCAGCACCGTCTCCGCGGTCAGCGTGAAGAACGATCCGTCAAACACCCGGCGCCGCACCAGGTTCCACCGTGCCCTGGCGGGCGACTTTTCGAGTCCAGGGTTGTAGATCTTGTGCTGCGAGAGCTTCGAGTAGAATACCTCAAGCCGCTTTGCCATTCTTTCGAGAGTCTGCATCAGGAACGTGGAGAGTACAGTGAGGCGTTGGTTGTCGGTGTGCGCGTCCATTGCCATGACACTCTCGAAAGCGTCCATGCCGTGACACGCCTCCTCGCGGATATCCTCGAGAAGCTCGATGTCGAGCTGCACGCTCTTGGCGGCATAGTTGAACACTCCTCGTTCTGCGAACCGGATGTTGCTGCTGCTTTCGCTGACAAAGCGCCCGACGAGGGCCACTTCTTGCGATGTGGCAACGGCATCAGGCGAGGTCTTTGCCCGTGCGATAATGCCCAACACATCCGGGAGTCGCGTGTTCGTTCCAGCAGCGGAGGCGTCCGCAAGCGTGAACGAGAGCTTAAGGACAAGCTCCTGAAGCTTGGGCCCGAAAAGAGCGGAGAACCCACCCTGGAGCAGACGCGACTGGTAGTCGTAGAACATGCGCACGCCAAGGCCGATATTGACGAGGTTCTCGCGAGACCAGACATTCTCAGATCCCCGGAGGAAGCTTTCGCTCGTCCCGTCATCGCTGGCTCCCATGATCTCGTACATCTCAAACTGGTGAGCGACGAGGGTCTCGACCGTGGTCCGGAGATACGACGCCCACATGTCGTACATGTCGCTGATCTCTGGAGACCCATGGAAATCCGGCTTCGGCGTCAACTGCCCGATGAAGTACTTTGTCAGGAGACTGCTGACTTCAGGATTATTAGTGTGTGCGAGGTTGTCAAACGTCTTGGAGCAATCCACACCCGCGTTGGACTTGATGATCAGCGTGCCGCCGGGGTGCATCGGGCAGAAATCCGTCACATCGTAGACGCTGCCGTGGACAGCAATCCACATGCGGGTGTCAGGTCGGTGGCCGGTGTGGCGAGCGAGCTCAGACACAGGGATGGTGGCCAGATTGCAGGGAAGGGGCTTTGGCGTCATAAACACGTCAAGCATGAAACGCCGCTCGGCGAAGGCTTTGCTGATGATGATCTCTGAGCTCTCCATCGTTGCGCTACAGTGGTTATACAGCGCTTTTCGGATGCCCGACATCACGGCGTCGAAAATGGCGACTGAGCCGCAGACGTAGATGTAGCCGCCTTGTCCGCCCATCTTCTTCGAGAGGACAAGCTCCGAGATGGTTGCTCCTTGCTCGACGATGAGTGCATCGATATAGCGGGGAGGCATCTCTTTTTCTACAAGGTCCTGCAGTCTCTGGTCGTAGACGAGACCCCGTGTATCACGCGAAAAGGCGAGGTGGACTTCCATCAGGCCGGCATCGATGTACTCGCGCAGCTCTTCCTCGTAGCAGAATTTCTCCCGGGACTGGACGCCGAGGTATAGAAGATCCCTCCTCGCACCATTATTATGTGACGCCATTCTCGACTGCCAGAAACTGCGAAAGGGCGCAATGCCGCTACCGCCAGCAAAGTAGGCGCACGGCGCTGCCCTGTCGAGCGGCAGCTGGAAGTTGAGAGGCCTGGAAACGCCAATAAGCACGCGCTCGTCCGTCTCAATTAGCTCGTCGCCCGAGGACAGAAACGGGTTCAGAAACCCGCTTCCTACGCCGGCACAGGTGATGTCCTCGTTGCCTGCGAATGTCGAGCAAAGCTTGTATTCGGCGCGAGAGACAGTGAGATCGACGGTCGAAGGGAGCAGCTCTTGCGAATAGGTGGAGATCGAATACGTTCTCGGCACTTCGACCGGGATCAAGTCGGTCAGCCACCGCATGTCTCCATCCAGGTCGAACGCCCGATCCCAGATGTGCGGGTTGGTATCGGTCACCGCGCCCTGAAGGAGATCACCAAGAGTGCCCCGAACCGGCCACTCCTCTGTAGCCAGCACCTCAAGCACTGTGTTAGAACTTGCCCTAACCATTCCATGTACTTTGAGGGCAAGGTCTTTCGTGATGGGCGCAAGATGACCACGCCGAAGGATATCCCTGACAGTCAGCCGGAACCCTTGGCCCTGCCGTGTGACAGATGCCAGGTGTCGGGCAAAGCGCTCCCAGGTAGGAGTCAAAGCGACTTGACGGTCGAAATAATCGCCCAAACCCAGCGCAGCTGCCACCTTGGCACATTCGGTCCAGCTGTTCATCGGCATGACAGCAAGTCGGTCGCCAGGTTGGAATGTGATGCCCGTATTCTGAATATCGAGTGTAACCGTCGCGATGGAGCGGTTCGGGTCCGTGTCGACAAAGGAGCGGTTGAGGACCTGCGCGCTATGTCGAGTCTCCTCGAACGTCCCTCGCATCTCGTGCGGCTCGACGGTGATGTTGCCCCAGTACGGATCGAGACGCTCTTTCATCGATTCTGAGAACTGCTTGTGCGTCACCTCCCAAGGCCTGCCGTCCGATTCCGTGGCCCCAGAGAGCCCATTAGTCTCCGTCCGTCCCGACTTCGAGGCGATCTCGAGAATGCCAAACACCTTGTATCTGTGGGTTCCCATGAAGCCGCGTTCTCCGGCGTAGGCCTCGACAATGCCTTCGAATACCCCCATCAACCGCGGGTCGCCGGACTCACGGACGTATTGGTGGACCGGATAATGGTACTCGATAGCAGCGATGAAGGCTCTAACGTTGGAAGGCAGCCATGCTCGGAGGTGGATGGCCTCGGCGCCGAGGAAGGAGTCGTATTTCTTGCGGCCGAGGAACGCGTCCATTACCAGGAACGGAAAGAACTGTAATCCCGATGAGGCAGGGCAACGTTTGCTCAAAGGTGCCGAAAACTTGCCCCATCGAACCCATTGGTGTCCAGGCACATAATTCTCCCCCGAGTTTGGGTTCGTGTTGATGGTGTGAAAAGCATTGGGCATTCGATCGAGTATCTCTTTCAGTCGAATCAAGTCGCGGAGAAGGCTTTCATTGTCGCGGTGCATCACATGTTCTTGGGCACTGGCTATGGCATCGGGGCCGTGCTGAAAGGATGCTGTGTCAACAGTTAGCAAAGCTCCTTCGGTCATATCGCTACCCGCATACCTGATGTGTCCGCACAGCCCTTTTGAAAGGCCATCTCAGTCCTCTCGCCGAAGACTGGCCAGCGCATCTCCATATTATCAAAGCGCCCAACATAGGGATATGTCGAGTTTGGGTCCTTGAGTTTCATATTAAAGGATGACTGGTCAAAGAATGTCAAGTGAGGAATCGATCTTCCAAGTCGCCGTGAAACCTGGAAGTACGGCAAGGCGACACATCGCGGGATTCCGACGAGCTCCTCACCGAGATCGTCCCCCATGTCGCAGTTGGGTTTATACTTGGTCGGGTTGATTGTAACGCCCTCGTGTCCGTCGTTCTTGTCCTCGTATCTGTAGATGCTGCAAATCATGCCCAAAGCAACAACCGCCGCCCACAGTGCCTTGTCCGGGATCACGTTCTCGGTGCCTTGGACGAGGGGTAGCGCGGCTACAGATTCCCTGACGCGACCCCTTGCGACGCAGCCTGGTATCCTCTCGCACAGGTCGGACCATATTCTGCCCGGGGAGTTGGCGAGAGCTCCGGGCGCCTCGTTATAGTCGGGCTGGCAGAAGCCGTGTTCCTTGGACAGATAGCCATCTTTCCACCCCGTGGCCGAGCCGATCTCCTCGGCGCGGATCATGACCTGTCGGGCCGGGGCGCCAAGTGCTACTGCGAGAAGGTCGTGTTCGGCAGCATTGAGTGAGTCGATGTTCTTCATCGTGCTGATCTCTTTTACTGATGGTATGTTCCGGTATAGGACTTCATTGATAGACTTGCGTTCCCTGCTTCCGTCAGTACGTGCCATCGAACGCATAGGCGGCTCATGCGAAGGTTACCTCATCCGCAACCACTCCTCCGCATCCACACCTCTTGGAATCTGGAGCCATGTTGTCAGCTGTGTCGGTAGGATGATGACGGATGAGAAGGAAATACTTACATCAAAGGCAGCATGTATATCGCCCGGTTGTGTATATCCAGAGAACGAACAGCCCCGAGGTCCAACGCGACTCCGTCCTGAGGCTGAGCCAGCAGGACACTGGCCGCCCGCGGCGCCAGAGACTGGACATGCCTGGGATGATGGCATGGCGACGGAGGACAATCAAAACAAACTAGCACAAGCAATATTAAAAAGATAGGGTAACTAGTATCAAGAAGGCCACCGGGGCAAGAATGTCGAAACGAAACAAACAGAAATCAGTCAAGCGATGCGCATGAGTTGCAGCATCACCTAAAGAAGGGAGAATGGGAAGAAGAACAGGAGAGGAGACAGATCGAAGTTGATTATATGTGACTGCCAAGCCCAGCATGGAATCGCCCCCTTTTGTCGTGCCCATCGCGTCGCGGTGTCGCCATAGACTCCACCGAACAGGCGGCAGTCGAAGAAGATGGCGGTTTGAAGTTTGGTCCCAAGTCCCCGGTCCCTTGAGAGGCTGATCTTCCTAAATTTAACCATCGTCTGGGGTTGACCGGTCGGTTGACAGGAGGCAGGTCTAGGCTTTGATCGAAATCGGTGAGAAAAAATACTTGGCGAGTATAAAACACGCGCGATTCGTGCCAATGGAGGGCAAGGTCCAGTCGCCGTGTTTGTGTGTGTGCGTGTTGCACCATGTGATAAAGTCGGTTAGAACGAGAGAGGCGTTTCATATGTCAGGGTGACGAATACGTAATCCTAATCGAAAGTAAAACTGTAAATGGGATCATGGTGGTGTTTGTCCAAGCCAAAGCTGCCAAGCAAAGTTGGGGAATTGAAGCTTCACCAAACCCCAAACCCTTGCCCTGTCGAATCAAACACCGGTGGCGGCCCAATCAGGAGGCGTCGGTCCCTGTAAGTGGGGCAGGGGCAAGGGAACGACCTCAAGTTCTGCGACGCGAGCACTCGGCCAAGCTGCCGCAGCTTGTGTCCGCCTCCAATTGCAGGACTCCACAGCAACAAAGCTTGACACCCAGATTCCAGAACACCAGACCCCAGGGTAGCACAAGACTCCGCGGGGAGAATTCGGTCCATCCGTAGCTGTTGTCCCAGGCCGCCGGGATGCAGCGAAAATCGAAACAATAACATCAGACCAAAATGCCGTGCTGTTCCAGCCGCAAAGGGGCAAAGAATCGTGATTCCACTCCAAGGATTGCAAACAGCTTGGCGACGGCACTACATCATGAACCGATCGACTTCACTACGTGTTTCTGGAAGAGGCACAGACGTGGCACGTCTGCGGCTACAAACAACTACCAAGATACCAACTTGAAGCAATCAAGAACAACAACAAATAACCATGAGATCATGTTGTTCGAGTCTCAGGAGCTGGGTCTGGCGACAAAGATACAGTGACTGGGCGAGTCATCAATCATACCGGGCATAATGGCATATACTGGTGGCACGAGAACGAACAGGTATGACCATATCTGAAAGAGACATACGGATAAACAATAAACATAAGGAATATTTCTAGCAATTATGTGGTATTACCTAATGTACTAACAGCCTATTAACCCAGCCCCAAAAGGAGAATTTTCTTCAACCCTTATCATGCTCCATCCAGCCTTGTAGAAGTCCGTCCAATCAGCCGAAAAATGATACAAAAACGAATCATGTCTGGAACCGCGCAATAGTCTGCACAAACCCATTGATATTCTTCGACGCGCTCGCCACATCATTGCCATTGTACGTAATCATCTTTGTCGTGCCGACCGTATTCAGCTGATACACCTTCATCGAGCTGTTCATGACCGAAAAGATGCGATTCTGGCAGCTTGACCCCTGACCGATCTGGCTGCACGTCACATCGTAGTTCTTGAAGAAGCTGTACAGACCCGCCCCGTACACCAGAATCTCCTTGCTATCGAGTACGCGCAGCCCGTAGCCCGATTGGCCTTTATCGAAATTCGGGTCGCTGTACGCATCCACCTTCGCAAAAGGAACCGTCGCGTCGGGGTTGTTCTGGTAGTATGCTGACTCTGTCTGGACCTGGCCCATCATCACACCGCGCGTCTTGACCAGGTGATACTGATAGCGCTGGTGGTGCTCGGATCCCGTACCGTAAAGCCAGATGGAGCCGGCGGTGCTTTCGACCAACAGGCCGCGGCCAACATACAGGCTGATCTGCTCGTTGTTGGCGCCCTCCTCGATGTCATGGTCGGCGACCCAGATCCAGCAGTTCTCCATCAGGAGTCCCGACGAGCCCTTGGTGATATGCATGCTCATGAAGCCTGCAATGCAAGCCTTGGGCACGTTGGCACTCGTGATGACCGTGTTGGGCGTCTTGGCGCACTGCGGGAGCTGCTGGTCGGAGCCGGCGAAACCACCGACGCGGACATGAACGTCCCACATGCCGGATGGCTTGGCGGAGGCCGAGTTCAGGTTGTACTGGATGAGGATGGCGCCAGCCTGCGAGCCCTTGGTCGAGACGATCATGTTGGACCACTCGATGCTGCCTGTCTCCCCAGAAGCACCGACTTGGACGACCGGTTTCGGGCTGGCGGAGTTCGCAAAGTACGAGCCAGACGACATGATCACAGGGAAGGCTTCGCCGGTGATGCGCGAGCCGGCGGGGATCTTAATAGTGCCTGTGACTAGGTACTGGCCGGCATCGAAGTAGGCGACCTTGTTGGCGGCCTTGGCGGCCGCGAGGAGTTTGTTGATGGCGGCGGTGTCGTCGGTCTTGCCATCACCCTTGGCGCCTTGGCTGCGCGCGGTGAGGAACTGAGACACGGCGAGTTCAGCGTAGTGGGGCTTGGAACGCGTGTAGAATTTACCGCCAACAAGAAGGTCAGCGGGTCGAGGGTTGGGGGTAATTTCCTTCTGGAAGCTGGTCGGTCCAGTGGTGGGCGTGTAAGCGTTGCCTCTGCCCCACGCGGCGATGGTCTTCTTCCCGGTCGATCCTGCCAAGACTGTGCCCTTGGCAGACTTGATCGCCGTTGGCACATTGGTCAATGCGACGTTCTCGAGGATGATGGTGTTGGCGATTGCGGGTGAAGAAGTAGCTGCGCTGTTGCCGTACGAGACACCGACGGGCGTATTCGTGATGCTGCTGTCGATGATGACGACGGAGCCCACCTTCAGGTCGTTGCCAGGGGCTGCCGTGAAGTCGAAGCCAATCTGGCAGTTGTTGATGTTCACCTGCTGATATGTCCAACCCCACGACCAAAGCTGCTCGATGGCGGTTCTAGCGTTGTTGATGGTCAGGTTGCGCATGGTGAACTGCTGGTTGCCAACGGCCATAGCGCTTGCACCGCCATTAAAAACGAGGTCACCAACCCATCCTCCTGAGCCTTCCTCAATGAACAGTCCCTGGTGCTTCGTGTTCGCAGCGGTCGACATCTTGAAGACGATGTTAGACAGCGATGTCGCCTGGGCGGTGGGCCAATGGATACCGGCCACTTCGAGGGTCGCGGGGGCGGCAGTGAGATCGATCACGAAGTTTGAGACTTGACGCCAGAAGACATTAACAGCTGCCCAAGCAAGGCCATTGGCGCCATACGGGTTGCCGTCGAGGAGCCATCGCGCGGAGAAGCTCGAGGTCGCCTTCAGCACAGGCAGGCTGCACGGGTTGCCGATGATCTGGGTGTAGTAGTAGTCGATGATGGGGCTGCCAATCATGTAAGTTCCCGGCGGGAAGTAGACCAGAGCTGGCGTCTTGGTCGAGCCGGTGCAGCCCGGACCGCAGCGGTTACCATCCGAGATGGCTTTGTTGATGGCGGCACTGTCATCAGTCTTGCCATCGCCCTTGGCGCCGTAGTCTTTGACATTGCGGAAGACCTTGTAGCCGGCGGGAGCGTGGGGAGCAACGCCGGTGTGGGCGATTTTACCCAGCCAGAAGTCGGCGCATGCCGGAGCGGCGCGAGGACTGAGGCCGGTGGTGCTCGCCGTGCCCTGCTCCGAAAGCGAGAGGAGGGCAAGGGCGGCGAAAGAAAGAAGAGATTGGAACGAAAGACTGCGCATCGTGAAAATATGTCTAAAGAGGGACTGCGATGCAAACAAGACGCGGCGACAAAAGTGGAATATTCCGGCTTTCACTCGCACATCGTGGGGAAGGGAGGAAAGGTCCCATCCCCGCCGGACGCGGACGCGAAGGATCTGCGCGGTCTTAAAGGACAAGAACCACCGGTCACATCGTGCTCTTGCCCGGGTTCAGCAGTCGAAATGCTCCTTCAGCCCCACGAGCCAGACCAAATCTGGACCGCACTAGCGGTTGCCTCGAGTCCTCGACTGCATGCAGCATCCGTACCCCGTACCTTCCCGACATCCCTTTGTCGTCGTCTGGGGGATGTACTCGGTACCTCGCGACTCACCAGTCTCACCTTCCGCTTCCGGGGGCTCCAGGCAAGACCAACAGCCCGGAACCGATGTTGTCATCCACGACCCAGAAGTGCCCGAGAATTCACAGCAAATGAGCCTTGGCCGTGACGCGCCCTCGACAATGGTTCGCACGGCCGGCGCTATTTCCAGCCCGACTGTCGACAGAAGGCGCACCCGGAGCTGGGCGGTGCTAGGCCAGAACCATGGGAACAAGGGCAGATCGATAGACTAACGAAATTAATTTTCCTTTTGGACCCTGACCTACCCCTGTCGCCAGCGCAGGTACGGCTCAACGGGCCAATGGGCGAGGGTGCCATGTTGCCCGAGGACGGGGCCTCGACTGATCTTGGCGCGCCAAGAACTCGTAAAAATTGCCCGTGCACGCCCTCAACCGCCGCCCCAAACCTCGGGGGAAAAGGACGACGCGTGGAAACTCACAACTGAAAGTCGAATCATCCACCGACTTTCAACAGTTTGGAATCCGAAATGTCAGATGAAAGAGAAAAAAAAAAGTGTTATGTGGGCTTTCTTCTTTCTCAAGAGACTTGGATTTGCTTACAATCCAAGCATGGTGTGGAGTTTCTTTTCTTTTCGTATTTTTTCTAGATCCTTGCTGAACCTGGAAGCGGGGAATATGCAAACCCCTATCTTTTTGGGGGCTAGACCGTAACGTGCTGACGGAGAACCTGTTCACTAACAGATCCTGGCTTCACTTGCGGCGAGAAATGTTAGCGTGCTCGCACATGTTGACCGTTGAGCCTCCTCTTTCCACGCTACGTAAAGACAGTCAAAGATCACCAACTCCACCCACTTCACCTGTGTCAAGGAACGATATGCTTGCAGCCTTTTGCTGATCAACAGAGGTCCACCTTGCCTCGGGCAGATCCTCTATCTCCAGCGAGACGACATGTGATGACGGACAGACAGAGAGATACGCCTCTACCAGCTACTTCCAGTCACAAGACCCGTTTGAACAAGAAATACCGGTTGTATCTAATATTCATTTTACTCCGAAGCCTATAGTCGAGATCCTGAATCTCACGAATGAGAGCTGGTATCAAATGCTACTAGAGAAATTGAAATATACGTTCAATTAAACCGAACATCCGGTGCTGAGTTCGTGTCCAGACGGCGCCTTGGAAGGTGCTTGCACTGTCGTTTTAGTCCCGGTAGAGGTGTAGTTTATTTAGACCTCCGAGCCGTCCGCCTGCATAGCAAACCCATGTGGAAAGGGTAAGGTTAGACAGAGATTGGATGATGCGAGGCAAACTTTCAAGTTGGTGGCGTCGATCGTGGAACATGACTGCGTGCCACCGGCTAGCAGCATGACATAAAGCGCACATGCCCCGCGACGTCGTTTCTGTCGATGGGCCAACGGCAAGGAGAACATCATCAGTTCAGCCTATGCTCAAGCAGAATAATTGTCTCGTGATTAGGTCGGCGAAGAGAGAGATCAAGATCTATATGCTGGTAAACAGCTTCAAGGCTGTGCCGAAATCGACTGGGGCGGGTGTATGGGTCTGTATAGATGGATGATCTCGAGTTTCTGGTTGGAAAGCAAAGGAAGGCGGGAGTTCTGCGAGAGGATCGACCGACATCTAATGGAGATCATCATGGCCGATTAAGGACAAGTACGTCCATCATGACGGGTGTTCGGCGACGTCTAATGGTGACTCGATCGTTCCGTGCTCGTCGACTTATAGAGGATCTCACCTTTGGATGAGATGATCAACCGGTTAGCGCAGCCCTGCATCTCCCAATGATAAACTGAAAATGCTAACTCCGTAATGTCATTGGATGAGTTGATATGTTTTGCTGCGTGTCTGCTCAATGACAACCGGTCTTAGACGATTCGCCCGCTTTGGATCTGTCGTCTTCACTCGATCGAATCGAGCATGTCAGCGGCATCCACCCAGGTTCCATTCGAACCTCGTTCCCAGACCTGTTGAGTACCAGGTATTCGGTGAGAACCCATATCGATCTAGGCATGCGCAGATTGTTACTTCTACAGCGTAGCTAATAGGAGAGGGATTGTTGGGAAGAACAACAGTAATTATATATATAATCCTCCAACAAAGATTATACTCATACAAAAACAAGGAAAACAGTAATCGCACAGGACTCAGACACTTCATAGTGCCCTCGCGAATCTCCATCCAACCTTCGACGTCTGCCATGGCGGGAACTTCATCGAAACCTGCTCTCGCTTTCCATACGCGCTGCCCGAGAAAGTACCAGTCCATCAAGGACCCGGAGCCATTGAGACATCCTTGCAAAACATAGGAGTGGCGGGCAACGAGGTCGCCGCAAACGCTGCGCTGTCCGCATGCTCATTAAACTTCTGGCTGATGTGCCAGAGTTCAACCGCCATCCCCTCCACCGCCAACCGCTCAACCTCGTGCTACAACAGAGTCCAAAGATCTCTGTCCCCCACAAGTTGGCGGCTCTTGTGCCTCCACCCGCTGTTTATCCAGGTGCCGAGTAATCGCGTCGGCCCGTCCACCACGTACTGGCAATCACACGCGATGACCAGAAACTCAAACTCCCCGGCCATCCACCCAGCCAGCTGCATGGCCGCAATCACAGCCCGCAACTCCGTCCGATTGGACTTACAAGCATAGCGGTGCCCATATGGCCCCTCCTCTTCGAGCCGGCCAGAGGCAACCTGCGTGGAGGGGTCCGGGCCGTAAACGACCCCCTAGCCACCTCTGGCCCAAGACTCGCCGTTGCCTCGGCAAGATCCGTCCGCGAACACCAGAACCTTGTTTTGGTCTCGATGGACGAAGCGCTCAACTTCGCCGTGTGGGCCCATCACCTTCGTCGGCGGAAACAGCTCGGCTAGCAAGCGCCCAAAGGGCACGCCTTCGGCCAGAGGATTAAAACGGGCCGGGAACTCGGGCAGAGCCGCCGGACAGGCACTCTCCGTTGGCTCCAGATAGACGGGAGAACTATCATCGTCGTATCCGCCATCGACAAACCGAGATTCGATGGCGCTGATGGCCCCGCGAGTTTCCTGCCAGGCGCGCAGGCATCGACGTTCGCAGAGGACGCAGACCGCTTCTGCCGCCGAGCCTTTCGACCAGTTGGCCGGCAAGGAAGGTGGGTGGTCAGTTCGAAGCCTATCCTCGCGCACCGGTGCATCCCAAAAATATCTGTTTGCTACCTGGACTGCAACGAACAGGTCTTCGACCTGGATTCCCAGCGACCGTCTCGTCACCGAGAGCTTTCGCATGTACACGTGGCCCCGTGGCTCATCGTCTAACGACAAAGCGTATCTCTCAAGCTCCTTGAGCTTTGACGAGGCCAGTTCGCCAGGCTGAAGAGGAATATCGGCTTCCTCCGCCTCGAGATTGAGGCGCAGGCGCAGTTTTCAGCAGGGCGAGCACAACAAGGTGGCTGAGGCTCATTTCGTCGAGGTAAAAAACGTTCAGCGGCTCGAGAGCGTCGGCCGGTGGGATCCAGAGACTGTCTGGTGGGGTGGTACGGGTGTTGTCGTCCACCTTCACGTCCTCCTGGCTGTGACGGTATGTGTCTTCGTCACTAGCACTGGTATCGTCGTGCATATCCACGTCCGAGTCGTCTTCGGTGGGTGGCGGCAGTGGCACCGTGGTGACCAACTGCCCACCACTTGATATAATTATAGCAGTCCTGCTCGCAGCCAAGACGCAGCAGGAGGCAATGGATAATGTTCCGCACATGAAACGGGTCTGCGACTCTGTCGAGGTCCAGCACAGTGACGAGGTGTACGAGAGCTTGTCTGGCGGCGAGAACGGTATCGATCTTAAGGAGTGCCTCTGCGGCATCCCTGAATGCATCCGCATAATCTGTGATATCTGCTGCACCCTTGCTGATGGATGGATGGATGGATGGAATTCATTTCGCCCGGAGGCACTGTTCACTCCTTGGTTTGTTAGTTTTCCATTTCCGAGATCAGGGATGAATACATTGACTAAGCGCGCACTATCGCGAACAAGGGAGACAATAAGCTTACTTCTCACCTGTATAGTATTTTGACCCAGACAACTAGACAACCAGACAACCAGCTAACGTGTAACATCCCTACCTATGCGACTCAGGCCACTAAAATGCACTCGTTGTTGCAAAAGTTGCTACAGGGTGTCTCGCGCCTCAGCTGCCATCCTCAATGAAGCCGTCACTACCCCGGCTGGTCTGCGTGTTTCCCTGAGGATAACGTGCCCTGCCTTTCGAACGAGCAATTTTGTTAACTTTTTGACTGTGACGCAGCAATGACCTTAGTAGAGTATTATGGCCAACATGAGTCACGATCTTGACGCTTCAATGATTAGGATGTTCATGATTTGTGGTTGATACCATGATCAGCTACGGTTAGAAGGCGTAGCGGATTTTCTTGTGCGATAGTTGTACTACACTGGCAGCAGACATTCTTAATAGTATAGATTAGCCCTGAAATTATACTTGGCCTTTTAAGTGTCATCGTTGCTATTTGGGGGGCTTGCGCGCATGTGTATGCTGGAGGGACCGAACCCAAAGATACCTACATTCGTCCGAGGCCTATTCCATCCAAAATCACGACTCCGGCACCGCCAAAACATAAAATGACCCATCAAACGCAGCGTGGTGGCCCGTCCCAAACAACACATACCGCCCAAACACCGACACCATAGCCAAAGCATACGCATCCAGCGGCATATCCAGCAATATCTCCCCCGTCGCCTTCTTCAGCACCACCAGCGCTCCGCCACTCGCATAATTCTGCCTCGCGGCAATCACGATATCGCTCACAACCGTCGGCGGGCTGCCAGCAGTAAAATTGACCCCCGGCGTGGGCGTCTCCCACAACAACTTCCCCGTCAAAAGCGACGCAGCGCCGTGCGCACCCCCAGTAATCTCAGTCTCATTCTTAGGTTGCGGCCGCCAGGGTTTGTTCTGGCTGTTCGCCAAACTGAAATACACCCGCTGACTATCATCAACAGCAACTCCCCAGCTCAGCCCACCACCAGTCCCGCCCGGCCCCGTCGCTGTCGCCCACTCGACCTTTCCCGTTTCCGCCGCCAACGAAAACAGATTCCCGTTCTTCTGCCCGATGAGCAAGACATCTTTCCCGCCTTTGCCTCCGCTAGGCACAAACGCGGGCGCCATGCCGAAATCCGCGTCCGGCCCGGGAGTCCCGAAACACAGATTGGTATTGATCGGCGGGATGGTGCACGCGACGGTCCAGCTGTCGAGCGGACCAAGCTGGCGCAGCCATTTCACGCGGCCGGTGTTCATGTCCAGCGCGAGGACGGACTCCTGCCACACGCGCGCCGGAAGCGCGCAGGAAGGGTGCGTGGGATCAGCAGTGCAAGGCAGGAACCTGTCGGGCACGGAATACACGTTCCCCGTGGCGTAATAGACTTGGTTCCGTTTCAGGTCGATGGCCGGCGCGCTGCCCCAGACGCCTACGCCGGACCAGGTGCCCGCGTCGTTCGGGTCGTCGGCCGGCAGCATGGGGATGTCCCATAGCACGGTGAACTTGGCGGTCTTGCGGCTGAAGCGGAGGGCTACCGCGCTTCCCACGAAGCTGCAGCAGGTGTAGTTAGCGCTCATGTCGGCAGGAAGAGACGCGATGGACTCTTCTGACGACGAGGTGCCGATGAAGAGCGTGTCGCCGTGCAGGGACGGGCTCTGCGTGATTTGCGCGAGCGGGTGGGTGTGGATGCGCTTCACAGCGAGGATTTTTCCGGTCATCAAGTCGGCGGCGACGACGATAGCAAAACGGAAGGTGCCGAAGTAGATGATTTTGTTGGCTGGGTCGATTTGCGGCGTGGTTCGCGATACCGGGACGATGAGCGCATCCTGAATGGGCGTCGACGGCGCGAAGTCGTTGACCAGCTTTGTCACGTTGATTTGCCATTTTATTTTGCAGAAGGTATAATCCAGAGCTACAAGGCTGCCGTTCCATGCTGGGAAGTAGGCGATGCCGTCGAGGATAGTGGCTGCCGCGCTGACGCCGCCTTTGAAGGGGATCTGGCAGTGCACTCTTACATTGGCGATATTGGACGACGAGATCTTGGTGTTGGTGGACGCGAATCGGGTGTTCAGGGAGCTGCCTCCCCAGCCGAGCCAGGGGCTCTCGCGCATAGGGCTACCTCCTGCGGTTACGCTGGATGACAGCAGCAGAGCTGCCGTCGCCGCGAGGCGAACGAGGTTCCAGCGAGGCATACTTTAATGTCACTTGGCGATCCGTGGTCCTGGATCTGTGTGACTGCGTATCGTATGTAGGTATCAAAGGGATGGAACCAAACCAGGTGGTGGCATGCTGGTAAACATGAAGGGAACCCAAGTTATTTAATTGCCTGTCCCCCTGCCGACCTCATTTCGTTCTCTCGTCCGGATGCTGGAATACGCGTGTTCGGTCTCACCCAGGTATTGGGGAGCGCTCATGCATGACAGGATGCAAGGGTCAGAACTGATCTCGCTACCTTGACCTAGTCCAGAGGGTATGATTGTGGTGTTGCGAGCCTACACTCCTACACTACAGTCTAATCCGTACACTGATTCTAATCGAATTATAAAGCCCAAGAGAACCCTCCCGTCCGTGTTCAGTCTCATGCCGTATTACCGTCAACAATTCGGTAGGCAAGACGGCCACCAAACAAGGAGAAGAAGCTTGGTTGCTGATTGAGATTGGGATATGCAGTGTAACCACCCTCAGCGACCGCGCTATGCACGACATCGCCGCGTTACCCACGCATGAAACTATCTGCACCTGGCATGGCACTATCATAACCGGCATCCGCATCAAGCAGTGTCCTTTGAAGTCTTTCGACTTCCGCCTGGAATTTTGGGTATAATGTGAGCGGCCGAAGGTTTCGGTAGCATGTAACCTCGGATGAAATATAGGCCGTGGTAGGAACCCGAGCCACTCTACGGGCGAATTCATGGGAGGTTCAAAAAAAGAATTCTCTACCGTACGCAAGGGGGGAAATGCCTTTTGACCAGATTGAGAAAAAGAGAAGAAAACAAAAAATGAATTTGCCAACGTCGAAGAATTACCTAAGGCACAGCACATAGTGCTCCGAAACTTGTGGCTAATTTTCTAGTGGTGCTTAGGGTGGGATTCGAACCCTCGAACTGCGCGTTCGTCCCCAGTAGAATTACCTGAGGCATAGCACACAGTGCTAGCCATCCATGGACTACTTTTACCACAACCCTCTTTGTTGGAAACTGGGTCTGCAATTGGGGTTTATAAATTGCGGCTGATTAACTTCAGAATCCGCGCTTCTGCGTGTATGAGCAAGATGATTGACACGCACACCTCTTCAGCTTTCTTTTCCCAACACTCTCCATACATGTAACTTTGATGTGAGCATCGAATTACGCGTTTGCCGTCAAAACTTCAAAGCCTCAAGATTCCGTAGTCCTCAGCCGCCCTGGGTTGTCGTGTCTGCGAGTCCACTCCAACTCAGCCCAACCTGAACCGGATACCACTGCATTCACGTCTGAACCGCTCAGCCAGCTGCCCATCCATACTCGATTTCGAGCTCTTCCTCCCCTCAGTCATCTCTATCCCACGACATGCCTGCGTCAGCATTTGCCTGGTCTCGGGGATTTGCATCAGCACACCCAGCGACGCTAGACTGCTCGGGTGCGCCGCGATTCCCGTCCGCCAATTTCCTAACACAAACCCCAGGGCGAGAATGATGACCATCAGCAAGCTCAGCAGCGCCTCGGCCACGCGAGCCGGTTGAGAGAACGCCGCGACAGTGACGAAGCAGGTGCTCATGTTGATACTCGTGCAGGTGCCCCGGAGCTTGAGCCCGACGGTTTTACCTGCTATGGCGACGAGCAGCACTGCCGCGATGACTAGTGCATCGCTGAGGACTGATAGGGTGTCACCGTGTCGCCAGATCATGCATAGTCCGTTGAAACTGCCTGCTAGCCCGCCGGTGCGCATGCACAACGCTTCGTTGTCTCCGCCATGTTCATTAGGTCTGGTGAGAAGGCGGTACGGCAGAAGCAGCTTGATCTCTAGGCGTTGACAGCCTGGATGGGAATGAGCAGGAGCGCGGTCAGCAGGATCGGGAAGAAGTAGACAAGGAAGTAGTTGGCTGTCTTGTTAGCGAGGATGATGTCGGCGGATTTGGAGCCAGGCATGTGTGGGAACACGGGGATGTTGGTCACTGTTGCGGTCGGGTGTCCCTGGGAGTCGGTCAAGGTCTGGAGGGTGGACGTGGCTGGGATTGTGGCCAAAGCCACTCCAGTCTGAATTCCGTGTTCATCGGTCCGGGTGATAAGAGTCGTGATGAGCAGGACGTCGCCGCCGTTGCCGCTGTAGTCGGTCTCTGTAGCAGTTGGGCGCCCTTGGGTGTCACGTAGCGTGGTTAGGAGAGACGGCCGCGGGAATCATAACGGCGGGCACTTCGACGAGGATCGAGGTCGGTACCCGGCTGGTGACGGTAGAGGTGGTGACTCTGCCATCTGGTAGAGTGGATCGCGTCAGCGTCACGTATTGCTGAGTGACAGGGAACGCCACAAAGGTGACCGAAACCGGGGTTTCTTGGAACCTTGGCGGGGACGACGCCGAGGAGGAGTCTGCTGAGCTTGAGCTTCTGACTGCACCCAATAGTGGCTCCCAGGTTGTTATGGCTGTGGACGTGGTCTGGAAGCTTGGGCATAGACTCCTGGACGCAACAGGTTGAGTTGGCAATGGGGCTATATTTATTGGATATGTCTGGTGCATAACCATGGCGCAGACCAAGTTTGTTGGTGTGGGCGTGAACGTGGACGTGGGCGCAAAAGCAGGCGTAGTGTATAGATCTTGGCTGCTCTGGTTTGGTATCATCACCGTACTTGGATTCAAGTTCTCGCTCAAGGCCGTTGAAGAGAAGTCTCCCGATGTGCTGCTTGTTCTTTGCATTGGGTCTGCTTTGTTGGTCAGCAATCAGCATGACTGAGTTAGCTCGGCTTTGTTCACCTGTACTTACCAGTAACACTTGTTCCATTGTAACTTTCACTTGTAGTGGTTAAGGCTGGTCATAGTGGTGTTCGCCGACACACTAGGCAAAGTTGACTGAGTTTGTTGGGTCGGCCGTGATTGGTCCGTTTGCTTGCTTGCGAATATACCGGGTTTTGAATATGACAGAGATTATTGGCGCGTCAGTCAGCCAGTACCCTTCATTTCCAGTCAGCAAATTGTCCTGAATTTCCATGTCGCCAATCGTCGTTCGGGTCTGGCCATTTCAGTTTTTGGCTGGGCGTTCTTTCGTTGAAGACCCCATAATACAACATCAGAATAGATGGGTTTGTTGGAATCGGCTGTGGCCACTCGATGCTCGTGGCCGGGGAATGTGACGTCACGGTGCCTCCCAAAATACACTTATATATTGAGTTGTATAGGCTCGGATCATTGCGGCCGGGTGGGCTGAACTCCTTGGGCCATTCGGCTGGTGGGACATTGACATTCGAGGGTCATCCGGAGTACCAGGCGTCATATTCCTTATCGCAGCCACCTCCAGTTGTCAATATATGCCAGGCAACTAGAGCTATTCGATATTATGACGATTCCTTGGTAAGCGTAAATGCATTTCGAACCTGGATCTTCACCGGGAAACAATGGAGTTCTGGCGAAGGGGTGTTGCGCTTCGCCGTACCACTTATCAGCCCAAGTGATGTGGGTGGTAATTGGGACAGTATTCGCGTATACGAAGGTCGGTGGCCGAGGGTCGGGTTCGGCAATGGGAATGGGATCGGGATCGGCAATGGGGTCGGGATTAGGATTGGTACCAGGGGCATTGGCGGCTCTTATGACATTTGACGTCGTGAGAGTGGTATGGGTAATGACAGGTGTGCTCGCACTGCGCCTAGGGGTCCTGACTGAAGTCGCGTTAGGGTGCCAGTTACTAGTTCCGCGTCTCTCTGTGAGTATACTGGTAACGTAGGTACTGCTCGTGGAAGAAGTGTTGTGTTGGTGCCGATGTCCTCTTTTGGCCGGAATGTTGGGGGAGTCATGTGGTATTGCATTACGGTCCACTTCGTTTGGAAGAGTGTGAAGCAGGTATTCCAATGTTATTGTGAGGATACAGACAAACAGAAACAGAACTGCCAGAAACGGCCATAGAAGCGGTAGCGCCTTGAAGTCCGGGATGTCGTGCTCTCTGACATGGTTTGATTGGCGGCTTCTTTGTCTCCCGGGATCCATTGCTAGACTGGCCGGCAAGGTCTGATGGGTTGTAAACCTTTGGGATTTGAAGATCAGTGGAAAGATGACCGTGAGATGAACATAGAAGCTGTGATATACAAGTCTCACGGTGTGTCTGATGCCAAATCACTACAGCTGCGAGTACCGAATATAATTCTCTCCGACTTTGAGTACGCTAACATAGCCAATTTACCGTGACGTTGGCCATACTCCAGATATTGTCAACTCGTCAGTCCTTTTCCGCATGGACCTGGAGGATACACCGGCTCCGAGGGCTGCCCTATCTCTCGGCAGCCACTCGGCTAATGGCATAGATTACATCTCAATTATGAGTTTCCGGCAAATTCACCTCCGTTTCTGGAGGTCGGAGACTCCAAATCTAGACGCCTGTGTCGCCAATTTGGAGTCAAATTCCCCGCCAAGACCCGCTCCCACTAGGCACACTCCCATACTGAATTTAGTCTGACCCCTACAACCTAACACCATAGCGGAAATAAAAATTAATGACATGCTAGTGGACTAACCACGCAGGGTTGGTGCCGTGACAGAAATACATGATGTAAGCGAAAAAAAACACCTTACGAGATGATGCTAACATTACTCTAGTATATCATGGGCTACCTTACGATCTCATATACACTTGACACAACAACAAAGGAGAAGCCAGTTCTAAATGTCGATGACATTTATCGAATCCTTCACCATCACTGCGTCCACAATTGGTCGAAGTTCCCATATAAGCATCACAGAATCCAATTAGCTCTTATGATTCTAATTCAAAGCTATACTGCCACAAGGCGAAGAGTCTTTGCATATGTACCAATAAACAAGGAACGCATAGAAGCACATTATATTGGGCAGAATAAGGACGTTGATCTTAGCGCTGAGTGGAACCCCGAGGAGGATGACTTCCGAACAGTCTCTTACCGAGATGTCAAACTCTTTCTTTTGCCAAATCCAGGAGCGCCTAAGGGACCTTCTTGTTATGGAAATTACTCTAAGATATACCAAAAGCTGGGACCGGAGGCCAATACCGTATGTCTACCCTTTTTTAACTTTGAATAGTCTAACACCAGTATAGAAAGACATTTAGACTATATTTTATGAAGTCGATGATCTGATATTTGACGCTACCATTTTAATGGTAACACTCACGATTCTCGACCAAGCTTTTAAGGCCGAGATATTGTCAGTTGAGGATATCTACAAGATCAGACTTCCACCAGCCCGCCATTCCTTAGAGTTCGATTGGAACGAGGATATTTTAGACATTCCGATATTCCGACAACCCGAGAGCACATCTGGCAATATAGGAACATCCCCAACTCAGACAATTCGCTATCAGGCCTACATAAGATATTTGCAACGGCTTGGAATCTTCTCAGGCTTCATGCAAATATTAACGTCCTAACGAGGCCGGCGGACGATCTAGACCACCAGAAAGAGACCATCTTTAGAGACAAGACACTCAAAAGACACTCAGGCCTCAACAAGGCAAAAAGTTCGCTACTGGTCCAAATTCGAACCGGCGATATAGGGCTTCGAGACTTCCTATTTAAGCGGGGAGTTCCAGACGTTATGACACCATTTTGTGAGTGCGGAGAATGGCGCGAGACCGTCGAACTTCGGACTCGACGGGATTTCTACTCTGTCCTACAGGGCATTGATCCTCCAGCTGCACGGCTAACGAGAAGGATCCTGAGCTGGCTGATGGACGTGGGAAGATTACCAATGTACAATCTGGCAAGGAAGCTAGAGTTGGAGTTGGCGGTTTAAAACCCCCTCCATCGAAGGCCAGGAGGCCTTCTTCTTTTGTATTCACAGGCTCAGTCACTGATGTGTTCCTCGATTGTCGGTGCCGGGTTTTCACCCGGCCCGTAAGGGCACGGTTCTCTGTACAATAAATAGTTTGAGGGTCCGACATGCCTAAGCGCATAGCGCTGTATGAATAATAATAAATACGACAGCCGACCGCGGGAGGAGCAACCTTTTTCGACCCATCTACTTCGCTCTCCTATGTACACCGGATCTATAGAGACTTTATTAAGCTACTATCTGTCACGGCCAGGCTCTCGTAGACGGCGGAACTCACCTATTGTGCGCTATCGACGAAGATTCTACTCTAAGGAGAAGAAGGGAAAGAGAATTGAAAGGCGCGTTCACTGCGATTGACCAAAATGCTAGTGAGACGCGTGATGTAAGGCGAAGGTAGGTATGCCTGATCAAGGTAGTCACAACGGAAGCAATAAGAGGGCGAGCAATGACTGGGGAAGGTATAAGACTTCAACCTGGCCCTCGTAAAGTGAGGTGGGCGAGGGCCACTGCGTATATACATGAGTTCGGGGCTGGGTCTCCCTTCATGGTAGCGTGTGTGGGTCGGTGTGTGTCTGTGTGGGGTATTCTACTTACAATTGTGCAGTATTGTCCCCCGAGTTCTTTCCGGCAACGACGAGAGCGTTCCCTAACCCACTTCCTCAGCGCATGCGTCCTTCGCCGGACCGGTCGATCTAGACACGGTCCTCAAGTTCTCGATTCCACCGCTCGGATCCTGGTGATTCTTCCTGATGACTGGGAGTTTGTTCGGCAGAATACACTGTCTGCACACAATGCGCCCACCTCTTCAACATCGAATCCTGTTCCCGAATCACCTACGACACCGCGGCCAGCAGGCCTTGGTGGCGTCGCGAGCAGAAACCCATTCTCGTCTCCGAGCCACGCGCACAAGGGGCCTTTGCAAAAGAACGCCAGGTCGGCAACACTGGCCGCTGCTAAGTATTCAGATCGCGAGGCGGCAGGGCCACCAAGAATGCTAAGACAGCGTGTTCGCAGCACCAGCCAGTATACCGACGCGCCAAAACAACAAGCCTGCGGAAAGAAGTTCCAACGGCCGCTCCAGAGCACGTGTTCATGCACGCCCGGGAA
Organism: Apodospora peruviana; assembly: GCA_033439685.1. Taxonomy (NCBI): domain Eukaryota; kingdom Fungi; phylum Ascomycota; class Sordariomycetes; order Sordariales; family Lasiosphaeriaceae; genus Apodospora; species Apodospora peruviana. The sequence continues at coordinate 597,889 of JAUEDM010000005.1, read as the reverse complement.
ACACCGCCAATGGCATTTGGCGCCCGCCGTTTGGGCGCCAACACCAGCACATTGCCTGACATGCGGGGTTGGCGATCTGGGCGGACAGCATCTCTCCTTGGAGGCAGCAACAACAACCCACCTTTGAGCCGCAACAACCGAGCTCACCGAGATTCGCACTACCCATCTCAACAATCCTCACGGTAGGTAATTCTTATCTATGTCTGACAGCTTACCCTGGTTTCAGTTACTGATCTACTGGGCCTGCTAGAGCCGTCCGTCACCGCGCGCCCTGCTCGCCTATTCCAGCTCGCGAATAGTTATACAAGTAGCTGCGAGAGCTGAGCTTAGCGAGCTTTGAACAATGCGTCTCCTGGAACGCAACAATAGCGGCGATTTCTGTCTAACGCGTGATTTTCACGATGACAAGGTCCCACTGTATGCGATACTTTCACACACATGGGGCGACGACGAGGTCCTCTTCAAAGACCTGGAGGAGGGAACGGCCAAGAATAAAGCAGGCTACGCCAAGATTCAGTTTTGCGGATATCAAGCCAGGCGCGATGGTCTGAATTTCTTCTGGGTCGACACATGCTGCATCAACAAGTCTGACGATGCCGAGCTTCAGAAGGCTCTCGACTCCATGTTCCTATGGTACCGCAATGCGGCCAAATGCTATGTCTATCTCACAGACGTCTCAGCCAACAAACGAGACGCCGATGGCAACCATAAGTGGGAATTGGCTTTTCGAAAATCCCGATGGTTCACTCGTGGGTGGACACTCCAAGAGCTTATTGCTCCAACAGTCGTCGAATTCTTTTCCAAAGACCGCGAGCGCCTAGGAGACAAGAAGTCTCTAGCACAGCATATTCACAACACAACCGGCATTCCCCTCGGAGCTCTCCAAGCCAACTCATTGTCCAATTTCAGCTTTGAAGTGCGCATGTCGTGGATTGAAAAGCGCAGTACAACACGTGAAGAAGATAAGGCTTACTGTCTATTCGGCATCTTTAATGTACAAATACCACTTCGGTACGGCGAAGGAGAAGAAGAAGCCTTTAGGCGACTACGAGAGGAAATTAGCAAGCATGATCGCTGCCTAGCCGAATTTCTTTCCACAAATCCACGCCGTGACAAGAAGCGTATCGAAGAGGCAAAGGGTGGTTTGCTTGCCGACGCTTACCGCTGGGTTCTCGCCACCCCCAACTTCCAACAATGGCATGACCAGGCAGAGAGCCGCCTTCTCTGGATCAAAGGAGATCCTGGCAAGGGCAAAACCATGTTGCTTTGCGGCATCATCAACGAGCTAGAGGAAGCAAGTATTGCTGACGGACACTGTCGCAATCTGGCCTATTTCTTTTGCCAGGCTACCGACTCGCGCATCAATAACGCCAATGCCGTGTTACGGGGCTTAATTTACCTTCTTGCCAACCAGCAACCACGTTTAATACCTCACCTACGCAAATACACCGACGCTGGTGAATCCCTCTCTGACGCAAATGCATGGTTCGCCCTCTCGGATATTCTAGGGGGGATGCTAAGAGATCCGAACTTGAAGCCAACCTGCCTGGTTGTCGACGCCATAGACGAATGTATTGTCGACCTACCAAAGCTTCTGGACTTTGTCGGCCACATCGCATCTGTATCTTCTCGTGTCAAATGGATCGTCTCTAGTCGCAATTGGGTGCAGGTTGAGGAACAGTTGGCAGCTGTCGAACAGCAATCCAGACTCAGTCTCGAACTAAACGCCGAATCTGTGACAACTGCTGTCAACACATATATCGACCATAAAGTCTCCCAGTTGTCGAAGCTAAAACGATACGACAACGAAACACAGACCATTGTGCGAAACTATCTTTCTTCCAATGCGGACGGGACATTCCTCTGGGTGGCGTTAGTCTGCCAAGCTCTAGCCGACCCAGAAGTCCAGGAATGGCACACTCTCGAAGTGCTACATACATTCCCCCCCGGGCTGGATGATCTGTATTTGCGGATGGTGCGCTATATCAAGAAGTCCAAAGATAAGCTGCATTGCAAGCGCATTCTTGCCGCTGTATCGGTAGTTCAGCGGCCCATCAACTTTCGGGAACTCGCCACTCTCGTCGAGCTGCCAGATTCTATAACAAGGTACAGAGAACGACTGGAAAAGCTTATTGCTATTTGCGGTTCATTTTTGGCCCTGCGCGAACAATCTATCTATTTCGTTCATCAGTCGGCTCGGGACTTTCTGCTTGGCAAGGCTGATCTCCAGACATCCCGCGAGGCATGTCAAGAAACTTTCAGTTGGGTCTTCCCTCAAGGGAAGGAAAATGTACACCACATCATCTTCTCAAGGTCGCTCAGTGCGATGTCTCTGGTATTAACACGCGACATTTACGGCTTAAAGGCACCCGGATTCCCAGTCGACAAGGTTCAAACGCCATCTCCAGACCCACTGGCCACAGTACGGTACTCGTGCGTTTACTGGGTTGATCATCTCAATGACTGGCAGTTGGGCGACAATATCAACCATCCAGATGTTTTCCAAGATGGTGGTGTCATCGATGACTTCCTAAGGAAGCGCTATCTTCACTGGCTCGAAGCTCTTTCACTTTGCAGGAGCATGTCACAGGGGATATTTGCAATGGCGAAGCTTGAGAGCATTCTTCAGGTGAGCTCTACCCGGTAATACCTATCTCATCACTAAGCACTTCTAACATCAATTAGCAAAGGACCGTTACATCACAGTTACCAAGCCTTATCTATGACATGCGCCGATTTGTCCTATACTGTAGATGGCTAGTTGAGAACTATCCCCTTCAGGTATACGCTTCAGCACTTGTATTCAGCCCGGCCCGCAGTATAACAAGACGCCTATTCAAGGAGGAAGAACAGAGATGGATTACTACCATGCCAATTGTAGAAGATAATTGGAACGCGTGCCGGCAGACGCTTGAGGGGCATCGCGATTACGTCAACTCGGTAGCGTTCTCGCCCGATTCGAAATGGCTTGCGTCCGGGCCAGGCGACAAGACCATCAAGATCTGGGATACGGCCACGGGGGCATGTACACAGACGCTTGAGGGGCATGGCTATTCCGTCTACTCGGTAGCGTTCTCGCCCGATTCGAAATGGCTTGCGTCTGGGTCAGACGACAACACCATCAAGATCTGGGATACGGCCATGGGGGCATGTACGCAGACGCTTGAGGGGCATCGCGGTTGGGTCAACTCGGTAGCGTTCTCGCCCGATTCGAAATGGCTTGCGTCCGGGTCAGGCGACAACACCATCAAGATCTGGGATACGGCCACGGGGGCATGTACGCAGACGCTTGAGGGGCATCGCGATTGGGTCAACTCGGTAGCGTTCTCGCCCGATTCGAAATGGCTTGCGTCCGGGTCAGGCGACAAGACCATCAAGATCTGGGATACGGCCACGGGGGCATGTACGCAGACGCTTGAGGGGCATCGCGATTGGGTCAACTCGGTAGCGTTCTCGCCCGATTCGAAATGGCTTGCGTCTGGGTCAAGCGACAAAACCATCAAGATCTGGGATACGGCCACGGGGGCATGTACGCAGACGCTTGAGGGGCATCGCGGTTGGGTCAACTCGGTAGCGTTCTCGCCCGATTCGAAATGGCTTGCGTCCGGGTCAGGCGACAAAACCATCAAGATCTGGGATACGGCCACGGGGGCATGTACACAGACGCTTGAGGGGCATGGCTATTCCGTCTACTCGGTAGCGTTCTCGCCCGATTCGAAATGGCTTGCGTCTGGGTCAGGCGACAAAACCATCAAGATCTGGGATACGGCCACGGGGGCATGTACGCAGACGCTTGAGGGGCATCGCGATTGGGTCAACTCGGTAGCGTTCTCGCCCGATTCGAAATGGCTTGCGTCCGGGTCAAGCGACAAGACCATCAAGATCTGGGATACGGCCACGGGGGCATGTACGCAGACGCTTGAGGGGCATCGCGGTTGGGTCAACTCGGTAGCGTTCTCGCCCGATTCGAAATGGCTTGCGTCCGGGTCAGACGACAAGACCATCAAGATCTGGGATACGGCCACGGGGGCATGTACGCAGACGCTTGAGGGGCATGGCACTTCGGTCAACTCGGTAGCGTCTTCCCTTAACTCAACGCAGATTACATGCAGATCAGACGATGCCAACCCCCCACATTACCAAGGTTATGGAATAGGCTCGGACAACAGGTGGATTATGAGGGGCTTAGAAAATTGGCTGTGGCTGCCTCCGGAATATCGGCCAGAATGCTCAGCTGTGGCAGCATCAATAGTTGCTATTGGCTGTCCGTCGGGACGCGTCCTAACTATGACGTTCCCGACAAACAGCTAAGCTGATCTGTACTTCTCCCTTTCTCTTTTTTCTTAATCATAGCGTGCCACAGGAGGGGTCCGGGGGGCTCCTTTAATTTATAGCCCGTTCATCATATTCTAGAATCTTCCAGATCTAGCCACTTTCACCAATTCGGGTCCTCTGTCTCATTCCTAAAGCCATGTGGCGTCAAGAACACGTTATGGCGACATCATAACGCCACAGGCCACTAAGAAACAACCCGAGATCGGAGGGAGACGGCAGAGAGGGTAATCACATAATGTTAACGTGGTCCACATACGAAAGCCCCGCACGGGCGAAAGTCGCACAGAATTACACTCTCAACCAAATGTATATCAATTCCGTCAAAACAGTTCAAACAAATGAAAGTACTCGCAATCGTCTTCCTCAGACATTTCTGCAGCTACCTGAAAGGTACGCGCATTGTGGCCATGTTTGCTGCAGTTGCCACAGCGCCGCATACGCGTCTCAACCCTAGCTTCCGTCCACTACCCGCCTGTGCTTCCTCATTTATCTGCACCTCAATCTCTCTCTGACCTTGAAGATCCTGTGCATTCTGTACAAACAGTGATCCCCCTTGTCGGAGCCGGTGTTTTGGGGCCCTCCGGCGCTTGCTTAGTGCCTCATTTGCTGCTCGGAGGCTTTGGTTCTCCGCCCTCAACAATGCCAACTGATGCATAACCTTGGATGTCCATTTTGCAAAGATGTCAACTGCCCTCAAAATCTCTGTTGGAGAGCTATTTTGATGCTGGGCAATTCGATTCTTGATGAGGGTAGACTGCGAGAAGGCTTCGGTTGGGTTGTTCGGGTCTTGGAAGCCCAGGTGTGGGCACTACTAGGCCACGAGTTCGAGGGGGTTGGCGTCCTCAGACGGATGTCGAGCTGGGAGATTACCTTCTCGGGATCAAAGGGGGCAAGTCCAGCACCTCGAAAGCCTCCTTGAATGTTTTCGGGGGTTAGGGCGGCCTGGAAAGCTCTGCAGAACGCGGGGAAAAAGTCGTCTTTGGCAATGTGGGTGACACCTGCCCGCATCATCTCTTCGATCTGCTTGCCATACGCCACCTTAAGTGGGCTGAAACACCCAAGATCGGCTGGCTGGAGGAGATGGGACGAGTGGGGAGGCATGCAGAGGGTAATGATGTTGTTCTCCTTGCAATAGAACTCAAAGTCGGTCGAGTGGCGGCTGTCATGGCCGTCGAGGACAAGAAGGCGATAAACCCCAGTTGTTCGAGCTCTGGTGTGTTTGTCAAAGTGCTTGATCCAATCTAGACCTCTCTCATTGCTAGTCCAACCGTTTTCGGATATCGCGATAACCCATTCCTTCGGCAATGGGTTGTCCTCGTACCAAGAGGAGAGGTGATATTTGCTCTTGACGATGATGAATGGTGGGATCGCCCAACGATAGCACTAATGCCTTGGATCACTGTTGCCCACTCCCGATTGCCAGGCTGCATTGACTTTGCTCTACCTCGCCGTTCGGAGCTTGTGACAACCATTGCGGTTGAGATAACGCCCATCTGGAACACGGTCTCGTCAAGTTGTAGATGTCTGCCTCCTGGATGCCGTATTTCACAATTGTGTTCCGTACAAGTGCAAACCAGCCGCGAATAATCTCTGGATCTTCGCAATGGGCCCTCTGGTAGTCGTATTTCCGATTAAAACGCGTAATAAGCTCGGGGTGCCGTTTGACAAAGGTTGAGGCCCAATTGACCCCGACGCGTCCCGCGACGCGTTCGGCAAGCAGTCGATTGGCCATATCTTCCACACCAAACAAGCGGGGAGGAAATCCTTTGGAATCCAAATCGAGTATGTATTGAACAATGACCGATTCTTCAAAATGTAGTTGGTGTCGTCCTTTTCAAGAATCTCCGAGAAAAACAGGCCAGCTTGACCTAATATATCATCCTTAGTAGTCTGGCCTGGAAGAGAGTCGTAAAATAAAAGACCAGCGTCGTCTTCATACACACCAAGAACCCAGTGGTTCCCGCGAATCAGCATCGGGAGGAGGATTTTGGCGTTGTGGAAGGCAACTCTTGCACAGCGCTGCTGGCCTTGAAGCGCGTACGAATCAATAACCTCCACCTTGTCGTTGCTCACTTTCCGGATGAGACCGTGCATGCCATTGACGACCTCGTCATTCAACCATTTGCCAAGTTGTAATGTTTGAAGAGACTTGTCATGAATTTGGAAACTCGACCGATGAAATTGTAAGAGAGAAGTAGCTGGATCGCCATTGTGACTCGGTTCTGGCTGAGTAGTCAAATCAAACAAGACATGATCAGTAGGTTGAGTAACAATACACGTAGGTTCGGGCTGATTATTTGTTGGACTCGTATGTTTATCCTATTGTTAAGTTAGTATAGCAGAAATTTTTTGATACAGTTTTGGCAACAGACCAGAATGCTGAATGCTTGCTTAACGTCTTTAGGTATCCAGGAGTTCTTCTGGGTTATCCCAGAAGCGGGGTTAGATATCTGTGAGGATTTGGCATGGTTGAAAGCGTCCTGGATGCTTTGCCATGGGAGCTTTCTGGATGTTCCGTAGGACGTTGAAAAAGTTTTCCAAAATGTTTCTGAAGCACCTTGGAATAAAGAATTTATTTCCTCTTCACTAGCACCGCAAGCAGACGCGAGTCTCGTAATAGCCCGTTGCTCCGTCATTTTTCGGGGTAGAGCTGGTGGGTTGGAGAAACGGAGAGGATTTCATTTTGCGGGTGGGTGCGGGGACTATAAACAAGGTCAGCCAATAGGGTCAGCCAACAGGGTCAACCAATAGGGTCAGCCAGACCTTTGGCTGCTGGCCAGGGCCGCCTCTGTCCTTGTCGGACCCTTTAACCAACTACTAAATTGTCCAAGATTTCGGTCCTTAGAAATGAAATGTCTTTATATTATTATCCATACACCGCTGTGCCTTGAGAATGTCGGACCTTCAAACTATTTACTGTACAGGAAAACCGTGCCCTTACAGGTCGGGTGAAAAAACGGTACCAACAATTGAGAAAACACATCAGTGACTAAGCCTGTAAATAAAAAGAAGACCACCTGGCCTTCGATGGAGGGGGAGTTTCAAACCACCGACTCCAGTTCTAGCTTCCTTGCTAGATTGTACATTGTTAATCTTCCCGCGTCCATCAGCCAGCTCAGGATCCTTCTCGTTAGCCGTGCAGCTGGAGGATCAATGCCCTGCAGGACAGAGTAGAAATCCCGTCGAGTCCGAAGTTCTGCTCTCTCCCATCTTGCGGCTCAACGGTGGGGCCGAACACCACATGACCAGGTGTTCGACGGTCTCGCGCCATTCTCCGCATTCACAAAATGGTGTCATAACGTCTGGGACTCCCCGCTTAAATAGGAAGTCTCGAAGCCCTATATCGCCGGTTCGAATTTGGACCAGTAGCGAACTTTTTGCCTTGTTGAGGCCTTTGTGTCTTTTGAGTGTCTTGTCTCTAAAGATGGTCTCTTTCTGGTGGTCTAGATCGTCCGCCGGCCTTGTCGTTGTCCGGCCGTTCCGTTCCCTTAACCACCTCTCCCTCCAAGCCTCCTCTACCACCCTATCCGTGTCGTTGGTTCCCTCGGTCAAGGCTGCGATCGTTAAAGCGGCTTCTTTTATCGCTGTTGGCCTCTGTGGTCCGACAGCTTGTCTTCGGCCTCTCTTGGCTCTCCTCGATGTGAACCAACTAGGTAGTTAATGACAGAAACCACGGTCAACGGAACTCAAACAAAGAACAAGTGATCTGTTACTGCGGGCTGTGCGTTAGAAACGTGAAAGTTCAGCTTTGGAATTATGGTAACTTACCGACGCGCTAGGAAAGGGTCATATGGAAGAATTGGCCGTCTACTCCGAGACCTCGGCAGATGACCATTGCGAGCGAGTGGAGATGCAGCAGTCGATAATGTTGTCGGTATCTTCCACAGCCTCTGGGTCACCGACAACAAGGCCAGTTTCGGCCGCTACGGCCTCTGGCTCGGGCTCAGCGCTGCGAGCCGCGATTTCGGCCCGTTTAGACCACTTGGAGCGAGTCGAGATGCGATCTGGAGCAATCTGAGGCTCCGCCTCACGGGCTACAATGTCGTCCCTCTTACTCCATTTTGAGCGAGTCGAGATATGATCGGGGGCGATCTCTCCTCCACGAGCCTCAAGGTCGTTAAGAGCACGGTTCTCAACGACCGGGGTGGCGGCAACCGCGCTGACGGCCAGGAAGACGGAGAAAGAGAACGACTTGAAGAGCATCTTGGTCGTGAGTTTTTGAGTGGTTTATGCAGAATCGATGTGTGCAGGGAATGGTAATTTTGTTTGAATGAGTATAAGACGACGAAGATGTCCGTAGATGGGTCCACTTGGGCAGACGTGAGGGCACGACTTGCATTATATACTTGACTGCTCAGTCGAAGCACGTGTTCCCAGTCCAATCCACCTTTCAAATGCTTCCCACCCGTATAGCTCCCTTTTCGTTTTGAGTAGAATTCAATCACGATGGTGAGAGCACCAGGCTTACACCACGACAGTCAACTCTCTGGCCACGAACGGCTTTGGGGACAAGGCACTGTGACGCTGTCGACGGGGCAGAAAGTAATCGCCCAAGTTCTCAGGGTGTTAGACCTTGAGTGACATGAGATGTGGCACAGGGCAGCTCTTTTGGTTCAAGTCATGTTCCATGTGAATGATTCGGCAGGTAGCCAATCGTATCCGACATGAAGCCACCAACACCAACACTTGAGGAGCCTCGAGTATGCAACCAATCTCCTGGAAAGACGTAACAGGAAGGTTCTGTTGAAGATGGACGCTGACCCAACATCACACACCGCCTCTCTCGTCTGGAATCACACAGGGGCCTTGCTTGCAGCTGCATAACTGAGGTGGGTATCCTGAGTCCGATTTCACCCATAGGTTGGAGACAGCACTCACGAGTTTAGCTGAATCTCGAGCAATGACCTGAGAGCGCTGTGCCAAAGTCTCCCACAGCATCAAGTTCTTCTAGACTTCTAGTTCGCGTGGACCTGTTTTGTCTTTTCTGCTTGACGTGTATTCCACAGCTAACCCTTCTCAACAACTCTACCAGCTGTATCCACAACGCAAACACATCTGTCTTTTCCAATGTGGCCCTTACCATCTCATTATTATACTTCGGTGATGAACACGCCAGAATCCGAGTTACCCTCTGAAGACAGGACCTCTGTCCCCAATGGTTTCAGGAGGCGGCTGTCGTGGATCCCATCAATTCAAGTTCTGTTATTGAGCATGAACATCATCCTCTTTGTCATTTCCGTTGCGAGCATTCACAATAGGCCGCCATCGTCACCTGAACATGGAGATCGAACTGTGACCCCGGCATACCGGCGGGTGGAACTCAACGTCGACTTGAAAAAGGCGTCGTCTTTCTGTGAATCCTTCCCATTCGAACATGTAGTCACTGTTTCCAACAGCCCTCGTCTTCAGTTGAACGCTCGATTAACCATCATTGTATCTCGGTAATCAGCACCCATTTTTGACGTCCTTGATCTGAAACCCCGACTTCGCATCTTCAACGGCGCCCTCCACGACAACTCGTCTATATGGCGGCAACCGCCATCAGCCCGCGTCGACGCAGCCTGAGACTTTATCTCGACGGAAGGGCTCGAGGCTATCACCGTGTCCTCCGTAGCCATCTCAAAATCCCACAAAGATCCGTCAATCTCCGTCAGGGCGCCCCCGTCCTGAGGCGGGGGTGAGGAGGACGCGTACATTGCGCAGATCGAGGTTTTCCACCAGATCCACTGCCTGAACGAGCTGCGCAAGGAGATCCACTACGACCACTACTACAAGTCTGGGCCGCCGGACGAGTTCCACCGCAGTCACAAGGCGCATTGCATCCACATGCTGCTGCAGGCGGTGACGCGCGCCGCGGACGTCGGGCTGATCTCGCACAACTGGGTGCATAACGAAAACATCGAGGAGCCAAAGACCAGGCCCATGCCCGACTTCAACGTGGTCAAGATGTGTAGGGACTTTGACTCGCTCTTGGACTGGGGCCGGCGACCAAACACGGAAAGTGGCCTGTTCTCGTAGGTATATCCTTTTTATGCATATCCCGTTCTATTTGGGGAGCCCGTGGTGTTAGTAATTAGCCGCTATCGGTCGCGAGGATGTGTACCTATAAGAACAAGACAGAATAGGAGGCCATAAGCCAAGAAGATACGGAACTGGACGGGATGTGTTACTGACCTCCACATCCCAGACCATGACGAATTTATTATCGATGAAGCAAGTCACCATAAAGAAGTCGTCTGGACTCCAGGCCACACTGCCTACACGACCTGCTCCGGCACACTGCAGAGTCACCACCCACGAAGTGCTATCCACGTCCCATATATCCACCCTGTCCGAGTCGCCGCTTGTTGCAAGTCGGCGCCCGTCGTGGGAGAAAGCCGTCATCCGCACTTCATTCTTGCATTTGAATTCAGTGCTGAGTTTGCAGGTTAGCATGGTATCACTGCTCCTTATACTAGCCTCGGTGTTGTCAGGTGCGATCTCAAAATAATCAGAATTTGAATTCGACGAGGCTATCATCTTGGCGATGGACTGCGCACCACGTTTTATGGCGGTATGGCAAAGCATTTCTTGATCGTATGGTGTCCCGGGTTTGTAATGATGGCCAAGAAGTAACTCAACTGTCTCTCTGTGTCTCATAAACACTACCCTGTCAAGCACAGCGTGCCCAGGGAGTCCCTTGTGGTGATATCAAGTCGGTCGGCATGGCACGAAGAACGCTATTACCGGATCTTCACAAGCGAGTTTCTTGAGCTCCTCGAACGCTGTTCTCTGTTCGGGTCCTAGGGTCCTAGGGTCATCGGTGCATCCTTCTTCAATATCGGTTCAACGGTTCCGCCACGCCGCTTGCGTGGTGACAGAACATTCGGACGTAGTTGCATAATCCAAGGAACGAGCGGACTGCAGTCTTTGAGTTCAAGTCCTCGAACTTCCAATCACTGATTGCCTTAATCTTCTCCGGATCCATACGGATAACCACACCTGCATCCATAACGATGCCCCAGGTAGTCGATGGTCGTGACATTGAATCGGGACTCTTTTGTATCCCCCTTGGAGGTCAGCGCGGTTCAGTCGATGAATCACTTCTTCGACTTGTTCCCAGTGTGGCTCCTCATCTTCTTCGTCAGAATACACTAAAACGTCGTCGGCATAGGCGCTAGCAAACAGGTCGAGCAGTTCGTTCAGCTGGGCGTTGATAAAGTCTTGCCACCAGGCAGGTCCGACTTTAAGGCCAAAGGGGAGCACTTTCCACTGGAAGGTACCTTGACGTGTGCGGAAAGCTGTCAAGTGTTCAAATCCTACTGCCATGCGCAGTCGGTTGAATGCTCGGATAACATCAATCTTGGTAAACTTTTTGGCATTGCGGCAGCCGGCAATGGTGCCGTTGACGTCAGGCGCCGGGACTATTCGGTCTTTTAGGAACTGGTTCGTCCATCGGAAATTGGCACAGAATCGTTTTTAGTCTGAATGGGGGTTTGGGACAAATAGGACTGGTACTGTTTTGGGCTCCATACAGCGCTCAATAAATCCGATGTGAAGAAGCTCGTCTGTGGTTTTCTTTTCCAGAGGAATGAGCCCGACAGGGGTTCGGTATGTCGGCGCTGAGCCAGTCTGCGGACACTTTAGTTCCAGGACAACGTCATGTCCTGGGCGGTGCGGTGGAAGTTTCGTGGACGCTTTCTTGGAAAAGAAACCTTCCAAGTGGCTCAAACGCAATGGAAGTCGTTCTCGCACCAGCTTTACATGCTCGGGGTCTTCTTCAGGAGGGAACCGTATTCGCTCGCCCTGATTTGTTTTCCACAGGCATTCTTGACTCAGAGCCGCAATGTCAACGTCAGGCTCTGCGTTATCCTTGCTCTCAAGGGGGACGGGTTCGGTGGGTAGATCTCTGGCATTCCAGAGATCTCGTCAGGGGTCTTGAGCTATTCGAGCTTGGAGCGCCTCAACGTTTAGTGTCGAGATATTCTCCGGAGTGTGTGCCCGGTTCAGGGTCAGGGACCGGGATGTTCGGCTTTCTCTATGGGCGTTGCAGGATTCGGATCTTCTCGCGGTCAGAGCACTCGTCGCCCTTATGTCCCGACTTTCCGTAGATAAAGCAGGTGTCGTTGTCCCAGTGTACTTTCTTCTCTTCCATAGTCAGTGCTCGGCCGACAGAGAGGACGGTAGCGGGCTTGTCGCCTCTGTTCTTCTTGTCGGTGGGGCGGCGACGGTCGCGTCGGTTCAGTTCATAGTCAGGTTGTTCCTTTTTTCTCTGGCTCTTCTTCTGGCGTTCCTCGTACCCGCGCTGTTTGGCGTGGGCGGCATCGGCAACACAGCTTGCGGACTCTTCGTAGCTGATGTCTGGGTTCTTGCTGTTCCTCAGCAGGCGGGTGTCCATGTCTGCAGGGATGTGCTCGTAGAGTATCGATTTGCGTTCGGAGTCAGGAATATTCCCTGTGTCAGCCAAGGCGTTGATCTTGGCGATGTACTTATTGATGTCGATTTCGTCCATGGGGTCGTACATCATAGTGGCTAGCTGTGCTTAAGCCTTCAAAGCCTGGTTCTTATCATGGTACACTGCTGCCAGGACTTGGACCATTTCTGCAGCACAGGAATATGGGTTCGTATCGGATCGATAACGGGTCTTAATCAGGTCGTTGGCGTCTTTCTCAATCAAATTGTAGATAACCATCATTCGACTACGCTCTGTCTTGAAGGTTTCATTGTCTTCAATAAACTTGTCGGGTAACTTCGTAATCCAGTTGTCGAATTCCTCCAAAGGCACTCTGGGCAGGAGTAGCGACCCGACTTCTGACTGGGTCGGGAGCGGTCGTTGCTGGGTCGTTGGCAGCAGATTGCAATTGCGCAATCTTGGCCCTCAGTCGAGCAACTTCATTGGCAAGATTCTGATCGCCAGTCATCTCGGCTGGTAGGTCGGTCGGGGGCGGTGGTCGGTCGGGGGCGGTGGTCGGTAGTTCGCTTTCTTCTGCGGACTCGAACTCGGCTTAGTTCTCCTCGGGGGCTTCTATGCTGGGCACAACAAGGTCGGTGTCATTCGTCGAAGCTGGCTGCTTGACGGTCTGCTCGGTATCGAGGCAGCTCTCTTTTTGGCTATCCTCGAGGTCGGTGAGCTGCTCCAGCTGCTCAATTGGTTCGGTGGTCAGTCGGTGCGATCGTCTGCTCGCAGGCGGATGGTCCTTCTTCTTGCGCATCGGCTCTCGGTTCGTTGGTCGGTCGGTCAATATGTCCTGGTGGCTCAAGAGCAGTTCAACAGTGGCGTTACGTCCACGAAAGGCCGCCCGCGCCAGAGGCGTGGACTCATAATTGTCTTGCTGGTTGATATTGACATCGGGCCGCTGGAGCAGCGTTTCCGCAAGGCGGTGATGACCTCGACCCGCAGCGCATATCAGAAGATCCCAGCCCTCGTTATCAATCGGATTTGTTTCGATATAGGAGGCTGCCCCTCGTGACCTCCCCATACTGCCCAGAACGAAACATGGAGTCCTTGGCAGTCTCGTTCGTTTGGTCTAACGCCCGGCTGCGACAAGAGAATCTCCACAGCTTCGTTTCTCCCCCGACTAGCGGCCTCAATGAGAGGTGTTCGCTGGCGCTTGTCAGGAAGGTTGATATCACAGCGGTTCTCTTCCAACAATACCTTGAACGCGTCCAGGTGGCCCAACCCAGCCGCATGAAAGAGCGGTGTCATCAATTTGAGTTCTTGTACGTTGGTGTCTGACCTGGAGCTGGCATGAGTCAAAAGGGGCTGCACCACGGCCGAATTTCCAGTCAGTGCCGCAGAATGTAGTGGTGTCTGCCCTTCACTGTCATGAACGCTGCTGCTGCAACCGGCCTCCAGCAACTCTTGCAATACTTCGAGGTCAAGTGTACCTATACGGCCTTTCAAGTGTACCTATACGGCCTTTCAAGTGTACCTATACGGCCTTTGGGAGCGGTATATCCCTGCTCTAGCAATCAAGGCTGTTGCCTCAGGTAGGCTTCTCCCAGTGCAGCAGCATCTAACAGCGTTCGTAGGGAATGAACATCGACCATCTGGATATCGGGCCCGCTATCGAGTAAAATTTGTAGGCATGTCGGCTCGCCAACGGCTGTGCGATGACATGAGCAAGGGAAAGAGTTTTGCTACAAACCGAGACCGGAGGACTACGGGGGTTGCTTCGAGGCCATTACACGCTGATATTCCTTGGCAGTTTGGCATTCCCTTTCGTTTCTGGCGGCTGGTTGGCTTGGACGCAACGGCCTGCGTCCATTGCATGGCATGAGTATCTTGTTTATGCAGGCCAGTCACCGTTTCCCCACAGATTCAGGGAGTGGTGTTGACGGTTGGCACTTAAACCTGAGTCAGCTTATAGTTTGCCTTCAATGTAACCAACAACCAACAACAGGTAGTTGGTCCAGTTGAGCTAACAGCGTGAGGAACCCCAAAATTGCGTCTGGATTCGTGTTCATCAGGAGCCCCCTCTGCTACACTTCTACTTCTTCAAGTTGTGTCGAATCAACCTTCTCAGGATATTACGTGCTACCAAAGCAAAGAGTTTCATCAAGCAACCGAGAACATCATTCTCATAGCTACCAAGTATCAGCGACCAACAATGGCGGCCGAGAAGATTAACAGGTTGTACGAGACAGCCATCGCGGAGGGGTTGCTCCCTGGCGTCTCCCTCATGGCTGGGGACCGAAATGGTTAGCTCTCCCCCCTCTCTCACGGATAATCACCATCAAAGCTCAACCAATTTGACACTAGTCTTTGACCTGACTAACACCAAGTAACACGCACAAGGCAACATCCTCTATGCCACATCTTTTGGAAAGGCAAGTCAGCACCCAGGTCGCGAGCATGAACCCTTCACGGCGGATTCCACCATCGCAGCGATTGCCTCAATGACCAAACTCATGACTGCTGTGGCCGTTCTCAAGGGCGTCGAGCTAGGGAAGCTTGACCTGGACGAGAATGTGCGGCCCCTATTCCCCAAGATGGGTCAACACGGCATCATGACCGGCTTCGATGACCAGAAGAACGCGGGGGTGTTCCAGAGTCAAAGTCTCGCTGCTGATATCCCCCATCACTCTCCGAATGCTGCTATCCTGCACCTCGGGCCACGAATACGACTGGATGAACCAAGACCTCGGAAAGTGGCGGGCTTCGCGAAACGAAATCGCGTGGTCCGGCCCAACGGTCGAGGACAAATCAGCCGGGCCGCTAACATCGGTTCCCGGGACACACTTTGCCTACAGCGGAGGAGCCGACTGGGCTGGGAAAGCCATTGAGATCGTCTTCTCCACAACACTCGAAGACTTCATGTACGAATACATCTGGAAACCGCTCGGGATCGAGAGTGACGTCGCATTCTGGCCCAAGACGAAGCCGAATATGAAGGACCGCGTGGCTACGCTCAGCACGGTCACCGAGCTGGGCGAGCCGCCGGCCAAGGACGAGCCCAACTTCGATCTCCTTTTTGGGGCGACAGACTGCCTCGGAGGCGCTGGCATCTTTTCCACCACCACGGCATACTATACCTTCCTTTCTGCCGTGTTCCGCAGAGACGAGAGACTCCTGACACGGCCTTCTTCGTACGATGAGCTGTTCCGCCCGCAGCTGAACGATGATAAACTTGAGCAGTCCTTCAACGACTACCTGGTGCGGTCTCCAGCTCATGCCCAGTTTTTGGGTATGGCTGTTCCGCCCGATGTGCGCAAAACCTGGAGCTTTGCCGGCATGATTTGTCTTGAGGCACAGCCAGGGAGGTTTGAAAAGGGAACCATCATGTGGGGTGGTGTTCCCTGCTGCACCTGGTTCATGGACTTTGAGGGCGGCGTGTGCGGGGCCGCGATTTGTCAGATGCTTCCCCCTATGCACCCGGTGATATGTTGGTGGCCTACACGCCAAGTTCCAGGGTAGTGTGCTGGATATTGCTGGGGGCAACTGAATGAATCTCGCGAATTGATGTTCATACCTAGTACTCGACTATGTAGCACCTAGTAGCACCGATCCCCATCACGGGTCATTTTGGGTTTGTGTGACAATCTTGATGCAACTGAACATGGAAAACAAAACGAGTACCTAGGTAGGTAGTCATATATATATATACACGTGACTCGTCCATCTCCGCCATCCCGTCTAAGTACCTAATTGTCCGTGTAGTAGCAAACGAGGAGCCCACTCCAGAAGTCATTTCAACGCAACAATCAACATCACAGTCCTTTCAACTAGGAGTTCCTAACAAGTGCCGCCAAGGGAAATGTGCGGTCGACAAGTCTTTTGATTTCTCTCCCGCACGTATCCAAGTTGCGGGAGTTGGCGCACCAATGAGTAGCCGTATGAATACCAGTAGCAAGGTCGCTAGCCCAAGTAGCGCCAAACTCTCGGAGTCGGTCAACTTGAGTCTTGTCAGGGGTACAACCGGCACCGATGATGCCGATGATGTCGGTGTTCTCGCCTTCGGCATCGATATGGCAGCTGCCGCCTGTGGGTGCAACACCCGATGTGTAGCTGGTCCACACCAACTGGATACCGACAAAGTCGGCACCTAGGGAGGCGAATGCTTCAAAGGCGTTGTTGAATAGGTTGGCGAGGCTCGGGCGCGCAGCCATCTGCAGAACTGGGCGGCTCCCGCTGGCCGAGATGGCTTGCAGGTTGGCCGTGAACCCGTCACTTGCCACTCCGTCGAAAAGGATGGCGCCTTTCAAGCCGGCGTAGCCCTTGGTCACGAGGCGAGCGCCTACCACCGAGGCAAAGTGACCTCCAGCCGAGTGACCACCCACGATATAGTTGAAGGGAAGGGCACGACCACCTGGCGGCTTCAGAGTTCGTGCACTCAGCTCGTCGCCAAGGTGGTCTCCCAAACCTGGGTTACCAGCTGTCATGTCCGCCTCGACGCAAAGCACCATGATGCCCTTCTCGGCTATGGCCTTGCTGGTGTTCAGAAGTGTGCCGCAGTTGCGAGAGAAGCCATGCTGAACGAGCATCAATGCCGTAGGTGTGTCGCTGGGCAGGTACCACTGCACCTTGTAGCTGGTGCCCCCGATATGCTGCGACTCGACAACACAGGTGCTGGTCCGTGACGAGTAGCCGTTGCAGGCTGCCACAGCGGCAACCGCTGCCGTGGCAAGGGTGAAGAGGCTGCGAAGCATATTTCTGGAGGAGTCCAAATGATAACAGATGAGCTTGACTTATATACGGACAAGACAGCATGGCATCTTTATGTACCTTAGTGAAAGAGAAAAAGCTTCATTTATACATCTGTACTTGTTTCCAGGTTGAAAAGTCTTCGACATTCAGAACCAGAGGTGCTAGTACTCCTTGCCTCGGTCCTGGTCTGACAACCAGTTGGAGATTCCAAGGCGATTCCATATTGGGCAAGTTATTCGTATTCCCCCGCCTACCCAAGAAAGCCATCATGTAATAGCTCCCCGTCAACTGTTCATCTTATGGTGTTTTCCTTTCTACCCCGCGTTTTGACCAAGGTCGCTTCAGGAACATTCTGCATGTGAAACTCTAGGCGCCCGACCTCTAGAGGGACCTCCAGACGGGTTTGCTGAGCTTCAAGACGTTAGCTCCGCGAGATATCGATTGCTTCGGATATCAACATGATCATTGGTCGGGGCGCGTAATTCGCCAGATCGGGCCTAGCTCACCATTGTGATGCTCCCCGCGATTCTCATGCACCATGATGCACTGTATCTGGCCTGATGCGGTGAGTGCGTACATGAGGGGATTCACAACAACCCCTCTGCTGGGACCACACAATGCTCCAAAGTTAGTGTGGAAAATGACCATGCAGAAGTGGTCTGCAGCATGTGAATCAACGACATTTGTCACTTTTCAAGGCGGAAGGGGCTTGGCTGGGCTGTGGATGGGACAGTGCGTTGCTCTCTCGCTCGTGGGCATCTTGGAGTGGATTGTGGTTGCGCAAAGCAATTGGGAGGAAGAGGTACAAAAGGCTGCGGCAAGGTTAGAAGAGGATCAGCAAGATACAGATGCAAGTCTTGTTGGTGCTCATTTGTGTCATTATATAGAGACATAGATCCCGACGATAATTATGCTCGGTTGGGGCCAGGCAGGTGAGTTGCCCTCTGTTGCCAATACCCGCACTAAGTCCATGAAAGGACTCGTGCATCATCAAGGCCCCCCGGTCCGGTGCTGTCATTGGCTTCGTATGGCGGGATTGGAGTTGGCAAATCATTACAATTCAGAACAGTCAATCGATATCAGCAACAGGTGTTATAATTGAATTAGTAGTGTTCCGTAGCAGATAACTCTGTGTATCTTGTACCTGCGCGGGTGGCTGAGTTTCAATGATCATATACATATACTTCATGTCTTCGCCATGGAGGAGCCACGAAAAAGGGGGGGAATCTCCAATTTCTATTTGATTCACTGCATTTACATTATAGGGGTCCCTGGGTACTTTTAACCGTTGATAGCTCCCAACCGTTTGATCAGTTATTGTAAAAGGTTCTGTGTTTGTCACGGCCGGCGTTAGGGATCGATGGAAGAACTCATCAATTGGGCGCTATCAACGAAGATTCTAAACTGGAGAGGAAAGGAAATAAAAGAACAATCCTCGGAGCGCGAAGCGCGAAGCGCGACAAGCTTCATCGTGGGGTGGGTCCCCTTTGCCCTTCGTTGCTCCTGATTGGTCCTAGTGACCGAGTCTCCACACCGTTTGTTCGGCTGGAAGTCATGAAACAAGGGTCTGGAAGGGCTTGGTCCTCACATATTGCAGTGTGCCTAATGATGGGTGTCGCCGCCATTACCATAAAATAGTAGACCCGATAGAGACAAGGAGGGTTCCTCAGCCCACAGACCAAGTCAACTCCACCCTCACTCCCCAATCCGGAGGTATTAACTTCAATGTACTTTCAGGCCCACAATACATCTAAACATCCCGGAAGTAGTACAGCTTCAAAAATTGATACCCAGCGGGCACCCTATCGACCTTTACCCGTGGAATAATATTTTTGCTTAGCTGTGCTTTGCCACTTTGTAGTATCTTTTCAAAAAAGGTTTAATGATACTAGCCAACAGAATTGACTGGCGGAAATGGGTGGGAGGAAATGAGTGGCGCTTGTGAAAAGAATATTTATTTTCAGACAATAAACTATTGGCGTTAATGCTAAGGTGTAGTGAGGGAAAAGACAACAGGGATATGTAGCCGGGTGGGGGTACGTTTAGTGTTCTTCAAAAGACGCCTTGGAGGCGGCCAAAATCTGAGGAAAATTTCCCTCGAAACGATATTACATCCCAAAGTCGTTGGTTTGACAAGCCAGGAACAGGAGATGGCGAGGTTGGCTTGAATCTATGTCTCAGTCTGCCTACCTATCCTGTAAAACTGTCGGATGCTGTCCTACTATTCCTTGACATCCGAACATGATAACGCCACCAGGTTTGTCGCCGCCTGTGACGGCGTCGCACAATGACCCACACCACTGAGCTAATCTTCCCATTACAAAAGGATGTCGAATTCCAAGCTGACAAGGCTTAGAATACTGTGGATTATATACTGCATAGCGCCACGCCATGACACCGCCTCCTTCGCACGTCACTATCCAATGAGCCGTTCAGCCAGGAGATCGCAAAGGACAAACGCGGTACGCACGGTGCTCATAAACTCTGCGTCCAAGTTTAACAAGGCCCTTCCCGCTCGGCATAATTATGTAGTTGGGGGCCGTAAACCTGAGCCTTGGCGATTTTAACCAGGTTCCAAACCACCCATCCATTACGGAAAGAAAATGAGGGACCGGCAGCACCTTGACAAATACCACAGCGGTTTGTTCGGTGTGAATGGTCAACTTCTGCTGTGTGTTTTCTTCCGTATGAGAATTCCTTATCTCTAGACTCCAGCTGATATGTTGAACTGCAAGTGCCAAGGATATTGGTGCGTGATCACCTCCATACCTTACTCACTCACCGATAAGTACTATACTTGGAGGCTTTGGTAAATGAGCACGGCTTGGTTATTTGACTGCAGATGGGTGATTTTAGGGGCGGGAAGGATAATAATTGAGAGAGTTGGAGTACAAAAGCAGGGTGCCCAAGGGCAGTATTGAAGGTAAGTTCAAGAAACACCCACGTGCGCCCAAGTGGCTAGTTGGTTAAGAAGATGAGAAAGGATAATTTAACACAGGGCGCATGTTAGCCCCCTGGATGCTCCTGGAACGGATCATGATGGCTTGCGGATACAGGGCGGGCTGGGGCTGCCTTGTGCATCGTGGCTGAGAAACGTGAGAAAGAGCAACAGGGTAAGTTGGTTAACACTCTGGCGTAGTCAGGTCAATTTTGACCAAGGGCAGAGTTTATTACGGATGAAACATAATAATACTCAGTGTTATATTTCCAGTCAGGAATGAACATGAAATGACGTAACCGTGTTGAAGAGGCCAGGTAATCTGCCTTGTTTAGTCTAAAAGTCCAATTTGCGGCCAACTACCCAGGTATAGGACATGGGGCACCCTGTTATTCAGCACCTGATGAATTGGGCGTATAATGCCTCACCCAGCCTCAATGTTGTGGATAGGGGTGGTGGTGATGGGGCCGACTGGAACTTTGATGTAGAGAATGATGATGCAGAAAAGGGTGGAAAGGAAAGTGATATCGGACTGCTCCTATGAGGAGGAAGCCACCAGAATACGTAAGTTGACTGTGAGATGAGAGACGAGTTCAGAATTCAGATCAAAAGGTATTACTGTTATGTTATTCATGAATTGTATGATAATTATCTACTCCGGAATGACAGCTTCGCTGGCTTCCACACCCGCCCTCCAGCGGTACTTGGACGCGACGTGCTCATCCAGCGGCCCCTTTTGACCGGGAAGTTTGTACAAATTCTCGCGGTACGTGCCGCCCTGAACAGCATAATCGTCCCAGAAGAGGCTCCGTTTCCGCAGCTCCGGGATCAAAAGCTCAATAACATCGACAAAAGTGCCGGGCTTTATTGCGTAGGCCTGTAACAGACTCGGTCAGTATGAGAAACATGGAATCCAAAATACAGGGGGCGTGACATACAATATTGAAGCCGTCGACGTCGGCCTCACGGACCCAACGCTCCATCTCATCTGCAACCTGAACAGGGTCGCCAACAACAGTGGCGCCGAGTCCGCCGATTGTGATATGCTTGGCTACAGTGTGCTTCGTCCACTTGGGGATGCCAGGCGCAGATTTCGACCACGCTTCGACAGCGGACCGAATCGCGTTACTCTCCACGTTCCTCAGTTCTTCCTCATCACCATACTTATCCAGATCGATCCCCGTCCAGCCACCAAACAGCGCCAGCGCGCCATCGATACTGCCATACTGCGCATAGTCCTCAAACTTCCTGTTCGCCTCCTCCTGCGTAGCACCAATAACCGGACACAGCAGCGCTAAGAACTTGATATTCTTCGGGTCGCGTCCGTACACCTCTTTCGCCATCTCGCGAATCTCTTTAACGTTCTTAGCCACCACAGACGGCGAGTGCCCGGCAACAAAAATGGCTTCAGCGTGCTGCGCGGCAAAGTTCTTACCCGCTTTCGACGTGCCGGCCTGCAGCAGCACAGGCGTGCGTTGCGGCGAGGGCTGGCAGATATGCGGTCCCGGAACAGTGTAATGCTTCCCCTTGTGATTAATCTCACGGATGAGCGCCGGGTCGGTGTACAAACCCCTTTGGGCATCAAGAACGACGGCGTCGTCGCGCCACGACGACTCCCACAGCTTGTACATAACCTTGACGTACTCTTCCGCCAGAGCGTAGCGGTCGTCGTGGCCCAGCTGCTCGCTGAAGCCGAGGTTGCGCGCGGCCGAATCCAGATAGCCGGTCACGATGTTCCACCCCACGCGGCCTTTGGTCAGGTGGTCGATGGTGGACAGCCGGCGCGCGAGGTGGTACGGCTGCTCGTACGTGGTCGCGACTGTAACCCCGAAGCCGAGGTTCTTGGTTGCCGCCGCCATCGGGGTCACGATGGCCAGGGGTTCATTTACCGGCCACTGCGCGCCGGATGAGGCGGCCGGTGCTAGGTTGCGGGGGCCTTTGTAGACGTCGTAGCCGCCGAGCACGTCGGCGATGAAGATGCCGTGGAACTTGCCTGCCTCGAGCAGCTTGGCGAGGTCTACCCAGTGCTCTAGGTCGTTGAATTGGGATGAGGTGTCGTCTGGGTGGCGCCAGAGGCCTGTAAAAGGGGTTAGTTGGGGGATTATTAGGGGTTAGTTGGGGGATTATTAAGGGGAGGGGATAAAGGGGGAGTACAGACCTGGCGATTGATGGCCTGAGCAGCTCTCGACAAAGGCATTGAGAATAAGTTGCTTCTTGGGGGCAACGGCTCCTTCTGGGCTGTCAGTGGTGGACATGGTGTGACGTGTGAGTGAAGCTGGCGATTCTCAAAGTGAGTTGTCGGGATGATGAATGGCAGGATTTACAGAAGTTGAATCGAGACAATATGATGTTATTTATTCAAGGCCTGTTACAGATCTAATTGAGTATTTTACGCTAATAATACAAAGGTATACCCGCGGGTATTAGGCATTGAGTCGATGGACGTTGCGATCCACAGAGCCGTTGACAATGGCAGCATATAAGGTGTGAATTGCGCCATCGCCGCTTATGTTTACTAACATGGCTAGCAGCCTGCGGACCCCGATCTCCCACGCAACTGGAATGTTACCCCCGCTATGTCTATTCGCTAACTTGAAACTTTTATGGATAACAACTATCTGTCGGCCCAATGAGGTGAAGAATGCAGGTTGTTGTGTGTTTTCAGTCACCCTTTTCGGACGCGGATGATGCAAACAAAGGATCTCGGCGCCACGCCGCCAATCGCCATGACACCACAGCACGCAGTCTCCACGCACTATCCCCTCAAATCTCTCTCGGCATGCCTGCCGGTAGTATGTCAGTATCGGTGACGTGCTTTTGCCAGTATTGCCGCACGAGAAAGAATGGGCGCGGTCCCGGTAGATTGACATATCGCATGAAGTCAAGCGAGGCTTTCCGCTTTCGCCCCCCCCCCCCCCCAAGCCGGTAGCTCAAGCAGGGAGGCGTGACAGACTTTATCGTTCCCGTAGATGGGTTTACACCGGAGATTTTGAGAGACGGCGTGTTTCTTTACCAGATCGCTGGGTCGCTAGCAATCCCTCGCCATATTCCCTGTCGATGGTGTGCTCAAAAAGAAACAAAGTGCTTCGCAAGCCGCAAGCGTACCTAGGGTAGGAGATATGCAAAGACGGTAGAATTGAATTTGTTAGAATATTAAGAGCAGCGAATGGCCCTACTGTCTTTCTCGTCGTACAATCGGATGTCCAATGCTCTTTTGCATGATACTATTGAGTCCGAAGTGTGCTGATTTGACATTTTGGCCTAAAGCTCAGATATGGAGTCTCTTCTCGCGACTCGGGGTGACAGCGCCGTGGTGGTTGAGCCGCCTCTGTCCCAGGCTTCTGGGTACATTGTGGTCGTTTTGGTTGGGTTCATCATTGCGTTTGGTAGGTGCTGGCGGACTTTAAACCAGAGAGTTCGCGAACATTTCAGCTAACGCGGACCACGCGGTGTTCAAGTGATGGTTTTCGTCACGAAGCTGCTCAAGCGGACAGTGGGAGAGGACAATGAGAAGACAGAGATGTAAGCTTTCTTCAGAACATATCAATCTCCAGCTCATAAGTAACTAACCATGTCCCTCCAGGTTCATGACCGCCAACAGGAGCGTCACTACCGGCCTCACTGCCTCTGCCGTTGTCTCGGTTCGTCCCCCCAACCCTAATTGCGGCTCTGCTTCTCCTCACTAACGCACATGATTCTCAGTCATGGCTCTGGAGCACAGCGATGCTGGGCTCTACCCTCGTCGGTTACGTCAATGGTGTTTCCGGTCCCTTCTGGTTCGCGGCCGGCTGCAGCCCCATGATCGTCTTCTTCGCTGTTCTTGGAATCTCTTGCAAACGCAAGATTCCGGAAGCGCACACGCTGCTGGAGATCATTCGTATCAGATACGGAAAGTCGGCTCACATCGTCTACATGGCGCTGTGTCTGATCAACAACTTGATCGCCGTAGCCAACATGATCCTTGGCGCCTCGGCCGTCATCACGGCCATGTAAGTCCACAATTAACTCATGGCCATCTTCACAGCTGTTGATCGTTACTGACAATACTAAAGGACCGGTATGCACATCATCGCGGCCACATTTCTCCTGCCTGTCGGTGTGGCCATGTACACGTTTGTCGGCGGGATCAAGGCAACCTTCCTGACAGACTACTTCCATACCTTCACCATCATGATCATCCTCTGCTTCTTCTCTATCAAGGCCTTCACTATCCCCGAGGTCGGATCCATGAGCAATCTCTTTGAGCTAGTCAAGGCTGCAGGCGAACGCTACCCTGTCGCCGGCAACGAGCAAGGTTCTTATCTCACCATGACATCGAAAGGTGGCATCCTGTTTGGCATTTTGCATATTTGTGCCAACTTTGGTTTGGTAGGTTTTTGGCCCCTTTCTCAGTTCGTGGACTAGTTAAAGGGCTAACTTTCTTGAAGGTCATCATGGACACCAGCTTCTTCCAAAAGTCCTTCTCGGCTTCGCCTAGCGCCGTCGTGCCAGGATATGTCATTGGCGGCATCGCCTACTTTGCCATCCCCTGGTTCATCGGCACACTGGCCAGCTCAGTCGTTCTCGGCTTGGAAGATAACCCGATCTTTCCCACATTTCCTAGGGTATGTACTTCTATCCTTCACAAACAATAACTATCTAACATCATCAAAGCGAATGAGTTCCACGGAAGTCAGCAACGGTCTCGTTCTTCCTTACTTTGCCATGACCGTGGCAGGAAAAGGGGGTGCGGTTGGTATCTTGATCATCACCTTCATGGCCGTCACGTCGACCCTATCAGCACAAATCATTGCCGTCAGCTCCATCATCAGCTTCGATATCTACCGTACCTACCTGAAGCCGAACGCCGCAGACAAGGACATCATCCGGTGGTGCCACTACGGCGTCGTCTTCTTTGCCCTATTTGCGTCCGGCTTCTCCACAATGCTGCACTACGTCGGCATCGATCTCGGCTGGACACTATATATGCTGGGCGTCCTAACATGCCCGGGCATTTTCCCAACCACCTTCTCCATCCTATGGCGTCGCCAATCCAAAGCTGCAGCCATTATATCTCCCCTGTTAGGCATGGCAACCGGCATCGCCGTCTGGCTCGGCTCAGCCTACGCACTCTACGGCGCCGTCACCATCGCCACGACGGGCATGACCCTACCCTGCGTGTACGGCACAGTCGCCTCGGCGTTCTCTCCACTCCCTTACTCTCTCATCATCACGCTGTTCATGCCAGAGAACTTTGACTGGGCGGACTTCCGCAACGAGAAACTTGCCTTTGAAGTAGATCACAACGCCATCGGCACTGCCGACGCCAAAAAGACGGAGGCAATCCTTGAAGCTGAGCTCAGCGAGACGGATCTCCATTCGCAACCTCACCTCAAGCGATGGGGACGGATCGCGTTCATGTGGGCGATCGCCACGTTCCTGGGACACTGGGTGCTTTGGCCGCTGCCCATGTATGCGTCCAAGTACATCTTTAACGCTGGTGTAAGTTAATCTCCAATTGGCTCCATACTCATAGTCCAATGGCATAAGCTAACATACTATTGCCCCACAGTTCTACACGGCATGGCTCGTGGTTGGTGTCATCTGGCTGTGGATCACGCTGCTCGTGGTCGGGTTCTACCCCATCATCGACGGACGGGTAGAGATCATGGAGGTCTGGAGGGCGGTTCGGGCAGGAAAGGCAAAGTCGAAATCCAAACCTTCTGCAGAATCCGTCGATTCCAGTGGGACAAGTAGTATTGTGGTGTCAGAGGAGACGCAGCAGCCTATGGGCAACGGTGAGGATAAGCCAAAGCCGTGAAATGAATTTTAAGTAGGTAGTAGGTAGGCACCAAGGGAAAATGAAGAAGGAAAAAGAAAGAGGAAAAAGAGAATATCGGTGCGCGCGTGGATCGGGAGTCGAATAGACCAGTGGTCGAGAGCATCTTCCCCATAAACACCGTTTCGGGCAGACAAGTCTCTCACCCAGTGCAAAGGGGGTACCTCGTAAACCCACCACTCGGCCATCGATCCCATTAGTGAAAGTAGCCGCAAAAATTGGAAACTAAGAGGACCAGAAGGGGCAGCGGGTAATACCGGGCAGGAGCTGAGGGGGCTTGGGGGTGGGTGTTATGGGTGTGGAAGGAAGGGGTGAGGTTGGAGAGCAACTTCGTGTCATCACTGTTCTGCCCGGGAACTGCCATGGGGCATCGGATATTACTGAACTTACTGTACTAAGCGCTAAAGTTATCAGGTTTCTTTATGCTAGTCTTTGCTTTCCAGTTCTGACCTTTCTTCGGGTGTGCCATGAACCCCGAGTCTACTATCTAGCAATTTACGGCTTTTTCTATCCTTGCGATGTACTTACTTACTTCCTTTCGTTTGTCCAGTTTTGGACCTCCTCATACACCTTTGCGTTCTTTCTCATTTTCCCGCTTGACTTTTTCCTCCTCATCATCCTTTTCTTTCCCATGCTCTTGAGCGAGGCGGTGCTCAAAAGGGACGCCCTTGGTCCTCCGGCTCGGCCGGATTCTTAATGTCACCATCGTCGGGGTCTACCTGCATCTCTTCACCTTGGGCCTGGGCCTGGGCCTGCAACAACGTAGGCTGGCATTGCTGCACCCGGGCAATGACCCGGTTACGAGCATGAACAGCGCAGTTGCTACGGAATTGTTCCATGGCTTCCACAGGAATGTTATTCAACCCACCAAAGACTTCGACGAATCTGTGTAGGTTATGTTGGTATAATTGCCGCGTTTGCTCCTGGATCGCGGACTGTACGGCCGGGTCGATGAGCGGCCGCGTCTGCCGAGCTTGCTGAGCCTGCTGGGCCGCGGCCTGGTCCATCTGCTGCTCCATCTGCTGCAGTTGCTCCTGGGCAAGGGCTTGCTGCTGCGGCGTCTGCATCTGTTGCTGCTGCTGTTGAACCTGGCCTTGCTGTTGCTGGGGCCCTGAGAATGGGGAAGATCTGGTGAATCTGGATGGGGCGGCCGACGATACTTCTTCGTCTTCGTCATCGCCATCATAGTCATCGTTTGGATCGTCGGCCGCCCCATCCAAGTTCATCGGCTCAGCCTTGTTCTCGGACTTGACAGTCTTCCTATCATGATCCTCGGCGGCAACCGACGAACTTCTATCCAACGTAACCGACGAGCTCCTACCCGCTGTAACAGAGCCCATATCCTCCATTTTCATCGCGCTCTCACTAGCCTCCGGTAACGTAACCGAGCTCTTATCCTCCTCATCAACATCATCCAGTTTCATCTTATCAAACGTGAACCATTCTTCACCCGTCCACCATTCTTCCTTTTCCGGCGCATCCGGACCCACGTGTCCCTTGTAGCACAACTCACAAAGTTTATACGGATGGATTTTCATCTTCTCCTCATGTCTTGCCTCGGTCTCGGGACACAGGGGCTCGAACCCCTTAACAAGGCGTGGCGGGAGTGGAAGTTCCACCTTTGTGTGCTTGTCCCTGTAGGTCTCGCAATGCTCCCAGTACATTTCTAGGGGGTTCCAGCTGTATCGTTTCTGGTACTCGTCCTCGCGCGAGCGGATCAGCCACCCTTCCTCGTCGGGCGCGTCGAGGTTTTCCTTTCCGCCACGGAAGGCTTCGGGGTGGAATTCTTTCAGGTAGCGGTGGTGAGGGCAGATTTGGTCGTTTCTGTCCTTGCAGTAGCAATACCGGAATGTCTTGACGAGGATGCACATGGCTGCTGTTTTGGTTTGGTGAATGAATTATTATCAATATTAGTAGAGATAATACTGAGGTGCAAGTATCTTCCTAGACTTTCACATCTGTCGCTTTGTGCATACATACCATACGGGAGATAGCTCAGTTCGATGGAATTCGGTTCTTATACTGTCAAAACACACATTCTTCTCAGCTTGTGTGACTCCTCTGCAAATGTGGTCGCTGTTTATCTCTATGACTTGGAGAAATTCTCAAGGAATCATAAACAAATGACAAGGAATTCTAGAGTCTAGAATCTAGACAGGTGAAATCCAAACTTGCTAATTCGGTGCTTGCACGTTTCAAAACACGCCATTGGTAAAGTCGACCACCGTCGCCTTTTCCACCAGTCCGTCTATGCTCTTGACGAAAGCCAGGTGCGCTGGGTCCTTGGCGACGTAATAGTCTCTGTCCTCCGCGGTGGCGAACCCTACGACGAAACCGTGTGTTATTCCATTCTATGTTTTGTTTTCCCATGAGTAATCTGGTTGATTGATTGGTTTATGACAAGTGACTCAGAAAATTAAAGTTACCTGTAACCCCTCAGGCGAGTTGTCCTTTCCGCCTTTTAGGGAGATGATGTAGGGCGTTTGCGTGGTCGGGTGGAGGCAGTTTTGCTGCAGCGCGAGGAAGCGGGTGCAGGCCTGGCATACCAAGCATCTCAAATTGCAGCCATGGTTAGTTTGGTATTTATCAAGGGTTTTTGGTGACTGCGCTCAGAAACTTGAGAAGAAACGCACAGCTTTGACATCATCGCGGTTTGCGTCCGCTTTGAACTGGAACAGGACCGTGTGGGTGAGAGTCATTCTGGCGGTGGCGGTGATGAAGATAAATGATGGAATGAAATCTCGTGTCTTAAAGAATATGCTGACGGAAAAGAGAACTGT
Organism: Apodospora peruviana; assembly: GCA_033439685.1. Classification (NCBI taxonomy): domain Eukaryota; kingdom Fungi; phylum Ascomycota; class Sordariomycetes; order Sordariales; family Lasiosphaeriaceae; genus Apodospora; species Apodospora peruviana. The sequence goes on along the minus strand of JAUEDM010000005.1, from coordinate 568,892 downwards.
GAGGATAATCGCTACGAGGTGGCGGGTTCTGACCATCGTTGGAGACGGACCGGATGCTGGAGATGATGGGATGAAGTCAAAATGTCCACAAGCAGACCCCTGTTGGTTGTGGCGGTTGGCTGGTTGGTCACGTGCCTGCAACGCCCTGTCAGGAGTTGTATGTAAACACACGGGAGAAAACATCAACGGAGGTTGGTAAAGGTGAGGTTTACGGAGTACTGTCGAGAGTGTTTGACAGAAAGAAAGCATTGGAGGACCACTTCATTCTATAGGTCAAAGGTCTTGCCATGCTTCTATAGGTCAAAGGTCTTGCCATGCTGGAGCCAGCAAGTGTGGCGCCCCCGAGCTACCGTTGGAAGGTTTAAAGAATTATGACAGCCGAATTACAACAAAGCTATCATCAATCGCTGAGATCTTGTCTGACTCGAGCATCAGACAGCTCATGAAGAAATCACATCAGATAAAACAGTTTGAACTTTGGATAAACGTTCAGCTCGTACCACTGGTCTGCACCAGCACCTCTACTTCCATTAAGCCCCCCTGTATGTGTCATTAGGTCCTAAGTCATGGCATATCATGCGTATTGTTGAATCATTGGTCAAATCCCACCCATCCCATGCTATGCACCCAAACAGATATCCTTTATCCCCATTTTGATCTCCTCACTGAACACCGGCCAGCTTCAACACATTGGGATGGCTGGCAAACAGATCCGCTTTGGCGTTGAAGAGGAGGGCGATCGTGCGGCGGACAATCTCGCGTGTCTCATCATCAAGCTGCTCGGCAGGAGGGCTAAGGACAGCTTCGTAAACAGGGATCAACTTAGGCGTCAGTTGCTGGATGGTGGGTTCACCTTGCTCATCTGTAACTGGTTAGCATCATAACTATTACCAATGTAGTCACTCGGAAACTTACAGAGCTTGAAGATGCACTCATAGACGGGCGAGTTCTCCTCGTAATCCTCCTTCAAGGGGAGGAGGCCAACCAAAACCGGAAGAACATCACCGATGGGGACACGGTCCGGGTGGGCTATGATCATGCGCGAGACACAGCCCGCAGCGTTATCCCTGAGACGGGCCTCCTGAATTTGGAGCATAGGCGCGAGCTTCTGCAGGATGGTCTCATACTTGGGCAAGTAAGTGGCGCTGTCGGTGGAGTTGTAGATGAGCTGGCCAGTGGCATACGCCGCGTTGCTCCGGGTCTCCTGATCGGGGTCGGAGAGACGCTTGAGGAGGAGAGTGAGAAGCTTGGCAGTGTACGGAGTAACAGCACCCTCCATGTTAGCGGCGCACTCAGCAATGACACCGACGCCGGTAGAGCGCTCGATGTTCTCGGACTCGGATGCGGCGAACTTCAAGATCGGCTTCTCGAAGATCTTCCACAGCTCAGAGAAGGCGGGTCCGAGAGCAACGGCAAGACCGATGACGACGTCGAGGGCAGTGTCAATGACAAGCCAATCATACTCGGACGTGCCCTCAACCTCCTGATCCTCATCCTCATCGCCGAGGTCTTGCTGGCAGGGGTGCGACCGGGTGATAAGAGTGGTAAGGACGGTGACAATCTCCTTCATCATATCTCCCTGGGCAAGAATAGCCGGGCCACAGGCCTTAAGTGTGGCGGCAACATTGCGGTTGATCTCGGTAACGACAGCGCTTCCAAATCGTTAGTACAATGCTTCCAACATCAGGGCTGAAGTAACAGAGAAATTGGTAATATAATCAGAAGGTAGATCAAACGTGTTCTCAGCACTCGCAAATAAATTTGCGTCTGAGTGAGCTGGGTATAACGCGAGGTGTTCATCATGGAAAGTAGTAAACTGAAAAATAAAGTAGTGACATACCGATCGGCTTCCTCGTGCCAGAGGTGGAGCGTGGCGCTCGACACAATCGTGCCAAGCTCAACGAGGGCGGCGTCGGGAGTCTGCTTGAGAGGAAGACCAGGCTCCCAGCTGGCGCCGGTTTCCTCCTCCATCAGCTGCCAAACGCGGGCGTAAGCGCGCCACAAAGTAGCGATGGTGGCCTTGCGGCAGCCCTCGTACGAGTGCTCAGAAAGCGGGGAGATCATCTCAATCGCCTTCTTGAGGTACTCCTTGATCTCAGCTCCTCCACAAGCGTGGGTGATGATGTCGCCAAGGATTTCGATGGCGACCTCCTTCTCCAATGCTTCGGGAGAAGGCCCATAGTCTTCCCAATCCTCATCATCTTCCTCGTCATCCATGGCGTCCTCGTCCTCATCACCGGCCTTCCGGATCTTCAGCTTCTTGCCACCAGTGATGACCTCCTCGGTGGTGCCAACAATGCCTTGCTCGTCGGAGGTGAGCGGGAGTGTGATCTCCTCTTCCTCAAGCTCCAAGGTCTGGAAGAGCCCCTTAAAGACGCCGGGAAGGAATGGCGCGAACTCCTTCTCGTAGACCTTCGCAAGGGAGCTCCACAGGATAAAGCTGCTTTCTCTGAGTCTCGAGTTGTCGAGGTTCAGAGCCTCCTCGCTGGACGTCATGAGAGCAACGACGTACGGCTGGAAGGCCTGAGCTCCTACCGCGGCAGCGATACGACCCAATGAGTCGCATACGCCGCTGCGAAGCGCAAGCTCGTCCTCCGAGTCTTTGATGCTGAGATAAGCTCCAAGAGCCGCCATGGTCTGCTCGAAGTACGGCTTGAAGTCCTCGCCGAGAGACTCAGCGATGGCTCCAAGAGCACCAGAAGCAGCAACCTTGACCTTGTAGTCATCGTGCCCAACGAGCGCGCCGATGTTATTGACAAGCTCGCCAGCATACTGCTTCATGAACTCAGAGTCAAGACCGTCCGACAAAGAGTCGAGAGCACCGCACACAGAGCGGATGATCTCAACGTTCTTCTTCGCCAGCTTTGGGTCCGATGTCACGGTCATGGCAGCCTGGAGATTCTTCACGAGGCTCGTCATCAAGGGCTCACTGTATGCCGAGAGCTCCTCGGCAACGTCGTCGGCCAGACGGGCGAGGCCAATCAAGGCGGTGTGCCTGACGCCAATATCGGCATCATTGAGAAGGTTGATGACATGGGGCATGATGGACTTGACTTGCGAAGCGATGAAGTCGGGCGCCCCCTCGACGACGGTGCCAAGGGCCAGAATACCAGCCTTCTTGTATCCGGCTTCCTCGGAGGTGACAAACTTCGGGAGGGCGTCGAGAAGAGGGACGATAACCTGGCGGGGTGGCAGGTCGCTGGACAGTTGGTCGAGCAGAGCAAGCGCGGACCGGGCGGGCCCCATCTCGTCTTCGTCCTCATCATCATCGATCTCGGTGAGGATGACCATGCTCTTGAGCGTGAGTTGCTGGCCCATATCACGCATGCCCTGGATCTTCATTCGGCGGTAGCGGACAGTCTGCGCAAGGAAGGCAAGAGCCTGCGACCGGACCTCGTCCTCCGCCTGGGTGTTTGCGGCCAAGTCGATCATGAACTGGACAAGATCCTTAAGGAAGCCGCCAAGGAGTGCCGACTCGTAGGCGAGGAATTGCTGGAACACCTCGAATGCCTGTCCGGTCTTCTCGTCATCACCCGCGGACACAGCATCCTTCAGTACCTCCACCATGGGAGGCACAAGGGTCTGGAGAGCCTTCACGGCATCCTCATCCTCATCGGGTTCGAAGATCAGGAGCATGGCACCGACCGACATCATTGTGTTGATGCGGACATCTGCGCTCTGGGGATCACGAAGGGTGTGGCCGAACAGTTCGAGCAGCTTCATGGTGTGCTCGGCGGCATAGGTCGGGTTGGCCTCAAGGAGACTGTAGATGATATAAGATCCCACCTCACGCTGGCTGACCTCGTTGCTCCCAGCAAGGTTGACGAGAGCAGGGAAGAGTTCGGGCCACTCGCCATCCTCGGCGTCGATGGTCGCAAGGCCAGCGATGAGACGAGATTCGGAATGGCGGCATGCCGCACTCTGCTCCTTCAAAGTTGCCGCCACCAAGTGCTCCCTGACTGCTGCCTTCTGCGCCTTGGGAATCTTCCCCCAGTGCTTGGGTACCAATCTGGCTGCCTGGATCGCGGCCTGCTGCCGCACACCGAGATTTGCATCAGTCGCGATGAGCTCGATGAGGAGCAAGAGGGACTCGGGGTGTGAATAGTAGTTCTTCTGAAGCTCTGCGGTGGTCGCCTTGACCTTTTGGGTATCGGCTGTGGCAAGGAAAACGGGTTAGCAATGGAAGAAGCCAGAGGAGATTCCGAAATAGGGGAAGGGGAAAACCTACGGACTTGCGACTCCAAAAGGAGCGCCGCCAACTTTTGTTTATCCATGGATCTACCAGGAACCGCGTAAATTTAAATGGGTATCAAAGAAAGGGAGGGTGTTGCGGTGTTGAAAAAGAAATGGGAAGTGGAAGGTAGGAAGAGAGTGGGAGAGGAAGGAAAGGAAGACGATGTCCTCTTGGGCACGGCGCCGCAGGAGACTTTTGTTTCGTCCCGAGGAGTGGGATGGAACGACCCTGGTCGAAGATTTTTTTCCATTTCTCAATTTCCAGTGTGGAACGCTGATAAGAGATAACAGCTCAGAAAATTTCCAAAAATGGTGCGGGGCAGAGAGGGGTCCAATGCTGATGCGGGGCGACAGGTTGGCTCAGGCTCATCACTCAACACAAAATTGAAACCAAAATCAGTGCCTGGAACATCCTGGCTTGGCGTGCGGTGACGTGGACCTTGGAACCTTGACGGTCTCCTCACGCAATGGTCTTCCATCTCCATCCCCGGGGCAACCTGTGAAGAGTTTTACGTACCGCGCAGCATCTTTCTAAACATCGCCTTGTTGATGAAGCAACATGCTTTTTGCGGAGCTCCCCGTCGTGTCCATCTGCCTGGTACAGTGATGATTGCACTTGTTTTGACCAACTCGCACTGTGCCAGCCCCTATTCGGTCACTTGGCTACGCGTCGCGATCGCGCCGGTTTGGAAGTCGGCAACATTTGTTTAAAGCGGGTTATGCTCTCTATTCAGCGTTGGGGTAATCAATATACCTCTCAGGCGCAGTCCAGTGCATGATAAAGCAGGAGCACAAAGGCGATGGCCCGGAAAGGATGAGAAGAACATCCACGCAGTATTTATATTTCTCACCATATTGGTGCGATCATGACCATGTACCTATCTAACAGCAGTGCCATCCAGTAAGACGCCATCTAATTATACCGGTGATTATATCCAACGCCCGAGGATAAATTCTATCCATGATAATGAAAGCGCTGAGCCCAACAGGAAAAAAAAAAGGAAAAAAAGGAAAACAACGCAAACAAGCTATACCATAACAGGGAATGAAAAAAAAATCCACCACCAGTTCGACACGATCTTTTCCTCGCCAGCGTCTATCCCGCGTCTGAGCTTTAACCTCCATCTAATACCTCCCTCCCCGCGCATCACGCTCGGCCTGCCGTCTCTCCCTGCGGTCACCACGATCGACCTTGGACGGGTCTACCACCACCCGACCAGACTCATTATACACCGGCACCATCGCGTGGTTACTGCTCCCGCGCGCTCCTTCGATATCCGTCCCGTCGTCACTACTGCCGCCAACCTGTTTATACCCAACCAGCACCCGGCCGGGGTGGTAGATCAAAAACACCACCGCGACGAGGAACATGAGCACGCTGTCAAATACGAACAGGTACACCTCGGAGCTCATCAGAACGCCGTCGTGGCCGCTCGCATACTCGATGAGACGGAACAGAGACCGAATAATGATCAGCACGGAGGCCAGGTACAGCGCGACGACGATGAGCTGACGCCAGGGCGTCGTGACCGAGTAGGAGCGAGGTGTCGGGTTCCTGACGATGCGCACGTGGAAGATGATGGTCGTGATGATGAACAGACCAAAAAACACGACCTGGATCCCGAGGCCGGCGAGGACGATGTTCTGGCCCAGGTCCTGGTCGGACTTTGTCTTGGCTTTGGCGAGGATGCCGCCACCGGCTCCCTGCGTCAGGAACGACAACACATCACCGCCCACAAAGATCTTGGTCAACCAAGATGGTCGAACGATCGAGTACTGGCCCGCGTCCAGCATGCGGATCAGCCGGCCCAGCACCATGTAGATGGACGCGGCGTAGAGCGTGGGACCCAGAAGAATTGTTAGCGTTTGCATGATGTAGGGTCCCGTCGTCCAGTCCGGCGACTCCTGCGCCTGGATCGCTCGTCCGATGTATCCGATGGATTCAACTATTTGAAGCGGGAAGCATTAGTTGTTCGTCGTCCCACTGGGAGCCGGGTGGGTCATCGACAGCACTTACACAAGCACCCGATCAGAAACGGGATAAAGTACCACGTCTTGTGGCGGATCATGAGCACACCATGGCCAATGGTCGCGAGAGAGAAGAGCACTATGAAGACGACGTTTCCCGCCAAGGACGGATCATAGTTGTATAGCTTGAACTTTTGTTTTGCTTGGTCCGACATGGCTTCTGGTGGTTATCCAGGCACGCTGATATTTCGACAAACGCTCGGAGCAGTCTAGTGGCTTCGGAACTCTCGGAATAGGTTGTTGGTGATAATAGAGTGTGATAGTTGAATAGGACTGCAAACTCGTATATTTGAAACGGAATTTGTGGTTTGTTATAAAATAGTCTCGTGTTGATGGGGACCGACAATGAACTGGTCGCTTTATGTCGACTATCTCGCTTTCGTTATCGGGTATCCTCAGTACAAAAACAATGTAGAAGTGAACCATCAAACTCAGCCGTCCAGTTCCAGGGATGTTAATAAGTAGTACGTGTGCGTTACGGTTTACGCAGTACGAAAGGGCAGGGAAAGGGGTTCCATAAGCTTAACAACTCCGAAATCCGTTCATTTGAGATCCGGCATCCGACCAGATCGGGGCAGGAAAAGAAACGCTCAGCCACCGGGCACTTTTTTGCTATTGTCGCACAACATGATAACATCTGACGGGGCAGATCCATACATGGATGTAATCTTCTTGATCCACCGTTGGAAAACCCCCTGTGCTGACGCGTCTTGGCCTAACCGCCCAACAGGGCTGGCATGGATGAGGCCGCCGCGCCGCTTGTTTAATTACAGCAAGATACGGATTACGGGGGTTGCCGTTTGCGTTTGCGGTGTTGCATTGGAGCCGTACACACATAACGTTCTTACACTGGTTACTGAATCTGATTATCTGTATTGCGCTGTCAGCCTGTGTTTTCCCGGGAAGCACCGCAAGGCGTGAGCATGGCTGAAGGCAGCAGACAGAGGCCCAAAAGGGTAATTCCCCGACGGCAGAGTAGGTAGATCAAATAGCAGTCGAGCCAGCGACGTTTCGCCGGTCGGCGATGCACTCAAGGATGCCGATCGATAAAGGTATCGTCAACGCTGCGGCTCAGATGCATGTCCTTTCTCATTCTGCGGTTTGGATTAAACTTGGGTTTGGCTGACGTACCCGTCCCGGATAAGCCCAGTATCGGCCAACCAAGCAAGGAGTACTCTTATATTCCGTAGAGCGAGGTGCGTATTTCCCCGAGTGGCTGTGCCAGCCCGAGTCTCCTCGGTTTCGGTTTCGGTTTCGATTTCGATTTCGCTATCGCCCAATGACATTGTCCGGTCTGGTCTATCAATCTGCCTCTTGCACCCCTTTCAATTGATTCAAGTTTTGAGAAGTTCTAAGTATATTCTGTGCTGATATGGGAGTGATGATACAATTGATTCCGGGTGTTGCTTATCTTCTATATTCAAAAACTGCAACTTGAACAAGCCCCATAGAGGCTGCCAAAAGCTCTCAAGAAACAATAACTCGAACCAACATGACAGATATGGCTTTTTCATCTAGTCTATTAGCCTATAGTCAGTTGTCAACATAAGTAAGTACCTACTTACTGACGGTGATAATCATATACAAACAGGTCTCTTTCTGCCATACCACCGCCCATCGGCCAATTACCGAACAGGGACTTGGCTGCGCGCTCGCTCAACATGATGCCTATCAATTATCAAATAACATTCCTCAGCTGCTGGCCAGCCAGAAGCTTTCTCAAGTTCTCCACGATCAGGGCCTCGCTGCCCTGCGGCCTGCCACCGGCGGCATGCGGTGACACAATCACGTTGGGCGCCTTCCACAACCGGCTGCTCTCAGGAAGAGGCTCGGTTTCGAAAACATCGAGCGCAGCACCACCGATCGTACCCGCCTCGAGCGCATCCACAAGTGCATCCTCGTCGATCGACGTTCCGCGGCCGACGTTGACCACCCACGCGTGCTTGGGTAGCATACGCATCCGCTCGGCGTTGAGCGCATGCTTTGTCGACGGATCACCCGGCAGGATCATGACTAGGGCATCCGTCTCGGGCAGCAGCTCGGGCAGCTTGTCTTCGCTATACACCTCGATGCCGTTCCTGACCCCGGGATGGCGGGCGACACCCTTGATGGTTGACCCAAGACCAACGAGGGACGGGGTGAGGGTCTTGGCAATGTTACCGAAGCCCCAGATGAGCACCCGGGCGTCGCGCAGAGTAGTGAACTTGCCGGCGGGGCGGTCGGGCTGGGGCCCGCCGAGGTGGCCGGGCCACTTGCCCTGCAGCTGGTAGTCGCGCATCTCGAAGAAGCGGCGGGCGGCGTTGAGGAGGAGGCCGAGGGCGTGCTCGGCGACGGTGCGGTCGTGCAGGCCGGAGCCGGTGGTGATGGTGATCTTGGAGGCGTCGAAGCCGGCGCTCAGCACGTCGTTGGGCCCCGCCGCGAGCGACTGGATCCAGCGCAGGTTCTTCATACGGCCGGCGGCGTCCTTGAGGTTGGATGCTGCGTTAGCCCAGGTCACGAGGACCTCGGCGTCGATGAGGTCATCGGGGATGGGGGTCTTGACGTCGTACGCGTGAAGCGTCAGCGGAAACCCCTCGATGCTCTGGACGTCGAGCTTGAGCGAGGTGGGGTAGAGGAGCTTCATGGCGGTGGAATTTGAATGATGACGACCGAGGTGAGAGTTCAAGGCTTTCAGGAAGTGTGTTGCAGTTGCTCTCATTTGTGATTGAAGTTTGGCCTTAGATTGGGTTCCCCTTGGGTTGCGATGGCGTTTAAGTTTAAAGTCATGTTTTGGCGGGGTGAAAGCAAGCTACGGCCCGGGGGAATGCAAGAATTCCCGGGCCACAATGTCCCGGATCGCTGCATCCAAGTGGGCCGAGCGACCGGCGAGATCGGAGTTCGTCGTCACTGCCTGCTTCAACATTTCCGTGGCCAGCCGCCTGAAATGTTCGAGCCCGATATCAGCGGTACCCTGTAATAAGCGGTCACTAATCTAGTTTAGTTTTGGTCAACTACGAGCCCCCTTTCATCATCCTCGATACAATGGCAATCTCCATCAGATATCAATTGGGGTTTCCCGCAAAACACTATCATGTGAGTTCGCTTAGACTTCCTCAATTCTCTTCATCCCGTCGATTACGGGCATCCTCGGTCATGCTTCCATCCACCGTATCCTTTCCTCCATGCAATTCGCATAGCCTCGACAACTCTCCATCACGCAAGGCAAGAGATGTTGCTGAATACACAGTTGTGCATGCGAGTAAAACAATCCGGCGGTCCTTGATGCTTTAGAGAGGCTTTCTTGTAGTTCGTGTTCGTGAAATAGAACCCGAGGTACCCTGACAAAGCCTTCCGATCGAGCTTTGGAGGATTCGAGACCATGCCGAGTATCTTGAGGGCTTTCTTGCGCAGAGCCAACTCGTCCTAGGTACGGGGTGGAGATCACATTCTGTGGATCTTACGGGCCTTGAGTTTATATATCATGGTATCCACAATATACTTTTCATAGGCGTCAGTGGTTTAGTGGTAAAATCCATCGTTGCCATCGATGGGCCCCGCGTTCGATTCGCGGCTGACGCAATATCATATAAGAAAAGAGTTCTCTTTTTCTTTTTCTTCTTGCTTCCACTAATCGGGGGTTCTCTTTTTTCTTCCGTCAGCATTATTCAATCTTAAACCAATATAATATCACTAAAACATTACCCCTTTTATACAAAAGTGTGCACAATGCCTGTTCAACCACACTCCTCATCGGCTGTCGTGGTCTCAAACCGCCTCTTTTCAAACAGTGACCACCCTAGATACAGGAAAAACGCCAGGACGGTGAATGGTATCGTGATGGCCCAGAACAGTTGAAATTGCGGCTTCAGGCCCACGCCGATCCCCGGGTTGCTACTGCTAGAGTTGGCTTTGGCGGCGGCAATATCTGCCCCTTCCCAGTCGAATAGAGGAGCCGAGAATAGCGCTGCCACGAAGTTGCCCGGCAAGAAGACGAGGGCTAGTAACGCCAATGTTTTTGATGATGACGCGGCCTTCAGGCCTACCGAGCTATCATTTCGTGCCATGAGGTTGAATATCTATGCACAGCCATGTTATGTGAGCAGGTGTTTATACGGAGTAAGACCAGTAAGCAAGGTGGCTTGGTAGGCAGGATGGGTAAGGTATATAGGTACTCACTGCCGTCAGTTGAATGTTGACCTTCTGTGTTAGGAACTCGTTTTGGAGCCACTGCATATTAAGCCGGCTTCTTATGTGCTCGACATGCTGCTTGATCAGGTTCTCTCCCTCATCGTTCGTACCCGTAATCCCCGAGGGTTGCTTGACATGTGTTGAAATAAAATCCTGAAATTCCTTAGCGACCTGAATCTTCCTCGACGTGCTTGCGAGCTTCCTCGCGAAGCCGCTCGTCCTGGCACTCAAGTGTCCCCAGCCTCCCTGGGCTGGCTCGGCCGGTGCCCGCGACATGTGGTGTCCCGTCCGCGCTTCGATAGACCGCATCGACACTCTAATCTCGTCGTGGGTTTTGTCAACCTCCTGGGTGATAATGAGCCCGCATAGGAAGGCCGGGAACATGGGATGGGACGTCAGAGCAGGATCCCATGTCCTGCTTAGCATGCTCTTGAGCCGGGAACGCTCGCTTTCGCCAGCTAAGATGACGACTTGAGTTCGGGCAGTAGCCTGACGACCGTTGGGAGTATCAGATAGGCAAACAGACCATATCGCTTCCAGTTTGGGATGGACCAGCATGTAGGTACTCATATGACTATCATCGCCGTGAGACAATGACTTCCTCGGAAAGGTCGCTGTCCCCAGAACGCAGCTCTGGGCGTAGTTATGGGCGAGCTGTAGGCCAAAATGGTCAATGATGTCCGAGATTGCTTGAAGTTGCTTTCGCGGCTGCCTTGGACGATCGTCCTTGTCTGCCAGGACTATCCGTGCCACGCAGACAATGGATTCATCTATTGAACCGCATCTGGTCAGGTCCTTGGCGAGCCATTCGTCGAGTCTCCCGGTGGCTGGATTATTGCCAGTCTCGATATTTGTTTGCCCGGTTCTCGAATTGCGCCAGATCTCAAATGCTTCGATGGCCAAGTGAGATGTCTCGCCACCTGTCGGGCTGTAAGAGCCGAAGTAGTGATACAGCTCTTCTTGTGCCTGTCCCATTGCTCTGTAGTTGCCGACTTAACGTTGTTGACGAGGATTTGGAATGCAGTTATCATTATCTCAGTCCACGGAAGTTCTTGATGGATGGATGTCTGAGACTGGAGTTGATGAGGGTTAAGGCACACGCTGAGTGGCGATGCAGTGCGCGTATCCCTGCAAGGCACTCTTCAGCTCATGCAGGGCGTTCTCTTCCAGTCTTGGCATGACCAAAAGTAAGCCTGGCGCGATATTCATCCCTCATCCCTCATCCCTCAATCTTCTCTCTCGACATGTACAAAACATCATCTTGATTAACACCTTAGCGTCAAGTTATTACCATCAGCAGAACTTACCACGCACGTCTCTCGTTGTTGCATCGGCGGCCAAAGACCCTGCCTAGAACCGCTTGGGTTCATGCCCGAACCCAACTGTGGCCGAGGGACCATCGGCATCTCTGGAACTGCTTCTCAACAGTTTTCTCAGCACATATGTGTCACTGCAAGTCGACGTCCAGTCCTCTTCCTCGACCAACACCCACATAAAAAGAAAGAGGCGGTCTCGAGGGGCTGTAGGAAACGTCCTGTTAAACTACAGGTACTCCTTTACCGGGATCTGGAAACCTTAGTACAAGTACCTTCAAAAGCCCTATTTGAACAAGAAAAGACGTCCTATTAAACTAAACACAGACTTGATATTCATTTTACTTAAAAGGATATTTTAAGCTTGCTAAAAGCATTTTTCTTTTATTAAAGGCGCCGCCGTAAGAGAAATACCTGCAATAATATGTGGCGGACACAACGGCTATTTCTTATTAAAATAGGGCCTTAGAAGGTATTTGCAACATGGTTTCCAAATCCCGGTAAAGGAGTACCTACAGTCTGGCGAGACGTTTCTTACAGTCCATCGAGACCATCTCTTTTTATTCCTCTTCCATTATTCGCCTAATAATGCGTAATAATGATATTATAGCCAAGTACAGCAGAAATTTGAACAATGCTGAAACAAGAGACATCTTGGTGACGACAAGATAACACGGGGTGTCGGCACATTCCGGCCAAATAGCGCGGGAGTATTTAATTCTTTTGAAGAGTGGAGAGCGGGGAAAGCTTTTCCTTTCCTCCCAACGTCTTCCACTCTTCTCAACATTCAACACCCTCAATTGCGGACAAGATGGCGACATACTCTGAGGGACAGCTTAACCGTTACTTCATCCAGATCGGCTCCCCACATTATAATGAGGATGACTGGGTGGTTGAGGACCCTCTCGGCGTCTTGAGGGACCTGCAAATGTATCACATGGCAACAGTGACGTTCGACAGTCTGGCACTCCATTATTCGAAACATCGAACTCTCTCGCTTGACCCCGATGACTTGTGGGAGAAGGTCGCCCGCAGGGGCAGGGGTGGCTATTGTATGGAAGTCAACACCGTTTTTGCCGCGGTCTTGCGCAGTCTCGGGTACACCCTCATCAGTGTGGGAGGAAGAGTCAAGTCCGAAACCGGATACAAAGGATGGTGTGTTTCTCCTTGGCGAGGTGTATGGAAAGAGGATTGATGATTGATGATAGGAATCATATGGTCAACCTTGTTACTATCTACGGCAAACGATACCTGGTCGACGTCGGTTTTGGTTCCGACGGCCCTCCTCAGCCCGTTCCCTTAGAACATGGCATCATCTTCGATTGCGTAGCTCCAGTACGTGGGAGATTGGAGTACAAGAAACTTGAGGAACACACCGATCACAACCAGAGGGTCTGGGTGTATTCGACAAAGGAGAACGAGCAGGCAGAATGGAAAGACCGATACGCCTTCGTTGAGATTGAGTTTTTCCCCGCGGACTTCGAGGTCATGAACCTGCAGACGAGCACCACACCGCAAAGCTACTTTGTCCAGACCGTCATGTGCATGAAGACCATATTGGATGATCCAGGGAGGAAGCGGCCCAAGCGGGCGGTAGGCGTGTTGATTCTCCACAAGGACTACGTGAAGAGAAGGATCGGTGATAAGTCAGAGATTCTTGAGACTCTCAAGACGGAGAGTGACAGGGCTAGCGCTTTGCTGAGGTATTTCGATATAAATCTCAGTCCGGAAGAGCGGAGGGGTATCAAAGGTCTGGCGAGTGAACTGAGGGGATAATGCTGATATTCGGGACGTGAGACACCTGGATGGGCTTGACTGAAGATTAAGGTACCTAGCCTGGTAGGAGACAACGAGAAATAAAATAGCAAGGAGCAATAAAGAGGGCCAAGGCAAAACAGGTTACAGGTACAGCTCACATAACACCCTGCAGTGTCGTTGGATCAAGGTTGAGCTTCATGCAGATGGCTTCAGGCTATCATCGAAGGCACCATTTTGGTACAGGAGGTCTCCAATAATGACCCCCAAGGTCCAAAATACCGTACTCGTCCCAGCTGCAGTTTTAGCCATTGCCTACCTGTGCTTGACCCGCCTCCCCGGTTATCCTATCAGAGACACCCCCTATTCGGCGGGGCAGAGCGACACACCACCTCCAGTCGGTCCAGTGTACGGAAACTGATAATTATCGTTTATATGACGTAATAAACCCCTATTTGTAGTCAGTTGAAAGAATATAACCAACAGCAGAGGGCACAGATGTTCATCCCCCACGCTATGTTATAACAACAGCACCGTATGACAACTAATATGTCGAGAGCAGACCAGTCCTGTCACTGCCGACCCTACCCCACACCACACCAAGACAAACAAGGACGACCCAGTGAGAGATATCCGAAGAAAAAGCAATTATCATGTGTTTGGTCCCAAATCCGGGGCAATGCTACCCCGAAAGATGCACGATAGAAACCAACCAACCTCCCCACGACCCAACTGCCGCATGCAGTACCAGACCCCTTGCCGCGACTACCGTCACCAGACTCGATCACTGAGCAGTTTCCCGCAGTTACGCCTAACTCCAAGGCACGAGGCGCGCAACGCTCGCATCTACACTACATGTATCATACCGACAGTCAAGAACCACCCCTCGGTTATTCTTAATCCAACCTGCCTCCCTGGTTCCGAGTGCGGCAACCGGAGTGGCAAAAAGGACCCTGGGATTCTTCCTGACGACAATGAAGAGACAAGGATGGAAGAAGCATTGTGCAATCCACCTAGATAGGCAAGCCGAGGCTCCTCTGCATCCTGCTTGTCCTGACGAGTGCCTCCAGCACTTGGCTACCGGAAAACTTGCTCCATCTCCGGTCCGGTCCGACTCCATCAATCAGTGCCCGTTAACCAGGACTACCCCTATCCATCTACAACATGCCAACGACACCTACCATGGTGCGTTCTTATTTGAAGAATGGCATAAAAGAGGAGAAAAAGTATGCTACTGTTGGTTGTTCTGTAAGTTCAAGACAGGAGCGGTATGAGTGGAAGACGAAGTCCAGCTGTGCGCTACTAGCACTTATACGATTGGAGCTGTCAAATATAATGTGCCTGAAATAAGACGCTCGCTGTGCTACCCAAAACATTCCATCATGATAAATGCGGGGTGGATATCTCAGAAACGACAGTCATGCAAAAACTAAAAAGAACAAATCATCATCACATGTACTTAAAACACCGCCAACCAACCCACCACAAACGCAACAGCCCCGTACGCAATAACCTTGGTCTCCCAGGTCCACAGTCCGCCATTGGCAGAATTATCCTTCCCGGCCGTGCCCGTCGGCGTGACAATCGTCCCGCTCGCCGTCGCAGTCGGCGTGCTGCCATCTCCCGTCTTCTGCAGGACATATATCTCGCCCGTGGTGTCCGACGTCATCCACAGCCGACCCGTCGAATCGAACGCCAGCCCAGCGGGGCGGAAGCATGCGCCCGGGCACTTGGCATTGTCCGGATTGGTCATGATATCGACGAGCGCGTCCTTGCTGTCGGCCTTGGCGACAGGCTCGCCCTTTTGCGCATCAAACGCGATAGTCGAGACACGGTAGCCGGCGGGGTCTTGTTTGTTGACTGTTCACAGTCAATGTCAGTATCATGCGATGTTCAAGAAAGGTGAGACGAAGAAAAACGTACAGCTGCCGTGAAACGAGATATACGCCTCGCTGCCATCACTCGAGAACTTGATGTCCAAAGGCGCATAATGCGCAGGCAGCGTCAGCCGCGGGGCAACAAACTCGCTTCCGCAGACCTCGTCGGTCAAAAACTTCTCATCCGTAGCAAACTGATCACCAATTTTGAGGCCATCGTTCTGCGGGATTTCGGCCAAGTCCCAAACCGCAAAGCAGCGCGGATACCCAAAATTATGCCCCAGCTGGGTTCCGCTTCCACTCAACGCACCAAAGTAGTTGAGCTCCTCGCCGGGATTGTTCTCGTGGATGTCCTTCCCGTTGCGCGTCACCCCGTCCATGCTGTTCTCGACCGCGTAGATGCCGCCCGTGACGGGATGCTCGCCGACACCAACAGAGTTGCGCAGGCCCCACCCCAGGACGGCACCTTCCGAATTAAAATTGTACGGATCCGACCCGCGCGTGAGGTTGGTCATGTCGAAGGCACGGATTTGAGAGAGGCCGTTCGACAGAGTTTCGGCGCGGAGCTCGTTGCCGTCGGCGCTGCCGCGCGAGACGATCAGGGTGCCCTTCTGCTTCTTGGATATGAGCAGCGTGCGCGTGACGAGGTCATTGTTGCTCATCCTGTTGACGACGACGCGTGAGGTGCCCACCGTCCCGGCGCGGGGGTTGTAGTCCCACGCGGCCACGGCTTCGGCCGAAGAGGCGTAGATGGTCTTTCCGTCCTCCGAGAGGGCAAGGCCATGGTTCAGCTGGCATGAGGTTAGCAACTGGCGCAAAGCAGACTCTGTTGTTGGCGTCGACATACCGTTGTATCGTTGATAAGGAGAACGGATTGGTCTGCGGTGAGGCAGGTTCCGCCGTTGTCGATGAATGTGTGCCGGGTGACGCCTTTTCCACTCTCGACGACCAGCAGCCCGCCGGCGGTGTCAAACTCGATGCTCCGGGGCTTGGTCAGGCCGCCGACGACAAGCTGCGCCTGCCATCCACTGGCAACGGAGGGAGGAGAGTAGGTGGGCACGAGGATACTCGAGCACGCCGTGCCCTGAGCGACGACTGTCGACACAGAGAGGCCAGCTGCTGCGAGCGCAGTCCTGGCAGCCCGGTTCGTCTTCATCGCGACAAGCGATCCCAATTGCTGCTCTATCTGGATATCGGATGACTTCCGGTTTCCAAGGGTCCGATCAGTCGGGTAGTACAGTCGAGGAAGCAAAGCCAATATGGCAGGGAAGCATTGAACAACAGCACATGGATGTCTCGCAGGTGGGGTCGGCGGTCCCTAATGAGTTTGTCGGAGCCGGAGGGACGGTAGCCAGCATGCCGAGCAGTGAGTTGCGTCGCGGGTTCCAGAGAGGCAGGTCGTTGCCCTTTTCCCGGTAGTTAATTGGCCATAGATCCCCAGCGATAAGAACGACAGCACTGGGCGATGGGCTGCAGCATTCATGATGCAAGTCTCTGGCCACCAGAGTCAACTGTTGTACGTAAAGACTCCAAGGAGCGGACCCGGATTGGCGTTCCTTGGCCCTACCAATGTCGCCTCCGTTCCCAATCAATTGTTGGGTCGTGAAGAGAACGGATGGGAGGCCAATAGTGCAGTTCAAGCATGCAGCATCGCCAGTGAGGAGTGGTGTGGATGGCGGTCGATATGGGGCGACCACCCTCATCCCATGCCACCATCTTGCCGATGCCCCACAAACCAGCTCGGAGATGGCGACGACGGGCCAATTAGTGGCGATAAAGATGATGGAATGACCGGGCATCTGGCTGGCCCAAAGGGGGGTTGAATGGACGGTTGCCCCGCCTCTGCCGCATCACTTGCATTGGCCTTCGCGAGTCCACGACACTGTCAAGTCCACTAACAGCCCCCGCTATCGCTGGCTCTCGGCATCTGGGTGTGACCATACCGAGGCGGGAAGGAGGGACAATGTTCAGGGCAGGTTATGCGGGGGTTGTGATGGCGGGGAGACTCTGGTTGAGAACATCGACGGCGGGTGACTGTCATGGCACACTTGTACTGTAATGGAGCGTTAGGGGCGGCCGCTCGAAGGACTGTTCGCCTGGCAACAATTGCGCGTCCCCAAAACCTTCAATTGGTTTATCAGCAGCAAGCCGTCCGTTCATGCGTTTATATGCCAGAAACACCATAGCAACCCAGGCATCAAGAAAAAAATCCAGCAAGTATACGAGCCTTGCTCTGTTACTGCTCAAGTAGTCCGGTCGGTGTGCGGGCATCCCAGTTTGGTGATGGTAAATACCGCCGGTCTTATCACATCGTGACTTATACCACCTCCATTATAATACTGCACGGCTGGCAAGCAGGCGACAGACAGACTTCCGTCCCAGCCCAGCCTTCCCGGATTTTGCTTTTGCTTTATCCTGCAGGCTGATCTGAATAAGATCTTTGATCTCAACAAAAGATCTTGTTCAATTTGCATGTTCATGCGCCTCCGCCACCAACAGAGCACACTTGAACTCTCCTCGGACGGCATCACCATTCCCTTCCCTCAGCAAACAAACAGCTCTACCAACCACTAAGTTGGTAAAACTGCCAAAATGAAAAGAGACACCCAAATCGCCAGGCATCTAGCCTTCGCGCTCGCCGCAATATCGTCAGCACTTGCGCTACCACAACCACAAGACAGCAGCTCCGCCGGCGGCGTAGCGCCAGCACCGGTGATTCCCTGGGTCAGCGTCGACACCTCGGGATTCCCGCACACCGTTACCCCGGTCGTGTCAGTCGACGGCAACGGCGCCCTGACAACACTCGACAACCCGCCCGACAGCCTGACCGCAACAGCAACATACACCCTTTCGCCCAACGGCCACGCATCCACCTACACCGGCCTGCCGCCAGTCGCAACACCGACCGGCGACAACGGGGCCGGCACTTTTCTGGCGTGCGACCGCGGCCAGGGCGACGATGAGCCCTTCTGTGAACCCGAGCGCGGCGCCATCCTGCACCCGGGACAGACTTACTATGGTAAACTTCCCTCTTCCTTCCCTCCACCCATTATTGTTCAATATTGACACACAGTTGTAGTAACCTGGAACCCACAATGGTTCCAACCCATCGACACCATCGTTCTGCTGCAAACCAAATACGTGGACCAATCCGGCGACGGCACAATCTCCCTGGTCGGCATACCCGCCTCGCACGGCTTTTTCACCTGGTCTATTCCGTCCGACATGTTAGAGACAGAAGGAGGCGTGTCCGCGCTCAATGTGTCTCTCGCCCTCGCATACCAAGTCGAGTCGGAGGAGGGCACTAGTAACTGGGAGACGCAGGTCGGGCCGACGGTGATCATCACTGAGAAAGGTATCGGTCCCGATCCGAACGATGGGCGGACGCACGTCGTAGCGATCGTTGTTCCTGTCGTCATTGTTCTTGTCCTGGTCGCGTTGGGAGGGTTCTGTTTCTGGAGCTGGCGGAGACATGGGAGTCTGCCGATCGTTGGCAAGATGATGAACAGACGCGGAGGTGGTGGTGCCGGGTATGGAATTCGGCAGAGTCAGGCGCAGAGGGTTCCTGGTGGTGGTGGGCTGGCGGGAGGATATATGGGAGGAGGAATGGGAACCGATAAACCGGCGCCTGGGGTGGGTATCCAGTTGACTGATCGCAATAGTTGGTCGCCGACCTCAGGACGGAATGTCTTTAGGGAGGAGATAAGGAGGCAACAGACGGGGGAGAGGTAGACTCGTAGACTAGGTTCGGCGTTGGGATAGTGGATGATGGATGGGTAATGTCGAGATGATCCAAGGTACGGAGTATGGGTCGGATGGTTTGATGAACTGGATTGGGCTTGGACACAAATCGGTTAGCTTTGGGTCGTATATTGTCAGGGTATAATTGCATTTAGGCATGGAATAGTCGCCCGCGCGTTGTAATTCGACATCGTGTTTGAACGAATATTTCCATTGTTTTGCTCCAATTCAGGAAAGCTGGCGATGGAGGAGTTTTGAGCTTTGAAGCTTGGGCCGCGCCGCCGGACGATCAAATTTCGGTTCCGGAGCTTGCCCGGCCCCACTTTCCCAAGGCCCCTGGAAACTGATTCCAACCATTTAATTCACGGCAACAACAACAACGAGAGAGTATGAACAATATGGCATTAAGTTATATATCGGAGACGCAAAAAGAAGAAGTGAGAAGCGAGTGCAGCACCTCCCACCTTCCCTCCCTCCGGCCAGGTCAGTCCCACCGTCATAAAACAGTTCATCTGTTTGGCGTTCCAATTCGCTGGTAATCCATCCTTCCTATGCTGTCTGCAGTGCCCCAGTTCATCTCGGCGAGTGCTCGCTGATGTGTGTTTGTAGGTGTGGTGGCGTGAGTAGTAGAAAAAAGATGAGCTGAAAATATAAAGAAAAGGGGGAATATCGCACACGCTGATGCCACCGCCCAACCCCGTAATAACAGTTGACAAAAGGAAATATTAGGGACAAGACCCCAGATTAATAGTAATAGTAGTTATATAATGTACTCATATCCAATCATGCCTGCTCGCCAGACTCCAACTCAGATGAGAAGAAACCTGATCAGCCAGAGTCATCCCACCACCCAGCCTCGACATTCGGCTTATAGCTCCCAACCGCGCTGAGCCGGACCTGCTTCTTGCGCGTCATGGCCATCGGCAATGGGAACACAACCGGAGAAACAGGTGAGTCTGGACGAGGTACACCCAGCGTCTCCTCGTCCTCATCCTCCTCAAGAGGCTCCTCTTCCAGAATCTGCGCCGGAATATCTCGCTCAATTCCTCGGAAGGGTAAGCCACCTCTCGGGCTCAGCGCATGCTGCTGCTGCTGCTGCTCATGCTGAGAGTGGAGCGCCTTAGCGCTGCTCGTCGTTTTTATCCCGCCGGTTCTACTCGATTTACTCGACGATGGCGCCCTGGAAGAAGAGGCAGCAGATTTCGAGCTCCTGCTACTTGCTTTTGAGCTGCTAGCATTACTACTCCGCCTCTCCTCCCCAGTGTCAGGGTTTGTCTCCGCCGGTATCGAGTGCCGCTGCATCGGGAAATTCTCCCCCCCCTCCTCGTCAAAATCCATAAAATCGCTCAAATCGGGCGTTGGTTCCGCCGTCTCACAGACAGCATTATTGATCGGCCGATCCAGCATGAGCAGAATCTGGCCCTTGCCCCCTTTTGACGAGGCAGCGGCGGACTTTGACAACGATCCCGAACTCGTGGCTGACCGCATTGGTGTCTGATGGTGCTGGGGCCGCATGCTGAGGGAAGCGGCGGCGCCACTCTCCGACAGCATCGTGTTGTTGCGCATCGTGCTGGCCGACGACTGCCGCGATATCCGGCTGCTGCTGGCGCTGCTATCGTTGGTCGCGTGCCGGTGGAGCGGCTGCTCGCCGTCGGTGCGGTCCATGTAATCTGCCTCTTCGAACTCGGCGATGATATCCTCGCGCATGCGCGCACGTTTCATGCGCAGCGCCGCCAGCAGCATCTCTTCTTGTCGAGTGACTGCCATGAACCGGCCGCTGTTGTTGTCGTGCAGGCTGCTAGCGGCGCTGCTTCGGCGCCCGCCATTGCCTTTTGCAGGCTTACTGTCCAGGCTCGATCCGCTGCGTATCGACCCGTTGTCGACGCCCGTAGCGAGCGAGGTGCGCTGGCTTTGTAAGTAGAAATCCACGCTGGTTGGAGAGAGCGGTGGTGTGGGGTGATCCGAGTTTCGAGAAGCGGGCGATGGTCGCTGGGAAGAAGAGCGGTGGGTTGGCGGTGTTGGGAAGTTGTTGAACTCGTGGTCGTTCGATGCCACCCAGTTGGGCTGGTGCGGTGGGCTGTTTCTGCGAACCATGTTAATGGTCTTCGGATCTTGTATGTTCGGGCTCTGTTGGTTGCCGTACATCGAGTTTTTAGCTGTGGAAGTCGAACCGGTTGACTGCCGGGAGGTTTGGTGGTGTAGCGCTTGCTTAGTTGGCGTTGCTAGGCTGGGGAAAAGAGAACTCGACCTAGTGTTGATTTTCGGCAGGATCGGCAGTCCATCGCGCTCTGGAATGGGGAGAAACTGCGGATTGGTGGCAAAGCTGGTGCGCTTGGGCGGTTTGCCGCGACCTGAGTCCTGTGAAGTGCTTGTTCCCGACCGTTGAGACATGGCAGACCGAGGGCTCGTAGGGCTGGCCTGCCCGTCGCTGGGTGGCGGGACCGCCAGGGAGCTCTTGGATGAAGGTTCATAACCATCATCCTCCGAGTCCGACGACAAAGACAAGACACTGTTTTGCTGCAGGTCGAGGTCAGTGAGGCTACGATCCGTCCTTTTGGATGCCTTGGAAGTCCTCGTGTGACGACTTGAGATGCTGGCGCTGTCGGTGGGTGGCGAGATCAGACTCAGCGGACTGAGGCCAACGCTTAGGCTCAGCTCCGGCGCGCTTGAGGCCATCAGGGACTGTTTGGTGAAAGGCTGCGTACGCGGAATGTTGGATGGGAGCGGGGAAAGAAAATCCTTGTCGGGGGATGTCGCAGGCGGTGTTGGGTAAGCAGCTATCACCTTGTTGGGGGGGAATTGGTAGTCAGGGGCGGTGCCCTGATCTGGGGGTGTCTCCAGGTCCAGGGCATCCGCGAACGATCTTTGCTCGTAGTGTTCGTATAGGTTGTAAAGATTGACCGTTGACTTGGTAGGACGGTGGCCACCGGCACTGGGCGAGTTGGCCGTTTGGGGTCTCCTCACATGCCCCTGCGGTTGATACTGAGGTCCCTGTATGGCGTGCGATTCTGGTAGTGATGGCATCTCCTTTAGAGACTCTTTGGTTTTCTTCTTCCTCAGAAACCTCTCTGTCCTCTGCTTGATCGGGGGCGGTGTCATATCCGGCGATGCAGACATTACAGACGGTGACTTGGTGATCATGTCTGGTCCCAGGACGTGACCCCTGTCAACATCCGGTTTGAGGTGCCTCTGTGAGATGGACTTGGGGATTAAAGAGGATAAGTCCAGTCGGGTGGGCTTCTTCTTCTTCTCCTTGGACTCTGATATCGTGCCATCGATGTCGAGGAGCGCGTGAACCTTGGCCGGTAGGCCTTTCGCCATGGCGGAATTCGAAGTTTGCTGTGATATCGAGAGCGGGAGCTTCGTTTTGTCGTAATATGATGTAATGGTCGAGCTTGACTGCCGCCGCCGGAGACTTGACGCATCCGTTTCCTGGCCACCTCCTCCCATCATCCCCTTGCTGCTCGGCCGATTAAGACCCCTCGGGATGATCTCAGACTCTTCGTCCCATCGCGCCTCCCGTCTTGGGGACGGCGCCGCGACCTCGCCCTCATGCACTATTCCCAATCCTGTCTCCCCAGCGTCGGTATGGCTAGCTGTCGTCTCGGAAACGGCGATGCTGATGCCCGAGTTCGATATCGAGTCCCAGCCCCACTTGGAATCTGGCGAAAGCGTAGGCGAGTCGGTGTTTATCCCTCCAGTGCCGAGTACCTTTTGCGCCTTGGTGAGTGGTCCGGTGATCGAAGGAGAGGGTTGCGGTGGTTTCTGTCTCCGGCCGGGGAGCGGGAAGGTGAATTTGCCCATCGTGAGTTGCCGTCGGGATGCGAATGGGGCGTCGCAGCTCAACCAAGCGGTGGGCGCCCCTAGATCCTGGGACCTGGAGCGGATCCGGGCCGGAAAGAAGCTCGGGTCACCGGAAGAGATACATGAGGCTCAATTGCAGCCCCGATACGGATTTCCAACGGCGAACAGGCGTGCGAGAAGAATGCGAAGACGCGGGCTTGAGGCAGCGGGCCATGCGGTTGAAGCTCGAAAATCGCGACTGGAAGCTCGGTCCTCTGCAGCAAAACAGAACGAGAGTCGGGACCCAGCAGGCTGGATATATGGATACTGTACCACGGGATGGTACGGAGCAAGTCAACCGGCAATCCCAACCAGACTCGCGATCATCTCGTTGGTGCAAGGAACCGCCCAGCACTGGCAGCGAGCAAACAGGCGAGCTGAAGCGATCCAGCAGGTTGGGGCGTGGGGTGGAGGCTTGGGAGGCAACAAGGAGAGAGGATGGATGGAGATGATGAGAAGGAGATTTGCTTTTTCCCCGTGTCTTGCCTCTTCTCTTCTTGGGCACACGGCAGCGCTCCCTGGCAAGCTGCACGGGAGACTGGGTTCACGGGAGAGTCAGCAGCAGGATCCTTGCTATCCTGGCCATTCTTGGGGCCCACCGAATTCGGATATGATGCTCTCAGATCCAAGGCCAAGAACCAAGAGGGCGTCCGTGCCAAGTTGTTGCGAGAGGATAGCAAAGAGGAGACCAGCTCGATTCGTACTGGACACGCAAACAGGTTCGTGGAGCAGGCGTGCGACATGCGACACGTCCGAATCTTTCAGAAACGAACCCTTACACCTGCTTTCTCGGAGCAATAACCAGCTAATTAACGTGAACCTGGAATCGTGGTTGCGGTGCGGGGTGCGGCCTGCAGATGACACTCTAAGCAATCATCTTGAAGGTCAAGCAAGGACCGACCGCAAACAACTTGAAGGTCAATATGCAGGTGCACTTCAAATCGCAGGGCGGGTTTGCTGCTGCCATACCTGCCTACAGCGAACGCGACTCGGAACGATGCCATCAGTCAATTTGTCAATCAAGAACCAGGCGGTCACACCGACAGGGTACACGATGGGGGGAGAGGGTTGTCTCTTTCAGGGCACCCCTGTTTCCTGCAAGCCACCCCCGAGCATGGTGGACAGCGAGGAAAAAGCAAATTGGGCGACGATCATGGTTTGCCGACCTCCTGCACGTGTTCGTCGTCGACCCAACAAAAGGTGCTCGTGTTTGCTGGAATTGCTTCCGGTACGGGAATGGCGTCGAGATGAATGAGGTGAGGCACAGCTGTTTCGCGAGATGGAAACAAAATCCCAACGTCTTCGTCTGCAAAGAGGATGGATGCATGTGGTCGATGGTCGGTGCCCGTGCAGATACAGTCATGTGTGGGCAAGTGGTTGCAGAAAATTTTCGACTTCTTCTTCTTTGAGCAAACACTTTGGAGATTGCGCTGGGGGTCCTGCTGGTTGCTGGGCGGATGATGCAAGTAACGGTATCCCTGCAATGGAAGGTGAAGTCCCCCCAAGATGATCGCCAGCATGAAATACGGATTCGTGCTTACCTTAGCGCAGCATTAGCTTGAAGATTCCAGCTCAAGCTGAAATGTCCAGGGAAGTTTGCGAGCCAACTCGGCAAAACGATCGTCCGGCGCACGTCAGAATGGGGAAGGAAAAAGAGAAATTTGAGGCGTTGGAGCCTTTTCAATTCAGATCGCCGGCTGTTGACAACGATTTCACGATGCAACAGGATCGATGAGTGCGAGGGTGGATTTTACCGAACTTTGGGAATCAGGGCAAGTCAGCTGAAGGAGATCCACTAAACCCACTACGGCAGGCATTTCCAGGCCTCACTCCGGCATTTTCCCATCAACGCCTGCCTTTTTCTCAGAATATGCTGTCGGACCGTTCCAGCTGATGAGAAGAATTGACACACCAGATAGTTGATCTCTCATTACTTCCTTTTGCAGGAACCCGTGATAATTCTGCATAAGCGCCACCAAAAACGCCAACCTCAGGTGAACCAGCCCCAGCGTCGGCGACTTCAGCGCACACCTTCACACACCTTCACACCTTCGTCACCTTGATCCTACGCGACCCTGACCACTCGCCGATTTATCTTCAGCCGCTGATTCAATTGAGCAATTCACTTCGCCGGCCTTCTCTTTTCCTGTTGGTTTTCATGCTTGCACTTTCGCTGGGTGATTGACGCAGCTAATTCTATGATCATCGGTCTCGCAAATCGATCTGGAGATCCCCCGCAAACCTGCCATTTGATGTCGATGCCGGTACACGAAACACTAAGCCACCTCAACCTCGTCTTATGTTGACCAACTGCCCTGTCCCAAGAAATGTCAGCATTGGGCAATTGGATGATCGAGCTTGGTTTCACTGTCCTGGTTGCGGTTCATGCTTCCTGATGTCCCTGTGCGAGCAAAGCTTGGCCGCTTTGAAAGACATGCATCAGGCCAGGTACCGAGGTGACGCTTGAAGGGTCTCGAGCCTCCTCAACCCGCGGTGCTACATCCAACGGCCGTGTCCGTGACCCAGGCCAACAACGAAACGGGCCTCCAAGTTCGTTCTTCAAGGGGAAGTAGCAAACAAAGCTGCAACCTGAAAGTTTTGTGTGCACAACGTGTAATCATCAATGTCGACAGCAGGTTGATCCACGTCGCTGGGGTACATTGGGGTCAGCCGATTTAACCCCGGTCACCAGTGGGCTCAAGTCTGACAGTCTGGATGTTGAGACGAAACTCCTAAGGTACCAGGGACGGTGCGACAGCACCTAAATGCGCTGTCGAGGAAACGACCCGAGGCCAAACTAGGTCAGGTCCGGAACTCATCACGCTGTAGTCGGCCTACATTTGATGCCAGACGGACGAGGTCCGGGCTCTTTCCGGCGACGGAAGACCGCTCGCAGTCTCCCATCCCGTCACGCTCCTTCCCGGTCCGTCCCTCATCCACTGAGTGACAGGTGGGGGAGCTGCCAGCAAAAGTCGGTCAGCAGCTGGCCCTGCTGGCCCCTATCTCATCCGGGTTGGCGGGGTAGCTTCAGTTTTAAAGGGGTTGGGTGGGAATGGGATGGGATGGAGGCGGGGTTTCGTGCTCCAGTCCTGACTGCTCTCAACAGTGGAGAAGTTCTGTTTCACCAACTTCAGGCGTTGATGGATGGAAGGTAACGTCGTTCTCTCTCGCTCGCAAGCATTACCAGATGCCGAGATAGAAGGTCGTCCCCGCTTCCAGTTCACAAGAGAGAAGTTGCTCGTTTCACCACGAGCTTGATTGACCTTCAAACAAAAGCCAGCCAACCAGCAACCAAAAAGAGAAGGTCGAGATCTCCAACAAATACTGCCTTCAAGTCCTCGAGTAAACCCTCAGACCCCTTCGCCATGTCCTGCAGTCCTATCTTAGGTAGTCTTAACAGCTGCTAGCTGATTTCCCACCATCAATTGTTTGCGTTATGCCAAGCGAGCGTGTGCCACTTGCTGGTGCTGTGGAACATCGTTGTTGTGCGCACAGATACACACCTCCCAGGCTTGGCCCTCACCTCCTCCCGTCCCGTTCACCACATAATAAATATGTATGTGTGACACAAAAACGCTCGAACCTGCCCACCTTCGTCATCCCGTTTCGTTTCTGCTGCTGTTGTCGGTTAGTCTTGCAACCATTTGCATCGTTTCATGAGATGTGTAGTAGTGTGTAAGTTTGAGAGACAAGTTCCCGCAAGGGCGGGTGTGTGTTCGGCAGACACATTCGATATGCGAACTCCACGTCAACGTGCTTCCTCGCTTCGGTAAGGCAATGTGGCTATGGTGGTCTGTGACGTATCTGTGCGGGTTCTATATTAACAGATGCGCTTGCTTTATACGTGGGTCACATCGAGGTTGAACGGTCTGTCTGATGTTGTTCCTAAGAGGCTGGAAACACCGAAAGAATTGTAGTCACTCATCGTCAAGTCTAACTCAGAGTGAAAGGAGTCATTCAATACACAGTAATGAGAGGGCGTGGTGGCCCAAGGACAGTCAGATATTGGCCCTGCCCCGACAACCGAGTCACATGATTTGACAGAGAGAAGTAAGTCATCTGGACTCGGGTAGTCTCTAGTTTAAAGTGACACCATCTTGGTTGGGATTGTGTCGAAGAGAGAGATATTTCGACAATGTCGGCAAGTCCGCCATCGAAATAAGATTCCTTTCCATTATTTAAGTGTCGAGGACCCTCGTGAACGGAAAATATACCATAGCTCTGCCAACACTACCGAGAGTCTGCTAATATCAATCTACGGGTTGTAGCTTGCTCGTCCTAAACTTCAACGAGTACGAGTAAACCATGGAGCAGCTATTCGGCATAGTGTTTTCGGGGGGGTGTATAAGAAATTGGTCTTTGACGCCCCGAGCCTATTCAGCTTCGCAATACCAAGCCGCGCCGAGTAATATACTAGGTAAGATAGGCACACAAATACACCAAAATATATACCCTAGGCCATAGGTCAACCAGACAAGGCAATCTATGGGATATCCAGAAGCTGACCCTGTTCGATGGGGGCGATGAAGGTGTCTAAAGATCCCATAGACCGTTGAAGGCTGCCCATGTATCACTTCTAGAGCCAGCAACAAGCAATACCAAACTCAAAGCCACTATGGAGGCGGGACGAGATAAGAAAGATCTTATTACTGAACAAATACTTGACTCCGAACCATCAGTATAGGGAAAGCCGAGTACCCAATAAAACGGGAGGACTATATCACCTGGGCACCAGTCCAACATTTGACGACCGAACCAGGGAACTTGGTGAATTTCATCGGGAGAACTTGGCTCATCCAAATAATAGCATCGGCAGGCCAATCCTAAGCCTGAGTACGGCCTAGTAAAGTACGGTTCAATCTGTGGAGTCAGAGCCAAGCTCTGCCGAGCCCTTAAGAGTGCTTCTTGATCTGTCGGGTCCCCAACAGAGCTCAAAACCCCGATACAACAAACTAGATCATAGACGATGTCCTGACAGAGCAGAACAGATCAACAAATTGTCATCTGATCATTCCATATCCGAGGCCCCTGGGCTGCCAGAGGCGGCAGGAGTTTAGTCACAGCCATGGATATCCACATCCGTCCCATGTTCTCTGGACCAAGTTCGCTTCTGTCACTTGATCCCATTCAATACCGTGTAACTCCATCGTGACGCGTACGCGGGTGTAGAATCTCATCGATTCTTCCAGTCTTGCTAGCGCTTCACCCCAGTTATTATTAGCTATAAAAACCTATAAATTAACCCCTTCCACTCCCCTTCGTCGTGCTCTACCTTTTTCTTCTCCAAACAACGTTCTTGCGAATCGATCATTTCGGTGCCCATCCGTCCATCATCGTCAAACTTGGATACGAAAAATCTCATTGCACAATCAACACATCCCTGTCTCCCATTCCCGTCGGCAATCAAATCCGGCATCATGCTTCGCATTGCTGTCTTCGTCATGACCTTCCTGGCCGTTCTGGTAAGGCGCCTACCCCCCGCCTCCCCGAGTTTTCCAAGTCGAGGCTCGGTCAGACCCAGACTTGCTAACGAATTAATTCATTCTCCTACAGGTTTTCGGCCTTAAGGCGCCAATTCCGGGCTATGCCGTTGAGGAGATCACCTGGGAGGTCCAAGCCTTCGCGGACGGTGCCAAGGTCAGCCTTACTGGTACTGTTGAGCAGGTCTACGACAAGTTGATCAAGATCAATCCGGACTTCTCCTTCAACGATATCAACGTTACCGACACCGCTACTAAGCTTGGAGCCGCCGAGAACCGCGTGTCGTGCGGCAATAACGGTCATCCGGATTGGGTTGGAGCCAACGAGCTCGCCATTTTATGGGGAATCACTTACCTACAGAACCTTGCTGGCCAGCCTTCCAACGGTCCTGGACCCGGCGCCTGCGGACGAGTCAGTTGCAGCTGGAAGAGCGCCATCTGGTGGTGCAACGATAATGATCACACGTACACACTGGGATCGTGGAGCGATATTGCTCAGTGTGCTAATGAGATCCGCGATACTTGCTGGCCTGGCCCGTATGGGGATTCTGAAGGCACTGATGACACTCATCTTGTCGGCATAAACTTTGTAAGTCGTGATATCTCATTTACGTGTAACGAATGCTGACGTATTGGTAATTAGCAAGAGGGTGGTTGGAACTGTATCGTCCGCCGCGACGAAGACAACTGTTGAACTGTATCGCTGCACGACAGCAACTGCCGCAACGATATCCTGAAGTTCCTGGGCGTTAGGGGAAAGTGGTAGGTAGGATCAGAAGATACCCTACATCAGATAAAGAAATGGGGAGAGTGGTAGATAGAGGGCAGCTTGACTTGGCTGTTTCCGCAGGTGGCGTGCTTAAGCCTTGCGGCAATATATTATCATTCTCTTCCGAACTGCTTCTCTAACAGGTGTACCGTATCCACGCGTGCGATGAGCAACATCAAAACATAATTCATGTGGATGGATCACCGAAGTAAATGAGACTGCCAATGCCCATCCCCCATATCTTTTAAGCCTTCTATAAATGGGCCCAATACGAACTGCATCCACCTACCCTCACTCGTTGCATGTGGCCAACCTTCCTCAGCCGCTTGACCCGCCAAGTCATATTATATTCGCGCGACCATATCTCTCATTCCTACTTTACTCGGCAATCTCACGCATCTTTGTGCTCTTAGGCATCTTCCTGCAGCATCAGAAAGCCATATTCTTATTACTGCCGACCATCCCTCCGATTCTTATCCAAACGCCAATACCTCTGGCAACCTGGACTCCATTACTGCTTGATACATCGCAGCATATACAGCTCTTACTTAGTCAATCATTCGAGGTTTACCCAAGGTCCTTGCCACACTAGTTCTGAGTGGTGGTGTGTCCCTCAAAAGAGATCTAACCTGTCATCACCAGAGGTCCGCGATGTCCCTCCTAAGCCTTCCGCGCGAGCTGCGCGACATGATCTACGACATGTACCTCGAGGACGACCGCAACGACGGCGACTACTGGTCGACCAGCACGAATTACCAATCTCGCAAGTCCATCGTACTCGGGCGCTCCAGCGAGGCTCGTTTTCCGGCCCTGCTCTACACCTGCTGGACCATCTATGAGGAGCTCTGGGCCCCTCGTTGATGAGTTTGTCATCGCCGTGTCGTGCAAACCAATCAATTCGACCCCGGAGGTCCACATCGGCGCCTACGGCGTCAGCAGCAAGTCGTGCAGCGATCACCTCTCGAGGCGGTCCAAATGCACGTTGCGCGTCGAAGGAGGTATTTTTGTCGGGGACTATGACAAACTTCCGAGTCCCTCCCAGGTATCAGCAGGTAGTTCCGGCCTTCGTAGGCTCTGCATGGGACTTGCGTCTCAGGAACGAGGAGGTTTTGCCGGCTCTTTGGAGCAAAGTTTTGTGGCCGTGCATATTTGACGAGGAGCCCGACCCATCGTTCAAGGCTCGCGCACTCGGCCACTATTACATGAAACCAGAGACTTCTGGACAGGGTTCGACACAGCTACGGGAGTTGATAGTGGACTGGCGATGCCCTGATAGTGGTATGCACCCGGATCTCGTGCCGCGTCGGTCCGAGTCGTATAGTGGGATGGAGTTCCTGGACCGGCTTGCCATAGTCGAGACGCTGCAGACTGTTCTACTGCGTGGCCACTATCCACCGTGGTGGGTGGCCTATCTGCGAGGGAAAATGAGTGAGAATGTTTGCATTCTTGCTCAGTAACCTTCATCTTGTGTGTGAGGGCGGGCTTCCGTGGCACTGGAGTACTCATAAGGGGTGATAATAGAGGTTGATTTCTCAGGCCCTTTCATGATGAGTCACTGAGATCAGGAAGTCATCACCGCTCAAACGAAACATCATACACCCGGAGGGATACGTGGGGTATTTAGTAGGAGAAGAGGAGGACTCGTTGGATTTGTTCTTGCGGCAAACAAAGCCCTCCGGGAAGCTTCAGGCTGCCTTGGGGCATCGATGCCACACGAGTCAGGTAGCACATCCACCTTTTCCCACATAGATAGCTGAATCCACTTCATATCCCACAACGATCATGTCCAAAATTACAAGAAGCCCGCAAGGCAATCAAATCAATCCTCTGTGGCGCAATTGGCTAGCGCGTCAGACTGTTAATCTGGAGGCTGTAAGTTCGACCCTTACCGGAGGAGAGATACAATACGTGACCCTTCCTTTTGCCATTTCCCGCAATGAGTGAATGGAGATCAGTTGGATGATCACGGAAATTATCGTCTCGTAGCGGCGTCCGGGCACTGTCTTTTTGTGTGTCACTGTCACTGTCGAGTGAGGTGGTTGAAAGAGAATGAGTGATGCGAAGGATCCACCTTGTCGTTCGTGTCAATCAACGTGAAGTTACACTCATATCTACCGACTTAATATCAGATGATTCCATTGAATGATTCATAGTTGAATCATAACTGCCTCGTTCACCGCTCTCTGCTTGAGCTGCACAAGACTTGCCCGCACCGGTTTGTACAACTCGGTTTGTATTGTAAAGGATTATCTTCCATGAAGATCACCGATGGAAGTACGGGATCCGAGTTCGAATCACCCTAGGCTGGCACGGGGAGGACCAGGTTCTGTGCTTTCGTTGATGGGGAGGATTGAGACGCGTCAGCTGTCGTCTTATTTGAGCCGGATACAAGCGGACTGGACTCTGGGGATCAGATCTTTGCATGGTGTTACGGTTACCTTTTCCACAACTCGAAACCAACAAACAAGCAGCAGCCTTTCACTTATCATGTTCTGCCATTGAAACCTCTGTGCTACTCGGCGGTCATCAACATCCAGTTCCTGTGGTAGCAGGTAACTCAAACCAGATCCTTGCATATCGCCAGACACGGAGGATCGTGGAGAAGCGCACAAGCTCTTGGTATTCTTATTTCTCCATGGCAGGTTTACGATTCCTAACAGTTGAGATTATTCCACCTTGTCTTCCAAGCAAGCAACAAAACCAGAAGCAGCTGGCAGCGACTAATCACCCAGATAGGTATATAAACTCCCAACTCTTCCCCATGCAAACAACTTGAACTTCTCGCTCAAAGTAACATCGTCACAGCTCAGATTTCCAAGACATACACCACACTACCCATTCTCAACTCCCTACACAAAGTCCCCCAGAGGAAGACAGACATCTTCCTTCCTTACCAGTGAACTCAAAATGAAGAATTTCATCCTCATCGCCACCCTTCTTTCCGCCCTCGCCAGCGCTGCGGCACCTGATCCGGCGACCTTGCCTGTCGGCATCGAAATCTTCGAAGAGAACGGCGTCACAGTCGTCCGTGAGGTTGTATGTGTCTCACCCCATCCCCCATGCAGACCAGCAGCAATCAGGAGCTAACCGAGGTACTGACGGCAAAGGCCAACAAGCTCTCTGAGCGTGGAGAGCTATGCACCAACTGCGTCCACGTCGGCAGCAGTTGCCAGATTGGTGAGGGAAACTGCTACTCGTCTGAGCATGCGTCGTGCACCTACTGCGGGCAGCCATGCGGCTCGATTTGTGTCCGGGATGGGATTCCTTGTGACGCGTACTGTTAGATATTAGGATTAACGCAACCTATCCCTCCGAGTCGTGGGAATATCGGCCGGCTTATTCGAGTGATGGGTACATTGAGTTCTTGTTTACTGTTAACCATACGCTTTGTTCACACATCTCATTCGTTTCCTCACGCTCACACACTCTTTCTCCATTCATGGCTAGTTCTGCTCCGCTCTTTGGATGATATTTCTTTGGACGAGGAAGCTCAGATGAATACATGTTGCCTCAGTACCTCTAGTAACTTGAAAATATCTGAACGAGAAGAAAACGAACTCATTCATCACATGAAGCAGTTTCCCAAGAACTATCTTGATCATGATGCCATCCTTCAAGTATAGACACCCTCATGACACTTGGCCCCATGATCATGCATGCAACTCGCATTTTCAGCTTCAAAACACCCGTTCCTCGAAAAACGTGGCGGGTGACCGCCATGCCAAGTCGCACCACTCGGGAGCACAACTGGCGCCAAGAAGTCGCTGCCAAGAGTTCCAACTGGGAAATGGTGGCCAGCCACCACGGGGAGCTCCTGACGAGAAGGGAAGAGGCCGCCAATAAATGCGGGATAAGAGATAAGGAAGGAGAAAAATATATTGGAGGCGGTCACCCCAAACTAACTCTCGCCTCTTGTTCTTGGCTCCTCGAGAAACCACCTACGACAACCTCCTCACGATAAAAACATCTTCAACTCGCAGACCTCAAGACCCCACAAAATGCCGACTGTCGCCCCGCCCAAGCAGCAAGAGCCCATGGAGGCCGTTGCTACCATCGGACAGAGCACAAAGACCGCCACCGGCCAGCAGCTCGTCACAAAGCAGCCCGTGAGTGGGACCCGGAATGTTGTTGTCAAAGAATTCGCGATCCGGACTGACGTGATGGACCAGAAATCCGAGCCGATGCCTGAATACGATAGCAACCCCACATTGCGCGGCGGTGGAATGCATCTCGGTTGCTCATGCTGCAAAGGACGATGCAATTTCCGGCTTTAGTAGAGTCTAAGCTTGCTCTGTCTGGAAATCATTGGGACTGGGGCGTCACTGGCAAGTTGAAACCAGTGAGGTTGAGAACCGACCGGGTGGCGGGGGATGGATGGATTGATGGGCGGGGCCGGGCAACGAACCGGCAACAACAATCGGTTTTCGCATGGATATTTCGGAATACAAGCAAGAAAGCACATGGATTTTACGAATACTGCCTTTTCACATCCTCTCAGAACCTTCTCACAATCCTCAACCTGGAAATTGCAAATCGTGATGCGCGGCTTTTGGGTTCCTCGCTGACCGCCAAAGGAGCAGTCAAGCCACTAACAATGCGCTGTTCCTGAGATGCCCCGCTGAAAAGATGTTCTGGCCGCCCTGGCCGATTTACAGTGGGGTGCCCCTGCCGCATGCAAATCGCAGCGTCAAAATCCATGATGTCATACTCGATGAAAGGTTTAGGTCGGACGAAGCGTACAAATGACACGCCGGACAAATCGTTCCCTTTCATCAAGCATATCGACCAATTTCTCTACGACAACCTCAAACCTCAGTGATTGATCTCAATTTGAACCAGCAGGCATCAAATCCCCAACCAACCACAACAACAACACCAAAATGTCTGCCATCACACGATCCTCCGTCACAATGCTCCGGCGCGCGCCGGCCACGCTCCGCCCAGCAGTCTCCCAGATCACAACCAGACAGTTCGCGAGCGGCGGCGCTCCTCCCACCGGACCTCCCGGTAGCCAAGGCGGTGCTGGCGGCGGTGCTCGCAAGCCCAAGGACATGAACGACAACGGCACGGCCAAGGTGTACGAGAAGGACGGCACGAACCCGAACAAGAACCTGATGTATGTCTTCCGCTAAAGTTTTATGGTTATGATTAGCTGGGCTCACATAGGGAACAAACAGTTACGTTGGTATCGCGGGGCTCGCCGTCGCGGGCATGTACGGTTTCTTTATGGGCAACCCGACCAAAGTGATGCAAAAGGCCGAGGACGCGGACATGGGTCCGCAGAGCGACAAGGCGAGACGCTACGGCGACGACAAGCGGGATAAGAGCCAGACCATCACCCATACCGAGCGCTGATTTTATGGTGACGACCGTTGCTTCGTCATGCGCACACCACTCCCTTGCTCGATGGACTCTTTGTCGGCTTACGAGCTATTTACCGGCCCTGGTCTGGGCTTCGTCTCAGTGTTTTTTTCGGCGATTTGATGATAACCTGGCAAGACAGTTCATCCGTTCGAGCATAGGCTGGACCGATAACATTCCTGACCGGGACTCGATTTCATGATCATTGATGGGAGGACAGGGTTACCATGGTGAAATTGCGGACTCGGGTACCGTGGGACGGCTGTTTGTAATATTATTCCTGTGCATTCTACATTTTCTCTCTCTGGCGGGTGCAAAACTCGGCCTGCGTCATGTTAAATATTCGTCATCTCGGTCAAGGTCGTCAAGGTCAATAAAGATAATCACAAATATCTGGACTTACGAAATGCATTTGGCTGTGGAATGACATGACACCTTACGTCCATCTCAACATCGAATAATGAGATGAAATGCAACACCGTAGTAGCCGGGATCGACCTCTCTGTGGAACCTGAGCTCAGGGGTTCAAGTTGTCCGAGCGTAATGAAACTGATGATGTCATCACTCCGAGCTTTCTTTCAAACGTCGACTGAACTCCAACATCAATCACCAATCCAGAGCTCTAACTATATCTTTAATTATCATTATTGCAGTTTTCAAAACATCAGCTTTGCAACGAATCATCATGCCTAGAGACGATCAATACACCAAGAACGACACAGGCTTGTATGTCTCGGAACTCGCCGAAGACGGCCTCGAAGAAGGGAATCCCTTCCTCCAGCAGGACGACGACGACGACGTACTCGCAGACACGAGTACCGGCCAACTCGACCAAAATGATCCCAAAGCTATAGCTGCTCTTCTGGGGAGGAACGCGGATGCGTTGCCTGATGAGACTGCCGATGGCGTCGAATCCGCTGTCGACGCCGAATCGGATAATAACGGGGCGCCGTCTGATCAACATAGCCCCCCGAAGAGGAGAAGGTCATCACCGTTGGAGGCTGTTACCTCCGACGAGGCGGTCCTGGAGATTGAGGGGCAGGACCCGGAAGTTCGGCGTCTCATTAAGCGTGCACGACACGATAGTCAGGCGCTTCTGGTCAAGCCGGGCGATGATGTGAGTGAAGAAGAAGCGAAGATGAGGGCGAATTTGGAACTTCACGGCACGTCTATCGTTGAGGAAGAGCGGGAGGAGAAGGAAGGAGAAAGGCCGCTGGCGTTGAATGGGACGGAGGAGAATCAAGATGTTGAGCGGAGTGTGGAGGAAACGGAAGTTGAGCCGGGGACGTTCGGTCGGAAGCGTTTGCAGGATGATGATAATGAAGAAGAAAGGGGAATTGAGAGAGATGATGGGGATGAGGACGACGATATCGAGGATAAGGGGGGGGACGATTACGATGTGGAGAATTATGCGAATTTTGAGGACGATCAGGATGATGTTGGGCAGGAGATGGAGGAGTTGGGGCCTGAGGTTGATGAGAGGTTGGTTGTTGATGAGGATGAGCTTGCACCTGGGGCGGCGGATGAGGCTGCTTTGAGCTAGAGACCTTTGATCTTTTATTTGTTAATTATTTCTGTTGTGGATCTCATATATTTACAGTCGTCTGACCCTTTACTCAACCGTGAGCACAACCTCAGCAGCCTTCAGCCCCTCCGCCTTCGCCGTCACCGTAATCTTGCCCGACGCACCGCTCTTGGCGCGGACAACAACCAGCGCCAGGCCATTGAACGCCTTGCGCTCGTGGGATGGAAACGGCACCATATCAGTCGGGTCCCCGTTATCAGTCGAGACGATCTCACCGCCCCCTGACACCGAAAAGGTTATTTTATCACTGGCCAGCGGGACCGTATCGCCCTTGGCGTCAACAACAGCAATGCTCACGAACGAGAGATCCTCCCCGCCAGCCTTGATGGTCGTCCGTTCGCGGTACGTCGTCGCTTTGAGAGCGGCCGCGTCTCCCGTGGTGCGGACCGTGGCGTTTGCCCACGGCTTTCCGGCCTTCCACGTCACGACGTGCAACTCGCCGGGCGCGTAGACGACCTCGTCCCACCTGAACCGGTAGGTCAACTCTTCCTTCTTTTGTATACCCTGAGACTTTCCGTTGACGAAGAGCTCGGCCTCGTCGGCGGCGGAGAAAACGTGCACGGGCGTCACCTCGCCGACGCGGTCATCGGCCCAGTTCCAGTGCGGCAGGATGTGCGCCATCTTGACGGTCGGGTTCCACCGCGACTGGTACAGGTAGTAGCGGTCCTTGGGGAAGCCGGCGAGATCGATGAAGCCGAAGTAGCTGCTGCGCGCCATGTCGAAGGGCGTCGGCTCGCCGAGGTAGTCCCACCCAGTCCAGACGTACTCGCCGCCGACGTACGGGTAAGCGTCCTGCGCGGCAAAGACCTTGTCGGGCGAGGCGCCCCACGGCACGGCGTACAGGTCGTACGCGCTGACGTGCATGTTGTCCTCGTCGAAGCCCTCGGCCGAGACGTTGGCGCTGTTTCCGGGCGTCACGGGAAAAAGGTAGGTACCGCGGCTCGAGACGACGGAGGAGGACTCGGTCGAGATGATCATTGTATCCGGAAAGTTTTTGTGGAAGTCGGGGAAGAGCGGGCCGACGTCGCCGCGGCCTTCGCCCTGGTAGTTGAGGCCGATGATGTCCATCGACGAGGTGAACTCGTCGTTGGGGCCGGCGTTGTTAGCGCCCAGCGTGCACATACGGGTCGTGTCCTCCTCGCGCAGGATGGACTTGAGCTTCATCGAGACGTTGTACCCGACCGTGCCGGTGCGCTGCTCGACGACCTCGTTGCCGTAGGACCAGATCACGACCGACGGGTGGTTGCGGTCGCGCCGGATGAAGCTGCGCAGGTCGGCCTCGTACCACTCGTTGAAGATGAGGTTGAAGTCGTTGACGACCTTGGCGACGGCCCAGGTGTCGAAGATCTCGTCGAGCATCAGGATTCCTGTTCACCGAGGTTAGTGTTGCGCGCGTACACAAGATGAGAGCGGGAAAAGCTGTGGCGTACCCATCTCGTCAGCCATATCAAGCAGTTCCCTCGCCGGAGGGTTATGCGACGTACGGACGCTGTTGACGCCAAGGTCCGTCAGCATCTCAAACTGGCGCTCCGCCGCGCGGACATTGAACGCGGACCCGAGAGACCCGAAATCGTGGTGCTGGTTGACACCTTGGATGTAGATACGCTCGCCATTGACACGCAGACCGTCGCCACTGTACGACAGAGTGCGCACCCCGAACCGCGTCTCGTACTTGTCGATGGTCTTGCGGCCGCTCAGCAGGCGGGTGACAGCGACGTACAAGTTTGGCTCCTGCGACGGTCTTGGTCCCCACAGCCGGGGGTTTGGCAAGGCCAAACTCGACTTGACCGACTCCTGCTCGCCTGCCTTGACGGTGACTTTGGCGCGGGGGAACGAAGCGACCGGCTTGTCGCCGAGCTTGCCGGTCTCAGTGTCGCGGACGTATACATCCGTGACGACCTCGACCTCCTCGCTCTTCTTTGAGGCAGCGTTCTCGACCGCTACTACTAGATCGAGCGTCGCGGACTTGGCGGATACGTCTTTCGAGGTGATGTACGTGCCGTCCTGCCCGACATGCGTCTTGGACAGCTTCGTCAGCCACACGTTGCGGTAGATGCCCGCTCCGGAGTAGAAGCGCGACGACGCCACGGCGTTGTCGACGCGGATGGCGATGTTGTTGGTGCCAGCCTTCAGGTAGGGCGTCAGGTCGAGCCGGAAGGACGCGTAACCGTATGGCCACCCCCCAACCAGGTTGCCGTTCAGCCAGACCATGGCGTACGACATGGCGCCGTCGATGTCGAGATAGACGGACTTGGAGGTCACGTCATCCCGGGTGGCCGTAAAGGTGCGGCGGTACCACCCCACGCCGTGGATGGGCAACCGGCCCTCGCCGCCGCCGATGATGGAGTACTTTTCTGTCAGGAAAGGGCCCTTGACGGCCCAGTCGTGCGGCAGGTCGAGAGACTCCCATGACTTGTCATCAAAACGTGGCTCTGCGAAGGAGACGCTGGGTGGCTGGGCGGAGGGTCGGACTGGTCGCTTAGAGGAGTCCTTGATGAAGTTGTTGCCTGTTGGTAGGATCCAGGCCTTCAGCTTCGCGTAGCTGATGTCATCGGGGTTCTCCTCGAACCGCTTGAACTTCCAGCCGGGGTTGAGACTGATGCGCTCACGTACATCATGGGTAGTCGCCACTTCTGCTCTGGGGGTGTTTGTTGTGAGAGCGGACACTGGGTTTGTCAGGAGTAGGAGGCCAAGGGCCACGAGCTTGCCGCCATTGGACAGCAAGGAGGAGACCGTCATCGTGGACAGCTTGACAGGACAGCTGTGATGGTGAAGATCACTTGGACATGATTACCTAGCTCCTGCCCTTCCCATAGCTATTTATACGTGGATCTCTTCCACAAACTCTGTCAAACTTTCCAAGCTCCAGTGCTCCACCAGATAACCCTCGAGCTCGTACAATACCGATGAGCAGGTTGGGTGTGTGTGTCGGCCGAAGAATACCCGCCGATCGGTCACGATATGCGTCCTAGCGCTCCATTTTGCTAGGCCATTTTGACAACAGAATGAGGGGATTCAGGATTGCGCCCCTGGTTTTCCAACGTGAAGGATCACCGAAAACGTACCTATTTTTCCGTGCAAGTAAGGGTACCTATCTTACTGCACCACATGCCCCGTTCACCGCCGCTGATGCTATATTAAAAAGTGAGCTCGGCATCCGGAGGAAATCATGGCGACAGCCGAGCCAACAGGGCGGTGCCAAGAAGAGAAGGATTCTCCGGGGAAGATGTTGCGATCCGGGGTAAGTACCCCATAATCCATGTTTACCCGGCGTGTTTACGGGGTAGCGTGATCCTCCTACCGGATCGAGGGTAGCACGTCAAACGGGATGACATCAAAACATGCTTTAGCTAGCTTCAACGGTCTGAAAGCCGTTGGACGGATATCTCCTCAATCCTCATCGTCTTTCTGGGGTTGTATTTAGGCTATTGAAACCGAATCCACCCTAACTGCGCGTTCTCGACAACCCAAACTCGAATGACGTGACGTCGTGGCCATTGTTCTGCTCTTTCTTCTTCTTATTCTTTTTTTATTTCGCTTTTTTCAAGTTGTCCTCCAACACGAATCGGAGAATTTGCCTGCCTGTGTGACTCAGAGTATCGATACTACTTATTTCAACCTCATCTAGTATTCTATATC
Organism: Apodospora peruviana; assembly: GCA_033439685.1. Classification (NCBI taxonomy): domain Eukaryota; kingdom Fungi; phylum Ascomycota; class Sordariomycetes; order Sordariales; family Lasiosphaeriaceae; genus Apodospora; species Apodospora peruviana. Next base: position 529,101 of record JAUEDM010000005.1, on the reverse strand, counting down.
ACTTGACACGTCGTTCGTATCGCATTTCAATACCTAAACATCTCCTATCACAAGCCTGGCAGACGCAGGAGAGACCTCCTGACCCCTGAGGTCCGGGGCATCCGGAGTGAACAAGAACCCACGAAATCTCCTTCCGCTCCGGACATGAATTGAACAGACCCCCATTCGTCCGCCTGGCAACCGCGGGGTAGTGTGGCCGCCTCCACTCGGAGGCCTGAACCCAAGCAGCTCCACTGGGCGGAAAAGGGGTTCGACCGTTCTTTGAGCCACATAAGTAAACAAATAAGGCGACTATCTCCCAAGCAAGGAGAAACGTTTTGCGACGGCAAATAGTCGCCATCCTTAACCCCCATCTGACTCCGACTTGCTGCAAAATCAATCCGGTCAACTGGTGTGAATGTAAGCATTGAGCGGTAGCAGGAGATAAAATGCTTGGCTATATCGAATTACAAATCAAGATAAGGTACGTATGAGTCAGGTAGGTGCGTTTGGAGCGTATATCGTATCTCACTAGCCCCGACATCGCAATCAATCCCTTACTTACTCGTTGGTAAGTCTTTGGTAAGGTCTTGTAAATCCACATCAGGTGGCCTTTTGGTGACAAATGGGCGATTGTGAACGATAAGTAGGTTATCAAACATGATGCAATATCAGGAATATATAAAGACGTCGATCGTCAACGGCTGAAGTTCAAACATAAGTAACCCAATCAAGAACACAATTTCCCTTTACGTGATACAAAACATTGTACTTCCATCCTACAACAACATCAAAAATCATGTCATCATCTACAGACCCAACCACCGCCGTCTATGGATTCACTGTGCTTGCGCATATATACGTCTCCCCGGAAAAGTCGGACGCTTTCCTGGACGCCTTCCAGAAATGCTTCGACAACATCACGCAGAACCCCCTGTGTCAGCTCTTCCAGGTGTACCGGTCGCTGGACGTGCCGGGCAAGTTTACCCTGACAGAAGACTGGTGAGTATCTTACCTAACCTTCCAAATACTGGCTGTCTGAGATATAAATTGCTAAAACATTATCGTACAGGAACGGTACACCGTATGATCTCTTCGAGGTGGTAAGCTTGATTCCTAGTTCACTGGCAAATGTCAATTGCCACCAGCTGACAGAGGATAAAACAGGAACACAAAAAGCCGTATTTCCTTGAGTACATTGCTGTGACGGAGCCCATGTGGACGGAGCCTCGGGAGGTCTATACTATCGAGAGAGCTCGTCCGACTCTGACCTTCTCCAAGATTCCGGTGTCTGTTTGAGTGTTTTGGATGATTCTGGGGGAGTAGTTGGGAGGATAGTCGCCTTTAGAGGATACCAACCATCAATGCAGTTCAGTCCAACAGCTTTAGAATAGATCCTCAAAGATCCTCACTGGAAAGACAAATCTTTCAAATCAGCTTGAATTATCATTACGTTTACAACCAGCCATGCATCATCCACCATCAGTCAGACCATCTGTTCAAGCACAGCCGCAAACATTAACCAGCGCAACGCTCGGATCATGATCAGACACCTCGCCCGCCGCGTTCGCCCACGTATTCACATGGACATGCTCATACCGTGTCTTCGCGCCCGCCAGCGCCGGGCTCACGTACATGCCGTCCAGCCGCTGCGCGTTCATGTCGTACGAGTACGTGTACCGCTCCTCCTTGGGGATGTTGACCACGTCCTCGAGGTCCCTGAGTCCAGAAATGGCGCTGAACGTCTTCATGGGCTGCACGAACGCGAATTCGTTAAAGTCGCCCGCCGCAATCACCCGCGCGGAAGGGTCTTTTGCCAGAATGGCTGCGATGAATGACTAGATGCCAAAGTTAGTTCCCGGGGGTCTGATGAGGGAAGGATAGAGAAAGTACGTACACCAGTGACATTAGCCTGCAGCATCCTTCTGTCCACAACGCCGTTGACCGGCGGCCGCGCGTCGCCGTGCAGGCTCGTGCTGCCGCCCTTGGAGCTCCAGTGCACATTCACCGTGAAAAACGGCTTCTTGGCTCCCTTGGCCTTCCACGCCGCGACCAGCGGCTTGCGGCTCGCCGTCCACGCGGGGCTGGCCGGCTCGATCCTGCCCGGGTTGAACTTGAGCTCCGGCCCCGAGAGGACCTCGTTCGCGTCCGTGGCGCTGCCGGGGTTCGGTTTGTACAGACTGATGACTTCAGGCCGATAAATGAAGGCCTGGCGGATGTTGCCGCCGGGAGCGCCGCCGTCCTCGTTGTCGATCCCGGGCACCTCGGTGAAGTCGTAGGTGACGTTGCTGATGGACTTGATGGCGCTCGCAAGTGCCTTGAGGGTCTCGCTGGCGTCGACGGTGCCGTCGTCCGTCGCGCCGCTGTTGTCCTGGACCTCTTGGAGAAACAGAATGTCGGGTGTCTTGAGGTAGTTGACGATGTGGGCGGCGACCTTGGGCAGATGCGAGGACTTGGGGTTCATGTTCTCGACGTTGTAGTCACCGACCGTGATGCCCTTGCAGGACCCTTTGCTTTCGAGGGTCGACGCCGGCGCGACGGAAGACGCGGATGTGGCGGTCTTGATGGCCGTCAGGGGCAGGATGTAGTAGAAGCCAAAGGTCTGCTGGACCACACCCGTGATGTCCTCGACAGTGTCTCCCATCTTGGAGGTCGTCGGGTTCTTGGTTCCGTCCAGCGGGGCGCCGATGATGATGGCTTCGGGGTTGCTATCCTTGTCAGACATGGTGATGCCCTTGTGGCTGTTGCGCCCCGTGGTGACGTAGTCTCCAACCACCCAGGTATCGCGATAGCTGTTGGGTCTGCCAACGACCTGCGCTCCCCGGACGGTGACCAGCTCGCCGCTCAAGCTCTCCCAGAAATCGAGCCCATACTCGGCCGGCTTCAGCACGGGATTCACGGCCGAGATGTTGGCGACATTGTTCGGCAGACCATAGACGTCACCGTTGTCCAGACTGCTGTACTGTTCCGTCGGCGGCGGCAGCGTGTCCTTTCCGATGACGAGCGGCGTCACGGTGTTGCTGGATGACAGCACCTTGACGCCCGTCGGCGATGTGATCTCGGCAAGGTAGATGTAGGCGGCCGAGGACCGGTACTCGCTGACCTTGCCGCTGAGCGAGATGATGTCGCCCACGGCCAAGCTGGCGCCGACGGAGCTGCTGTAAACGTAGATGGCCTCGGACGTGGCCGGGTCGTCGTCGGGCGTGGTCGAGCGGATCCAGATGCCGTTGGGGCCCTTGGCAAGAACCAGGCCGGTGACGTTGGTTACCGACTGCCCGGAATACGGGGACAGGTACCTGTTGCCGTTGATTTCTGCGATTGTCAGGGCCGCCGCAAGGGGCTGCAGGCCTGCGATGGTAGCAGCCAGCCAGAAGAGGTGGGGCAATGTCGGCCTCATGATAGCGACAATGGTAGATTGTGCAGGAGTCGTCCGGGTGTCGTCTCACATGATGTGACGAAAGACGCAGATGCAGATGCAGATGCAGTTACCTTATATGTGTCCCATAATACCAGGGGCACTGTCGCATTGTACCACCTACCTCCTCAAGACAGACGGTAGAACCAAAGAAGCAACAAAGTGCCCCTCCGACGCGATCGTCGGCGAACACGTTGGCCCTGCCGCGCGATGATAGGACAGATACGAAAACCCCGAAGTTGCAGCCGTTATCTCGATCTCGGGGCTGCAAGGGTATGGACCGGTATTTCCAAGGGGGCAAACCGACTTGATTGGCTGTCGTCATCCCCGCAAAGCCCACGTTTCCGCCATTCACCTGCCTGAATGGACAGGTGGTTAAAAGCTTGGCGAGGTTAGCTGACCGCAGCCCCAGCAAGCGTGTTCTATTAGTGGCCGTTGATCGGCTTTCGGCTGGTGCCGTAGCGGACGTAATTAACCCCTGAACACTGCCCCTTTGGTGCGAGCAATGAGCATATGAGAAGCAACCTGGAGCTTCGACCCAGATTGAGAATGACGAGCCCTACAGTGGTGAGTGGCTATCAAACGACGATGGCTTCGCCGGCTGCATTTAAACCTACGGAGTCTCACTTTCCGCTCAATTACCAGCAATCCCCTGAAATATCTCCCTTCCGGTCGTGTTAACGTAATCCATCAAAAGTGGTGTGCGGTTCTCAATTGTTTGCTGGTTGCCGGGCCAATGTAGCCCCTTTCGTAGTTCTGTTCCTTTTCCTTGGGTCAGACACATTCTACATGTACTCACTCCTCGCGGACAACAGAATTACCACCACCCCCCGCAGCAGCGTCAGCAGCAGCAGCAGCAGCAGCCGCAAGCTCCTCAATATTCTCAACAACCACGCCTACGGGATCAAATCCCCTAATCTCAGCCTGTATCTCCACCGCCCTGTCCTTATACCGCCTGTTAGCCAGTACCTCGTCCACGGCACCGCGGATCTGCTCCGGGCTGGGATAGCTGGTCCTCAAGTTGACCGCCACGCCAGCCCACTCGGCGCGCGCAGCCGACTCAGGTTTCTCTTCCGTCGTGCCGGCCACGATCAGGGGGGTGGCGTGCAGCAGCGCGCGCTGGAACGACCCGTACCCACCGGTGGTGATAAAGACGTCCACGTGCGGGAGGAGCGCGTCGTAGGGGATGTAATCCACCACGTAGTAATTTTTGGGGAGCGGATATGGGATGAGTGGTGATGCTGGGAGAGCCATGCCTGGTCTGCCTAGCGCGACGATCAGGGCGATTTCCTTGTCGGTGTCCTTGAGGGCGGCCAGGGTAGGAATCACCAGCTGGGAAAAGTCCATCGCGACGGTGCCTTGGCAGACAAATATTATCTTCCTTTTTGAGGAGATGACACGGTCCCACCACTCGGGCTTCTGCCAGTTATTGGTCGTCTGGCTGGCCGCGGGCGGGTAGCCGCCCGCGAAACGTAAGGTCTTGGGCGCGTCGCTGCGGGGATACTCGACGCTCGGGGCGCACATCTGCACGAAGCGGTCCGGTAAGGCGTAGAGCGAGTCGAGCAGGAATAGGTCTGCTTTTCTGCTGGGAGGGACGCCCACGGCGGCAAGCGCTTCGACGAAGCCGGCTTGCGCTTCCGCAAACGTTTGGGTCTTTTGGATGATATTGGCGGCTTTGTTGCGCTCGCGGCCTTCGCGGGTGCTGTCTGGTAGCATGCCTGACCCGAAGGGCGGGTGGTCCATGCTGGTTAGCAGGATCGGGTTGAGGCCGATGGCGATGAAGGCTGTTGGACGGAGACCCGGCGCGCCAAGGGTGAGTGGTAAAGCGCCAAAGTTGAGGCTCTCGGTCATCAGGATGATGGGGCGCTGGCGTTGGTTGTCGTTGTTGGTGGCGGTGAGGAGCTTCAAGGCGCGCTGGATGGCGTCGTATTGTGAGGGGAGGGATTTGCAGAATATGTGGATTAGGTCGTGGTTGAAGCAGGCTGGTCCTTCAAGGTGCGGTTTTCCGGCAGGCCCTGTTATGTGTTGATTAGATTGTAAGTTCTAAGGGCGGGATTCTTCAACGAGAATTTTTTGAGCTGCCTCACAGAATACAACTGAACTGAAAAGGATAAAGAGGGAGAAAAAAGTGACGGGATTTACACATACAGTCGAGATCAAGATCCCACGAGGTGAGATCATAAAAGTCTCCATATCCCTGAACGGCTACAAACGAAGCGCCGACAGCCTCAACTTGGTCGCGGTATCCCGAGCCGGAAACAAAGCAGACCTCATATCCCCGGGCGATGAGCTGTTTTGCAATGGCAATCATGGGTATGATGTGCCCAGAGACCGGGGTGCTGCATATGAGCACGATAGGTTTGAGTGAGGGTGCCATGATGGTCGAGCAACCAATTATACCGTATTGTAATTGGTTGATGTTTGTTTGGTGGGGCGGCCAAGAAAATAGGGGTACATATGAAAGTTGAAGTGGAGAGTCAGAGGGGAGAGAACGAGGCAAGACCACATGGGAAGACTCCCCAAGAGGAACCATCTTTATCTATATATAGGTAAATTCGCCCCTGATTCTCTTTTTTTCGACCCACCAGAATGTGGGTGGCAGTGACACAGCATTTTTCTCCGTGGCAGGGTAGGGATCGGGCTGGTTGGCGACTTACACATACATGTCAGCTCATCCAATCGGCCGGGTGTGCTCACAACAACTGAAGAACCGCGAGAGGCAGTTTTGCAGCCAATCTCATGATATTCAGTGTGATGATCTCATTTTACTTAAAGATACAGAAATGCCGAAATACTTAACGAGGAGCTCCGAGTCAGGAGTCGATCATATTCGCACCACGCAACCGTCTATATAGATAGCAAAAAAACCTAAAACTGCCCAAAACATTGCGAAACTAAAAGAATAACACGAGAATATGTACAGAACTTCATCCAGTCTATGTCTATTTGCCAATGGAACCCCAAAACAACGAAAACACAGAACAGGAAAGAATGATCATCCGAACTCACTCAACCCCTCACCATTTTCCCAATCTCACTACCTATCTTAATTCCTCTTGACAATCTCCTTCATAATTCCAGCAGCTTCATGCAACCGCTTTACAAATCCCCCAACCTTGTCGCTGCCACCCGTCAACGAAAATCGAATCCCCGTCCGCTCAGGCACCAGAATCGACCACAAGCCATCCGCATCGTTGACAAGATGAACGAAATCGTCAACCGGATTACCCGTGTCGGCCTCCAAATCGAACGCATTCGTCTGCGCAAAGACGGGCGGGAACGGCCGACCGAAAAACACGTGTTCTCCCAGGAACGCCGGCTTCGGTTCTCCATTCGCATACTGATCCCAAAGATACGAAATGACCTCGAATGTGCGCAGGTAGCTCCGGCCCGTAGCAAGCATGCTGGCCATATTGCCGTTCATTTGCTTCGTCGCTGCCAACAACAATTGTTTGAGTTCAGAGTTGGAGAGGGAAGAAGAAGAGGAGGCGGCGGCATCGCAGAAGGCGTTGACGGCCGGCGTGGCACGCTGGAGGGCATCGGATCGTCCGGTGTGGAAATGGGCCGCGCTCATGGGCTCCCAGGACAACATGTTTCGGCCGAAAGAGAGGCGCACCGCGAGCTGGAAGGTTAGGTCGATGACGCCCTTGACCGGTGCACCGGATTCCATGAGGTAGTCGACGCCGAACTCGGGGAGGGTCTCGCGGACATAGGCATGCCTGGAGGTGGTTGCGGCAAATTTCTTACGGAGAGCACCGATCTGGCTGTCGATTTCTGGTGTCGTCTGCAATGTGACTTCCTTCAACTTAACAGCAATCTTCTTGGGCTGAGACGTGCGGGTGTAGGACGCCATGCCCTTGGCCACCCACTCGACCAGCCGAACGGGTGTGTTGCCGTCCACGATACCGTGCTCGGTGATCTGGCCCGACCGACCGTTCTCGCTGACGAAGAACTGCAAGACTTTGTCGAACCATCTGTTGGCGCCGTCGCCGATGTAACCCTGCTGGGCGATCTCTTTCGGAGAAGTCGGCTTGCCGGAGTCGAGGGAGAGCACGAACATGGCCGAGTCGATGACGCGGAAATAGCTGGCATTTTCAGGGGCCAGCGCCTCGAGAGAGCTGCGCGTCTTGGCCCACGAGTCGCGCTCGTCGGTCGTCAGGATGCCCGACCACAGCTGCTCATTGCCCGCTTGCGCGATAATGGCCTCAAACGTCGCCTGGAGAGTCGAGAAATCCACGTCCTTGTCACCGTCCTGAACAACAACTTTGAACAGACGGCCCTTGCGCAACACGGCAATGTGATCGTGTCCTGTGGCAGCATCGGCAGAATAGCTCACCATCTTGTCGACCTTGATTTGCGGCACACGCGCCGAGTTGAACAGCCACCCCCAGCGGAAAGTGCACTCGGGCTTACCGGCGACCAGCTCGAGCGGTTCGACCTCGCCGGCGTTCATGGCGCGGCGGAAGGACAGCGCGGCCGATGTGATGATGGCGGCGCGCTCGGCTTGGGTGTGGGGAGTCTTGGTCTGAGTGTCGCCGTGCGAAGCCATGATGCTGGCCCAGGGCGCGATGGGGCCGCGGGCGCAGAGGAAGCGCGCTTCCGTCACGAGGTCACTGAACCACTTGTTAGTAGGGTCGCTGGCGGCGTGCTTGGCGTAGAGATCCTCGAGGATGCGGCGAGCTGGGCTGTCCGCAGCGCGCATGGCGTCGATTTCGCGTTGGATTGTCTCGAGGCGGCGAGCGGTGAAGAGATGCGCGTTCGCTTCGAGCCAGTAGTCGAGCACATCGTCGAGGTCCGGCAGGGGCTGCACGACCTTGCAGCAGTTTACTCCTGTACTCTCGGTGTTCTTGACAACGGCAGCAGCAGGTGGCTGCTGCTTCTTGGGAGCAGGAGCAACCTTATCTTCTTCAGGAGCAGCACCACAACTGGTCTTAGCCTTGAGATGCGGCATTCTCGACACAATGAGCTTCGCAAGCGGAGCGATACCCTTGGCACCGCTCAGCTCAGACACCTGCAGCGGCGTCTGGAAAGTGTGCTTGACCCAGTTCTTCAGCTCGATCGACACAAGCGAGTCCAGGCCAAGCGCAGCAATCGGCTGGTCATCGGCCCTGACGTGGTCGCCGACAAACGACGCAAACTTGTCCAGCAGCGCCTGCTTGACGATCTCCTCGGCTTCGGCGGCCGACTGCGCCTGCTCGATGGCCTGTGTAACGCTCTGCTTCTTGGCTCCTGCGCCGTTTCCTGCTTTGGCGCCGCCCTGGCGCTTCTTGCTGGGTACGTGGTCGAACATGTGCTCGGCGAGCGCGTTGGCGCCCATCGCGTCCTCCATCGTGTCGCGGTTGAAGTGCATGATGACCTGTGTGGCGTCGTCGGCGCGCGCTTGTGGACCCATGGCATACTCGAGCGTCGCGAGCACCTCGTCGAACGTGACCGAGCCGACCATGCTCGCGATGTCACGGCCGTGGTTGAGACCGTCCTTGAGGTTGTTAATCAGGCCCGAGCCCTCGACGGCGCCGGCGTTGATGGCGATGTAGTTGGTGATGCTGCCAGCCTGAGCGGCCTCCTTAGCAGCCGCTGCAAACGCATCCTGGAAGGCGTTGCCCGCAGCGTAGTTGCTCTGAGAGTTGGAGCCGATGATGCTGGAGATGGAGGATAGCATGACAAAGAATTCGGTCGTTTGGGGTGAGCAGAAGCCCTTGTGCATGTTGAGGGTGCCGTGAACCTTGGGCTTAACAGAAATCTTCCAGTCGTCGAGCTCCATGAACTCGAGCGGGTGGTCGCGCAGCACCAGCGCACTCTGGATAATACCCCTGATGGGTGGCAATGTAGCACGAAGCTGCTCCCCGCATGCGCGAGTGCTGGACTCGTCCGAGATATCGCACTGCACAATGTGGAGGGTGCCGCCCAGCTCGGTGATGCTGTCCATGAAGGCCTTGTACTGCTTCCGTTGCTCGACGTTCAGGTTCCGACGCGTCAGGGCAACAATGTGACCGGCGCCCTTCTCGGCAAGGAAACTCGCCATCTTCTTGCCGAGATCGCCGAGACCGCCACCAATAACATACGTGCCGTCCTTATAAAGCTTCAGGGGGCGCGCCTTAGGCCGGGTGGCCTGCACAAGCGTCTTCTCATCTGCAACCAGCACCAGCTTGCCGATGTGCTTCCTTGCCACTACCTGGCGGAAGACCTCCTCGATCTGCGACATGGGGTACGTGGTGACGGGATGAGCAGTCTTAAGCGTACCCTGGTCGACCATGGCAAAAATCTCCCTGAGCCCGGTAGCCACCAGTTCGGGGCGCTTTTGGTACATGTGCGAGATGTCCACGGCAGCAAAGGTGATCTGCTTCTCGAAGTTGGCCATGCTCAGCTGCGCACGCCCATAAATGTCCGTCTTGCCGATCTCGAGGAAGGTACCGAACTGCCCGACACAGTCCCAGCTGTCGCGAAGCCCCTGACCCGAGAGGGAGTTGAGCACAGCGTCCACGCCATTGCCGTTTGTCATGTTGAGAATGTGTTTCTTGAAGTTGCCAGCATGGGAAGAAAAGATGTGGCTGTCTGGGATACCGTACTTCTCCTGGACGATCTTCTTCTTGGCCGCACTGCCGACAGTGACATAGATGTCGCTGGCGCCGATGAGCTGGGCTAGCTGGATGGCCGCCTGGCCGACACCGCCTGAAGCCGCGTGGATGAGGATGCTCTGGCCCTTCTCGAACCGGGCGACGTGCGTAAGGCAGTACCACGCAGTGTAGTACGTAATGGGAATGGAGGCTGCGTCGGCAAAGCTGACCGAGTCGGGGATGGCCACGACGCCCTTGCTGTTGATGCGCACGTGGCTACCGTAGGGATCGACGAACACGCCGACGACCCTGTCGCCGACCTTCCACCTGCCTGCGTTGGTGCCAACGGCGGTGATCACACCAGCCACCTCGCCGGTCATGATTGTGCCGGGCGCCATCTGGCCAAGCGCAATGAAGACGTCCTTGAAGTTGACACCATGTGCGCGAGTCTCGACCTGGATTTCGTCGGCGCCGAGCGGCTCGGCCATCTTGTCGTTGTCAACAAAGCGGATGGTGTTCAGCAGGCCGGGCACCTGGACGGAGAACATCAACGGCCTGTCCTGGTCGAGGTACTTGCACTCCACTAGGGAGGTTTCGTTGTTAGAGTTGGTGCTGTCCGCGTAGCTGGCAAACTGTTGGTCGGGGACAACTCTTGGAATGGTCAACTTGCCGTCGCGGACGACGTACTCAAACTCTGGAGTAGCTTCGGGTGACCCAAAGAAGGAAGAGAAGGCGACCTGAGTGAGTATTTGGACGACCGAGGGCTGGATCTGGTCTTGCACGTCAACAGTGATGAACCGGAGATCGGGGTTCTCGCGGCGGGCGACGCGCGCCAGACCGTTGGCCATGTTCTTGACGGCCGCCAGTTCCACACTGGACCCGGCAGTTCCCTGGAAGCTGACCCAGAGAATATTCTTGCCGTCAAGCAGAAGCTGCTTGACCTGCTGGAACCTAGGATCGTCCGAGCCGAAGTCAAGCAGGAGCGGGTGTTCGGCGGAATCGATGACGACGGCGAGGCTGTTGGGGTCGGCCGAGACGCTCCAGACGTCGTTCTCCTGAGTGCACTGGATGTCTCTGCTTCTCAAAGAGGCAGAAAGTTGGTCGGCGAGAGCAGCCTGCGCGGTATCAGAGGGATAGGTGAGATGGATGGTCGTCGTAGCTACGATCTTGTCATTTGCAGCTGCTTCAACGGCCTGCGCGACGATCAGCGTGCCAACGTCGCTATTGGAGCGGCCCTTGTACGCCGGGACAGCTAGATCCGCGCCGCTGAAACCGAAGCGCTTCAGACGCTCATCCCACTCGGACACGGTGAGCAGCGGCCCATCCACCTCGAGGCCCTCATCCTCAGAGTCCTCAAGGGTATCGTAGACAGCCTTGTCAGCGGCATCAACAAGTGCGGTGAGCTCGACAACCAGCAGTCGACCGCCGGTCTTGAGCAGCGTCCGCACGTTCGCCATGGTGGTGTCCAGCACCGAGGCGTTCAAGCCGCCAGAAACGACAGCGAGATCGAAGGTGTGAGCAGCGAACCCTTGAGAGACAGGGTCCCGCGAAATATCAAGCGTCTTGAAGTCAATCTGGCTCGTGGTAGCCTTCGCGCGCGCAGCCTCCAGAATATCAGCGGATACACCAGTATAAGTATACCCATCAACCGCAAGCCGGCCACCAGCGCGCTCCAACTTGTCCATCAACTTGACAGTCGCGTCGGCAGAACCACCAGCAGTACTACCGGCAACGCCGAGAACCTTCATGTAGGGATTCTTGTGCACCAGCGCGAGCATGTACTCCTCGAACGGATTCGGGCCCTTTTTGAAGTCGTCCGCCTTGACAAAGTCCACATCAGCTTTCCACTCCATTCGATAGCTCATCTTCTTCTGCGCGGCATCCTTGTCGCCAGCAGCATCACCGACAGCCTGGATGCGGACCTCGCTACCCGTCAGCACCGGCCGCAGGGTACCGTCCGCCTGCTTATGGTACGCACAGAACGTGGCGGTGGCCTCGCGCTTGCTCTCGGGGAACAGTTCGAGCGCGACCATCAGCTCGGTGCCCGGGGCCGTGATCTCGACGCCGTCGACTGCGATGGACGCGTCGCCGATCATGACCGGCATCAGTGGGGCGACGGAGCACTCCCGGCGGAACACGAGAGACTGCAGGTGCAGGATGGAATCGAATGCCGACGGGTGGATTGTGTGCGCCTGCATGTACTGGCCCGGCATGGTCTCGGCGATGTCCTTCATGACGATCTTGGCGGTGCCGCGGGACTTGCCGACGTGGATCTCGTCGAGCAGCTGGAAAGTCGGGCCATACTCGTTGCCGGACGAGCGCAGGTCGGTGTATGCCTCGGCGGTCGGGATGGTGGTCGGCGAGCTGGACTGGATGGACTCGAACAGCTTGTCGGCGGCGGCGGCGGTGAGGTGGCCGAGTCCAGCATCCGCAGCAGCAACAAAGTCCGTCTGATTCTGTGTCTGAGCGACCTCAGCGTCCCAAGAAACAAGCCCGTGGCAGTTATCGATCCACGACTCGTTCTGCGAGTCGTACGACAGCACGCGGAAGTTCTCCCACGGGCTGCCGGCATGCTGCCGCGACGGCGTGATGACGAGCTGCAGTTCCACCTCGCGACTGCCCTGAGCGCCGGGGTCATCATAAATCACGACCGGCTTGGCGAAGGTAACGTCGCGGAAATTGACGTTCTTGAGCACGCCGGGCGTCTTGCGGATCTGGAACAGCTGCTTCATGGCCTCGAGAACCATGACCAGGTACCCTGCGCCGGGGAAGATGACGAACTGGTCGATGACGTGGTCGCGGAGCCAGGGCAACGCCTCGAGGCTGACGTGGTGCCGCCAGCGCGGCTCGTACGGAGAGCTGGCAACATCCAGAATACCGACGAGATCGTGTCGCGGGAACTTGCGCAGCCGGTAGTCCTTGCTGAGCCGCGACTCGTGCCAGTAGCTACCCGCGCTGTGGTCCCAGGGATAGGTAGGGAGTGTGTCGACGACCTTGTAGCGGTGGCCGTCGTCCAGCTTGACTTGACCGCCAAACTCAAAGAGCTTGCCTACCATGGCGAGGACGGTACGGACGGCGCTCTCGTTGCGCACGAGCGCAGACAGGTAGTCGTACTTGACTTCCGAGAGAGTCTGTCTCAGCGGTCCGGCGAGCGCGGAATGGGGGCCAATCTCGGCGATGACAACCTTGGATTTGCCGCTCTCGTTGCTCTTGGATAGGTGGTCTGCAACGAGTGCTGCGGCGGCGCTGAACTTGACCTGCCCGACAGAGTTGGAGTTCCAGTACGCAGGACCGAAACCAGAGTGCTTCCTGGCACCAGTGACGGACGAGAAGAATGCCACGTCCTCGCTGGGCACGTCACCCTTCATGCCGACGGCATCCAGCGACGAAGTGTACATCTCCGAGACGACCTCCATGTGGTGCGAGTGGTAGGCCGAGTCGACCTTGAGCTTGCGGTTGAACACACCGGCAGACTCAAGCATGGCCTGGAGCTGGTCGATGGCCGGCTCGTCACCCGACGCGGTGATGCTCTCGGGGGAGTTGACGCACGCCACGACCACCTTGCCCAACGAGCTGTCAAGCTTGGCGATGCGTTTATTGATGGCCGCCTCACCCTCGCCGACCGCCAACATAGCGCCCTTGGTGATGTTTAGCGCCTTGGCCTTGGAGGAGCAGACACCTCTGAGGTAGGAGACCTGCATTGCTGCCTCTCGGCTGAGCGCGCCGGCGGTGTACGCGGCGGCAATCTCGCCGGAGCTGTGGCCGCACACGGCCTCGGGCCGGATGCCGTGGCGCGTGGCGAGCAAATCGACCAGCGCAATTTGGACGGCTGTCGTACACGGCTGGGAGAATCTGCTCTCACCCAGTCGGGAGGTCTCCTTGTCGCGGGAGAGCTCTTCGACGAGGTCCCACTCGCAGCCCAGGTCCTTCATGACCTGGTTGCAGTGGGCGATTGTGGACGCGAAGATCTCGGACGTGGTGAGCAGCTCACGGCCCATGGCGTACCACTGGGCGCCCTGGCCGGTGAAGATGAAGCCCAGGGCGACGTGGTCGCGCGAGGCCTTGACCGGGCGGACCTGCTTGGTGTCGCCGAGTGCTTTTCCGAGGTCTTCGGAATCCGTGGCAATGACACTGGCGCGGTAGGAGAGCTTGGACCGGCGGACGTTGAGAGTGTAGACGAGGTCGTCGAAGGAGGTCGCCTTGCCGTTGTCGGAAGTAAGCCAGGTCCGCAGTCTGGAGATGAGGTTGGTGAGGGACAGCTCGGTATCTGCAGACACGACGACCAGCTTTTCTTGTGCGGTGCTGCTAGGTCTGTTGCCGTTGGTGAGAGCTTTCGTGGTGATAGCGTCCGCATCATACGCCTCGAGAATGGCATGAGCGTTTGTGCCGCCATAACCGAAGCTGTTGACCGACACGCGTCTGGGCCCTTCATACCCAACCGGCGTCAACGGCGTGAGCTCCAACGGGATCTTGATTCCTCTCTCGTCCAAATGGAGCGTCGGTTTGGGCGTAACGAAGTTTAGCTGAGGTGGAATCTGGTTCTTTTTCAGGACCATGACCGCCTTGACCAAACTCGCGACACCACTGGACGCCTCCAGATGGCCAATGTTGGACTTGATGCTGCCGACGACGAGCTCACCCTTGCGTCCGGCCTCGCGGCCAAACACTTTCGAGATGGACCCGATCTCGGCCTTGTCACCCGCCTGCGTGCCGGTGCCGTGGGCCTCGACGAATAGCGTTTCGGTGGGATCGAGGCCGGCTTTCGCGTAGACCGCTCTTGCCAGCGCTTCCTGCGCATCGGGGTTGGGAAGGAAGATGCCTGACGTTTTACCATCGTGGTTGGAGCCAGACTCTACGATGACAGCTTGGATGTTGTCACCGTCCGCAATGGCGCGGTCGAGCTTCTTGAGCACGAGCACACCAAGACCTTCACCGCGTGCGTAGCCCGCGCCACGGTCATCGAAGGTGTAGCATCTTCCGTCTTTGTTGGTGAGTGAGCTGCAAAGTTTGCATTAGCACTTACTTGCTGTGATAGTGGTAGGTAGGGATGTACTTACGACATGGCAGTAGATTGGTCTGGACTCAACAGGAGCTGACTGGCTCCAGCCAAAGCAATCTCGGCCTCATCCGCCCTCAGCGTCTGGCACGCCTGGTGCAACGCCAACAGCGAGCCAGAACACCCGGTATCCAGCGCGTTGGAAGTACCCTTCAAGTCTAGCAGGTAAGAAATTCTGTTGGCGAGAATTGCGTCTCCGGAGCCCAGAATGTGGCTCTTGTGCAGCTGGGCGCCGTCCTTGTAGCCCATGCGGTCGTAGTCCTTGGAGAACATGGCCATGTGCACCGACGTGTTGGAGCCACGCAGCTTTTCCAGCGGGATACCGGCGTTTTCGGATGCTTCGTAGGTGACCTCGAGCAGCAGTCTTTGCTGGGGGTCGATGCCGGTGGCCTCGGCGCTGGCAATGCCGAAGAAGCGCGCGTCGAAGAGGGATACATCCTCATTGAGGAAATACCCATGGCTGAAGTTGGTGGCGTCTTTGGCATCGGTCGCCTTGTGGTAGAAAGATTCCCAGTTCCATCTGTCTCTGGGAACTTCTTTTCTGCCGTGTCTGCCCTCGGCCAGCATCGACCATAGGCTCTGCGGGCTGTCGGCGCCGCCTGGAAGGCGACATGCCATTCCGACGACGGCTATCCGCCCGCTGCCACCACCATTTTGTGTCCCTGCCATTCTTTTTGTGGTGGGATATGGGTGACTGCTGTTTTGTTTGGTCCTTTCGGTTCAGGAAAGGGGTAGTGATTAGGGAATTAGGTATATATTGAACCGAATGGCAACAACAACAACAACAACAACAACGGCGTGAGAGAGATGTATAATACAGAGAGAAGAAGTCTGGAAGGGACAAGAGAAATCTTCCAAAGAGACAAAAAGTTTTATCTTCAAATAAAATCAAACGTCTGTCCCCATCACCACAGTGGCTCAAAAGGGGTCATGGCCAGGGGCTGTGGTGTGCTATGCGATGCCCGGGGTCTGTGTCTCCAAAAGGGGTCTTGCGATGTACTTGCATATAGCGATATTCGGTGTGCTCGACGGATAAGCGGCTATGTGGCATGTCAGCACCTTATCAGTAATGCATGCATGCCAAGCACGTATAGCCCACTCCCACGTCTTCGAGTGATTCCCCATGCTACGGAGTAAAGGGAGCCGACTTAGCAGCCCTGCCCGGAGCTGTTTTGACTACGAAATATTACAGGAAGCGGCTTGGCAGGAGGCAATGCTCCGATGTTAGTCCAGGGTCCCACGGACCAATGAAATTCTGGCCCAGCACGCGCCCAGCAACGTCCAATGCCATCCACTAATATCACACAGTGGTAAGCTATTCCACAAATAACCCCGTGCAGCTTGGCAATCATAACCTCGTTATGTCTGATCAACTTCATACCGTACTGAGTTTACACAGTTTTTCGAGATATGAACGTTAGGTGGGAATCATCACTGACTGCTGCCTCGGCGGAGGATCTTCGGCGATTACGTTTGTTCCACTTCTTCTTTGGTATTGTGGATTTCCATCTGTTTTTGTCGATCCACCTGTTCGACGCAGGCAGGGAACTGGTCTGCGGATAACTGGCCCCAAGCAGCAGGTCGAAGGCAAGATGCAAGCACAAGCTCCGGAGAGGTGGGTTTCCTTCCCCCACAGACAGGTGGAACAGAATGCAAGAGTTCGGCCGAGAAACACCGATCCCAGACAGAAATTCAAACCAAGTCCAATGTGTGCATGCTGAATAAAGACAGGGTCAAGCCAGACAATCAACAATTCGTGCACGGGAATACTGTAAGGATAAGGCTGAGAGACCGCCGGGATACTCTGCCAATAGCTCAGGCTCGTAAGCCCTTTTACTCACCTTCTGGGGATACACAGACCGTGGTTGGTTTAACCATACGCGTAAGTATTTTCCGACGATACACTGTTCCAAATCGTACGTAGTACAGTTCGTGACGCTCTCCCGCTCTCCACTTCCATGCTACCCGTGTGGATCGCTTACGCAACACACGAAGCTCACGGTCTGGTGTTCTTTGTATTGCCGGGCTTTTCATTGGTTGGTTTCCGTAATCGACAAATTCTCAGATGATGGGATTTGTGCCATGCAAAACGCGAAAACTCAGAAAGTCTCTTATCGGCACCCATCCCGATCCACCAGTCTCCGAGCCGAGCTTCGAAGGATTCTATACCTAGCACACCGATGAGCTGCTCGTGAAGAAGAGGGTATCAATAGGTCGCTCTCTGTATCCACATAAGTGATAGTCTCGAGAGGCTTGGATGATGCAGAGTGCTCCGACGGAGAACATCTCGAATCTTTGAGAGAACAACTCCTTGATTCGCCGCCAGGGTTGACATGAAACTCCCGCGCCCAGGCACGCCCAGATCAATCTCACACGGTACCGAGGATAGACTAACACACTATGTTACCATGGCGGTGTGTCTTCAAGTGATATTGATAGTCTCTTGGCTAAGACAGGAACATTTCCCTACGGAGAACATCTCGAACCTCTGAGAAAAACCTGTTCGATCCACGCTCCACCTAGCCAGTCACTTAGATCGCCAAGGCCAGCCTCGACGGTACCGAGGATACACAATGGTTAGCTACATCGATAGAACGTTCTACCATGGCGGCGGGACCAGGCGTCCGCGGACCGGCCACACCTCAGGCCCACATACACAAATGGGGTTCTCGGTGCCCATTGTGGCATTGGCGCAGGTTCCGCAAACCCACAGTAGCACAGGGTCTCTTTGTGTCTTGTAGGTAGACCCTATAGTGACACGTTTTCCATGACTTCCAGTGTCAGCATCCTAGATGCATGTTTACATGTGCAGGAGGTTGCCTCGGTTTGCACAGGGGTAGCATAGGGGTAGGCTTGAGACGTTACTCCATTTATCATGCCACTGCAGCACTCACCGACCCCGAGGACGGAATTGTCTCCATACCCTCCTGATACCTCCTGGGGGCCTTGTAGGGGTATGGATGCACGACACCAGATTCCCGTTTCCCGGTTGCTCTGTTACCGCGCCAATACAGCCGCCGGCGGATGGACATCTCTCCGTACTCCATGGAGACGGTTCACTGTAAACCTACTATTCTCAGGCGTGCACGTGCGAATCCAGTTTTCACTGATTCATCGAGGGGCCTTGAGGACTCCGCTTATGAGATCAACAGGAGATCAGGGTCCTTCTGAAGACCCTGAAGTTCCAGCGGTACCGGGATCATCGTCAAGTCTACTCAAGAAGGGTTCATTCAGTGCCAGTTAATAAGTTTCTGTTTTAAGATCGACGACATGGGGGATATCACAGTTGATATTAAAACTTGCCAGATTTTCCAAGGTGAACAGACTCAAACGAGGTCGTCATACTCATAACATGTAATTCACTGTAGTGAGGGTGTCCATTGAACCAACTTGATGCGTAGGAAGTGATGCAAAGATGCATCGTGTAGAGTCACCATATGATAACCAACGCTTGCTTCATATCATAATCTACATCACTAGGTACACAACTGCATAGACACACACACCATTCAGTCAGTACTCCTTCAGACCAGCCAGCTTGAGCACCGTATCCGTGATTTCGGGCTTCTCAATCGGCTCGTCCCTCTCAGCAGGACAGATCCTGCCATCGCGCATCGCCTTCCCGTTGCCCCAGATATTGCAGTGCGGCCAGTGCGTCGACGCCTCGTGCTTCCTAAACAGCTCCGCCTTGAGTGCCAGATCCGTCTCCGTCGCCAGCTTCCTCGGCGCGTACGTGGCGTACTGGATCGTGCGAATGATATCGCTCTCCGGCAGCGCCGCGTAGTGCACCGTCCTCGAGTCCCAAATAATCACATCGCCCGGCTCCGCGCAGATCTTGACCAGCTTGCAGCCTCCCCTCTGCTTGAACCACTCCACGTCCTGCTCGGTAAAAGCGTAAAAGTCCACCTGGCCCGGCTGGCCCTCGACCTTGGCGCGGGGCGGGTTCTCGGCGAAGAACTGGTCAAACAGCGCCGAGCTGCCCTGGTACAGGAGGAGCCCGCCGTCTTTGGGGCCGGCGGGAGACAGGTTGATGATGCCCTGGACGCAGGCGAGCCCCTTGCGCGTGGGCGACTGGTCGACGTGCGGCCAGGGGGACCAGGGCACGTCGGTCCGGCCCGGCAGGGTCACGTTGGGCGCGTCGAAGGACACGAGCAGCTCGCTGTCACCCCAGAGCTGCGCAAACGGCTCGATCACACCCGGCTCGCTGCGAAGCTCCCACGCCCAGGCCTCGTGCGCGGCGCAGTAGTTGATGATCATGCCGCCCTTCATCATCATGGGCAGGTGCGCCTGTGTCCAGGTCGACCTGTCGTCGTAGGAGAATGCTTTGTCGCTGACGCTGGGGACGGAGGAGGCTATGTTGGCGAACCAGTCGAGCATGCGCTGGCGGTAGGACTCTGCGCGCTCGCGCGGGATGGCGCCCTTGGCGACATGGTAGCCCTTTTTGAAAAAGTCGTCGCGCCAGTCGCCGTAGGTCTTTGTCGAGGCGGCGGTGAGGATCTCGGCGTTGCCGCGGATCTCGGTGGTGGTGTAGTCTGCCACCACGTCGTTGCTTGTGTCGAGATAGCCGTGGTCTGCTTTGGTGAGTCTAGATTTGCCAGTGCCGGTGACAGTTGGTACGACATCTGGGGTAATAGCTGAGGGTGCCATGGCTGCTATGCAGTGTGCTGTCGTTCAAGGTTCAATGATGGAATGGATGTTAGGCAAAACTGTGGAGCTAAGGACAGGTCAAAGTCACTAATGATTTTGGATTGAACCAAGATTCGGTCACGAAGAAGTGCAAATGTAGTCAGAGTGCAACCTTGCTTGAATTCTCCAGGAGGAAAGAAACTGTGGAAGAAAGAGGTTTAGGAATTGCCCAGTATACCCTCCTTTTAGCTCTGATCCTCTTACATAAGCCGCCCGTCACTTAAACGACTTGATCATGACGAAAAGACTATAGTAGCCGCCTGCAACTAATGCTGGTCAGACCGACCGTTAATTCAACAAATGATGAAGGCGCAGGAGGCCAACAGTGATGCGACAAAAACGAGAGTAGAAGTTAGGTGCGTATTACCTCATACATACGGGAATATATTGTGTAGGGTTTCAAGTTTCTGTCACGGTGACACCTGAGTAACCCCAGGGGCTAGCTAGGTACGTATCAGCAAATAAGAGCCATCATGGCAACAAGAAAACACGCACAAGTGTCACTCCAGACTTGAAGGCGGGGTGACACCACGTTGCAAGTCTTCCCACCTGTCGGAAATCTTCCAAGGCCCTTCCGACGGAGGAACTACTCCACGGTCTGGTGCTTTCGTGATGACCTGGTCGTGGCGAAGGGGCCTGCTTGTCACAGACAACGGCTGCGTCCGATACTCTCCAAGACCATGTGTCTTGGGAACTCCACTGAGTTAGCTTCCAGCAATAGAATCACACCCTTATTCCTGAGGACAAAGCCAAGCAGTGGATCGCAGGATGGCGCATTGGCGGTGTGAAGAGGCTGTCAGTTCCAAGCCAATGGACCGGTGCTGCGTAGCAACCGACCAGCTTCGCTGCTGGTACGTAATCACCGTCCCCTGAACCCAAGGCCCGAGGCGAGGTCAAAGTATCGAGGTTTCTGCTGGGTCACATGGGGATGATGGACCCTCAAATGCAGTGGATCGATATCAATTGATCGCCGGATGGCACGGTAAGAAAGCCATATCCATGTAAAATCCGCAATCCGAGTCAAGTCGTCTCGGTCGAGTCCTATTAGGAATTAGTATATCCAACAGAAACCTCCGGACAGCTTCCTTGGGTGTAATTAATGCATGGTGACAAGGAACTGATATATGAAAACGTAGATTCCTTAGGTCATGTAACTCTGAGACCTTTGGGGAGGACCCCCAGATTTCTGCGAGCGAACACATAAGTACGTTTGCAGGATTTCGAAGGATTTCCGGGCCAGATCCACTCAGCACCTTATCGAATGTTCGATGTCGTGCAGGCTGCATGACACCCGGAAGGATTCTCGCTTAAAGTAATATTCATCTACTCAACATTCACACCCAAGTTTGCATATCGTTCCACTTATTGGTCTGCCAAGTGAAATAGGGGTTTATTGACATACCGCGTCGGGGCCTACCACGTATTACAGCAGTGTCCCTGTCAGACTGCCAGTCCCCGTTAGGTATCTCATTCCATCTGATTGACTGAACACCATTGCTGTGCTTCAACTTTCACCACCGAAAACATGGCAGTCGTAGCCACAATAGGTCTCCCTGGCAGCTTCGCCGGCGGCCTGCCGGGTCTCCACTATCTCGCGATAGCTTCACTTTTTGTCCTCGCTGCCGGAGTCCTGGTCAAGTACTTCCTTGCCAGCCGTCGGCCGCCAAACTTCCCGCCTGGGCCACCGACCATCCCCTTTATCGGGAACATCACCCAGGTTCCTCCTGTCAAATCGTTTCTCAAGTACGCATGTCTGAATAGTCATTGTTTGTATAGCCATATTTCTTGCACTCAGACTAATACAGTATGCGTCGCTTAGATTCAAGGACATGAAAGCAGAATATGGCTCCATCATTGGACTGAAAATCGGCTCTCAGAATGTCGTCGTCCTGAACAGCCACAAACATGTAAAGGCGTACGTTCCACCCATGCTCCCAAAAAATAAGTCAAAGCCACCACGTGCAGCTAAGACATCGAATGAAATATACAGCCTCTTCGACCAAAGAGGCTCAAAGTACTCAAGCCGGCCGCAGGGCTACCTGGCCACGCAACTCGTCTGCCCCAACGAGATCCACATCCTCCTCCTGCCCTACGGCGCCGAGTGGCGCAAGCAGCGCCGGATCTTGCAGTCCCTCTTGAACGTCAAGGCCGTCGATAAGCAACTCCCCTTGCAAAATGCCGAGTCAACCGCCACCATGGTCCAGCTCCTCCGCGACCCGGCGGGCTACTATGACCATGTGCGGCGGTACACGACGGCCGTGATCCTGGCGAGCGTGTTCGGCCAGCGCGGCGCTCGCTTCGACGCGCCCAACGTGCAGGCGCTGTACCACGCCCAGGACCAATTCACCGCCATTCTCGAGCAGGGCGCGACGCCGCCCGTGGACGCGTTTCCCTTCCTCAGGTATGTGCCGGAGTGGGCGGCGCCGTGGAAGAGGTGGGCCAGAGCCGTGCGCAGGGAGCAGAAGGGTCTGTACATGAGGCTTGTGACGGAGACGAGGGAGCGGTTGGCGGCCGGCAAGGGCGGGGATTGTTATCTGCAGGTCATGTTGCGGAACCAGGAGAAGAATGAGATGGACGATGAGCATCTGGCTTATCTCGCTGGAAATCTGGTAAGCTGTTTTCAGCTATTATGTGTCCTGCATTTGTTTTAATATCAAAACCAGGGGATGATATAGCTGATGCACATGTTCTCGCAGATGGAAGCTGGTTCCGATACCACCGCGTCAACGCTCTTGTCGTTCCTTCTGGCTATGATCAAGTACCCGGAAGTGTTTAAGAGGGCACAGAAGGAGGTCGACGAGGTCTGTGGACCATCGAGGTCGCCAGGCCCTGAAGACATCACCCGGCTGCCCTTCATCAAGGCGGTCATGGACGAAACGCTCCGCTGGCGGCCCACTGCTTCTGGGATGATTCCGCACATGCTAACCGAGGACGACACCTACGAAGGTTACTTCCTGCCCAAAGGGACCGTGTTCCTGCCCAACGTGTGGGCTATCGCCAACGACGAGGAAGAGTTTGAGAACCCTGAGCGGTTTATGCCCGACCGCTTTCTTGATATCAATAATAGCCAACTGGACAATAACGAGACAAAGGGTGGCGTCGACGGCGGTGATTACGATGTCGACGGGCAGAGGACGAGGTTTGCCTTTGGCGCTGGGAGGCGGCTGTGTCCTGGACATTGGTTGGCCAAGAATTCACTGGTAAGTCCCCCCCTCTCTGACTCTTCTTTGTAATGATCCGCCATTTACTGACTGGGAGAACAGATGTTGAATATGGCCAAAATTGCTTGGGTGTTTGACCTCTCCCCGGGACCTGGAATCTCGGGCCCGGAGGATATCGATGATGATATCAACACGGCGTACCATGGCGGGTTCCTCATTGCGCCCAAGAAATTTCCTATTACGATTAAGCCCAGGTCTGAGAGACATAGGGCTGTTATTGAAAATGAGTATGAGGCTCTTGAGCCATTCTTGCAGAAGTATGAGTGAGCCTTGGGTGGATGGATGAGTAAAAGGATGGCTTGAGATCATAGGTACCTACCAATTGTCAGTTATTATTTGTATGCTATTTAGAGAATCAAACACGATGAATCATATAGGACACATATGCTTGGAGATAATATGAGCAGTTTGCAGTTTGGGGATTATATGATGTCAAAATGACATACAGCGTATATCTGCAGTTTTAGGGAAAATAGGAATAAACACTTTTGGCAAGATTCGCATAGAACTCAACGGTATATTTATGAGTACCTGGTAATTATATAGTCCTGAGCCTACCTCATTAGCTACGGTCTTGTGTACTCCTGGCTATCAACCCTTAAACCCAGCAACAACCTCGTTGATATTCTGCGCAACGACCCTAATTGGATCAAAGCTCCCCATCTCCGCCTGAATCTTGCGACAAGCATCTTTGTACTTTGTTTCCGTCAAAACCTCCTCAATGCCATCCCGCAGCGCCTCCTTAGTCGGCCTACCAGTCTTCAGGTTTACCGCTGCCCCAGCCCACGCCGTGATGGCGCACATCTCGGCCTTATCCTCGGTATCACCAGCCAGCACCATTGGCGTGCCGTGGGACACGCTATGGATAACACCTCCGTAGCCGCCGTTTCCGACAAAGACAGACGAATAAGGCAGGATCTCGTCGTAGGGGAGATACTCTGCCACTCTCACATTCTCTGGCAAAGTGGAAAGAACATGCTCGGGCAGCGCCGCGCCGCGCTTACCCAGCACCACGACCACGAGGGTATTCGGTCTCTCCCGCATGACTTCGATGGTGGGCACAACCAGAGCGTCGTAGTCAAAGATGACGGTGCCCTGGCAGACAAAAACGATATCCTTACCAGTTTTGTTGTCCACAATCTCTGTCTGCAGCCAGGTTGGCAGATCCGACACCGTTTCTTCAGATCTTGGCTTCGCTTCCTTTGGGAGCCGTGGCAGCCCACCCGCGTAGCGAAACGTGTCCGGCGCGTCGCTGCGCGGGTACATGATTGACGGCGGGCACATCTGCAGGAAGCGGTCCGGCCAGAGGTAGGGCGCGTCGAAGGCGAAGCCGCCGTCGACGGTCGCGCCGAGGTCGCGCAGGATCTCGTCAAAGGCGGCCTGCGGTTTGGTGTAGAAGAGGGCTTCCATGTGTTTCTTGATGCCTGCGTATTCTGCCACTTGCCTAAGGTAGGTGATCATTCATTGCGTCTCAGTATAGATAGATAAGAAGAGTTAAGTGGGTGTGAGGCGATGAAAGACGTACTCGGGCGTCGTCGGCGGCGGCAGACCAGGTCCAAACGGTGCGGTGTCGACGCTGCTCAACGACACGGGATTGATACCAATCCCAATCATGCCGTCCGGCTTCATGCCGCCACGAGCAGCACCTCTCATGAAGGGGAGGGACCCCAGAAACGCCGACTCGTTGAGCACAACCACCGGCCTGCCGGGGTGCCGCTCTTTCAGTGTGGCGATAGCCTTTTGCACGGCGGCGAACTGGTCCGGAATCACCCTCACAAAGCTGTGCTCGATCGTAAAAGAGAACTGCTCCGGTCCCGGGGGTAGAGCGGCCCTTTCGGGCCACTTGGTCTCGCGGTCATCGTCCCAGTAGTCGCCGTAGCCCTGGATGGCAACGTAGCTGCACCCGAGGGCCTCGAAGGTGGGCTGATAGTGCGTTGACGAGACTGCCGTGACTTGGTAGCCCTCGAGGATGAGGGCCTGCGACGGATAATTTCAGTCTTGATATTCTGGTCATGAGAAAGAAAAGTAGTCATGTGTGAGTGGTACTCACCTTGGCAAGCGTCGAGATGGGGTTGACATGCCCCTTGCCTGGTGTGCAGGTCAAGACGATCAGTGGTTTTGTTGCCATGTTTGAAATACCGGTGAGCTAATAAACCTCAAACTGTGAATGTGGTGCCCGGTGCCTGGTGTGAGCTATGAGTGAGTTTCAAGGCAATCGCCCACTGGCAATTCTAAGCACACTCAGATCATCAGATGGTGGAAGGCACCAGGGGCACTTACTCCCAGTGACCATCAGGCCTGTTCCATCTGTAATTACACTGTGTGCGTATTGGTGTAAATACGCTGGATGTAGGTAATCTGCAGATCACATGCGGTGCGGAATTTGCATCCATAGAGGCGTGCTTCGACCGCTTCGCATTCGCTTCCTACCTTATGCATTGTTCGGGGAGGGAAACGTATATGGTTTATATGCATATAAACCCCGGCCCTTGGTCCCTTGCAGGCGGCTTGTTTGCTGCGAGGTAGAGTCCGTCAGTCTCGGGCCTTCCGACGCTCCTTGGCAGCTCCCACCGTGTCCACATGGCAGATGGACAAGACGTTTTTAGTCCATTCTGATCTGGATTCCAGTCGTCTGGTAATCAAGGTCCAGAATACGGGGACGAATACGATAGGACACCCCACTTCGGTCTCTTTGACACGACTGTCACCACGCGGGACCTCGGTCGATTCGGACGAATTCCAGTCTGTCTCATTTACTGAGTTTTTTTTCTACTGCTTTTGGTGCATTGTCGGCTTGGCTTGTTATCTTTGTGCTATCTGTTTTGTTGGGTGTTTCTTGGCTGGTCGTTTGTTGTTTAACGTTTTGGTCGTTTCTGCTTCCTTCACCCCGTGCTTGTTGAGGCCATCGCCAACATCTGCTACTGAACCAAGTGGTGCAAGTATTCCCAAACCACCCAAATTCCCGTTCCACAACATCACTAACCTAAAAATCCCCAACAGCAGATACCGTCGCCACGATGGCCTCCCAAAACCCCAACCCCATCATCGTCCCGGTCTCTAAAAAGGCCCGGCGCCATGACATCGACAACCTCCGAAGCTTCTGCACCGCCCACGTTATCGCCCACCACACCGCCATCGCTTATGGCGGGATCGACGGCGCCATGCCGCCGCACTCGGCCCTCTTCGACAAGGCCTCCCCGCTATTCACACCCTTCATCGCCACCAACCTCGCCTACGGCATGGGCCTCTACTTCTGGCTGTCCGGCAAGATGACTGCCCAGTCGCTGTCGCGATCCAAAAGTGACACCGCCTTCATAAAGAGCAAGCTCTGGCGCATCGGCGTGCCCACCCTGGTCTACTCTGCGTTTATACACCCACTGCAGACCGTCATCGAGAAGCCGCGCAAGGACTTCAAGTCCAACATTAAGGCCTATTTTGACGAGGTGCGTAGTCTTGATGGAGTCAAGGGACCGGTGTGGTATAATGCTACGCTGCTGGTCTTCGACATTGCGGCTGTCGTGCTCGGCCGCATGCTGTCCGCGCAGGGCAAGGCGTCGCGGCTGTCGCTGCTGGCCAAGATATACGGCCCGCTGGCCCGATGGGGCTGGCTAGGCGTCGCAGGCGCGAGTTTCCTCCTGCGCACCAAACTCCCGCCGGGGAAGTTCATGCCCGTTATCGGCGTGCAGCCGGCCTACCTGCTTCAGTACATCTACGCGTACTGTTTGGGCCATGTGGCGTTCCACCTGGGCAAGCCCCGTGTGCCGGGACCAGACTGGTCGGTGTATAAGGCGTTTGCGGTATCGCTGGCTACGCTGCCGCTCTTGTTCGTACCCAACTTCCTGAAGAAGAAGGGTGAAGATGGCGAAGAAGGAGCCGGAGGTTTGGAGTTAGGAGGCTGGAACTGGACGGCAGCCATATACGCTGCGTGGCAGGAGTTCTCGTTTGTGACCATCGCGCCCGCCGTGATGGCGGCGTTTGAGCGGAACTACAATCACCCGGCCGGCGCGGGGATATGGTCGCCGAGGTATTCGTACGCGGCATTCTTGCTGCACCCACCTGTGTCGTGGATTGCCGATATGGGCGTCACGTCGCTGTTGTGTCCGGGTGGGGAGAGACCGGCTTGGATGAACTCGAGGGTGTGGCAGGAGTTTGGGCCGCTGCTCATGACCACCGTGATGAGCGCTGTCAATATTGCCGGTTCGTTTGGTCTCGGTCGGGTGGTGATCAACTATGTGCCTGGTGTTAGCAGTATCTTGTAGTTGAGCGTGTAACGTGTATTTAGAACTGAAGCCAATGTGTTGTGTACCATCACTCATTAACTTATACAGAATATGTCAATCTTTATTGTCTAGCCGCTAAATTTCAAAACCCTAACAACCTCCGTGCATTCCCAGAATACACCGCAGTCCGTTCATCGTCACCAAAAATCTCCTCACAGCCTTGGTCCAACTGCTCCGCCAACCCAACAACCACCTTCTCCGGTGTAAACGGGTAATCAGTCCCATATACAAACCTCTTCCTCCCATCATCACCCAACATCCTCAACAAACCGTGAATCTGGTTCGGAAACGGAAACCCGGCCAAATCGAAAAAGAACCTCTCCCTCAGCAACTTACGATATTCCTCACTCTTATCCCCTTCCTTGCCTGCACTCAGCAGCGAGGCGAAACCCCCAATCCTATCAATCAGCGACGGCAGCGCGCACCCGCAATGCGACATGATGAACGTGATATCCGGGTACCGCGCCACCGTGCCGGACAGCAACAGGTTCGCAACGGCGCGGGTCTCGTCAAACATGAACTCCATCATCGGCCGCGGGTATGTGGGAAGCGGTTTCGCTGCTTCTACCCGACCGCCAGAAAGAAAATTGCAGGTGGTCGGGTGGATGAAGAGGATGGCTTTGCGGGCGTTGAGCTTGGCAAATACCGGATCCAGAGCCTCATCGCCCAGATAGACGCCGTGAGCGTTGGACAGGACGGCGAAACCTACCGCCCCGAGGGTGTCGAGGGCAGAATCGATCTCGGCGACGGACTCGGCGACGCAGGGCAGGGGGAGCGAAGCAAAGAAGCCGAAACGGGACGGGTGCGCGGCACAGATGGCGGAGAGCTCCTCGTTCGTTTGGCGGGTTACCTTGACCGCGTCACTCGTCGTTTGGGTGGGGCCTAGGTGTGTGCCCGGGGAGGTGATGCTCAAGATGGACTTGGTGATGTTGAGCTTGTCCATCAGGGCGATGTGCGCCTCTGGGCTCCACGCCTGTTTCCAAACCCCATGCCTAAGGTCAGTGGCTGGTCTAGACCGCTTCAAAGCAAAGATAAGGGTCAAGGAGGGCATGCATGCATGCACGTACAGGGAGGGCGGGCATGCCATCGGGCTTTTCATGACCATTGTCGAGGGCATGCTGGCGGTACCCTGGCGGTACGGCGTGGCAGTGAATATCGATCCTTTCCATTTTCCCTGTTTCCAATCTTAAAGGGTACAAGGAAATATGAATAATCGGCACGAAATGGAGATGTGTAATGGTATACAGATTGAAGCTATTGTACAACACAAACAACACTAGGCGTTCGAAAGCGTGTGTGAGAAAGGGTTGGGCAAGCTTACTATCACAACCGTCACCACACGTGTGAATCCCTTGTCAACCCCCTTTTCCCAGCACAACACTGCACGTCCAGGTACTCGGCTTGTGCACCTGCACTCCTATATGCACTGCCTTATTATGCAGATCAGGTCAATGTCCGTTTATTTCAGTGATCCACAGCGAAAGGTAATGAGTGGGTCTGGTCTGGGACTGTGTTCAGTTATGGAACCAGCATGGAACCCTCGTCCAACGCCATTCTTGATGGTGGACCAAGAAAGTGGACAGACAGGACAACGAATCACCATGATCGTTCGTGAGGACTTTGGTACTTGGTCCTTTCACCACTCACCATTGTGATTACGCGGAGGCTTCAGGCGGCTAATTGTAACTGATTCTAGTGTGAAAAGGAGGAGAGGTTGGAGAAAATTGTCTCAAAGTTAGGTACCTATGTAAGGCACTTTTGGGCCTTTTCTTGGAAATAAACTTGGCCATCCAAGCGTTTTGGTCCTCTTCTTGGCCGACAAATCGACCCATTCCAAGAATCCTGGAAGGTGGATGGATACTAGTTGTCCACTTTATCGCTCGCCTACGGATACCAAGGCTCTTCCTCCCCGGTGCCCGTCGGACAGCTATCGATCCTGATCCCGGGAATAAACCCCCCTGTCCTACCCGAACCCTGCGTACCTCGGTAACTGCGCTTTTGCCGAGTTCGCATATCGCAAATATGCATTGTCTAACTGAATATTTTCATGAATATGCAATATGTAACTGAGCAATGTTGATCACCCCTGAACTGACAAAGAGTATTTTTTTGGTCACCGAATGCGGTGATTACATGATCAGAAATGACGGTTGCAGTTGGCAGACTGTTTGCTACTATGGGTTCTGATAATACGCGATGATCTAGAATCCCCAGCATCTTCTTTGCACCGTTTAAGTGGCCCATCCCGACGACATACACAACCCACTCACTACACAAACCGACAGATGGCCACAGCAACACACCCTCAACACTGCGTGGTGTTATTCGGCGGCCAAGGATCGGCGTCGATCTTCTCACCAAGTGCAGCAGCGATCACAGAGCAAGATGCCCGGTCCGTGAGCGCCGGGAGCGTCCTCCTATCCAAATGTCATGTGGCTTTCCTGGAGGAACTGGCGAGTCTGGATGCCGAGTCACGACGTCTAATTGAGATTGATTCCACTTTGTTCTCCTCGCCAACACAGCTGCTTAAGCCTGCCCAGCAATATCACACACATCCGGTGCTGCAGGCCACAACCATTTATCTCTGTCAGCTGCTACATTTCCTGGCAGAAAGCGGAAAGGACGAGCCCTCAGTCTCCCTTGAGAAAATTCGAGAGACTGCCGGGTTTTCGTCTGGTCTGATTCCGGCCACAGTGGTTGCGCGCTCACGCACCGCCGACGATCTTGTCGCATGTGGTGTTCAGGGGTTCCGACTGGCGTGGTGGATCGCATGCCGCACTCACCTGTGGACACTGAAGCAAACCAATGCTGGCAATGGCGACGCTCAAGTTGAGCCACAGGCGACATTTTCTCTGGTGATCCGTGGTTTTTCTCAAGATCAAGTTGAGGAGAGATTATCAGAGTACCACGCCGCCATCGACCATGGACCTCGACGACTTCAGATTTCTGCCACCTCAAACTCAGGTGTGGTGTCCATCTCGGGTCCCAAAGCTGACCTCTGCGCATTCAAGAACCAATCGGCCGAGGATTTGACAACGACCTTTGCGTTCGTGCACGGATGGTATCATGGAGGGATTCAGCTGGAAGGCGTCGTGGAGGAAGTCTACAACGACTGCAACCTTCGTGGCATCTTCTTTCCAGTTTACTCGCCCACAAGTACAAAACCGCTTCGTTCTACATCGGATGGAACGTTATTTAAGATATACGGTAATGACAATGAGACCATTGATGACAACGCGCGCCTCCTGCCGTGGTTGGCCCGGCATCTGCTCGTGCATTGCGCAGACTGGTGCGTCACATCCCAAGCAATTGGGGCCAAGGTCAAGGAAGTGTTGGAAAAGCAGCCTGAAGCAGCTGTCAAGATTGTTTCGTTTGGACCGAGCTCAACCTCTCTTTTCCCACAAGATCTCGGTGATGAGTCCAGGATAGAGCTCCTTGATCTCTCACCCTTCAAACATTGTACACCAAAGCCCACCTTACAGTTGTCAGGTGATGATCACAGGGACAGCATCGCCATCGTCGGCATGAGCGTGGACCTTCCCAAGGGCAAGGGCACCGAAGCGCTATGGGAAACCCTGTCTCAGGGCTTAAGTGCGGTGCAGGAGATCCCCGAGACAAGGTTCAAGATCTCGGATTACTACACTGAGGACGCCGATACCCACGGTAAACCGCGGTCAATGGGCACCAAATACGGTGCTTTCATGGATGACCCTTTCTTGTGAGTCCTCCCCACACGTACACCAGGCCCTCCACAGAAACCCTAACATTGGTGCTCTAGCTTTGACAATGCCTTCTTCAACATCTCACCGAGGGAAGCCAAGTCCATGGATCCGCAACAGCGAGTTCTCTTACACGCTGCCCAGGAAGCATTTGAGGACGCCGGGTACGTGGCGGACTCTTCGCCGTCAGAGCAGAGAGCGTCCACGGGCTGCTACATCGGCCTTGCTACGGGCGACTACACTGCCAACCTCACCAACGACATTGATGTGTTTTACTCGTCCGGAACTCTGCGAGCGTTCCACAGTGGCAGGATCAGTTACTTCTACAAGCTTAGCGGTCCGTCCATCGTGACCGATACCGCGTGCTCGTCGTCTATGGTCTCGATATATCAGGCGTGCCGGGCGTTGCAGCATGGGGACTGCACGACGGTGGTTGCTGGTGGTGTTAATGTCATTACCAGTCCGGATGTCAGTACTCGACCGATTTTGTCCAAGAGTGCACTGCTAACGTGATTAATGGTTTTAGATGTACCTGGGGTTAGCCAGAGGCCACTTCTTGAGCAAGACGGGCGGATGTAAACCCTTTGATGCTGCTGCGGACGGCTACTGCCGCGCTGAAGGATGTGTGCTGTTTGTTTTGAAACGGCTCTCTGATGCCGTGGCTGAGGGTGACCGTATACATGGGATAATTAGAAATGTAATGGTCAACCAGAGCGGCAACTCCCATTCCATCACACATCCTCACAGCCAGACGCAGATGGATCTGGTCAAGAGACTGCTGGACCAGGCAAATATAGATCCAGCGTCCATTAGCGTTATAGAAGCTCACGGGACGGGTACGCAGGTTAGTATCATCTGTCCCTCCATCTGAAGTACCAAGTTCCGGATAACTGACTGGAAATTTTAGGCGGGAGATTCTCGGGAGGTCGAGAGTCTCAAAGCCGTATTTGGGCCGCACCACTCACCAACAAGACCGCTCATGCTGGGCTCCATCAAAGGTAACATTGGCCATTGCGAGGCCGCATCAGGCGCAGCTGGGCTGGCCAAGTTGTTGCTCATGCTCCGGGAGAGGAAAATCCCAGTGCAAGCCGCATTCAACACCGTCAACCCAGCTCTGGCCGCAGGTTTGGATGCGGCGTCTTTCATAATACCGAGGCAGACTATCCCCTGGAGCCATTCTTCCATGAAAACACCGAGGAGGGCATTGCTTAACAATTTCGGCGCCGCCGGGTCCAATGTCTCGCTCATATTGGAAGACTGGGCCGACGAATCTCCCAAATCCAGAACAGAACAGCGGTCAGCCTACGTCTTCACCATCTCTGCCAAGTCAAAAAGAGCCTTGCAGTGGGCTGCAGAGAGACATGTTGAGCTCTTGGGGAATCTCCAAGCGCAACGTCGGCTGCCGTCTTTGAAGGATATTTGCTACACAGCGACAGCCCGACGCCAAAACTACGATCACCGTATCTCAATAGCATGCAAATCTGTTGATGACTTGATAACGAGACTACAGCAACACGTCAAAGCAGGTGTCGTGTCAGAACCGGCCACAAAAGTCTCAGCAACCGTGTTTGTCTTTGCCGGGCAGGGGGCTTGGTACGACGGCGTCGGCCAAGAGCTCATGAAAACATATCCTCCCTTCAGAGACACCATGATGACCTGCGAGAAGCTCATTAAGAGCTTGAATGGAGAATATCCTAGCATACTCGGTCTACTCGGTGAAGGCAAAAAGACCCTGAACACCACGGAGCAAATCATCGCCTCACAATGTGCCTGCGTCGCACTGGAGATTGGTCTCGCGAGGATGTTTATGTCGTGGGGCATAATTCCAGACTACGTGATGGGCCACAGCCTCGGGGAGTACGCAGCCCTGTGCATCTCAGGAGCTTTGAGCCTGGAGGATACGCTCCGCGTCGTGGCGTCCCGTGCTAAGATGATGGTCGACCATTGTTCGCCCAACACAACAGGGATGATAGCTTGCAGTCTATCACCAGAAAAGGCCCAGCATCTGTTAGCTGGTAACCCGTCTCTGAGCCAACTGGCGGTTGCATGCAGAAACAGCACGGGTGATTGCGTGGTTGGCGGACCG
This sequence comes from Apodospora peruviana, assembly GCA_033439685.1. Classification (NCBI taxonomy): domain Eukaryota; kingdom Fungi; phylum Ascomycota; class Sordariomycetes; order Sordariales; family Lasiosphaeriaceae; genus Apodospora; species Apodospora peruviana. Next base: position 496,105 of record JAUEDM010000005.1, on the reverse strand, counting down.
CTTGAACAGATCGATATGTTGCAGAAGACCTGGAAGCAGATCACCGTGTTTCAGGAAGACCTGAACGCCAGAGGGCACAAGGGAGTCAGGACCAAGTTCCTCAATGTCCCTTACGCCTTCCATACCGCGGCCATGGATCCGATCGCGGATGGGCTGCGTGATCTCGGACGAACCGTCAAGTTCAGAGAACCAGCGATCCCCATCGTATCGAATGTACATGGCCGGCTTTTTGAGGAGAATGACTTCTATTGGGGCTACTTCGCCCGTCACGCGAGAGAGCCTGTCCTGTTCGCTGAAGGATTGCAGGCTCTCCAGACAAAGCTTGATCAACCGGCGGACGCCTTTTTCATCGATATTGGCCCGCATCCCACCACACTCCCCATGGTACGGGCCTCACTTCCAATGAATCCTTCTTCCGCGTTTATGGGCACGCTTCAAAAAGGTCAAGACGCGTGGACGTCCCTCAGCGAGACGATGGCTGCAATCTCGCTGCGTAAGTTCAAGACACCGGTCAAATGGCGCGATGTCTTTACCGGGACGTCAGCCCGGGTGACGAGCCTGCCGGGACATCTGCTGGAGGGCAGGACGTTCTTGGTACCCTTCCAGGAACTCACTCGCCAGACCCAGGAGCTGACCCATGAAGCAAAGCCGCCGAATCCTGAACTGCGCACCAGGACAGGGTTTTACTTACTCCCATGGCGAAGAACTACCCCATCAGCAAACAAAGATGAACTTGTCCTCGAGACTGATCTGACGATTCTTGGGCCGTTGATCTCCGGCCATGATGTTGGCGGAACTTGTATCTGCCCAGCATCGGTATTTCACGAGCTCGCCATGGAAGCAGCCGAGGTGGCGCTTCAACCTCCGTCTACCCAGGTATCTGTTGTCAGCGGGCTAGGCTTTGCCAGCCCTCTCGTTTATGTGCCTTCCAAGTCTCAAGCGGAAACAACGGCGACGACGGTCGTGTTGGTGCGCATCACAAAAGATCTAGATGGAGAGGCAGATTTCAAGATCACCTCACTCTCACCTTCGACAGACACCGAGACCGAGCACTGCACCGGTACCATTTTTCTGCAAAAGCTCCGGCTGAAGTCGTCGTCACCGTCACCCCAGTGGGCAAAAGACGAAGCCATCGTCGCTCGACAGAGCCGCCACTTCTCCTCTTCGTCCGCCGCAAAAACCCACGACAGAGGCATCTCTACGTTCCGGCAAAAAGTTCTCTACGAAGCCACCTTTACCCGCGTTGTGCGTTACGCCCCAGAATACCAGAGCCTGGTGTACTTGGACGTGGCCGACTCCAACCTCGAGGGCCTCGGCTCGTTCCGCATCCCGTCGAGCCCCGGGTTCGGGTCCGAGGCAGCGGCCGACGGGTATCTGACGCACCCTGTCTTCACGGACACGCTTCTGCACGCCGCAGGCTTCATCGCCAACCTGAATCTAGCCACCAGTGTCTCTGGCAGCGAGATGATTGGCATCTGCGCACGGGTCGAATCCATCGAGATTGCGTATCGGGATGTCGATTACAAGGACACTTTCTCCATCTACTGTAGTCTGCTGGAAATAAAAGGGGGCGCTACCCTCCTCGCTGACGCGGTTGCTCTCAACAGTGCCGGGAGAGTGGTTGCCGTAGTTCGCGGGATCGAGTTCAAGAGGCTGCGGCTGTCGGCCTTCCAGCAGGCTTTGGCTCGCCACCACCACCGGCCCGCGGCTGATAAATATCCAGCCATCCAGACAGGAACTATACCCACACTGGTGCAAACAGCACCCTCGACGACCTCCGGGTTGGATACCCCTAGCAGCAGCGGCGGCGAGGTCCTAAACACCCCCATTGAAACCACCGCCACCAATCATCTTGCATCTGCAGGAAATTCTATCAGACAAGCAGTCAAAGACATCGTCGTTGAGGTCGGCGGGTTCCAGCCCCAGCAGAATGACGATAATACTGCCGACGAGTACATGTACACCAAGACCCTGGACGAGCTGGGAATAGATTCACTCATGCGGATCGAGATCGCGCAGAAGTTGACGCACATGTTTCCCGCCCAGTTGTCCAGCGGTGGCGTGGACCATCACGCGCTGTCTGTCTGCGATACTCTCGATGAGATGGAGGACATGCTGTCGGCTGTTCTTGTACCGCCGGCATCATCATCGGTGCAAGAAGATTCGTCCCTCGGGCTGACTAATACGCGCACGACGCTAGCCAGCAGCAATACGGCGATTTCCCGTCGTATTGATGATATCGTATCCTTTACAGATACCCCCCTGTCTTCGGATTACTCGGACCACCATCCAGTAGCAACTTCATCATACACCACACCCACCACAATGAGCTTCACTTCCCAGAACCCAGCAGTCCTATGCGTCTCTGGTGAAAAGACCACCCCGCTCTGCCTGTTTCATGACGGCAGCGGCCAGGTCGGGCCTTACGCTCGTCTCCGCGGCCACGACCGCACAACGCACGCCTTCTTCGACCCTTATTTTGGGGCATCACCGGGTGTCGACGAGAGACCCTTTTGCAGCGTGAACCAGATGGCCGAGCATTATGTCTCGCTTCTCATCTCGACGGGTTCTGTTGACAGGATTGTGCCGGTAATATTAGGCGGTGAGTACACCCCTCCAGGAAGAAAAAAAAAATATTCATGAAACTAACAATGTTTTAGGATGGTCCTTCGGCGGCGTACTAGCCTTCGAAGCGGCGCAACAACTCACCACCAAGGGCTTTTCTGTGAAAGGTCTCGTGCTCATCGACGCGCCCAGCCCGGTGGATCACGAACCCTTGCCGGCAGCAATCATCGCTAGTATCAGCAGAAAACTGCCGCCCGGTAAGAATAGTGTCGCGCTGGAACATGAATTTGCGTATAATGCGTCACTGCTGGGAACTTACAAGCCCGATAAGGAATTCTTTTCCAACCACGGCCCGATCAAGGCGGTCATGCTGAAAAGTAGGGATCTCTTCAACACTGAGGGCGTGCAGTACGATTGGCTCAGTCGCGAGGAGGCAAGGGAGGCTGCTATACTCGAGTGGCAGGGCTTGGTAGGCGGTGGGCATGTTGAGGTGCTGGAGATTCCGGGAAATCATTTCGAGGCTTTTTCGAAGGAGAATGTGAGTACATAAGCCTGACGTGCCTTGAGGGAATTCTGAACTAATTTTGGTATTGTAGATTGGAGATACTGGAGCTCAGATTTGGAAAGCTTGTCGGTATATTGAGGGTGGGGAGTTTTGAGGGTTGGAAGAAACGTACCAAGATAATCGGCCGGTGTAACATGGATGCTTTTCAGTGAATAAAATTGGTGATCATGGCAATGCTTTTCAATCGAACAATCTTGTCGATCGTACTGCGCTGACTAACCACGGGGCTCGGGCCCCGGCGTCCGCGGAACGGTGACTCGGGTCCGTTGGCCATTGCATTCGCCCCGATTTTTGAGATCCATTGCCGTATAACTCCGTCGGCACGCCGTCCTTGGATTACGTTTCTACGATTAACAACTCTCGACCATTTCATTCGCGATAATTCCATGCGGGCTCCAGGGCTCAACTGCCCAAATTTGTCATCCAGAGTCTGTATCCGCGTATGAAGTTTTAGGCTCTACGGATGTAGTTTTAAGGGCGGGTCCTTGGGGACTTTTACGGAGTAAAGGCTCGGGGATAAGGTCGTGTAACTGTTGGTTTCTTTTGTCTTCGCTCGGCCTAACCGCATTCAAGGCTATTGTTGTGCTTCGCTTGAGCCTTGGCGATATATCCGCGGATTCAATGCCCGATTTAAATTTCCTTCAGCCGCGTATCATGTTAGCTTCTTTCAGAGCTGCATTCGCTAACCCGTACCAATAACGACCCCCCATGCAGCGATCTGTAACAAACCCTGCCGATCCGCCGGATCGAGGCGATAAGAGGGAGTTAACAATGTCGGACTTCAGCGACGTCACATCGGGGTGCAATATGCCCTTTCGCACTCGAGCCCGAGCAGACGTATAAGAGTCTGGCTGGATGCAGAGAATCAAGGCAACCACAAGCCACAAATAGACAACCAGTACCGCAACCGCCCTATCATTGGTATACTTCCCTTCAACCCCCGAAACACACAAAGGGACTGGAACCCCGCTCGAGTTTCGATAACAACGCCCTTACCTTGGTATACAACAACAGCAGGCAATCAAGCATCACATCATGTCACAACACCTGGGACAGAACGCGAAGTGGGAGTCGGGAATGCCCGCCTTCTTCTATCGCCAATTCTTCGAGCATCCACCCAAGCCCCCTTCGGACCCAACTCACCTCAAAGACCAAACCGCCATCGTCACCGGATCGAACGGCGGGCTAGGTCTCGAGACAGCGCGCCAGCTGCTCCGTCTAGGTCTGAGCCGCCTGATCCTCGCAGTGCGGTCGCAGGAAAAGGGCGACGCGGCAGCGGCCAGCCTGCGCGCCGAATTCCCTTCCCGAAGCATCGACGTATGGCTCCTGGACATGGAATCGTACGCCTCCATCACCGCCTTCGCAAAGCGCTGCGAGCACGACCTCAACCAACTCGACATCGCGATCCTCAACGCCGGCGTGCAGAAGACTACCTTTGTGGCGAGCAAAGACACGGGCCACGAGATGGACCTCCAGGTGAACTACCTCTCGACCGCGATGCTGGCGATCCTGCTGCTTCCCATCATGAAGGACAAAAAACAGGTGGGGAAGGCAGGTCGGCTGGCGATTGTGAGTTCGGACACGGGGTACTGGTCTGATCTCAACCACAAAGCGGGCGAATTCTTGGCTGGCGGCCCGATCTTGCCGCAGCTTGATAAGCCTGAAGGGTACAGCACGGCTCGGGGGTACTGGAGGAGCAAGACGCTGTTGACGGCGTTCGTTGCCAAGCTGGCGGACAACGTGGATCCGGATGATGTTATCGTGAACTCGGTCAATCCCGGCCTGACAGGCAGCACGAACCTCCAGCGCGAGCACCAGCTTGGCGTGGTTGCTAGAACGATTGTGAACGGCTTGATGGCGATCACGGCCCGGTCGGTCGAGGTAGGGGCGTCAACGAACGTCGATGCGGTGGTCAGACAAGGCAAGGAGAGCCACGGGAGCTATGTTAGTGATTGGACGATCAAGCCGTATGTATTCGCCCTCTTTGGTTTGTCTATGAAGGAGAAATCATATGCTGACAGTTTTTGACAGATATCCCTTGATTTCATATTCGGACGAGGGAAAGGCGTTCATTGCGCGGCTTTGGGAGGAGACGATGGAGGAGCTTAACTTTGCGAGAGCTTCAGAAATTTTGACGCGATTGAAATGAGATGATGGCTTGAGAGAACGAGACTGTTTGGACAATGACGATAATACGATATCATGATGCGTGTTCTGATCAGTACTTAATACCCGAGTCGGCGTTGATTCAATGTTTGCCATTTGACCATGACGAAGGAGCTGAGACGTTGATTGCGTTTGCATCATCAGACTTGAACTTGGAAGAGAGGAAGTCCCACCATTCTTGATTGGATCCTCAATGTCGGTACGGGGTGCAGGTAAGGTCTCTGTGCCGAATGTGGGACCCGGGTCACTCGGCGCGGGACAACAGGAAATATGGGTCCGGATTGCGGGGGGCGGGGCCTCGGAGATCCTCAGCTGTAATAAAGGCTGCATCTCGACAACTTCCTTGCGATGATCATGTACGCTTGCTAACAGAGACAAATCTGCAAGTGAATGTACTCGATCTAACGCACCTTGGAATTTTACTAAGAGTGAAACGTAGCGGGCCCGGATTTTTTTTAATAGTTCTGCTGCGTCACGCGGGGAATTTGTGCCGTGTGACCCTCACCTCCACGTTGTCTTGCTGACCACTGACCAGTCGGTTTTCGAGACAAGCAGGATGCATAGAATCGTGGTCACTCGCGCCAGCCACGCGGCCACATCTTGACCACTCAGTCGAGGCGCAGATCGGTTCCACCAGGTTTTGAAGTGAGATTCGTCAATAACAGATCGATCTGCTACGGCCGCCGCACAAAGGCAACGATGCTGGGGTCAATTAAAAACCGACAAACTGTGCCGCTTCAACTGGACGCCTGGTGAGACTACATAAAAAGCCTGCAATACCCAATGCGCGAGCCGTCCAAAGTGTCCGGATCTCTTCAAAAATGGTGTCAGGTCCCTTTGTTTGTATGACATCCAACTTGACTTCTTTCCCAAACTCTTTGTGACAGGTCTTCCGGTGCTGACATCTAACCTCGAATTCTTCGATCGGAAAAGGGGCCAACTTATTGGAGATCTGAGCGGCCGAGCTGGTGGTCAGCGATCTGCAAGGGGGAGGCCAAAGGCGGCGACGCGCCGCTGCATGCAAAATCACCGACCGGCTGGACGGCACCGAACAGCTCCAAATTTATCGGATGTAGGGCCATGATGTTTGAGTTCTAGGCCGTGCAATTTTTTCGAAGCTCGAGGCCTCAAATGTCTTCGATGCAACTGACAAAAAGTCGGTCAACCTCCTCAGCTCTGGACTTCTCCACCGCCTCACTTGTCCGTTTAAGTCAACCTCTTGGCACCAATCGTGCGACACTTCCCCTGGATTCAATTACGTCTGTGTCGACTTCCCGCCAGTGAGAGCTCCTATAGAGCTGTGCGCTGTGAGCCGCCACCGACCTAACCACTCACCCACTGTGCTCAGCAAACCGGGCAGCACAGCAACCAAAACGCGACCCGCCCCTTCGGACTGGAGAAAAAATTGCGAGTCGGTGACGTCGCGAGTCCACCCCCTTTTTTGACGGATAACTTCAACAATCCGACACCACTGCCCTATCTACAAGCTTTCCCACGCGTCGCGACCAGAATACAATCACTTAACGACGAATTGACCAAAAACCGAGCTCCTAGCCAACAAAAGCGCCGCCCGCGACAACCGACGATGGCTCTCCTGAGCGCCGCCGCGCCCAATAAAGGCGCCGACGGGCCAAACATCTTGGGCATACCTATGAAACAAGCGTCATTAATTACCGTACGCGCGACCCGCGAACCGGGAAACCGTAATTGAGTGTCAGTTTGCTAACGTGGGGGGCTTGGTTGTGCAGTTGACATTCCAGAACTCGGCTCTGATACTCATCATGCACTACTCCCGAATAATGACCCCGCCGGGCGACCACCGCTACTTTGCCTCGACCGCCGTCCTGCTAAACGAAGTCATCAAGCTTGCGATCTCGCTCACCTTTGCGATCCACGAAGTCTCGAGGAGTCTGGCGCCGCAGACGCCCGTGACGGTGCTGTTCGAGCAGATCTACAACTCGGTCTTCTCTGGCGATGGGTGGAAGTTGGCGATTCCCGCGGTTCTGTACACACTGGAAAACACACTGCAGTATGTGGCTCTGGGGAATCTGGACGCGGTGCATTTCCAGATTCTGTACCAGCTGAAGGTATGGTTCAAGTTGCGAATACAAACGGGGCCGGTTTCTGCATTGAAGGTCTGCCGAATCGCCGCATAAATGCTGACTTCTTACTCGCTCGGCAGATTCTTACGACGGCGTTCTTCAGCGTTATCATGCTTGGCCGCGCGTTGGGTATCAAGCGATGGGTGTCACTGGTAGTGCTGACGATCGGCGTCTCGGTCGTCTCCCTGCCCTCGTCCAACTCCAACGACCTGGCGATGGACATCCATGACTTTAGCGACCATTTCTTTCCCCGCTCTGTGCACGAGCTGGGACAAGCTGCCGGGAGCGTAGCAGACGTGGCAAGGCATCTAACAAAGCGCGGACTTGAGGGGCTCGCTGGCGAGCTTACCAAGCGCTCTGCCACTTACGAGGGTATCAAGGAGGACCAGACTCCCGGGCCGGTCATGAACTACTCGGTCGGCCTGACCGCCGTCCTGATCTCGGCCGCCGTGAGCGGGCTGACCGGCGTTTATTTCGAGAAGGTGCTCAAGGACTCGTCGAATCCCGTATCCGTCTGGACAAGGAACATCCAGATGTCGTTCTATTCGCTCTTCCCCGCGCTGATCATTGGTGTTATCTTCAATGATGGTGACGAGATCGCAAAGCACGGCTTTTTCGACGGATACAATGGGATCGTGTGGACTGCCATCATGTTCCAGGCGATTGGCGGCATCTTGACGTCCCTCTGCATCAATTATGCGGACAATATCGCCAAAAACTTTGCGACCAGCATCAGCATCATTGTCAGCTTTGTCTTTAGCGTGTTCTTCTTTGACTTCAAGATCACCATTCCGGTATTTCCCTTCAATGATCACGATCTCTGACTTGTGCTAACTCATCCTTCAGTTTATCCTCGGTACTGGTCTTGTTCTCACGTCGACCTATTTGTACAGCACGCCCGACAGGAAGCGCTCCCGGCCTCCGCCCATCAACATTGTTAGTTACGAGAAGACGACGATCGACGGAACACCGAGATACCTCGACCAGAATATGCTCAGTGTTAACCCTCTGGATTCGGCTGGCGCAGCCCTCTCGACATCTCGGCCTGCTTCGCCGATGATGTTTGGCATCCGTACTCCGTCGGCTCGAGGAAAGAAGGTGGATGAGTAAGGGAGTCCATTCACGATATAAAACAGGAGGAGGTAGGAGTTACAACATCCAATACAAAATGGTATAATCCGCAGGTTTCTTCATCGAGCGAATGGGGAGGTTAACATATACCGAGTCGTCAAGGCCGCTAACACGGCCATGATATGGCACGCATTTACACGGCAGCATTAAGTACGCCTGGGAGCCCGGTTAGAGCTTCCTAGAGCCTTGGGTATGGGATGTGCATTTGGTTCCATTGCACGAAAAAAAGCATCTGCGCAAGCAGGCACGGCGCTTCTGGATAGATGCCTGACGGTGGAACAAAACAACAGAAAGGTGGAAACACAGACGCTCGGCATCGGCCTGTAGATACCTGATACATATAGGCGGGCACCAATTGCTTGATGATGATTGTTGGCATTTGGGCATCGGCGTTCTGGAGATGGATATTATGAGTAGTGATATGAAATACATGACCTTGTTAGCATTATCCACGGCGATCCGTGAATCCAGTGATAACCGACACACCCGACGGCTCCAGCCTGCTCTTTCCAGGACGCATTCCCACTTTGCCGACTCCGTTGCTTAGCTGCCGAGCCCGGGAAAGCTCCTTCCTCCCGTCCCCGGCCGAAGCTATTCCATGACGCTCCATCGATGACCCGAGATGGAAGGAACGCCCAACTATTCCGATGTGCTCATCACTCGAACTCTGGGAAGGCGCGGGACTGCGGTCAAGCCCTGATTGCTTTTCCTGTTGCACGCACCAAATCGGGATTTTTGGAGACACCGAGTTCCATCTCGCGTCGACGAACATCGCCAGTCGCAGCAGCAACTCGTCGTGAGCAGCGCGCGGTTTCCGCCAGCCAGTCGTTCTACCAATCTTTATCACGCTCATCAGCTGTAGTCCTCTCATTGTCTCAGTTTATCGAATACTGCCTTCATTTGTGTACTTCTATCCATTTATCAGCCAGGATCCAAATTCGGGAGAGATACGCAAACTGCTGCCATGTCGCGCAGCTGGCTCGACGAATTGGCCCCCGGCATTGGACCTGAAAGACATGATGCGAGAGATCCTCCAGAGGAACCTGGATATGGCAACTACTCTTTGCCGTCCCCGCGTCTGCGGCCACCTATAAGAGAGTATCCGTACGATCAGAGCAGCTTTTTGCCTGGTCCCCCCATGAGCCAGCCGCAGTATCAACATGGCTGGAATGATGATGGCCTTCGCCTTGACGACTTTGGTATGTGATTCTGAACGGCAGAGTAATGTCGAGTGGAATTAATATCGTATGTCTCACTTCAGACCGGGATCTCCTCAGCCAACCACCTCTGTCATCCCGACAGCCCCAGGAGGAGGACGAGGCGCTCTATCAGCTCGCACTCAGTCACCTCACCCGAGACAGTGTTCCCCATATTTCGGGTCACCATCTTTCAAACCATCACAACACCTACAACCACCCGTCATCTCAGTCTGGGTTCAATGAGCAAAGCTACGCGAGACCTTCGTCTTACACCGACAACCCTTGCCAGCCCAGCCCAAGAACAAGAGACATCATTAGCCATGAGCCATCACATCAGTTGCGAGAGATGAATGGCTCGCTGCACCAGGAGACACCTCCCTTGCATTCAGGTCCGTCTCTCGTTCCCCAAAAGGATTGGGATCCCCACTGACGCTTGCTGCAGTTCCATACCCACGCAATCCTCCCAGTGAGCCGTCGAGTACGACCAGCTTCTTGGCGCCCCGTAGCTCGAGCCCGAGCGCCCGGGTGAGCAACCGCAAGCTGCTGGACAGCTCGATGTATTCCGACGCTCCATCTTCGGCTTCTACTGGACAATCACCAGTGCTCCAACGTACCTCTAATACTCATCTTACTGCCACTGGTGGCAGCTCGACCCCAGTAGTCCAAGGTGTCCCGTTGGTGAGCTTGCGTCAGGCCCTTCCCGATAAGCTTCGAGCGGTCTTCCCATATGAGGTCTTCAATGCGGTCCAGTCAAAGTGTTTCAACGCGGTCTACAGCTCTACCGACAACGTGGTGGTTTCTGCTCCAACTGGCAGCGGGAAAACAGCGATCCTGGAACTCGCCATCTGCAAGCTTGCTCATGATCGAGGCAACCAAAACTTCAAGATCGTGTATCAAGCACCGACCAAGGCGCTGTGCTCTGAGAGATCTCGTGACTGGGAGAAGAAATTCAACCACATGAACCTCAAGTGTGCAGAGCTGACAGGCGACACGTCTCAGTCAGAGATGAGACGTGTTGGCGATGCTTCCATCATTATCACGACCCCGGAGAAGTGGGATTCCATCACAAGAAAGTGGCAAGACCATCGCAGACTCCTTCAGCTGGTGGAGTTATTTCTGATCGACGAGGTGCACATCCTCAAGGACGTCCGCGGAGCGACCCTTGAGGCTGTTGTGTCACGCATGAAGACCATCGGAGCCAATGTCCGCTTTATCGCCTTGAGCGCGACCGTACCCAATTCCGAGGACATTGCTAAATGGCTTGGGCGAAACCACACCAACCCCCAGCTGCCGGCACACCGCGAGACATTTGGTGAGGAATTCCGTCCGGTCAAGCTGCAGAAGTTTGTTTACGGCTTCGACTGTAATGGCAACGACTTCATATTTGACAAATTTCTTGACTCTAAGCTACCAGCCTTGCTCTCGAGGCACACCCAGAGAAAGCCGATTCTCGTATTTTGCTTCACAAGGAAGACTTGCGAGTCCACAGCTGCCATGTTGGCAGAATATGCGTCGGGGCGGCCCGCAGATGGCAGCTTGTGGCCGATCCCATCGAAACGACTGCCTGTTGTCAGTCGGGAACTGCAGGAGATCGTTAAGTTTGGGGTGGCCTTTCACCACGCTGGACTCGACGTCCAGGATCGCAACGTGGTTGAGCAGTATTTTTTGAAAGGACAACTGAGGGTTATCTGCTGCACATCAACGTTGGCGGTTGGCATCAATCTTCCTTGTCACACCGTTGTCCTGAAGGGAACTGTGGGTTACACAGACGACAAACTCCAAGAGTATTCAGATCTCGAGATCATGCAGATGCTCGGACGGGCTGGTAGACCGCAGTTCGACGACAGCGCCACAGCCATCATTCTAACGCGCAAGTCGAACACGGAACGCTATAAGAAAATGGTGTCGGGCGAGGAGATCTTGGAGAGCACGCTGCACCTCAATCTCATTGAGCATCTCAACTCGGAAATATGCCTCGGGACCATTGTTGACCTTCCGGCGGCAAAGAAATGGCTTGGAGGCACTTTCTTGAGTGTACGCCTGCGACGGAATCCAGACTATTACCGAATTACCGAGGGAACTTCGAATCCCACGCAGATCGATGACAAGCTCGAGGAGATATGTGAGAGAGACATCAAGCAGCTGCAAGATGCCAAGCTTGTTACAACTAATCAGAAGTTCCGGTGCACTGAGTATGGGCGTGCGATGTCGAAGTATATGGTCGAATTCTCCACAATGAAGGAGAAGCTACTGCAGATTCCACGCGGTGTTGGAATCGAGGCTTTGGTAAGAAGGTGTTTCTGTCCGTGTGTCTGCGTCCCATACTAATCCTTGCAGATCACCATTCTCTCCCAGGCTTCAGAGTTCAACGACTTCCGTTTCAAGCCTGCCGAGAGGGCACTATTCCGCGAAATCAACAAATCTCCTCTCATCATGTTCCCAATCAAGGAGACTATCAGCCAGACAAAGCACAAATTATCTCTGATGATTCAAGCCCACCTTGGCAGCGTAGAGTATCCGGACTCTAGCGAGGCTGCCAAAATGAGACGTCAGCTCATGGTTGAGAAAAAGATGGTCCTGGAGAGACTACAGCGTCTGATTCGGGCAGTCATTGACTGCAAGGGGTACGACCGTGACGCTACCGGCACCAAGAACGCACTTGAACTCGCGAGAGCTCTTTCTGCAGGATCATGGGAAGGTCGCGCCACACAACTTACTCAGGTTCCCAACATTGGACCGGTTGGAATGAGAAAGCTAGCGAGCAAGGGCATCCGGACCGTACTAGAACTTGCCGAGAAGGATCACTGTGAACTCGAATATCTCATGTCTCGGCAGCCACCGTTCGGCAAAAACATGCAAGACTGTCTCGAGAAGTTTCCTCATCTTGACTTTGATGTCATGATGGTTGGCCACAAAGCTCAGCCAGTCAGAACAGGAGGGATAAACGTCAATATCAAGGCAACTTTGCGGTATCTCAATCGCAAGGGTCCACCAAACTGGCTCGGCAGAGCTCCTTCTATTACATTTCTGGCGGAGTCCGCTGACGGCAATCTTGCATATTTTTGGCGCGGAAATATGAGAAAGTTTGATAAGCATTCAGGGTTGGAATTAAACTTCTCAACCGAGCTGCGCAACCAAAATGACCGAATTATCTGTCATTTTACTTGCGAGGAGATTGTTGGCACTATGGTCACGAAGGCGCTGAAGCACAATCTGCCTGACTCGTCTTTCCCATCAAAACCAAACTCGGCCCAACGGACTCTGGTGGGAAATCCGGTATATATTGACAATGATGACCTCGACGATTCTGATTTGGTTGAAGCTGCCGAACTGGCAACATCACATCTGTCATCCACCAAAAAGACGGAGGAGATGTCAGTGGCGGTCGACTATCAATACGATGACGGCCTGGATGATGATGAATATCCACCTGTTGAAGAGCTCTTGGCGAGCAGGGCAGGCGGGGGCAAAAGCCAGTATCAAAAATCAGACACCCAGCAGGCAGCCAATGACGATGACCGCGAAGGGACGGGAAGGGGACGGCGGAACGACCGTACACCGGTTCGGCTGCCGAATGGCAAATGGTCGTGCAATCATCACTGCAGCGGCGGCGTTCTCAATAAAAATGGCAAACCTTGCACGCATAAGTGCTGTAAGGACGGGGTTGATAAGCCAAAGAAGCTGCAGCCGAAGAAGCCGAAGGCAAGCAAGGCAGACGAGGTGGATGACTGGGATTCGTCCAAATTTGCTGCAGTTCCAACTAATTCGCAACTACCTGCGAAGGCGGCGATGGTTGGCGAGGAACCGCCGGCCAAGCGACAGAAACTTCAACCCGAGATCACCGCCAACCAGAAAGAGACTTTGACTGGTTCAGGGGGCCATCCGGCTACCAAGCCTACAAAGCCTGCCTTGAAGGACGTGGGTTTCGATGACATGGATATCGAATGCATAGATCTGCTTTCAGATAATGAATATGATCCTTTCTCGAATGTTGACGGCGGAGGGGTGCTCGACAAGTCGGCCACCAAAAACCCCGGTTCTGTCGAGAAATCTGCCCGCGGCTCCATAAATGGTCAACGGCCCGGAAAAATTCAGTCGAGAGGACGAACCCTGAAAGGTAACTCAGGAGGGGACATCGCGAAGAAGGAGGCGGATTCTGACACTAAGAAATCGTCGAGCAGCTTGCAACTGTCTGAAGCAGTCAACTTTTCTTTGGCCAGGGAGCTGGGCCCTGAGCTTTTGAAACACTTGTTAATCACCGACAACCAGAAAAAGCACCAGAAAACACAACAAGTGACACCGTTCAAGCATGGTGCCTCTGATGAGGTGCTCTATTACGGCATTTCCGGCAAGTTTGATACACTTGGGCTTGATCGGCTCACGGAAGAGCAAACTACTGCAAACTTGAAATCCGTGAAAAGTGTGGCTCGCTCTGAGGACACCGCTATGCCAACTACCCAAAATATCATGGACAGACCTATGAGGGAAGAATCGGATGGGCAAAGAACTAACATCCCCTCGACTGAACATTCAAGCGATACAGGGCCATCGGTGGACGGTCAGCTTTAGGAAGGCCAAGCCGTGCCGGGACGTTTGGCGAATGAGCCAGACTGGGTGTCTGAGTTTGATCCCGAGATTGTCAATATGCTTCGCGGCCATGTGGAATTTGTCTGATGTCAGAACGAAAATACATCGGAGCCCTTTTCTTTTGAGATCTGACAAGTGACTGGGTGTAGTTATCTTCCTGTTTATCTCCATGATCGCATGAGATGTCATTGCTTTAGGCTGGAACCGAAGAGATGGAACTGTTCTGATGGGATGTTAGTTTTGATCCACTGGCCGAAGTGTTTGCTGGGTGTTAGCGGTGGTATCACGTATCTGGGGAGCGTGGGCGGGTGTATCACTGAATTGGGCGTGGAGTTTGGGGGTGTGCAGGCCGTTTCTCGTTGTCCTTATTCGACGTAGCTTCATCATAATTACCGATAGTACTTGCTTCAACCCAAAACTTGCTGGGATGAATTAAAGTGCTGACAACTTGAAGAGTTGAACACCAAATCCTACTCGTCAGTTCAACCCCCACCTCGGCCGCTCCCGTTTATTCCAAAGATCCTCCCCTTTTCGGGATCCGTTCCCGATTTGGCGGGTACAGTCACTGGCCCGCAATATCCACTCCATGCTACACGGAACCGGTCTTTGCAATGGATCACGGCCGGCAAAATTTTGGCAATGGAAGCCCCTCTTTCCTAGGTACCTGACTCAGCAGTTCGTGATCCCTCTCCAAACTTCCGTCCGACCCCTCATCAGTACCTGTACTCAAGTGACATCATCTTCCATTTCACCTTCACGGTACAGCCATTCGTGTCTTCACATCACAGCAAAACAGCTATCCAAACAGAAACAAATAAGCTCCAAAAATGGTTGGAATCGCACTCCTCGGCGCTGGCATCTTTGCCAAGGAAGGTGAGTACCTGTCAACTTCGTCAAGACACCTCACTGGCCGCTACCGATGACCTCATGACCCTCCCTCTATATTCACGACGAGACATGACTGACAATATGAGATGGATGAGCAGAACATCTTCCCGCCATCCAAGCAGCTAGCACCTCGGGCACTTCCCTGAAAGCAGTCTATTCGAGGTCCCAAAAGTCCGCCGAAGCGCTCGCCTCCTTTGCCGGTCATGAGGTGGACATCTACTTCGACAGCCCGTCCACAGACGGCGGCAAGTCCCTCGACGACCTTCTTCGGCGGGACGACATCGACGCCGTCGTCGTGGCCCTGCCCATTCTCGCGCAGCCGGCTGTGATCGAAAAGGCGCTCAGGGCGGGAAAGCACGTCTTGTCCGAGAAGCCGGTGGCGGGCGACCTGGATGCCGCGCGCCGGCTTTTGGGATGGTATGAGAGCAACGATGGGTTAGCTTCCGGAAGGGGGAAGCCGATCTGGGCGGTGGCTGAGAACTTTCGGTTCATCGCTGGTCTGGAGTACGCTGCTGCTCAGGTGAAAGAGGTTGGGGGGAAGTTGGTTACTTTCAGGCTGCAGATGAACTCGTTTGTTAAGCCGGAGAATAAGTATTTCAATACTGAGTGTATTTTACCCTGCCCCTTTCGGTTTGTAATAGTGGAAGCTAATATGGGATATGGGATGGGATGCAGGGCGCAAGGTCCCCGACTACCAAGGCGGATTTCTGCTTGACGGCGGCGTCCACTTCATCGCCGGTCTGCGTTTGTTGCTCGCTGCTGCCGGCGGGCAGGAAATTAAACAGCTTGCGGGGTTCAGTGGATTGCTGGAGGAGCGGTTGCCGCCGGTTGATACTGTGCACGCCGTGGCGGTGACGCAGGACGGCAAGAGCGGAACGATTGGTATCTCCTTCGGGACCGAGTTTAAGTCCGGGCTGGAGGTCGAGATCGTCACGACGAATGGTGCTGTTATCTGGAACCCTAAGCTCGTCAAGACTATGACCAGGGGTGACGGTGATGAGAAGGCGGAGGCGAAAAAGGATTTTGGTCAGGACTCTGGGGTCAAGGCCGAGGTTGAAGCGTTTGTGAAGAGTATTGTTGCCGGCAAGAATGAAGTTGATTCGAGGCAGAGTCCGCTTGAGGCGCTCAAGGATCTGGAGATTATTCAGAGACTGCTCGAGTCGGGCGAGGGTGGCGCGTCAGTCAAGACGCTCGAGGGGAAGTAGATGCGGATTGTTGGTATATTTGTGTAGGATGATTAGCAAGACCTTGCGTATCCAGTGTTTATTCTTATTGCCCTGGTCTTGTGTCCTTGGTTTGCGCTGTTATTGCCGTTGGTAGGACTGCCACACCGTCTTCGTCCAGTAAGGGAGAGGTTTCCGACGCCCGAGGTGAACCTGCTCGTGTCACGGTGCTTTGATTCGTCCTGTTTCGGGTTTATGGTTAGATGTGATTACTCCCAAAAAAGGGAGAATCAAGCAGTTAGCAGCTCACCGTAACAGACGCCTGTCAACGAGGTGTAATGTGTATGCCATAACGATGACGAGGATCCAAAGCACTATGGATATTTGCCAGGCGTATTTGTCTATAAGTAATATGAATCGTCAGCCACAGCAAATATACATCATTGCGGGCGGAAAACGTGCAGTATGGTGCCTGGGAAGCTGGCCAGATGAGTACTTGGGACCACGACAGTACGGCGTAGACACTGGCGATGGAGTAGCCAACAATCAAGGTGCGGGCTTCGGGATCTTGGGGTAAACTATTGATGGCATCCCGTATCAGTATTGGTACTTGCGTCGTCCCTTAACACTCGACATAGATACTCACAGATCAGATAGCCACGACATAACCAGGGGTGCAGTGCCGAGGCTCAGATACAGCATAAAGTAGCTGACATATGCCGAAGTGATCGAAGTACCTTCCGGCCGGACAGTCCAGATCGTCATAATCGTGCTTGGGATTAGTCCGATGACCGCTGTTTGGTATCAGGTCAGATATTATTGGAACTCTTTGCACACGTGCGGTAAGGTTGGCATAGAAACAGCATACCCTGAACCACAAGTAAAGTCCACCGTGTCTGAAACAGATCGGAGAGAATCGCCCATATCCAGACAAACAGGACATTGATAGCACCGCCAGCGATGGGGATCGTGTTCACCTGCTCGGTGGTCCATCTCGGGCTTCCGTCCGGATTCTGCAGGCTCTTGAGAAAGAGATTGAAGTAGTTGTACCCGTAAGGTGCCAGGACGGTGGCGATGTATAGGGAAGGGATGGCGTATGTGATCCACATCAAGAAGGTTCGTCTACATATATGTTAGCTCGCACTCAAAGAGTTTATGGGTTACGGGTGAGCGAACTTGGCGCTAGCCCAGTTGATTCGTCTTGCGTCAGCTCGTCCATGGCGTTCTAGCCGCTCGGTGGCCATTGTAATATGCTCATCGGAGAGCCAGACGGCGCGAGGATTCGGGAGGCTCGGGTAGTCTGGGATCATGAAGAACCCGGCCAGACCTACGAGCAGTGTTATGACCCCATTGATGACGAAGAGCCAGCTATTGAGTTACACAATCTCTGTTAGATAGGTAATGTTCAAACCCACTGGAGATGTAAGGAGTTGAAAAAGTTAGCGTAGGTGCGTACCGCCATCCCTTCAGCCCGAATTTTCCATCAAGTGTTTCGAGAATGGCAACCTGCAAGGCTCCAGACATCATTTGGCCAAGGGCCTGGCAGGAGTGATAGAAGCCCATTCGCTTGGCCAGCTCCGTTGGTGTGTACCAGTACACTGCACAAAGTGTCAAAGATTAGTTCAGTACTAAGTGAAGGGTACGGAGCAGTATAGGCTGACTAAATAGCGTCATCATGCCAGGCCAGGCACTGCTCTCAAATAGTCCGAGGAAAACCCGCAGGATGTAGACATGTCTCGCGCTTTGAGCGAGCGCGATGAAGCCCGTCACAAAGCCCCATCCAATCTCTAGGCCCGGCAACCAGTAGCTCGGTCGGACGTACGTAAGGATGATCTGGGACGGGATGAGCATGAGGCAGTATGATATGCTGAAATAGGTGGTGAAGCTGCAACACGAAGAGATACTGTTAGTTCTTCGGATCTATGTGAGAACAGGTTCATGGATTGCTCACTAGTTGAGCTCATCACCGTAGAGCCCGAGGTCTTCTTTCATGCCAGATACATAGGCAGAACTGATGTTCGTTTGGTCAAGATACTTGATGACTGTACGAAGTGGCAAGTTAAACAACTGTTGCGATCTCCCCCTTTCTGTGGTTAGCTGAACGACGAACCTTGAGATATGCAGCCGAACGTCATGAGAAAGATGTCGAGTCGGCGGACTAAGTCCTGTTCCAGCGGAGTGCTTTTATCGTGGTTTTGGAAAATGACAATTCGGCCGGTGATATCTTTGATCGACTGGGGTATAGCTGGCAGCCACCGAGGTCGAAATTCGCTTGGATAGTCGGTTTGCGCGTTCCCAGGTGATTGGTGACGGGAATACAGCAAGGGCGTTCCGGAATCACCATTTCGAACCTCATCGTCGCGAGGCAAGGGTTGATATCGCGCGCCGGATGTCATGATTATCTCGGGGTCGGTAGACCTGGCTCGTAAGCTGCCGGATTGGCAAATTGCGGATATCTTCACCTGGCAATCAAAAGAGATGAATTGAAGTGTTGGGAACGAAGAAGATCACGAGTAAGCATTCGTTACTATCATCGTTTCAGCGTGGGAAAGGCATTCGGATTCGGATTTTTCGATGGTCGTGGACATAGCGACGTCGTGAAATGATGAATGAAGTCGCGATGGAGGCAACTCAAGGTAGCTCACCTGCTGTCGGCTGATAACCATCACAGGCAGCTGACACTACGTGGGTGTGGGGCGATAAGGAGTGACTGACATGGAAGTTGTCGGCCATTGGGCGGCCCGAGCGACCTGATTCGCCCACTAAATCTCCACTGAAGTTTTTGTGTTGTCACCTACCTAGGTAGTGTGCACGGACCACACCTACCGCCTAGGTGTATAATCTTCGTTCCGCAGCCCGCTCCCAAAAATTTCCTTTCCTCTCATTTTTTCTTCAGCTCTCTTTGCCTTTTGACTTAGATCATGTGTAGTATCTGTTCTTATCATCTTAACCACTGATAGTACTCTACGGAGTAAATTATGATTATACTTATTTTTATCAATCGATCGATGGTCCTCTGGGCTTGCCTACGATCATCTTCCACTGTGTTCCTGGTATTATACTGTTTCCAGGCGATGCGAACCTCTTTTTCTCATTGCAGTCGCAGGGCCTTTGGTTTGGGATGTGAGGAAGAAAATAGTGTCTTTTTGTGTGCTGATGATCATTCATGTGTGCCGATTTGCGAAGGGTCCGTTTGTCGATGATCTCCGCGCCGAATGGTGGGTAATCCAAAACACACTCGACCAACATCTCACATATCTCAGGTACTGACCGTAAGATAACCCGCATGGCTCTGGGAAGATAACTTTCAACTAAGGTATATACGTATTATTCAATCTCATTGCGAATATAAAAGAACGACAACCCCCTCAAGCAGCAGCCGCATTCCGCAGCGCCTCCCGCCTGCTCGTGCTCGCCGGATCAAAATATGGCCTCTCGCCCAAACTAACAGCCCTGTTCCCTTTACGCTCGCCCAAACCGTCCTCAAACACATAATCAGGCGTAGCAGCGTGATAAACGCTACGGTTGTCCCAGATGGCTACGTCGTTCTCGTCCTTCCACTTGAGTCGCACCTGGAGGTCGTGGTTCTCAACGATGAGCTGCACGAACCAGTCGAGGAAGTGCTTCGACTCCGAGTCGGACAGCCCGTGGATGCGCTGCACGTGGTGGCCGACGGCGAAGACCGACTTCCACCCGGTAACCGGGTTCGTGCGAATCACCGGGTGCACGGCCTCGAGGACGTCGCCGACGTTCTCGGGAGCGCCGCGCGCCTCCTTGTACACCTCGAAGCTGTTGCGCGCCGCCGCGTCGTTGAACCCCGGCTGCGCGTAGTATCCCGTCAGCGTGTCGAGGAAGCGCCGGAGCGTCGGCGAGATGCGGTCGTACAGCTCGTAGCCCGAAGCCCAGAGCGTGTCTTGCCCCTTTTTGTCAGCATTTGCACGATTCAAGAAATATGGAAAAGTAAACATACCGCCGCCGGTCTTGGGCAGCTGTGTCAGTCGCAGCAAGGCATAATCGCTGGGAATGGGTTCGAAAGTGATGTCCGAGTGCCACTGGTTCTTGCTGCTCTGTCGGAAGCTGTTGGCGCCTTGGGAGAAGAACCGGTCCTTGTACAGCTTCTTGGCCTGTTCGGACGAGATAACGCTGATCTCGTTGTCATTGCCGCCGTGGTCGCGAGCCGCGTTGGAGATGGGGTGGATGTGCAGTCCCGATGTGGAGGGCTTGCCCGAGAGCTGGCCAAGTCGCTGGACAAGCTCTTTCTGCAAGTCGTCGGTCAGGTTGTCTTGCTTGCGAAAGAAGACGACGCCACGTTGGGAGACTATTTGAGGGTGTCAGTGGCTTCGGGCCAAGAAAAAAAAATGCCAGAAATGGAACACATACTAGTGATGGCCAGATCCCGCAGCAACTCATCCGAATTCGGAGCACGGAGAAGCTCGACGACATCGACATTCACATACTCGCGACCAATGACGGGCGTCACATCGAATGACTCGAGGTGGTCCAGGGCACCACTGAGCTTAAGAGGCTCTTTATGGGCCTCAAGACGCTCTGGGAGCACTTCCTCGGATGGTTTGTTGACAACTTCCGGCTCCACAGGTTTGACTTCGTGCGTCTCGACGGCATCGACCTGGGGAATCTCCTTGACCTCTGAGACTGGGAGGACCTTCTCCTTGATCTCGTCGACGGCCTGCTGGACGGACTCGACGGCGGAAGGAGACATGATGGACTAGTGTTGAGAGGTGTATCTTGGAAAGATGAGGCGATATTACTGGTGTGTCGAACTGTTTGGCTCAGACTGACTTTAATAGATTTGCAGGTGGTATTGTGTCGTGGAAAACATTTAGGCCTTCAGGATAGAGGGCAGTCTTTATACCCGCGCACTCATCAACAGCACAGGCGTCCCTCGTGCCCGGTCCGGCAATCTCACGGCCCGCAAGTGCATCACGAATGCTATCATCATGTCGCGATCGGTGGCGGCCCCGGCTGCTACAACCTCATCAACAGGTCCTGAGCTCGTCATCGGCGAGGTGACTGCATATCTCCCCCAAGCGTCTCTATCGTCCACATACGCGTCTACGGGAGCACATGCACTTGTCCATGATGAAAGATGCCTCACGTCTGACGTGCGCCTCACGCGTCCTATTACAAGCGCGGGGATGTGCCGAACCCGCCCAAGTGAGATAGCTGCACGCGAGGGCTCGAATAATTAGGTCAACCTTGGCAGCATAAGACGTGCTTTTACCCCACGTTTGGATTGTATTCTTAAAAAGGGAGTGCGGATGTGTGGACAGCCCTGTCCGTTCGGGACCTATTGGGTGTGGTTGATGCCATACTGGTGGGGATCACGACATGCCCCGTTATCTCCGAACCGGTCCCAGGCTCCCCAACAAGGGACAGCACGCTCGCAATGTCATGACAAGAAACAAAACCACATATGATCGAGTTGCTGCTCAAATATCCCAAAGGGCTCAGTTCGGCCGAGACGGTGCAAACCGGTGCCGGAGCGGCACGTGTTAGACCGCAGTTTTGATTTGGGGATCGACGGAGCTTAGGAGATTCGGTGCCTGTGAATCCGGACTGTAGTACAACTGCACTAACAATTTCCCGGATAGGCGCCCGCCCGCCCGCTTATCCGCAACATTCTTTCATTGCGTGCGCAGCGACACAACTTCGTGGCTCTTAGGACTCTCCCCGTGCTTCTATGATTCGAATTAACTCAAAGACGTACCTATCTTAATACCGTACTGACTTAATATTTTTCTTATCTTAACATAACGAGGAAAGGATAGCTATACAACTAGAGGAGCTCACGAAGGCAGCTTGTTCCTTAGATCAAAGGTACCTAGGGAAAACTTGCGTGCGTGCATTGCTGAGCTCGACCTGAATCATGCACCTATTTGTGGGAACGGGCTCAAGATTTTGAGACGAAAAACATGAGCCTTCGTATCGTAGATTTGATACCATCAGCGGCCGATGATGAGATCTGCAGTATATATTCTTGGCCGTCGGCGGTCCAAAGCCCGTAGAGGCGTCGCATACTCCTCCAAGCGCCGTACAACTCGTTTGTCGAACAGCACCGTTACTTACTCCAGCCGCAACGGGCGGTCTCGTAAACCATGCGCTGCAACGAACGCCGGACGGTCGGTGTGGGCCATGCGTGTCTGATCCAGGCGGCCTGGATATCGATAACCATTGGCTTGCTTGAGTCTTTGTAGGACCAGAAATTGAACGAGTTCGGCACGATAATGCTTCGTAGCTTCTCGTCGAGTCCCATTTCATTCAGGGCCCTGGCTGCCGGAGTCTGTATTACGATGGTGCCGTCATTTGTGTGTAGGTCTGGATGTCGTTCAAGCACTTTGACGTCGTGTCCTTCCTGCGCCAGGGCCGTAGCGGCAGTGAGACCAACTGGCCCAGTGCCGACAATGAGGATGCAAAGACTCTGGAGGGCCACCATGGTGTTGATTTGATAGTTGAGCGAATTCTGTTTGCTGGTGGACTGAAAGGGGTTACCACTCGCTTTTTGGCCCCCAATATCCGTATTCTCGAAGGAATACACGCGTTCCACAACCCTGTCGGTTGGTTTGGGTATAAGCCGGAGTTGCTTTTTTCTTTTCGGAAAGTGACACCAAAACCTGTATAATTATACGTAAGGTATGCCTCAAACTCGACTGTCGGGCATAGGGCGCGGATCTAACCCGTAGTTGTTCTCCAGTTCAAAAAAGTACTGTTTTTACTTTTCACCACGACTGGGAATACATTATTGGCCCGTAATAACCGTCATCTTGATCCATACCGCGCAAAGTCTGCTACACGCGACGCAAATACTACCAAATCAGAGATCTGCTGCAACATCACCGCAAAGCTGGGAGCTTCACATACACTGATTCGGAACTTTCCTGAGATACCTAAGCCCTCTCGTGGACAAAATAAGTACCTATTCACCAGTCGTTCTTTCGTAGCTTGACCTACCTACCTAGGTACTTGTGCGATTCACTTATGCGGCTCGGATCTAATTAAGCTCCTTTCGTAGTAAAGAGAATTAAGCGTGCGCCCTGTCGTTCTTGATGGCGGTTCTAGCCGCTCTCGCGGTGCCTACCTCACCTAACGTGGCTAAGATCTTGGCGAGCCAAAGCTATCCACTCAAGACGTAACAGTTCCTTGTTGGCGCATCTTCGGCTCGAGACTCCGACGGGGACCCTTACATACATAGATAGTATGACCGATCAACTTCGTCGTCCTCCTCGGTGGCCGATTTGTCAGCGCATCTTCAACTCGACGATTTCCAATCATCGATTTTCTTCTACGGAACCTCGTTACTCACCGCCATATAAGATGGCTCCCCTCAACTCAATGTGATTTCACTGATACTGATCACCAAACAAAAAGTACGGCGGCATCATGGCAGCGTCCCAGAATCCCGACCTGGTCGAGCCTCAGCCTTGTGAGAAGGTGGCCGAAGATGGCTGTGAGAAATCTGGCGACGACACCATACGCGCTGCTACTGATGCTCAGAGCATCGACCGCCGCGGCCCGGTTTCCGCGAGACGAGTGCTCTACATCACTGTAACAATGCTGGCCCTGATGAGCGCCTTGCTCCTGGTTGCGCTCGATGTCAACATTCTTGGTGGGTTGTTGTTGCTCCCGGCCCCCCACACCGTTCCCCTTTCTTTTCAGGCTTTCACCTTTCGACGGTGGTGGCAAGGCTGACACACTTTTTCGCCATCCCAGCGGTCGCCATTCCGAGGATCACCACCGACTTTGGCAGCTTGGACGACGTGGCATGGTACGGCTCTGCTTATTCGCTCACCAAAATGGCGCTGCAACCTACCTTCGGTCGTCTGTACTACAGCATGCGCCTCAAGCCCACGTTTTGCGCCGCCATCGCCCTGTTTGGCGCAGGTTCCATCGTTTGCGCGCTGGCGCCGACATCTGCCTCTCTGATCGTCGGTCGTGCGATGCAAGGGTGTGGTTGTGCAGGCATCAACCAAGGGGTCTTGACCATCCTGGCCTTTATTGTGTCGAAAGAGAGGCTGCCCATCTTCATCGCCCTCGTCTCCAGCACATACGCCGTTTCATCCGTCCTCGGGCCTGTTATCGGCGGTGTCTTGACCGAAAGCCATCTGACTTGGCGTTTCTGTTTCTGGATCAATCTGCGTGGGTACTTACCTTGATTTAACTCTCATCATGTCGTACCGTACCAACACACAGGGCTACTGGTTTGCTGACCATCTCCACCTGCTATATAGCAATTGGGGCTGTCTCGACTCTAGTCACCGTCTATTCCTTCGATGAACCGGACAGGGAATCAACCAAGATGCCTGTTCGCGAGAAATTAGCTTCCCTCGATCCCATCGGCAGCTTCATCCTCATCGGAGCTGTCACCAGCTTGATCTTGGCCCTGCAGTGGGGAGGCATAACGCTGCCCTGGTCTGACTCCAAGGTCTGGGGATGTCTTCTCGGCTTTGTCCTGTTGGTGGCTGTGTTTGTTGCACATCAGATCCGTCAAAAAGAGCGGTAAACATGCCCCCGTCCGTTTGCTGTCGTATTTCGACGTGTATGTCTCTTGGCTAATGTGCAAAGGCAGGGCTCTGATTCCCATGCGCATCCTGACGCAGCGCACAGTCGCAGCCACCTGTGCGATTGTGACCTTTCAGATGATGGCGGTGACCGGTCTGACATACTATCTCCCGGTGTTCTTTCAAGCTTCCCAAGGCCTCTCGCCAACCAATGCCGGGCTGTATCTGCTTGGCTTTGCCTTGCCTAGCCCCATCTTTTCCTTGATCTCGGGCGCAGCGGTAACAGCAACAGGGCAATACCTCCCGTGGCTCCTCGCCGGTGGTGCCGTGCTGACGGTCGGTTCGGGGCTTCTGTCAACTCTCACCGTGGGAAACAGCGGCTTGGGGAAGATCATAGGGTTCGAGTTCCTCGCCAGCGCCGGATTCGGCCTCGCTGTCCAGCAGCCGCTGGTAGCCATCCGGAACGTAGTAGACACGGAGGACATCCCAATGGGGAGCGCATTGTGGGTGTTTTTCCAGGCGTTGGGAACATCAGTTGGATTGGGCATTGCTCAGGTGGTCTTTTTGAGCAGCCTAAGAACTAAACTTGGAGGCCGCCTACCAGAAGAAGAGGTGACTGCCATCATTGCTTTGGGAGCTCTAGGCGGAGATCGAATTTCGCCTGACCTGGCTCCGTTTGTAGCCGAGTCCTACGGGGAATCTGTTCAAGCTGCGCTCTACCTCTCAGTCGCGACCGCCGGTCTGTCATTGCTGTGTGCTTGGCTGGTGGAGTGGAAGGGCATCAAGCGGGAGCCACGGTCGAGCAGCTAAATTACTTGTAACGTGGAATCGGTAGATACAAGGGAACATAGATCTCAATGAGGCGTACCCTCAAAAGAGAGGGTATTGACGAAAGGGAGAAACCACTACACTCTATATACATGAAAGAGAGCTCGGTTATAGACGGCTGAGCTCGGAACTCGGCATGCGGAGCTCGTGTCTGCACGACTCGAGCTCAGGAATGCCGATACCACGCGCACGTACAGTGGTATGACTGCGTGTCAGTCAAAGAAGCCGGTCGAAGAAGCTATGGGGCTGCCGGAGCACTGCTCCGGCCGGCAACATGCCACCGGCCGACTCACGCCACGTACGGAGCCGGTCAGCCCTGTGGATCTATAGAAGAAGGCCGGGTTCAGGTACCCACCCGGCTGGCACGCGACAATACTTGCATGTGGCTGACAGGCTCCAATAACTGCCGTCTTAAATACGACCCTCCCGTACGCCGCTCTTATCCATCAATAGATAGGACGATGTTCAACCCAAGCCAGCATGCAAATGACTTATGCTAACAAAGATACAACGAATACTTAGGTTAAAATGATGTAATAGCCTTGTCGTTATTAACGGTGATGGTAGGGGACAAGAGTTTATAGAGCACGTCGAGACAGTCGGTGACCTACATAGTGAAGCAATTCATTGAAACACACATTAAGCTGAGGGACTTGAACCGTCCCTATAGAGCTATATAGATCAGGTAGATACTTTTTTTTGTGTGTCTGATCCCAACGGGATAACAGAGATTTATCACATAAATCCACGTGCACTCAGACAGACCACAAAGTCCGGAGTTTTCTGCTCCCGAACTCCGAACTTTTCTCGCTTCAACTCCTGATGATGACCATCGGAATCCCGTCTAATGAACGCAAGAACGCGGCCAGAGTCGCGCTACATATTCTTTTTTTTTTTTTTTTTTTTTCAAACTGTAGGTACACATTACTCTGTTTGGGTGGTCTCGTGATCATCAATGATGATCAACTGTTCGTTTCGGCCTGTTGCACGCCCGCCCGCCATGTTCCGGGCCGGCGGGCGCCGGCTTGACCATGTGGGGTTGGTGAGTAGGGCCGTGCCGGACTCGGAATCGGCCCCCGATCTGGCCCCAAGACAGAATCTAAGCGGGCAGGGAAAGAATAGGATGAATAGAGCCCGCGCACGTCAGAAGATTTGGAAGGAATTATTTACCTGAGGATTGGTCGGGCTGCTTGGAATATTATCTAAAATTAGATATTTGAAGACATCAAGACATAACTGGGACGGCATGAACGACCGATATCGCGGAGAATTCGACCGTGTTCTATTTATGAACGTGCCAAGTGAACAGATAGTTTTTGATAACCGAGACACAGTCCTCCATAAGAAGGTCGGATAGGTATGGTACCTAGCTGGTGGGACTGTGGGGTTTGGTGATTGATCGTCCTCCTCTGCAGGGCTGGGCAAGGAGATATCAGGCCATTCCTTTCAGATTGGGTCGCGCGTGCCAAGAAGGGCAGTTATACGCTTGCACACATACACAGAGTAGAGTTAGCTGTTTATATTCACGTGGGAACTGTTTTATTGTCCATGACTCCATTTTCTTTATCCAAGCCGCCTTGTTACTATTTTCGACCCTTCTCTTGATAGCGTCAAACAATATCGACACCAGACGGACGAGAGATTTATTAGCCGTGAATATTTGTTCATCGTCTTGATTACGGTCATAAATATCCCCGTTGCATGATCTATTCCAATATCTCGGCTCGATTTAGTTGCGGATTCCGAGTTGCAATCCCGGCTTAAGCTTCCATATTTCCGGCACGTTATCTTGCTTCGGTGGCTTAGAATAGAAACCCATGGATCCGAATATCGTGGGACATTCACAGTTCGGCTTCCTCGGGTTTTGGTCTTCGGTCTCGTCTGTTGTCCGCCAAATTTGTCAAAACCTGCGCGGGGGGCTAGGATGGAAGAAGTCTTCACATACTTCAATACCTAATACCTCTTGCACCCAAATACCATCTCAATAAGTCGATTCCATCATCCCCTTTCCTGGGTTCTCTTTAACCGTCCCGACAGAGTCATGAAGAGTAGTCGACATGAAGAGATATGGTATCATTATTTGTCTAAATGGTCATGTCTATAAAAAAGATTTTATCCAGTTGTAATATGTGTATGGTCATTACATGCAGCAGCTTCGTCGGTCGGTCCGCCGTCTATTTATGCCGCGGCGGCCGGGAGTGGGACGGCCAGCGTGAGCGCCTTCATCGCGGCCTCGGCCATCACGTTGATTTTTCCCGGCGCGTTTTGCGTTATGCGCGAGTTGAAGCCGAGGACGTCGCGCACCTTGAAGAAGGTGGCCGCGCTGACCCGGAGCGTCTGCGTGGACACGAGCCAGTGGACGCCCTCGCTGCATGGCGGCGTGGTCAGAGAGCCAGAGTATCTACGCACACACACAGGTTAGTATGGATGAAAAATATGAGAATATGGTGCATGGGGTTGTGTTGGGTTAGTGACATACCCTTGAAAGCTACCGGCCTTCCACAGGTTTACGACCTCAGAAATAACCAACGGCGGCGTCTCGGTGACGGTGCCCGGAGTCGCGATCTCCCCAACCTTGCTGAAGATGGTCTCGAGGAATGCCGAGGCGGCGGTAGACGGCGGTGCAGCGACCTCTTGTCTCTTTTGCTGCTGTTGCTTCTTTGCTTCAGACCTCCGACGGAATCGGCCCAGCCAGCTTCTCTCCTGCACCTGCACCGGCGCGGGTAGCCCAACGGCCTCGACTACACCTTCGGTGGCGTAGGCCGGGGCAACAGCAGCACCTACTTCGGCGGGAGGAGCAGCGGCGGGAGGTTCCGTGGGGGCGGTAGCAATGGGTGCCACGGCGGCGGCACCCTCGATGGCGATGTCGATGTAGGTCCCGATGACGGCAATCTCCTGGTTCTCCGACTGCCAGACGGCGTGCATTTCCATGGCCCGCGTGGTGCCGTTGTCCAGATGCTCGCTAGGCAGATGGAAGTGGGCTTGCTGGAAGGTGAAGGTCTTGTCGCCAAACTTGAGCTCACCGCCCTTGCCGATAATCTCGACGGTCGTGCCAAGGTTCTCGAACTCGGTGCCGGCGGGGAAGTCGGGGATCTCGATCGAGAGGTCGGAGGCGGGTATCATGTTGAAGGTGCCCTCGCGCATGTCGATGGGCGACTGCCGGGTACCGGTTGCGCAGACCGAGTTGGCAGGTACTTCGAGCGTAGCCCAGAACAGGGGACCCTTTGATACCATTGTCAGCAAGAGCACCAAACAAACTTGTATCTTGCTGGGGGCGCATACAATATTACCGACATATCCAAATGTCTTGACTTCAACCGCGCCGCCTTCGGCCCGTGGGTGGAGGAAAGTGTTGTGCGAACATAATGACAGGACCTGCGTCACAGACGCTACTATCAACAGAACCGAGGGAAAGCGACCCATGGTGAAAGTGAGCACCGGCGGCCTGGGTCAATTAAGGAATGACGGGAAGCGAAAAAGAGAGCGTGTGACCAGCCACTGAAGAAGCGAAGGAAAGGAGAATGTCAGTGGTCACAGACCGACGACTGCCAAACCGAAAGCAAGATAAAGAAAGTGGAAAGGTTTTAAGAGAATATCATACGATGGGGTACAAAGAAGGGAAGAGTTCCTGGGCAGAAGGTTTTGATCTACATATGTATTATTTTGGCGGTACCCAAAATCCCATAACCGGATCGTCGTGATCGTTTGCCTGCACCTCCTTGTTTGAAGGGGAACGGAGTGGCAGTGTGGGTTTGGCCAGTTTAGAGTGAGACCGCCGTCGACATGCCTCGGATCATGACTTAACAGCACAAGCGACCATTATTACGCAACTAGGCTGCTGGCCAGGGTTGTTTGAACGGAACCGTTGTAAACATTGTGGACCAATGTTGGGAATCTGGTCGTCACAAAGGGTTAGGGAGTGTGATGTGTCGTTTGTCGCTGGAACGGTCTAGACTCTGGAGGCTCTGCAACACCAAGGCCCACACCATGGTTCGGATGAAGAAGCGAACGCGGCGAACGCTTATCGCGCCAAGTGAAATGCGGAGTGGGTGCACTGGGTGAGCAGGCCAAGGCGGTGCGACAGCCAAGAGTCCGTGCCGGTTCTTGGCTTGCTTGGCTGTTAGAGCTCTGGAGGGAGACCGCGACGAGACGCGCCAGCTTTGTTGAAGCTGGGCCAATCTGGGACAGAGCCGGCTTTCCTGGTAATTATCGTCCATCATGAAAAATGACCTGATTGTTAGGAAGAAGATGATTGAGGGTGTATCTGTGAGTTATGAGAGCGACAGGTGAGTCTATCCAACTTAAGAGACGATTTGACCCGCTTTTTAATGTCTGTTGCTGAGGCAGGAGGTCTTCAGAGCACCCTCCGGAACAGAGTTATCCGGGCTTCCACAGTGACGTGCAGTGCTGCAAAGCTTGTTGGAAGTCTAGACCTCCATCGACCATTCCCACGTGCTACAAGCCATCGTCCAAGACTCCAAGGAAAGCACTTCTTCGGTTCTGAACCAGAGGAGGAAAGTAATTCAGGGTCGGGCCTAAAAGCTTCACCAATATGGTCAATACCACCTCGCACTCAAACTCACGCCACTCACTGCCAGCAGGTGTTTGGAGTTGGAGGGCGCCTGCATCAGATTCCGCTTGGCTGTGCTTGGCTATCTTGGCAGGAGCTTGTCGGCTATAATACCCACCGTAAGGCGGCCCTGTTCGAGTTTGGCCAGTGCTGTGAAACAAATTGGTCCGAGAAAGCTGCTGTCAAAAAAGTGGATCTGGTTCTAGAAGGTCTGAAACATTGGCAAGAGAAAGCTTCGCGTTGCTTGTATGTAATCCGGCTGGTAATTACGGGTTATCTCTGCGCCTGTTCTTGCCATTTTCGGCGGGCAGGTGCTCTGATGTTTCACGATCATAGCTCTCAATGAACTGTGGAGAAACGCACCACTCAGCAATTCATCGCTTGTCCTTGAAACTATCGTGAGAATAACCCGTAAGTAAACATACACCCAATCAAGCGCTGCTCACACCTTCCTGTTCCGCAATCCTCAGAATCGCCTCCACCGAATCGTTCACGCAAGTCTGGAGATCTCTATACTCCAGCCCCAGGACCCTCCGACTCTTCTCGTTATCCCATCCGTACACGTCCTCGGGCATATCATCCACCACTTTGTTCTCATCAGGCAGCTTATTCGCCAGGCCGGTATGCGTGATGCGCACCGCGTCCGCGAGCCTCTTGTTGGAAAAGTATCCCCCGACCAGAAAGAAACGCTGCCCGCTCGCTTCGGGACCAGCCTCGAGCGCCTTGACGTGCGCCTCGGCCACGTCGCGCACATCACAAAAGATGTAGACCGGTCCCGTGGGCGGGATGGTGCTGTCGCCGTCTGGGGAGCGGAATTTTCCTAGGACCAGGTCGCGGATGCGCTGGTTGGACGTGTTGAGCGCGTCCAAGCTCACCAAATGCGATGGTGCTGGTCCGAAGACGAGCGGTGGGTTCAGAACCACCAGGTCGAAGGGGGGCTTTTCGGTCGATATGAATTCGAAGGCGGCTTTTTCGGCAAAGATCTGCCATATCATATATGTCTGGTGAGTCGTCGGGTTTTGATCATGAGAGGGAGATGGGGAAAGAAAAAACGGACCTTGCTTGCACGATATGCGAGGCGCGGGTTCATGGCCTGTTCCCATGATGTCTCGCCATGGACGGTCTCGTCGTACACTTTTGAGTGGTTGAAGGGGTTCAGGATGGTTGCAGAGGACGAGAGGAGGACCACGCGTTTTACCGTAGGTGCGTAGGCCTTTGCTGACTTGAGGATGCCGACTGTGCCTTTCACGGCTGGGTCTATAAAGTCGGCGATGGGGTCTGTGAAGTTGAAGTGGTATGGGCAGGCTGTGTGAATGATGTAGTCGAAGGGTTGGACTTTGACGGCCTACGATATGAGGTAAGTGTGAGTGGATTTTTAATAGAGGTAAGTCGGTAGATGTGAGCAAGACTTGCATTGTCAAAAGCTCCCTCTTGCACGATATCCTCCACCACCGTAAATGAGATTCTCGGCCTGAGATCCTCGGGGTAATTCTTTTGGAGGCGAAGGCCCTTCTCTTCAGATCTCACAGTTACCGTCACCCAATATCTTGAAAGCGTTAGTCATAGTCCCTTCTTTTCAGAACATTGGCATGTGAGTTGAGATCACTCACCGACGACGTAGAAGCGCGTCAAGAATGTGCGAGGCAATGAACCCGCTCCCCCCTTCCCGAGGTCAGCACAGGCACTGGCGACCTTCACAAAGGGCATATTCGTACCTGTTAAAAGAACCGAATGGTGCTTCATTTTGTTTGTTAAGTAAGTCAATGCAGGTATCAGGTAGTCTGTCTATGCAGGACAGGTTATGCTCGTTCCGAATGCTTGCTGGTTTCGAAATCACACGACTCCAGTTCCGGTAATCCCCAACTATAACAAGCTACAAAATAACAACCTTGACTGCGGATATGTCGGATGTGCAAATTGGCTTGATAGTAATAAATACAGGCGACTTTCCTCTGTCATGGTGTGTGCAGTTCAAAACTCCGAGATGATACTCCGCAGAGTGACTCACTTCATACCGTCAGCCCAGCCGCTACTAACAGAAACACACATCTGTAAACAAGTCGACTGACTGCTAGAGCACGACTACTCCGGAGTCCGAATTTAAATGTCGTGCAGTAGTGTTTCTGACCTCCTCCAGGTAGATGAGTCCCTTGTCACATGCAGAACTGGGACCATCCAACATTAATTCATCAAACTAACCATCCCCGGACAAAGACTTGAGGCTCATGAGAAGAGAACCAACGAACTAGATCTCACAATGAGAGCCTCCAACCCCAAAAGTGACGGCGGCAGGAGCCCCCGCATCGCCATCATAGGCGGCGGGATAACAGGGCAGACACTCGCCATCGGCCTGCTCCGCCGCAACATAACATCATTCACCCTCTACGAGCGCGCATCCGCCTTCCGCGAGATCGGCGCAGGCATCGGCTTCACAGACAACGCCGAGCGGGCGATGAAGGCCTTGGATGCGCGAATCCACGCCGGCTTCAAGAGTGTCGCGGCCCAGAACTCGGACGACTGGTTCCGTTACGTCGACGGGTTCAACCATAACCCGCAAAATCCGGGGGATATGAATGAAGAGCTGATGTTCAAGATGTACCTCGGCGAGAGGGGCTTCGAGGGCTGTCGGAGATCAGACTTTCTGCAGAAGCTTGTCGACATGGTTCCCTCCGAGCATGTGAGGTTCAGGAAGAATCTGAGGACGGTCGAGGAGCAGAAAGATGGGGATGGTGTGGTTGTGATGACGTTTGAGGATGGGTCCACCGCAGAGGCTGATGTTGGTACGTCTGGCAACCAACCCATCATTCATCTCTTGAACACTTTTTGCTAACTTTTTGAAGTGATCGGATGCGACGGAATCAAGTCCCGTTTACGTCAACTCATGTTCGGGCCCTCCACAAACGCGAAATACTCGCACAAATTTGCCTTCCGCGGCCTCATCCCCATGTCCAAAGCGCGCGCCGCGCTCGGCGAGGAGCGAACCGCTGTGCGCGTGATGCATCTCGGCCAGGATGCGCACGCGCTCACCTTCCCGGTTGCGGACGGCGCCCTCCTCAACGTCGTAGCCTTTGCGACTGACCCGAACCCCTGGCAAACCGATCCAGAGGAGGAAGAGGGCGGGACAAAATTCGTCGCGCCGGCCACCAGGGCCGAGGCCATGCGGGCCTTCGCCGCGTTCGGTCCAGCCGTCAAGACCATCATGAGCCTGCTGCCCGAGAAGCTGGACAAGTGGGCCGTCTTTGACACCTACGACGATCCGGTGCCCACGTACGTTAGAGGTAACCTGTGTCTGGCAGGTGACGCGGCGCACGCGTCGTGTCCGCACCACGGCGCCGGGGCGGGCTGCGGGATCGAGGATTCGCTGGTCCTGGCGGAGCTGTTGGCCGCGACTGCTGAGATAGGAGAGGGTAGTAGGATGACTGAGGTGTTGCAAGTGTATAACGAGGTTCGGTACGAGCGGTCGCAGTGGCTGGTCCAGAGTAGCAGAGTGGTGGGCGAGATGTACGAGTGGCAGGATAAGGAATGCGGCAGGGACGCGGAACGGATCGGAAAGGAAGTGGAACGGCGGTCGCATCTGATTTGGGATTATGATGTCGATGAGATGGTAAAGACTGCGTTAAAGTTGATGGAGGGGAGGATTAAGGGACGGTGAATTTAATGTGGAATAGGGTGACGGGTTAAGCTATGCCATATTATTCTCAGCATTCATGATGGCAGGGTCGGTGAATATCACCCTGGCTTGACGGACGAGACGAATGCCAATGAGCACTGGGTGCCGGGCGTGGTGTACAGCCAGCGGGATGCAAATGTCCTGTACCGGATGTTATTCCCTTGCGGGAGAGCAGGTAGAGGAACAAGTCGCTTGAAGAAAGGAATTTCGTGAGCCAAGAATTCGTCTCGTATCACAGCGACTGTCTTGGCAGAGTTCCAATAGAGTAGTAGTTTCAGTGGTTAATAAACATTTAAGATATTACTATGAGTGCACTGTTTTAGATTACCCTCTCAATGACACGTCGCTTTCCCCAAGGTACCGAGGCCATCATCAACTCCAACGAACATGGCCCGCTCCATGATTAAATCCAATGATATGTGCCATGACCATGCTCCCATCAAACAGTATGCAAATTCTCCCATGCCCCAATGTAATCATGATGATCCTGACAAATATGATACTAATTTCCGCCGTAGATGTCCCCGTGGTATATGCAAATCAATCATTATTTGTTTCCTGAATGCGTGCTGTCTTCCGTTGCTTCTCTTTCTCCTCCGTCGTATCCTCACACCGCGCTACATCACCACCACTTCTCGACACCGGTTCCTGTTTCCCTCAAAGCTCTCTGGTTGAAGGATTGCGGCGAAAACGAATTTGCGGAAGCTGGGAGCGAGACAACATCCCCAGCTGTGAGTGACGGGCCAAAGCCTTTGGTCTTGACGCGCAGTTTGGGCTGATGTCTCAGCTTTGGCTGTTTGCTCTTTCCCTGGCCTTGGACTGCCCTCGCGATCGTTGATTCCACTGTTGTCTGCTGGGTCTTTCCTTGTTCTTGGATCTTCAAATCAGTCGTGGCCGCCTTCACCATTGGCAGCTCTGCATCCGGAATTGCTAGTGGCGACCTGTTTCGACCGTCTGTTGTGGACTTGTCTCCTCGCATGGACCGCGTCGTGAGTAGGCTTGTTATCACCCTTGACTCCGCCTTGGGCCTAGAATTAGACGCCGAACCTCGGCCCTTTCCCGCCGTCGTGTCCAGTTCAACATAGCGCACCGCTGCAGGTTTTTTGCTTGTTCGTTTAATCTCGGCTGATACCAAGGAGGACAAGATAATCTCCCGGCATTGACACGAGTCCATCTCACAGACCTCACAAGGCATGCCGATCCCCGAGTCTCGAGAGTCTCGAGGGCTGTCGTAGTCGCTCATGTGAGTTTCGCCACCCCGAGCGCCCTCAGGGGCAGGTGCTTCCGTTGCTGTTTTTGTCGCAGCTCGTACTGCGAACTGGTCGGAGATTTGCGAGAATGGCAGCCCAGGAAAATCCGGTGGCGGGGTGGGTGGAACATCATCTTCGCTCGGAACGATGCTTGAAACGGCGAGCTCAGTCTCATGTCGGTCGAATAGCTGGCTTTCAGTGTCGTCATCTTGTTTCTCTGCTGAAGAAGGCGGGCCCCCGGTGTTACCTTCCCTCGTGTCCGCTGGTGGTTGGACCGCGTCTGGAAGAGGAGGACTATATAAGACAGTGCTTATTCTCGATCTGCGCTTCTGTCGTCGCGCAAGATTCGGCTGCTGGCTGTTGCCGAACTTTTGAATCGGCATTGTCGGCTGGACGTTTGTGGCTGCTGTAGAAAACCGACTCATGCATTTCCTCATGGTGTTTGCACGGTGAGTGTCAAAGGCAAGCTCCAGCTGGCCAGCCAAAAACCGGCAGTAATCGCTCTCGATGGTGGGCGGCAAGAACAGTCGTAGTGTCTCCTGCAACCTGGCCTTGAGCGCTTCTTGGTCTGCATCGAACTGCTGTTCTACCTCGACCAGTTCAATCACAGGCTGGGCATCTAGACGCTTGTTAGCTGGTATGGAAGCCGTAGGGTGTATTTGTTTGCTCACCAGGAGTGGGAATCTCTTCATCCGTGGGAAAGATAAGTTTCCAGATCATTTCCCAGGTCCAGCCCTCCTCCCCCGAGACTTCCCCCTTCGCTATCTGCCTGCTCGTGGGGTCAGTGATCCCGTCTTCGGGATTACTCCCAGCTTCATCTAAGATGGTGTCGCAAATCTGATCCTTCGGCAGCATTAGATGAGCATCGAGCGCTTCGGCTGTCTTGAAACCGGTTTTGCAGCGCCGGCACTGGTGCGGTACTGCTGGCCGACGATGATAACTTGCGACATGATGTCTTAGTTCGGATAATGAGCCAAAGGAAGTCTTGGCGCAGTATGCGTGGTCCCGAACGTTGAATTTGCCAGGGTTGCGTCGTCTGAACGGACATGGGTATTGTACCCCGGCTTTCTTGTGGCTTCCGGATGTTGTTGCGTCGTCGCCATCCTGGTGAGGTCCGTTTGCATCAGGACGGTCCTCGCATACTTGCCATTCTCCGGATTCGTGGGCATGGCTGGTCTGCTGTGACACTTGAGAGCGACAGAGCGACCGACGCTTGTTCCTGGAGGGCATGGAGTCTCTGGCGGATTCCCGCTGCGCCGAGGGTGGTCTGGAGGTTGCCGACGGTTTCTGCTGCCTTCTCGTGAGTTCGTCTGAGCGGGGCATCCTGCTAAGTCTGCGCTGTGATGGTGACGGTAATGCCATATCGTCCTCGTGTAGCTGCACATCTACCGACTGCATACGGGCATCCGGGAGTCTTGGCACCGAGCGAGAGTTCTCGTTTTGCGCACTGCCGGCAGGATCCGCGGCTGACATCTTCTTGGGAGGCTCATGGCGCGGCTCCTCGGGGTAAAATCGTCGTATGAGCAGGTTAGGCGACGAAATCGCAAGAGCCATGAAGGATAGTGATGAACGGGAGGGAGAGGGAGAGCGGGTAGTCGCAACTTGAGGAGTTGTCGAGGATGTCGTGTCGTCGTTGTCCTCAGAGGCAGGTCCCGACACGGTGGGTCTGGCGCCGGCCGATCCGCAAACAGGGAGAGAGGCAGCGTCGATGGACTCTGTCACGTCTGTGACTGGATCGGGGTCTTCGACATGGAAGTCTGTTGGAACTTGTGGTAGCCAACGGGACCAGAGGTCCATGGATGGCTTGATGATTGCTCTTCATCAATCAGGCGCCCAACACGTGGTAAGCCAGCCAGTGCCGCAGCCACAAAAAGCCCACATGGATATCTTCGGGACCGGAAGGGAATCATGTTAGGGAGGGGAAGAGGCAAACATGGCTCATGTGAATTTTTGATTTGTTCTCGGCTCGACGGTCGCGTCCAGGGCAGGTGGGAGCAGGGTGGACCTGATGGAGCGGCCAAGCATCCAAAAAGAAGGTCGTCCGAGATTTTGTGTTACCCCTGATTGGCTAGCGCCGGTTTAAAAGAGATCAACCAAGCAATCTGACCCCGTGATTGGCCAGGCTTTCCAGCCCATCAGGGTGAAGTTCGACTGCTCTGTGCGCTGATTCGGCTGCCTTCACGTGGAGCAAATCAAGGCATTGTCAGCTCTAATTTCATGCGATGCCAAGATTTCGACTCCATTCGCTCCATCAACTTTCATCTTGTTCTCGATCATGCCAGATTATTAGAAATGTGTGTGAATGCGCCATCTTATTTCCGATCGTCCCATTCCATTGCTTGTCCGCAGTTTGACCACGTTATTTTCGTTTTGTTTCTAGAAGACACAAATGACGTCAACTGAAATTCCAGACGACATAAATTCAAGCCATTCACTTGGGGGAGCAACAAATATCCAGGGGACATGGTGCAAAGAGCAATCTGATATACACTTGCTAGGTACCGGTAAGTATTGTGCAGCGGACGCCATTGACTGGCTTTTGATTCCAGGTGGCTATAATATGTGATAAAATGGGAATAGTGGCCAAGGCCAGTATAAGAAAAGGCAAATTGTTGCAATCAGGAGTCAAGTGGTAGCTGGGGCCAATCAGAGATGTTCTCCAAGGCTCTGTGAATGTTATATGGCTGAGCTGCAGTGGATGTCGAGCTTGAACGGACCAAGAGATGCTTAATAGACTTCAAGATCGCGGTGTAACTAGGAGATGGTCGTCTTATAACCAGCCTACTGCGATGTGCCCTTGATCAGAAGTCCGCCCGTGACAGGGTCTTTAACTGATTTGGCGATTCGCCTCCAATCGGCCCCTCATAACCGGTATTTGCTAGGCTGCCGTTTTAATGCGCCGAGGTGAAGTAACTATATCTGTAATGAATGGTGATCGACATGTTTTGGTGTGTACGTGTATAGGACCATTTCCAGTTTTCGTGTTACAGAATACTGGGCCACGGATCGAGCTTCGTCTGCCCTGGGCTGAGCTCCGCCCTGCCAGGCTTACTAGGTGCCTGGTGTACTTAGGTGTGACCAAGATAGCCTGCTCCTAATACCTTCTTAACATCGCCAAGACCTGCCACAGCTGAATGCCTGACTGACAAGCTCCACCATTGCACGAAAGTCACTGCTTCCTGTAACAGTCAATCAAGACCGGGGTTATTATGCAAGTCCGGCAATGCTCTTAATTTAGGCAAGTAGTCTTTATCCAACAAAGACCTCGGCGAAATTGGCGTCGAGATAGAGTCAGGACCAGTCAAAAACTACTCAATTTAGCAAGGTTTGGCGCTTACTTAGTGAATCGGCGTCTTCAAGAGAATATGAATAAGTTAAGAGGTTGGACAAAGACGCGGTGTCTTAGCCATGGGTACCTCCATTGTGCATAAGTTCGTGAAAGTGTTGAAGGAGTATCGCTGCAACGAAGGTATTGACTTGCGCAAACGCTATTCACACCGTACCTACTCTTACACCGTATACGCCGACGGAAACAAGTGAATGGCTCCAAGTGAATGTGAAGGCTGATAGGCCCTGGTATCGCATCCAGCAACTCCTTCCACCATTTAAAGTGGCTCACACATTTTTATGCTGCCAGTCGTCTCCTACCTCAGTTCACTTGCGGTCCCACAAAGAAAAAATAATTTACACTTAACGCTCGCCCCCTCCGCAACTGCAGGGACCTCTCTTAACCTCAGCCTGAGCAACTCGCCAACGGGCATCACGGGCACACATCATTGCACACATCATTCGACACACAATGACTGCGCCTGGGCCTACACAGCTGGCCAAAGGCCAGGCCTCCCTGAAGATGCCGCCGCTGCATCTGCTCAGCGAGGTACTCATCCAGCTCCCCGACATCAAGTCGCTCGGATCGGGCATCCTCAGCCATTCGCCCTTCTACGCCGCCTTCCAGGAGACCCCCAACACCACCTTCCGCCACGTATTCGAGCGCCAGATCCCCGAGCAAGCCCTGATCTACGCCCTCGCCCTGCACCGAGCCGGCGCCGTCGACACGCACAACACGGGGCAGATCGAGAACTTCCTACGCAACTGGTTTAACCACACCAGCTTTCTAACCGGCCAACCCGCACCAGCCTCCGACAAGCAACCCGCACCAGCCTCCGACAAGAGCGATCTCACCAGACACGAAGTCCTGGTCAGGGGCCGCTCCGTCGCCCGCGCCACCAGTGACAGGCACACCATCGTCCACTACTTCACCCAGACTCTGGTCCGGGACATGCTGCCGCTTGGCAAGACGCAACTTGGGCTCTAGTGCCCGGCAGCCCATAACCAGTTCAGATCTCCGAGGCCGAAGAGCTACACATCCACGACTACCTCGAGAGGGTGCTTTCTCGCTGTATGTTCTCCCCATTACATTCCCCAACGTTAACCACCAGACATGCTGATACTGACTTGTACTTCACGCGGCTATTCAGCCTTCGACGAAGTTGCTGCCCACGACGTCGAGTGGGGCCATGGATGTGTCGACTGGATTGCTCAGGGCCGAGCAGCTCAGTATAAACAGGCCAATGCAAGTCAATACTATTACACCCTTTTCCAAGAACGCTCTCACCTCATGTCAACCACATGTCAACCACACGTCCAAAACAAATCAACTAATCAACCTTGTGTGTGTGTCAAAGCTCTTGTACGGCCTAGAGTTTCTCTACCCCCTCGAGCAAGCACCGACTTACGACGAACGCCTCGCCATCTTCCACTCAAAACGGGGCGCCGACGCTACCACCCCGTCGCACAACCGCTCCATGCTCGCCTTCCACCTCATCGAGTACGGCTCCTCGCCAGAGGACAACCCGCACCTGATCCTGCAACCGATGGGGGAACGGCCCATAGGACATCTCGAAGCCGTCCTCACGCGCTTCACCGACGGCCCGCACGACTTGGTTACCGTGTCCGGCACATCCCGCATGTGGCTGGCTGCGAAGGGGCACCAGCCGCCATTCGCGGTGGTCAACGACGCCGAGAACGTGGGACCCAGACGGTGCGGCTACGTTCTGTGAGACCTGCCCCTTTATGAGCCGGACCCTGTTTATCAACATCACTCTGGCAGATCGAGATCGAGCTCTGCGGGAGAACGTTGAAGCACTGAAGCCGCACATCGAGCTCCCGAAGATGCTCTATACAATGCAGCAGGCTTCCCTCGACAAGAGGGAAGCGAAGGCTCAGATGAAGAGATCGTGGGTCCAGCGAGCCAAGATTTATAGAAACGGCGGACGGGGTTACTGGATCCAGGAACAAGACGACGGTCTTAATCGAATGGGGAAGGATAGCAAAATCGTGTGGACGAATGACGTTTAGGTACCGTCGTCGTTGCCGTATACCTCCCTATCGAGGGGTTCTTTTTGCCTCGCACTGCCTCGCGGGCTGCGCGCTGGGATAATGAAGGGTACCAGATCTGGATGCAAACGCAGGATTACATGGCCGCGACCGGATACTGGACGTCTACAGACATTCCGCGAAAACGGAAGGCTGACGACGACGACGACCAACAACTACCTTCTGGAAAGCGGTAAGCCGCCGCCAGGCAAGCTACCTCCTCATGCACCGGGCAGGGGCTCCTCCAGAAATGCATCTTCGAGGAACAACAGTGTCAGTGACCTCTGGGGCAAGTCCAAGCTGGTCTTTTCAAGCCTTTCGAGATCTATACAAGGAGATGTACCTTACCAGGCTGCACTAAAGTTGCTGGTGACATCATCCCATAAATGTAGCACCCTGGTCATCAGACTGGGTTACAACATCTCTCAAGTATCACTTAGTCTAGTATCAGGCTATCAGCTCTTAAGTAGTTAGCAGTTCCGACGCAAATAGTAGGACACAATTTGATTTAGGCAGTTACTTACCAAGCCAATTTTACAAACACATGCCTGGACTGTGTACAAACTAGCAATCTCTAACAAGGGTTGATACATGTAGCTAACTCAGCGTCTGACCACTCAAGCACCCAAATCTCTCTCCCTTTCCAAGCCCCCCTCTTAGCCCCCAACACCCTCCTC
This sequence comes from Apodospora peruviana, assembly GCA_033439685.1. Lineage (NCBI taxonomy): Eukaryota > Fungi > Ascomycota > Sordariomycetes > Sordariales > Lasiosphaeriaceae > Apodospora > Apodospora peruviana. The sequence goes on along the minus strand of JAUEDM010000005.1, from coordinate 454,852 downwards.
CCGTCCCCAACCGGCAACATAACATGCAGCCTACCCTTCCAGAGCGGCGTAAACCCCTTCGCATGAGCATCAACACGAACCTCGACAGCCTCACCGCTCCTCACGCCCCTATACGTGATGCTAACAGTACAACACGTCCCAGGATCAGCCGGCGAGATCCCATCATCCTCAATCCACTCCCCTCTGTACATCTTTCCGTCTTTGCCTTTCGCAGGGAAAAGGAGCACCCCACGCCAATCATCCTTCCCAACCTGACCACCATCTTCATCAAGCACAGAATCAACACCGTCAGGATACCGTCTCGATTGCCCAGCAAGCGCAGTGACGGTCGCTTTTTCCTTGCCCACGGGTATCACGGCCCCCTCGCGAGCAAACAGACCGCCGTGGTCGATGGGCGTGGCGACGGTTGCCCATGATCCTGCGTTGTGGACGCCATACGGCGCGTGAAGGTCGAAGTATGCGCTGTTATCGTCGGGGAAGTTGGTTTTGGGGAAATAGATGTCTCGGGTGAGAGTGCCTTCGAAAAGCTGCGGGGCGACGAGGAGCTGGCCGACGCCTAGCCAGGAATCGAAGCCGGAGAGAACCGGGTCGGTGTAGAGGATCGGATCGGATGCGAAGGGGCCGTAGAATAGGGGTGCGTTTGGCGGTGAGACGGAGAGGTGGGATTGCCACATTAGATTGTTTCTGAAGACGTGTACGTTAGTAATGAAGGATTTGGACTTGTTTGGGTTAACGGGGGACTTACAGGAAGGGTAAGACGAAGTATCGCCATTTGATGTGCTCTCGGACGATGGGTAGCATCTCTGGATACTGTGCATATTGTGTCAACAGACTGACTACCAATCATTCCGACTCTGGTTTGAGCAAGGTATTTACCATCCAAGGCGTATTCAACTTCCCACCTGACCCATCCGAGTGTATACAAAACCGCGAATGCGTGACCCCGAGCTGGACCCAGCGGACAAACAGCTCAGGGGAGGGCTTTGGTCCGGCAAAGCCGCCCACGTCGGCGCCAGTATTCTGCATCAGCGACAAACCCGAGTTGAGCTGGATGTGCTGCGATCCGCGCAGGTTGTGCCAGCTGGTCAGGTTATCGCCGGACCAGGTCGAGCAAGCGTACCTAAACGCGGCCGGGTTTCCGGAGCGCGTGAGAACAAAGGTGCGCCGCTCGGGATAAGCGGCTTGAAAAGTGTCGTGGCTGACCTTGTTCATGATCTCGTTGCCGGTGATGCGGCCCATCAGACCGGTATTGACTTTCCCTTCGAGGGTGGTTTTGCGATGGTGGTCGAACTCGTTTCGGAATAACAGCGCGTCGTCGCGGGTGAAGAACTCGGAGTTGTCGCTGCACATGTGGACATACTGTCAGCATCACACTCTGTCTTCCGAATATGATGGACATACTCCCAAATCCCGTCAACGCCCAAATCAATCAGCCCCTGTACCCCCTGAGCCCACCACTTCCTCGTCTCCGGCGCACTAAAGTCAACCCAGCTCCCATCCCCACCCTCGCTCTGCGCGTTCGGACCCAAGTTCTGCCTCGCCGCGCTTTTCGTCAACGGATCATAAAACAAACCTCCCCCCTTTTCCAGTCTCCCATAATCCGGATGCGTCAGCAACACATACGGCTTCACGTTCGGCACAATCTTCATCCCAGCGCGATGGAAAGTCCGCACCATCCCTTTAAAGTCCGGATACCGGTCCTTGTTAAGATGAAACACATAATGGTTTCCCGTTCGCTCATCATGAGTGTACCCCGACGACAGGTGCATCGCTGAACACGGGATATCATGTTTCTCGCACAGGGCAGGCCACTCCTCGAGCAGCTGCTGCGCGTTAGACATCTCAGCCAACAGCACCGTCGACGCCAAATAGCCCAGCCAGTCTCTACCGACAAGCCTCGGTCGGCCAGCCACCTCGCCAAAGGTCTTGACTACCCCCTCGATCCCGTTGCCGACCATAACCCACTCCTCGAGCCCTCCCCAATCTTGTACAAATCGCTTACTGTACCCACCAGACGGGAAATCGATTTCTCGCCCGACGTCCCACGTCGCCACGCTGTTGGTGGCGTGGAAGATGGCGTACGTCAAGCCCCGGTTCGCTCTCGGCGCTGAGATCAGAAACGGAGTGTGCTTGTACAGCGGATCTGTCCCGTAAGAATCGTACAGCGCCGCGTCGGTCGCGTGGAGCGTGAAACGGCGGCCCGTGAGGTCGATGGGCGCCGCCTTCTCGCCTAGCCCCAGGTGCACGCGCGAGCGATCGAGATGCCAGTGGCGCATCACACCGTGCTCTGTTAGCGCGTAGGAGCGCGAACCGAGGTCGCGCAGGACGGCGGTGGCGCGCCCGGTGCTGCTCTCGGAAACTTCCCATACTTCGGAGAAGAGGTGGTACCGCCAGAAAAGTCGCAACTCGAGGCGGGTCGAGGGAGCCAGACCGGACAGGTTAAGGGCATGGCCTGTAGGACAGGGGAAGGAGAAAATGGCGGTGCAGTTTGTTTTGCCGAGGGAGAGGAGCTCGAAGGCATAGAGCTGGCTGGCGGTGGCGTTGTCGTGCGGTGGGCGAGGTCGATCTGGACCTGTGAGGAGCACGCGGTAGGCATGTGGAAGAGGGAACTCTAGACGCCATTCGAACCCGGGAAAGCGGGTTTTGGGCCCGGATACGAGGGTAAAGGAGGTCAGTTGGGATCCTGGGGTCAGAGATGAGGAGGCGGATGCGGGGAGGACCAGGTAGGTCAGGTCGCGCTCGACGATCGGCATTTTATAGGGGTCGTTGGTTAGGAGTTAGGTGTTGTTGAAGCTGGCGGCGACTCCTCATAAAACCCGGTCAATGTGTCTCCTTGTGGTTATTCGCGGACTCCTGGCATAGTGCAGATGTCAACAGTTGATGGGAGTGGTGGTGTCGTTTGGGTGGCACGTAATCAGCTTATCTGAATATGGGCTTTGATTGGTCAATTCGGACTACATCAGGGACGACTTGATTTGGATCTGTACAGTTTACTTCCCCGCGATCCTTTCAAATGTTTGCTCCTTTTTTGACGGATATCCACTTCCCGTCATCATCGCACAATGTCGGTTGCTAGGTATCCCGTGATGCACTGATAGATAAGCCGAGCGGCGCCTATCCGACTGTCCCATGATTTCAAACTTCCTCAACTCCCCGCTGAAACGCCTCCTAATTATAGACCACATACAACTTCTCGTGAAGCCCAACTTTCTGACTTCTTCGGCGGCAGCGCCCAGCACACCCACATCACACGGTAAGGCTGAGAACAAGCTGGTTCGTATGGTTCATGGATACCCAGGTAGACTAGAAGCATGCTGACATAACTTCACAGTTGGACATGAATTTCAATGGCGTTTGTTGAGCGAGACTCAATCATATTTTCCAGTATTTTTTACCTCGCCGGCGCCTTTTTTCTTAAAGACAATCCAAACCAACTAACTGACCCAGTGACACGGCCAGCAACCAAAAAGATGACTCAGATGACAAAACTTTTGTGTGGCTAGTGGTTCTTCTGCCTCACTGGGAAGCAGGAGCCTCGCGTTCGATTCCTCTCCAAGATCAAATAAGGAAGAAATTACAACGATGGTAGGAGGCCGATATGGAAACACGTCAAATGCAAAAGAAGCAAGAACAATATATACATTTTAACATCTCTTGAAGTTAGTATGTCACCCTTGTGCAGGGGTCATGCTAATCTTCTCTGTATTGTTTGACCTGTGAAGAATATTAGTATGTGGACATTCAGTATTTAGGAGTGAGGAGCAACCTACATTGACCAAATGCCCGAAGGCGAAATGGTGGGTTGCGGGACTTGTACATAGAGCGCCTGTGCACCCTTCCAGTGCTCTCAGTTTAGCGGTAACTTAACCTCTGGTCCTCGGTCCGTACTTACGCCTGCCCTACAGTTGTTGCCAATGGATGCCCCTCACTTCATGACGGCCGGCACGGTCTGTCAAGACGGACGGACACATCCGGCTTTTCCTACAAGTATTCTGTTTGTTGAGACAGACTGACTGACTGTGCCAATTCTCTCTTTATATCCTTTTATTATCATATATTCCATCAACCACTCGCAGTACTACCTGGTAATTACCAGCTACTCCCTGGCGCCAAACCCGGAACGAAACCACCCTGCCCGAGATTTCCTCCTCCACGACCACCGCTGCTCCCGCTGATACTGGCACTACTCTGGTTATCAACAGCCGTGAGGGTGCTCACCATCGACGCATCCGTCGCCATCCGCCGAATCCTTTCCCTCGACTGACTCTTTCTCGGAATACTGGGCGGCGCCGTCGAGATGATCTCCTCGCTTCCAAGAGGCGGCGGCGTGGAAATAGGAAACATGGAATATGTCCCCGGCTGCGGAGTCGCCGGCGTCGAGACACTTCTAACCTGTGGACCGGCGGGCCGCGCGCTCTGGATCCCGTGGTCTGACCTCCATATCTGTTGAGAGCCCAGCTGCTGGATCTCTTCTTGCGGGGTACTCAAACCTCGGCTCTGGCTGTGCAGATGAGGGCTAGTATTTCTGCTGCTGATTGTTGTGACGGTTGCCGTAGTCCTGGGCATCTTATTGAGCAGGCCATCATCCACGTCGCTGACCGCGATACCGATGCCGGTCCATTTCTCGCCCATGAGGCCGCCAGTGGTCCCGGGATACAGGTTGCTGTTGTCCGGATTGACCTGCGTAACTGTGCCATTGTTACCGGACGAGAACTGCTGGTCCCGAATATCCTGGATCATCTTGGCGCGTTTCCGTCTCACGGACAGCTTTTCTGTTTATTGATGTCAGTTATTGCTGATCACATTCAGGGGGTCGATTTATACGTACCGCTCAAGAGATGCAAGAAAGTAAACAACGTCAGCGTCATCAGCAGCAACGGGACCAGCTGCCCGAACGTCGACGGATCGTTCTCGACGTTAGGCTTATGCATCCAGCCCGACTGGTCGACCCAGCGACGAAGATCAAGGATGTACCGGAACGCGCTCTGCACAGCCCACACCGCCGTGCCCACGCCGCCGACCAGGTAGACCGCAAAGAGAAGATAAAAGAATCGCTTGGCGCGAAACAGGAACCTGGTCAGGCTGCTTCGCTGGAGCGCGTCCACAAACCTTTTGCGGGTACCGGGGTGGTTCGTCCCGCGACGGACGAAGCGGCCGAGACTCACAAATACGGCAACGAGATAAAACGCGAACATGACGAGATACTCGGTCCAGCCGTGGATCTGGCCCGTGAGGAAGGAGGACGCGCTTCCAGAGGAGAAAGTCTGCTGCAGAGAATTGCGGAACTGGCTGTCGTTGCGCTGGAAGCAGGCTGCCGGGAGCAGGACGGTGCTGTAGGTATCGGTGTCGCTTGGAACGGCGGTCGGGAACGCGTTCCCAGCGCCGGTCTGGTTGGCCAGCAGCACGCCGGTGACGATGTAGACGAGCGTTGTGATGCCGATGCGGAGGAGGGCAATGTACGGGTGTTCCCAGTAGTGCTTGGCGATGGTGACGGCCATCAGGTGGGTGGCGCAGGTGAGGAGGAGCATGTTGGCCACAATGTTGTAGTGGTAGGCCGAGATGGAACAGCCCTTGGAGTAGCGGAGGGTGATGGCGTAGGCGCCACCGGTGAAGATCTGCTGATCGCTGCAGGTCGTCACGAGACTCTCGAAGAAGCCCGAGACACTGAGCTGCCATTTCTTTTGGCCTTTTTCTCTGTGGGGGGGGGGGGGGGGGGGGGGGGAATGTTAGCGGCGCCTTCGGAATGTGTGAAGACAACTTGAAGTGCACATACTCATGGGTAAGTCGGTCCTTCCAGTGAAGGACGTTTTTGAGGATCCACCATATCGCGTTGCCGATGGACAGCGCCACGGAAAAGAAGGTGACGATGAGGAATGCTCCGAGAACCTGAATAATATCCAGTCAACGTCTATGCAGATACAGGGCCTGGGCATATGCGTACACCAATACCAGCAATGTCCGGATCACCCTGGAAGTTACCAGGCGTGATGCCACCCAAAGCGAACGCCGTTGTGTTGGAAGAGGGATTGATGTCGCAGTTCAACTTGATGCCGTAAAAGTCTTGGCATTCTAGTTTGGAGACGTGGGCGCCCATTCTGGCTGCTTGACCATTGCGGTGGCCACCCAACCTACGATAATGGGGAGTCAGGTTTTATTTAGAGATTCCAAGAGTCAAGACAAGAGCAGCAAAATCCTCGCTCGTGGTCGAGGCAGATCGGCCGTCCTTTAAGTCACACATACATGCGCGCGCACCACCATCTATTCCCGCATGGGTCCTACTCGACTGGGGGTCACAGCAGGGGGGGCTGGCATGCTGTTGTGATGGCCCGGTACTACATGTCAACACGGGTGGTTACACAACAAGTTCAGACCCAGCCGCATGTGAAGGAGAAACTCTGAATTTTCTTCGACAGTGCGGTGCAGCCAGTCTCGGCCATAAGTGATGGCAAATCGGCTAACCGTTCACATGTCGACATCCTTTCCGCATGACGACTGCAGGCCCCCGGCACAACGACGCCGCATCCAAATGCTGGTCCGGGGATGGAAAGCTGAACCACCGTGTTGGTGACCTGGCCGCAAAGAAAAGCAGTGTCATTGAGCTAAAGGAGCGGCCGAAAATAACCAGACCTGCATACAGACGTGGAAGTGAAGAGGGGTTAGGGCGGGTGGCACCGGAGGCACAAGACGGACAGAGAACAACACAGTTGCATAATCCGTACAGTATCTGACCAGAAGGTACATAGTGGCGTGCTGCAGGTTTCCAGGGAACCCGCATCTGCTGTCCTCGCGCAACCAATTGGGAACTCGGGAATGCTATCAACCTCGAACCAACAACAGCCTGGCAGTTGACGGCACAGAAAATGAACATCAAACAAGCACGCTGAGCCCCGTGCAACCTTCACAACGCGGGGTGGGTTCTTGGGGGCCGGAACGTACATACAGCTAGCTGCAAGAGCTCCGCCATCTTGGTTGCTAAATTTGTTCTTTAGGTGCACAACTTGTATGCCGTGATCCTGTGGAAGTAATTCTAGCTGAACACTCAGATGTTGAGACTATACATGCAATAACTGGTAATTAAGGTAGCAGTCTAGCTGTCAAAATGATGTGTGCCATAATAACAATTATACCCCAAGTCGATGTTTCATGGAGTCCAATCACGAGGCTCTTTCTGTCCCTGTAACCCGAACATGCAAGTCCCCCTGCCATGTATAACACTACCGCCTGCAGGTCCCATGAGTGTAGAATGTGATGTAGTGTGCTGTGCGCAGTAACCTGCAACACTGCACGTCGGTGAAGTGTTTTGGACCCAGAATATGTTTTTATCTTGAAGTGACATACATGCACAGCAGACAGCTAAGATACAGTGTCGAAGGTGCACATTCTTCTGAATACGAAGTTCTTCCCGCGAGAAGCTGGTACTGTTGGCTCATGTTTGTTTGCCAAGGTGTGGTTGATGTTGGACAGAAGCGTGTACTTGCACGAGTTCCCTTCTTAGGTAACCGTGACTGAAGCTTTGCATCTACCATCCAGCTAGGCCACTGCAGCTATTAGCTCTGCAGATCGTTTTTAGACACTGGTGTGAAACACCAAAAGGGGAGGCAACAAAAACAACTAAGGTAGCACCTGCTTGGGCAAGGAACTAAGAGAGTTAACGACATGAGGCAACCAACCATCAGGGAGGAAAAGACAAAAGCTGCAAAATTTCAATGATCGTGGAAGAGAGAATTGAAGCTGATGGGAAAAAGGTTGGGGGGGGGGAGAAATCGGATAACAGAAGATCACAAAAGGGGGGAAGAGGACAACAGCAAAAAAAGGAAGGAAAGAAAAAAAGAAATTGAAGTCTCCTCGACCGGAATCGAGCCGGTGACCTTTCGATTATGATCTAGACAATTACAGTCGAACGTGATAGCCAACTACACCACAAGGAGTTTATTTGTTGAGATTCCGAGTCAGAAATTGTCCTTTTGTGGGTGTTGTTGAGATGCCGAGGTCCACCGGATATCCGCAGCGGATGTCGCCCCGTAATCTGTGGGGCTCTTGGGTGCCGTCTATCCGCGTCGACGGGGCGACCGACCCCTTTTCCGGACGGAGTCGTGGTAAACAAGTTACGTCATTCTGACTAGGGGTTGCGAACATCGTCGCCTTCGACGAGCGGCTGTGTGACTCGGAGTCAGCAATGGGATGCGTTTCAACTTTTCTTCTGAAATATCTTATCTGCTATTTTTGTTCTTGGCCGAAAGAGTGAATCGTATGTTTGCCTGGCCTTATATACCTATCTAAGTATCTTATATGGCTAACACGCTATCAATAAGCTTAGTAACGACTGTGGGCTGGACATACACTTTTCGGTCACCAATTTTACCAGCAAAATAGGTAACGTTAACGAGTGAAGCATCAGACACAAAACCAGAAAAGCCATGTGTGCAACAATAAGACAGGTACATCCCATCTCCAGTATACCTATCATCCACTCACATCCCCGAGTAATGACTAGATCCTGAAAGCGGCGTAAAATGACACCGTTTAAAACATGGGTGGTCCGCTCGCATCACCACCATCACCAAAGCCACCCTGGCCAGCCGCCTCCACAATAAGCATGTCGTACTCAGCCTGCAGGGCCTGGATCGCCGAGCTAATGTTGTCGGATGTCTGCGAGACGGCGGCCAGCTGCGCCTCGAGCTCCCTGATGCGTTTGTCCTTGCGGTCGCGGTACGAACGCTGCGACTTGCGATTCTGTTCGCGTCGTTTCTGTGGCCGACTCAAAACTGGAAGTCAGTTCTTGGTCCTTTATCGGGTTTCTATTTGAGAGAGCTGAGAGAGGGACTTACAGCGAGTTGGTCGGCGTTGTAGTTCCTTGGCGGGCGATTGGTGCTAGTCCTGCTACTGTCCTTCTTCTTGCTGCTGCCGTCGTCGCTGCTACCCAGCCCAGGTCCTTGGGCGGCGGCAGGTCCACAGGCGTAGTCATAATCACTCAAACCGCCCTGTTGGTAAGACAGGTCTTGGCCGGGGAATGGGATATCCAAGTAGGTGCTGCCGCCGTACGGATAACTGTACGAGCTGCCAGCGTCAAAGGAAGGCGCTGCAGGAGCCGAGGCGTACGAGAAGGATAGGTCAAACATGGTGAGAGGCGCTGTGGCAACTGGGTACAGGCTGCTGCCGGTGGTGGTCGTGGCCAGGGGATATTGGTATTGGCCCATGTCAGGGCGCTTGCCACCGCTGGCTGGATCAAAGCTATAGTCGCCATAGCCGCCGTCGTCGGATGGTCCGGCGGTAGCCCATTGGGGGAGGTCGTACGGGGCAGAGGAAGACATGCTGCTGGCCATTGATGTTGAGGGTTTGAGAAAGGCAGTTCACAAGTTACTAGAGTTCAATTGTTCCGGCTGTGTTTGACCGAGTCCGAGTCTAGTATTGGTATTGAGTTTGGGCTGATGGTTGTGTTCGATTCCAAGACTGTCATCGTTTGTCATCTGGACAGGTGGTTTATATCCACCAGAAAGACTCAGAAATGCCTCAGACGAAGTCTTCGCTCAACTCTTTCTCAAAAGTTCCCGGACTCGCTCCGTCTGCAGAGTCGAAACGAAGAAGCAATAACGCACAATGTCTCCGCCAAGCACCTTGATCGCTGATGCCTGGTGACGCCTCGCGCTATCCGCCCAACCTCCAGATATTCCTGATGCCATTCTCATTACATCCGGCATACTCGTCGGTGTAGGCCATCCCTCGCAAGGCGCCTGAGTTTTGGCAAAGTCACCGGCCATCCTCCGTTGTCCGAATGCGGAAAATGCTAGATAGGTAGAGGTTAAGCCATAATAGCTCGATCGGTTTGGAATGAAAGTTCCCTTTTCTTTGCCAGTCGTCAGATGTGGGTGATCTGGTCTTGAGTTTTGAAGTTGAAGACGGGCATTTCCTGTTTTGGATAGCCCTACGGATAGCTCCGGCGTGTGCTTTGCAGGGCGCTTGCAGGTGCCAAGTACCGCTCTCGGGATCCCCATAGGGAGCCACCGCCGCTGTGGGCTCGAATGAGCTTGTCGTCCTCCCACCCCGCTAGGCTGCATCACCTCAAGCTGTCATCACACCTCGGCTTGTTAGGGCTGTTTGGGGTGGGCGTCGTTGATCTGAGAGAATCAGCAATCCAAACCCGATGTCCTAAAACCTGAAGCCAACGCGCCTCGCTCTTCTCATATTCATCAACCTCAACCATCGTCCTCCAGTCTTCATTCCAATTTTCCTGGCGTTTTTGCGTTCCGTCCGTCTTTTTCGGAGCTTCAGCGTGGACATTTATCGATCGTTGAGACAACACAGCGGCGGCGGCATCGTGTCAGAGGATGGGAGTGTTGGCTCCTGAGACAAAGAACGCTTCGCCTGGCCCATAAGATTGAAAAGACAGATCGGAATGGCGCGAGAGCTGAGAACTTGCCGATCGAGTAAGTACATCGAACCGGGGTTGAAGAGTTTCTGAAGCAATATTTTTACACGAGGTCAGGTCAACGAAGTCGAACAAGCGTCGAAGTGGAACTTAACGGTTGAAGGATCTCACGTCAAGGGTCGGGTGCTGGTTATATGATCCTATTTCGGGCTTTGATCATCGAAGATGCGAATCCGAGATAAAGTACTAGAGGGTAGATCTCGAGTTGGCACCGCGCATGAAGAAGGAGTCTATGAGTTAGACTTATACACCTGTCTTTTCGGAGACATTTTCTGGGTGGCCCGTCTAACGGCCAGTGCTGATGAATAGAAGGTTTGAAGAACACCGAGGAGAAAGTAGAAAGAAACAGCTGGGGCTCCTTGGACTACAGAAGTACTTGAGTGACCAGGCGTCAGATAATTAGCTGTGGCGCTGCCCGGCGGCACTTGGGTCTGCTCGGAGCTCTCTTTACAAAACAATGTTATGGTTTATACGAAGCATGTTAAGTTCTGTGGATCTAAATAGGGTAAAAAACGTGTTCCTTTTTGAACCACGTTCTTCTGCTGATGAGAGGAAAAAGGGCAAATTTTCCTACTCCGATGCCCTCAAGCACCATGCATGAGACGCTCCTGGACCTTCTAGGTGCCCAAAGGGTTCCCTGAAAAATACCATTGGCGAGAGCACTATGCTGTCTGCCTAATCCAGAGATTGTTAGGAAAGTTTGAGGAATAGATGCCGGCCGGGGTCGGGAATGGCTCCTTGTCAAACCGCTCTCTGGCTACCTACGTGAAGAGTACTCTCGTCTCGCCGGTCACGTCTGCAACTGGACGACACCACGCCATACTGCCGAAGAACGCATTGTGGCTGCTAAGAATTACCAACTAAGATATACCGCTTCGGGAAAATGCTAGTTACAGCTTACCGTGTGCTGACCTTTGGACATGCATGGAACTAGCCCAGATAATCCCGTGATATCAACCACATCTTCTTACCTGCAAGTGGTGGAACTAGGAAAACATTAATTATGCACGTCCCAGCACCATGTTGTATCTTGGTGTGAAACCCACCACTCGCAGTAGTTATCTTCAGCCTGCAGGTGCAGCTTCCCACCCATTATGGGAGCAAGCTGACAACATTATCCCAATTGGGAAAATGTTAACTTGCTGTTGGGATTACTCATGCCACATATCAAATTCCTCCATGTCTCTCCCATTCCCAGCTCACCGATCTCTCTCCCCCGGTGTCTCGCATTACACCGGTTCTCCAGGATTCGCCAAACATCCCGCGAGGTTCAGCATCCCCTACCCGGAACTTTCGTAACAACCTTACTCCTTCTATCTCCAGTGGTAGAATTACGGAAAGTACGGATTTACTATACAGATTAGTTCTAGCGCTGAATCGGGGACACTGTCCGACCACAGAGAATCCCGACAGACTGGATGTTACTCCAATCCGAGTAATCAACCCAACATGCCTCAAGCACAGTTCCTGTTTGTCAATTCTGGAAACCCGTCCAAGGGGGACCACAGGATCTCGACTACCGGCCGAGCGTTTGTGATCCGCAAGGCGCGTGCGGCGCAGGCGTGGTCGACTAGGAGCAAGGGGAAGCGCAACAGCATCTCCCCCTCCGATGTTACCACCACCATCAAGCCCACCGATCTGCTCCAGCGCCGGAAGAGTAAGGGTACCGCCAAAGTCTCGAGACAAACTGTAGCATCTGCGGCAACCCATTCACCCCATGGCCAGAGCCAGGGGACTGATAACACGGACTTGGCTCGACCGAGAGGATGCTCTGGCTGCGGGCTCATAACGAAGAACTGTCTCTGCAGCCCCGGTGCCGTGTTCTGCATGCAGCTCGCACATCTCAGCGGCCGATTCGATCCCTTTGGAAGCATGTGTATTGACTTGAATGATCGGGACACCATCCTTCTGGAATACTGTGAGTCGTCGATCCTGCCCCTGTACCACCTGCATGAGAATGGGCATACCTCCCCTCTCGGAAGCAAGTCCCAAGCTACCGGTATCCCACGCTTGCCAACGCGGGTATATATGTCATGTGGTTACCTGCCGTCCATACCTCTTCGTCTGTATTCAACAGAAAATCCAAGATAAACTCAAACCTTCCCGCGCCCCAGCTGCTAACCCCCTGTCCTCACCCACGAAAACAGACAACGCAGCAACTAACACCCTCGTCCCGCGCATCTGCCTCCTAGAAAGCACCAACGGCAGCAACCCTAAACCCCTCCTCTCAGACACCACCCAAAAACCCTTCTGGTCCAAAGCATCCCTCTCCCACAGCGGCTTCACACACGGAATCCTCTGCATGGCAGCCCTAAAGCTGGCCCTGATCCAGCCCACGTCATCCCCCGAAATCCACCACCTCGTCGACCGGTTCCTCTACCATCGCATCCAGGCCATAGGCGCCATCCAGCGGATCCTAGCTGCCGCCAACCAGAGCCAGAAGGATATGTTAAGCGACGAGAACATGGCCGCGGTGTTCAACCTCGTCTGCACGGAGGAAATGCTGACCCTCGAAAGCGGCACCCTGATCAGCAGCCTGTCGTCCGACTCCTATCCGCGGCGTCACCACCGCTGGGCGGCGATGCTCCTCCAACCGGACGCCGCCCAGCGCGAGGCGCACGCCCGTGGATGGCGGCAGATGCTCGCGCTGCGGGGCGGGGTTCGGCGCCTCGACGGCGCGCTGCAGTTGTTCGTCTTTCGGTGGGGGTTCGGCGCGCTGTCTGGGCTACTCATGTCCATGTATAGCCTGCCGCAGCTGTATCGATGTCGAGAGCTGTCGTCGGCGTCGCGGGGCGTTGCTGTTGCTTCTTCTGACGTTAGTACTAGTTTCGCAGTCGAGCGTTTCTTGCCCGCGTGCCGGTCGCTGCCGCGCAATGTTCTCGCGGGGCTGTACCAGTACCCACAAACCTCACACTCTTCGCCCATGGCGGACGCTTGTGCCAGCGTAGAAATGAACTCAGGTTTGGTACGGCACATCCACACGGTGGAGAGTATGCTCCAGGACGGCACGGCGTGGCTCCTCCAACATGAAGTCGGCGGCGACAGCACCACGACCAACCCGCCTCCGCCTGCGTGGTTAAACGCATATGACCTGCAAAACATGTTCTCCGTCAGCATGGGCGAGGTCGTGCGCTGGATATTTGAGAACGAGTCGTCCTTGTCCGCCGCGGAGAGCGCGACCGCTCTCACGCTATTCGTGTTCCTGCTGCTCGTCTGCGATGGCCAGCACAGCGTCTGCAGCCCGCTGCCGGGGATCGTCCCCAGACTGCGGTCACACTTGACCGATCCAACAGCAAAAGACACATTGGTGCGCGCGGGGCTAGATAAGTGGGTTGCGCTGGTACTATTAATCGCGACGAGAGACTTCAAAGCGGATGGCACGAGAAACTTCTTCCTGCGGTTCTATCTAGAGATTTTGGGTCCCGTAAACACATTTGAGGAGCTTCAGGGCACGCTTCAGGGGTGCCTGTGGGCGCCGGCGATGAATGTGCATGCCAGAAAGGCGTTCAGCTGGGCGGCCAAGAAGAGTGGAGACACGTATGACAACGTGATGGGATCGTGACTACATGGAGCTTCTTCTCCATAACACCACTCGAAAGCGATGATCATAGCGAAAAGGAATGGAAAAGAGTGTGTGTGGAAACAGCAAAAATTAAGGCGCCGGCGGCCCCGAGGGACAACCAATAGCTAGGAACTCCGCGATGTGCAATGCAGGTTCCCGGCTATACTGAAAGGGCTTCCTTGATCTCCCTACAGTCCGCCAAGGTAAGTATGAAGAAAGGAAAAAGAAAACAGGGAGAGAATTTGGGGAGGGGAGCGAGGTTTATATAGGCGGTAGAGGTCCCACTTTTTGGGATTCCACCGCCTTCATGTTCTTTCCCTCGGTGCCCTTTGGCAGAAAAGAAGTGGAGCAGAGCGAGGAAGAGAAGTGGAGGAGGGGGAGGAAGACAGGGACGGAGGGCCCGGGAGGGGTGAAGACGAGGCGGATGGTGGGGTGGGAGGTCTTGTCCGATGTATGGGAGATGACAGAGGGAAGCCGAGACCAGTGGACGGTGGTCAGGTTGCTCTCTTAAGCAGATCTCCAGCCGTCAAGCAAGCCAGCCGCCTAGCCCAGCTTTTGTAGTAGTAGACCATCTCTCGTCCTCGCTCGCAGCATGCTGCAGGCCGCAGGGAAGCTGGTGGTCTTGGATCTCGTACGACTCGTCAAGGCAATACTGGCCAAAGTTCGTGCTGGCAGATACTCTTTTCTTCCTTTGGGCTGCAAGCGAATCAACAGATGGAGCTGCCCACCCGGGTACATACCTCTCACCCACAGCATTTGAGACATTGCATGTGTAGCTTGAACTAGGTCTAGGGCGTCTTCTTCTCTCTGGAAAGACAGACGGGAACCTTTACTAGCAAAGGTAAATTTCCCTATAATAATACATCATAACGCACAATACACACCCGTATTATCTCCCGTACCTTGCGTTGTTCCCCATCAACAAATAGCCACTTGTATTGTAGCAAACCCCTCCCATATGAACTTCAATGCGTCCTCTCTCCATTATGTTACCTAATTATTCATCCTTCTGACCAGCCGGCAGCTGACTCCAACCGCTCTCATAAGTAGGAAATCCATGGCCTTGATAGAGTCCCTGTGTCGTTCCAGCGGGCGGAGCCGCCGCCAAACTCGCCTTCATGTATGGATCATCACGGTCATCAAAGCCCGTGGAGATGAAAAAGTCATCTCTGCCAGCCTTCGCGTACGGATCATTGCGGTTTTCAAATCCCTCGCTGATGATGAAGTCATTTCTACCGGTAGCCGTAGCAGATGGACTTTCCGGACTCGAATTCGTCAAATAAGGCGTGGCCGGTGCTGCTGGGGCTGGAGGAGGCGCTGACGCTGACGACAAGTCTAGTTCTGCGGCGTGAGATTGATCGTGGCCCATGGATTCAGCTGCTGTGCCGTGTTGGTGGTCCGTCAGTTCTTGGGGTGAAGAAGGTTCCTGATTCATCATCTCGGTCGCGTGATGTTCAGGTGCCTGATTCATCAGCTCAGCTGCCGCATGTTGTTTTTGATGCACTTCATCAGCCGTCCCATGCTCATGGCCGATCAGCTCGACTGCGTGATTTTTAGGCTCTTGATTCATCCACTCAGCTGCTGCTGCGGCCGTGTGTGAGTATCGATGCGGTAGCTCGCTTGCGGTGGCGGACATGGCCGAGTCACGCATGTCATGATAGGACAGGACGTGCGACCGGGGTGGCAGCTCAGACGTATTCTGTTGTGACATGGGAGGGTGGTTGTAAACGTTGCAAATGCCGTCCGGCTCTGGGTAATAATACTCACCCGGTGCCGGCATTCTTGCCATGCCGGCGGTAGCATGATGGTAAGCATCGCCGCCGTACTGCGCTTGGTTGCTAGGTCCAATCATGCTTCCCACAGCCTTCTCATCAGAAGTGTCGTCCTCTGGGTTGCCAGTGGGTGGCGCTGCGTCAAGATTCGGATCCGTGGGTCCCCGTTGCTGCCTGCATCGTCGTAAGAACTTGACGATCCAGATGCCAGCCACTGCGCCGCAGAGGAGGGAGACGACAACGCAGGCGGCAATGATTCCGTACAGCGCGCTGTGGGATAGAGTGCCGTCGGATGGAGGTGGCGGGGCAGAAACGAAAGTCGTTGTCGTGGAGCTTGGGAATGCAGTGTTGGAGACTTTGCGGTCTGACCGGCGCCAGATTAATTGTACCGGGCTTGCTGCACTGATTCCTTGATTGGGAGTGCCTTTTCTAGTGGACGCAGCAGATTTCAAGCCACCAGATGGACCGGAGGCTCCCATAGGGAAGACACTGTGTCCCATATTCTCAATGGACGGTTCTTGAATGAATGATTCACTGGTCCCGTCGCACATATAAGCGTGCCATTCGCCACTTGTGACGATTGACTCGCAAAGAAAAAGGTCGCGATAGCCGGAAGGCTGAACATAGATATCGAAGCCACTATGCAAATTAGTTAGACAGGATGGCAATATGGACGGGGTGGAAAAGTGGATCACGGAGAGAGAAGCTGATTGGTGGGTACTTACTTGGGACAGCAAAATGCGGCTGTTTCATCAGGCTCTAGAAAGTCAAGGGCGCGGTTCGCCTCTGCAGACGCGTCCATCGACATGCCGTAGCTCAATGTGGTGGCGGTAGTCCAGCCGACAGGACAGGATAGGCCGGGCGAGTGGAAGCCCCAGCTCGCGGGAAGGCATGTCGTGGCGCTGTTACAGCCCGGATGGAGGTAGGGCCGGCACCAGGTAATCGTAGCTATCCCGCCTTTTGTGCGGATGTTTTGGTCACCCCGATCGTAGACGCACTTCGCACAGTCCTTTGGCATTGTCATCTCAGTTGTCAACGGGCCGATGATGGGTCGGGTTGTTGTGGAGGTAGCCTCCGACTTGGAGTCTCGTCGCGCCCTAGCCATGATGGCGCTCCTGGATCAATGCCGATGACCGAGTGGTGATTGATAACCTGGGGAAGCCGATCGTTCCGACATCCACGGTGGTAAATACCACCAGGAGTCTCGATGGGGGATTATAACGACTGGCTCTGTGCGGCAGTGCGCAGGTTCGTCTGGTAACACTCGGTCGTGGTGGTGTGGGAACAATTTATAGGGCTGTAAGACCCTATCCGACGAGTTGTGCTTCCACCTCCGCCTCGTGCCATGTACTACGAAGGAGGAAGGAGCGGACCACGCGTTTACTGTCGACCAGCAGCTTGCGGGGCTCGTCGCCAACCGCGCTGGCTCATAGGACGTAGGCCCCACCGGCCGCACCAATAAAGAAAGAAAGCCACGCTCCGCAAGCGTTCTGAACCTGAGATAAGTAAGTACCTTACCTGTCTTCCTTAATTAACGATTTGCTTCATAGATGTCGTGTTATGTGACTCGCTTCGTTGTTATCCTCTCTGTACTTTCTATAAAACACCTCCAATTGGTAATAACAAACCGTTCGTGTGTGACCTTGCGGGATAGTCTTCGATCTATGGATAGAACTCCCGTCTTGGGCCCACAAAGGGTCTCTCGAAAGGCAGCACAGACGGGACCATTTGTCAGAAAGTACCACCCGAACGTTTCTGTGGCCGATTAGGCAGCAGCCAGGTTTACTTGCTGTCGAATATGAGTCCTGGACGTACTGGGTCGGGGCAATATTTCCAGGCGTAAAAGGGGTCGCAGCCCCACTTATAAGTTATAAACCCCATTTTAGAACACAGCGCTTTGTGGTCATTTCCAAGATGACTGTTATTATTATTTATATCGAGATGGTATGCTCATATCTCCTGAATTCTCAGGTACGCACTTATTCGAGACCATTACTGACAACACAACGGTCCGGCCCGCCGTCATTGCCATATATGGAACTCTTCTTGGCCACCACCTGTCCTTCCGGAGCCGTCACCCTTACCCGGGCTCGAGACAGATATCGCAGTGTTGAATGATGTTCTATCCTGCGACCCCATAGGCGAGACACAAGTCGTTCCAAAGCTCGGCGCCCAGGAGCTTGCTCTCATATCTGGTGCTCGCTTTGGCAGCCGCTCGTTCCACTCAGCCTTGCATCAATGCTATCCCCGCCACCTCCTGCCAAAAAGGTACTAACTGGTCTGGTCGTCGTCTTTGTCGTCGTCTTTGTCGTCGTCAAAGGTCACACTGAGTTCGATGATGGTGGTTCCGATGCTGGTAGCGGTGTAGAATCCAATTCTGCGGGGTGTGTATGTTGCAACTGGGTGTTGGAGTTTGGAGAGGTGGCCTCGAGCTCTGGCTCTCCCGGCGCCAAAGCCTTTGATTCTTGACGTGTCCACCGCATCCAGTTCCGGTTTTAATGCAAGTTGTCCTCCAGTTAGATCTCTGCTGTCGCAATTATTGGCCCTCATCATCTCAGACTCGACTTTGTTTCATCTTGTTCTTTCGCTGCTTGATGTAGCTGGCGAGCCAGACGACGAGTACAGCACTGCAGATAAGTGTGGCCATGACGCAGGTGGTGATGATTCCGGCAATGGCTGCGCTGGAAATGCCACTGCTCGCTGGAGGGGCAGGTTCGCTGCTCTGCGGTAGGGAAGTGGTCGTGCTGGATTTACCGGGTATCGTGGGATTAATAGTGGTTGGAGTCGGTCCCGCACGAAGTATATCAGATCCATGCCATACTATCTACACAATTGGTGCCCTGGTAATTCCGACTCGAGATAGGTTTGGTCCTCCGGCATTGAAATATCCCTAGGAACTACGGTCTTTACCGTTTTCGCACCTTCACAATTGTATTCGGTCCAACTCCCTGCAGTCACAGAACGGTCGCAGACGTAGAGGTCATCAGCCATGAACTGGAGCTCGAAGCCACTGTAATTATAGAACAGGAGCTAGTCAGAAGAGAGTCTGAAGCATGGCAGTTAATCGACTTTACTCACCTGGGACAACAAATAGCACCAACCTCTCCCGGTTTAAGATCGACATCAAAGGTGTCGTTGTACGCCATTGCCTGGGCGGTGGTCCAGGCATGCGGACAGAAAAACCCGGGGGAGTATACTGCCCACATATACTGGGATGTTGGTTTGAGACATCCCGTCCTGGCACATCCATCCACGAAGGCGTCACAAGAGGAGAAGGTAGTAGGCGGCCCCGCACTAGTGCCAATGCATGTTTGGCATGATGCAGGTATGGTGGACACGGTTGTTAGCGGGCCTATAAATGAACGGCCGTGCAGACCGTGCTGCTGCCGAGGTATTAAAGGTGTCCTTTTGGTCTCCGTCGAGGATATTTTGAGAGTGGGCCGGTGAATTGAGGACATTCGCAGGAGGAGGGAGGCTCTTTTGCCAATGTAAGTTGAGGTAACGCAGGGCGAGAGGACTTCTCCGTCTTTATCGGTCCAAGTCCTTCTTGCAGGAGGTTCCAGCCTGTCCTGGGCATGAGGTGGAGAAGGCAATAAGAACCTGGAAATTAAGAATGGTGCGGAAGTACCTCCACTGCTGCCGACGGTGTTTGTCCCGAGCACTGCCATGGCACATGGCCCCTCTCTCATACTACCAGGACATTTGTACGACGACAGCATCCCTCTGTCTTCAGTCTCGGCAGTGAACTGAGGGCTCGATAACTGGCTCGACGAGACATTCCCATGCAGACTGCCGTAGTAAAAGTTATCTATCACACAATCTGCTGCGTCATTTCGGGAGGCCACATGGCATGCAAGGCACAGGCCGTTAGACGAGAATGGTCCCGGTAAATGGAGGCTTAACACGTACAAAGGCTCAAAGCTTATGTCAATTTGTTCTATATTTAAATTGTTCATATCTGTGTGTATAAAGTGCATGCTTGCATATACCCAATCCGGCATCGTTAGATACAACTGCCAAACGCCAAAAAATGCCAAATGCAAAACGAGAGAGCTTGCCAACTTGAACAACACCAGTCCGTAGACATTAACATTACCCGCACACGTCGTCAAACGAACACGAACGTCTCGATCACAGCAGCCAGGCAGCCACATTCACAGCTGCCAGCGCGACCATGGCACCAGAACCAACCGACACGCCAGCAACAGCACCATTCTTCTTGTCTCCATTCCCGCCGTTGCCGCCATTGCCGCCATTGCCACCATTGCCGCCGTTGCTCGTGCCAGTAGGAGCTGGTCCAAGTCCACCGACGGTGGTCGACTTCCTTCCACCAGTGGCGGCGGGCCCCGGTCCGCCAAAGCCCAGCGTGGTGAGAGCCGGGCTCGCACCCGTGATGGTGTTTGTCGGCGCGCGGGTCTGCGTGACATCCAGCCCGCCACCGGCGCCAGCAGTCGGCGTCGGCGCCTCCACGCCCGTGCAATCCCCAACAAGATCAGCAGGAACACCGCTAGCGCCGATCGCAACGACATTGGTGCCGCAGTTGGCCGCCTGCGCAATGTGCAGGCTGCGGTTATCCTGGTCGTAGACCACGTACGCGGCGCGGAGGAACGAGTCACCAAACACGGGCTCGTCATCCCCGGGCAGCACACCCACCACGCACACGCCCTCCTGGAGCTCCCAGATGAAGTCGGCCCAGGCGACGCTGATCACCTTCGAATTGAAGACAAAGTCGAGCGAGCCAGGCTGGTTGGCCACGGAGCAGTCGACAACATAGAAACCGGAATCGGGGTCGAACTGCGCGCCGGGGAAGACGTCGCCGATGGCCTGGAAGATGGGCGTCGGCAGGCGGCTGAGCGTACCGCCGGAGTCGAGGAACACGGGCACGGCGATCTCCTCAGACGTTTGGGAGGTGCCGTCGGGGAGGGTGACGCCAAGGCCGGTCAGCGCAACCCAGTAGCGGTCCGCGCCGCTTGGGGTCTGGGAGGGGTCGAGGATGGGCAGCGCCTCGAGGTTGCCGATGAACTTGCCGGTGTCGATGCCGCCAAAGATGATGGCGCCATCGGGAGAGTCGACGCCGCGCAGGTCGAGCGAGAAGGCGCGGCTGTTGATCAGGCCCTGCGAGGCCATGTTGTCGAGCACGAAGGGGTAGTCGCCGCCGGCGGGGTTGACGGCGGGCGATAGGCCGAGAATGCCCATGGGAATGTCGTAGGACTCGAAGTTGACGCCGAATATTTGGTCTGTGATCTGGGCGGCTGTTGACGAGACGCTGTCAGTGAACTGAACTGGGAGGGATGTGTTGGGACTTGAAGGTGGACTCACATCCTATCGTCACCATGTCGGTGACATACTCGATGGTGACGTTGCCCTTGCCGTACGAAAGAATGTCGGCATAGCCGGTGTCGGCGATGGTGGAGCTGGTGGTGTAGTCGAACTGGGCGAATTGGGCACAGTATTCTGGCTCACCCGAGGTCTCGCACGTCGGGTTGACCCAGAGGTCGGGCGAGCCGGTGTCGAGGATGACGGTGATGGTCTGCGGGGGCGTGCCGAGATCGATGTCGAGCGTGTACATTGTTCCGGCTTTGTGGTTGGTCGTCGCCTCCTCGGCCTGTCGTCTGAGGAGCTTCGGGGTGCCGCGGGTGGCCTTGACGGGGGCGTGAATGAAGCCTTCGCCCCGGGCGGCCACGGCCGCGAGGGCCGGCGCCGACAAGAGCGTCACCGACGAGAGGAGAAGCGGCAACATGGTGTTGTAGACCCTAAACAGCCAGGAGTTTGCTCAGAGGAAGGAACAACAGAAACAGACGCTGAACAAGAAAAATAGGAAAAGAGACTGGCGATGTGAATGAAGAACGCCAGCAACGGTAGGACGACGACGCCGTGATTTTATATATCGATCCATGCAAAGACAGACGCCCAGCTTGGTCGATCGAGCCTAGGCCGAGCCTCATCGATCGCGGGTGGGTTTTGCAACCTCCATTCCTCTTTTCGTTGTCCTCCATCACGCGTCGCTCACGGCCGATGGCTTTTCCAAGCCACCGCCAAAGAATGCATGAAGAAGAGAAAAATACAGCCAGTCGTCGAGAGGCCTTCAAGCCTTTCTGGGCGTTTGGGTACCACCGCGCATGCTAGCGGCTCAGCTCTCTCCCGGGGAGCAATCACGGCGTCCTGGGGCGTCCTGTGATTGGCAGACAGAGGACCGCCAAGAGTTTCCCTCAGACAACATTGAGATTAGCGCATTCAGCTGGTGCACCTGGGTGCCGAATCGACAGGGGCAGAGGTCTGGATTTTCAAGGGTCCTCTGTGTGGTTTGCTCCGGCCCACCCGAAACCAATAAGCATTTTATTCTTTAGCGTTCTCACTGCGCAAGCTTTTTCTTTCTTCGGTCGACAGAACCTCATCACGCATTCTTGATGCTACGGGCCATAGCCACAATACGATCGATAGTCGTTGCGCAAAGCACGCCTAATAAGAGTGATGAGGCTCGGTTCGTTTAGCTCATCCTGAGGTCAGTGATTCCGCGCCCATTGAACTTCAGGATGCACCCCGCAAAGAACTCCAGCCCAACGACAAACCCTGGTGAAGTCAGCGTCGACAGGGGTAGGTGCCTGTATGGGATCAACGAGAAAAAGCGGGGACGTGCGTGAAAGTCTCGGATGATTCCGAGTTCTCTTCAGCAGACAAGTTTGAGACAACGAATGAATGCAAATTCTGTGCTTGCGCCTCAGCCACGGGCCAACTTGAAGACACTCGAGGGCCAAACTGTAGCAAGAGGTTCAGTTGGCGGGTGGCAGCGGAGAGCTGCGCTGTGTCGCACTATCATTGGCTGAACAAGTCAACAAGCTGTGGCTCAGCACAACCACGAGACCTTTTGGGCTTTGGCGGTCAAGTTGTGGCGGCCGCCTCGCCCGGTCGACAGAATCGGGAAAGCTCTGCGGCCACCACGTTACGCGCACAATATTGATCTATGCTGAAATGCAAAGGCCCGCTGTTTTTCTTTCCGTTGGCAGCATGAATATTGCAAATTTCCCATCCGTTAGCAGTTGGCAAATACCACCATTATCAATAGCACGACAGTCGGGACAAGAAGGGAAAGCTTCACGCCTTGGCACTGATCGTCTCTCGTTGGGAAGCCGACCTGCCCTCCCGTCGGATTTTTGATATTCCTGCCAATGTCGCTGCACTGAGTCCAGCTCTTTTCCGCACCCACACCGCAACATGACAACGCGCAATCGCCTTTCTTCTATAGATATAGGTATCTTGAATGTGAATACAGTCAAGTTGGTGCAATTGCGAACATCGGTACGACGATATTGGCGGTCGTGCTCGGACTAATATCACGTTGGAGGAGGATGTACGGATTACGAATTAGTAGTTCTGTGATTGGACTTTTGTCGAGGTCGATTTTCGGGGATTTTCGTGGTTAGTTTGCGGTCTTGGTCAGAAGAAAGAAAATGGACCTGCGATTGACGGCCAAAAACACCAGGAGTCTAGGAACAAAAACTAGCACCGTCAATCCAATGTTCGCTTAAGCACTCGAATCGCCCTCCGCACCCTCCCCAAACAACTTGGGGTCAACCAGCGCCGACTTCTTTACAATCAGCGCCGACAACGCAATCAACGACCCGCTCGACAGCAACTCCAGCACCTGCAAACTAACATCCGTCTGCCTCGTAACCCAATTCCGAATCTCAACAGCAACAAGCGAGTCGAGCCCGTAAGCCGCGATCGGTTGCCGTCCATCAATATCATCCTTCGGAATCGCCAGGATGGCAGATACCTTGTCCACAAGCCCTGCGTACACCAGCGCCTCCGCCTCCTCGATACTATCCGCCTGCTTGAGCGACTGCCTGAGCGAGAGCTTGGTCGTAATCTTGGCTGCCGCATCGACCTGTGGCCGAATAGGCGCGAACTTCGGCTCGAGCATCCACTCGGGCGTCGGCGACCCGGGAGGAATGTCCAGACCCGTGATGCAGTGGTTCGATTTCATCCTGCGGCTCACGACCGCGGCGATTAGCGCGTGCAGCTCGGCCTCGTTCACGCCCTCACTACCCAAGCCCATCGAGCCCATGACCAGGTCCTTCTTGGCGTCATTTTCGGCGAGATAGCCGACGTCGGTCACGGCAGCTAAATCAATTGCGGTCGCGGGAAGACCGCGCCGGACACGATACTGCGCGAAGGCGTTCATGAACGTGTTAGCGGCTGAGTAGGCAGCCTGGCCCCGGTTGCCGACGATCCCGGCCGCGGAGGAGAGCATGATGAAGAAGTCAAGCTGGTGGTTTGCCAAGGTCTTGTGTAGGTTCCATGCGCCGGCCACCTTGGGTTGGACGACGTTATCGTAGTTGTCGAAGCTCATCTTTTCGAACAGGATGTCCTAGGGGGTTGTCAGCAAACACTATACTTTCATATCAAACCGAGATCAAGAACCTACGTTGAGCACCATAGCGCTATGGATCACGCCGCGGATGGGCGGCATCCTCGACGATATCTCTGCCACCAACCTCTTGACATCCTCCTCCTTGGCCACATCGCACTGAGAAACCACGACCTCGGTCCCATCAGCAGCAAGATCGCTAATTAGACTCTTCACACTATCCGACACTCTTCCTGCCGACCGCGAGGCGAGAACAACATGCTTCGCGCCCTTCGTTGCCATCCAGCGCGTCATACTCCTCCCCAGCCCACCGGTACCACCAACAATAACATACGTCGCATCGTCCCTAAACAAAGTATCCGCCATCTTTGGCGGCACCGCCTTCACTATATCCTCCTCCTCAAGCGTGATCGCAATCTTGCCGAGGTTCTTCCCGCTCTGGAGCGAGCGGAAAGCCGTCTCGACGTCCGAGATTGCGTACGTCGACAGCGGCGTGATTGGCCTCACCGTCCCTTTTCCATACAAATCGAACACATCCCGCAGGATCCTCTGCATCATCTTGGGTCTCTCCGCCAGCACGACAACCAAATCGACCGAGCTGAAGGTCACATTCTTGGCCAACGGCGCCATCTCGAGGCGCGTGTTGTTGACGATGTCGCGCTTGCCGATCTCGACGAAGCGTCCGAACGGCGCGAGGCACTGCGTCCAGCTGGCCAACAGCGAGTCACCCGCCAGCGAGTTAAGAATTACATCGACGCCGAGCCCATTGGTGGCAGCCTGGATCTGTTGCGCGAACGAGGTGTCGCGGCTGTAGAATATCTGGGTTTCTGGGATGCCGTAGGTGTCCATGAGGTATTGCTTCTTGTCCGCGCTGCCGACCGTCAAAAAAATCTTGTCCGCGCCGAGCATTTGCGCCAGGATGATGGCTGCCTGCCCGACGCCGCCCGCCGCGGCGTGAATGAGCACTGATTCGCCCTTCTCGAGCCGCGCGACGTAGGAAAGCGAGTATAAGGCGGTGCTCCAGACGACCGGGAGCGTGCAGGCCGCTTCGAATGATAGAGAGTCAGGCAGGCGGTGCGCGCTGGTCGCGCGGCAGCGGATACGGCTCGCGAAGGACCCTTCTGCGATGGCACACACACGATCGCCTACTTTCAGCTCTGGCACGGCGTTGCCGACTTGTGTGACGACGCCGCTGCACTCGATCCCGATGTGCTCGTTGGCGAGGTGGCCCATGGCAATCATCACGTCCTTGAAGTTCAGCCCAACTGCCTTGACTTCGATCTCGATGTACTCTGCCGGCAGGGCAGAAGAGAGGGTGTAGTCGTCAATGAAATGGAGCGTGTCCAGCAGGCCGGGGCTACTGATGGCCATCTTCAGGGGGCGGCCTTTTTGACCGAAAGGCTGTGGCTCGGGCTCGGATGATGAGCCGGCGCGGAGCTGCTGCTGGTGAACAAACTTGTTCATCTCGTCGTCCTTGATCACGCGCGGGATGTACAGTGCGCCAGAGCGTAGCATGTATTCCATGCTGGTGGAGCTCGTGGAGTCGGCCGAGGACAATGAGTTGACGACGGAGATAATGGCGTCGATGGATTTTGCATATTCGGCCTTATGGTGCTGGTCGAGGTCGATAGTGGCGAACTTGAGCGCGGTTTCGGCGCGGATGGTTCTGGCGAGTCCGACGGCCATGTTTCCGGTGGGCGAGTCGCTGTCCTGATAGGCGCCCTGCACGGCCCAGAGGATGCCCTTGGCCTTTGCGCAGAGTTTCTGGATAAGTGCGAAGTCTTCAGGGCTGATGTGGTCGAGCAGCGAGTGGGTAAGTTCTTCGAGCATGATGTAGACCTTTTCTTCGCGCTGCACTTGCTTCAGGGGTACGACCAGAGGCGTCTTGCCGGTTAGCTCTTCCAACGACCGCTGAAGTCCTGACACAAGTGGCCAGCTCTCAGAGCTAATGATGACGATGTCAGTCTCGCTGAGAGCAGGCGCCGTAACCGAATCTAGATGTATTGGTTCCCAGTCTAACTTGAAGCACAGGTCCCGCACGGCGTTGCTGCCGTGGAAGTTGCTCGTGTCGTGGGCGACCGGCGTAATAGTGTACCCTTCCAGGACCACGCACGCGTCGTCAGGATCTGACTCCTGCATAGCAAACACATTGAGCTCGACAGGCTTGACCACCATAGGCGAGATTGGAGGAGACGACCCGTACACGCGAAGCCGGCTACCCGGCACCTTGGCCATCTTGGGCGAGATGCTCAGCCTCTTGAAGCCCGACGGCATGTAGATCTTGTCCCACCCGGCCCTGCCCGCGCCGAGCAGCGGCCACAGGATCTGAATGATAAGATCCAGATGCGCCGGGTGCACGATGAGTTCTGGTTCAAAGCCCTGTGGCATCGTCGCCGCCGTGTCCGCCAGCTCAACCTCGGCGACGGCCAGCTGTTCGACCGTCCGGCACTCAACGAAGCTCTGGAAAGCAGGACCGTAATACACGCCTAGGTTCTTGAGGTTGGCCGCAAGCCTGTCAATGTCGACGACCTCGTTGCACTTCTCCTCCATCATGGCAGTCTGGGTTTTCAGGAACTCCTTGCGCGCGTCAATCTGCCGCTGGCCGTCGACGGCGTTGACGCTGCTGCTCTTGTCCTTCTGGACGCCGACCAGACCGCGGCAGTGCTCCACCCAGCCCTGGTCCGCCGCCCACGCAAATATACGGAACTCGTCCCACGCGTCTGTTGACTTCTTAGTACCCTCGTTGTACGGCCGCAGCGTGATCATGGTCTCGACCTCGGTCGCCTCCTTGATGAGCAGCGCGCGATTGGCCGAGATTTCGCGGAATTCGTACCGGTCGAATTTGACGTTGCGCTGCGTCGCGCGCTGGAAGGCTGCCTCCATCGCCATGGTCACGTACCCGGCCATCGGAAAAACGATGTTAGACTGGATCTGGTGGTCGCGCAGCCAAGGCATGTCCTCGAGCCGGATCACGTTGCGCCACCGCGGCTCGAGGTCGTTGGAGTCGTCGGCGAGCGCACCGAGGATGTCGTTGCGCGGGAACTGGCGGATGAAGCGGTGATTGTCGCCGATACGGCTCTGGTGCCAGTACCGTGTTGTGTGCTGCCACGGATAGCGCGGAAGGTCTGTCAGCAGGCCCATGGTCTTGTCGCGCGAGCGTGGGAAGTTGACGGTCTCGAAGTCGAGACGCTGGCCCCGAGTGCAGAGAGTCGCGCCAAGCTGATGCATCGCTTCGACGGCATTCTTGTTTCGGATTAGGGTCGGCGCATACTCAACGCTGCTGAGGGCCGCGCCAGCGGCTTTCAGCGTTTGCTTGACAGGGCCCTCGAGGGCGCCGTGGGGGCCGATCTCGACGAGAATGCTGTTTGATTGCTGAGAGGAGATCTTGATGGCCTCGTTGAGCGCCAGGCACATGCTACGGAGCGCTTGGGTGAACTGGACGGGGCTGACGAGGTTCTTGACCCAGTACGAGGCGCCCAGCTCGGGTGTGTCCAGCTCTAGACCTGTCACCGAGGAAAAGAATCTCACGGAGCCTGAGGACTTGCGAGGCTGAATGTCCTTCATCGACGCCAGATAATCATCCGCCATGAGCTCCATGTGATGTGAGTGGTAGGCCATACCGACGCGGAGTTTCCGGTTAAAGAACCCCTTCTCTTCCACCAAGGGCTGGAGCTCCGTGATCGCTGCCTCGTCGCCGGAGATGGTGATGCTAGACGGGCTGTTGATGCACGCAACGACCGCTCGTCCTGACTTGAGGGTTTTGAGCAACGGCTCCACGTCCTCTGGGCTGGCTCCCACGGCCATCATCGAGCCGGTGAGGTCAGCATACTTCTTCTTAAACTCAACCGCGGCGAGACCACGATGGTATGCAATTTTCATGCAAGCCTTTAGCGACAAGACACCGGCAGCAAATGCAGCCGCGATCTCGCCGCTGGAATGGCCGACCACAGCTGCCGGATGGATGCCCCACGACGAGAGCAGACGCACTAAGGCGATCTGGATGGCGGTGCAGGCGGGCTGGCTAATGTACGGCTGGTCGACGAGAGAGTAATCCGCATCCTTTAGGAGCTCGGCGGTGAGAGACCACTCTGCCCCGAGGCTCCGCAGATATTCGTCCGCCATCTCGATGGCAGAAGCAAACACTGGATAGGTCCTTAGCAGTTCGCGACCCATCCCATACCACTGCGCACCTTGCCCGGTGAAAACGAAGGAAACCCGGGGCGCATCAAAAGCCGAAACCGGGCGCAGATCTGGGTTCGATAGCTTGGAGATCAACTCCGACGAGGTCGTGGCAGATACGGCCACCTTCCACGTGAGCAGCGACCGACGCTGGCAAAGCGTATACGCCAGCTTGCCCATGACGGAAAGCTCGAGCGTTTCCGGCCGCTGTTCGAGGTACATCTGGAGGCCCTGCATCTGCGCCTTGACCGATTTCTCGCTGTTGGCCGAGAGCACAAACAGGAACCTGATCTTGTGGCTGGCAATCCCAAGCTTGTTTACCGGCAGCGTGTCCATCTGCATGCCGTTAAGGAGCTGGTTAGTCGCTCCATTGGTCTTTTGCATGTTGGAGCGATCCGCCTTGGACGGCTTGGGCGGGCCCTCAAGCACAACGTGGCAGTTGGTTCCGCCGAAGCCGAAGTTGTTAATGCTTGCAAAGCGCTTCTTCCGCGGCCACGGGATCTGCGTTTTGGGCACCTTCATGTTCCACTCGGCGAGCGGAATCGCGTCGTTCGGCCGTTTGTAGTTGGTGTTGGGCAGGATGAAGCCCTTCTCAAGCATCAGGGCGGTCTTGATGACGGCGACGATGCCGCTTGAACCTTCAGCGTGGCCGACGTTGGATTTGACTGAGCCTATATAAAGGGGGTCCTTTGGTGAGCGGCCGGGACCGAACACTGAGTGTAGCGCTGCAGCTTCTATAGGGTCTCCGACTTTTGTGCCTGTGCCGTGGGCTTCGACGTAGCCGGTGTCGTTGACATCCAGCCCGGCGGATTCGTACACAGACCGAATAAGCTCAGCTTGTGCGGCTCCGTTTGGCATGGAGATGCCCTGAGTTCTGCCGTCCTGATTCATTCCGGTGCTGCGGATCACGGCGCGAATGCGGTCTCCGTCTCGGATGGCGTCGTCCAGGTTCTTGAGGACAATGCAGCCGAGACCTTCGCCACGCCCGAAACCTTCTGCTCGATCATCGAACGAGAAGCATTTGCCGGATTTTGAGAGGAGTCTGTTTGGTAAGTTAATGTCTGTGAGAAACGAGCTGATGCCGAGATAGGAGCATACCTGGAGTTTGACATGGAAATGAAGATCTCGGGCACCAAGTTCAAGTGACTGCCACCTACAATCGCCTGGCTGGACTCCCCCGACCTCAGGCTCTGGCATGCGAGATGCAGAGCAGACAGCGTGGACGAGCAGGCCGTGTCGACCGTGACACTCGGCCCCTTGAGATCAAAATAGTATGACAGCCGATTTGACAGGACGGACTGTGCCGTGCCGGTAGCTTCGTATGCCGGCACCGTATCCGCGTCTCGAAGACAGAACAAGCTGTAGTCTGAGAAAGATCCTCCAACGAACACACCTACGTTCTTGCCCACAACCGTCTCCTTGGGCACGCCTGCGTTTTCCAGAGCTTCATACGTGCACTCGAGCAGAAGCCGCTGCTGCGGGTCGATGGACCTGGCCTCTGTGGCGGAGATGTTGAAAAATGGGGCGTCGAAAAGACCGACGTCCTCCTGGATAAAGTGGCCACCCTCGGCGTTGTAGGTGCCAGTCCTGGACGCGTTGGGATGATAGTAGCCCTGCTGGCTCCATCTGTCCTTCGGGATGGGTGACCACCCGCTGCGTGCCCGCGAGCACAGCTGCCATAGCTCCTCCGCACTGCTCACATCGCCTGAGAGACGGCATGCCATGCCGATGATGGCTATGGGCGTAATGGGGTTGGTGGGACGAGGATTGCTCGATGCTGTCCCACTGGCCACACCATTACTGGCCGCCGCCATTCCATTGGTACCATTCAGGTTTGATGACGGCCTGTCGTCGACAAAGACATCCTCCGGATGACGGTTGATGGGATGACCGTTTGTGTGACCGTTCATTTGGCCATCTACGACAGGCTCTGAGACCTCGATGCCCATTGTTCTCGGAATGTAAACAGAAAAGCAAACAAAGGATGGTAGTCGAAAGGGGGTGCTGGGTAGGTAGGTAGGTAGGTAGGTAGGTAGGTCTAGAAGGCCTGAAGGGTGTGACAAGCTACCACAGACAAGTAGTCGTAGCTGCAATATTTGTGTGTCCGGTAACAATAATGACGGACAGCAGGGCAAAATCAAGGGCTCTCCAGTGTGTTAGTGAAAGCAGACTCGACAGACACAAGTTGAAGTAATTAACGACTCCAGGTAACTGTCTCTACGATTCTACTAACTGATAATTACATACCGTACTACTGACAACAGCTGGCAGCGGCTACACTCAAACACAGCAACCTACCAATCGGGAGGAATCCATCTATCACGCAACACCAACCGTGCACAAATCTATCTTATACACGCGACAGGGGTGTGGAGGGCCAAGCTTTTCATGCAACTAACTAACATGGGGTACAAGACAAAAGGAATCCCGCCTCGCCTCGCACAGGAAATCCTTCGCGTCTTACCTTAGCTGCAACAACACACTTGACCGCCTCTGGAAGGTGGATTCGAATCTTCTTTTGTATTTAAGGTTTCGCCCAATACGGAGAATTATTTCCCATGCTCCACTCCACAGCACATGGAAGAAACGTTTCATAGAACCCCATAATTACTTCCGTGTAGCCTTATCTCGACTCGGACCTGGGCCCACTACAGTTAACACTAGCTCGGACCTTAAGGACACAGGACGTTGTTAATACTATATAAAAAATGGAGTACAGTATCATTCCGCGGACACTGATAGTTTAGTTAATACTAGGATGGCGTATACATGAACTCATCCCGGGATGCCAGATGTGGCCAATGCAGGTGCCGAAGGCGGTCAGTTTCAAACATCAGTGAATCAGTCGGTGCTGATTACTTGAACTAATCAGTGAAAGCTCCTTAACCAGACAGATACTGGAATTTGGAGTGATAGTGGGAGACTATTACACACGGTGTATCAGATAGACAGAGGCATCTGCACACGAACGTTACCGCCGGTCCGGCGCGGTCTTGGACGTTGCTTACTGTGCCTCATCTGCACCCACGTGGCCGGCCTGTGACTTTTCCGCCCCTCTTATCTCTTGATTCCAATCACCTTCTACGATATACTCCTAGACCGGACAGGATAGCAGAAACTGTCGGTGAGCGGGCGTCGTAAGTCGTTTCGCTTCTTCAGTCCAGTGAGCTGTTGTATATGCGGACCGGATGCGAGGCCGCCGTTACATTACACTCCACCGCATCCAGGTACGTCTGTGGCGTATGTTTATGTTACAGGAAGCTGCACGGAAGATCTTCTCCACGCAACTGTATGTATGGCCATGGCTGGGGTGGTATGGAAGGACACGCATCGCACTCTAGCATCTCCACTCCGACCACTCTAAGCCCGCTCCTGCATCCAGTATGTATGGCTGCATCGGACCCTTCGGTGGTCGGACGTATGGATCGCCGGGATGAGTTAGGGCGAGGAGGTAGATGGGTAAAATGTACTGATTGGGTCTACTGGCTTTGCTTGAATCTCTTTGACATACGCAGGGAGGAGGAAGTTTGTTGCCGGGATCACCCGAGACCTCCTCCGCTTTTCCACCTCACTCCTGAACGACACTGCCGATAACTAGAGTAAGACCAATCAGTCGAGACGTGGTTACGATTCAGCATTGATCGAACCTAAACAAGGGTAAAACAAACAAGAGGATGACGTCGAGCATCGAATCAACATTCGAGGCGGCTGTTGCTGCCAAAGTCATTCCGGGGGCAATAGTAGTAGCAAGTAGCACAGACGGTGGGTTTAGTTCTCTCACATGATTCTGTTTGTTCGAGAAAGAACTAAGCAATTCCGATATCGTGAATAGGAAAATTCAAATATGCCAGGTCCTTCGGCCTCCGCTCGCTCAAAGATGTTGTCGACGGGACACCTGAGCAGCTGGAACTGGACGCCGTATTATGGATGGGCTCATGCACAAAGATTATGACCGCCATCGCAGCTCTGCAGTGCGTCGAGCGCGGCCATTTCACCCTTGACGAGGACGTGACGCGGCTGCTGCCCGAGCTGAAGGACATCGAGCTACAGGTTCCCTGCAACGGAGGCGGATTCGAGCTCGTGAAGGCGAAGAATACGATAACCATGCGGTATGTCCCCTCAACTACCTTACACACATGTTAGCGTTGGTTGCTGATAGACTCTCAAAAGACGTCTTCTAAACCATACCTCCGGGCTGAGCTACACCAAATTCGGTAAGCTCGATCTTCCACTCCTCGAGAGGTGTCTCGCGCCGCTGGTGTTTGAACCAGGGAAGGGCTTCATGTACGGCAGTAAGCAGCACTTCTCCCACCATTCTCTGTTTCCTTGTTAAAATAGATATAGCCGGTACAGACTTCGCAGGCCTCATGGTCGAGCGCGTGACAGGCCTGACCCTCGAAACCTACATCCAGCAAAACGTGGCCGCGCCGCTTGGCATCAAGCGAATCTGCTTCCGACCCCCAGAGCACCCAGATATGCTCGCCCGTCTGCCCGACGTGAGTAAACGGATTCTTTCGTCAGGAGAACTGGAGTACACAGCAGACAAGATCTGGCCGCTTGACTTCAAGGAAGACAGCGGCGGGTCCGGCGCGTACACCACCATCCCTGAATTCCAGCGCATCCTGCATAGTATCACGGCGAACGACGGGGTACTGCTCACATCAACAATGGTGGATGAGCTCTTCCGCCCGGATATGGATCCGGAGGTCGTACAAAGTGTGAAGAAGACTCTAGAGAACGAGACGACAAATAATATATTTGGTGGGCTGCCTAAAGGAACTGAGGTGAGCTATGCCATGGGCGGGATGGTTGTGCTGGAGGACCTGGAGGGGAGACGCCCCAAGGGGACGCTGCATTGGGGTGCGCTGCTGAATATCTTCTTTTGGATGGACAGGGAGAATGGCCTGAGTGGGATATTTGGGAGCCAGGTGTTTCCTGCTGGTGACACCAAGTGTTTGGGTCTGTTTGCGGAATTTGAGAGCGGTGTTTATGAGGCTTATAGGTCTATCGTGGAGGACCGGTGAGCTCAAGATGAGATTCTCTCCCTTTTATTAGGGCGTGCATAGCTGCTCACTCTGGCATGTAGGCAGGTATCTCATTTGCGCGAAAAGTACTGGAGAGTTTCTGACACTCTGTGCTCCCACATCTCTACGTCGCCCCACCTTTACAAAGAACACTTTATCACATCTCATCACAAGGCAACACAAATCTCACGATGTAGAGCGTACTAATCAACCTGTACATTGCTTCATCAAATCTATGCTACCCTTTACCAAAACCACCACCCCCTGACTACTCACTAGCAGACTTCTTCCTCCTAACCATAAACTGCATCTCACTCCTGAGATACAAATCCCCATCCAGCTCCTCCATCGCCCTGTCCAGAACGCTCTTCACTTCCTCTTCCTTCACATCACAATGCTTCACAATCATAGGCATCATCACGTTGCATGCGCCCGAAAGAAACGGTTTCCCCTGGCTGCGCACGCGCTCAAAGTCTCTGTAGTGATCCGTCGGAAACACTTCGAGCGCCAACTCCTCGAGCCCGTGACTTTCGCACAAGTCCGGGAGCTGCAACGGTCCCGGGTAAAGCGTGTGCTTATATGCCTCGAGGAAGAAATGGACGGCCCGCCGAGTGGCCGCGTTGGGCGCACCCGGCTTCGAGTTGAAGACCTGCATGCTCGAGTGGACTGGCTCGATCCACTGGAGGTATCCTCCTGGTTCTACAACACAATGGTTAGCATATGCAGATATATGAAGAGAAGAGATGGGCATTTACTCAACAAACTCTCGACATTCTTCACAGCCTTTGTCCAATCATCCCCCCTCAAACCGGCAGTAATAAGCCGCACGGCAACGAGATCAAACGAGCCGATGTACTCCTCGGGAAAAGGTTCAGTGACGTTGTGCTCGTGGAGAGACACGTTGGAAGGACGGGCCTCCGAGGGGGGAAACTGCGCGGCAGAAATGTCAAAACCGTGGAACTGGGTGTCGCTGGGGAGTGTTTTGGCTAGATCGAGCAGCCAGATCGCTGTCCCGGTGGCCACGTCGGCGATGCGAAGCTTGCCGCCAGATTGAGGGTCCTTGAGGAGGGTAGAAGTAATGGTTGGGTGCACGTTGCAGCCTACGAGCTCGCCGAGCCATTCATGCTGGGCGATTAATCTATATGATCAGTGTTAGCTCGTCCCGGGCAGGGAGATGGGTTCTGAGAGTCAACAGACCTGGCGGATTCTTTCGAATCTCTGTTGAGGAGGTATTTCGAGGCGGTCATGTTTATTTTCTTTCAGAGGAAGCAATATTCAGGGTAGTGTTCTGTGGAAAACAGTCGGTGACTCGGAGTCTTGTGAGGTCATCTCCGGATTTTCCCCTGATAATCCGATATTATACATGTACCGAACTGCGACCCCTGACTGATGACTGACACCCACCTTACACTTCAGACGCACAACAGAACCAGGAGGGGGTCAGATCACCTCAGTCGGTGGGTGGGTATGTGGTCAGCTTGGCACATGCATCCGCCATTTCCAATCCCGGGAGGGAGTAGAAACCCTCGGACTGAGGTGTTACAGGCGCGATGAACAGACACCTGAGACCCATTTTTCTTTGATTGGTTCCATATAGCGGTACATGGATCCCGTTACTACCTCTAGATAAACTTCGTATCGGAGGTAACATCGAGTGGAATCCTTCCAGCGGCGCAGCTGAGACTTGCACTGGAGCTCTCGTGGAGGGGAATGATGCAGCCACTGTACAACGGAGGGGTAGTTGCTAAGCTCTTAGTCAGCGTGAGCGGTGAGACTTTGTCAGATCAGAAGTTCTCTATCTGATTTGTTTGGCTGTGCTGTTGTTCCCACTAAAGTTGATATCAGAAAGTGGAAGACCTAATCCAAAACAATTCTGGCGAATTCCCCGGCCAGTCCCACATACAACTGGTAAGCGAGCCATAATTATTCTTCCACAACTTCCAAAACACCTGCCCACAGCATCCCACCGGCACACTTGACCGGTAGAGGCTGCAATACGCGTGTCTGTCTTAGATGGACGCTACCCCATCTGAGGTAAGCCGCATACGTCCCTGGCGCAATGTCCGCGTCTGCGTTCTCCGGCATATCCCAGAGCTTGGACAAGTGCACAAGCTTGTTGTTCTTCAGGCCGTGGGATAGCTTCATGGTAGACGCGTTGGCCAAAAGCTCCTGCACAAGCTTCTCGGCCAGCAGATCCCGGTCTTTCTCGCCTCTCGGCAAAGAGAGCAGATCAAACATCCGCTGGCCGTCAAACTCGCATGTGATCTGTGCGAGGAATGTTTCTTGCACGGGCAGCACAAACGCATGCCGTTCCCAGTACTCCGGGCCGCTGAACCCATCGCTCGAGTCCTGCAGCATGCGGATCCTCTTGAAGGCCAGCGCGTGCGCGACGTAGTCGTTCATCAACGAGTTATCGATGCCAAACTTTTCCTGCATCTCCTGGGGGACATGCACCTTCTTCACCTGCCGCAGAAGTGGGTGCTCCTGCAAGCCGATGCAGTTTGTCCGCCCCTTCCAGATCTCCAGATAGACGTCGTGCCAGCGTCTGATGAAACCGTTTCCCTTTTTGGCGGCAATGAAGCCGTTCATGATCACGTCATTGCCGGGCTCAGTCCCAGGCGCAAACCCCGCAATCTCGTATGGTGTTGTAGGGTCCTCGAGCACCTTCCAGCAGATGTCTTCCACGTGGCGGAAGAGCATGGTACCGGCGTCCATCCAGATGCCTCCGTAGTGGTAGATGAGCGGCAGACGGACAATGTCTCCGCTATGGGCGCCAACGTAGGGGCCTGTCATTGTGCGGTTGTTGAAGGCATCGTGGAACTCGGCTGGCGGGAGAAATGCGTGCACATTGAGCGGCGAGCCCTCGACGTGGTCGAGGACGCGGACAGTCCAGCTTGGCCCGAGACGTCGGACCCAGCCGACGATGAACCGCTGCACGTAGGGGCGCATGCCATGGAATCCTGTGTCCCAGAATGTCCATAGGTTTCTTTCTGAAGTGACCGGTTGGAACTGAAGAAGTGACGAGATGATTTCCTGGTCGGACCGCGCATCCAGCTGCGAGGACGGGAGCAGCTCTAGCTCTGGCGTCGGGGTGAAGGATTGCGCCTGTTCAGGCTCGTGGTTATCCATTCTGGGGGCTGCCATGGCCACAAATGGGAGGTGTGAGATAGTCAACACGATGATCGTCAATGAGATGGCATCTAAGTGCCTCCTTACCCACCTACCTACCTATATAAGGGTAGCACTAGGAGAATAACGAACAAGCAGGGGAGGATCCCTGCGGAATCCTTCGGCATGCCGCACAGCGGCGGCGGAACCCGCGTAGTAAGCGGAGCCGAAGCCGAAGCCGCAATCTTATATGTATCGGACAAGTTGCGGCCCAGACAGCACCAGCCTGTGTCTTTGGCACAAGCTATCACTTCAAATCCGCAGAGATGAGGAAGTTTCTGTGCTTACCCGGGGCCCTAACCAACGCTCAGGTATGTACAGTCACAACGATCTTCGCTTGAAGAGATGATGAGCTGACTTTCTCGTCCCGGCCGACAGACAATGAGCGTTCAGTTAGGCCCCATCGTCAAGGAGCTCGAGTCCGACAAAACAGCGACATTCCACTTTACGCAGGGAACAATCGAGGAGAGTCCACCCGAAGACATCGCATACTGGTTCGGCACGCCGCCGCATCTCCGCTTTTTCAAGTACGAGGCCGGCGTCGAGCCATTATCCATCCTGAACGGGCTCCGCGACTTTGAGCACGACGGCACACCCGAGGAGGCGATGCGCGAGTTTCTGGGAGACGACAGCGCACCATTACGAGAAGACGTCCGCCGGATGCTCGACGACCTCTACCGCACCATCAAGGAACACGGCCCATTCTATGGGCTGATTGGGTACTCGGAGGGCGCTACGGTGGCCGCGACGCTGATCGTGGATGACCTCAAGCGACGACAAGCCCAGGGTCTGGAGGGGAGCTCGTTCCAATGCGCCGTCTTCTTCCACGGATGGCCGCCGTTGTCGACCGAGGGAGACAGCACGCTGCTGCTGTCGGACGAGGTGGGCGAGGGCCTCATCACGATCCCGACGTTCCATGTGGTCGGGGCGTCGGATCCGTACCTGGTCGGGTCGATGGCGCTGTTCAGCATCTGCGACGCCGACTCGGCCGAGATGTTTGACCACGGCAAGGGCCACATGGTTCCGCGCGACGCCGTGACGGTGAAGGAGCTGTCGGACCGACTCAGGGCGTTCTGGCGGGAGATGGTGGAGGGCGAATAGTCTAAAGCGGCGACGTTGCAGCGAGATAGTCAGATAGGGAGATAAACAGGCAGGTGTTACGGCAGGATTCGAGGTGGTGGTCGCAGTGCCGTCCACTAGGAGCTTAAAGACAGGCATGCGGGACCGTTTCCCCCGCAAGCTCAGCAGCGAATCTGGGGCCTGAGAACCTTGAAATGTGGATAACCCCGGGGGCGGATATACGGCACCCATGCCATGTAACGTCACGGCTGCAGATTAAACCCTTGATTACACCCACAGGGTGTTTTCTCCTCCGAGAACAAAAGAGCCGATCCCCAACATTGAAGCATCCATCTCCTCATTGTGGCGTTTCTCATGTCTCTCCAACTCTCCACGATAATGAGGAAAACTAGTTTGGTGATGGTTACGAGCTGAAATAAGCATTTTGGGTCGTCCAGTCTTGAGATACGTGACCACGCGACCATGCACATGCCAGTCAGTCTCGTCGTATCTTTCCTGTCCTGTCATACCAAAGTACACGTGTTATGGTATGAAATACGCTAGCAACGGTGCCGTGTCTGGTATTATCTCCCTTAAGACATGCCGCTGCAACCAGCCGCACCTGCCCTGCAACCAACCGAGTCCAGAGTCCAGACCAGACCCTTCCATCTGGCAGGCACGACAGGCAAACTGTTGAAGGGTGCATTGCCTGTGATAGAGCATCCCATCCATCCATCCAATCCCTCCCGTCCATTTCAAATTGAGTCCCGGCAGGCGGGGTGACCCACACCAAATTCAGACCGTGGAGAGATAGCTCCCGTCGACAAATTTCCCCAACTCTTGAATTTATTTCTTCATCTGCTGCCTTCCCAGAGTTGCAGGGTCCGTTCACTTTTAAACAAACAATATCCACCAGTCTGCACTTCTCCACAACGTAGAACTAGACATCCGACTCTCCTTTAATTCTTCTTCGCCATGTCAGACGAAAAGCCCGTCGCCGCCGAGACGGTCGACCACTCCGGCTTGGCCAAGGAGACCGGCAGCGATCATGCTCGCGACTCCCACGATCCCTCCGCCTATGGCCGCACCACCGTCGGCGCCGAGGACCTCCCTCGCGGATGGATGTACAAGCGCTTCCGCGTCTTTGGCCACCTGATGCCGTGGTACGCTTCCCCGAAGATCCAGCTTGGCATGGTGGCTTTTGTCTGCTTCATGTGCCCCGGCATGTTCAACGCCCTTGGCGGTCTGGGCGGAGGCGGCAAGACGGACGCCACACTGGCCGATGACATGGTCAGTATTATACCCCAACACCAACAACAATCAAGCTTTTCGCTAACGTTAGCACCTGCAGAACACGGCGCTGTACAGCACTTTCGCCGTATTCGGCTTCTTCGGCGGCACCTTCGTCAACAAGCTCGGCGTGAAATGGACCCTGGCCTTTGGCGGAATCGGCTACGGCATCTACGCCATCTCTCTGCTTGTGTCTGTCCACAACCATGTTCCCGGATTCAACATCTTCGCCGGCGTGTTTCTCGGTCTCTGCGCCGCTTTACTCTGGACCGCCCAAGGCACCATCATGATCTCCTATCCGCATGAGAACCAAAAGGGCCAGTACTTTGCCTGGTTCTGGGGCATCTTCAACATGGGTGCCGTCATCGGTTCGCTCATCCCGCTCGGCGAGAACATCCACGTCAAGGAGAACAAGACGGTCAGCGACGGCACCTATATCGGCTTCATCGTGCTCATGTTCTTCGGTGCGTTGCTCGCATTGCTGCTCTGCAACGCCGGCGACATCGTGCGCAAGGACGGTTCGCGCGTCATTCTCAAGAAAAACCCAACCTGGCAGTCGGAGCTGGTCGGTCTGTGGGAGACGTTACGGTTTGAGCCGTTTGTGATTTTGCTGTTCCCCATGTTCTTCTCGTCCAATTGGTTTTATACCTACCAGCAGAACGCGATCAACGGCGCGTATTTCGATACACGCACCAAGGCGCTCAACAGTCTGTTGTACTACTCGTCGCAGATCATTGCTGCTATAATCTTCGGCTACCTGCTCGACATTGAGCGTGTGCGCCGCACCGTCCGCGCGAAAGTGGCGCTCATCGTGCTCGTGGTCTTGACTTTCGCGATCTGGGGCGGTGGATACGCGTTCGAGAAGCAGTACACCCGCGAGAGCGTGGCCGAGGGCTCCGGGTTCAAGCCGGCGGATTGGACGACCCCGGGATATGTGGGACCGATGTTCTTGTACATGTTTTATGGGTTCTATGATGCTGCTTGGCAGGCGACTATCTACTGGTAAGTCTCAACCCCTTCGTCATGTTGCTTGAGCTCTACTGACACATTTTCTTGATTAATAGGTTCATGGGTGCACTCTCCAACTCGGGCCGTCGCTCGGCCAACTACGTCGGCTTTTACAAGGGCATCCAGTCGGCGGGCGCTGCTATCGTCAACAACCTCGACTCGCGCAAGCTCTCGTACGAGGCCGAGTTTATTTCCAACTGGGCTCTGTTGGCGTCGTCGCTTGTCATCGCCGCGCCGGTCGTGTGGTTCAAGATCCGCGACCACGTGGATGTGGAGATTGATCTCAAGGACACGGACGAGACTGTTGCCGATGTGCTGCCTCAGGGACATCCCGAGAAGGCTACTGTCGTTTAAGAGTCTTTTATCGGTTGTTGCGAAAGGAGTTGTTTGTTGCCGACATGGGAATATACCTAAGCCCCTATATTACGGGCTGTTGTTGCTGTTTTCTTATATCCAGGACATGTTCTACCTAGGCGCGCCGTTTGTGGTGTTATATGCCTAGGGAAAGAAGAGTCTATGGTGGTCATAGTGGAGGATCCTGATGATGACTGCACACATTATTCAGTATCAGTTGTAGTTGAAACAATGATATCCTTAATTAATCCTTTCTTTGAGGTAGTGAAAATACCCTTTTCCTGTGCCATCAAGATGCATTGTAGACGCCACCGTTGTCATTATTAGAGTCCGAGATGGCGTTCGTCCCGACCCGAACCAAACCTTGTTCCCCGACCTGGCTGGCTTCAAGTGGCCAAGAGATCACGAGTGCTGTTCCTCGTTGCCTTCTAGAACATTGTTGCTGTGCCGTTCCTGTCTGATGCGGGTCAAGCCCGAGATATGATCTGTGGTTACACAGAGTGGATGTTGTAACATGAAGATTACTTGTCCATTTTTGAGCTGTAAACCTAGCATACAT
The DNA here is from genome assembly GCA_033439685.1 of Apodospora peruviana. Classification (NCBI taxonomy): domain Eukaryota; kingdom Fungi; phylum Ascomycota; class Sordariomycetes; order Sordariales; family Lasiosphaeriaceae; genus Apodospora; species Apodospora peruviana. The sequence continues at coordinate 414,083 of JAUEDM010000005.1, read as the reverse complement.
AGCAAAGATCCAAAGGTACCTGGGATGTTCCTTCCATGCTCGCAACTCCATGCAAGTCAGCTCTGATCAAATCAAACCACTCGCCGTCTAACCCTAATCTTAGCAGTCATGGGCGGCAACCTCGCCGGACCGGCATAGATATCATCAGGCCTCTTGTCCAAATGTTCAACATCATAATTCATAATCATCCACCCGAGAATAAGCTTCATCTCGCTGGCCGCAAAGAACCGGCCAGGGCAGGCATGCTTGCCGTGCCCAAACGGCAGGTACTCGGGGCTCGTGGTCGCAGCAGCAGCCACACCAGTCTTCACACCGTCCGTCTGGGCAAACCTAAACGGTTTATACGTCTCGGCGTCGGGGTAGATGGCCTCGTCCTTGGCGATGTTCTTCCCCGCGACGGCAACAATGTTTCCCCGCGGGATATGGACTCCCGACAGGGTGGTGAATCCTGTTTTCGCGACGACGAGGCGGGGCACCCCGAAGGTGCTGACGAGATTCAGACGGAGGGACTCGCGGATGAGGGAGTCGAGTTTGGGCATCTGGGTGAGTGCCTTTTTCGTCCACCTGTCGCTACCATTAGGATCGCCGCCGCCGTGTGAGGACAGGGCAGTGGATATCTCCTCGCGGAGCTCGTCAACATTGCTTTGGTCGGAACTGAAGAGATCAAAGATGGCGTGCGTGACTGTGAAAGACGTAGTATGTATTGCGCCAAAGTTGACCATCAGGATCCTGCCCGCCAGCGTCGAGGGCGCAGCCATGCGCTTGTCAGACACATATTGTGGCGATTTGGCTTGGTCGATGGACCACTGCAGAAAATCGTTCTTCTGTTCTTCTTTGGTCGTATCATGTTCTTCGAGTCTGCGCTTGATCTCGGGCATGAGAATATCGTAGAACTCTTTCGTGTGCTGTTTCGTCTTTTTGGTGTACCAGGGTGCGATGAACGGCTTGACGAAACCGGGGAACATGCGCAGATTGCGCGCCTCCTCTGGTAGCGCCCTTGCATAGGACATGCCGGCATCCACCAGACCCGGGTTGCGGCAGGCGGGGAGACCGACGAAGGCGCGGTTGGTCACGCTGCCGATGATGCGCCGCACTGTCTCAAACACTACAAGTTCGTTGAACTCGGACGTGTCGGTGCCCCAGTACTTGTCGAACGCCCACTCCGTCTCGTCGACGACGTCGTCCACCAGATTGGTGATCTGGCGCGTGAGGTTACTTGACACGATCTTCTGGTGGATCGGCTCATCGACGATTATTTGGTCGTGGACGGTGTATTTGAACTGCAGGCCCTGGATCATGGGCTGCGGCATGTTCAGTACCGCATCGGGCTGGTCGACGATGTGTTGGGTCTCAGACGCCGGGAGCAGCACGACGGTCTCGCTGCCGCCGATGGGCACAAGGCAGGGCTGGTGCTTGTATTTGGTGTTGATCTCGTCGGCCACGCTCTTGTAGTTTGTTGAGTTCTGCCATCTTGCCTGGAGGATAGGCGGGAGCCAGGAGCCGGACTTGGTGCCTACGATGGGCAGTTTCGGCAGGTTAGAGGGATAGATGGCTTGACAGATTGTGTAGACGATGTAACTCGTAAGGAGGGCTATTGGGCCTAAGAAAGCCGGACGGAGGAAGATATCGAGCATTTTCGTGGCCAATGTCGTCAGCCGTCGTCTTGGTGATCAATTCATTGAAGCTTTTTGCTAGATACCTGACTTTGATGGTGGCTTTTCGGGATAAGGACCCCTAATACAGATGCGCACCTCTTTGGCCAGCCCATGCAATTGCCATCAAGATGGGCTAATTAGCCCACTTCACCTGAATACGGATCCGTAGAGCATTCCCATCTACGGCAGGCTGTACACTGTAAATTGATGACTCTACCCCATGCCCGGTACTCGGTATTCCTGTATTCCCCGCGCTGTTGAGCTTAAAGTCAATAAAGTGGCAATACGGCCGTACCCTGGTGGAATCGTGGAGTGCAAGGATGGGGAAAGATAGGAAAATGCGGTGTTCCTACCATCATTTCTGGTCTGTGGATTGGACTCCAGGGTGTTAGTTACTACGTTACATCTGTCAGGCTGGGGCAGAGTCCGAGTAAATGGAGGCTTACACGGCGTCGGGCATCGTTCTCTGTGGGGCATGAAGCAGTTGAATTCCACTGCAGCAGCTACGGGGCGTTTCAAACCAGTGCACCCCTAAGCTACCCCTGTCGCCATCAGGGGTCAGGGCTTCCAGCTGTCAGCGCCCCGTGACAACTGACACGCGACTCCTCGATCACACTTGGCAGCTCTCGACACAGCTTGGTCTGAATGCCCTCACTGAGCAAGACCAGGAAGCATGGACGAGTACACAGATTATCTCCTATCAGGGCCCCCGTTTGAACTCGAGTTTTCCCCCGTCGACCAAGTAACTCCCCCAGTGTACTCCCGGCGAATCCTGATCTTTTCCCGGCACCCAGAACAAGACGACGCCGCCACCGTTCGAGCCTTACAAGATGGCCTCCAAACAACAACCAACGAAATCCCAATCCTGGCCGGCCAGATGGGCTACAACCCACAGCTTGGCTGGACCATCAAGCCCGGAGTCGCCCGACTGCGCATAAAATCGCTCCACAAAAATACCCTGACCTTCTCCGAACTAGAGTTGAGCGACTTCGACGAGGCCAAGCTGCCCGCCGATCTTGTATCATCCGTCCCTACACTCGCAGACCCGCAGGAGGAATGGCACGCCTGTCGCATCCAGGCCAATTTTATCCAGGGCGGGCTGCTGCTTGTCGTCTCGATCAACCATACCACCATGGACGGGTACGGGATCACCAAAGTAATCGAGGCGCTTGCGCGGAACTGCCGTGCTGCCGAACATTCTCCCGCACCGCCTACTCGTATTAGCTGCCTCGATCGCTCGCGACTCTCAGCAATTAAACTTGATAACGAAGGAGACATCAACAAGCTACCAGCCTACAGCATCGTCCCGGCCTCGACCCAAATACCGCCTCCACCCCCCAAAATCATCACAAAAACTTTCCGGCACAGCATCGAAGAACTACAATTCCTGAAAAAGAACGCGTCTCCATCATCCCCGGAACAAGGTGTCGAAAGCTGGATCACCACCCATGACGCAGTCAACGCCTACTGGTGGACACGCCATGCCCAAAGCCGCTACAACGCGAGCCTCATCAACGACAACGACACAGCTCGATTCGCTTTTCCCGTCAATTTCCGCCAGATCCTTACGAATTTACCACAGCAGTACATCGGCAATGCAGTGCTCATGACCAAAGTCGAGCTACCCGTCAGGGTCCTCCTCAGCAGTCAAGACGGTCTCCGCGCCGCGGCGGCAGCCATCCGGGCTGGCGTGAACGCCGTGGACGCGGCGTACGTCGAGAATTTCATTGCTGTGGCCAAGTCTATTACGGACTACCCGGACCGGGGAAGACTCAGGATCAATATGCGATTGGAAAAGCCTGAGACGGCGTTCGGGTCGACGTCGTACAAGAGTTTTGATCACAGCGGTCTGGGCTGGGATCAGACGGCCATCGGTAAGTTTGAGAGGATGAGGCTCGCGTTTGGAGTCACGGGCGAGGGAATGACAATTGTTTTACCTGTTCTCAAGGATGGCAGCTGGGAGGTTACGGTTACGGCGGAGGAGGAGTTGATGGGGGAGATGGATGGTGATAGGATATCTTGAGAGTTACCTACCTACCTATGTAGTTTGCGTTGAATATTGGATTCAGTACTTGCCAGTCAAATATCAAAGGTTTGGAACTGGCTTATGTTATACTGTGGTGGCTGGCATGAGAATAGAATGTAGGTTGGAACTTAGAAAATCGCCTTACCATAGTATTGTACTGTTATGAGCCCGTTTCTCTCGATATATTGATCCAAAAAGCCCAAGTCTATGAAGGATGTTCATGCTTGAGTGACAAATTACCCAAAAAGAAAATCACTCGTTATCCGAAAACTCCTCGTCGTCGTCCTCATCCTCGTCCTCGTCCTCGTCATAGGCGAAATCAACACCACCAATGTTCGTCTTCTCCTTCACACCTCCCTTCCCCTTTCCACCACTGCCACCTCCAACCGCGGCTCTTAACGAAGTGGACATCTTCCCATGGCCACCGCCGTCCTGCCTCCCCTTGCCCTTAGTCCCAGCACTATAGTCCTTCCGCGCCTGATGGACCGCCTCCCCAATCATGTCGAACAAATCGTCCCTCACCTCCCCGTCCCGAGCTTTATCGCTATCCCGCCCCCTCAAGTTAACTATGTACTCCTCGAACTCGTATGCAGTCTTGGCTATCTTCTTGAAATTGGTCTTGGTCAGCCGCACCCGCATCCACTTCTTCTTGCCGCTCCGCGCCGCCTGGGCTGGCGTCACCCCTTCATCCCGGAGCATCCTGACGCGCTCGTGGTGGCCCAGGGCGAGCGCTGTCCGGAACGCGTTCCGAATGTTGCGCCCGTTCCACGTCGCGCCCTCCTTGTAGTACTGGCGGTAGTGGCGCTCGGCGAAGTCGAGGAGCTCGTCGCGGTTGAAGGCCACCTTCACGTCGTTGGTCTTGTTGTCGCGCTCGAGGCGGTTGAGGATGTTGGTCCACATGGCTTTGGTGGATTCGAGGTCGACGCCCTTGTAGTTGAGCGTGATGTGGATGCGGGACTTGAAGGCTTCGTCGAGTACGCCAGGCCGGTTGGTGGTGAGGAACATTATGCCTGAGTAGTATTCGAGTTCGCGGAGGAAGACTTGTCCGGGGCTTGCTATTAGCAACTTATTTAAAGGCGCCTTTGTATGTATGCATAGGGAGAGAGGTAAGATGGAGAGCAAGGAGAAGAGAGCACATACCAGATACAAGCGCATTCCGATCCACCTTCTCCCAGTCCCGCTGCATGAGAAAGACATCCGCCTCATCCAGTAGTAGCACACAGCCCCATCGATCTGCCCTGCGCGTGTGTTCTATCAGGTGCCGCTCCGCCTGTTGCGGGTTGGTCCCAATGTCGCCGGTCGTCAGCGAGTAAAGCGGCCGCTTGGTGTATGCGGCAATCGTCTCGGCCGTGCTGGTTTTGCCCGACCCCGGCGGGCCATGCAGCAAAACAATCACCCCTTGACCCTTTCCTTTCACCAAGTCAATCTGGTTGTTGTGCGTGTTCTTGTCGGTCAAATCGACGCCCTCCTGACCTCCCGAAATATGATTGTCCACCAGCGCAACCAGCAAGTCGCGGTACCGCTTCGGTATCACGAGCTCGTTGAACCCAGACTCGCGCGACTCGAGCTCCAGATCGATATCCTCCAGCAGATCGATGTCCAGGAAGAACCACTTCCGGTACCTGAACGCGTACCCAATCACGGGATACTGCAGTAGCTGCAGGTGAGAAGGCGAGAGCGCCGCGACCTCCGGCTTCGTGATTTCGAGCCCAGATCTATTGCTCGCCATAAAGTCCTCCGACAGCTTCGTATCGACTTCGTGGCCGCTCATATTACGGCCGTGTACCTCGCTCGTCTCCGTTGGGTTCGGCTTCGTTTTCAGCAGCTGGCCCAGCTTCATGCGTCTCGCGTTGTCGGGCGGCGGTGGCCCCAAAGTCAGATTGTGGCCGTAATTCGGCTTCAGGCCGGTGTGAAAGTACATCTTCATGTCTATAAACACGTCACTACTGATATCCTCGAAGGTCTCGTCGCCAGCCTGGTTGATCGTAGCTCCCTTGTACCGCTTGTGCCCGTACGACGCAAGCACCTTGCGACCGCGGTCCTCCATCCTTTGCAGGAGTGCGCCGCTGTCCGCGTGAAACCGTAGCGGATAGATATCTAGATTCGTGATGGCGCGCTTGCCGGAGTAGTGTCGGATTCTCTTGCAGATGTCCAGGGGCCCGACTTCGCTCCCGTCATAGCCCATCGCGTAGCAGTCAACGGTGAAGGGCGTCCAGACGCCGACTCCCGACGCATCTTCTCTCAAAATGTCGGTCGGCCGGTCTGGCTCGTACCGTGGTGGTGGCATGCGTAAGCGGTTAAGGCCGAGACGGTCGGCCTCCTCCTTGTTGTAGTTGCGCAACTGGATCTGCCCGCCCGTCGTCCCGCACACCTTGAGGAGCTGTTGGTTGGGTCCACGTGAAACGAAAACGAGCTCACCGGGTTCAAAGAGGTGCCACAGGTCCTCGAAGGCAATTTCGGTCAGGGTGCCTGCGGCAATCTCTGCGCGCAGGGCGATGATATCACGCAGATCTTGGTCGATAAAGTCTAGTAAGAGTTTCAGATGAGATATCGAGCTGTTCTCCTCGGGGTCGTAGTATGGTTCCGGATTACTGCTGTCGGAACTTGATTGGCTGTCGTCGTCATCCTCGTCTTCGGTTTCGCTTTGGTCATTCTTCGCCTCAGCTCTGTCAGTCCCGCGCTGTCCAACTTCCTGGTTATCACTTTCGACCAGTTCCTGGATGCGCTCTCGGGCCGCATCGAGCCCCGTCTGTTCGGCTTGCAAATTGGCCAGCCGCTGTCGGAGCTGGGGAAGGAATTTCACGAGAACCTGCCCGGCATTGTGAGTTGTATTTCCTTACCAGAAGCAGGTCACTGAACAATATCCTCACCTTAAACGGTGGAGCGATGCTAATCGAAGGTGTTGAAATATGGTTAGCACGTTGCTCACATGACGAACACCGACCGGAATATATTCTCGTACATGATTGGAAATTCCATTGTCACCCCCATAATAGTCTCCAACTCCCTATGGATATCGTAGGAGTTGATAAGGATTCGTTGCAGGTTCTTGCGATCGTTTGTCAACTCGGTCACAAATTTGAGACGGTGCGGCTCGGGACTCGGAGAATCCAATGTGTTTGACTGCAAAGGCTCTGATGTTGACGGAAAGAGAGGGTACTGGTGATAAAATGCCTGTATGATGGCTCCATCAAAGACGCGCGAAGACTTGAACTTCCAGATATCCATAAGGCAACGTGCGACCCGGCATCTGAAAACCCTTTTCGGCCGTTGTTTTCTGTCAACAGCCCCCAACAAGCATGTCAGTCCGAATACAAGAGGGGACGAGCGCTTCGAGGGCCAGCTCGTTACCTTGACTTTTTGGCCTCCTGTGGTAGGGAATATCGAAGGTCGATTGCCATAGTAGCGAGTTTGCGCATGTGGTTCGTCGTATCCTGTGTCAAGTCAGCCCTTAAAGGGCCCAGCTGACCGAGGAGACTTAGGACGCCGTTTGCTAGTTCCATGCATGCCTCAGTTGACTTGGCAGGAAGGTTTTCGCGATCATTCTTGACCTCGGGCGGGGGGCCGTTGGTAGACTCTTTGTCGCCGGCAGCTTCCCCAGTGACCGTGACCTCCCTAGCCTTGGCGACGTCCACAGCACTCGTAGGCCCTTCAGGATCACGCTCTTGAGGACCATCTTCAATCGGATCGGAGGCGGGCAGGCTGGTCTCGGGAATGGGTGTTGAATCCTTGGTAGGGTTTCGGATAGCATCTCCCATCATGGTCGGCGGACGGCAAGGAACTACAGATGATGGAGATTCTTGGATTGAAGTTGTTGTCAATATGTTTGTGGATAAGGTAATCTTCCTTGGGCAAGAACATCAGGTACCAAGGTAGGTAATTCTTGGCACCCCTCAGGATCAGGTCCTCCAGGACGCCAAGAGAACCAGTCTGCCCACCTCCCTTATCGATTAGCGGACAGCTTCCAGACACTGCCACGCAGATGCGTGCAGGTAATTGTATTGGGGGCCGACTTCCTGCCTGTGAAACCCTCGCCATTGGCTATGCTAGTTATTACCCCTCACTCCTTGCTACAGCCAGTCATCCGTATCAGCCCGTTAGGCTTCCATGATGAAGTGAGGCAGCCCGGCACCGCAGTCCGCATACCCACCCAGGGTAGATAGTCGGACTTGCATTCGACCAGGAGCCCAGGAGCAACCCGATCTCACGTGGTCGAGAACCGAAGCAACCACTCCCCCAAGCCGAACACCGGCAAACCTTACAGCTTAAACCATCCGCGCACCATCTTATGAATGGCTCCGCATGCGCGAAAAGAAACGCAATGCGCTACTAATCAACAATAGTGGTACGATGCCAGAAACCGCAGATGTGATGGTCACTTCGAAGGATTGGACGGCATCGGTGATGGTGCAAACGGACCCACCGATCGTTGACAGAGAAAGAGCTCTTTGGAACTTACAGCAAGATGGCAGAAAAATTGAGAGCAGCATGTACGCTTACCAGTTTCTACCATCAGATTGGATAGAGCGGCAGGACTGATGCGACACCAACAGAAACCACGACGAGATATACCAACACTGCTTCGCCGCCCGCGACAACCTCATGCGCATGGTCAACAAGTATCGCCAGAAGCTGAAGCTGCCCGCGGTCGACAGTACTGCAGCCCACAGCTGGACAGAAGTTGAGACCGAGGTGTCGACGGCATGTTCTGCCCTGGAAAATCTGGCCAGCCGCGACAAGGACCTTTCCGGATCTGCCGGAAAGCTCAGGCGAGCCTTCAGAGGACTCTGCCAGCATGCCGGCGCTGGCCAGACGTTTGTGTCGCTAATACCCAATGATGCCTTTGGATTCTCGTCCATCCTTTGCGGAAGTCTAAAGGTCATATTCACGGGTCTATACCAAACTGCGGTCTACCGAGAGGAGGTCTACAGGGCGCTTGAGGACTTGCCCTATATCCTTACCGACCATGCCGTTCACGTGAACATATCACTTTTCAATGACGATGAAGAGCTGCACAGACGCACTGCTTCACTGTATGTGGCCGTGTTCAAGGTCCTCGAACATCTCCTTGGTTGGTTCGTCAAGAACTCTTTTGGTATGTACACACATCCACTACACATCAGAAACAGGATGGCCTTCTAACGTTCATAATACATAAACAGTCACTGGTGTTAAGCATTTGATGGACCCGTCTGGTGTCTCTGGCCGACTAAAAGAGAAGTTGGCCGAAGTGAAACTTGGGTCTCAGCGATGGGACCACCACGCGTTGAAGCTGTCCATGCAAAAGCAGGAGGAAGCATTGCAAAAGCAGGATGAGGCATTGCGGCTCCAATATTGGAACAGCTTTATGCAAGACCGCATGGTCCGCGACGTGCAGACTATTCTCAACAGGACAGAAGGAATGGAAGATAGGATCTCACGTACTGGTGTTCTTGAGAGCCTCGATCCCTTTGTGCAGGTAGTTGTCGATGCATGTAAGCCTCACACACCAAAAGCACCCCTTTTTGATGGACTACACCCCTAACTTCAAGGATCAGTAGAGAAGAAACTCGAATTATCGCAAACTGTCCGCCGCCGGGACAATTTGCTGTCATTTCCAGACGACACCACACGAGCCGAGATCCTCGACCGACTCCTATATGAACCGGACCTCGTCGTCAGCGACTGCGAAGCGCTAGCACAACTGATAAGAAATCGCTTCGCAAAAACGACCCTCGACAGCAGCCGCATCGCTGCTCTGCAGTCAAATGCTCGCCTCCGTGCATGGCTCACCATCGACGAGTCCTCGCTCCTCCTCCTAAACGGACGAACCCGACCGCAGCCGGTCTCCGAAACTTCGGTCGTAAGCGCGCAGATCATGCAGCGTCTGCTGCTTTGGAGAGACAATAATAATCCGCAAATGGAATTATCTTCATCCAGTTCAGCAACAGTACTCGCCCCGCTAGCCTTCTTCTGCAGCCGACACCGCGACTGGACGCGCGACCCAAACGCCAGCCCGGCAGAGGCCGCAATGAGCCTCCTCTTACAGCTCATCGACAACCGAAGCATCGCTACCCTAATACCGACGGACGTTTTGAGGGAATGCCGCGACGAGACCGTCCCGGAAGACGTGGCGAGCATATGCGCCTCCCTGGAAAAGATCATCCTACGCTGCCTCGACAGCAGCAGGGTGATTCTGGTGCTCGTGCTCGACGGGCTGCGGTTCTTTGCGCAGCCGGCGGAGCGGCGGGATCAGATGCGTGAGCTTGTTGAGGGGCTTGTGGGAATTTATAGGAGGCGGTCTCGGACATCGGCTACATTAAAGTTTCTGTTTGCGAGCCCGACGCGCTCGGAATTTGTCGAGGATCTGTTTGATGAGGACGAAATCCTCACACTGCCCAGGAATATTCGAAAAACTGCGGCGGCGGCGGGGGTCGGTGATGGTGCTGGTGGGCTTGAGAGGCTGTCTCTGGAGTTTATTTCGACCGAGGATGATGAGGACGGAGGGCTGTGATGTAGTACCATCACTTTGTGTGCCAGCTATACATATTTCGATCTAGGACTTGGGAAGATGTCCCAGGATTAATTCGTACGATCTGTACATACATTACACCTCTGCCCGGATATAAACCTTTGCCCTCGTGACTTGCCAAGGCCTTTTTGTCTCCCCTCCCGATCCCGCTATTTTTGGAGCTTTGGTTGCACAAGCCAAGCAGTTGCGTGGAATGTTGAGGAGGGGAAATACGATACACCGTATTAGTCCGCGCCCAATGGCGGAATCGAACCTGAATTCGGAAAGCTGCTGACAGTCGTTTAGCCGGTCGGTCTCGACCAGACTTACCTCGGTTTAAGCTTCCTTCAAAACTACCCCATCGCTTCCTACTGTTGACCATCATTGATCGTTGGTATTTTTCGGGTTCGAATAACAAATCTTGTTAAATCTTGAACTGTCTAATCTGCCGCGATTTAACGAGATGTCTTCAATATGGATCATTATATTTGGATTGGTAAAGTTTCTCCTCTTCTTCCATCTCATAGCTGTGTTTGTGGTCCGGAATTCGATCCCGCTCCGCCGCAGACCCCTACATTATATTTGACAACGGAAAGAAAACGGAGATATCAACACTAACGATACTATCTGCTGCCGTTCTGATAGGTCCTGGCGGGCATCGCGGTGAACAAGTTTTTATCGCATCGCCGTAATGCGCTCTACAACTCCAAGATCCCGGGCCCGCTCTTTGCGGCGCTCAGCGACGTGAGTTTCGGTCCACAGCGCCGACTCAGGAATGTCACCGGTATTCTGACGATGAAGGTCGCGATAGATCCCATTCAGCTACCACATTATGGTTGGCGATCACCCAAAGTGGATTGCTAGACTTCACGCAAAATATGGTATGTTACAAACTGGCACACTTGCTTGATGCAGCGGCCAGTGTTCACACATATGCTATAAACATTAAACAGGCCCGGTGGTACGCATCTCGCCCAATGAGCTATCCTTCAACACACCCTCCTCATGGCGCGACATTTATGGCTTTCGCAAGGGCCACGGCGTCTTCACTAAGAGCTTTGCTTACGACGCCGCCGCCTTCACGGGCGAATCGCGTTCCATCGTCAACGAGCGCGACCCGGCCAAGCACGCCAAGATGCGTAAGCTGATTGCGCCCGCCTTCTCCGAGCGCGCGCTCCGCGACCAGTATCTCCTCATCGACAAGGTGACAGAGCGTTTCATATCTGAGATCGGCAAGCGGGCGGAGCGCGGCGAGGCGGTCGACCTGGAGAAGTGGTTCAGCATGACCACATTCGAGACCATCACCGACCTTGCCCTTGGCGAGAACTTTCACTCGCTCGAAGCCGGCAAGAAGCACCCGTGGTCGATGTTCTTCATGAACGGCGCACGGGCGATGGGCGACGGTATTGCTGTCATGCGGTTCCCCTGGCTGATGAAGCTTTTGCTCGCGATGCCGCCGCCGACGATGAAGGCTATGATCAGGGAACTGCGGGCTCATGAGGAGTTCACGACTGAGTTGGTGAAAAAGTAGTAGATGAACCCACCCCCCTTTCCTCGCTAAATAATCAATGAGAAAAAAACTGATAACTGCTTTTCTTTATCCTTCAGGAGACGAAACAACCCGGTCGACAGACCTGACATCATCGGACGAATCCTCCAAGCCGAGGACCCGAACGAGTCCTTCTCGACAGCCTTCGTCGCCGCCCAGCTCTCCGACTGCGTCATCGCCGGCACCGACACCACGGCCACCTCCATGTCCACAGCCAATTTCTACCTCACGCGCAACCCCGAGGCGATGAGAAAGCTGCAGGCCGAAATCCGCGGCACTTTCAACCGCTACGACGAGATCAATCCTGCGTCGACCGCCAAGCTCGAGTACCTGAACGCGGTGCTCCAGGAAGCCATGCGAATCCTGCCGCCGGTGTCGTGGGCACCCTCACGCGAAGTCCCGCCTGGGGGGGATACCGTTGACGGACACTTTCTTCCTGAAGGCGTGCGGGTCTCGACAAGTTACTTTGCTGCGGCTCGCTCGCCTGATAATTTCAAGGATCCCGAGGAGTTCCATCCCGAGAGATGGCTTGATGGTAGCAGAAGCGCCGGCGACAAGCTGGATGCGTCTCAACCGTTCAATCTGGGGAGCAGAGTCTGCATTGGGAAGCAGTGAGTATTATTCATTGCTTCGTCTACTCCTTTAGCCAGTTTATTGGTTACTGACTGCCTTGTTTAGGCTGGCGCTGGTCGAGATGCGTCTCATCATGGCGAAACTGCACTTCAAATACGATCTGACCGCGATGGATCACACGCTGGACTGGGTCAAGGACTCGAAGTTGCGTCTTCTGTGGTCCAAGCCTCCTTTGATGACAATAGTGAAGGAAAGACCCGATGTAGGTTTGTAGATAGATACTGTTCCTGGGGACTAACGAGTCTGTCTCGACTTCAAGGATGATGTCTGGCAAGGAATGGATGCTAGGGAGGTCCCAATGATGTCAACATCATTATGATTCATCGGTAGCCTGCAAATGCACCGCTAGTATTATCACCATCACAAGCTGGGTCGAAGGGGGAAAGCACGCAGCCAAAATGATGATTGGTGATGCTGTCAGACAGACTGTTATGTGATGACAGGGTCCAACTCTTGGATGCCGCTCACAGGCTGAGGGCGGACCTGAACAAGGTGATCGCGGCTCAAACCCACGGAAACAAGGGACGCAAGAAGAAAGCATCATTCCATCACCCCGGTGAACGACGTTGTTGGAAAGATCTCAGCAATTGCACTCGGTCCTCATCCACAGAGCGTGATCGACTTGGTTCTACACTGGCAGTCATCGAGAATGGCTGGTCCCCGTTAATCAAGGAACTAGAACTCACTTTCGCACTCTTTCCGGATGATGCTCCGGATGACGAAAAATCGGGCTTCTAGGGAGAGACAAAGCCCTGGGAACCCGAGTGGAGAAGGAAGTACGAGCGCGGGATCTTACCACTAAAAAAGTTTGAACGACATACCGGAAGTGAATAGCTAGTTTCACGGAAGACCAGCAAGGTTCCCGAATCTGAGCGACTACTTTGGAAAACAGATGGAGATCCTGACCATAGAACGCCACTTCTCACCAGTGTTTCCGAAACCAAGCAAGAATCAGCCGGAAAACCCAGCAAGCAGAGCAGACGAAGATCCAAAGCCCAGAACCCCATCAGACCACGGAACCCCATCAGACCACGGAACCCCATCAGACCACGGAACCCCATCAGACCACAGAGCTCCATCCCAGCCAAACGAATCAATGAGTCCCTTGGACATTCGAAAGATCACTGCTGGGTTCAGGGGATGCCACCACGGGTCCACGTCTCGAACTTCTTTCCAAAACAAAGAAATGCAACTGCACGCAAAAGAAAACGAAAAACCTTATTGCAAAAGAAAAAGGAAAAACTCCTGATAGCCTGTACCGAATATGATTATTCTTCTTCCAAGACGGGTCTTTGGGATGAAACTTCCCTCTATCGGACGGAAATTTCCTTTGTGGACAGTAAGCGTCCTCAACTTCGGATGAAAACGACGATTGGTTGGAGCCCTTCTATCAAGCTCTGAGTCTGTAAAAGGATGGAGGAGGAGGGGCAGGGGGAGGGAAGGAAGTTCGTGGATCAAGAACTTGTGTTCGTCCGACAACACGAGCAATAAATAAAGCTAGTCCAGAGCAATTGTGATATTTGTTGATGAATGCTTCCAGCAGTGCTGTACCTCCGGGAGGGGGGGAGGGGATTTCTCTTTGTCCCAAAACAACAGCCACACGGGTCACGACTCGTCTGGTGAAACTCCTCAAGCCACACCTGCTAAGAAACCACGGGGGACGTCCAAGAGTTGAGAAGAAACAACAGTCACACGAGTCGCGATTCGTCCAACACAACGTATTCTCATTCCACCCGCCATTTTACCTCAGCATTACAACATGCTTAAGCTTTGAGAGCTTGCCCGACCTACGATTGCACAATATCAATTCATTCAGGGTTCAGAACAATGGAAGCGCGTGCGCGACCAATGTCCCGTCATTTGGTCCACGTTGGCGGGCCAATGGAGGACCGCCATTCGACGAGGCTGAGGAAAAAGAGTAAGCCGAATCCTGAATTCTCTGTCAGAGCTTCATCATAGACTTGCCCAACCGACTGCCCTCTCATGCCGGGTACCTGAACATCTCGCAACTCTGCCGGCCGGTAAGGAGGCTACCCGTCCTAGTAGATGCGTCATCCTCCCTGCTTCTCGCAGCCTATATGGCCCTTCGACCAGTGGAAACAATGCTGACTATATCCCCCTCTTTGGTGGCAACCTGGGGGACTCCTTCCTTCTCTGCGGCCCGAAGGCCTACCGGCTAGTAAGAGTGTTACCAGTTATCTTCCCCTCTCTCATAGCGCCCCGGATGCTCGCCACGCAAACGCATTGGGGTGCCATCTGTGGCACGGCCATTATAGACCACGGTCCGAGCCCAGACCTCGCCGGACTTGCAAGAATCCTTCAGCCGTTCGAAAAAATTGAGCGCCCGTCAGAGGCGGCTACAAGTGAGGTTAGCCAAAAGTGAAAATGAAGGGAAAATGGGATAACTTACCTCGCGGTTATGACAATCAAGAGGGCTATAACCTTCGAGACCAGTACGCGGATGGTAGAGGTTCGGGTCCAAGCCGAGCGGGTTGGACATAGCCATGAGGTCGGCCATTGTCAAGCGGGCGGGAGCCGGCGCGGCAAAACGGACAGCTAGCGGATGTTTTGAAGAAGGAATTGAACTGGGCACGGCAGAGCGGGCAGCTTGCTCTGCGCAGGTGACCGATGCCGGTTGAGGGTATTATTGATGAGGCTCGATCTTTTCTTGTTGAAGTCGACGATGTACAGTGTATGCCACTCCGAGCGACTGGCCTGGTTGATCGCTCCTGACCCAAAGTGTTTTACCAGTGCCATCAGGAGCTGCGACAATTTCGAATAGTTGTCGAAAACGGCGGGGTCCATGCGTAATTGAGCGCAAACGTATGCTTTGGCCTTGGTAATCATGCCAATAGTCGGCTTCCAGGAAGCTGTCCAACGGCACCTGGGGTTCCGTAGGGATAAACTCCTGGCATTACCTCGATGAATTCGTTGATCTTCTACATTGCCTCAGCTTTAGCAAGGGGAGGAGCAAGTTGCCGAAACGTTATGGATAATGAGATGGTCGTCCGCAAAAGCCGGGATTTTGGTCTGTTCCTGAGCCTCTTGGAGGAAAAGGCTAAGATCAGTAGCAGTTGTAGTGAGAACTTTCTCGACATCGGAAAGAGGTTCCTCCTCCTCCGAGTCGAGGCATCCTAGTTCCAGGAGTTGGTCCTACGGTCCACGATATCAGCATATGCGTGACGGTTGGTATGATGCAGGTGTTGTACCGCCTTCGTAGAAACAGCGGCACCCGTCCAATGGAGTCAAAGTGCTCTGGTGCGCAGATAGCATGTTTGACTTGGTAATGCCCCGGTCGGCCGTCGATTACGCCGAGATCTCAACCACCACCTTTCTGTCTCCCCCAATCCTCGCCTGGGGCTATCTCATTACCACCGTTGGATGGACCGGAGCCGGCTGGTGGGTAAGACTTTTGAGATCAAGTAATGAGGGCTTCGCCTGTCGCGACAGCCGCATGGTAGGCATCCTGGCAATGCATGGTCGAGAGGTCTGCCTTCGTAATATCGGACGAAATTAAAACAGAAAGTTCAGACGAAGACACGGTATCGACAACCAACTCCAGATTCTGAATAACCGACTTATCAACGGGCCATCCTGGTTCATGATTTGAAAGCTGCTCCTTCGACTATATTTATAGGTATTAGTCTACTCACGGGCAATGATTGTGAAACAAGGAAGTCGCGAACTCATTTGGATTGGAAGGTCCATGATGGTCACACCACAGTGGATGAAGTGGTATCTCTGAGTTCAGCTTGGCTTGATGTCCGATTTGCGAAATCATGCTCTGCTCAAGGGTCGTCTGCCTGTCCTGGAGCTTTTCTATGGTGGCTCTCAACTCCTGTAGCCTGTGCAGGACGTTTTGCATTAATTTCGATGTGTGATCACGCTGCAATGTACGTGGAGGAAATTCGAATGTACGTGGAGGTGGTACAAAAATACGTGGACGCTCTGCGAATGTGTGCGGACGTGTTGTGGTGGTCTAAGAGTGATGTAGAGAGCTCCAAGTAGTCTGTACGTGGCCAACAACTGAGGCAGAGTATGAATTTCCTAGAGAGTACATGTTCGGCAGGCCGTAGCACAATCCTCGTTGTTACTCTTCAATAATTCGCCAGGCTTGCCGCCGCCGTGCGGTACTGCCAACTGGCTATTTCAATCTAATAATTATCTCCGTCCTAACAGCTCTACTTCCAGTCTCCGATATTGTCGCTACTTGATAACCATGAAGGGTCACGTTGAGGACCTCCAAGTTCACGTTGGGTTATTGCCCTCGCCGAGCGATGGGTGGAAGACTCTTACAGCCGCTGGGCACCCTTAATCAGGGGAAAGCAAGCCGACAAATTTGGGTGGACTTCAGTTTAGAATCGCCATATCTGGAAACTGGAGAGATCACCAACAAACCAATCGACCTTGACTGGCCTCCCGCAACAAGCGCTACGTATCGTCGCCGAGTGCCGCGGTCGAGATGCCCACCGACGCGACGATGAATAGGCTGGTTCGAAAGGAGTTGGCAGCACTATTCCATGAGTACACAGACTGGATGATTCGCGGTGATCACTTATTCACTGGAAGGTGGAAGTCTTACACAATGTGCTGTTTCCACGAGAGCCAGCTCAGCGCCCACATCAGATTCCAGCCGCTTTTCGATTCCGGCTCGGCGCTACCGTCGGACCGTGACGACGTCTGTGGCTCATGGGACGATGCCCGTCAGGGTATGGCTTGACCACGCACTGGAGATCATCAATATTGATCCGCAGGGAGGAAAAGGCGCTGCCGCATACCGTGGCCGGGCAGCGGAGGTCTTGGGGAAAGAGCTAGACGAGGTGCGCGAAGAGTGGACTGAATGAGTGCTAGAGCACGCGGACGAGGGCGGTTCCGACAACAACGGCTTCACCTACATGTAGGCGGCTAACCGACCGGCCCTCGCATCAACGGAGAGGTATTGGCTATGGAGAAGGTCGCCCCAGATTGGGAGTGGATCAGGCGCTTGTTTGTCGGAGCAGGATCATGAAGCGGAGGAGGAGGATTATGAAGAGGAGGAGGAGGTTGGACTGCAACCCTTCCGTACATAAGCTTCTCGGTCTGTTGCTCAGGACAATGGCTGAAAATCTAAAGCCTTGCGATTTTGAGGTATCTGAGCTCCTGAAGGGCGCAGAGGAACCATTGACGAACTTTTTCACATCATTGGGACAACTCCAAACTCAAGTTCTGCGGCCCATGCCCAACCCTGCCGGTGCGTGGTGAAACGAGTCGTTACGAGGCCAAGCGCTGGGCACGGGCAGAGGATGCTTTCTGGCATTTCTCTCTGGCGCTATCTCAAAAAGTATCTGGCCGAGCTGGTAACACTTGCGCTGGAAACAACAATCTTTCAAAGACGTGACGTCTGAGTCATCATCCATCAAACTCCGTCTGTGAGCGGAGCTCCGCGATGCGGCGGACAGGCTGAAGGACGTCTGGAGAGAGCACCGCGAATCAGGAGACCAAGTGGGGATCGCCTAATTACCTGGGTGAGTTCGGCCTGGTGATGCATTGCCTCCTGGACCGTCATTTCTGACCTGGCTGAGCTTAAAAGCTGAGGCCACTGGTCTCGGCGATTCGCGGCAAAACAAGCAACGAGCTGAATTTAGTGTCGTATAGTGCAGTTTGGGCGTGGCCTAGCATGCCCCATTTCCTGGACGGCCCGACGCGCCTCGGCGAACCATGCTTCTCACGTACCAGATACGAGCTTTCCTGTGTGTATTCCGATTTCACATGCCACCCACTGTTTGGAAATGATCCACACACGTCGTCATGTTACGTGTCAAGACACCCACTAACCAGCGATGATGAGTCTTCCTCCAATATCTCTTGGATATATCAAACAGGGCACCAACCGAGGCACACATCAAGAAACCTGGGACAACACCAAGCCAACGCATCAGGCAAGCCGCAAACATGAAGGAACCCGGAACGGCCGCAGACGCAGCAGCCGCAGCGAACTTCGGAAAGGCAAAGGAACTTCCTTGGTCAGCATCAGCCTTGCAGGAGACGACGAAGAACTTCAAAGCAACCCTCCGTCGACTATCCAACGAACTTGGAACTGGCGAGCCAGGACAGGAAAAGGAAAATGTGTCGAAAATCCGCCTCTGCGACTACTGCAGAAAACTCTTCTGGTTGCCTTTTCCACCTGAACACCCTCGCGAACTTCGAATCTGCCATTGGTATCACTCCGGTAAGACAATACGACAACATTACTCACATTCCATTCAGAGGGGGTGTACTAACCGAATGTCTCCCATACACACAGGTCCTCTCTGCTCCGTCAACGAGCTGGTCGCCGCGTATGGACAGGATGTCAAGATAGGGTATCCAAACTATCTGAAAGTGTGGTCCTGTTGTCTGCGCCCTGAACATGCCTGCGGATGCCTCCCTGAGCAACATGTTCCCGCTCCGGATCGGGGGAGGTACGGTTATAGCCTGGGAGAGGAGTTGAACCCAGACAACTTCCCCCTTTTTCCTGCCAATTCAGTGGGTAGATGTGTTGGAACCGTCATGAAGACTTATGCTAATGAGAGCTCAGGGGTTCTGAAATCAACTCTCGGGTCTACACAGAGGAGGGGTCAATTAGCATAGAAGGTGCTAATCATACACGGAATGTATGCCGATGACGTGATGTATGGACGCTTGTCTTCTTGTAGTTGAGTAATGAATTTTTCCTAGACCCAGTTCCTGTCAAATTGATACCCCTATCACCCTCAACGGGCTCACTTCGGTTGGCGGGCACGGGATTGCGTTGCACTTGACCGAGAAAGACTTCGATAACCCGCCAGTCCCATTCAAATGCTCGAGTTGCGCCTTCCGACTTGCCTTGGGTACTCAAGCGACTCAGTGAAAAGACCGTTGGTGGTCGCGTCCGGGTGTTGTCCATCGGTCGCGTTCCGTCGGCCGCCGGGATCCGACAGACTGGCGAGTTGCGCAGTCTGAGGAGGGCGCGAGGACGGGTGCTTGCGTTGCCGTGCGCTAGAGTTCCTTCCTTGTGCTCTCCTGCCCGAAGACACGGGTTCGAGGACAAGTTCATGAGATATCATCGTTCTTGCCACTCTCATTTGTACCGACGCAACAGAGAAGCCCGAAGGCGAAGATGACGTCAATGGGTGGGTACTCCATGCGAGTTTGGCGGACATTGACGGCAATAGCGGGTCCGGACGGTCTGGAAGACTGGAACCGAGAGCGGGACGATCCGTCCTTTCCTTCCCGTCGTGATCCAGGCGGTGTTTCCCAAACCCGGTTACGGCGTTGCACGACAGAAAACAGCATGCTTGGGCCTGCAGCATCCAAAACCATCACCCAACGGGCGCAGCTGAAACATATACCCGTGGACTGTGCCTCGTTCCCGAATTTCCCATCTTCTGTCTGCCTTCGCGGGAAGGCCCGATTGCTCCCGAGTCCCGCCAACCCCTCTACCGATCCAGGCATAATTACTCCTCTATTCCAGAAGCAAGCAGATAGGCCGTTTATTGGGCCAGAATGCCTGAGCTGTATGCAACATGCCCACACTCTGGAATCCCGTCAGAGTTTAGGGCCATGGGTCGCAGCCGCGTCCTGTCGTGTAAGTGGATGGGGGGCTGAAGGAATGTGGCTCGGCCGCCATGAACTCGGATTCTACCTAAAATCGCGACGGGTTGCCTCGCATTCACCTTGTTAGCTTTGTCCGTATAGGTAAAAACATTCGAGCTTTTTTCTAATGGCCTTTTTGTGCCGGTTGAATAAGAATCGGGGTCTCGACTCTCGAGCCACGGGAAACCGTTGCCCATTGCCATTCATGTCTCCACCCAAGCAATGCAATGGCGTTTGTTCACAGCGACCAGAATGAAGTCGCGTACCAAAGTCAACCCCCAATACCGAACGAACAAGACCCGAGTTCCGCAAGCAGATATGCGCCAGTCATTTACAGTTGCTCTCCTTACCTACCGCAGATACCGCCAGCCGATGCGATGCAACAAAACCCCATCGTCGGCTCTTACCCGCCATACCCAAACGCGTCCGAGCTGCCCACCGACAGAGCGACGGATCATGACACCTACAAGGTAGCCGTCGGCTGGTCGAGTCTTGAGCCCGTCGATTTGTATGCGACAAACAAGGGGCCGTTTTACTGGGACGTGAATCAGCCTGTTTCCAACCTCGAACCCGTCAACCACTCGAATAAAGAGCTAGCGAGCTTGTCGAACCCCGAAGTCCTCGAGAACAAGGCGCCGCATGAGTTGGCCCTGCATTCTGTCACAGGGGACAGCCCAAGCTCTCAAAACCATACGTTCTGGCCGAGAAGAAAACGTTGGTGGATTGTGGGGGGCTGTGGTTTTCTTCTCGTCCTTATCGTCGGTCTGACGGTAGGCCTTGTCCTTGGGACGAAATCCTCAGAATATACCACAGAGGACAGCAACGGCAGCGGCAACACCCCACCGGCCAATGTAACAACGACCTCGAGCGTGATAAGCTGCGACTTCAAGGACAGCCAGA
The DNA here is from genome assembly GCA_033439685.1 of Apodospora peruviana. NCBI lineage: Eukaryota > Fungi > Ascomycota > Sordariomycetes > Sordariales > Lasiosphaeriaceae > Apodospora > Apodospora peruviana. Next base: position 393,237 of record JAUEDM010000005.1, on the reverse strand, counting down.
TTCACCGACATATTCTCTCCGCCGCGGCCCTCGACTCGACCCTCCATATCTTTGCACGCGGCAAAGACAAAGACATCTGGTTCCGCTCTCTGGAAGGCCAGGATGCGACTTGGACTGGACCCTGGAAACAGCTTCTCGGCGGGGGTGAAGCCTTTGCCGGGCCCCCGACAGCCATCACCTGGCAGAGCTCACGCATCAACGTCTTCGCGCCGTCCACTAAAGGCTCCAATGTGCTGACGGCCGGCTACCAGTCGGGCGCTTGGACACAGAACTGGGAGAACCTCGGCGAGTCTGTCTCGACACCCGTGGCCCTCTGCGACCTCCCTGAGCACCTGGAGCATGGCGCTACGGCTTCGACGCCAGAGCGGATAGACCAATGGGTCGTCAGCCAAGTCACCGGCTCGGTCATCCACAACCTATGGAACCCCGAGGTCAACGACTTCGACCAACCCGCGAATGGCGAGGCTTGGGACGCGACCATGGACGGCCTGGCCAGCGCGTCCATGCCAGGCATTGTCTGTAGCGCGAACGACCCGGCCCACAGCTTGCTTGTGTACGCCAACGGCACCGACTCGGTGCGGTTGCGACACTATCAGTACGAGACGGGCGCGTGGGACCCGTGGATTGATCTGGGCGGGAGATTTCGTGGAGATCCGGTATTGATGCGGACGGGCGGTCGTGAGCAGGGTGGTTTCAACTTCTTTGGCGTGGGCATGGATGGGGCCATGTATACGTTCAACTGGACGAATGCGACGGGGCTGGCTTACCGTCCGCCCATCACGTCGTTGGGCGGGAACTTCAGCAGTGTCCCGAGTGCGGTGGTTACGGGGCACCGCCCGCTGCAGATCGATGTGGTGGCACTCGGAGTAGATGGAAAGATCAAGCATCGCGCGTTTCGGAGTGGCAGGTGGGAGGACACCTGGGAGGATCTCGGCGTCGAAGGGATGAGCGCGCCGCTGGTGGTGAACTACGAGGTGCTGTCGGGCTCTGCGGCGGTGAACAGAACTGTGGTAGCCTTCATTGGTAAAGGTGACCAGCTGCAGTTTGCCTCCTGGGAGTCAACAGAAAACGCTGCTTGGAAGGATCTGGCAAGATGGACTGGTGGAGGGGGCAACCTGACGCTTGATGCAATGTGCTTGGACCCCTAAGTACAGTCATATGTTGATATATGGGGTGGTTTGGGGGGCAAGAGGCCGTCAAGGCAAGGACCATCACGCCGTTTAATGTTTTGTAAATATCTTACACGTGGCTGGACCCAAGGCGTCGGAGTTTCTGTAGATAACGTTCACCTAATAGAAAAAATGCCGGGTTGGATTTCGTTGTGGATAGCTTTGATATTCTCAGGGTTGCTCTCTTTAAACGCTTGTCTCAAGTAATTACTCGCACATATAAAAATTGATGCCTCTCTCGCCAGTATCCACACCTTCCAAACCTGTTCTACCCTCTCCTCAAGTCGGAGTTTCTTCTCCTCATGATGAACTCTCTTAGCCGCTTTAGACTGGACCTGGGTCTTTCTGACCTTCTTACGGCCCACCATTCTCTTATAGGCCATTTTGATAGCCGCTATGATCTCTGGGCGCCGTGTGGGTCTGCTGTTACTGCTGCCGACTGGGTGGCAGGTCCCATGAAAGACATCTAGGCAGTGAGTCAATCAACAATGGTTCATCGAAGAGCGTCAGACGAATGTCTTTGAAACCAATACTGCGTAATGGATAAGGGACATACAGGTGCGGTCGCGGGAGTTAGGGCCGGAGGGATCTGTCCGGTAGGCGACATCTGGAAAATAAGTTAGTCAACAAGATATGTCGTACAGGTATGTCTGGATTTGAAAATGTAGTGCACGGCAGCTGGCCTGGGATAGACAATATCAAGAAAAGGCATCCCAGTATAACAAATGTCAGATCATGGCTCAGATAGAAGGTGTTTTCTTGTCCAGCAAAGGCGTTTTGAAGTGACTGAACTGAGGTTTTGAACCCCGGCTGAGGTGTGATGGGAGACCGAAAGAGATATGGGGTCAGGAAGTGAAAGTGAAATGATGAAAAGAAAAACTTACAGCTTCCACGACATTGGGAGGGATGACAGTACCCGCCGGCGGGACACTGCCAGCAGTAGCAGCCTTCTCGTTCACACTTTGCTGCGACATGTTTGCAAGGCGTACGGCGAAAAAACAAGCGACGAGGGCGAATACTGACAAGCAACAGTTGGACTTGGAGCAGCAACAAGGTCAGCAGAGATCAAGTAAAAAAGAAAGGGTTGGCGGAAGAAAAGGAGCTGGTTGTGCATGAAATGCAATAATGAGTGATCAACCTACTGGGCCACAGGGGACAGACACGAGAAGGGAGTGGGAATGATTTAAGTAAATTCGAGAGCAGAAAGGTTGCCGACGACGACAGGAGAAAAGTGGCAGGAGGAAAGACCGGGAGTGTACAAAGAATTTATAGATAGGTGGTTTGGGTATAGTGTGAGTGCTCGCTCGTTGACAGCATCATACCCCCTCCTACCTACTCTGGTTGTGTGATGAGCCATACCCTGGGCAAGAGACTACTAGTAGTCCCTTTACACCCCTCAGCGAGGTTGAATACGCGCCCCGCACACGCCCTCATCGGCTCGCGTCCTTGTCGACGTAGCGCCGAGGAAATGGAGGACGATTCTCTCCTTCTCCTCCTCACGACATGGATCTTGGCCATCGTGTGGTCGGACAGAGCCTTCAAACAGGGAGGCCGTTCCTAGATACAGGTTTCACCATGTCGAGATCAAGAAGAACATCCCGATGCCGAACACCATGCTCAGCTTTGTACCCCATCTCCGGAAGAAAAGAAGTATAGGAACTAGCTTATTGAGCTGGAAAGGCTGGAAAGTCAGTCTGGCTTTTAAACTAAGGATCGTGCCACCAAAGCAGCAGAAGAGACTGCGACGAAAGCCCGTTGAACCCGTCACGACCCAGTCGCTCTCCAGTCGTCAACGTGCAACCTTCCGTCATACCGCTCGGTACTCATAGTTCCTAATTGACTGGGTTGCTTTTAAACAGCTGGCCGAGGACACAGATAAACTATCAGCTGCCTTCCTGAGGGCGAGTGTTCTTCCCTCTTTTCCCCTGATTCTTGTATAAGTCCAACATACATTGGTAAAGATGAGAGAACTATCGAACCAACCCCAAAGGCCACGAGCGGCCCAAAGAGACCAAGCGAACAAGATATCACAACGGAAGCTACACAAGCCATCAAGCCGACTACCGACAAAATCGAATCCAAAGGCGAACAACTCCAGTATATGAGCTGTTTCTGCTCTATGGGCCGAACCGTTATAGCCGACTACTTCCTATCACTGCCGGCATACGATGATGTTGTCCCAAGACTACCAAGAACTTCAAGATGCTGTGCACTGGAGTGAGCGGGTTCGGCTACAAGGGCTCTGCTTTCCACCGTATCATCCCCGAGTTCATGCTCTAGGGTAGTGACTTCACCCGCGGTAATGGCACTGGTGGCAAGTCCGTCTACGGTGAAGTAGCGGCTATGCCGCCCCAGGCACATCTCACGGCGCCTCCGAACTACAACTCGAGAGCATATAAGCTCTGGTTACAAAAACAAACAGGGGTTTCCTTAGGATCGGATTGTCTATAATCAGGAATATGCCACGTACTATCACGACTCAACCTTGTAGTAGCTCTACTATTGATGTGGTTGCACGACCAACCCAAGGACCCTGGCTCGCAAGTCGCCCTTATATAGGGACTGGTTGGTCCGTGCACAGCACTAGTACCCCACCAAGTTCCTGTGGTGCCGTCCAGGCCACCACCAGCCTGCCAGAGCACCTGGCAGCTGTCAGTGGCTGTCACGGTCTAGTCCCGTGACACGTACGGAAAGGGATGGATATCTTGAATTCAATTGCCAGTGTCGGCTATGAGATCACTTAGTCAGTCTAAGGAGGAGTCCGCATGGATGAAAACACAGACTGGCAGACAGAGAGATGACAACTTTATGGAGAGCCAGCAAGGAAGCAAGGAGATGGGGGCAGTGCTTTGCTTGTAACAATGTAACTTTAGTATTTCGAATATTGCTCATGTACTACAGTCTGGTAAAGCGTCTCCTACAGTCCCTCGAGACGACCTCGAATTTAATCATTTTTTCATTTTGCTTTTGCACGACGGAGAACAAATCCCGCATTGCCCCAAATTCCGTAGAATATAGTCCCGAATCCGGTGTACTTGTTTTCGTAGGACTGGTAACCGTGATTACCACATGACTTGCAGTAACGTGGTACTGTCGGCCTTCAGTGTCTTATATGAATAAGTGTTGCGCTTTGTGACGCTGAATAGGAGTTAGTAACCAACGAGGAGACAGGCACACCAACCCCCGAGAGCTCACAGAGTGCGAGCAACAGTTTATTGGGAAGTGGAAGGACGCAATTCCGAAACACCAACCATGGATTCCGTTACTAACAACAACCATTACATGCCGACAGAAGCATAAAAGAATGTCACAGCCTTCAGGACCCTGTCAGCCTCGCTCCGTCCCCGTGCAACTCCGGCCGTGTAGATAGTTCTTGCCACCGGCGTAACTTGGAAGGGATGAGGCTGCTTGTTCCTGTCCTGGAAAGTCAAATGCTACGTAATATGTAGTTTGTCAGGACATGCTTCCCTATTGTTGTTCCTCTCGTCTTCAACCTCCCCAGCCGGCTTCAACATATCCGTCCATCCCAGCCAAGGAGCCTGACGCCCCTTAGCCACAACCTTGCTGTTCTTTTCCGAGCCCTTATCGGTATTCCGGAGGTGCCGCCACGCTGGCTACAGCCGCTTCCCGGGCCGCTGATGTAGCGATGGAGCCGTTATTCTGTGACTACCTTTTAACCTCTGAGAAGTCATATTGGTGTTCGTACAAATACCCGTAGGCAGCCTGCCAGCCTGGCCGAGACTAAGGCAGCTATTACGAAGCTTTTGACCTTTCGTCAAGGCACGGTGCGGGTCCATTGTCAACTTCGCCAGTTGATGCTGGGCCAGGAATTGCTCATCGATCGTGAGCCTGTTCTTCGTCATCGCCGTGTAATCTACTAACGGAATTGCTCGCTTCTCAACGCGGTGGCTTACTCGATGTGCAAGCTCCCTCTCGTAACGATGATGCTCAATAACACGGCGCTTCTTCCCCATTTTGAGGGAGATGCGGTTGGGCACCATGGAAAGTCGTTAGCTGCGATAAGTCCTCGCATCCGAATCGCGTACCTCGGCGTACTCCGTGCAACCTAAGTCCTCAAGTTTTTGCCGCTCTTGAAACGTGCCGACGTGCCGCTCGATAACCAGGGGTTTGCGGGTGTTTGCCATCGCCGACCAGTTATGCGTTGCTTTATTGAGTTCCTCGCCGCGGCCCTAACCGTGTGGTCATCCGCTGGATGATTGTCCTTCCTTCAATTCGGAATCTTGCCGTCAGTCCGCCTCGTTACCAGGTACCGTAGGCATAGGGATTGAGAACTTGTTTCGCTTCGATGACTTCATTGCCAGACAGAGGTCGCGTTCGACGTTCTTCGGCATGGTCTTTGCATGCCCGGGGGGTATCCAGCGGTGGAGCAGTTGATGGGAAGTCGGAAAGTGGCCAGGAAGCGAGTCATAACAAGGGGACTCGCGCTTCGTATTGGATGCAAGCGCAACAGGAGAGGGCATGGACTGCAAAATCACAGTACCTTCAGACGATACCGATGCCCATCATTCTTGCGACGTGAAACGGGCTGGTACCAGAGGGGAATGGACATCTGGCTTGCGCGAGATGGGCTCTCGTCAAGGCAGCGGCAGCCAGGCGCGAATTATTAGCGGAGTGACCGCGTCGCTCGATGCGGTCAAAATAGCAACAAACATGCGTTACATACCACCAACGCGTAACGACTTTTCTTCTTCATATCCCAAGTAAGAACCCTAGAACATAATGAAAGAAAAGATGGTGATTGTTATGCGCCTCGGGAAATAGTGTAATACCAGAGACACGGGAAAGACCATTCATTGCTAGGCAGTGTACCTCTACCTGCTGTGTGTTCTCACCGGGTTCCAAAAATAACTTAGCGTAGGGGCCAAAAGCATGTACCCAATGCTTGCGTGATAGAAAAAGAAAGGAAAGTTGAGCCTTGAGAAGGCGGGCGAAATGGTGGGTTTTTATAGACGGAGGCTTGGTTCGTGCACACTTACTGATTCAGCCCTCAGCCCTCTCCTGACGACCGTCGACTGCAAGTGGCGCACATACTCCACTTGACGCTTTCCAACACTCCTTTCGCACAGTACACACTGTCTAATTGACCTCACTTTCTCATACACTCACTCCCCTGCTCTGACATACAGTCCAGTGCTTGGCAGCTGACGGAAAATGTGGACCTGAACTGGTCCGAGTGCGAAATGTCGGTGGAAGTAAATCGGAGCATACAGCTAGGTATGTACAACAAAGCAAAACCACCCAACTGTTCCGAGAGATCTGTGTTTCCAGTGAATGTGAACACTGACACGGTTGAATTCTCACGGTTCTCCCAGGCCCGCTGCTCATGGCAGGTCAGAGAGATGTGTACAAGGCTGGTCTATACAAGGGAAGTTTATCTGCGCCGGGCAGAGTATCCTGTGAAGGCACGAGACCTACGAAGAGAAATCAAAACAAGTCTGTGAATACATCACAAGGAAGGAAACCCTTCAGGGATATGTCTGAGTGTTGTTTAAATTATGCTATACGTTGTGGTTGCTGGGTTCATGTCGTTGTACGCAGACCAATTCACTCTTTTCCATTTCCATGACGGCTGTGGTCTCCCATCGCGATCCCATACCACAACATTGAATACAACACACACTCGGACTTTTCTTTAGGACCTTCTTTCAATAAGTGGGTCCCCAAGTTCCGCAGCTGGCCCAAAAAAAAGAGGTCTGAATTTCTCATATTCCGCCTCACCTTTCCCAGCGCTCCCTCCCACCAACTCTCTCTCCTACACACTCCTCCACCTTCAGCTTCACACACCTCACATCTTCACAAACAATCAGTCATTCTGTCGTCCTGTCACTTAGCCACTCTTCAAAATAGTGTCTGACGCAAAAGGCAAAAGGCAAAATGCCTGAATTTGTCGTCGCCCCCGCCGCCGACGCAGCTGGCGAGCAGTCTGCTGCTGCTGCTGCTGCTGCTGTTGTGAATGCCGTTCAGGTCATTGCTGGAGATGGCGTGCGCAATCAGCCCTCGTCCTTTGTCCAGGAGGTAGGTTGCTCCCTTTCATTTGCCATTAGCTGGCCTTCTTCCCTCTCCCACTGCCTTCGTGTTGAAAATCCATTAACCGTTCATCTCTTGAACAGAATGCCGGAAACCCGGTTGCTGCAGTCACCACGAGTGACCCAATTGCTGTTGCTGCCGCTGGAGAGGGTAGCGGCACAGTCTCTTCGCGCATGATCATGGAAGTAAATTGCTCGCTCTTGTCGTTATTTGCCCATTCGCTACATCGAGAGCTCTATTGACCACCCATATTCAGGACCTTAGCCTGGGTGCAACTATTGCTGCCTTTAATCAGCTTCGTCCGTTCACCGCAGACTCGACACAAGGCACCTCCGTTGCTTCCTCGGGCACATCCTCTGCTCCGGGTCCTGTGGAGGCTGGTCCTTCGACTCATTTGGCTGCTTCGTCGTCGGACATGCCGCAAGCCGGCTTCAGCTTCGCCCTGCCCTCAAACGCTCCCATCATGCCTAGCGTTAAGGAAGTATATGGCCAACTGTAAGTACTATACCTCGTATCCTTGTTATCTTTCATGTCTTTCAAACTAGAGACCTGGGCATATCAATATAGAAGAGACGGGCCTGTGATATTATATACGCCCTGGCGACCTCTTCTCCTTCCAGCACCATCTGACCCCTTATCCTTATCATATACATCAGTACATTGTAGCTAACGTGTTTTCCAATATAGTCAAGCAGGACCCATCAGTGCCAGAACCAGAGCTGCTACTGCTCCAGTCGAAGCAGCCGCCTTCCGTCTCGCCACCGACGATACCGATGCCGATATGGAGATAGGCAGCATCTTCGGCATGTTCCCAGAGTTGCCCGAGCAGCAACAGCCCATCCCGGGCAGCAGCAGTAAGAGGAAGAGAAGGGGTAATAACAAGGGCAAGGACAAGAGGTGCCGCGACGACGACGACGACGACGACGACGACGACGAGATGGAGGACGGGCCCTCGGCCAAGACCCGCCAGCCGCCGCACCTGACCAAGGGTCAACGGAAGAAGCTCAGGCAACAGCAGATGAGGAACGAAAATGTTGACAAGGCCCGCAAGATTCAAGTGGGCCTGAACGACAAGCTCGATGTCGTGCGCACGTCGATGAACGCCGTCGTCGACTGGCACCGCGAGGCTCAGGTGGCGCTGGTCAGAGCCACCAACGAGCTGGAGCAGAACAAGGCGAAGCTCACGGTGCAGGAGGAGAAAGTCCGGGAGCTGACGGCCCGACTCCAGGCCAAGGACGCGGCTATGGACGTGCTGCGTGAGGAGCTGAAGAGGCTCAAGGGCGGCAATGACGATGGTGCTGCTACGCAGCAGGATGAGGGCCACATGGTTCAGTAACGGGGGTTGCGGCGCGCCCTCTATCGCAGCCATCGGTCGCGGAATCGACATCGAGCGGATCAGCTTGGCGGTTTTCGAATCTTCACACCAGAATGGGGTTCAGTATAAGAACCTTCCACCACGGCCTTAAGAACCATTCAAAGGTCAACATGTACCGACCTCAACTACGATCTGCCCGCCGATGCAGACTCGTACCTGCATCGAGGACAGGAAAACTGTTCTGATAAATCTATATCCTGGCAAAACTATTGGTATCTAGTACATCGGTATAGAATGGAGGTACCTGTCTTGCCGGGCAGAATTGAGTAAACATCATCATAATAACCGAGAAACAGAGTGACCCCCAACTATATTATTGTAGCTTGAAGACTGGTTGCATCCGCCCGCTGGACAAATGATGCCATCATATCTCACTATCTATGTATAGCGCTTCTGGGCACGCACTGGCCTCCTGCTGGCTATCCTCGTCGCTCATCGTCAACGGCGTGGCAGGAAACGGATGGCGGTAGCCACGGTGTCTTGGACCAATTGTGATACCACCTTGATATTGGTAGAAGGTTAAAGAGATCTGATAACCTAAATCCTACCCGATGCGTTATAGTTGTGGCCCATTCGGGGTAGTATCCGTACAAGTTGGGCAGCGCTCATCCTTCCAAGCCATTCGTAACCGGCCACGTTTCAAACACAATGTCCCCGATTGTATAGTGCGTAGGTACTTATATGATGTTGCTGCTATGATGCGTCTATCATTTTCTGGAGCAGTAGGAACAACACCCCAAAAAAAACAGCAGCAATACCGGGATCCACAGCAAGTCCTGATCGAAGGGAGCAACAAAACAGTTCATTTTGACTTAGATTCTGAGTTCGCAAAGTGCAATCTACAGCAGTCAAGACAGATGATGTCAAGCTCGCGAGCCATTCCCATTCCGAGGTCGCTGTCGCCTGTTGTAGTTGAGGAAGGAGACAAGGGCCGCTTGTTGTGACTGCATGTGCTCTTGCGTTGAGCCGCTGTGTTCATGGGGTCCTTTTTTAGGACCCGGTAGGTACCTCCGAGGAACTTCAAGTCCTGGATGTAGTCAGGTTCGGGGCGCCGGTCAGAGCCAGCGAACTCCCGTGGCCGCTCTGATCGCACGGTCTCTGGTGTCCGGTAGTCTCGACTGTCGCGGCGATGGTGAGGTTCCCTGGTGTCCCGCTGGTGACTATCCCGAACGTCACGATGATGGCGGGGTTCACGGAGTTCGCGAGGTTCTCTGTATTCTCTGGAATCTCTGGGTGGCTGCGGAGGAGGTTCTCTGCCGTGGCGAGGTGGACCGAACCTGTATTCGAAACAGCAAAGGGCGGACCGTGGAACACTTACTTGTTCCTGTGTGTGGTCGGCCATGGCAGCTATGATGGAGCATGATTCGGAGATAATGGGTCGTGTGTGGGGGATGACAAGGTAAGAAAGTACCGATATCTTGTGATTATAGTTGTTTGGTTGTGCTTGGTGCTTCTTGGTGGATCATGAGGTCGGCGATGATACCACAGCGGAAGATGTGGGGGACGATGACTTGGCTTGTGTGATGAGCAAGAGCGAAAGCAGATATCTTTTCGGCTGCGAAGAGATGCCTTGTTTTTATCTGGTCAGAAATGGTCTTTTTCGTGTGTACGCGTGCTAGCGATAGGAATTTCAGTCAAAAACCAAGGTCATCTAAGGTTTCTCGGGCCATCGGCAATCAGCATGTTCTCCTCGTAAGGGCATATTGGAGTACTTTTCATGACTGGTCATATAGCACAATATAGTTTGGCACTTCTAGGTACTATTGACTGGTAGTGGGTGAGTCAAACCTTAGGTTTTGAATTTCTCCTCTCGAGGACTCGAAGAGCCAGCCTTGTCAAGATGGATGACGGCCTAAGAGACGCCAGTCAACTGCTCAACAAAGTCGGCGTGGGTTTGGACCTTTTGGGGAGGTGGATTACCACCGTGTGACACCGTGACAGGCAAAACTGAAAACTATCACTATTACACCAAGACTAATGCAATGACTGTCCAACCACGAGGAGTTCAAGGCCTTTGTGGCGAGCTCCAGCGTCAGCTCGAGGAGTTTCAGAAGGGGCTCGATACGAGGAACCAGCTTTGCAGAATGATGGAGGAGTTTACGCTGTCGGAGTCCAAGGGGGCCAACCTCGCCACGGATGGTATGGTTGAGTGATTAGGTGCTCCATGGCTACTACAGAACCACTCGGCGGAGGATCGCTTCTTGTTTTGCTATCGTTGAGCTTGAGCGCTATCAGTTTGAGGCACTGCTATCATCACCACATGGATATAGGGGATAACGGAGGGCGCAAACAGACGGCTAGCACTGGTTTATTTGCATTACGTACTAATATTTGTATGAGTTTTGGCGTAATTGCTTCAAGGAACCATTCCTATCATTGAGAACTGGATAGAGGGGATAACGGGGGGCCATGAACAGGAAGCGAAACCGGATCAGGCGCTGGTTTTGAGGTCAACGACAAGTTCACTAGTGCCGGCTGGGAGGGGTGGATTTCGTGCTGCCTACCTGAGTTCTTCATTACATCATGTATTAGTAAATAATAATAGGCTGTTAGTAGTTATCGGGTCTCTAATCCTATCCCTTCACTGTTATCAGCGTCCCAAGTCGTGAGTTTTCTGATACAAGACAATTTCTATGTGGGTCCCAACTTATTCCCCGAGTTGGCCACACACCCTTGGAAGGGTTAGTGGTATCTAATAAGGTGAAAACAACGAAGGTAGGTATTCATCACCAGATGCATGCCCATGACATGTACGGACGTAAAAGCTCGTATAACCTAATTCCTTATTACCAAGTACTATGTAAGATATGGGGATTTATTATTTTTGTGTCTTCACCAAAGAGTCAGTCGGTAAATGCAAGTAAGGATACCTCCGGCACGATGCAGAACTGCCTGCAGTCATCCCACCACCATCTCTCTCTGGATAAGCACGGGAACCGTGTGGTGAGATGAGCACATTACCAACAAACTTACCACTAATCAGTTCGATCTTCTTCCAATCATCGTAGGTGATCTGATTGGTAACCAAGTGGTGTCATCCTCGACCCGGGAAGACAGCAGAAACACCAATTCCCGGCCTGATATGGGTAGATCCGAATCCTTATCTCGCGTCAAGCTGGACTTTGTTGGCCGACATAGGTTCGTCCCCTAAGTCTGAACCTATATCATATCATATGCATTATGGCAAGCGTTGTTCGTTGTCCGTACATACATCCTAGGGGGACCGCAACCAACAGCATGGCCCATCCTAGTCCCGTTGCTGCAGTGCGCGCCATTTCGGGTGGTTGCATCTCGGGGCTTGGTTCTCAATGTGCATATTGTGGGCCCGGCCATGGATGGACATCGGCTTCCATTCACTCCAGTCTCTACTTTCTAGTGAATGTCTCCTCCGGCAACGCTTGCTACCAAATGGATATCGTCTCTCCTATATCTGGACTACCCGCGAGGGTGTCGTCCATCTATTGCTTGCTTTGTTTGTTTTTCAGCTCTCCTTTCTGGAACCCAACGTCCCCAACGAAATATCGATCCATTTACGATTCCTCAGAGCAGAAATCCTCCAATCCCCCGAGGAATCAAACATCTGTGAACCGTCAACTGTGATCTAGTGCATCAGCTCGTTAGCATGGCTCCCGCGCAGGTTGACAGACTCGACACGGCGAGCGAAAAGCTCGAAACCGAAATCACCGGAACCAACACGCCTCAATCGACGATGTCCGCCTCCGATATCGCACTCGACGCCAAGCCCAATGTCGACCCTCCCAAACTGCTCCCGGAATCTTCATGGACAGAGGCAGATGAAGCTCGTGCCAAGAGGAAGTTAGCAACTTCTCCGCCAGCAGCATGTCGTCTAAACAAACTTCCCCCAAAGCTGACGTTGGATGGTTTGGTTCTGATAGGATCGATCTTTCCGTCCTGCCCCTGCTCTGCTTGGGCTTACTCGTCTTCCAATTCGACCGCATGAACCTCGCTAGTGCGCTGACGGACGGATTTGCCGACCAAGCTGGCATCGACCAAGACACGATAAATCTGGGGAACCAGCTTCTCTTCCTAGGCACCGTGGCACTGGAGATCCCGAGCAACATGCTGCTACAGAAGGCAAGTCTTTTTCCCTGTGGTTTATCCTCTCACCGCTCTTCCCCATCTCTCAACCCCACACGACGATGCTGGCCACTGGTGACCCCTGACGATATATGTACAAAGGTAAGGTAAGGGAACTAACAACACATACGCACATGCATGCATGCATCTCACGCTTCGGCTTCCCCTTCCCCGCTGATTATGCACTCGGCAAGCTACTGCACCTTCCACACAAGTGGAAACCCTATACCCTGCTCGACCTGTAATTAAGATACCTACTAACTGAGAGACAACAGATCGGACCGAGGAAATGGATCTCCAGCCAAGTCCTGCTCTTCGGCCTCGTAGGCACCATGCAGATCTTCATCCGGAACAAGCCGGGCTACATTGCGTCCCGTCTATGTCTGGGGCTCGCCGAGTCGGGCTACATCCCCGGTTCCATCTTCACCATCTCTACATGGTACACGAAGCGGGAGCGCGCGCGGCGCGTTGCCATCTTTTTCTTTGGCATGTTTGGCGGCAACGCCATCAGCCCCCTACTCGCGTCCGGGATCCTGAAGCTGGGCGGTACTGGGGGCCTGAAGGGCTGGCAGTGGTTATTCTTGAGTGAGTGCCCAATAAACCCACGCTCGCCAGAGTGGCAAAGACAGGACCAGCTAACCAACAAGACTTGCCCAGTCGAGGGACTCTTCACCTTTTGCGTTGCAGGCATGTTCTTCTTTCTTCTCCCCGGATCGCCAGACATGCCGAAACCCCTGATCGGCAACGGCGGCCCCTTGGTCAAGTTCACCGATGACGACAGACACATCCTCGTCGAGCGGCTCATCCTCGACGGCAACCCCCCCTCTGCCAAGTCGAAATCATCATCACCCAAGTCGCAGGGTATGCACATCCCCCTAAGCGTGGTCTGGAAAACGGTCAAGCACCACCGGCGCTGGCCGCACTTTGTCTCGACCTTTTGCGTCTTCTCGACCTGGTCCCCGCTGACGACGTATACCCCGTCCATCATCATGTACGTATTTTCCCATTCTTTCATACAGTGCTTGCTCTCAGCCACTGACACATGGTGCCAGGTCCTTCGGCTTCGACCGGATCGAGGCTAATGCCCTCGCAGCCGTGGGCGCCTCCCTCGCTCCCATCATCGCGTTCGGCTTCGCCTGGTTCAGCGATCATACCAACCGCCGCGGCCTCGCCGTCATCTCCGCGCAGCTGTGCTACCTGGTCGCTCTCGTGGTCGGCCGAACCGTCCAGCCTGCGGTCGGCACATGGGGTCATTGGGGACTGTGGACGGCCATCAACGCCTTCGCGGTTGCATACCACCCGGCACATAATACATGGCTGCAGCTGAACTGTCACGGGGCTGAGGAGAGGAGTATTAGTATTGCGTATGTTTATCCCCGCCCCTTGCTTGAGAGGGAAGCAAACTGATTCAAGGATTGCAGGATGTGGGTTATGAGTGCCAACACGGGCATGATGGTCGGGACGTGGTATTACAGGGCCAACGACAAGGCTAGGAAGGGAGTCTATTCAGGTTCGGAGGTGTTAGTGACACCCCACAGCACGTACGACACCGGCCTCCTGACACAAATCGGCATGGTTGCGGTGGGCATTGCGTTCGCCCTGCTGCAGGAGGGCATCTATGTGGTCCACAACCGTCGCGTGGAAGTAGCCGGGCAGAAAGCAACCATCAGCAGCTTGGAGCCGCGGAGCAGCGGCGCAAACCAAACCGATAAGGTAGGGATCCAGGAGAAGGTGTTTGAGGATGATGGACATGCTGAGACAGGTGATGGCACCTCCTCGAAGAAGGAGAAGGTCCTGGTTATGTATGTCCCGTAGGAAGCGTACAGGGCCTTGTCCGTACCTTACGCGGTATCTGAGGTGGGAAGGTTGGGATCTGAATTGCTGTCATTACATGCTTAGCGTACGGTTAGGTAGCCATCCGAGATCTAGAACTTGGATACTAGAGAGATAGATTGGGGGCGGTTTGTGACATGGTAGAAGAGCTTGCTTGCTAACTTATTGGTTTTCGGAACTATGTTCGGGAGATATTGATTCCCGAAAGCAATTTAAGAGCTTTGTTTCCACTGCATGTGTATACGGGAGTCTTAGTCGCTACCTATATATTTACTGTGTCGCCCTCGTCTGGGTCGGTGAATGCCATTGAGTTCTCACTACTGTACACCTCTGCCAGGATATAAAACCTTGGTGTCGTGACTTGCCAAAGCCTTGATTGGACAAGAAAAGCACCTTCCTATATGCCACATAACCTCAAATTCATTTCACTAAGACGCATATCTTAATCCAACTAGTGTTCATTACCAAATTTACTGTAACGTTAATAGGTTTTGATGTCTAGCAATATTTGTTTCGGAAAATGGAACTTAGGGTAACTGTGTATGAAGATATAAAAACCATTTCTTGTCCAGGTCAGGACCTGGCAAAATAACTCACTAAGGTTTACAATACTGGCAGCGGTATACGTGGGATTTTATTATATAAATGATCATTAGATTTATGGACTTCCGTCCCACCTCCTATCAGCGACATACTTGTAGGCAGAGCAGAACTCGTCTCCACATCCGTGGCGGCAGGGTTAAGGCGCACCAGTGCGAGCAGCTGGTACACACACCCCGCCCACTGTTTTTATCCCTTTATTTATTCACTTGGTCGTCGCCCACCTTGCCTTTCGATGCGCATTGTAAAATACTGCCTCATTTTGTCGAGGTTCTCTCTCCTCCTTTGTCGCTCATAGCAACTTCCCGACCTTCATCTGGCTTTTACAGCTCTACCCGTTTTCCTTACGGATTTCTCTCCTCGCCTGCCAACGCAGAACACGACAAAAAGTCATATCACAATGTCGACCTTCTCGCTGCCGCTGCCGACGCACACCCTGAGCGTCAACACTCCCATGGGCTACTTCGGCTTTCCTCCCGAAATCCGCAACTTGATCTACAAGGAGCTCCTGGATTTCCCCAAGCTGAAGAGTATCCCGGCAATCTCTAGGAATGGCAAGGATAGTGCCAACTGGCTTTTGACACACCCGGAGGATCGATGTCCCTCAGAAGTCACGGCCGTCATCGCGTTCTTACGCACAAACAAGATTGTTCATCCTCGACGAGGCGCCAGAGCACTTGTTTAGGTTTTATGAAACGTGCACCCAGTCAATGTTTTTGGCGTTTCCCAGTATCAAAGTTGATCAATACATATGAGTGGCTCCGTGATGGAACTCAATGCAGTACCAGTTTTAGCTGGAACATATTGGGGAGGGAAATACGATGTAGATCTCCAGATCTTGATCGCCATGTTTAGGTACTATAAATGGCAACCATATGACCTGGAGCTACGAGTCTCGGCTGAGGATGAGAAGACTTCGGGTTCTCTGAAGGAATCGGGAGATGTCACCAATCCAACCACCACCAAACAGTATCACCATTTCCTTACGCATAAAGTCCACAGTTACGATACGCCTCATGGCTGGCAGACGAATTGCTACGTTGGCAACGGGACTCAGCACACGGCGCACCCAGCAGGAGAAGGTGCGAATAAGGACAACGACGACTGGGTCTCAACAATGCTGCGAGCAAGAGCCAGTCCTTAGTCTGTCATGATGTTTTCGACAGCGAGCGAGAATACCACAAACAAGTGCAGTTGCAGACGCAGCTAAGGAGGCATGTGCTCACCAGCTAAGGAGGGGGAGGACGGATCTCAAGTCATATTTCCATAGCATACATCATTCCACGGTAAATAGTAGCCATCGATTACTTTACAAGGGCCCTAGCTCATGCCTTTCAGGACACTTGGAAGCTATCCTATAAATACTAATTTTAAGTAGTGCAGATTCCATGTAAATCCCGTCTCAGGCCCTAGATAGCAGCCGATCGCAAAAGATGTCACAGACAAGGAATCTTATAGGATTTTGTAAGTACCCGATGGCTACTACTTACCGTGGAACGGAGTAATTTAAGCAGAGTTAATCAAAACTTTCTCTCAAACAACCGTAACAACATATTGATACTGCTGATCCTTCTCATAGCGCAGCTCGTCCGAATCATCTGTATCCTCGATCTCTTTCGGAACAAGGACTCCGTCCAACCTGTCCATCTTGGTATTCTCCACCCCCTTGAACTCTAGGCAGCTCTGCCAGAATGCCCATTGCGCATCACAGCCCCGTGAAGCTCGTGAACCGCATTCGGGGATCTTGAAGGTCCCACGCCTCTTGAATCGGGGTGGAGAACACAGGTTCTGTCCGTCTTGTTCCTCCTCCTCCAGTTCGAGCACCAAACCGTTGATGGAACAATACAGAGTCATATCGAAAAAACCCAACGGCTTTCGTTCCGTCACCAGATAGACTGGCATCAACCGGAGCCTTTCCGGTGGTGTGGCGGGACCCTCGTGTTCCTCGGGAAACATGTCGAACAGGAACCGAACACAAAACGCCGACGTCTTCAAGGTATTGTCTGTGGTTAACGAATTAACAATGACATGCGGTTCAAAATGCCCGCCGGAGCAAAAAGGGCTTTCGTGCGGGGACCCCGGAAGTATAGGACACAGGTAGCTACGAATCTGCAAGGCCGCTCTGCTCACCCAGGGTGTGGTGTCCTGCCTCGACGTCCCGAGCGTTTCTTTGTTCAGAACCTCGCAGAGGGCCTGTTCTCCAAGCTCCCCGGGCTTCAGATGCCGCTCTACTCCGCCGGTCGTGCACTGGTCCCACTGCGGCAGCAATTTGACAGGCCTCACGACAGACGCCCAGGACCACGACGGCGCCACATGACTCTCCGGCCGCGAGGCCGTTCTGTTGTCCTCAACTTCCCACAGCATCTGGCTCTCCATGTCCCGGCTGAACAGCCCTGCCGGGTACTGACACCCGAGCACCTGCTTGATCCTCATCACCGCCCCGTGCAGTGCAATCAGCCGATCCGCGTTATTCGTCAGCTTACAGGCCGAGTACTTCTCGACGATAGGCTTCCAGATGACCACAATGTCGCGGGCCTTGAGGCCCGTCTCGACGGCGGAGCGGAACACGTCCTCAAGGCTGCTGGCAGGCCGCAGCCGCGAATGCGAAGGAACGAGATTGTCTAAACCTTTGGGGAAACGCTCGCACGCTGTGAGCTCGCCGCATTCCCAGACGAGCTGGTTAGCATCGAACATCAAATTCCGCGGCGAGAGCAGCCGCTCCTGCACCACCCACGCCCGGTTGTTCAGCGGCGCGTGCTGGAAACACTTCCACCAGATGTCGATATCGGTCAGGTAGAAGCGGCCGTCCTCCTCATAATCCACCATGACCGGCCTGGTCGTCTGTGGGTTGCGCGTTCGGTAGCACCCGCCTCGGCCGTTACTTGATGCGGCGGCTGCGATGTTGAGGAACGATTTGCCGTACACCTGCTGCATGCGCGCCGACTCGTGGGCCCAGTTGTCCGCCGAGTCTTGGATGATGCAGAGGCTGTCGAACCAGATGAGGTCGATACCGAGGCGGCGCGCCACGTCGATGGTGTCTCGGAAGGTCTTGCACAGGATGCTGAGCAAGATAGCGCTTCAGATCGCTGATGTTGCTCGTCAGCAGCCGATTCTGCTTGATCAGACCCCAGCAGTGGCTTAGCGTTGCGTACACGGTGCCTTTTGGGATGATGTCGATCTTTTCGTCGCACAGTCGAATCACATCTGCGTCGTCACCCAGGGACATGGACAAATCAAGAAACCTCGTGGGTGTGAAGCTGTCGGCCGGACTACTACTCCCCGTTGTTAGGGTTGGGCGGCAATGTTGGTGAATTTTGGAGCGGAGTCTCAACCAGCCCCTGACTCAGTCCATGCTGAGTTCGGAGCCCGTTCTGGAATCGACGTCCATGGGATGAAGGAGGTGCTCGATTTCTGTTTTTGTCATCAGCACCGCCGTACTCTTGGATACAAGGGAGCATATGGCATAGAGTCCAACTCACCTTCAGCGGGCCGGAGAAGGTAGTTCAGCGTCGTCGGGAGCGCGAGGCCAGAGCCGCTAGTAAACATAACTGGCACCTTGGTTACTACAACGAGCGGCATTGTTGCCATATCGCGCTTGAGTAGGCCAAGTTCCTTCATCTGACTGATGTTCGCATGGAAAATGGTACAGCCCCTATCCGCGGACCCCTTGATATCGGCAATGGCTCTTTCGAAAGCTGCCTCGATGTCTAGGCTCTGAGCTATGACATACATGCAGGCCTCGCAGAGCTGGTCTTTCGGGTCGAAAAATGTCGGAACGAAACCGAACTAAGCCACAAAGCCAATGGGACTGGCGATTAGTGATTGCTTCCAAGATACGCCAATCTGGCAAATTTCTTCTAGCTTCAAGTTGTTCTTACGGTTGGGTTCTTCCAATGTTCAAGTTGACTGGCCGCGTCGTAGCCGCTTGTCGACAGATCGCTTGTCGACAGATCGGGTGATGGAGAATCATCCATGCTAGGCAAACCAGGTCGTATAATGCGATGTTTTCGAGTTGAGGACTTTGACTGCTGAGTGAGGTTAGCTTCTAGAGGTGGCATCCGAGGTCTGTAGAGAAAACTGTACATATCGAGGCCTCCGACAATAATACTCACCCGAGGTACACCGTACTTATGTCAAGGTAAATCAGGTAGCCAGATGTATCCAAGTTTGAGTGTAACACGACAGATTACGGGCCCCAACCCAGCTCTGCCAGCTCACAGCCACACGGCAAACACTATCAGCGCAGGTTCTTCGCCGCCCATCTGTTCTGATCGGCCACCTTGACGTCATGCCGTCATAACAAAGTTATTCACAACCCTCTGTCCACACCCACCTGCAGAGCTCCACGTGCAGTGCCGGTTACTCTTCTTGGCTGCCAAACTTTCGTGAAGATACCGCTAATTCTTGTTCTGCTGCTGCCACCGCTGGCTTTTATTATCATCGTTGTTTCTAGCCTCCGCCTCTCTTGCCTGCTGCAGAGGTGCACCGCACACTTCCTGAGTATCACGGTACATATCTGCGAAGGTCGGTAACGATATGACATCAGGGTTAGGAATGCTTATCAACTTGGTCGAGAATCTTGTCGCACTCATCCTGAGAGAACATCCGCCTCTCAGTCTATAGTCTCACTTGGAGAAGGTACAGGTGCTGGTACGCGCTATTTTCGATGTTCGTTGTGGCTGCCACCGAGCATAACTGTGCTTGCAACGATACATGTAGGCCATCATCTTGACAACCGCTTTTGCCCACTGTCGTCTTACTCACATTGTCATGCACAGTCCCGCCCTATTAAGACGTTTGATACCTCGACTGGGTTGTACCTTCCATGATGCTCCAATAAGTCCGCTTCGACCGCTCGTCCGGTTGCTGTCGCCGTCGCCGTTGGTGCCCCTGCCCAGGGTCCCGGTCCATCACTCCGCCTGCCCGTTCGCATGCGCCCGTCCCTGTGTATGGTTGATTCGGATACCGCCCTCGTTTGTCGCTGGTGTATCCTGGGCCCTTGGGTACCGCGGGACTGTATTCTCCATAATGTTGCGCAATGGCCCAGGGCCCGATTCTATTCTTGCTTGAGAAGTCGGAGTGAATAAGTTCCAAATTGTCAATATCGTATTCTGGCGGCAGCGACTCACCTGTGCCGACACTCTTCGGTCCACTCACGTCCACGAGTGTTTGGGTAAAGACCGGTTGGGATTTTGACCTTGCTGTTGGAATAACCTCACGCACATACCGTTTTTGACAGGGCAACAACCAGAGCAGGCATAACATAGCTTGCCGGCAGCGGATCCGTACCGGGACCACCGCGCCGGTATTCCGAAGCCAGGGCTCGATTCTACTCACACGAAAGTGGTTTTCTTTCCTTTGTATTGAATAGTTCTCTTCTTTCTTACTCGGACCAATAGACACACTTGCGCACAGCTTCATTGAGCCGTTCGCTTCGTGACTACGTCTGCAGACTACTTGATTCTTTGCTACTGCAACCAACACTTGCGGCCGGCACCCATTGTGGACCATCCGCCGCCTGTCGCCGGCTGAGCAACAGACGCGGCAACGGCAGCGAGCTGAATAGAATTACCCAGACCAGGAGGCGCGGAGCCTTTGCTAGCCAGATCCGCAGATCGCTTACCCATGCCAGCCCCCGCGGTCACGACCGACTGCATCGCAGCCTGTTGGGCCTTCTGCTTACGGACCTCTTCCTCGTGCTGGATGTCGGCCAGCGTCTTCTTCGGCGAGGTGTTTCCAGAGCTCAGGCAGCGCGCCGTTCTTCCTCCTTCACGCGGTCGACCGCTCGTTCCGCGAGACGAGCAGGCAGGGGAGGCCACACCTGTTTGTGAGCTATGGTGTTGTGCACTGCTCCTCTAAACGGTTGGGCTCAGTAGATTTCGCACCTACTGCAGTACATATTCTTTGTCTGTGCAAGCACAACGCAACATGTTGTAAAGATCTCGGTTCCCGCTCGGCGCTAGGTCCTCTTCGCCACTCCGACGTGTTACGCGTGTGAGGGCTTAGAACGTCCAGCTTGCTCTGGCTTTGGCTCCCCAGCAGAATCAGGCTGTTTATTTGGCCTTTCCGTCGAGACTGGTATATGGCTCTCAAGGCAAGTATAGCTCCATCGTGTATCCCAACTTGACACGCCGGTTCCCTGCTGGAAATATGCCGTGATGAACTTGTAGGTCGTTGGAGGGTCCAGACTCCAGTACTGCCTCCGGAGATTTCTTCGTGTCTTTTCGTAGTACGCGCTCACTTGGGCACTTGGGATGTTGATTCTGCTCGCTTCTGCTTCTCTGAGATGCCATGGAGAAGGATGACGGGGTGTTCGGTTGTCTTGGGAGGCAGATTCCTAAAGCTTCTGACCCTTGCGTGGTTGTATCAGGGTCCCAGCAGCCGGGTCAGGTCTTCCGTCAACAAGCATCTGTCTTTTCAATCTGCGGGGGCTCATTCTACCAGCTCAAACACCGCGTATTTTCTGGTCAATTTTCGGGGCGTTTTTCCGTTGCCTCCCCTGAAGGGGTGATGAGCTCGTCGAAGATATTATCGTCTGGTGAGAGGGAGCAGGAACGTCAGACGTCATTCCGTAGGTCAACGTGTCAGTCCGCTGCCATCTGACCGTGTGAAAGAGTGAATAGAGTGCTATGTCGTCTCTCCAGTTTGTGTGACTCCTTGCACGGAAGTGTGCGCCTCACCCTTGCTCGTCAGTTCAGCCTGTTGTGGGAGTGACACTAATCTAGTGCGTCACTGTTTGCGGCTTGGCGGCAGCCTTTAGGTTCTCGAGGAGAGGTATTCGAGGAATGATCGGGCCGAGGTGTCATTGGCTTTCCCCATACGGTTTAACCCATGTTCAAGCTCTTGTTGGCATGCAGTCGAGCAGCTGCGACAAGGAGAGAAAGAGGTATTGTTCGATCTGTCGGTGACAGGATTAGGGCTTTCGCTTCGAAGGTGCAGGCCGGAGTCGAGGTCCACAAGTTTCTGAGATGGTCGGACGTGATGTTAGCCACCAAACCAGTGTCAACTAGCAGATTTAATAGAATCTAATTACCTCGGTGATACATAGCTCAGCCCGGCCAACCTTGTCGGGCGACCATAGGAGTTAAAACTCTGTGTGACTAAAGGCGAATAATGGAAAACCACTCCGAGGGAACCAGAACTGTGTCGAGGATATGCGTTAAACGCAGGATATAGGCCGTGTTTTGGGGAGACCAAAGGCCACCCTCTCGGACCACGCAGTCTCAGCTGTGTCCTAGGCGGA
The DNA here is from genome assembly GCA_033439685.1 of Apodospora peruviana. Lineage (NCBI taxonomy): Eukaryota > Fungi > Ascomycota > Sordariomycetes > Sordariales > Lasiosphaeriaceae > Apodospora > Apodospora peruviana. The sequence goes on along the minus strand of JAUEDM010000005.1, from coordinate 370,871 downwards.
GAAACAAAAACAAATCAGTTGGCGTCGTCCGCCAATGTATCTGATGGTTGAACACACCGACGGAGCAATTGTGCTGCAATAATTCACACCAAAGGGAACATCCCGATGTGTCCGTCGTGGAGGCTAGTCTCAACGTCTCAGTTTGTGGAAGAAGGTATTTTGGTGCAAACAACTTCTCCAATACCGCACGTCGTCCCTCGCATGATGTGGAACAGGCAATGACGTCGATGCGAGGCAGTGATGGGAGCAAAAGACCTGAAATCCTCAGCGTCTGTTGCTCGAAGCACTGTGGAGGGACAGTATGGGTATGTCGGTTGTTTTCGAGGAGCTCCTTTCCGTTGTCGAGATGCAGAGACGACGACATATCCGATAGTCATTGTGGTTTTGGTTCAGATATCGTGCCAGAAGTGGACTGACGATCAGCTTGATGATGAAAAGAGGGCAAAAATGATAGTGGCCTACTTGGCTGGAGACAGGCCTCCTGAGTCAATTTTCACTTTGTTTACGGATGGTATTTCTTGGCGGGCTGCCGCGGTTTGTAAGACGCGGGCTGTCCCTCGAGCCCCACCTTGTATCTTGAACTCGAGGATTGAAGCACAAGGCCAGGGGAAGTCTTTGTTTGAAAACGACGGGTATTAAATGCCCCTTTTTCAACCAAATAATTATTTCGGAAAATGCCAAAAGATCTGATTCACCACGTCACCTAATCAACAACACCGAATTGCAAGCGAATAGCCAAACCCACCTGTTAATTACCAGGTTCAGCCTCGTCCAACAGCTGTTCGCAAGCCCGGAGAATGGTCGTCTGCCTTGGGTAGGATTGAGCGAAGGACGGGAAAAGTTACGCAGGCTCTTTGTCCTTAGTCATGGGGAACGGGAGGTGCTAGGAGGATTTGTTGTGTCCTGGAGGTCAAACTGGACAGTGGACTGGCCCGGAGATGTCTTCAGCGCGTCCTGTTCCAACCTCCCGGTCAATGGTAATAACTTGGAGCTCCTTCTCTTGTCAAGTATCTTCTAATCATGAATTCATTCGCGCTTGGTAGTTTTCGTCGATGAAATCACTGCCACGAGTCAAGTCAGACGTCCACCCTCGACCAAAACTCTAGCAGGAGCGCCTCCAGATGCTACGGGCCACCGGAAGCGCCCAGCGCAGTCAACTCAGGGATTGAAAGGAAGCAAGAACGAGCACGGTATTCTGGTCGTCTTGAAGAGGCGCAAATACACATCTCAGAGCAATGGGTTGGCCCAGCTGGCCTAACGCGTGGTTAGTGAGCAGCCCCAGGAAAAAATTACGCTGAGGAGAGAAGGTTTCTTAAGGCGCAAGGTCGGTGATTCCAAAGAATCGTCTCACTATCAAGCTCACTGAAGCGCCGTCGACAGCCTCCACAGGAGTTTTCGAAGCCTTCTCCTTATTCCGCGGTCGCCTCTTCGTCCTTGTCGAAGGTCCTGCCGACTGGGCAAACAGATCGCGAGTTGCCCTTCCATCCATGAACCTATCGATCGAACCTCCGATCTTGAGCAATTCATCTTCCTGAGATAGGACGATCTACGCCCGCGAATACGAAAGTGCCCACCGACGACCATTTTTGAGATCGAAGCTGAGAACTCCAACAACACGTCCTTTTGCGAGAAGATCCGCGATGATTTATAGTGGTGCCGGGATTAAGATTCAGACCAAGCAAGACTTCTTTCAGAGTTACGCTACTAGGCCGCTTGGAGAGCCACAGTAGGTTGCGTTAGCTCCAGCATTCAACAAATACAAGTTCCACGGCTCAGAAGGTTAGATTTTTTGGCGCGTCTACAGAGCCAAGCACCACATCAAATAAACTTAATCGATACATTATGTGCTAAACAGAGCTTGGCTTAATTACTTTAGGAGACCACCCGCTTATACACGACCCGAGGGACGGCTTTCCCCTCGCTGTCCGTGTCCGAGCCTGCGCTGGAGATTCTTGTTCACATCCTCGTCCTGCTTGTTGCGCGGCGGTATTTGGTAGAATTAAAGAAGAGATGGATCCCGCCAGAGGACTAGCGCCTCATTGCTGTCCGCCTAAGCTTGAAAGAGTACTCGAGAAAGCTTCTTTCAACAGCACGTTACGAGGCTCTATTCCACTGGATAGTCCACTCGCGTCGAAGCTCGAATGCATGTCACAAAAAGAGCCGGAGAAACACAAGTACAAAGGCTAGCGGACAACGGAGAGCAGGCTTTCGAGGGGGGGAGGCTACTGTCAGAACAAGGGGGGACGTTGAATAACACACCACAGCAGAAACGCACACGTCCCGAGCCAAAGGACGGTTATCAAGCTGCTCGTTAGCAGCTAGACTCATCAATTGACTCGTTTTTCGTTGTTCCATCTGGCATTTCCTCGACCAAAAGAACAGACCAAATCAAATCTGTAGCTAGCAGGTAGGGTATTCCACGAGCACGGTAGAGCAGGTAGAGACTCTCTGAGCACTTGGTAGGCACACTACTCTCCAAAACAAGCCATCGCCCGGTATTTAAACAGGAGCCTCCCGCTTAATGATTCTGCCCCCGAGTGGGTAAACAGATAGATCGTGGGCCAGGCGGATTTAAGAGAGGTTCCAAACACAATTGCTTCTCCTTTGCCGAATCACTCAGCCACCATGCACCCCTTTTGCTCTTCTTCTTGCTTCTCGTTTGTATCTTTTATCCTCGACGCGAAAGAGCGAAGGCCAGAGGCATGGTGCGCGATCCTCAAGAAACGAACAACAACCAGGCTCGCATCTGAACCATGTGACGTCCAGTGTAGCTTTCGCCTAGAAAAGACGCTCAACGACTCTTGTTCTTGTGGTTGTAGACTTAACAGAGAAACGCGAAGGTTGTTTCGTATCTTGCCAGGAGTACGAGCACTGAAGAAGAGAGGGGGGGCTTGTCGGGACTTCTTCCTTTTGAAGGCTGCTACGACCATCTCCAATTGCATGACAAGCTTCCTTATCAAGACAGGTGGAATACTGTCTGATCCTCCACCCGCTGCCACTTATGTAGATGCCAGTCTGATTCCTTCTCTTCAAGTCCTCCGTCCATTAGGCTTGTTCGATGTCTTGTTCGTGTTTCCTGTCCCAAAGCCCCTAGTCCAAGCTCTCCTATCAGCAGTTCCTTGTCAGGGGTCTCCTGCCCAGTCTCCCATGCCCAGGGTCCGTGTTCGTCATCATAGTAGTTTTGTCTCGTTGAGGTCCCCAATCGACAGGCACAACCTCGAGGGTTCTTGTTTGCCGTCTGCCAATTATCAGAAGCATCGATTGCGTCTCGAAGAGAAGAAGAGAAGTCGAAAACATTGAGGTACCAGGCGCAGGCAGTGACTTCTGGCTCGTTCGAGGCACGGATTTGTTCGAGGGGTTAGATCGAGGGCGGGACTCTTCAAGACAGCGACGAAGCTGGATCGGGGTTCGAGGGCAGCCGGACGAGGAGGTAGACTCAACCAGGATACGGACGCGTCATTCAGCGATATCTGGACTTCGAGTTTGTTCTTCTGTCGTAGATGGCGCCGTCGGTAGCTAGAATCGTGGCAAGATATTACATCGTCAACACCAGACGAATCTACCTGCGATCTTGAAGCCGAACTAGCGCGTCCAACGCGGGGATTACTGGACGAATTGGAGGGACTACAGGGACTTAGGATGCCATGCACACAGAGGCAACACGCGAGGAAACCACTTTCAAGAAATCTATCCCAACATCTTGGTCAGAAAAACATGGAACTACATTTGCATTTGGCTATCTAGTTACGATGGGACAACACCACCACAACCGCATGAGCGAGATTTGCAGGCTTGACATTACGATGGAGTTCTTTGCCCTCCGCACGAGCTCTCCATGGAAGCTTGGTGGGATAGTGAAGGCCCACCACTTCCATTAAGATACTTTGGCTTCTCCTGTCAACTGCCGGAGGCAGACAGGATGGCATCACCGCTGCTGAGAGGGGTCGACAGGCAAATACAAGAGCATCAAGGGGCAGGAAGGAAACTGGCAAGACCATATACGTGACTGCCAAATCATTGCAGAGGGCGGTGAGCACACAAGACTTCCACGGGCTCGGTCGTGTATTAGGGGAGGAACGAGTGCTGTGGGCTGTGCTGTAAGTACACGCCCAGGTTTGGCCCCTCATATAATTTGCCGGTGAGCCCTACTTCACCGAGGGTGGACCAGAGTCGAGTCCCAGCCGGGGCAGTCGAGGAAGGCGCGCGCTCTTTCGTCCGTATTCCCAAGCCCTCTGGACAGCGGACCACCTGACAGCTGCCACCGTCCCTTCACCGTCCACGCACTTTCCCTTCCACCTTAAAATCTCCTGCCGAAGAAATTCTCCCTTCTCTTTCTTTCTTTCTTTCTTCCTTCCTCCTCCACAGCGGCTCTGTTCCGAAAGTCTTCACCCCATCATCTGCTATGATATCAATCATCCCTACCGGTAGCACCACACTCCTTTTCCCAGCGATTCTACATCGGTACTTTTTGTATTCCCTCATACCTTCCCCTCTCTCCTCATCTTCAAATTCGGCGTCCGTTATCGTCACCATGGCTCGTCGCAGCATCCGTTTGTTTCTCGTACAGACGGCCCAGGGCCTGACCCCGTCTTCGGGCGGCTACAAGGCCAATCGGTCTCTGCTCCAGTCCCTAACTCGCTGTGGAGATGGTGTTACCGTCGCCCAAATCTGCTACGGCTTTGATGATGAAGTCAAGCTCCTGGCCAACAGGGCCAAGGCCAAGGGCATCGACCCGAAGGTCGAAGGCTGGACAATCCCTCACCTTACCGATGAGGGCAAGACGATCAACATTTCAATCAAGACCTTTACCGACGAAGACAGGATCATGAACGTCGTCATTGTTCGTCAACCCTATAACGAGGTCTACCCTGTCAGGGAGCTGTGGCAGGATACCAAAAATTACCTCGAGGTAAGTTGCTGTTATCTCTCCTGAGCTCCCCCCTTTTGTTCTTGACAGATCTAACTCCGATCCAGGGACAAACACCCAGCGGTCGTCTGCAGATCCTGATCGACCTATTCTCAGCACAGATCTCGGAATTTGAGCCGACCCACGTGATGTTTAACGACGCTCTTACTATGAAGATCACATCTGAGATGGCTTCACGTAATGAGTTTAAGCGCATATGCGTGATCCACACGGCGGAACAATTGCCCTTCGGGCCCTACTGCGGTGGCATCTTCGGCCACTGCACGTCTCCCGCCATTGAAGACAAGCTCCTCCGTGGTCTGGATGGCATCTGGTCTGTTTCGAAGGCCATCCAAAAATACGCCTGGGACTATGGAAAGCTGCCGACAAAATTCATGGTTCACAGTACATTGTCCTATCTCGATAAGGAGACTGGAGGAATGCCTCTGGTACGAAACAATGTCGACAAATTCGAGGTTGGCATGGTCAATCCTTGCCCTCACAAGGGGCTTCATATCCTTCTCCAACTGGCAAAGGCGCTGCCACACGTAAAATTCGTTACCTGGACAAGCTGGGGATCGCAGGAGGTCCACTTGGATATGCTCCGCGCCATGCCGAACATTGCGTACGTTCACTTATTTCTTTCCTCCGGATTTCGGTCCATTTGACCTCATCCCAAGCTAACCTACCGCGCACATTAGTATTGAACCTACCACGCGTAATACCGACGAGATCTGGGATCGGATCAGAGTTCTCCTGGCGCCATCGGTTTGGCTTGAGGCTTGGGGAATCATCGTCACGGAGGCCCAGCTCCGTGGCATTCCGGTCATTGCGTCCAATGCGGGTGGACTCGCCGAAGCAAAACTTGGTCTGAAGTATTGTATTCCTGTTAAACTGGTCACAGGCGAGGTTATTACTCGTGTGCCCACTGACTCGGCCCAGCGAGCTGATGAGGGCGACTATGTCGTGCCTGACCAAGACCTTGCCCCCTGGGTCGAATCTATCGAGACCCTTGTATTCGACAACAAGGCATATGAGGAACTTGCCGCAGAGACAGCCTTGAAGACCGCCAAGTGGCTAAACAGCCTCGATGATCGTGAGCATGAAAAGTGGCTTACCTCGATGATGGATGACAAAACCCAAAACGAAACCGAGGTCGAAATCACCGAGAGCCTTGATGGCCTTAGTATTGGGAGCAGTGTCGAATATATAACCTGGGAAACAATGAAGTTGACGAACGGCACTGGGAAGATTGATACCGTCACGATTACCGGCAATAACAAGGTCGAAAACGGAGACAACGTCTCGAATAGCATCGATGTGCAAGAGCAGACGAGCATTCACACCGTCATCACCAGCAGGAATGGCAATCTCCCCAAGTCCGACCATACCGAGGGCAGCAAAAAGGCTTAAGTTCTTCTTGGTCTATATCATCTTCACCAATCATGTCTGGGAATCTGCTCTTGGTAGGTGACGGTTTGGTTCTGTACCGACACATGGCATACCGGTGTCTTTTTTATCTTCTTCAAGTGGTGTTCGACCCTAAGTATTCTTGATGGATGATGGGTTTGGTTTATTTATGCGCATATGGCATAGTACCGGCGTCTCTGTTTTCTCAACAAGTTTGGCGTTCGACCCAAATATCCCGATGGAAGATGGGTTTTCTTTTGTTGATGGGCGCATGGCATGCTGGCGTCTCTTCTTCTTATTCTCAAGGTTCTTTACCTGTCAGCTGGTTTTAGGACTGTCGACCAACCACTTGACGTCCGTGACGATCAAGTAGTTGGCGTCTGAGTCATGTATACTCCTTCGGCTGGGTTATCTTATTTTGTTTCAATGTCAACGACCATAACGCCCAAGATGAAGATGAGGTATGAGAAAGAAAGACTGGAATGGATGATGATAGTTCCATAGAGTCAGCTACTTCTTCTGGTAGATACGAGACTTTTGCAATCAATCTTGAATTTCCACCATGGTCTGGTACTCCTGTGACACTCTTGACCGTGTCTCTCTTGCTGGTGACTGCTTCATCCTCGTCTTGGCTCAATATCCTTGGCCTCCCCCCTTTTCCTCTCACATTTCATGGGTGAGTCCGTTTCCAGGAAGTTTTGTCCAGGTCACTGAGAATTCCTCCGTACTCCTTGTGCTGGCATTGGTAGTGACACCTTGATATCCTCGTGTGTTCCCTCGTGTTTCTTCGTGTGTTTTCCAGTGTCCTCTTTTCCACCCTCCTAATGAGCTTCCCATCATGGTGGAAATAATCTTCCAACGTATACAGACAATATCCTACAGGTAGCTGTGCTTCATAGTCTAGAAAGACATCAAAGCGTGATTAATTCCCTCTCCGCTCTCCGCTCTCCAAGGGCCTCGAGGCCCAATTTACCCCACCAGGAGGAAAGACATCAGTGCGGTGCCACAAGGATCAACTGCGCATCAATGACGAACCGCTGCGGTAAGATGCTCGTCTACCCTCAACGTGGAGATGACGTGCGCCGGTGGACACACAACAAATGGCTTGGAGACTTATAACAGTTGCCGCAAAACATCCCAATTCCAATCTGCTCTTTCTGGACCCTCCCAGGCTCTGAGGACGCGTGCCACACTCGACGGCTCCATTTGAACTTCTCCGGAAAACAGTCACTGGCCAAAAAACAAGCGAAGATGGCTCACTCGCACAGCTGGCACTCCAAGGTGGGCCTGCCCAACGACTACGAGAACGACAACCCGGGACAGCGCAACATCTCGCCGTCGCAAGTGGAAGAGATGAGCAGACACACGGGAATCAACATCAAGGGATATCGGCTTCAAGACCGAGCAGCTGAAGTGAATCGTCTCCACGAGCAAGAGGTACGTACAGTCATCGGCCCTGATCCGTCTCACGATGACAATGGCAGGGATATCATCTGCTTGAAAACCAAATAAAAATGGCAACTAAGCGTGGGCTCTCGTGTCACAGATCCACGAAAGGCAGATCAGTGCGATGAAGAAGGACCCGACTCTCGCGGTAAGCAACCCACCTCAAGTGTTTTTCTCGCTCTTTGTGAGCTGACGGACAAATTCTCCACTCTTGCAGGCTACGCTACACGGAAACAAACCCCACAAAGGCGCGATGATTGATAAGGAGATCATGGAAGAAGAGGAGGAGATTATGAGGAAGAAGAACATGAAGAAGGGAAGCAATTCCATGACGGGAGCAACACACATGTAATCCTTCTTCGGAAAGCCGCTGTCAGGAAAACGCAGGGAGGCAAATCACTTCTTTGATGGACAGGCACAGGCAAGCATCACGTGGTTTAGAAAGCTTCACTGGAATCAATTGCTGGATGTCACAGCGCTCATGTGCAAAATTCTTTGCACATAATAAACTCCATCCCCCAAAATACAGATGCAGCCAAGGATATCATGAAACTATGTGATTTCTGTGTACCCTACACTCACGATATGTGAACCCAATGTTCTTCATCATGGTGAGTAAACTTTCCGCCGCGGAGATATCAGCTTGATTCACCAGCCTCGCCACAAGAAATCCCAACTCCTCCCTGGCCAGTGCAATTCTCCCAATCTGCGTGACGCAAAGACCCGACATGTAGTCCCAGATTCAGAAGCCATTGGTCAATGGGTCAACCAATCCCGTCCAATGTCAGAGAAGCCAATTTGGAGTTTCTCTGAGCCTTCCCCAACCAGAAGGTGCGTCAGGCGAGGAGCATTATCCCGCGTGGCAGTCGCCAACGGTATCCACTCTGGAACTTTTGATCTACCGATTCCCAAAGCTCGGGAAGGTAGGGGTAGGAAGGAAGGCATCAGGAGGGCCCACCGGGTCAAGTGGTCTGGATCTGTAGGGATGGGTAGTGGGATCGCCCACGTTCTGGCAACGTCCCTTCCCAAGAGTCTGGCGGCGGTCCAAACGGCACGCGGGCTGGGTGGGTGAGCAACTCCTATGGTAGCTAAGGGAAGGTGCGGTGCCGCGTGGGCGGGTCCCTAGAATAGGAGCCGCGCTCAGCCAACGCGGTCAGTCAACGTGGGCTGTGTAACCTTATTCTCACCCGAGGTGATCCACAGCTCGACGTCCTCGCACTTTCCTGTCCAAAGAACGGCATTAGCCGACCTGATCCACTTCGGCCTGCCTGGACCTGCTCATTCGAATTCAAAAGCAGCAAGCCAACTGCAAGGGGTGACCCACTTCAACCCACCCACGCCTTGCCATCTTCTCAGAATGAGCAAACCCGGCTCCGGCATGCTCGTCATCAGTCTGCAGACATGCCTGCCTGCTGTCAATGGTGGAAAAATCAGATCCTTGGCCGGAGGGAGAGTCTAGCTAGATCTCTGCTACTCTTCCTTAAGGTCAGCTTTGGGACATCAGTGGCAGCGACTCTCGTGTCCGCCTCTGCCTGTCAAAAGGGGCCTGCCCCTCGATGTCGGTTACCTCACTGTCTAACCTGTCTCAGGCACGTAGCGGGTCGATCCTTATCCTCCTATGTTGCCTCAAAGGAAGGGTGATCTCTTATACGATGAAGCCCGTGCGTGATGGGCAGGTCCTGCAGCCTGGCCACCTCAGAAACCACCGACCTCATGTATCTTGCCCTTGACATACCGCAATTCGGGGCCAGGTGTTGCTGCTTGCGCTGCCGTAAGCACCCCTGTGCAGACTATAGAGGGCGCGGATCAAGAAAGACGCCACGGGAAGGAGGGAAAGTGAATTTGCAGCCACGGACCTCAGATGCTGTAAACTCACGCCAAGCATACGCAGCCTTGTCATGGAAGAGGCATGTGGTTCCAAAATATACCAAATACGCACCACTCATGTTCAAGAATGCGTTGCAAGACTACTTATTTTCGCTGCTCAAATGTGGTTTCTTAATCTTGTAGAAACTTCGTTGATGGCTGAAACACTTGTGAATTGTCTACATTTTGCCTTGAATTTCTGGGACCATTCTGAGGGAATAATAATCGGTCCGTCCCGTCGACGACACACTGTACCTCCCGTCCAACTGTTCTCCTTATGCCGTCCGAAACACGTCAATTTCGTCCCACTTCCCATACAAGTTGGTATCTGAGGCGCCTAGGTGGCTGTTCTAAACACAGCGAGCCTACCTGCCCGGTTTTTTCAAGGTCAGTCTTTGTTTCCCAGCAACGACTGGACCACATTGATCATACCCCCACTCTATCATGCCCCTCTACCTACCTGCTCACCACATTCACCATTTCCCTGGTCAGCTAGAGAACTACATCTCTCCCTTTCGTCATTACCATCACTGATTTTCACTTCACTCGACGTCAGACTCTCAGACTGCAACACATACGACAACATCACCACAGTGCGTCCTGACGACAACTTTCACTTTGTATCATTCCCGACCAAAAGTACACACCTCACTCAAAGTCAGAAACAATCAACATTAGCAGGCGACATCCCAACAGCACAATATGTCTGGGGCTCAGGGGCCTCTGATTGCGGGATGTATCCCAGATGTTACGAGCTACATCACCCGCCGAAGATTGGAGTACATGTGCGAAATGGAACCTCGCCATACGATTTGCCGCCCCGGTCTGGGTGGTGCATGTTACGGCATTTACCTGAGGAGGTCTTGTCCATGATCATGCGACATTTCTACCAAAGGGACCTCTGGTACTAGCCCTCAGCTGCCCAAAGATGCGCGACCTAGCACTGCTGTTGATGTACCGTCGCGACATCACCGATTTCGACTGTTCCGCCCTTCGCTGGTCAGCGACTTATTGCCAAGTGTCGACCATGGAACGCACTCTCTTCTACGAGGCACCAGTCACCTATATTTGGCAGGACCGTGACGGCATATATTCTTCTTTCATCCAGCTTCGGTTTGGCGAGGATGACGGTTTGCCACACTACCGGACCGCGCTCACGACAGCCATTGCGGCCGACTAGCCTGATGCCGTGCGACCGCTCTGTCAACGGGGCGCAAACGTCAACTTGCCGCCGGCGCTGCTTCCCTTTGGAAAGAACGGAACTTTCAACTACAGGTTCTATCCACTGCACTGGGCAATAGACCACCCAACCTCTCATCGTGCGATACCTGCTCGAGGCAGGGGCCGATGTCAACCAAGTTGCGATTATTTCACGGCGGGACGGTCGCAGGGATTGTTACAGTACGCCACTATTCATGGCCATGCATCCAAATATCCCGTCTGAAACCGTGAAGAGGCTTCTAGTTCATGGAGCCTACCCGGAAATGGGCGCAGTGAAGGTGTTTAAGGGTGCGGGAGGCCAGGTAGTAAGGCACATGAACTTGCTGCCAGTCCAGTCTTTTCTGAAGCTTTTGCTGCAGCCTTAGTGTCGACATTGGGACTTCGACGCCATCCTGAAGGTGGAGGACGTGTTGACCTTCAACAACATCACCGCCCACTACGCGAACCTGGTCGCGTGTATTTTCTTTGAGCAGCCACGACTTTTCGGTTTTTACGACACGCACAGATTCGAGGAAGTGCGCATGGTCCTGCGCGTCTTTGTCCAACGTGGTGTAGACCTAACGGATTTCGATCTCCATCTGAGGAGTAGCGGCACTTCTCTTCTCCAAGGGGTTATCCGGTGGTCCGAGATTCAGATCGCGGACGGAAATTCGGATGTTAACAAGATCCGTGGCATATACGACAAGCTGTACAACATCGTCGAGTTGCTGTTCCGTTTAACCTTGGATCATGCATCCATGAAGTCCCCAATCGTCGACACACCAATAGAGATGAAGATTAGCGACGGGCAGACACTTAGCCAGACGCCTCTCGGCTACTTCTGCAATCCGTTTAGGTCCAGAGGCAGGGTTGCAGAGCAGATGGTGAAACTCTTACTTGCAGCAGGTCCGGACATCAACGCCACAGATTCGAATGGTGTCACTGCTCTTCACCGCGCTTGCATGTTCAGCCGCGCTTCGGAGCGCTGTGTTCTCGACGTGTTGTTAGAGCACAAGAGAGGTCCTGCCGCTTCAGGGCTCAACATCAATGCCCGTGATTCACAAGGCCGGACACCTCTCCATTATGCCGTTCAGTTTGGATTCCGGAGCAAGGAGCGTGAGCAGTGCTTTGTCGCTGGACTTCTTATAAAATATGGCGCCCAGGTCGACGCCTACTCGAACTCACACATCACCCCTCTTTTTCTTGCGGTTCGGTCGTCCAAGATGATGATAGCCGCCGACGCGCTGATATGGATTGGCGGCGCAAAAGCGGACAACATGATCGGCTGGGAACCCGACAACGCCCCAGTCTGGTTTCCCTTGCACGGTGCTTTTGACGACAAGATTTCTCTCTACGAAGATTCCTCGGCACGTTGGTGACCGGGTGTCGAGGTGAAGGAGATCGTCCTCGCCAATGCTAAGATTTCTCGGCTGCTGGGAGTGCCACAGGACTATGCAGCACCTTCAGAGCCACTGTCGGCTGCCGAATGCTACAAGTCTTTCGAGAGGAGAATGCGCAAGTGTGTTGCGGAGATACGGGAAGTCACCGGTATGAGATTTCGGGAGATCAAGGCATATACACCGCATCACATCACGTCGTATCCGGTCAATATCCCTGGAATACAGCAGGACGTTAGGGTCCGGGTCGTCGACCGGTCGACGTGTCGCGGGGACTTGCACTATGCTGTCAAGTCTGACCCCTATACCATTTTGTGGAGATACCATAGTAAGTTGACTGTTGCATACCCATCATCTCTCCAAATTTCCGTCGAAAAGATTCAGCTGCTAACTAGGTCTCTCCCCTCTGCAGATCAAAACGGTACTGCCGACGCCAGACTTGTCGAACGATACTAGGTATCATTGGTCAAGCACCGCGTGAAGATCAATACTCTCAGGGGCTAGTTGCCTTTGGTTTGTGCAGGACATTCTCGGCTGTCAGAGTGGCGATCGATACTAGGTATCGATGGCCAGGATGACCTGTGGTTCATATCCTCCACGGGCAGCTATGCATGCTAGGGCATGCGTTCTCAGGCATTATGTTTTATTTCCGAAGCCATGTCTGTGGCTGACCAGGCGCCACCACTTCTCCATTCAGTCACACAACTGTGGTCGAAAACTGAAGACAGTCGCTTAGCGGACAGGAGATGGGTGTTTTTTTTTTTTGTGTGTGTTTAATATTGTATTCTTTTTCATGCATTGTTCAGGTGCCTATACAGCACTGCCGAGGAGATGGATATTCAAAGTTTGTCAGTGGTTGCTCGGTGCCTCAGGGCCGGTCGGTCAGATGCTCGAGCACCACATCTCTCATATCGTGAGATCCAGTTGATTTCCCGAGTTTTTCTCCCAAGGCAAGTAAACTCGGTGTTGGAATCAGGGTTGGGCAGTTGGAACGGAATTTGAGTGGATGGAGAGCAGTTTCAGCAACACAAGTGTCCTAATCTGCTAGTTTACCTAAGGTACCTGCGTCTCATGAAAAGCAAAATCGTCTCTACGTACCCATAGTGTGGGTAGCCAGACGTGAACTGCAAAAGGCCATTCAGATATCTTCTAGGTCTAGTTAATATCATCATCACGCTTCTTCAACAGCATCGTACCTGGACATGTCCACTCGAGTGGTTGCTTGCTGCCCGCTAAGTATACGGATTTTGCCTCACGCTTCCCCCTGCCGGACGGTGTCACTTAGATGCTCTGTTAGAACCTACTTAGTTACCTTACTTTCCGATAGTACTTACTCTCTTATCAACCTCCGTTCTTCCTTCGAGTAAGGTGGGCGTGCCTTTGATGATGCCAACAGGGAATTTGCTCAAGTCTGCTTTGGTGAGGGATCCCTGCTCGATCCAGAAGACCCAAGTCTGATTATTGCCTGATCGCCAGTTGGACTGAGGGCGTTCTGCTACGGCGATCGAGACGGAATCCCCACGACCTACCTCCCGAGCTAGGTACCTACCTGGTAAAGGCGACCGGCACGCTCTCTCAGAACAGTCGTGGTCACCTCGGGAACTCATGCTGAATATTTAGGTACCTTGCCTACCTCTTAATCCAGTGTTTTCTCATCCAGGTCAAGCCTAGGTAGATATCAATACTAACGTCTAAAATCTTGGTAGAGGTATAAAATCAGCAGTGAGTGCAACGAGACGGAAGGAATTGCATCAACCGGCCTCCAACCAACCCCCCGAATCTGAGTCATCTTCAAGGTATGTAGCCATCTTACCTTGGTCTATGTAATGACAAATCCACTTCGTCATGGGAAATACAGCTCTACCCGGCGACTGGTCTGCATAACCAGATTATTTCGGTTTCTTTCTCGGACAAATAATCAGTACCCACCGGTGTTAAGCATTCATTGTCTGAGTTTTTCCTTCATCACAATATAGTCAGGTACGTATTAATTACTCCAATATAAAGTCAGGACGTATTACCTGATAACAATGATATTGTACCAAGTGGAATTTCTGACCAAATGTTGTGTGCCTGGGCGTCCAACAGAAGATCAGAGTATTATGCCCGATCTAGTTTCTCATCTTCGGGAACCTGTTGACTTCATTTCCGTACGGCCTCTTTCGCTTGATTTACTCAGCTGCCAGAACAGATCCTGATGTTGACCCTTGTTGAGTCGCTTTTGCCTGGGTCAAGTAAGCTCCAAGCGGCGGAAACCGTTCGAATCACTAGCTCAGTATTTCCCGTGGCGCCCCTGCTCGTAAGGTAGGAGAAAAGGGGGTCAGTACAACTGCTAAGAAGTCAATAAACCACGCTGGTCTTGTATGGACAGATTGTATGACTCGGAAACATCAATTATCTAGAATCTGAATGGCTTTGGTAAAGTATTACTGATTATGGCTATGGCCCAGATTTTCCTCCGCCGAATGAATGCTCCCATGTGCCACCCGCATGGTCCCAAAAGAAACCCAGAACAGAAACCCTTTTACAACGCCAGTCAACCGAACGAGAAGACATTAGCCATCGTGAATATGAATCACCACGTCATAATCGGCGTCCGTCCACAATTAATTCCCTTTACATCTAGCCCAGAAAACAACCAAGTATATGCAGTGCTGGTGGTTGTATCCTGTGGCTGACGAGCCCGTGGTGGTTTGCGCAAGAAAGGAACAAACCCAAGCAATAAAGACTTTTGTTCCAGATGATCCGCTCCTTCCTGGAGCCAATCCGCTCACAGAAACCAAATGGCGCCGACGAGTCCAACGACAAGTCCAGCAACTGAGCTCATGGCAATGCCTCGAGCAGCGTTGCCGGTTGCAGGTGCACTCGGAGTCGGAGATGGCGAAGACGGGCTAGGTCCGCCGCCGCCGCCGCTCGGAGATAGCGGGACGCTGGAGACGCGAACCGTAGTATTCGGAGGTCCGGATGCCGGAGGGGCACTGGATGCCGGAGGGGCACCGGATGCCGGAGGAGCACCGGATGCCGGAGGGGCACCGGATGCCGGAGGAGCGCCGGATGCCGGAGGAGCGCCGGATGCCGGAGGGACAGGCACTGACACACCGACGCCAGGACCGGTAGGAGTAGCTGCCGGTGGTGCAACAGGAGTGCCGACGGGAGCGCCAGGTGTAACCTGGATCTGGCCATCGGAGAGCTCCGTGGCGGGAGCAAGGGTGGCAACCTCAGTGGGAAGTGCAGCAATTTCAGCGCACGGAGTGGTTTGGCCTTGAAGTTGTCCTATCATTATGTTGTCAGCTTTGGTGACTTGGTCTAACTAGGGTAAAAGATGACAGACGACAATCACACAAGGGCAGACAACATACCATCGTTAATTTCACAAATCGGGATCGGCACCGTGGTGGTGATAAGCTGCGGCTGGCCATCACTCAAGGGCATCACAAGTGTCGAGGTGATAACCTGGGTGCCGACAACGTGATCGGCCACACTATCACCGGTGTCTCCGTTGCATTCACGCATAAGGATCTCAACGGGGGCGCACTGGGGGGCGTAGTACCGGTCGTAGAGATTGTAGAAGTTGCCCGACAGGCACTTGTAGAAGACGGTCGAGGCGCCGAGAGCTAGCGTGCCATTGGCGCAGTGCGAGAAGCCAGCGGTGTAGATGGCGCCGGCCTGGGGAGGCTGGTCGAACTGGAACTGGAAGTTGGAGGCGATGTACCCAACTCGGCCTTCCCCGTCCTTCAAGACTCCATCCGACAGCTCTCCTATGAACTCGCCAGTCGAATGACAGACTCCCCGCTTCTGTTTTGTTGGGGCGCACAGGGTCAGTGTCATGGAAGCCAACGAGCTGTGGTGAAGTCACTTACCAGGTTGCGGAGGTCACGCTTGGTCTTATCGGGGCTGTCGAGATCATTGATGATGATCTGGAAGTTACCCTCGAGCGAAGCCACGCAGCCGTCGGGAGAAGCCTCGCTAGGTGCAACCTTTCCTGTGACGCCCTGGGCGGCGGCCGAGCCCACGGTGGAGAGGAGAATGGCTAATGTCTGGTGCTTCATCGTGGCGGTGGTGGTGGAGACGAGGGACGACGAGTGAATATTGTCGTCGGTGGGTGTTCGGTTCGTGGATAGTGATGGTCGGGTCCAAGAAGAAGGTACACGCACAGCAAGCTGTTTGGGCCTAACCAAAAACCCAAGAGATGTGCGCGCGGTTGGTGCGCGTGCGGGCAAAAAAAAGGATTCAGATTGTAAGTGGTATTGATATGCTGTCTGTTATGGCAAGCCGAAAAATGGGATGGAGGAGTTTTTTGACTAGGAGAAGAGGGAGAAGAGAAGGGAAGAAAAGGACTGGCAGATGCTGGGACTGGGGAAGCAGGCACGACCATCATATATGGTCTTTCCCATTCCGTGTTTTCAGGTTTCGGTGCATCATCAGTCACTTGTCCGCCCTTTATTCGGCGTGGCCACTTGGACAGCTGTTGCTCACTCGGCATTGTACACAATACATGCCCTGTCAGTGCTTATGTACCCGTTTGTGCGCCTGTAGTACCTTCCATCCCAGGTACGGATCTCCACACATCGAACATGCATGGATTGCTTGTCTTGGCAGGGAGATTTATTTGTCCCCAACCATCCCAACTTGGTTGGATGGAAGTACCGGTACATGGTGTGGAGAAGAGAACAGACGGGACTAAAAGAGCCAGCCATCTTGCTTTGACTTGCCTGGCAACCGCTTGAAGGCTCCGGTGCTTGGTGCCTCGATTATGCGTGCCGAAGCAGGTTGGTCACAAGCGCGAAGGTCCATAGCATTGTGGGATTCCTGCTTCGGGCTGGACTGGGTTAGTTTATCAAGATCATGGGTGGTTGGTTCAGTCCAAGACTCCAGCCACTCGGAAGTCCAAGCACATTGCCGGACACTCGGAGTTAAGACAACCTCACACGCCCCGAAAGTGGAAGCGGAGTACGGAGTACAAGTGTGCGTGTTTGTCTGAGATTGAGATGAGCAGTCCTGCAGTTTGACCTTGACTGTGCTGCATTGTATTCAGGTCTGGCAGCAGCAGCTACTGCAGCTCTCTATGGCAACTGCAGCCTAAAGTGTCAATTCATTCTGTCATTGCAGATGCAGCAGGATCGAGCGAGCTACTATACATCAGCGATTAATTCTAGATCCAATGGAATGATGAATGACCTACCTGTTCAGCCCCCGCATCTGTCTTGCACATGGCAACGGCTTGGCAGTGTCTTTGCGCTTGATCCAACCACCCAGTATTTCTCGTATTGACGACACTCGTGAAAGTGTGCAATATGAAATCCATCTTAAGCTTTTTTCTTCTGTTTACGAAGGACGGCAGGATATGAACTGTTGAATGCTAAGGAACTGAGGTGGAAGAAGTTCCAGGAAAAGTAGCAGCCGTGGGTCGTCCGGCTTCCCCGTGTTCATTCATGGCGGGGAGTGATGACTTCATTGAAGGCAATCCTTATCTGAACCATTATAGGGGGAACATCAGGATCCTCGACTTCAAGGGCCCACCCGGCCCTACTTGCCCCTAGAACTACCAGGTATGCTTAGAATGATAATCCCGATGGTCTTCAGAGTTATTGCCGGGGAGATCATTGACTTGCAAAGGAGAACCTCAACGCCTTGATGCCTCCCTCCTCTCCTCCTCTTGGCGCCCTGAATGGCGGATCCGGCTTTGGGCTTCGGTGTTGCGGTTGCGATGGGGATAGCAAGAGCCGAGCCCGCCTCCAAATCCCAAGAGCCGCAGCGTCGATCGCTTACCCCACCTTCCGATCGCGCTCAGATGTTAGTGCAGCTGCTGGGCGGTCCGGCCTGCAAACAAGCCTTTTCAGCAGGGGCAAGAGCCAGGGCGGCCCTGAACAGTACTGGTACATTCCGCTTCACTGCCCTCCAATTGAGGCCATCCATCCTGAACGGGAAACATGCTCCATCCACTCCGCGACACTCAAGAGACCGATTCACAAAAGTGACGGCAACCTACGATTTGGCTATCGATACAAAACTCTTGAATCCTAGACTGGCTGCTCGTCTACATGCCATCATGGTTGCTGAGCTTCTCTCGTCTCGAAGTTTTCCCAGGGTCGCACAGCAGGGCCCCAACCTGCTTCGACAAAATGGGCACCATATTGACCAATCTGGATATATTGACTCGGGAAATATCAGCATCTCCCTCTTTCGGGTCGCTTCGCAAATTCGCCTAGTCAGGGGTATGCCACGCTGCCACGGGCCAAGAGTCTTGGCCCAAGACGCAGCTTGCGTGGACAGACGCTCACCGAACAAACCTGAGGATTCTGTCGTATCTCACGCGATCATCTGGACCCGGTCAATTATCTGCTCTGACACCAAGAAACGGCTAATGACAACCGTGACATCACCGGTGTCCGGCTGTGCTGTGCTCGCAGCGGTTGCTCAGCCACGTAACCACCGGTTCACAGGTGAGCGAGCTTGTTCAAAGACCACCCGGCATTTACTGGACTCGTCCGGCTCCTCGGCTTATTTGTCAAGACCGAATCCTCGAATCCGCCCCGGTAAGCACGTCCAGCAACCCAAGCCCAAAGAGCTGCCGGCAGTTGGCTGACGATGCATTGTTACACGGATGCGAAATAGCAGCAGCACAGAGAGACAAGTGACAAGCGTCGCCAGTAGAACAGCAACCCATGCAGCGCCTGCGCTCTGTCATCAAGGTTGGCCGCCGTGGGCCTGTGTTCTGCATATCCCGTTGCACGACAGCTTTTAAAACAGGACAGAGCGGGTGGCTCTAAAAGAGATTGTGCGGGCCGACTTTGGCGATAGTCAAGCGAGCCAGTCGCTTCCCAAGATTCTCGTATTCGAGCTTCGTGTCCTCCACGCTGGAGAGGGACAGTCATCTGGTGCGCCGTTATCCTGAGATCTCATCTCCCGTTTTGGCACATTTGTGTTGCCTCCGTGGACCACCGCGTCGGCTGAGCTTTGTGCATAGCTCCCAATTTGTCCAAGGTGTTGTGTCTGGCACGGGACCGAGGCACGCCTGCGAAACCATCGTCGACGATGGCCGCTTGTCGCCATGATACCCCTTGGCTGTCGAGACGTCGGGGTGATTTCTTTGTTATTGACAAGAATCACATCGGCAGAAAGGGCTTTCCATCGAGGATTGTTCCGGATTGCTCTTATGACTGCGCATCAAGATAAGGCACGCTGTCCGCTGAAGTCTAAGCTCGGGGTTTATTTACCTTCCAGGTTGTCATGTGAGTGCATGACCGTCTACCCAATAAAACTCACTCAGTAACGGCCATCCACCGGTAACTGTATGTGCGACAATAACCTCAGCGGCAAAATTATCAACACACTCATGAGATGCTGTCAGAAAATATATGCAACTCCCCAGCCATCTATCGCTCCAACAATCCCTAGTGTAATTAACAGGTAATAACCCCCAGCCAAGTGGCCATCCAATTATCAAGTGAGCAAAACAAAATCCAAGCAGACAAGCCTCCCAACTCCACATCACTTCTTCAATCCCACGCCAACCTCATATCCCTTACTGAGCAGGCGGGTAGTACGGCTGGCCGTGTGCCGGGGTACTGGCGGGGCTAATCTGTTGCTGTTGGTAGGCATGATTTTGGACTGGGTATCCAGTTGCGGGATACTGCTGAGGTTGCTGGCCGGGCGCTTCGTGATATTGCTGTTGAGGCTGCTGGGTGTAGTTGTACACAGGTGCGGGTGATGGCGATGGTGACGGTACGCCGTAGGCCTGTTGCTGCGGAACCTGGGACTGATATTGCTGCTGCTGGTCTGCGTACTGAGGGTACGTAGGAGCCTCCGCAGGCTGTTGTTGTTGCTGAGGGACGAGCATCGGCGTCTGCTGCGCCTTCATCTCCACCGTCGCGTTGTCAGTGGTTTTGGGGGTCTTGTTCGCCTCATAGTACATGCGGAAGGTGTGTCCGTTGAAGACGAGCGTGGCGATGAACAGGAGCCTGGTTCGTCACAGCTGGAGTCAGCACGGCTATCCCTCCCTCTTGCTTCCGGCGGTTTGCCATCTTGATACCGGAAGGCTAACTTACCAATTCAAGGCACTCAAGCCAGCAATGGCGCTCATCACCGCAAGTCCGACCTTGCCAGCGACCGCCGCCCGTTTGGCGATAGTGCAGTGGTGGGCACTGACGGTGCTACCGTCGTCGAAGCAGTCTGTCACCTGCACGGTCTCGGTGAAGGACGCTCGGAGAGCAGCATTGGCCCCCATGGACGCGAGCCAGAGGATCGCCATGAACAAGTCGAGGGATAGGATAGCCCAGATGTTGTAGCCTTTGCGGGCACCGGCAACCTTCTCCGTGATCAGCGCGTACCCGACGACGATCCATGTGAACAGGCCCTGGAATCATTGCGTGTTAGTGATAAGTCTCGGCCTGGAACCTAATCGACCAGGTATCAACTCACGCAGACAAGCGCAAAGGCGTTCGCGTCTAGGGCCAAGCCGTGGATGAGATAGCCGGCCATGGCAAGGATGACCAATCCAAAGAAGGCCTGGAAACCGCGGACGACAACATGCCAGACCGGGGTGACGACCACCCAATGCTCATCACTGCCCGGCGCCGCTTTTGGGTCGGCCCATGATTGCTGCGACACAGCTGCGACCTTAACCTCGGACATCGTTGTGGTTGTCGTGGTGTTGTCGAGTGTCCGTCGGTTGGATGGAGGGTTAATGGCAGCTGTTGTTGTGGGCTGTCAATTATCGAAGACAGAAAGGCAAGAAAATTCGAGGAGCAAAGGGAACGCCACCGATCAAGGTGGGAAGCGCCTGTTCTTAATAAAGCTGTTTGCTGCAGTAGCTGCAGGCCGGGAGGGAGGGCGCCGGCGCCGAAAGGGAATCCCCAACCCAATTAAATTTCAGTCACGAACAGCCTCAAACAGCCCATTTCGTTTGCTCGTTCACTCTGGTTGGTTTCTCCTTCCGTCCAAGCGCGGACAAGGCAGATTGAATGCTCCTTTTCGTGCCGGAAAGCGAGCAGGGGCTTCGTGCAACAGCGCAGCCAGCTGGCATGGCTTGTGATACGCGGGCGCTGCTCGAAAGAGGGTCTAGCTCGCGAACTATTTCCTCAGCCGCACGCATCCTGGGTAACATCGCTGTGTGGTGGACGTTCAGGATGAATGAGTCAAAATCAGGGTTGTCACGATTGTTACACGGTTCCGATGTCTATCCTATCCATTCTTGTTGTGAGTTATTCTTCTCTGCCTCTCCCTAAAGCATAAGAGACTCCTCAATGTGAGCTCTAGATAAGTTAGGTTTGACGGCTGCGTGCTGGGTGGGAAGATTTGCTTGGTCTCACTGAGACAGCCGGACAGACCAGACCCTGGATGACCCGATGTTACCTTCCGGCAGGTACCCAACCAGACGTCGTGGGGTGTGGAGAAAGCGAGATCAGCTCAAGGGTCTGGGCGGCGCCACCGCTGCCAGAGTCTTGGCAAAGATATTGCCTTGGCTAACGACGGAACAAGCCTCTTTTAGTGCGTTTAGCAGCAATCGGCATCGCATCATTTCTGTCTTTTCCCTCTTGTTTGTTCATCCGTTATTGAAGAACTCGGTGGAGAAAAGTTTGTTATATTTGTACCAGTGTGCCATCGCAGAGGCGTCCATCCACCCGCCCCGAAAACCATCACGTATTCATGCAGTCTGGACCATGCGCGTGGTGTGGCGTGCAGATGATGAGGTGCGGCTCTGCGATCTGGGCTTGCGCCTCCGTCCAAACCAACCGCTCAACCGCTACCCGATGCGGCTTGCACTGCGAGATCCACTCAGCGTCCCGGTTCCATTCACGCAGGCTGCTAAGGATGTTATTCGAGTTTTCGCGAATCCGGTTTTCTTTCCGTAACAATTAAACTTGCTATGCAGTGCTAGAAATGCTTCGATTTGTTTGCCAACTTTTTGAACACCATGGCGAATACACTATATTTCATTGCGTTTGGGGGGGAGGGAAACGAAAAGTAAAAAAAGAACTTGGAAGATCTGGCTTGGGCGAGCCCAAACTCCGTGGACACTTGCATATCGCTCCGTCGCTCAACGCACGTCAGCACGAGGAGACATCGTTGGTTATGAGTTCAAGTTCAATGGGCAAGGTGTGTATTATTCTATAGGTGCTGGAATTTCAAGCAGAGCGACGGAAAGAAAAAATATCAATCAATCTGTGCAAATTAAAACTCCTGCAGATAGTGTACCTACTCAGGTTAGCATGATAGATATATGAGTTAATCATTAATGACGGAGGTTCTGCTTACAGTCCAGATATATGCCTGGATCTTGAACAGGCTAAATCTTGAAAAATTGGCATGAATGGTCGGCTTGGTGATAACTTTTGCTGTAAAAGATACTATCGTGACCTTCCTCGAGTCCACAAATACGGTCAAACATGACTTCCTTGCGGGAAAGTCTATGAATTTGACTTTATTCCCCCTCTTGATCTTCTCTCTTTTCCTTCTTTTTTTCCCCCTTTCTTTTTGTTCACGTTGTCTGTCTCTTCGCCCCTTGTGGAGCACGCATCAGAAGAGATAAATATACGTAGGTAAGGAAGAATCACGAATAGAGAAATGCCTTGTCATCGGCCTGCTGTAACGAACCGGGGAGTAGGTTAGGTGGTTGTCCTACTACGAGGCTGGCGGCTGGTACGGCGATCGCATGCTATATATGTCATTTCCTACCTACAGTAGGCTTGCCTCTCACAGGGTGTTCTAGCCTCTCTATAGAAGCCTAGACCCGTGATATCTCTAGGTGCTTATACGATTACACATACAAAATATATGAATGTAGCAACCTAACTTATTAGTTGGCGATAGACCTAGACTGGAGAAGACTCTCGTATTGGTGTTATTCTTGATCAACTATGTCTAGAAAGTATTTGCATATTCTCCGAGCTCTTTTCTAGAGTCATCCACAGTAAAATCGTTCTCCATCTTGGTCACCTTCAGTGATATCGACCCGACGCCTTTTAGCCCTTCTTGAATGTCACTCAAAGCTTGCACCTTCACAGAAGAAAAAGGTTAAATCGTCTCGGAAGCCTAAGATATGAATGTTCTCCTCCTAGTTTTTACCATAAAACGGTGTCTCCATTTACCACCCCCACGTGCGAGTTAACCTCACAGAACCTCTCATAAAAGCAATGAAATTCTCATCTGAAACCACCCAGTCCAGGAAAGTCTGAAGTAGGTGATACGCCCTCTTCATCAGTGTGTGAACCCCCCCTCGTGCCAACTGGCGGAGACCATATAGTCAGCGGCCCAGAGCCCGGCCTATCGTCGGTGAGGGTCGCCATCTCGTAGAAAGAATCACCATCATCCTCCGCCTCAGGTTGCCGATTATTGGCTGGCGGTGGTACTGAGGTGACGACGGAGCTCCGAACCACCGACACAACTATCTGGTCCTTCTTCGTGTAATCAGGCGGAGGTGTGGGTGAATAGAAACTGCTCAAGTCGCTATCTTGCAGCCGGGCGAATGGGACGCCGTGTGTCGGTTTCCGGAAGACAAAAAACCAGAGGGCGACGACGATGAGGATGACGAGGACGGGGACGACTACCCCGATGGCTATTTGGGCGCCAGTTGGTAGACCGTTGCTTGCGCTCGCGGATAACGACTCCTCACCTGCGATTGCTGATTGTGAAATTATCACTTGGCTGGAGGTAGGGTTATTGGGACTGGTGCTTGACGGCGGAGAGACGCTTGGGATGGCTGCAGCTCGGGTCGATGTCGTTAAAATGGAAGATGCTAATCGGGTTGGTGCGGATATCTTTGATGGGCGAGACGATGGGGTAACAGTCAATGAGGATGAAACTGACGTCGGTGTTGGTGTTGTGCTTGTGCTCGCAGTGGCAGAGTTCGATGTCTTGGTGACGGCGCTGATGCAGAAATGAGACGCCGTATCGCCTCCCATGCAAGTCTGCCCTTGCGCACAGCAATGGAACCGCATTGGAAGTCTCCAGCTGCACACACTCGGGCACACCTTGCACTACCAGCGCCCAAAGAGCAGCAGAAGTAGGCATCATTCTCAAATGAACAGGCCTCTCCATTGTTGCCTGGATACGCAGAGGAAAATGTCAGTATTCCTGGTGGTTTGAACCAACGCATTGGCTACCAACACCACTGTGGCAGGAGAATCAATGACGAAGCTCAAACTTACAACACCATCCACCGCCACCGCAGGGTGTCCGTCATTTTCACAAGTGTCCACTAACTGGCGACGCCTAAATATAGAACTTCCAGTGACACCAACGGCTGGACGCGCTGGTTGGAAAAGGAACTGTGTCGGCGGAACCAGTCCATATTCAGAAAGCGGGTGGTCGTGGTTCATTTTCATATAGTCAGTAGGTGATGGGTGCATCTGACAGTCCAGAATTTGTGGAAGGAACGAGGTTTTTTTGTTGAAAAAAAAAGAGAGAACAAAATGAGAGTGAGTGAACAAAACAGGAGATAGAAAATACAATCTTTGGGAAAAAAAAGAAGATTTGCTGTCCGCGAACAGCCATCCATCCGTTGATTTAAGTAAAACCGACCTCCACAGAATTCAAGTCTTCTCACGCTGATCGAGATATCGGGCTGGTACGTGCATTATCTTATACAGGGGTATTTTGACTTGCAGCCGGTGATCAATATTTGCCAAGGGTTGCGATGATCATCGATCTGGATCTAAGGCTGGGGGATCGGCGAGACGACGACAAGGGCAGGATTCTCGGATTGCGTTACATTGAGCCGGAACTTCAAGTTTTTGTGTAAGCTCCAGCATGTTATCGTCGGTGTTTTCACTTCAAGTTTTTGTCCCGAAAGTGCCTGATATCATTGTGGGTGGTACTGCATGGTGTTGATTTTTTTCGGCACCCGCATTCCGAATTCGAAGGCTCGACAGTAAAATGCGGCCACCACGGAGTCAGATACGTGTGTAAGGCATGACCATCGGGGAAATATGACCGACACCTTAAAGGATCTTTTTTTCAGTTATGTAAAGCAGTTCCTGTTCCCTTTGTCTTTCAGACACCATGAATAAGGGCCTAGAGGTATGAGGTGAGAATTGAAATGTATAATCAAGAGAGTAAAAGTTATCTGAAAATAAACCCGAATCGAAGGTTGAGATTTGAAAGCAGTCTCAAATGGTATCTGTTTCCGACTGACAAAAGGGGTAAAAGTGGTGACTATTTACATGGGGGTGGCGCGAAATTTCGGGGTGTAGATATAGCAAGTCTCTTAGTCATCACCGGCCAATGCACGTGCTAGGGAGGAGCCTGCTAGTCAGGGTGCGAAGTTCAGCCGAAGCCGCAGATGACCTCAGCGGACAGGAAATATCCTGGGGATGTGGAGGTGGAGCAGCAATTTATCCGTGCTGCAAAAGCTTTCCCTGGTCAAGAGATCCGCGAAACGCGATCACGACCCAGACGTCAACCAAGCTCTGAAGTCGCGGTTTCCAATTGCCATCGCGCAAGCTTCTTTTTGCGATCATTCCCTCCTTCATGAACCGACCTCGCTAGTTTCCCCCGCGAGGGAACCTGTTGATCTATAATACTTTGTTTATTTCATTTGTTGGTGTTTTTTTATTGAACAGAATACGAATATTTCTCGTCAAATCACTTTCCTTTCCCCCACCCCGACAGAGGGCGCCGATCGGCCATGGGAAATTGCTCTTCTTGCCTCGGCGACCGTCGCCGGGATGTCTACGACGAGGTGAGTCCCCTTTGCTCTTGATCCGGAGAGGAGATCCAATGGAGATTGGAAGCTGACGATGGTTTGACGGACAGGATGACGAGGCCCAACATCTCTTCGACGATCCCAACAACATGCACTACGGCAGCTTCGATCAACAACACATGATGGGACAGGAAGACCCGCAGGAGGTCCAAAGAGAGATTGAGGCTCTGCAGCGAGTGGTGGCACGCACGTCAGAGTACGATTTGCCCCTCCCGTTCCCCCTTTTTGGTCATCACACCCCCCCTCCCTGGCTGGCCTTTGCCCCCCCTTTTTCCCTCTTCCCTATTCCCAGTTCCACGGCGACGGGGCGAAGGATTGCATGGCATGGGCTGACTGGAGACTGCACACAGCAACATGGTCGACATCTACGACATCGTGCCGCAGGACAAGATCGTGCAGCAGGTAGAAACCACCCCGTATTCGTATACCGGCCAAGATCCCGCCGTGGCCCGTTACCAGACCCTTCTCTCCAAACTGTCGTCGCACGACGACCTCGCTTCTGTGGCACGCGTTGATTGGGGTGTCCCCGAGGAAGACACCATTGAAATGTCGCCCACCAAAGGCGAGGGCGGCGAGGCTTTCGTCGGCAACTTTACCGACGCTGCAGCTGCCATGCGCTGATACCGTACCCGGGTTTGACGGGGATGCGAACACATCAGTTCGACTGCTCGCCGGCTGAGGTGGCCCACCCGGCCATGCTGATGCTGGGATGGTAGGAGGATGGGAAAAGGGGTGCCTGCTGACACAGGTCTGGTGCCCTGCCTTTCTCTCCCATCACCACCCTCCTTGTTTCTTACTGATACATGGAGAAATGGCGTTTTAAAGTTCGGCAAGCGTGCGGCGAGGACCAACGTGGCAATGTGAGATGCCCGATGATGATGCTTGATACCCATGGAGACGGACGAGAAAGCGACGCCTCCATTTGTCTCAAATTCTAAAAACGTTTATTTTTCTCTCTTTTCTCTTTTCTTTTTCCGGTAACTTGGAGGGTGTGGAGGGCAAGCAAGGTGGATATGGGAAAAGGTGGAGGGATGCGCTGTACCGCCCAACAACTCGAATCCAAAACCGTTTCCTTTTGTCTCTGACTGGCTCCTCTCCGGTTGTCGATCGACCAATCATGACCCGCTGTCTTTGGCTCCCCCAGGTCAGAGCAGCTCACGCCCATTTACCGGCGGCCACGTGCACAAAAGATCTTCTGATGACTTGGGTTGGTTGGATACATATAGTGGAGAACGCCATTATGAAAAGATCCTTCGTTTGCCGTTTCTAGTCTGGTTCCATATCTCTTCTGGAGCGTTCTGAGATTCGATCACTCGGAGGGTTGCTCCGCCCGCCCGTCGCTCGGTGGGCCCCGTCGGAAACCGCTTGCTACCTTACATGACCCGCTACAACGACTTCTTGCTACAAGAGAGAGAGGTCTAAACTCTCGACTGGATGGAGGACTTTGCGTCGACAGACTGACTCTAGTCGACAACCAAGTGGTGCGGGAGTCTGTGCGTTCCTTCGGCATTCCCTGGGCCACAGGTTTATTGGACATGGCCTGCAGCAAGCTCGCAGATGCCTATCGGGGGAGAGAGGAACGAGGGGGTGCCACGGATTGAAAGAAGAGGGGGTTCGAGGGAGGAGGGAGGGGCGAGGGGGGAACGCCAGCGAGCCCGTTACCCACTTGAAGCGGAAGGATATGCAGGAGGCGGCGGGTGCGCCAGCAAGCGAGTACAGCGAAGCAGCACGTCATGTCAATCAGTCAGCCCACGGGTACGCAGCATATTGATGGTGGTGGTGGTGTCACACAGAGGCCGACATAGGGCTTGCTGGAGAATCTGGTGGCTACCTGTCCCCCATCCGTACTCAGGTCTCGCCGCCCCGGTGCCTGGTCTGGTCTTTTGCTGCCCCCCATCTCTGTGTGTGGAGCAACTTGAACAAATCGACATGACTATCTAGAAGCTTGCCGGTCTGCCGACCCATGATGCCATCTGAATGGACGCTGTCACCACAGACTATCAAAGATGGGTCTTGGTTTGAATTTCCCGGTCCAGTCCACTCTCGCTGTCTGTCGTCTGGCTTGCTCGGCGTCTGGTCAGGCCGCGGCGAAATCAAGCTCGCGAATGAGAGGACCGGGAAGAACCTTCTGGACCACCTACGGGACAGAACAGGCCGACCCAGCTGCCCTACCTGACTGCCTGCCTGCCGCTGGCTCGTTCGCTCGCTAGGACTCAGATCCGACTCCGCCCTGTGGAAGACATAGCCCGGCGGCATTGCTTCTCAACTCGCGTGGCCGACGGCCCCTCTCCTCTTTCAGTCTCTTCTATTTGCCGGATTGGGCCGTCTGCTTCTGTTTTTTTCGCCTACGGAATATGATTAGACTTACTATTTGTCCGATAAGCAGCCCAGCTTCTCAAGTCTCGTCTGTTCTGCTCTGGTCCACCCCCCATCTGTCAGCCAGGTCCGAAAAGGTTCCTGCGGTCATACACCCCATCCCATCCCTCTCCCGGCTAGGTACTACTGCTGAGGGTGCCCGACAGAGTGCGAAAGAAAGAGAAAAAAAAGGCCCGCCAGTGGGATCGTTCCCCGGTTCAGTTGTTCTGCAGACTTTTTTGCTGTCACCCGCAACCATACCAAACCGCCTTGCTTTCCTTCCTCTATGAAGTCCCAACGGTCTTTGATGTAACAGCAGTACGGACGGATCACTCACAAGATTGCGGGCCTGTCTGTAGATATGCTGGCTGATTTGATTTTCGGTCAGCTTCTTTGGCAACCAGCGAGGAGTAAGTAGGTGGGTGGGTACCTACATGTACCCAAGGAGGACGAGAAGGATCAGGCACAGATGCCGGGTGCTGCTGCTGCAGGTGCCAAGGGGGGGTGGGGTGCCGTATGTGCGCGTGGGAAGCGCCAGAGACTGAAAAGGAGAACGAGCGAGCGGGGGAAGATGCCGAATGTTGAGGGTGTTCTTGTCCCTTGTGGCGTCATGGCGAGAGAGATGGTATTGCTAGACGAGACGGACGTATAAGTTGTCTAGGTTTCACCGAAAATCCGGGGAGAGGAGTGGGTCTCCCGGATTAACCAAAAAGAAAATCCATTTGTTTCGAGACAGTATAACTAAAACTGCCCTGCTGTGCGTTTTTGCTCTTTGTAAATAGACAGACAGTATTTTGCTGGTGGCCCCAGCTTTCCTTTCCACTGATATTATCCGAGAAATATAAGGAAGCCCCAAGAAAGTCCAAACCTGTCCATACAACCAGCCAGCCAGCCAGTTTCGAATATGGGCTCGTCCGCGAAGAGAAACCCAGAAACAGACACCAACAGGTAGGTAGTACATACACAGAATAGAGATCGATCGGGAAAGAGAGAAGAGGAGCCAGTAAAGAGAGTACCACACCCACCACTCCCCAAGTCTTGGCTCATCCTTTAGTGGCTGCTGCTTTCTTCTGTCTGCTGTCGGCTCTGTATCCCCGGCCTGACCAAACATGACGATCTGCCCGCATGCCTGCCTGCCCGCTTGATCCTCTTTTGAGTGCTGCCCTCTGTCTCTTCTCCGTCTCCTGTCTTGGTTTTCCAGTCTGACTGACCGCCCGCCTGCTGCTGCCATGTTCGTGGCTTGAGGAGAAAATCCAACCGAAAAATCCAATCCCGATGATAGTAAGACACTGAAAGAAAGGAATGTCGTTTTTGTCTTCCCTCTCTCCCCTCCTCCTCTCTTTAAAAAGGACTTCTCTCCAACAATCACCACTTTCCCATCTAACACAGCCATCATCGTAACATCATCAGCAAATTCATGAAAACACAACCACTCTTTTTTAACTCCTTTTCTTCTTCTTTTTCTCTCTTTTTTTGGGTCATTGGGGACAGAATGGGGATTATGCTGTACTCCTCTTCTTCTCCTCGTGGCTGCTCCACAAATCATTGATCTGTATCTGGATGTCGTATATGTCCTGCTGCGTCTTCTCGATCGTGGCCCGGCGGTTGCCCTCGCGCTGCCACCGCTGTATGTCGTCCGACATCTTGTTGACACGCCGCTCCTTCTTCTGCATCTGGTCGCAGATCTTGCACTGTCCCTGCATGAGCACCGTGTCGTAGACCAGCTTGAGCCCGCAAGTCTCGCCAGTCCGGTACTCCTTGTTGCATTGCTGCCGGAAGTTGCCCCACTTCCAGTACCCGCAGACCCAGCGAGTCTGGTCGAAGTAGCACATTTTCGTTTTCGTTTGGGTGGTGGAGGGTTTTTCTGCGAAGTGTTTGTCTTGGTATATGTGTGCTTGACAGTGTGTATGTCGAATATACGAGGTAGAGAGGATGTAGGTCGTTCTGTTCTTCTTCTGCTTTCTCTGGTGTGAGCCCTTGAGAAGCCCGTCCGTCTATGTGGCTGGCTGGTTGACCTACTGCTTGTCAAGACGCAAGTTAGCACATACGATGCCCGACTTTCAGGTACGTCTTCGTTTTCTCACTGCTCTGTCCCAGCCGACATGACATTGGTGGCGAACCTGGCCACCACCTGCCATCGGGGTACCACAGCATCCTTAGGGTATGTAGGGAGTTTTATTTTCTTAGCCAAGAATCAGAACGATTACTCACAGCTTTCACGCCCGCACTCCGTACAGACACACGTCCGCGCCTCTCACGCACACGTACACGGCCGGTTGGTCTCGTGCTCAAGGTTGTCAATGGCAGGCAGCAATTCCAGCCCTGGTATGACGACAGAGACTGAGGAGAGGTAAATGACAGGTAGGAAGGGCAAGGTGAACAGTGTGGCGATTAGGTCGAAAGTCTTTCTTGCCCTTAGGGATGTCGACAGCAGTAGAACAAGAGGTAAGATCTCTCCCAACGAAATGTTTTGTCTTGTCTGGTGTTGCTAATGCGTCTTGTTAACCAATGTTGTTGTCGACGATGCTGTTGGGGTATAGAACCTGGAGATGAGGGAGACCGGTCCGACCTCGAAGTTGGCTCGCGAGGGTATCAGGTCGTACTTATACTTGACCTCTCCTTCTCTCTTTGTCGTTGTCTCCCTTTGCGTCTAAGCTCCTCTCCCGTTTTCCGTCTCCCCCAATCTGAAACCACCCCGCGAGCAAGGGGAGGAGAGACAAGGTGGTAAGTAGTAGGTAGAGATAGGCGGTGGGACCTCAATGGGCAGCAAGCCAAGGGAGACTATCCCGGCGACCTACTTCCATGGCCTCCCGGATAGCCAGCCAGCCAGCAAGCCACACGCATCAGGTGTTGGTAAGGTAGGAATACCTAGTAAGTAACCCTCAATAAAGCTTTCCCGCTTGTTCTTTTTTTTTTTCCCTGTCCCCCTCTTGTCCTAGCCCTAGCTAGTCTTTATCATAGGGTCCCAAACCCGGTCGGTACCTTTTTCTTTACACACACACCTCCAGTTAGTTTCTTCTCTACTCTGTCGTCCGTCCACATTCCCCACCTTGCCCCTCTCTTACACATACACACCCGCTTTATCCATCTGTCACTCTGTATCTCCATATGTCTCTATACCTCCGCCGGTCACCAGTCACAGTTACGGTCATACGTCCCAGGAACCGCAGCACAGACACATCGAACAGCGAAAAGCGAGGAGCTTCCCGGCCTCTTTCTCTGCTGGGGTGTGTGCGAGCGAGCGAGCGTTGAGTGGTGTGTGTGTGTGTGTGTGTGTGGTGCCCGCAACACCCTTGCCTTGCGGACACACAAATTTAGCCCGATTTCTGTCCCGCGCATGGTATCCGAGTGGACTGGCCTTCATAGGAGCCACGTCGTCCCAAGCTCATTTACCATGGGTCCCTCACTCTTTTTCTCCTTCTCACTTTTTTTCAACCCTCGTCCTTTCCTTCGCACACGCCTCTCCCATTCCCCACCACGCGCCATGAGCTGTCTGTACTCTTCCCTCAAACTCCGGGGGTGGAGAGACTGACACATGTTTGCGGCGCCGGTTGTGGTGGCGGCCAGACCAGGGGTACCCCCCTTTCCAAGTTCCCTTCCCGCCGCCGTCTTCCATTGGCAACGGGGAAACAAACATGCGTTGGGTTTTTAACTTAGTTTGTTTTTCTGTCGAGCCGTTAGTCTCATGTCTTCCCATTGGTGTGGAGGCTTGGATGGTTGTTCCAAAGAGGCACTCCTTCTCTTGTTGCTTTCACTCATTCGTCTCTGCCTGGCCGAACTACGCCTCTGTTTTTTGTCGCCAGTCTGGTTAATACTTTGTTTCTTTCCCGCCGCATGGCTTGACTAGGACTGTCACTGCATACACGCGGACCCCTGTCTCTGGTCATGTTATTGCGACCCGGGCGGGAAGGGCAGAGACCAACGATGCCGTATACCTGGCACAAATAGGACCGCTTGAGGCTTTTTTTATTCTGTCAGTCTTGTTTCGATGACACCCCCCTGGTTTTATTTTCAAGCTGGCTTGATTCGGTTTCAGTCCAATTCGTTATCGGCAGGCAAAACAGTCGTCGAGAGAAATCAACAGACGATGATGCCCGCTCAAAGTTCTCTCCTCCGGCTGTGTTGTGTCTCCGTGTCGAAAGAGGGTCCCATTCTCGGGTCGGCCCACATGGCAAGTAACCATCGTTTTTGGAGCTAGCGTGGGGTCTCGAGGTGTGTGTCCAATCATATCCACGGAAGTACATACGTGCATGGCCATCCATAACAAGACGCGGCCCCGGGGGAGGCCCGGCCGGGGTGGGAGGTGGGCCGCGATGGCCGCGGCCAACATCGAGGCAAGGGCCCGGGAGGCCGAAGAGTTCCGCCACAAAGAGCAAAATTAAAATACAGAACTGAGAAACTCAGTGAAAGTAGCATTCGGATTGGGAGTTTCCTCTTCGGTTCCATGCCGTGTCGTGTTAAGCACACCGCCCCAAAGTCAGGGGTGAGTGGAGGGACACGATCTTTCTCGCTAGTCTACCCTTCCGGCGGGACACAGATCTCCGGAATGCATTGTTTCGAAGTATTTCAGGTGTTTGATGAGATCTCTGTTTCTGAATGAGTCTTAGACTGAGTAGTCTAGGTCCAAATGGGTCGACTGTTGTCCTCTGGTAGAGCAGTTTGGGTTGCAACCTCTCCATGCAGCTTTCTGAGAAGACAGTTGTCCGGAATAGCTCTGATGACTCTCGGATACTTCTGTGTTCTCGTCTAATCTTTTCTCGGGGGCATGAGGCAAAGACCATACCTGGTAGTCAGTTCTTCTTGTTTCTCTCCCGCCGCAAACATCACACTGTCTCTTCGTCTCCGGGTGATGAGCCACTCGGAAACTGTCCCTGAGAGTCAGCAGTATTAATCGAGCTGCTAAGTTCCTCCAGTCATGGATATGGTTCAGTGGGCAGATAAATACCGGCCACCACACCTCTGCAGGTGAAGGCATTGACGTTGTCATGTAGCCGAGCCATCCATGACATGTCAACTGCTCAATCATGATGGTGGGATGAATATCAGAGGCTCAGGCGGGAGACAACCCACAGACCGCATGAAGTCTTTGATATGATGCTTCCACGATCGGTACCTAATTAATGATATCCGTTCAAATATCTCCCCAGAAGGGCGGCGATGCTGATTAACTGTGTCAAAGCTCTACCAGAACCACACAGAAGAAGTTCAAGTGTTATTCACACCCCTATCTTGTCTCTGAATCCACTGATCGGTTAAGAATGCGTCCCTGGGCTAGCCTCGTCAACCCTTGCGGCCTCGGCTGCGACCACGCGTTCACATTCTCCAATGGGGATGGAGAGGAAAGACGGGCTGCTAAATAGCGCACGCGCGCGCAGGAGACTTTTCTCACATGAATTGCCGTCCATTACCCCGGGAAGGGTGAACCCGTCACTTAGCCGCATTTGGTTCAGTCAGTTGAGCTTGGAAAATGGACCAGAGAGACCGTCAAGGATGGAGGAATAAAGCGAACACCCACTATATCCAGTGGGTGGTTGGGGACGCGAAGGGTCGGCGACGTGGCAGGCCTTGACTAGTCATGTCCTCAAGCCCACTTTGGATTTCCTCGCCACCTCCCTCTGTGTGGATAGACACGGTAGGCCATGGTACCAGTACCTTGTGAATGATGAACCGCCTGTTCAAGTTACTTGCGCGACCAGGACACGATCTCTTGGCCAAGTCGAAAATGATACGCACGGCAAGGAACCGCCTGATCTTGGGTCGAAGACAGTGGCCCATGACGGGAATGCCTTGCGTCCAATGTCGGCCGCCCCGGTTTGGTCACTTTGGTCGCAGAATTCCCTTATGTTGCCCTGTCTCTCCCGCATGAAAGTTGGGAACAGATGCGAAGTAGAGCAGGGACGTAGACACATCCGATCGTGAGTCTATGCAAATCACTCCCAGCGGGATCGAGGCCGCGGCGGAAGAGACCAGACGGAACAGGGGCTGGAGAAGGCGACGACGGATGGAAACTGGAGATGATCACCGTTCAGGCTGTTAGGCGCGAGTCTTCTTGACAGTGTACGGATAGGAATGTAACGCTGATTAGGCTCGATGAAGCGGCCAGGTCGGCCACGATCACGATGGGGGCGGTGACTTACACTTCACCTTGCTTACCATGGGGTAATACAAGCAGGATGATCACAAGCAGCTGCGGACAAGCAAGAAGTGCTCCAGTCATGGGTTTAATTCAGCAATATGCGGAGCTGCTTCCGGGTATGCCGCTCTTCGTTGTCCCTACTTTTCGTGGGCCAAGTAGGTCGGATCGGTGGCCTTGGTGTTGCCGGGGGGTATCTTGAGGTGAGCGAACCATTAGGAACGTTTCTTTTGCCGATAACAGAACGCACTACAAGCCTGATGATGTTGGCCAGGCGACTCCGGTGTGGAAGATCCTTGCATGGGAGGCGAAAGACCAGCTGATGAAGTGGCGTAAATAAAAGCTAATACGGATCATTTGTGCAGCTGGCTGCTGGTCTCCCTCGGTAAGTTTTAGGAACTGTACTGCAAAGAACGTGAGTTTGAAAAAATAAAAACGGCGAATGGCGTGAGTGGTAGCAATGAGTCAATGTTGTTGGGGCCTCCATCAGATCGGCCTAGCGGAGAGGAAAGGAGAAGAAAGCGGAGGCGTTATGGTAAACATGGCCGTGTTGAAGCGGCCAGCTGGGTGTTGTTGTGGTCTCATCTGAGAGTTTAAGCGCCCCATCCGGTTCCCAATTGAAAACCCACCTTCGATATGGCCATGTTTATCATTCCAACCTCTTTGAAAAATTCACGACCCAAAAGATCGGCCAGACAGCCTATGGCGCGGGCCGTCCCCATGGACGCGAAGGTGCGTTACCAGCGGGCGTTGTTGAATAATTTGGTTGCGTGTTAACTTTTCTCATGTTGTGCCGGATCAAGATGATTGATGTCTTCCGCCTTCAGGCTGCGGATTTCGATCACTCATGACACTGCCACTGGTATAAGTGGAGGTTCGATAGAACATTATTCAGCTCTTTTCAAGTCGCATGCCTTGCAACCTGCACTTTGGAGAACGGGAGAAGAGTAAGAACTGGTCGATATTTGGATCCTCAAGAACCCGACAACATGCGGCAGCTGTGGGGACGATGGAAGCTCCGTGAGCTTCTAGAACACGCATGGAATTGGTCAATTGCCTTGGTCGGCGCAAGCTCCACCATAAGAAAGCCAACAAGAAACTCGGGTGCTAGCGTGGCTGACTTCCCCATTGCTGCTGGCCTGGTGAAATGGTGCGTGGGCGAGACGTTGACGTCTGGGTACATAGGTACATGCGGATTTAGCTTGATATGAGGCGGCCTGAAGCGATCGAGTCACAGCGAGAAGCAGGGGTCCGACGGGTCACTTTTCGGGAACGGCGGGTGACAGAGGGAGGTCCACGGGTGTCTTGGGTACAGCCTCAACGGAGCCGGATTCCGTACTCTATTGGCTGGCCTTAACGGGGGATCCGACGAGGGGTAAGGAAGTGGAGGGCACGGGTAACGGAACGGCCAGATGTCGGCCCTAGTGGACCAGTGACCACAACGACGGCCTACTAACTTCAGTTTAAGCACGTGGAGAGGTACCGCCGTCTTGAAGTTGTTGAGAGGAGCATACAGGTAATGTAATGTCGATCTCGTGCAACCTGCCATGGATCCGATCCGTTTTGCGATCGTTGCGAGTCGTGTCTGGCTCTCTCTGTTCATCTCGGTCGAGGCTAATAACGTGAGGCTTCAGGCTGGGCGGGTGTGGCTGAAGGCAAATTTGAACAGCTGCCCTATGTCTATCGTCCGAGCTGGTACTCAACACTCGGTCTCATCATCCCGATATCGAGCGCACCGTTCTGTCGTAGAAATCGCGCTGTTCGGCTTCCACCTGCGCGAAGCGGATCTCCTCCGGTCCCATGGCCAGCAAGTCTTGCCGCTTGGCATGCGTCAATACGTAAATGATACGATGAGACTGGGGCAGGCAACTATGAGCTGGACAGCTGGCCATGGTCAAAGATGGAGAGCGCGGAGCTCTTGCAGTTCTGGGTCCGGGGCATCGCGGAGGCGGAACGACTAACACGAGTGCCATTGAAGTTGTAGCCAAGCTCTCAAGAGCCCGAGTTGCGGTTCTTGGCCAAGGTGTCCAGAACTGGTGGTAACAGTAGGTATATCGACCCGCTGATGCTCTGTGTCTGACTCTCAGGTAAGAGTATGAGCCCGGTGACTGTAGGCATGTAGAGGTCCGGCTGGGCTGTTTCGACCACACTCAGAGCTGTCTGGTCCCATTCTCAAGATCCATGAAGTGTCTGTCCTCGTCGAATGATAGTCTTGTCCGAATAGGCAACGAAGGCAGTGCATGGTGTTGATGGTCGCATCCCGAGAGGCCAGCCCCACCAAACACGTCACGGATCGCGTTCAGACAGACATGGCTCAATTGCTCTCTGCCACAACGGAGTTGCTGGCAATGACACCGAGCGCAGTTCTCTTGTTTCCATGCTAAGGGCAAATCTTCAGCAAACAACAGGTGTCGCTGTGTCGGGCGTCAATTCCCCGGGGATCAGCACTCTGCTGGTCGATCATGTCAGCCTCGCCGGCATTCAACTGAATGTTAGATATGACAGACAAACCTCGCATTACGCCGTGTTAAGTGTTCGCAGGTCTAACGTCGACCCCTGTCCTTGGCATGTTGAGAGGTGTTGGGAAGAGCTTCCATGAAACCGGACCTGCTTTGTGGCCCCGCCCGGTCTGCCCCAAGTCGCGGACTCGCAGCAGTGGACTCGAGAATGCACCCGACTGCCAGACCACATGCCAGAGCTGCTGAGCTGCCAGTCCTGCCCGTCGATTGAGCATGCAGGTGCAGGTGCAGATAGAGGGTTGCACGCGTGCTAAGGTAGCCGTGGGACTGCAAAGCTGCATGGATGCACAATGCAGGCAAATACAACACATACCTAGGTGAGCAACGGAGTAGTGCAGTGCATACCTGGTAGAAGTAGTCGATGTGTTGGTCGGGCAGTTTTTTAGCAAGTCGTTGTTCTCGGTTTGTGAAGATTCTAGGTTCTGAGCAATGGAGGAAACGGAGATCAACTGCCCTGTCACTGTCAGTAACATGAGGTTTCTGTCGGTAAGTACCTAAGCACTGCTAAGGTAACCCGTAGCTCCAATTGTCTCCTGAGCAAGGTCCACTAATGAGCCGCTAATAAGTCCACTCACTGTTTCCCACCATCCCCCCCAGCACTGACTACCGTAGTATGTGCCCGCTTTTTGGAGGACAACTCGGGGAAGGGACGGGCCGGGTAGGGCCGGGAATGGACTCAACCCCGCGTTCCGCCGTCGTTATCGCTATCACCCCGCCTTCCTTATTCGTTATGACCCCCAAAATTCCTCCTTTTCCCCTCCTGCCCCCCTAATATGTGCTCTACTTGCCGGCTTGTCTTCGAGAGGGAGATGGGGTAAAACGCTCGGGAAACTGTCTATAGCAACGCTGATAATTCCTATTGTGGCGTGGTTTTGATGATGTGTACAACGCGATGCTTCCCAGGGGCCAAAATGCCTGCATTGCGCGTCACCGGTGGACTTGAACGCGGCGGGCGTTGCAGGGAACACTGCAGTTAGACCTTTCAGCGGGGTATTTTTGGGGATTGGGGCAACCACCACAGTCGGGACTCCAAGTTCAAGGTTCAGTGAATTGGAATGCAAGTCACTGAAGTGAAAGTGCCTTGAGGTCTCCTGCCGTCACTTCCGTCACTGCCGCTGCATCGTTCCACATTTGGAGTGAAGGGAGTGCCCATGCCTGCCCTCAGCACCTGCTAAATAAAGGGACCTGGCTGGCTGTACAGTCATTGGCAGGCAGCAGCCACCTCAGCTGCAGACCAGAAACCCCGACTGTCAACTCTTCCCCAAACATCAACGCACGGTGACGTTTCACCTCCCCGTCGCGACTCTTCACCGTGCAACGGCCTCCCCCAACCTTGTCAACTGCACAGCTGAATATCACTCACCACCCCCTAAGAAGCCCGATATTGCTCGTATCTCTTTTGACATGTATCCCTGATCATTATCGAGATAAGCTGGAACGAATATACCAGGAAACTCCAGCGGCAGCGAACCAGATTGTCGTCAATTTCGGTGCCGCCTCCGGGACACAAGTGTCGTCCTCCCCGCGTCCCTCCATCTGTCGCTCACTCTCTTGGACAGTCGGAGAATGTCTTTTCCATCTCCTTCGGCAGCCTGATGCCCGACGCTTGACGCTCGATGCTTGACCGAGCGGGACATGCTGCTCACCTAGACGCGGCAAGTCTCTTGGGAACCTGGAAGGAAGCTGCGCATAGATTCAATCTAGACTCTCTCTATCTATCTCGGAAACCAGCTGCCATCTCCCAGCCGGCCTAGGCCCCAGGTTCCTGTACCTGCTGCTTATGGTTTACAGCACGTCCGTTCCTGCACACCACAGTACAGCACATAGCATCATCGATGCCATAGGCACTAGGCTTCCTTCAGCAGCGCCCGTCCCAGCCACCGACCTTCATTCTGATCAAGCTGGCCACCAAAGGCGGCCACCCTCCTGGATAGACACCTCGCCCGGACCTTCTTCCTGCTGGACGCGGTCCTGTTCAGTTTAGCCGCACAGGAGGCGGTTACCCTCAGTGTCGTTTGTCCCACGGCGCGCTCCATCGGCAAATACTACGCGCAGCCCGCGATTGGCGTCTGCGACATAACCTTTGGCAAGGGAGCAAGCGAGAAATCGAAGCAAGGAAAATCGAGACGACCTGCGGCTGCGGCTGCGACTACGACGGACTCGTTTCGCAGGACCTTCGACGTACCGCGTGTACAGTACTCGCAGATCTCACCCCCTTTCCCAATTCCCACACCACTGGCTGGTGCTGAGGCAAGACGTGGACTGTCTGTCAGCGCACCGCAACGCAAAAAAGAGGGTGCCCGACCTTCAGTCTATTCCATTTGATCCAGGTCGGATTGCCAAGTCATCCAAAACACCAGACCGTTGGACGCACATTGCCTCATTGAGCAATGCACGCACCGCCGCCTGATGTGGTTTCTTCCACGATGGCGCCGTTGCCACCGCTAACAGAGCATGTGCAGCGGCAGTCAACCTCCGGGCCACCCAGCAACCGCGAGATAGCGGACAACGAAAAGCCAGCAGACCCAGTATCTGCCGTGCCTGTTCAGCATGTTGTTTGCCAGACTGGCCATCTCACGCTATCGACTTCTGGAAAGGCTGCTGCATCATCCAGTGCCGGGGGCGCTGCTATCCATAACCCTTGCCTATGCCGGCTGCCTGACCGTAGTGATTCCCTGGCCACTGTGTTATTTGCTACTGTTACTGCTGCCCAACCGTGTCCCCAAATAGAGCACAAGCAGGCTTGGTCACCGCCGGTGACGCCACAGAGCATCGTTGGAGAGGGCGTGTGGCAAGAAGTAGCCGTGGACGCAGCCGGGGAAATGTCCGCGGTTGCAACATCGTCTTCTCTGGGAGACTGCCCGTGGGCGGGACGTTCCACAGAAAAGCAGATCTTGGTCGACGAAGACTCGGAGGTCAGTGGTATGACCACCGTACCAAGTCATCATGGACGGGCCACACAATTCTCCGACCTGCCGAACGAAGTTCTCCTTCAGATCCTGGGCTACCTGGATGTCTGTGATCTGCTGGTGACCTCCAGGGTGAGTTGAGGCCTCCCCGTCTCGCCTTCCTTTGGTGACAACGCACTCCCGCCGTCTCGATTGACTTCACTTCCTTGCCTGACAGAGAACACCTCTTGAAAAGAAAATGACTGACGCTTGTCTCCCTAGACTTCACACCACCTCCGCCGCCTCTCTCTCGCGCCCATCCTCCACCACTTACGCCTACGGCGTACGCGTGCTATTCTCCCGCCCATGCTGGCTTCTCCTTCCCGCCCGTCTCTCGCAGACCTGATCCGACGCTCCATCTTCATGACCAACACGACTGTTGTCTCCCGCAAGCTGGCCCGCAGCCTAGTGGCTATTCGGCTCTCGCGGCGGCTGGCTGCCCGGCCGTCGGCCGAGGCGCTGGTGGAGCGCTGTGTCCTGCCGCCCGAATGTATTCCTGGCAAGGGCATCGACGGTAGTGGCATAGTGGCGCCGGCACTGGTCGCTAGGAAGCGAGCAGTCGAGCGCGAGCGCGTCAAGGACGGTCTGCGGCGGTGGGTCGGGTCAGTGTGGAGAGGTGAGGTGCAGATCCGCGAAGAGGGCGTGAGGAGGTGGGAGGAGCGTGTGGGTGTTGGCCGCGTGTGGAGACTTCGTAGGTTCTGGGAGAGAGTTGGCACTGGCGATATTCATATTGGGGAGAATTAGGCGTGACGCGAAAGTCGTGCTTTTTCCATCATGATTCGAGCTGACTGTATTTCTCTTACAAGTTTTCTCCTTTTTCGTGGGTTGTGATTTTACGACGGATATTCCAACAACAAAGCTGCTTTGACTATGTAATCAACTGGATGGATTGGTCCTAGCTGATGGTGTGGTCGGTGTACGACTATAAGGCTGACAATATCGTTTCCATACGGTCAAGGGAAGGACGGCCGGTATTGTTCGACATGCTAAGGGCGAAGCAGGTGCATGTGGGTGTGGTTACATGTCCGCTTCGGTGTATTGTGATGTACAAAAGCTGTTATAATATACGAATATCATCTTTTCAAAAGATTAGCCTCATTTTCGAGACATTCAAGTCCCTGCTTTGCGTAGGCAAATGCTCGTCCGGGTCAGTTCGGTCCTCAAGAAGCATACAAGCCATCACCCAGCCAAGCCAAGCACCCGGTCAGTTGTATTCCTTTTCATGATCGAAACCTAAAACCGACCCAATCATCGGCTTCTTCTTCGTCGTCTTCATCGTCTTCGTCTTCCTCATTTTGCGCATCAGCAGCAACAACTGCAACCGTCGCGTTTTCTTTCCCCGTAGAAACAAACCCAGCGACGGTAGCCGTTTTGGTTGCTGATGCGGTAGGATCATCACTACCGGACCCAACACCGCCACCAGTGGCGTTCTGTAACCTCAATGCCTCCCTCCGCTCTCGCAGTTTTCGTGCGCGCGCCTCGAGCTCCTCCATCACCTCGAACTCGGTCTCCAGTGCGCGGGTCGCGTCTTCACGCTCATCTTCGATCTCGATATCCGCCGCAGCGCGTCGCTTCCCGACCTCTTCCTCCTCCTGAGACTTGGCTGCCAGTTCCGCCGCGCTCATCGCCGGAGCGGATATTACAGCTCCTTCGTCTACGGCGACCCCTTTGATCGCTGCTACTGCTGCTGCTGATGACCCTTCTCCGCCATGGA
Source organism: Apodospora peruviana (assembly GCA_033439685.1). Classification (NCBI taxonomy): domain Eukaryota; kingdom Fungi; phylum Ascomycota; class Sordariomycetes; order Sordariales; family Lasiosphaeriaceae; genus Apodospora; species Apodospora peruviana. The sequence continues at coordinate 329,272 of JAUEDM010000005.1, read as the reverse complement.
CCAGATCTGCCTCAAAGGCTGCCCACACGTCGTCATCCACCGTCTCAACTGCTGCCGCCGTCGTCGTCACTGGTGGTGCAGGCGTTACCGTTGCCGAATCGAACTGCTCTGGTGTTGGTGTTGTCGTTCCTGCTGCTAGTGATTTGTTGCTCGGTTGTAAGTGGTGTTGTTGTTCCTGTGGTATCAGCGGCGAGCGCCCGAACGGCAAACCGGCCGTCTTGGGTGTCGTGGCCGCCGACGTTCCCCCGCCAGTACCGGCGCTGCTGCCACCGGCGCTCTGCGGCATCGCGCCGGGCGTCGCCGGGCGGGAGGGGATCTGCATCTCCACGCCAAGAGTGGGCGTCGACGACGACTGGCGGCGCATCAATGCCGGCGGGGTTATAGGTTTATGGTTCGCCGCGCCCGCAGCGGCTATCCTGTCGTCTCTGCTCTTGATCAGGCCCGGTTCTCCCAGAGTCATGTCCGGCTTGCTGCGCTTTTTGCGGACGGGGTCGTCGGCGGCAACGCTATTCTCCATCGTTTCGTTCTCGTCGTCAAGTTTGCGCTTGAGGCCGCCGCCGCCGCCATTGAACGTGTTTCCGTCTCCCGTGTGTCCGTTTTCATTGCTCGTTTCTGATGCTGCCCGGTACTGTTGTAAAGTTTGTAATCTCTGCCGGTGGCCGGCGCCGCGGATGTGGCCGTCCCACAACGATTCCGCCTTGACGTGCTCGTGGCAGACTGTGCAGAGGAGCTTGCCGGCGTCAGAGTAGGCTGCGTGCGGGTGTTCTATCCTGCGTGCGGCGCGCTGCTGGCGCAGAAGGGTGCGCACGTCGGCCATTTTTGTGCGTGGTAGTCACCGCGGACCACCTAAGGCGTCGAGGACAATGCGACTCGAGGCGCGGTCGAGAAGGGGGAGGGAGAGTGGTGACGATGCGCGGGGTTGGTGGTCGAATATTTCGAAAAATTGAATGGATTGGGTCTCAATTATGTGTGCGAAATGGTGTATTTGGGCTTTTTGAGTAGTCAATGGCTTCGAAATGTACTGCTCTGTCAATGTTTTGTTTGGACGTTGGGTTTTGGTGGTTGATGAGGAAATGGCGGAGCAGCTGAAGGCAGCGCCACTTGGACGCAGATGGTGGTGAGCTTATCGGTATCGGTCCAGCCACACTTACACTATATAAAAGCCCCAAGGGAGCTTCAGCCACACTTTCAACCTTCTGTCGCAAACTTATGGGGCACTTTGCTGCCGCGTCGTCTCAATTCCCCTTCTTTGTCGCGACATTCATCCCATCGTCGTCCACAGGAAAACCCGCGACATTGCGGCTTCCATGCCTGTGGACATTGTCTCCTCCGTTGGCAGACCGAAATGGCAACCCTCCAAAAATCTATATCATAGCATCGACACTCGACAATCGATCGCAAATCATCGACACTCGACAATCGATCGCAAATCACCGACGCTCAGAATCCGCCACCCACCGAGCGCAGAACTAAACCCGACAACTCCCAATTGTCGCCCTACCGTACAGGAATAGTGCGGCGCGATGGACAACCCGGAAGAAGGTTCGTCCAAAGTGACGGCTCTCTACCCCGACCCGCCGCCGTTCTGGAAAGACTTCACCCCCGAGAACCTCGCGCGGTTCGACAGCGTCAAACAGGACTACGCCGAGCAGCAGGGCATAGACATCGACACAGTTGTCCGGATACCCGATGTTCCCGACGATCTCATCTACCTCCAGCCTCCTGCTGAGCCGATTGATGCGAAATGGAGGTTGTTTGCCGAGCCGCAAAGTGTTAGTGGACAGGACACCCCAATGTCGACCTACCTTTTCTAATTTGTTTTCTTCTCCCTACATGTAGCTTGACGACGAACTCCAAAGTTTGGAGACGGCGGGTATTCAGCGATTGGCCGATACGGGCGAAACGGACAGGGACGGAAAGCACATCGATCGCGCATTCGAGCTGAAGCGCTTGGCGAAATCCATGCTGCTTAACTTTTTGGAGTTGATGGGCCTAATGAGCCATAACCCTTCTCATGTGGGTTAACAATCCTTTTTGGTCATCTTCATACGTATATCCCAATAACTAATGCGCTATATGATACAATAAAGACCCAAGAAAAAGTCCAAGACCTCAAGACGCTCCTGCTCAACTTCCACCACTTCCTCAACGAGTACCGGCCCCACCAGGCCCGGGAGCAGCTGATCCAGCTGATGCAGGACCAGCTCGACAGCAAACGTGCAGAGACCGCAGCCATCCGAGACGTTGTTGATAAGGCCAAACGCGCGGTCGAGGGGCTCGGCAGCATGGATATTCCGGCCGTCGAACCGACAGACGGAAACGAAAACGAGAATAATAAGTCTTCCAACGAGATGGTGCAGGCACCTGTTGCGATCAACGGGACGCATGACGCCAAAGATGAAGGCCCTTATTGGGGCCGCGAGGGGGAAGGGTGGACGTTTTTGGATGCGGATTTTGCATGATGCGAATTTATCTGAGAATATCTTATGATGTCGGCAAAGCCTCCGAAAAGAAAACCCCCAATATGCGACGCATGTACTCGACTTTCCAGCCTAGTACGTGAACATAACCATCAGACAAAGCTCACTTAAATCCATGTTCTATCAAACCAATTAGATACATGCTGCTATAAGGAGAAAATACCCATGCTTTCAGATTAGAACATGATGTTTTCTGTTCCGAGGTAGTCTTCGTTCGTACCTTAATGGTCTTCAATGACCTGGCGTGCCTCACATGATCACGCATGGAATCGGTATGCAGCAGCACTCATATCCGTCGCATTCGATGCACTTTGTCTTTGCGTCTGCTGGTTTGATGATGCTTTCGGCGATGGATGTGGCCGCGCTGCCGGGACCGTTGCGGTTGACGAGGCTTGCGCCGGCTGGGGACTGGCAGGCCATTGTTGGTTCTGATGTTATCTGGGTTTGGGTGAAGGATGACTGTAATCGCTTCGTCTGGATGTGGTTATTGGACTTTAGGCAATTGGTGTCGGTGTCTGAAGCAGTATGTGAGCTCGGGAGAAAAAGAAAATGGAGGTGAGAATGGGGGCTGGAGGGGCAGATAATTACAGCGAGCAATTCAATGTTTCAGTTTGGTGTCTCTTTACCCGGGAATATCACACAACGTAGTACATGTATATCTTTTGAGACGTTGTGGTGTTCACCGCCTGTCGCCCTGTTAATGCAACTGACAACGCACTGGCAACTGCTTTGTGGAACACAACGTGATGTCATCTACTTGGCTGCCAAAAAGGACGTGGAGAAGTGGGCACAGCTGCAATGCAAATCCGGGGTGAGACAGGGGCTTTTTGTTAGCTTGGAACTCTTGGATGGAACTGGACTCCATCCTCAGCTGAGGAGATGCGGATATTTCGCCCACTCATTCTCATCGCTATATAACAAATAATGAGATTTCGTGATCATAGTGTCGTTAGATATCTGACTACCTCGCCTGTCTCAGACTATTTCCACGCAGAAGACATTGATGTTGAACATGAGATATGGAGTTTTTTCCCGATAAATCCATGTAACTCAGATTGCTGAACTACTCAAATCGGGGAATGCCACAATGATGAAGGACATGTTATGAAATAGGTAATCTTCTGAGTTGAAGTATTTCACAGTGTAGCACGTCCGGAAGAACCCCGGAACTTCGATCAAACAGAATCCGCCCCCACCGAATGAAGAAAAGAAAACAAGAGTACACAATCACACATTATCACAACTTTGGCCGGCTAATATACTGACTTGTACGTCCTTCTCTGCCTGAAGCTACTATAGGTGGTAAGGTAGGTATTGGTTGTAGTATGAAAGTATTCCAAACACACACGCTGCCCACCACCCACCCCGCCCTTCCAGGTTGAACTGACTTTTCTCTTCCCGACTCTCATCCATCCGAGTTATCCGATCCGATACATAGTCCTGGTCCTGTGCACCGCGGCGCTGATCATCAGTGGACATGACGAATGGTATATATATATCCCAGTTCAACCCCTCCCATACTCGAAAACCAAGTCCAAATAACCCTTGAAAGAAAGTGAAAACAAAGACTTTAAAGTGAAGACGGACGCAGAAAACAGACGGGAAAATATTTGGGATAGACATATAGGAAAGAAAACGCCACTCAAAGAAACACTGTACCGTGAGACGTGGAGCAGAAGCAGACGATGTCCATCTTCAGTAATTTACATCCACAAGACACCTAACTTCCATATGAAACGTGACACCCCGAAGAAGAGAAGAGAAACCAACCTCCCACCAATGCCACCATTGTAAGCGATTGAGCCATAGATATATACCGAAAAGCCAGCCGCTAGGTATAGACCTCTCTCATTAAGGTCGGTTTCTTTTTTCGCCGAAAGCCGCCTTCACTTCTGAACCCTGAAATCACCGTAATCCGTCATGTGTCAATGAACCCGGAACCTATTACCCATCGCCTACCTCCGCCTTGCCTTCCGCCGCCAGAAGCGCCCGAACCTGCTCTATATGGTTGGCTTGCACCCCATGGGCCCTACATAGGGGGGTTCGCCGACGGTATGGCTGTGGCTGCTGTGGCTGCTGCTGCTGCTGCCGCCGCCTGCGGCGGGATAGGTGGCGGCGGGATTGGCGTTTGGCGAATAGGGGGCTGATGCCTAGGGGGGCCGCCCATCGCAGGGGGAATGGGTGGCGGCGGAATGGGGGTGTTCCGTACCGGAGGATGATGATGTGCTGGTGGTGGTTGAGGAGGCCCCTGATGAGATGGGAGCGGCTGTTGTGGCTGTTGAGGTTGCGCGTGAGGCTGCGGTTGTTGTTGTTGTTGTTGTTGCTGTTGTTGTTGTTGTTGTTGTTGTTGCTGTTGTTGTTGTTGTTGTTGCTGCTGTGGCCTTGGAGGCGGAGCCGGGTGTGATTGAGCTTGAGGTGGGGAGGTCTGTTGGGACGGGGCTTGTGGGGAGGCCGGTTGCGCTGTTGCATGCTTCTCCAGAATCGTACTAAGGTAAGGAAGGTCCTCGCGCGCTCGCGGTTCTTTCTCATAGATATCCTTGACTATCTGCCACTCTCTATGTGCCATGTTGTGGGCCTGGGGTAAGAGAAATACAACGGTCGGACTCGTGATAAGGGGCCCCAGAATATCTCGCCCAATTGACTCGCCTCTTTTCTGTAACTCCTCTTGTGTGAGAGCGGTGCCGGTGCTGTTTATGTGTGGGCTTGGTGCGGCCGGCTGAGCTTGCTGCAACGGGGTGTGACTGTTGCGAGGCGTGGGATAGTTGGGGAATGCTCCCTGGGGAGAAGTGGGAGAAAACGCTGGTCCTGATACAGACTGCCGATTCGAGCGAGAGAAATTTGCTTGGGCAGGGGTGGGTGTCCCAGGAGACTGCACAAAGCCCGCGGTAGCTGGACCCGCGGTAGCTGGTGCGGTTGTCTCGTGAGCCTTTCCGGTAAGCGCCGAGGTCGTCGTACCACGGAGACGTTGAATGACTTCCGGGTCATTGCGATACACGATGACCGCCAACATCATAGGCTCCGTTCTGGTTTCTGGTATGTAGTTATCCGCAAGGTTCATCATGAACTCGGGGTGGTTTGCCGTTCCTGGCAATACAGGCACCAGATATGTGTCGCGCACGTTCGCAACTCCCTTGTCTCCTATGACACCATATCGTTTCTTGGACACAAAATAGTCGATAAGTCTCTGCATCGCGGGTTTGGATGCATCGGAGGTCGGCTCGAGATTTACCACAACAATATCTGTTAACGGGCTGTACCTTATACTGCACAGATAAACAATAGCCTGCTGTTGGTCGATCCGCCCGCACACGGTCAAGCTCTTGGGGATCAACTGATCCCAAGGCAGTCCGATACTCTCGTTCAACTTGGCGCCTCCCATGTGCTTGGCAGCTACCGGGAAGTCAGCAATTGTGTTCATCACCAGATTTCCCCTCCAGACCACATCAGGGTCATTTTCAGCACGAGGAGAGTATGGAGGCGACTGGGAGCCATCGTCGAGCATGCGATCGACCTCAGGGTCAACTCCAGGGCCACTAACAGGGGCTGTGGCCACAGATTGCCGCCGGTTTTGCGTAAGTGTTGGTGACTTGACGCTGGAAAAGACCTTGTTAATGTCAAAATCAGGGCGGTCTGGAGAGTGTTGTGTATCCAGGGTCAGACTTTGCGCTGGCGACCGAGCATGCCCACCAGCTGGAGCCTGGTGGACAGATCGTTCCTCTCGCTCAACCTTCTTCTCTCGAGCGACTGGCCTGGGAGCTGGCCCAGTTGGCACAGCCTCAGCGGTACTGCCAAAATCGTCATCGCCGACAAGTTCCTCGCCTTTGTGCGTTCTGCGTATGATCCGCTGGCTATTATCTGTAATCTTTATCGCCTGCTTTTCGGCCTTCGCTTTCATCTCCGCTATCTCCTTCTGGAGCTCCTTAGTCGCCAATTCCTCTGAGGACATGGAAGCCAGCATCGTAGGCGTCAGCTTGCGACTGAGAAGCCTCGTGCAAAGTTCAGCGTTTGTCTTGAGATTAAAGGCAAGGGTCTTGATCTGGGTGCCATAGTGCGCCGCAAGGTGCGTGTCATGCACCGCGCGCTCAATCTCGAGGGCAAAACGCTCGGCGCGCAGAGCAACGGAGACGCCATCGGAGGGGACAAATGCACCCTTTTTCTCTGCACCTTCAATGGCATGTGTCAGAGATTTGAACAAAACCTTAGCAGGACCTTGACGCTTCTCCGGCAGCTCTGTGATCTTTGTGGGTAAATCGGCTGGGCCATTATAGGCAGGAACTGGTGCGCCCTTCGCCTCCGAGACCTTTCGCACCTTCGCCGGCTGTTTCGGGAATGCGTTTGTTAGAATTAAGAAACTAGTAAGGAATTGGGCTATTGCTGACTGACCTTTTCCTTTTCTGGAGGATCCGCGATCTTGCGCTTCCCAGCTACGTTGCTCTTCGGCTCCTTCTTGTCCGGCGGTGGCGCCGGCGCTGGAGATGGCTTCGACTTCTGAGACGCTGTCAAGTGCTCGTCCTTCGGGTCACTTAGCCTTTTCTTGTTGCCCTTTTTGGTGGCGCCTTTCTTCTTCTTGGTCCTCTCCTCCTCCTCCTCGTAGATCCTGCGTCTCTCTTCCCATGGCTTCTCGCCCCTGGCAATGCCGGCAAGGAGTTCCTTGTGGTTCTCAGGTCGGCATAGCTCGCAGAAATACTCTTTCGGGAGGTCCTCGGTGTACTGGCTCATGCCCATGCAGATGTTATGTTGCCACGCTCCACATGTGTCACACGCGATCCACGGCTCGCCAGAGTCCTCATCTTGTTCTGTTGCGCCGCAGACACATCTTATGATCTCCTCCTCGGGCTCTTCGGGTTCTGGCGCGGCCTTTTTGCCCTTCTTTCCACGCTTCTTCGGAGCTTCGATAGGTTGGTCAAGCTGTTCCAGGGCTTTATGCTGGCCTTTGGTGGCTCTGACCGATCGACGAGGTTCCGGGTCTGGCCATGAGCGCCTGGTTAGCTGGTGTCTGTGAGAGCGACCGCGACTTGCCATGGTGTCGCCTTGAGCAATGCGATGTCTGGAGGGTGGGGGGGGGGGGAATGCGCGACAAAGCTCACGCAGGTTGCGGTGCTGTAACTGCTTACCAGACATAGTAACGATGCTTTAGCTCAAGGGCAATTGAGCACCCTCGTTTTGGGTAATCGTACGGCCCTCCGTTCGTTGTGAAAGCGCGACTCTACTGGTGGTCCGAAGGCATGGATGTGCGAGAGACCATTCACGCAGTCATTGGACAAGGCAATTTACGCTTGAAGCAGGAACTAATGGATGATCGGACTGCGCAGGCGCGGCGATCTCAACAAAAGGAAGAAGTCCCAGAAGCTATTTCGCCCAGAATATACGGTCCCTTATGACTGCCCAGCTTCCTCCTGCTTCGGTGCGACAAAGGAATGTGCTGATTGCTGCGGGCGAGATTTGACGAGGGGGAGCTACTTGCGAAGCTTGGACCGCGCCGATGTTAGCGCTTCGAGGAAGAACCTAGAAAGCTCTCCTGGGCTCGTATATAGGAGTTCAAATGCTTTTCGGCAAGATGTCACGTCGCCGCTGGTGTGGCCGGATTGTGATAGTCGCGATGGCGGCGCGACGGTTAAAGGAAAGAGGAAATTGACGACAAGAGGGGGACCTCGTCGCGGTCGGGTGACGGAATTGTGGAGGTTGGAAGGAGGAGTTTTGCTGAGGTGGAGGCGACTTTGGATTGATTTAGCGGCTTGGGTTTGGCAGCTTATGTAAGGAAAAGAGTCGGAGGTCGTGCGGTAAAGCTCCGAACTGTCGGTAGCGTTGCCTAATCGGGTATAGTGTAGATTGCAGCCCCAGATGTCAGGCAGCCGGCAGCTAACGCGTGTGGGCGCTTGCCTGGAGCTCTCCAACGCTACGGCTTCAGTGCGTGTGGTTGCCAGGTCCAGCATCGCTGCATCAATCAGCCTTCCCGCCTTTTGCATAACCTCACTGTTTTCACCACGTCGCGTCTGAACAATAGGTGATTTCATTTCTTAAAAAAACACCGTACGTCCATCCACGATCGGCGTGGAACAGTCAACATGTCGAGAAGATACGATTCCCGAGTAAGTTGGCATGCGCTTCCACGGGCTGGAGCTTGGAGCTCGGAGCTGTTAATGTCGATTCGCGGACGATGAAAGCTTACACCACCGTTGCTAGACAACCATCTTCTCTCCCGAGGGTCGCCTGTACCAGGTCGAATATGCGCTCGAGGCCATCTCCCACGCCGGCACGGCAATCGGCATCCTAGCCAAGGATGGCATCGTCCTCGCAGCTGAGCGGAAGGTCACATCCAAGTTGCTGGAGCAGGACACATCGGCCGAGAAGCTCTACATCCTCAACGAGTAGGGACCACACCTCTTTCCCAACTGTAGCTGGAGGCAGACGTGAAAACAAGCTAACCAGACCTCTACCGCAGCAACATGATCTGTGCCGTTGCTGGCATGACGGCCGACGCCAACATCCTCATCAACTTCGCCCGACAAGCCGCCCAGCGGTACCTGCTGACATACAACGAGGACATTCCGTGCGAGCAGCTGGTGCGGAAGCTCTGCGATCTGAAACAAGGCTACACACAACACGGTGGTCTGCGGCCATTCGGCGTCTCTTTCATCTACGCCGGCTGGGACCCCCAACGTCAGTTCCAGCTCTACCTTAGCAACCCGTCGGGCAACTACGGCGGCTGGAAGGCAACAAGCGCGGGCGCCAACAATGCGAGCGCGCAGAGCTTGCTGAAGCAGGACTACAAGGAGGATTGTTCGCTAAAGGAGGCTTGCGGTGTGGCGGTCAAGGTTCTCAGCAAGACCATGGACTCGACCAAACTGAGCAGTGAGAAGAGTAAGTGACTGCGTCTCCTCTGGGGTGAGTTGATTGAGGTGACTAGAGCTAACAAAAATGAAAACAACAGTCGAGTTTGCAACGGTAGGCCAGACCAAGGACGGCAAGATCTACCACAGGCTATGGAGCGCGGATGAGATTACGGCGTTACTGAAGGAGCATGACCTGGCAAAGGACGAGAACACGGAGGACAAGTAGAAACCCTGACCGGGTTTTGGATTCAGGTGGATGGTATGGGGAATGACTTTGATTCATAGCGCCTCGTGTACTAATAGAAGACTCAATGCTGGTACCCAGATGGTCCTTAAACCCCCATGATATGTGCCCCGCAAGTAATGTCCAAATGCTGTTATACAAACTATAAATCGTAGCAACTCATGTGCAAAAATATTACAAACATATGCACACAAAGATTTGGCTCACGGCGCCTGTTAAGGTTCAGGTTAGCGTCAAGTTCTATTGATTCGTTGAAGTTCAAATCCTACGTTTTGGCCCGAGCCAATTCGCTCCTCTTCGTCCCGCACCCGGGCATACCGGGTGGCGTTCATATCATCCGCTCCCGGTGGACCGGCGTATGGCTCATCGCAGCGTGAGCTGCTCAGCCTCGGCCAGTACCGCCTGTAGCTCCAGTACGTCACCGTCCAGCCCAGCAGCGCACCTATGCACACGTCGTAGACATCGTGCCGGTAATCCTGACACCGGCTGATGGCGATCATGGTCGCACCCAGTAGTGGCGCGCCGCACAGTAGGGCCCGCACCAGGTCCCCGCGCACCAGCTTCTCGGTGTGCTCACCTATGCCCGCGCCTGGGCCGTGGGCGAAGATGCGCATCTTCCCAGCCAGGAACAGGCTCAGGTATCCCAGACCGGCGAAGGAGAAGGAGCTGTGGCCGGACGGAAACGACCGCCACCCGTCGTGCAGCCGGTGGTGGTCCGTCTCGGTGCAGACCTCGATCGAGACGAGGATGTCGCGCGGCGTGTTGGGCAGAGCGAGGCACCGGGCGAGCAGGTCCGGTCGCGGACGCCCGACCATGTTCTTGATCACGTCGGTCAGGAAGGAGGTAAGGATCATGGCGATGGCGAAGCCGAGGACGGCGACATGGTGCTTGTGCGGGGAGGCGCCCGTCGCGAAGTTGTAGACGATCATGAAGATCATGGGAATGAACAGGGCGTAGACGAAGTCGAGGGCTAAATAGGTAGGTAAGGGATGTTAGCGATGCCCAGGCCAGGGAGGAGGCCAGGTCCGCGAGAGAAGCTCACAGAGAGGTACGCGCTCAACCTCGACGTGGGGGAACGAGATGCGCAAGTCGTTGAGGGAGAACATCCGGTGGAAGGGCTCGACAAAGAATTGGAGCTGCCATGGTCTGTTAGTCCAGACTCTTGTCTCCACGAACATCATCTTCCTCCTTCTCCTCCAGCTATCCCGTCATGCGCCAGCTGTCCGTTAGAAAAACATACCACCATGTAGCCGGTAAATAGGAGCGCAAAGCCGATATAGTCGGCCGCATAGGACTTCTGCGTTGTCGCCAGCCTGCGTTAGTAACGGTTGTCACATGGATATGAGCAAGCGATCAAGCATACATGCCAAAACCTCGAAACGGAACCGAGAAATCCATAGTCAGCGCCCGAACCGCTCGACGAAGGCGAATTGGCCCTGGAGGGTGCCATGGCCGATAGTCACCGCCGTCGGAGGGCCTTGAAGATATTCCAGATCATCTAGCTGTCCCGGGTTTGGGTGCGGCGGTGTCAAGAGTTGGTCTGCGCGGGCTAGGGAAATGTTCGCGTGCTCTCTTTCGTCGAAAGTCCAGAGGCGGGAAGCCGTAGTGTCTGCCCTGCCAATGGCAGCCCGCCTCTGTGGATAATGGACCATCCTGCAGTTAGTGGATCCCTTCCCCAGAATTGTTAGGTTCTAGCGCGGGAGTCCCCGCGTGCGCACTGGGCAGCCCAGCAGCCGACAGCCGGCAGTGGAGACTTCCTCCCTCATTAAAATAACATCTTGTCCCTGGACCGGCCCTCCCTTTCATATTACGATCATGATCTTCAGCGCATTTGGATCCCTTGTCTGGCTCAAATATCTCCAGTTCCTTTTCTTCAATATATTTTCCAGTTCTGGACTTGATTCGTTCACAGATGCAAGGAAAATCATGATACAGGGAATCCCTAAATCCCCAAGTAGATTCGATATTCAGTGATATCGACAAACGTCATCCCTTTGTCCCAAGTATACAAGTCTATACTAATGAGCACGTCTGTTTTGTTTATAAGATGCCTTGCCCATGCTGGGGCATCTTCTCGTGTTCAAGTGCAACAGCAGTCTACCATCTCATTGTATTCTCTTTTAATCCGTTCCAGATATGCCTCAATCCATATTCCTACTCGCAACGTTCCTGGCGCTGGTAGTCACATCCACAGCCAGCCCTCGTCCCCCTTTCTCTGCTACATGGGAAGCAGACCTAAGTTTCTGCTAGTGCCAAGCACCACCACCAACATCAACAGACTTAACGGTAACAATCACCGCCACGTCCACTCAGACTCGGACTGTGACGGTCGATGCTGCTGCTGCCGCCACTACCCGTCCCGGCCGAGGAGGTGCGGGTGCGGCTCATCCCTCTGTCACCACCATCACAGTACCAGCTTTGGTCATCACAAAGACCGTTACGCCCATCACGACGAAAGTCCCCGTCACCATATTCACCTCGCACAAGACTGAAACCGTTTACCTTGTCAAAGGAAACAAACACCAAGAATCCAGTGGGAGCACCAATATCGACACCCGTCAAGGCCTCCTTGCCCTCAACGCACCAGACCTATCCTCAGAATACTTTCTGGCCCCATCCGGAAATATTGAAGATAGTGACAGTAGTGGTGGACCTAACCACCATAGCTTCTTCTTCTCCGAAGACTCTTGTGGTCCCCATTTCCAGAATTCCTGTCACGACTATACCATGGCCGGCACACCGCCGCCCTCACGGCCCACATTCCAAGCAGCAGGACCCCTTGAATAAAACACGGCCGGCCACCGCCCATCCAGACACAACCTCCCCACTGAATAACACTACCCGGCTACCGATTTCTACTTTAGCCTCAAAACCAACCGCTGTGGCCAACAACACCACGGCAAATGACCATGACGAATGTGATGAGATGACCGAACTACTCTACTCTACAATCATATCGACAACAGTCTATCCATGCAACATCTTGACCGCCGAACAAACAACCCTGTACCCGGATGAAAACACTACCCCCACCGGCATACTCAGTGTCAATATCATCAACTCGACCGCAATCAACGCCGGTGTTGGTGACCCTACTAATGTCGGCACCGGTGGTATCAGTCCTACGCTATCATGGGGCGTGATGTGAAACCCAAACGGGGACAGTCAGTGGGGTCGAGCCAAGCCATGGTGTACTATGATGGTAATATAATGTATAATCGTGTCATTTTTTTTTTTTTTTTTTTTTTTTTTTTTTTTGGCTTTTGCTACCTTACCTGGTGAAATTGCAGGCCAAACAGAAGAGGGTGCTGGTTGCCCCACAAGTGTCTTTGAGCTTTGACAGGTATTTACCTTAATAAATACCTAATGGTAGTAAAAATGGTTCGTTGCGTGTTCAAAGTTAGCAACAGACAGAGCATTATTGCGAAGATCCATCATTTAAGTGAGAACGGTAGTGTGGAAGAAACGTAGTGCTCCATTACTCATTCATGTCTGTCTCCCTGTCTGCTGTCTGTCTGTCTGGCTTAAATCCACCCACCAAAGAGGATAAAGGTAAATAAAATAAGAAAACAAGACCAATCAGCAAAACCTCATGATCTTTGGTGTCCCTGACACAGACCAAGACCCAAGATATCCATGCAAACCCAACGCCATAAATCCGCAGGCGCCCGCCTACCAGGCCTAAGAGGAAAAAAAGAGGGAGACAAGGCCTTAACTTGATGCTAAAGGGCAAGAGAAAAAAAGCATAATAATTATCGTCGTAATTCAAGGAACCTACTTATACCGGGAAAAAAACGAAACAGAAAGACAACAGTAACCCGCCGCTTGTCGCCCATTCATGATCTGAATGTATATGCCTCTTTCCTGCCCAAGAATGATGAACCTCCAAAAAATGCCAATCGTAAGACTGAGAGCGCCCTTCGTAGTAGATATCCACGTTGCACCACTCTTGTCTTCTCCTTTTTACGTAAAAGACACCACGATCCGCTAAAATGAAGTAAAAATATCGCTGGCTGGTATACAGCTTAAAGATGGCTTTGTCGTGTGTGCCTTAAAGGTCGGTACGAAGCAAACGGTTATGCTTATTCGGATGACCCTTCCTATGTCTCTTCCGCAATCAGCCGTTGGACTTCGGCTTCGTTCAACAGCTTGCGCTGGCCAAGCTCCTCAGGCGGCTTGCCGTCCCGGACCGCTCCAAAATCGAGGATCTAGAAGAAGAGTTAGCCTGAGCGCATTTGCACTTGTGGATGGGAGTGTTACTTACCTCGACATAAGTCAGATTGCCTCGCTGTACCGCAGCCACACATCGCCTCTGGTCAAACTTGACCTGCCACACACCACTCAAGTCTGTGAGAAGGTCCTGGATGCATTCGCCGGTGTGGATATCCCACATCTTAACCGTCTTTTCGCTGCCAGAAATGACTTTCCTTCCATCATGTTGAAAGCAGGTAATAGCTCCAGTATGTGCCATGAGGGTGCTCTTGCATTTTCCGGTCTCCGGGTCCCAGATCCTTAATGTACTGTCCGCCGCGGCCGACACCAGCTTCTCATCGCGCAGGTCCAAGAGGCCCACCAACAGGCTGTGGCCTTCCAAGGTGTGCAGGCAGGCTCCTGTGTCTAGATCCCATATCTTGACCAACGAATCCATGGAGCCCGAAATGCAGCGGTTGCGTTTGTGATCGAGGACCACTGAGTACACTTTCTGGCTATGGCCATGGAGTACATGAAGTTGCTCGCCGGTGCTGATCCGCCAGACACGTACAGTGCTATCGTAACTACCAGAGACGAGAGTGTCTCCGTGAGCAGAAATTGCACGAACAGAATGAGCGTGGCCGGCAAGAATCCTGATGAAGAATGGGCACTGGTCATCGTTGGCAGGAGGACCAGTTTGGATGTAGCGACGAGAGCCGGGTTCTGGTAACCGCCAAACACGCAGCTGGCTGTCTCGAGAACCTGTAATAATCAGAGGTTTTGGAGGCATCATGACACGCTCACCATCCAGCACCTTTCCCGTGTCCGTCGGCATGAGAATCTGCAAACAACGCACAGTAGACGTATGGCCGTAGAAGGTCTGCGTGCAGATTCCCTTCTGTATATCCCAAACGCGCACAGAACGGTCTGTACTGCCAGACACAAGGATGTTTCCTTCATACTGAAGGGCCCAAACTCCGCCTTCGTGGCCTTCCAGCTTTGTGCGCAGCTTCCCGGTCTTGGTATCGTAGACGTGGATTAGCGTGTCATCGCTTCCTGTAATAATCTTGTCTTCGTCAAACTGTAGGCAGGTGATAACGTGTCGGGGGTGAGCAGCGAAAGCGACATGGCCTGGTTTAACCTTTCCACTTGTCCAGCTCTGTCGGATCATATAGTGTCTCCGATAAAGCGACTTGAATAGATGGAGCTTGCGCAGGCTCGGAAGACCAATTTGTGGGTCTGGAACAGCCAGCACAGCAGCGTTCGCAGCGGAGATGGGGCCCTCGGACTTGTGCATCTTCGCAACCGGTGATGACCTATCATCCCTCACGTCCTGGGCACTGACCCGTCGCTTGGCTCTATCAGCGCCGATCTGGTTAAGGCCACGCTTCCGCTTCGAGGTCCGGGACTTGGGGACGAGTTCAGACTTCTCTGTTTTCGTGGCCGAGCGGATAAGCTCCGATTCGCTAGACGTCAGTCTACTCTGAAGGCTGAGGTCAACCTCACAGCCCTCGGCGCCCACAGGATCCTGCCATCCCCAGCCTTGGTTGATGGCTTTCCGGAGCTCGTCTGGCGGTAGATCGAACCCGTCACGATCAAACAGTTCTTTCCAGCCTGTCTCGTTGCTGTCCACAATGTTGCGCCAGTGCTTAGAGACCTGCGCGGCTCGGCATAGGTCGCGGTGGTCGAGGTAAGATAGCACATGAAGGCTGAGTTCGACTGGGAGTTGCTTCAGGAAGTCGCATTTCAGAGCGGGGTTAACCACATCGGCAACCATGTGCAGCGTCTTTCTCGGACATCTCCGCAAGAACTGATACATCATCCAGGACTTAAACTCGTTGGGCATAGCGTCGAAGCTCTCCAACATGAGGCGTGGATCCATCAAGTTCGCTTGTCCAGGTTGAGGGCGAGACACTGACGCATCAAATGAGCCTGGCGACAAGTCAGCAAGTATGGAGAGCTCGGCATCCCCCTCATCGGCTGTTTGGCTCTCATCAATCCATTGCCTTCGGTCTGTGCGAGTGAGCTGGCGAGAAAATGAAGCATCTTCTTCCTCTTCTTCCGGATCATTGCCCAGTGGGCCGGGTAGGAGCTGAGCAGCGGCAAGGGTCGGCGAAAGCCTCGGGCTAGGTAGGCTAGCATCCTGTGCTGCCACTGTGTTAATGCTAGGCCTCGCGTGGATCGTACGAAGGGTCTGCGGGAGCGACTCGTCAGGATCTCCAAACGGCTGAAGATCAGCATCGGTGATGGGTGGTGTGGCAACGACACTGCCGAAGAGTGTCTGAGGCTCACTTGTTGCCGGACTTGCCGCATCGTAGCTTATCGTTGACTGGCTGGTTGGCAAATCGATGTTGTCCGGTTGTAACAATTTCAGCCGCGATTGCTCTGGGTTACCGAGGGCAACCTCAGAGGTATCTGGCGTTGCCAGATATCCAGACGTGTGCCGACTCGCCTTATCCGACTCTTTTCGCGGGCCGTGGGCTACGGCACGGCGCAGCTTATCAAGTGCTGTATGGGATATGTTGCTATGTCTAGTCGACCTCTGTGAGTTTCTAGGCGGTAGTGGGGTGTAGTTGGGAGAAACAGCTCGAGCACTCGACCGTTGTGACCGTCGAAGGATGGTGTCGGAAGGTGCGTTGGAGCGGCGTGATGGTTCGGCAATCGGGAACTCGACACCGGGTTCGAATTTGACGTTACCGGCATAGTCGCTGCTCTGGGATCGGTGGATCTGGTATCCTGCGGGTTAGCAAACATCAAACAGGGAGTAAGCATGTCAGGTGGCACGTACGGCGGTGTTACCCAGGGCAGTCGAACCAAGCAGCCCGTAGGTCGACGGCATCTCGGCATCGTGGTCGCTGATATCACAAGAGAAGTTCCGCAGTTCAGGAGGAGTAGGTTTTGAAGCAAGTGGATATTCCTTAGAATCCAGCAAGTTCAGGTCCCGGGGTCGGCTGATGAAGAGCGGAGGGTATGCCCGTTTTGTTGTAGTTGTGGTCGTGATGGTCTTTGTCTCGATGCACTCTTCGGCAAACTGCATCACCTGGCGCTCTGTGACTGTGTCTTCATCCTCCTCCCAGGTCATGAGTCGTTGACTTGACCGTGGACGGCGCTCCATGGTGTTGTGGCCTGTCAACAGAGAACTCATAGTCAGAGGTGCTGCTTCCTGTCGGGAAGCTAAGCAAGACAGGCACGCTCAGATCTTAGGAGGGTAGTCGCTGGCTACAACCCACGAAGACAAGGTGTTGCAGAGACGAGACGCGGTGTGGTCGACGGCTATAGGTAAGTTCGGGAGCCAGGCAATGAGCGACGGAGGTAACGCTGGTCGGGTATTGGGCCAGTTGATGGTGATTTGGTCCCACGCGTGCCGGCCACGAGTCTCGTTAGATTACTAACGCGTGTTCCGACCAGGATCCCCCACCAGTTGACAAGCAGACCTATAAATCCGATATCATGGCGGGTTTGTAGGAAACGGTCGAGGTCGGGATGGCGAGCAGAAGAGCAAGGAGTCGCGGCAGAAGTCGCAGAGCAAGGCGTCGATCAACAACGCACGACGTTATGGCGGGCTCGTGGTGAATCGTGGAAGAATAACACCTCAGGTCGACGAATGCACTGTGAAAACAAAGGAGGTGAATACGGAAAGGGGCGTTGTCGAAATGGTGGACGATTGTTGTTGCAGCAGATCCGACAGCCTGCGAGCCTCCCTTTTGGCGGTGATGATGGAGCGGACGATTGAGCAACTTGGGAAAGGGGAGTGTGACCCAGGCACTGACGGAGAGGCGAAGCCCCAAAAGTGGCACCTGTGCCTTCCCTCCTTCGATCTGGTGCCTGTGCCACAACTGGCCGTGGTGGTTTACCCCGTTCCACCGCCCAGCCTGTCCCAGACTGGTCGCACCAGCCACCGGCGTGCAAGCGGCCACTCGGTCACTGGCTGTTGAGGCTCAGGTGTCAGATTTTACCCCACCTCCCGAGCCTCACGGGCACTTTCAGTGGCACCGGTCTCGCCGTGACAGGCACCGACTAGTATTCTATACCGACCTGAAAATCGGGACTTGGAGGATGCAAAAGAATTTGCCATCAGAAAATTTTCGTGTCCCTTTTTCTGGAGGCAGGACGCTTTGTAATCTCAACATTTCTTCTCTGCTTCAACATCTAACATCCCCTCTAACCCGCATCCTCTTTCAATTAGACCACCGCTACGAAGTGACAGACGGGAGCAACCCGCTTTCACCAGCCACATTGACGGCGGGGCACAGAGTAAACCACCCGTTCGGGCATAGTGCATCAAAGTGAAAGGCGGTCGCCGACCAACGGGCCAGGTGATCCCGTCACCGTCGGCCATTCAAAAAATTCACGTCAGAACCTGGGATGGAATCACTGAATACTGTGAGGGGAAGAGGGGTTGGTCACTGGTGTCAACTCCAGAACCATCATGGACCTACCAAATTTACCAGCCAGCTTTGGTGATCAACCCAAGATTCACATTTTTCTGTGTAGATACTCATTTATTCGGGTATTTTGTCTTTGGTCCAAGCGTGCAGAGAGTCCAGTTTCCCGTGCGCCGATCGCCGTTTGCTCGTTGCTTGATCACCGGAACCTCGTCGGTCTGACGTCGCACGGAGCTAAGAAGATCATTTTTCTTTTTCTTCGATTTCGTCTTCTCTGTCTTTCACTGGAAAGGGTTGATCATCAAACCGCCCGATCACATCTGACAAATCAGGCGCTATCCCAACTGTTCTAGCACATTTGCGGCGGGGCCCATTGTCACGACCAGTTGTTGGATCCAGGCACCACCACCACGCGTGTCGCGTCGCGTCTCAATCGCGAAATTTAAATAGATATGTGGCCTGTCTCTGGATGCTTTTTAATGTCAAAACGTTATGACGGGAAAGCGTTCACCTGCCAGCTCGGTTTTGGCTGAAGCGATCTGAACGACAATTAAGCTATGATGTTCACACGTCCAGGCGAGCTGACGTTATCATGGCCTTCCCGCATCGGGCTGCATTTGTATCTGGATCGTGATCGCCGACGCCGCACGGCCACCGACTGATGGCCGGCCCGGCTCGGTCTCCCTTGTGTCGAGTTACAGTTCCAGCTCTTGGATAGGGTATATGCTGGGCGGGGCGCATGTCCTCTCAGTGTTAACAGTACCAGCACAGTATTCCGTACATAATTACCTACCCCTGGAACACACGGAAGCGATGTGCTGGACGGCCGCCCAGCAGGTTGTCAGGAAACCAAGCCAATGGCGACGGATGCGCAGCCAGAACGGGGCGAAAGCCGGGTATGGCAACCAAGGGGTTGCTCAACGTCAAAACTCGATTCTGACCTTCACGTGACCCCTGACTGCTCTCCATACTTGGGAGGTATGTACCGCTCCTGCACCATCGCGTTGAACTGATAACAATGACTCTTGAATTCTAGATCGGCTTCCGTTTGGCCGCTGCTTCGAGCCGGCTTCTCGATTGCCTTGCAGAAGTTCTATGGAGACCTGTCGAGGCAGAGAGACGTAATTGAAGCTGTCGTCCGACACCACCTGAAGCTCGACGATCGAGACTCCTGCATTGTCGCCACTGAGCGCCAATGGATTCGAGGCGCCTTTAATGTGTGCGTACCCATCGAAGTAAAGTCAGCCGACAATGCCAAACTCTTCATGTTCCGGTGCCCTTGCCGCACAAGCTCGCCGAAGTACAGTACCCTGGCACTGTCGACGAGAAGATGGGCTGCGAAGTGGGAGCCTACGTATGGATGCAAGAGCAGTGCCCGGACATTCGCATCCCTCATCTATACGGCTTTGGGTTCTCTGATGGCCGCTGCGTATGTTTTCTAGAGATCCCGCGCCAGGTATCTCCTGTTAATTTTGCCCCGGCGGCGCTTAGTTTACGCACGAAAAACAACGGCCCTTCTACGTTCGGATCGCGCGAATCCTCCAACGATCCCTTCGCCGGTATTTGAGATATACCACCGTCCTGTCGCGCTACGTTTCGAATCCTTCGACTTACAAGCTTCCTACAGCTTATATGCTGCTCGAATATATCGGTCCGGAGATCGGGAGATGCTCTCTAATACATGGGATACAGAGCGAGAAAATCCAGTCAAGAGGCATACGCTCCTTCAAGGGCTAGCCCTCCTGTTTGTTTCTCTCGCCCGCATTCCGCAACCTCGAATTGGCTCGTTCCAGTTCAACGACGATTGTACTATATCTCTGTCGAATCGGCCGCTTAGTTGTTCTCTTATGTTGTGGGAGAATAGTAATATGCGAAGGACGATAGAGAGGGATTGTACGTATCCTTGTGCGGAGCCTTACGTATCGGACCTCATCACCTGCCAGGACAATATGTTCCTCAGCGATCCTAATGCCGCGTTCGATGATGAAGATTGCCGTGGACACATGGCTGCAAGAAGCCTGGTTCGTTTACTGTCGCATCGTTTCATCAACCGAGAGCACCGCTACGGACTATTTCCGCTCCAACTTACCGACGTAAACCGTTCCAACATCTATGTAGACAAAGACTGGAATATCACATGTCTAATCGACCTAGAATGGATCTGCGCTCTACCTATGGAGTCACTCCTGGTTCCGTATTGGCTCTCGGGACATGCTATAAACAAAATCAGCGAACCAGAGTTCGACAAGATCCAGCAAGAATTTATACACGCAGTGGAAGAAGAGGAGAGGAATAGAATTCCGGTAGGGGGTGGCTTCCTTGCAAGAATAATGGAAGAGAACCGGTATTCGGGAGCAAGCTGGCTGTGGACGGCTGTCTACTCTAGTGCCATGTACTCGCTAGTCTGGAAACACATCTATCCCCGGTTTCCCATCGACAGAGTAAAAGCTGAAGAGATACTATCGGGATGCTGGCGCGAAGATTCTACCCAAGTTATTCAAGATAAGGCCGATGGGTTAAAGGAGTACAAGCAGCTGGTGGCGTCCTTGTTCACTTCTCATCCTGTTTCTCCTTCTCCCGCATCTGCCTCTCCTTCTCCTTGATGTCAAGCTTCATTTGCGCAATCTCCCTCTCCTGACGCTCCCTTTCCGCACGCTTTTCCTCCTCACGCCGGAGCCTTTCGATAGCTTCTTGCTCCCTCCTTGCCCGCCTCTCCTCTCGATCACTTTGAGACGAACTGCCAAAGGCGACAAGCAAATCCCTAGTCTTTTGGTCAGTAATGTGAACTTCCGCCTCCTCAATGACATGGCCTGCTTCGAGTGCTTCTGCTTCGCCTGAGGTATGACTCCATCGTGTTGGATCTGGATTGTCGGCCATGGCTGATACTTGTGCAGCGGTCAATGGAAACTCAAGGTGGTAATGGGGCTTGGAATGCTTAGAGGCGATATCTTCGTTAACCAAATGACGCGTTGCTATAGCCGTCTTTGTAGAGTCGTTCCCGAAAGGCTTAGCTCCGAGCAGCCGGGTGGTTCAGACTCGGTCGGTGGTAGTCAGGATGGTGATGGTGGGCGCAGTGTTTGTGCTACAACGGAGGGATTGCTACGTAGGTTGTTACGTGATGAGATAAGTAAGAATTTAGACGGGGATATACAGATAGATGATAGCAAGAGGAATGGTTCGAAGCCGAAGGATATGTTGAGGTACGATGCTGAGACTGGCAGTACTGAAAGAAACCGTCGGAAAAGCTGTCTGATCCACCGCAGGACATTGAATGTGCGCTTGCGCGCAGAGATTGGCGTACAATGCGGACGACGCGCCTCAGTTATTGAGGGCGCAGTCACCTAGCGTTTGGCGAGTTTGGCGGTCAAGAAAGGGTCTGTTGTGGACCAAAAAAAAAAGGACACACATGGACTGCCGGAATTTCACGACTCGTCCTAAGGCGGGGAATGCGGCGGGTGCCGCTGTTGATACCCATAAACCCCCAGCAGCTGGGCAACAGATATATATCTCTCTATTCATCAAAACTCCGATTGGATGACCCAAGTCCCTGCAAGACTTCACAAACGGCAAAGACATTCAGAAGTGCCCAGACAGCCAACAAACGACATCGTGATTGCAGAAAGAAAATCAAACACATGATCCAGTTTCCTTCAAGGAACCTATATCAGAAAGCCCTTTCGACTCGTGATTTGTCAAGCCATTGCAGCATAGCATCCATCCATAACCTTTTCGAAGCGTGACAGAAAACCGGTATGAAATAGAGAACATAAAGAGACGTCTCCCATATAGACGAAACTAACTGTGACACTGCGAATCTGGATCGATGGTCATTAGTAACGTCCCGCTTGACACATAAAGTTCCGTCCGCCACTTCTGAGCATTACACAGAGATGAAAAATACCGTAATGTCGTGGATCTAGATGATCATATCACCCTGCCCGACCTACGATTCGGGTGGACATATGTTAATACCGGACAAAAAAGAGGAGAACCCGAAAGCTACGTGCGCCGATGCAAAGAAACAAAGTAACAGAGAGAAAGAGACGGTGGTGAATATCCAGGCAGATCGATGCTCACGCTTCTCCGAACTGAGTCATCGGAGGGGCAACGCTTCGCTGACGCGAGGCTATTCCGTTCGAGTGAGACGCCGAGTTGTGTCCGTTGACCGGCTGCTGATACATGTGACTCCCATTGACCGGTCCGTTCGGGCGAGGTGTCGCAAGCTGCTGCTTGTTCTCAAGATCGACAATAATGTCCAGCGCCTCGTCGAGCCTTTGCTTCTCATCCTGGAGAAGCTGCCGTTTCTTAGCATTCTCATCACCCTCGTTGACCAGTCGGTCCAGGATGTCCTGCGTAGCGCGTCCTGAGCACAAGCCGAGCTTCTCGTGCAGATATGTGTCAATGACATCCGCAACGCGGGGGAACAGCCCAGACATGACGTGGATGCAGACGATATCAATGAAGCGGCTCGCAGCGGTCAGGTAGTACCCGCGAACGTATGCAGCGACGGTGACTTCTTGATCGAAAGGATCCGGACCCAAAGCCCTAAGATGCTTCTGCATCTCAACTCGCTCTTTGCCAAGTTCCTCTTCACTCAGCTCCTCCATCTTAGGGATCGAGCCAACCTCTTCACCTTTGCTCGCTGCGATGCGGCAAAAGAGCCGGTGGCGTTCGAGGACCTTCCGCTCGGCTGCCTTATTTCGCTCCAACGCGTCCTCGTCCTTTGTGAATAGCCGCTGCGACTCGAGGGTATAGAGAAGCATTAGCTGCTTTCTAAGGTCATTGCGGTGACTGCTGATGAACTCGCGCATATGTTCCAGGGACTCTTTGTAAACGGCCCTGTTCTTGAGACTCTGGAACGACCCGTCGAGGATGTGCATAATTTCCATCTCAAGGAGCTCAAACGTCTTGCTGATGAAAACATCCAAGTGGGTTCCCCACATTCTGGACACCTCTGTATACAAAGGCTCGTAGACGCTGGCAGACACTAGACCAGGCTGTCCGGGAATGGCGTTACGCCGGATAATGTTCCGAATCTCCTTCAGGTCCTTGCTGCGCAGTCCGCCCCGGGCGGGGGATCCCAGAGGAAATGGAACCGCTGTACTGGTACTGGCACCCGATCGCATGATTCCTGGGGAAAACACAGGATAGTCCTGGTCCTCAATCTTCACGCCATTTCCATTCGTAGGCTGTCCACGGGTCCGCTTGGAGGGTGTAGCGGGTACTGATCCAGGTAGCTGCCGTTTCCGAGAGACTGGACTGTCCGAAGAAAGATCAATGACCACGGGCTTGACAGCAGGCTCTTTCACATTGTATTTCGGCTTCAACGCCAAAATCCTCATCTTGAACGGCTCGGCCGAGACTGCATCCCACAAACTCTGGAAATCCCGATGAAGAACGCGATCTTTTACCTTGATGCTGAACTCGGCCAAGCTTCTCATGATCTCCATTTCAGGGTTTGAAGGGGGATCGGGATACTTTTCTAACTCCTGCACGAGTTGGTCAAGCCGGTCGTGGACTTTGACCTTAACTTCGGGCAACACTTTCGAGAACTCCTGGCCAAGCTTGGCAGAAATGAAGGTCTTCAACTTCTCCACCCCACATCTGTCCTTGTAGTCGTCAAAGATTTCGGGCCACTCGCCAGTCGAATCCGCTGTCCGATTAAAGAAAGCCTCTTCCAACTTACTTTGCTCCTCCAGTTCGTGGCCCTGGCGAGAAGTGATGAAATAGCCAAGGCCGGTGCGGTGAGCCTGCTCATGCAGCATCGACAGCCAGCTTGTCGAAGCCTCGCCATCCTTTGGCAACAGGTCTGCCTTCGTCATTACCCCGACGCACCGGTCCTCCGCCGCCTGCTCTCGAATAAGTTTGAAAGCGTAGGAATTTTCCGCATCCTGGTTCATCGGGACAGCCCACAGAATGATGGCGTTCTTGCGCGAAATGTAGTCGGAAGTGAGGTTCTGCACAACGCGTTCCAGAAACCTGTCTTCGGGACGCTTTGCTGTAATGAAGACGCCGGGTAGATCGTAAAAGTTCAGATCCGCCAAATCCGGACCCTTGACCTCAATGGCTACAGTGTTGGGTGAGAACTGCGCCTCGGCGTTGGTCTCCTTCTCTTGAACCCGCTCCATATGTCGGTTCCGAGTTTCGTCTGAAACCCCCTCGCCCTTGAGTTTCGGGACGAAAAACTGAGGAGGCGTGGTTGGGTTCAGGATGGCGACTTGGGCACAGCGCAAGACCGTCTCGATTTCCTCCGAGTCGAAACGATCTCTGACGGTCTTAAACTCGTAGCGACGCTGCTCCGGGCCAGCCAACCGCACCCAGGGTGGAAACTTGTTTTGCGGCGTCACATCGTGAATGGTTATCGGATAACCTGGGCTCGGTGGCTCGAATTTGTAGTTCTCCGCCAGGGAGACTCGGCAGGACCACTCATCCGCACGAGAAATGCGGATGTGTAGCGGACAGCGGGTGCAAGTACCGCTGCTGCGCGGCAAGCTGAGACCGGCGATGGCGGACATCAAACTCGACTTGCCAGATGACTGGTCGCCAACGAGAACAAGTTCCGGCAGATTGGCAACATGGTTGATTCCACGCGCCTGAAGCTCACCAAGGGCATCATTGATGACCTTGAGCTCTTGGCCGAAGTCTTTCAGGGCGCGGTTCGGACCCATGAATGAACTCTGGAGAGTGATCTGGGAGTCGTAATCGCGCTCCTGCTTGACATGTCGCACCTCCATAAGCACACAGCCGTCAAAATCCTCTTCCTCATCATGGTAGACATCCTCAGCAGCGGACGCAGGCACCGGTCGGGTGGCCACACTAGCTAATGCGGGTGTCAGTTTGATCTCACATGATTATTTTAGTAGAAAGGAACAGCAAACTTACGGGCACCCGATCTGGCTCCACGGTCTTGACGCTCAGTCATTGTCTCCGATGGGGCAATGTCGGTTTGAGAAGGTGTGCCCAAAACAGCACGTTCGATATGTCTCGCACGCAGGCCATGGCTGGGTTCAGCCTTAATTCGTGGCATGCTGAAGACCTGGGCTTTTGTTAGTCGAGGCAGAAACTGGCGGGATGAGAGCTGTTTGATTGTGTGTAATATCGTGGACAAGATGAAGTCGCAGGAAATTGTGGCAAGATGTACAATTTTGGAGAAGGAAGGATTTTGCGGCTCACTTACCTAGCCAGCGAGGGCTGTTTCCACGGCAATATCAAAATGGTCTGAGATTTCGGCTGGTGGTGGGCTCTGAAAATCGAGGTCCCAAAAGACGAGGAAGGGGGCGTTGACTGCTGCAGAGACTGATACTGGTATGACAATGAGGATCCTGTGTCGTGATAATGTACACCAAATTTGAATTTGGAGGTGAAAGAAGGATGGGAGGTAGTGCACTGCCAGACGAGGTGATCAGATGTTACAGGTTCGAAGGAAATGCAGTGGATGAAGGAGAATTGAAAGATTGAAGGAGTGCAGGCGAGCAAAAGAGGAAAGACTGGCTGGGGCAAGCTGATCCCAAAACGTGGTGCCAGTTCAGTCCGAAAATCGAAGCTCAACTCGAACTCCTGTATTTGGTAGCAAAAGTTAAGGGACCAAGGAAAATAGGTTTATGCACTAACTGGACCTAGCTTTTAGGTGAGAGCCAGTAGTGTGACGAGATCTGAGAAGGGGGCTGGGAAAGTGGGCCCGATGGGCGGTGACTCCATCCGTGTGGCTTGAACAGAAGTTCACACACCAGCTGCGAATTTGGGTGACAGCCCGTGAACTCTGATGAGCCGCCATGCAAAACTTCCTTGGGGTCTTGCAGCCGATCGAAACTGAGCAGAAGGGACCCTTGATGGACCGGTGCTTCCAGACGGTTCGAAATAAGAAAGTGCAAGAACCATGTTTCGCATTGTGAGAGTGGGAGAAGTAGCAGGCTCAGTTTCCTTTAGTAGAGGTCCAGGTTGTTATATGGACGGGATATGTAATATAAGTATCTGGACATTTTCAGCGTAATATAAGTATCTGGACATTTTCAGCATCGAGTTATAATGTTCCGACATGAAGTGAGGTTGAATTGAGGTTCGATCGAGCAGTGGCAGGCAGCTGCAGCGAATTGGTTAAATCGACTGTATGCCTGGCCAAATCGATTGTATGCACGAGCCAATTCCGAAGACGTGCACGCCTAAAAGTGGGTTGGGTTAGCGGGCGGGTTAGGGTTATGATTAGGATTTGGGTTGGGGGAGTTTGGGAGTTTCCCCCAAGGTTAAGAGTTCGGGTTAATTAGAATATGTATTAAATAATCGATGCTAATTGTAGTGCAAGCTTTCTTTTGCATCCTGCTGCGCGGAATGGTGATGTTTTCCGTAGTTGAAAGTGTAGGGTTGAGTGGTGTGTTGAGTGAACAGTCGATTTGGCCAGGCATACAGTCGATTTATTCGGTTCGAGTTGCAGTGGTGAATGCCAGTGGTGGAGCACCGGCATCTAGCTTCTCCCGGTCCGTCCCTTGCATGGCGGGGATCCATGGGTGGACCCAGTCTGTCGGTGAAATGCACGGTCCAGTTCCCCTCTGAGCCAGCCCTTGCTTCAGAACTGTTCACATGGCCAAGCGCCAGATTTCAGGGGACTCAACTTGGAGGCACAGGTGACAGAAGTGGACACCAGGAAAGTTGCAACCCTGAACCAGGTCCCTCCCCTCCATCAACTCCGAATACTTGCCAGCTTCCAGGTCGAGTCTTTGCATGGGATAGCCTTTGAATTCGCATCCAATTCAACACCCACCAGATAACCGCCATCATGTCCCTTCAAATTCCCCACCGCGAGAGGGCAAATGGCACGTCGGGCGCCACCAAGGCCGTCATTCTTGTGAGTTGCTGTCCGTCCGACGAGGATGGATGCGCCGCCTCAAGCTATATCTGGATCCCACTTGTTGACACTCTCTCGAGGTTGGAGGTGCTTCGCGCGGCACCCGCTTCAGGCCACTCTCGCTCGACGTCCCCAAGGTACGATCCAGTCCCTTCTCGCCATCCCATGTCGTGAAGCTAACCCTTTGGCTCTTGTTCTAGCCCCTCTTCGACGTCGCCGGCCATCCCATCATCTGGCACTGCCTGACCGCCATCGACAAGGTACCCTCCATCCACGAGGTCTACCTGATCGGATATTACGATGAGTCTGTCTTCCGCGACTTTATCAAGGACGCCGCCAGCGAATTCCCCAACCTCTCCATCAAGTACCTCCGCGAATACCAGGCCCTAGGCACCGCCGGCGGCCTCTATCACTTCCGCGATCCCATCCTCAAGGGCCGCCCCGAGCGGCTCTTCGTCCTGAACTCGGATGTCTGCTGCAGCTTTCCGCTGAATGAGATGCTTAAGCTGGCCCAAGAGAAGGATGCCGAGGCTGTTATTCTGGGAACACGGGTCAGCGAGGATGCCGCCTCCAATTTCGGTTGCATTGTGTCCGACGCTCACACCCGCCGTGTGCTACACTACGTCGAGAAGCCTGAGAGCCATATCTCCAACCTGATCAACTGCGGCGTCTATCTTTTCAGCACCGAGGCCATCTTCCCCTCGATTCGGACTGCCATCAAGCGCCGTGCCGACCGGCCATCTCGCCTGGTTTCGTACCCCTCGTCCGAGAACCTCGAGAGCTCCTTTATGATCGACGATGACGATGACGAGAGTAGAAAGAACGAGGTCATCCGGCTGGAGCAGGATATTCTTAGCGACATGGCGGACAGCAAGCAGTTCTTCGTGTACGAGACGAAGGACTTCTGGCGTCAGATCAAGACGGCTGGCTCCGCCATCCCTGCCAATGCGCTCTATCTCCAGAAGGCGTGGCAGAACGGCTCCAAGGAGCTCGCAACGCCTTCGGCGAACATAATTCCCCCGGTCTATATCCACCCCACCGCCCAAGTGCATCCCAGTGCCAAGCTCGGCCCCAATGTGTCGATTGGCCCCCGCGTCACTGTGGGCGCCGGTGCGCGTATCAAAGAGTCGATTGTCCTGGAGGACGCCGAGGTGAAGCATGACGCCTGCGTGTTGTACTCAATTATTGGTTGGAACAGCCGGGTCGGCGCCTGGGCCCGCGTGGAGGGCACCCCTACGCCCGTGACGAGTCATACCACGAGCGTCATCAAGAATGGGCTGAAAGTCCAGGCCATCACCATCTTGGGCAAGGAGTGTGGAGTTGGCGATGAGGTCCGCGTGCAGAACTGTATTTGCCTGCCTTTTAAGGAGCTGAAGAGGGTAAGTCCAGCTACAGTCCTTCCAATTTGTCCTGCCAGGGCCTTGCTAACCACGTCGCGTAGGATGTCGCCAACGAGGTCATCATGTAAGGTGGGTACGGTTAAGGATGGAGCCTGAGATACCAAAAACCAAAGGGATTTCTGTTGATATATTGTTTGCCAGTCTGCGATCTTCTCTTTTCTGCATTTAACTGCTGGGACAGATTGCGGAGGGGTTTTAAAACAAACTAATTACAAGATAAATGTGCCCAAGCTGGAGCGAAAACTCAGCAATTTGCCTTTCCATTCTAGTTCGTCCTTGTGACCACTCTAAACTTCAGCGTGACTGATGTTTACCATTGAGTTGCACTAAAAAGACAAGAAAATCAAAGAAATATCCGTCTTCATGTACCGACCTGGCGACTGTTCCATCACTCTTTACCCCATAGCCATCTTGGCCCCAATCTCCTTATCTCACCACTTGGCTCGTTAGTTGCGTGCCTCATGAACTCTCGTTTGGAAACTGTTTCGCCAGAACCCCCTGGTACTGGGCCGTTCTCTGTCAGACGCCGTTTCAAGGCCTGACGAATACTATTAGAAGCAATTAAGGGTGTGCCTAATGCTTTTCAAACGACACAGACCAGTTCACACCACTTGAACTCTACGTGCAAAGTTCTGCTGTGCCTCGCGTGTTTGTCAAGAGTTGGGTGCTGTTACTGTCTGTATGAACCCAGTTAGATTGTGTGCAATAATCATGAAGTGGTCTTACCAGACTGTAGCGCCATACATAACCATGACCCGAGGTATACCTCTGCTGGGATCTAAAGCCTTGGTGCGAATACGTTGCAAGGCCCTGTCTGTACAAAAAAATCGCCGTTGTGTCCACCACATATCACTGCAAGTATTCATCTTATTACGATACCTCTGATGGAAGTCCTAATATTTTGATCGCAGAACTAGTATGCTTCTACTAAGTATAAAATGTGCGTTTAAGTAGAATGAATAAATATCAGGTCTGTGTTTGGTATTGCAGTCTTTTTTTGTTTACATAGGGCTTTAGAAGGAAGGTACCTT
The DNA here is from genome assembly GCA_033439685.1 of Apodospora peruviana. Lineage (NCBI taxonomy): Eukaryota > Fungi > Ascomycota > Sordariomycetes > Sordariales > Lasiosphaeriaceae > Apodospora > Apodospora peruviana. The sequence goes on along the minus strand of JAUEDM010000005.1, from coordinate 299,869 downwards.
GCGCATAGGTTCTAGATCCCGGTAAAGGAGTACAGTCTACGGTTAGACCGTCTCTTGTAATGGATCCGTACTTTCGACACTATAATGGCTGATAGGATGAGTATGGAAACTGGAGGGTTCTTCATACAACGCTATCTCCTCCACGACAAACCAAGAGTATACCTTACATATACTATCACAAAACATGGAGGCAACTTAACCGAGCTGCAAACAATCTGTACCATCAAACTGAATGAAAGCGCTGTAATCCCATCATCAATTCATCATAGGCCATAGCATTTCTGTGCCGCTGAAGACAAAAAAATCAAAATGCAAAACCATGCAAATGCCATGCTACCAATGCCGGATGACTCGACCAAGAAAAAAAAAAAAAAAAAGGGAAATCTGCCCTGCCTCCTCTCAAAAGTCAATTTGCAAGCCCTTCGTCAACCCCCCTATGTATTCCATTCCCATTCCGCTAATCCCATCTTCAGCATGGAACGATCATAAATTAAAGGAAACGCCCGAGAGATGAGCCGAAGCTCCCCAACAGCTGAATCTTGCAAATCACGTATGGTTGTTGTTCGTCAAGCCTGCAGGCTCATCAAACCACTCCATCTTCTTCTTCTTCTCCTTCCTCTACTAGCACTGCTTCTTCCAGTTCCGGCACTAGTACCGACTTCCTCCTCCCCCAGGCCCTCTCAATCATGTTCCTACAGCACTGCAGCTCACCGGCGGTATACGGATATCTAATCCCAGGAAGCCCAAACCGTAGACACCTCCGAACTACCCGGCCGTAGTCGCCAAATGCGCTCTGCTCCCAGGGCTTCTGATCGAACAAGTTGATGCAATTACCGCCGGCCAGGCGCCGGGCGGCGCTGCGGGGTTCGATGCAACGGACCTGGCAAACGTAGACCAGGCTGCACAACGACTTGTACGCCTGCCGCAGCACATCTATTTTATCCTTATTCGGGTGACGGGACGGATCCGGCTCGGCAATCACCAGGAGCGTCAGCCTAGGGAAGATGTCTTGCCTCAGGGGTATTTGCTGGAGAAGCTGCAGGTACTGTAACGGCAGGGGCGTGATGTGGTTGGGGTCCCAGCGGTGGATGGTGTGGCCGCCCGTGGGGTTGCCACCGACAGTGCCGCCGGGGGGGATGCGGGTCACCCTGGCCATCTGATGCGTCTCCGTCACCAACGCGAGTTGACTCAAATTCGGCAGGCGAACGGATAGAGACCTGAATAGCCGGTCGTAATAAAGACCCCGGGACCGCTCGGCGCGCATGCGCAGCTGCAACCGGCGGACGGAACTGGCGTTGGTAGGACCAATACTGTCGAGCCAGTGGTAGCAGCGGTGGCTGGTGATGTCGTCGCCGTCCTGCTGGTAGTCGTCGCAGGGCTCGAGAAAGCTGAAAGTGTTGCGGCTGTAGAGGTAGTGGGCCGCCTCGGCGCTGATCTGCTTGCTCACGCGAAGCAGCGCGACGGACTCGACGACCGGAGTCTCGTTCCAGATGCCGCACACGTCGGCAGCTCCCGGGATCAGCAGGATGTGGCTGTAGATCTGCAGGCGCAGCTCGGCCGGCAGAGACAGGAAGCCGGGGAATCGGGGCGGCTTCTTAGCGCACCGCCTATATGGCATGAAGCGCGTAGCGACTCCCCTCTTGCTCTGCCTCGGTGACTTTGGCATCCTTTTCTGATTTCTTCCGCCCTGATCGGAATGAAACTATCAATCAATCAGCCAATCCTGTCCGGAATGCGCAAAAGTGATGCATATGTACGAGAGTGGTGGGTGCGAGATTTATCGATCTCGACCAGCGGGCCGCTGCTTCAGCAAGCAGGTTAGTTCCCAGTTGATGGGATGATGCTGGCCTTCGCCTTACCTTATGTTCACTTACTGGGCTCGAGGCCCTGGGCGCTTTTGGTTTCTCTGAAGTCGGGATGGGGATGTCGGGCTTCGTCGGTCGGAGTGAGAGTGGACGTTGGCTGACTTGGGCCGGATTTGGGCCAATAGGCGACGTGCGGGATGACGACGGGCAGTATCACTGCCACGTGGATTGGCTGCGATGGTCACCGATGGGGATGGGCTTAGGTAAGTATAGAATCATGGACGGATGGACGTTTGCGGATGAGGAAATTTTGGAATTGCAGGACTATATCGGGTCTGTGTGCAATCAATGACAGAACGAGTTGGGGAAGTTGGGATGAGGCATTTTGAGGAATGAGGAGCCCGCATTCACCTGGACTTATACTGGAGGAAGGATGAAACACTTCGGTCGCCATTCACCAAGTAAGGCAGTCACAATGGGGAATTATTTTCATTTAACATCAAGAGAAATGCATCATTCGGCTTGCTTCCGTGGCAAGAACATCCATCTTTGCTCAAACACTCTCAAGGATCAACTTTATCACCTCCAAAGTTCGTCTACTTACTCTATTCAAACACACAAAGCAAACGCAAGCCCGCCTCTTCCCTTACAGAAGTGAGCGGAGATATTGAGCCCATGGCCTTCTCTGAGTGGCTCTCAGCAGCGGAATGACCTCCCTCGCCCCTCTGATGCCCGACCGCACCGCTCCTTCCATGTGACCCCTCCACACATCCGCCGTCTCGGCCCCGACGAAGTGAATGTTGCCCACCGGGGCGCAGAGAGCCTGTCCAGACGCACTGGTGATCCCACCCGGCGGCATGACCGGCACCGTGGTCCATCCTTTTTCTATTATTCTCACCGGCCGCGGTATCGCCGGGCTGCCCACCTCTCCACCAAACACCTCCACAAAATGTTCCCAGACCTTTGTCTGTCTCTCCTCAGCTGCGGGTTTCGACCATTTCCGTCCTTCCTCGCCAACAATGAAGCACTCTATGCTGTACAGCTTGTCCTGCTCGCTGCAGTTCTCGCGGGTGAAGGCGATCGGCCCTTTGGTGGACTCCATCGCTCCCGACAGACCTGCTTCGCGCCACCATGGGGTGGAAAATACAAGAGCGACTTTTGTCTGGTAGCCGTTGATTGTACTTTCCCCGAGTATCTGTTTGGCACCTGGGAGAGGAGGGCTGAATGTAATGGTGTGGTACATTATGGTAGGTATGGACACAATGACCTTCTTGCTATTGAACATACCGCCGGTGGCAGTTTCTGTCACACATGTGTCTGCGCTCCGGGTAATCTTGGTGACTGGAGAAGAAAGATGCAGAGAGTTTTGTGTGATAAGATCTGCCAGACGACTTGCGAAGGCTTGAGCACCTGAATTATCACTGTCAGCCATTTGCTAATACTCGGTGTTTGCAGTTGTTGGACTTACCCTGACGAACTCGGAGATGTTGCACTCCATTTAGGGTCTCCGAGGCCATGTTCTCCAGTCCAGTACAGCTCTTGACGTGTTCGATCACACACAAAGCGCTGACCTCGTCCGCTTCAACACCCAAAAAGGCACCCGTTAGCAAGTTCGCTGCCGCCATCGCTTCTTGCCCATGGCAGTTTGCCTCGACCAGCGCCTTGAAAGTCACCATGTCCAACGGGAGTTTGTCGGGTCCCAACCATGTCTTTGTCAATCTATCCACCATTGCGTACAAGCGGAGCACCTCCGGATCTTCCGTCTCCTACAAGTCAAGTTAGTTTCCAAGACAATACCGACCTTGTCTCGGGGGACAGGCTCACCTTTCTGCTTCCTAATAAATGCGCCAGGACTGTTCCGTCCTTCGTTTGCCGCAGCCTAGATCCGACGCACCTTTGCTCAATCAGCTCAAACCCGAATTGCCGCGCAAGACCGTACATCTCTCTTTGGGTCGTGTCGTTGATCCACGCGGCGCCCAAGTCCACCCATCCCTCGGCACCACACCCGACTCCCGGCGATCCTCTGACGGAAAGCGTCTTGCCGCCGACGTGGTTGGTGGCCTCCAGTACCGCGCATGAGAAGCCTGCTTTATGGATCTCTACAGTTGCTCGCAGTCCGCTCAGGCCGGCGCCGACAATGACGACGTCCACGTCGATGGGTGTTGCAGGGATCTGCATGATTGTTTGCTGTCCTATTCGGCTTTCTTCGTCACTTATCACAATGGTTCTAATGTCGATGATCTGTTTCCAATGGTGGATGGTAATCGGTTGGTATGTACGAAATATCGATGTGAGTTAAGAAATCCGGTAATGATTTGATGGGGAAGAATTGGGCCATTAAAGTCAAGTCCTTGATGGGAGAGCGACATACAAAGAATAGCTTGCATACCATACAAAGCCACACTCAAAGTTATTTATGGATGCGGGCTGTCCCGACCCGTTGGTTGTCGCAGCCACTCCTTTGTCAGTGGTCGTGACTAACGTCAAAAGAACAGCAAGTTGGGATGGCGACAGAAAGCGCGGCAGTCTACACAGTATATTCTGGCACATGAACCACAAAGAGAGCGATGAGCCACCAACCCAACCTCAGGCCGCAGATGAAGCTGCGCACCAACCAACCTCGGATAATACGAGTACCGACCAACTCTTTCTATGTTGTTCAGGTGTCTGCTTATTGTTGGCCATACCGCGACGCGGTTAACTCCGCCTGATCGGCAAGTGTGTTGGTTGGCATCACCGCTCGCCTAAGATTTGTCCCGTCTCTTGCTGCATCTGGTTTGACGGAAGGTCAGTAGTTCACGGAACCCTTTGGGCTCCGGCCCGACCATCCGGCTCACCTCGGTTGCACGCCGAGCCAACACTGCTGACAACGAGTTCTAGTGTCATCATCGAAGTAGCCGCGCGCCTCAAAGTTGATGATCTTCCCCGTGATAATATCCTTTTGTTGGCGTCTGACTTGATAGGAAGCTCAGTTCGTGGACGGCAAAGAAACGGCGGCCGTGGCGCCAGCATCGACCGTCAAGATCGCTCCCGTGATCCAGCGCGACTCATCACCGGCCAAGAACCGGATCGCGCTGGCACAATCCCACGCGTTGCCTTCTGTTCCAAGAAGACTTCGCTTTCTGCGAGCCTCCCGCTTCTCGGAGCTCATATTACCGGCCCCGTACATCATTGGGGTAAACAACATCCCTTTGATACCGGTCAGCATCCAGAGACACCTTTGCCACTACTGCCGAAATGTTACTTGCCTGGACAAACACAGTTCACTCTGATCCCGTCGGGACCATGATGCGCAGCCATGGCGCGCGTCATGTTCACCACGGCGCCCTTGCTGGTGGGATAGAACAGGTGCGGCGTGCCGCCTCGCAGACCGGCGACGGAACCGATATTTACGATGCTTCCACAGACCGGTTGGTTATCGCTTCTCTCGTTGCGCATCATGGCCGGGATGGCGAAGCGTGCCATCAGCATCATGCTGGTGACGTTGATCTCGAGGCCCTTGGCCCATTCCGATACGTCGACATCGACGGCAGTGCCCTTTGCGCCGATGATGCCCACGACGTTGACGAGGATGTCTAGACGGCCGAAAGATGATATGGCTTTCTCGACGATGCGCTTGCAGTCTCGCTCGCTGGTCACGTCGGCTTCGATGGCGATGGCGTTGCCCCTTCTGGGGACATGATGCACGTTAGGAAGGGGATTGGCCCCCATGTCGTCGATCATAGAGACGGTGCGTTTTGCCGGTGCAAACTGCTTGTCAACGCAAATTACTGATGCGCCGTCCTCGGCGAGGAGGATCGATGTGGCTCTGCCGTTGCCGATGTCGTCGCCTTGGCTGCCGGCTCCTGTCACGATGGCCACTTTGCCGCGGAGATCTCTAACGGGTCTTCCTTTGGCTGCCGGCTGCTGATGATTGTGTCCCGTAGTAGTGGAGGAGTTCCGGCTCTGTTGGGATCTACTAGCCGCTCGAGTGGAGGAAAGGGGTCTGCTCAGGTGCAAACCTTGGTTATGATATGGGAACCATAGCTTGGTGGTAGGTTTGGGTGACTTTGTATGTCTGAGTAACAACATCGACTGGGTAATCATCATCTTGTTCGCCATATTTTGGCATGTATTCTCCCTGGAAGGTAGGTTAGGTTTGGCGATGGAGGTTTGCATCCTCTTACCCCGCCTGCCTGCAGATGGATATCATGTGAATGGAATGGGCGAAGGTAGTTCAGGAAAAAGGGGTTTCACAACCCCAGTCAATTTGTTTCCTGCTCTTACAGTCACTTCTACTAATTTCGTAGTCTAGGTAATTAAGCCGGCCTCGTCGTCACCAACCCTGATCAAAAGCGTTTCACTTATCCATTCCAGTATGGAGAAGTATACTATCTCCCAACCCGTTCAACCCCCTTTAACCTCTAGAAGAGTGGTAGAATCACTCATCACAGGTGACCTTCCACCCCTGAATAGCGGGCGCATGCGAGAAACAACCCCCGAGCCCAAGCGGCGTGCCCTGATCGGTGCATCCGGGCTCACCGTACACAGTGACTAAGTATGAAAAGTCAGTGAACAATTTCCTTTTTTGGGGGGAGGATTCAAGTGAGTTGGATAAGGTGAGGTACTCACTATGGCACGCTGCATTGTACCTCGTGACACTAACGGACTGCGTTGTGCCTTTGAAGGGGTAGCAGTTGTCCCCGACGTCCGACGAGTTGGCTGAATAGCCGAGCGTTTCTGGGCCTGCACAGTCCCAGGCCGGATAGCCTTGGAAGAAAGCTACGTAGACGGAATTTCCCTGACGGGTCTCTAGTTGCTCGTTGGGGATGGTGGCGGCGTTGGCGCCGTTGAGACTGGCCAGGGAAGAGAGGAGGAGGGTGAAGAGGGTTGTTGTGATTGTTGAGGGATGCATTTTTATTTTTTAAGGGGTGTTGATGCTGGGGTTTGGTGAAGTGTTGAGTGTTTGAGTGTTGAGTTGATAGAAAAGTGGAGTTGAAAGACAATTTGATATGATCTCCCGTAGGTTTTAGACGCTGTTTTTATATCGTTGATGACTGGTTGATCGGAGACTGTCTATTTTGTTAGGAGTTAGTATAATTTGGGATACGAGTTAACACCCAGTTGATCATCACACACAGCCGCATCCCACTGGCTGACTGCGGTAACTAAATCTTGCCAATAGGGGTATCATTTCGAGTATGAGTCAGCAGATTCCGCCTGGAGGGTGCCTATAGATCAACAGCCTGGTGGTGAAAAGCCAGACCGGTTGAAGGTTAACACATCTAGGTCAGTCGGTCCGACTGGAGTTATTGATCGGCAGCTGATGTGTGGCTGTACTGTCCAGCTGAACTTGCTGAGCCCGTTGTGTAACAGTTACAGGGTCGGATTTAGCTCTAGCTCGGACATGTATATTTTCCGAGAGCGGATAGTTCTAAACCATCTTTTCCTTTGCTCAAGCTTTCTTCGTTTATAAGCAGCTTGCTACACTTTCCCACCACCTGCCCAAGTCTCTGATGATCGAAGTATTACAAGATGGCCCACATCGTATCATGCATCCTTCCAAATTCTGAGTAGCAAGTCGCCATCCCTCCACAGAGCAGGTAACTTCCTTTCTCTTCCAACAGTCATTGGGAGCTTAATCTGTATAATAACGGCCCAGTAAGAGAAAGCTGCTCGGCATTGACTCTCCCATCTCCTCCCCCTACGACCTTGAGGAGAGGAGGCTGACACATCACTGTGGTTGAGTTCAGAGATGGGCACAGCAGTGGGTGTTCATCACTAGGGTTATAGACAACAATCCAATGAATTTATGGCGGTTCCTGATCTGTATCTAGCTGGGGTAGCTACCAAGCAAGTAAGTACCTGACAATCTTCCTTAATCGGCATCTCAACCTATTTGCCTTTCCACAGAATAATACCCCAAAGCCCTTTCTTTTCAGTGTAAGGCACACTCATCTTCCCAACCTAGCGATAAGGAACCATTCGTTATCTAAGGTAACAAAGCCTAATAATCACGCTGTCCGCATGTACCAGCACTGACTAAAATATATTCTGAAGTGCGTCCAAAAAGAATGGAAGAAAAGAAAAACTACCACCAAAATCTCGTCGCTAGTCTAGCATACGGCTGCTACGACGTCGAGCCCTCCTCTAATCTAATCAAATGCTACCAGCAGCAACAACAATCTTAAGATCGGCATCTCCGTTATCGTTCCCGGTGGGTGTACACATCGTGCCCGGCGCCACCTGCTGGGCGGCGGACCAGATGCCGCTTGCGCAGCGCTGGTAGGTGGTGCCGCGCGAGAGGCAGCGGAACAAACCTTCTGATGTGCAGGGGCCGGTCAGTAGGCTGTTTGTGCCGGCTCCGGTTCCGGTTCCAGCTGTGGTTCCAGCTGCGGTGGCTCCAGGACCTGCCATAGTGGTTTTGGTTCCGGTCGTCTCCGTGTTGGGCGGCTTGTCAGGCACAGCTGCGGTGGACGTGGACGATGAAGAAGGCCAGGTTATCGGTGTTGAGGTCGAAGTGGAGGGTATTAAGGTGTCGGTGGGAATTATGATAAAAGGGCTGCCAGTTGCGGAAGTCGTCGGATAAATTGGTACTACGGAGTAGCTCGTCGTGCTGCTGCTGCTGCTGCTGTTCATGTCGATGCTGCTGCTGCTGTTCATGTCGATGCTGCTGCTGCTAGCCGGTGTCGTGGATGTGAGAAGGGTGGTACTGCTTGGTCCAGCTGCACTCAACGTGGATGTCGGGGCACAGCCTATCCCACTCGGCGTTCCAAACGCTGTCGTGTCGACATCCAGCTTTTCTACCTCGTTTCCCGGATTTAGGAAAAAGCACGTCTACGCCATACGGAGTCCTGCAGCTCTTGCCAATGTTGGCGATGAACATGTCTGGCAGCGCCGCAAAGGCGTCTAGTTGAGAGTTGGAGGTAATCTTGCCGTTTTCGAAGCGCTTTTGATGGAGGACGGGTCCTGGATTATCGCCAGATACTAGGTTTACAGGCGCACAGTTCATCCACATGTAGGGAACTAAGGGATCGTCTGTCTCCTTGTTGAATCACGTCCAACCCAGAGTCGCGTTTCCTGTCGCTATATTTGTTGGGATCTTGAACACGTAGACGTCGGGCCAGGGGTCGCCGTTGGCCGTGTTGCCCACGGTTTTTGCTGCTGCGGACTGGGCAGCCACCTTCGATGGACTTGATGACCTTCCAGACGCTCTTGTTATTTGGGGGGGGAAGTCGTAGGTGATGGATATCTGGCAGGACCCGCCGCCGTGGGATTCCTTGCCGATGAACATCAGGTTTTGCATCGAGCCGAGTTGCATGGTATTGGGCATGGGTCCGGCTTGGTAGTCTACGGCTTTGCATGGGAAGTTGCTTCCACCACGCAGGAGAGGTGACAGATACTCAGTCAGGTTGGGAAGGGTGTAGGGGACGGGTTCTACCATCCGCATGTGTGCGGCGGCGATGCTGAACGAGAGGGAGGCAGAAGTCAGCAGCTGCCTCTTGAGAGAAGAGAGCTTCATCATGGTGGTTTGGCACCGCATTGGCGACTTGTTTTGTTGAATGAAGAAGAAGGCTCGGTTAATTGCTGGTATGGCCCGTATGGAGAGGGAAAGATAATGTCGAGTTTATGGTGTATGAGAAAATGGGTCAATACCAGATCTTGGAGCATGGCAACAGCTAAATAATTTCTTGGACATACTTTTGCAACATTATCATTCATTCCATGACCTTAGCGGGTTACGCATTCGGTAGATTTGGGTATCATATCAAGTGTTGGCAGATGGGCGTGACTACACAGGAAGGAAGAAAGGTTGAATCTAATATCTGATTTTCTATCTGAACTTTACTTGCCCAAGTAATTTCGTGGTTAATGGTGACCTGATTCACACTGGAGAAACCACCGTGTCATGGGCGGAAAAAGGGGTTAAACATGAGACGCTCCTTTTCCTTGTCAACATCACGATCGGATGAGATCATTTGGGGTTTGCCATCCAAATAACCTGGTATCTTGGCCCCTGAATGGCTTGAGAATCGCATATCAATTGCATATCACATCTTGATAACGTGCATCGTGTTGATGATGCTTGGGAACTAATGAACCGAAAAGGACTCATTCCCTCGACAGAACAAGTTGTGCATCCTCAGTCGTCTTATGTCCAAAGTTGATCAATCAAGGGGTATCGTGATATCGGGTGTTCCCATCTCGGATATAAGATTTTGCAAGACAAGTCACCGATCGGCATCCGATTTTCTCGGTTACCCCTGCTGCCCTGTCACCTTGGCACGGGCTTGCAGCTTGACGGGCTTGCAGCTTGACGCACCGCGGAAGACTAACCATACACGGCAACAGTACGCCTGTTGAATGAGATACGACGAATACGCAGTTAAATACGTCAGTATCTCATCAGTCTGTATTGAGCTTTTCTACGGAATACAGAGCAATCAGTGCCAACTGTAATAGTAATAACTGCACTTCTATACATCTCCAGGCAACAGTACCATCCCGGCAACTACGGCAGAGCATAATCGAGGCCATATCAACGAGTAATCTCATGTGGGATTATTTAGTTTTGGGATGGCTTGATTTCTTTGATAGTGATACAGTGTTACGGATTACACACGGCCGCATCATGTGGAGGACAGTGACATAGCGGTCAGGCACCGAGGGTGAGAGGGTGATGTGCGCCACCACATCAGTCATTAACAGTTTTTGACGTACCTTTGCCCCGCCACTGTTACTGATCTCACATCCCCTTCACTCCAAGTCGTATGCATCCCAGGTTAAACTCACGGCAATAAAACGGCACCACCAACGTGGCCTGGCCCTCAGCCTCAGGCAATAGAATGCATGCACGGCGCAAGTCTAACTACCTGTGAGCGGTAAGTTTTGAGCTCGGCCTTTGGATCTTACCGTCTCCGTTATTGCCAAGCGTGACTTCGTGCATCGAATGGCGTCCAAGTCAACCACGGACGCGTTCTCGCGGGAGTTATTTCCGCTAATAAGGTAGGTCATTCTGGAAATATCGCCTCCTGTTCACCGAGAGACGTATTCCAGCCACAGTCCTCTCGCCCATGACCATCCAGGCCGCGGACACTCCCGCATATAAAAAGACAAACCGGTCCCAATGCTTGCAAATCTCGCCATGCTTTCCCCATCTCTCGTTCTTTTTCCCAGACACACACTTCCCAGATCGATATCTTCCCTCTTATAAACCACATCTCATAAACCACCTTGAACATGGATATCCACAAGGAAATCGCCGAGTTTGACGAGCTCTCCAAAACGATCGCAGCATCCAACTTGAGCCTTACAGAGGAGCTCCGCGCCATACAGGAACTCTCTGACAAGATGGCCCCGCCCCAGATCCTCCAGTCCGTCGACGAGATCAAGGCAGCCTTCGAGTCCGAAAACGTCATCAAGGTCGGCACCACCATCCCGGAGTTCAAGCTTTCCGACGCCACTGGCAACATCGTCAGCAGCTCTGAGCTCGTCGCCAAAGGCCCCGTCCTCATCATCTTCTACCGCGGCGGCTGGTGCCCCTACTGCAACTTGGCCCTTGCCGCCTACCAAAAGCATCTCGACGAGTTCAAGGAAAAGGGCGTCACCGTCATCGGAATCTCGCCGCAGCTTCCCGACACATCCCTTACCGTGGCCGAAAAGAACGCCCTCAAGTTCACCGTGCTCTCGGACGTCGGGAATGAGCTGGGGCGAAAGCTTGGGCTCGTATGGACGATGCCTGAGTACTTGCGTCCCTTCTTGAAGCAGTTCGGCGCTGACATTGAGGGTGGCAACGGGGATGATACGTTTGAGGTACCGGTGCCGGCCAATATTCTGGTTGACGGCAAGGGGGTCGTGCAGAATGTGTACACCAACCCGGACTACAGAAAGAGGTTGGATCCTGCTGTTGCTCTGGAGTGGGCGGATGCTTTGTGAGGTACAGGTTGTTTGGACAGGTCCATGAGTAGCAAGTTTACGTGGTACTGGAGATGTCATGCAGTTTCCGTGTACCAGATACTACCCTCTCTTACTCAGCTCCAAGCATGTCCACTAGTGTTCTGACATATATGAGAACACTTCATACCCTGAAGACGTCCCACGCGTGCAACCTTGATTCCAAATACAACCTACGATGAGTGATCGGAGAAATAAGAGAGTAACTGCAACACAGATGGTTACCATCAGTCCCTGGCAGCCATCCTCGGTTACTTAGGAACCTACTTTTATTCCCCGAACGCTTCTATGACTTACACACACCAATGCCACTCGATTCTCTCGCCAGGTGAGTCTTTCTTCAAGTCATTTGTCATCCCTCGAACAATGTCGAACCGCATGTGACTGGCCTCATTGGGAGCTTTGAACACACAAGAGTCATATAATAGGCAAAATCCATGGGGGACAATCAAAAGCCGCGAATATACCCGACAGACATCATTGGTGTTTTCGTTCCCGCATCACGTCTCCGAGCCGTAAAACCCCGGAAAGGATCTTTGTTATGCTCTAATTATAGATACCCAGGCAATATCAGTCACCATTTCCTCCGCCTTCTGCTCGACACCATCATGCATCCACCTCGCGTTCAATCGTCGAGGCTAACATGCAAGAATATCGTGATCAGACACCCACACTTTAGGTCTTTAGCACCGATGATGGCATCTCACAGCATGCACACATACACACACAGGCTTGCACACCAACTTGGACGGACCTCCGATATTTTTTGACACCAAATAAACAGGATGATAGCCCACTCGAGAGCACAGATCCGCGTTGTGCACCCGCCATAATCCAGTTCAAGACAGGCTGAATTCAACAGACCCCCTATATCGTACCGTCCCACAACAACAATGCCCCCGCGAAATTAATCTAAACCAAAAGCCTTGATCGCACGAAGAAGCTATAACCGGGTTATTGGAAAGATGTTTGTGTGTATTATGAGGTCCAGCGGACCAAGTGATGAGGCGACCGACGACCCTGGCTGCAGAACGCATGCCATGTGTGTCTATATTTGGTCTCTTCGTACCCCAGGTTTTTTTCTGTCCGTCGGTTTGAAGTGTGTTCTCCCGACTACGATCGAACTTGTCGAAAGTGAAGAGACGTAGTGAGAATGGCGCATTCGTCAGCTGGCCGCCCCAGGGCACTGCCCCTGCTTCTGGCCACATTCGCGCTGTTCGGTAGCGCCCTTGCCCAAGACGCGCCGCAATGCAACTGCTTTGGGCTCGACTACACCAACGGAGGCTCGTACCTCGTGGACGGAGCCTCGAGCAACAGATTTGCGTTTACGTCTCAGTTTAAAGGTATCATCACCCACCTTATATACTTGTCGCTGGCACCAGCGTTGCTAATAACGGAGGAAAAGGATGTTTCGATGCTACCATCGTCCCCATCTTGGTGTCACCAGATGGGTTAGCCTACGAGTGTTCGTCCATAGAAACGCAGCCGGACGATGCTGACCAGGCATCGGAATGGTGAGTGACGGAACCGGTTAAGGGGTTGTGAGCACATTGGCCATGAGCTGACCGAAGCCGATTAGTGCAATTACGTACTCGGAGATGCACTCCGGAACGTGGTCCATCATCATCCAGGCCGACGACTTCGATTTTACGGTCCAGCGGCAATTCAATTTGACTGTTGGTGCCTCGAACACGGTTATTGTTACAGTTAGTTCCCGCTCTAAATCCTTCCTCCTATCTCTCTTAATTTACTGAAACTTGACCACCAGGTCACACCGACCGTCATCGAAGGCGTGACAAGCACCCTCGAGGCATCAAGTAAGTAAACAAACCCCCTTTACATCCCCAGCGTCCAGTTACTCCACAATACTAACAGCGCGAAATCAGCATCAACAAACTGGATCGTCGAGACCGAGACTCTGTACGAAGAGCCTGAAATAGTCACAGAGGACTGCTACGAGGAGACCGAGACCGTCTACCAGTACCTTCCCGGTCCAACAACAAAGATCGTGTCGACCGACGCGCGCTGGTCCACCCTCGGCCGCGTGACCGAGTACTACGTCACCATCGTGACGCAGTACCCCTACTGCCACTGGCCCGCCACGCCCATCCCGGACCGTCCGCCTACCTCGACGCGGGGCGGTTCACCGTGCCGCGGCGCCACGAGCTGCAGGCCGTGGTACTCGACCGGCCGCGGCTGGACGTGGACCCAAGCGCCGACAACGACAACCACCCGCCGCCGTACCACCATCACTGCCACGCCGCCAAGAACCACCGCCCGTCCGCCGGTGGTCACGGTTATTACTACCCTTCCGCCGCGAACCACAGCCACTCCTACTACCCGTCGGCCGCCGCCGCCGACGAATACACCCGGTATTACGACTATCACACGGCGGCCGAGTACTACGCAGCGGGAAACGATAAGGACGACACCAAGAGTCACGATCATTACAACGAGAAGACCTCCTGATGTGACAACGAGGATTACGACTATTGATAGGACCACGCGGCGGTTGACGACCTCCAGCACGTTGCCGACGCCGACTACACGGGCGACTGTTACTAGTCGTAGGCTGACTACTGTTAGTGCCCCGCCGCCGCCGGGGTATACTATTATTACGAGGACTACTCAGCGAGGTGGAGGGAGTGGTGGTGGTGGTGGTGGACAGCAGCCAACTACTACCAGACGAGGAGGGGGTGGAGGTGGTGGACAGCAGCCTCCGACGACGAGTTCGAGGCCTGTTGTTATTACTGTTAGGCCTACTACCACTCAACGGGGAGGTGGTGGAGGCGGTGGAGGTGGGCAGCAGCCTACTACCACTCAACGGGGAGGAGGAGGAGGAGGTGGAGGTGGAGGTGGGCAGCAGCCTACACGGGTTACGACGAGGGTAGTTACGCTGCAGCCTACTACCCGACAAGGAGGTGGTGGAGGTCAGCAGCAACCTACCAGTCGCCAGGGAGGAGGAGGAGGTGGTGGTGGTGGTCAACAGCCAACCTCTCGACAACCAACTTCTCGACAGGGTGGTGGTGGCGGTGGTGGGCAACAGCCAACTTCACGTCAAGGCGGAGGCGGGGGTGGACAACAGCCGACCTCCCGCCAGGGTGGTGGTGGAGCTGGACAGCAGCCAACCTCACGTCAAGGCGGAGGCGGAGGCGGCGGTAGTCAGCAACCAACTTCGCGCCGAGGAGGAGGTGGTGGTGGCCGTCCCGAGCCAACAGCCGCGGGTGTCGAAGACGGCGCATCACCGCAAACGGCAGCAGCAGTCGGTAGGATTTCTCCTCTCTTCCATGCCCCTTTCTATCTTCCAAAAAAAACACATACTAAGTGATATGATATCAGCCCGCCGCGCCCCGGTCGCGGTAGCAGATTACACCCGCACGGTAACCGACCCGAGCACGACCGTGACCCAAACGCAAGTCATCGTCGAGACCCAAGATCCTGTTATTGAATACGATTATTACACCGAGACGACGACATTGTAAGCACAATTCCCCCTATCCCTAACATGAGCATGAAGAGATAGATACTAATGGAATATGTAATGGGGGAACAGTTACCCGCCGGCACAAACAGTCTGTGGCGACTCGGAGGAGACGGTGACCTACTACTACCAAGGGCCCGCGTACACGTCGTACGAGATCACCTACGTGACATACTACACCTCGGCGACGGTATGGGTCGGGTATGTTTCCCCCTTTTTTTTCACCAACAAGAGGAGTGAATATGTTGCTAATTAGGGGAATGTTAAGACAAACGCAATATTCGCAATCGACGGATTATAATGTCATGACAAGGTGCAATCAGGGTGGTGGGTGGTATGGTACCTAATTAACTTGAAGTTGTCGAGATGATTGCCTATGAAGGTGATCAAACGGTGGATTGGAGGGTGGGATTTGAATCTAAGGACGGGAAAGAGTTTCATTTTCCTTCTAATTGAGTTGAGTTGCATCTTTTTCCCAATATATTTGTATGCTCGATTCTTGAAAATAATCGCTCTCTGGGTTCGATGGTGGCTTGAAAGTCAGATTGATGGACTGGACGTGATGGGGTATCTTGGTGCTTGGGTGCCTATAAGTTCGACCCCCCATCTATGTTCGTAATGTGGATATGTTTTTTTTTTGTCTTGCCTGCTTAATTGGGACGTCGCGTCAATAATCAACTCCCACTACGGTAAGTAGTAGTACCTAAGAACGTGGCCAAGTAACGAGCTCGATAATCACTCGTCAGTTTATGTTTTCTTCGCCTGCTAGTCGTAGATTGAGACATGGGGCTCGGATTGACGTGTTGTTCCCGAGAAGCGTATCTGGACAAGCTGGAACTCTGTTTTGACACCGAAACTTGGGACTGTTGTGAGTTGTTTTGAACCTGGAACCTGCTCAGGGGTGACGCCTATCGATTAGGTAAGCAGCCCCGCCTAGCACCCGACGACAGCCGACGTTAAGCCGGCCCTGCCACGCCACGCCACATTCATGAATGTTAAGTCGGCCAGGTGCGGCGCAAGCTCTCCACCCACCCAAAAAAGCCACCCAAAAAGAACACTACGGAACGAATCGCCAGCGACACCTCCGAGCGAGCGCAGACAAACCACGAACAAACCTGCTTTCCAAGTCAGAACAAACTAACTCGAGAACAGTGCACCATCCATCACTACCGAAACCACGTCTCGATACAAAAGCAGAGCAAGCAAAACCTTAACCATCCACCAACCAAACTGAAACCTCCGATCCCGACGCGAAGAAGAGTTCGTCGGACGTCTTTTCGCAAAAACCATGTCCGAATACTGGAAATCAACCCCAAAATACTGGTGCAAGCACTGCAGCGTCTACGTGCGCGACACCAAGCTCGAGCGCACGAACCATGAAGCAACGGGCAAGCACCAGGGCGCGCTCAAGCGCTCGCTGCGCGACCTCCACCGCGGCGCCGAGCAGAAGGAACGAGACAAAGAGCACGCGAAGCGCGAGGTTGAGCGTCTGAATGGTATTGTTTCCGGGAGCAGCAGCGCATCATCATCCGCACCCTCGCCGAGGTTTGCTGCTGGCGGCGCGCAACAGCAACAACCGCAAAAAGTCACAGAAGCAGAAAGGCAGAGACAGCTGGAGCAGCTGGCTGAACTGGGCGTGAGCATACCCACCGAGCTCCGGGGTAACATGGCCATGGCGGGGGAGTGGACTGTTACCAGCACAAAGGTGGTTGAGGAGCCCAGGTTGGATGAGGATGGGAGCAAGATCGATCATACTGCGCGGGTTGTGGGTGTCAAGAGGGAGAGGGAGAGGACTGAGGAGGAAAAAGAGCAGGAGGAGGCGATTCGGGGTCTTTTTAAGAAGCCGAGGCGGTGGGGGGTTGATTCGAAGAGGATGCCTGCTGAGGAGGATGACGAGCTCGAGGCGCTGCTGAGTGGGAGTTTGCCAGTGAAGACGAAGAAGAAGGAGGAGAGCCCAACGCCAGCAGCGGTGAAGAAAGAGGACGACGACGGGGTCGGAGGCGGGGTCCAAGATGGTATGAAGACGGAAGTGGTGAATAAGGAAGAGGATGAGTCTGGTTTGCCTCCCCCGCCGCCGCTTGTCAAGAAAGAATCTGGTGTTGAAGATGGCGAGAAGCATGAGGGTAGTGCCAGTGCATCTGGCGTGGCTGCTAGTGCTGCTGGACCGGAGCTTGATCTGAGTGCCGTGGGAGGAATGTTCAAGAAGCGGAAGCCCAAGAAGAAGTAGACCTACGGGTTTATGCTGTTTTGTTTAATGTTATGATACCCTTTTCTCTTTCTTACACCACGAAGCATCACATTCGCGAGACTGCCTGCCGATGAGGAGTTGATAAATAGGGGTGATTGCATTTCTGGTTGGCGGGGTTGGGACACCCCACCCCCTGAAGCTTTAAATGTTTCCGCCCAACTTAAATGCAAAACTTTGAGGCATTCCCACACACAACTTAAAAAAGTTGACAATATGCGAGGATAAATCTTGAGTTTGCCCTTAAATATATATCTCACACATCAACCTCAGTTTCTCCCTTTCTGTTTTTCTTACCACACTTCCCCACGGCACACGATGGGGCAACCACAGACAGAGTAAGTAAAACTTCAGTTGCTCACCTCGCACTCGGAGTTTAACTGACGCAAACAGCTTCCCCGCAATCCGGGCCTGCATTTTTGACATGGACGGCCTGCTGCTCAACACAGAAGACATCTACACCCTCTGCGCCGACATCGTGCTAACAAAATACGGCCGTCCCCCGCTGCCGTGGTCCGTCAAGGCCCAGCTCATGGGCGTGCCCGGGTCCGCCAACGGCGACGTCTTCCACACCTGGGCCCAACTTCCCATTTCACAAGAGCAGTTCAAGAAGGAGCAATCCGAACAGCAAAAACTCCATTTTCCCCACTGCGAGCCGCTCCCGGGCGTAGAGAGCTTGCTCGCCCACTTAAACGTCGCACGCAACAGGGATGGCAAGCCCATCCACATGGCGCTGGCCACGAGCAGCGAAAGGGCCAACTTTGACCTGAAGACGGCCAAACTGGAGACCAAGCGACTGCTCGGGTATATTCCTGACAATAGACGGGTAATGGGCGACGACACCGGCGTCAAGCGCGGGAGGGGCAAGCCGGCGCCGGACATTTACCTGCTCGCGCTGGAGAGGATCAACGCGACGTTGCCCGAGGGCGAGGGAAAGATCGCGCCTAAGGAGTGTTTGGTGTTGGAGGACAGCGTTCCGGGGCTTGAGGCTGGGCGCAGGGCCGGCATGCGCGCGGTTTGGGTGCCGCATCCTAAGCTGGTCAAGGAGTTTGAGGGCAGAGAGGAAGAGGTGCTTGCTGGAAGGATCGGGTTGGTCAAGATTGGGGACGAGCATCAGTTGGGAGAGATTGGTGATCGATGGGCGGAGCAGCTGGAGAGTCTGGAGGGGTTTCCGTATGAGCGGTTTGGCATCGTTCCGCCTTGAGGGGCTACCTAAGGTACCTTACTTATGTAGGGTTTTGGCAATGTAGGTAACTTTCAGGTTGGTTTGGGTGATATGGTGTCAGAAGGGACATCGCATGGCATGAGTGGTGTAAAGATAGCTAGATGCTAGAGATGGCGGGTTCCCATCAGGAAGCCGAGTCATTTTCCCGTCGTCCTGATAGCGGCTTCACCTGACATGTCCCTTCTAGACACCGCACGATAAGTGTTTTTTTTTTCTTTCAGAAATACACAGAATCGAAAAGGATAAAAACTTCGTCATACACTCTACCTCATATGACGGATATATAAAGTAAAATCAAGAGAAAGAAAACAGAACCTCGCTTTTTTGAATAAAAGAGGCTCGATGAGGGGAAAACGGGAGGGTCCTCCAGAGGCAAAACGGCAAAAAGAAAAGAAAAACAACTGCCAGTAGCTGTTCATCAGGAGACCGCTGGCCGAACCTGCAGGATTGGGTTTGCTCGGTAGTAGACACTCAAAGCAATCAGCTCACGCAACTCATGTTGCGTATCCAGGACCGTCTGTCACTCGGAATTTCTATATCTGTTCTCTTGCCGCATTGTGTGCGGAAAGACTTTCCTCTTGGGCGTCTGCTCTTTCTATTTTCGACGAAATTGTAATTTGAAATTTGAAATTTGTATTGGTGACAGGGACGCTCCTGCCTCCCACATGCCAATAACCCTCAATAGGGGCACCAGCAAAGCTTCCTGATTATCTATGATTCGTTCTTTCCAGGCCAGACCATCACCGGTCGTAGGTCACTTGTAAAGTAGCACCTGCTCCATCGCGCCACTCGATGCGACCCGAGCAAGTCCGGGGCTCCAAGAACGTTCATATCATGGATCCGATGTGAAGGCCGTTCATTCCTTCCTCGTGCGCCACCCAACTCTCATCTTTGGCCGAGTTCACTGTTCTTGTCAAGTTTGCCCTCACACGTCGCCACTGCACAGACCAATCTCTGCCATTCTGTTTCTGTCTTCTGGAAACCTACAGTACGAACAGGCCAGGGCGGACGTAAGAAGCCTTTTTTTGTTTTCGGGGAAGCATCTGGGAAAGGGAGGGAGGCAGGTGAACATCATTATTAAGTCTAGTATCTGACAACGCCCTTCACTGGATCACTCACCCTCCGCTCTGTCTGTGGACACGTTCATGAACTGATGGGGCGTCCAGCTCTGCCTGTGGTTCATGAACCGACGGGACCTCAAGCTCAGCCAGGTCATTCGGACCGAGCTCGGCCGGCATGTCCTGACCACTAACTTCGTACAGAGCCGGCTGATATATTGATGAAGGCTGAACTTCCGCCTTTGCAGGGGACCCCTTCTCATCGGCCCCAAGCGCATCATGAGTAGCACCGGCTTCATAGCCTGCCCTCGATCTCCTTTTTCTTCGCCAGGCATAGACCCCCAATCCGACGAGGAGGACCGCAACAATCGCCGCACTCACTCCAATTCCTGCCGCGGCTCCCTTGCTGAGTCCAACATCATTTACTTGCCCCCCAGTAGCTTTCCCTCCGGCCGTCCCAGTGGAATCGCTCGCGGACGAGGTTCGCGATGATGTTTGGGCCTATTTGAGTGTTGGGAACGTCCACCTGTCAGCCACTTCAATCGCCTAACCAATAATTATAGCCACCAATAAGGGGTCACTCACCGCTATTTGAGACTCGTCGAAATCTCCCGACCGGAAGCGTACCTCGATGCCCATCGCTCCCATGCCCAGCTCGGTCCTGGCCGTCGAAATCATCCTCGTCGTCAGATGGTCGTCCACGAATGTGACGCCCGTGAAGCTCAGCGTCTCGCTCGAGGACTCGCCCAACGACTTGCCTTGGAGAGAGACCGTGCACCCGAGCGTACGCTGCCACGCGTACTCGATCTGCCCGCAGCTGAAGTCATATCCCAGAGCCGTGGGGCAGCACGTGTAGATGGTCTCGGTCACCGTGGTCTCGACGATCGCCCGGCTCGTGCACCCGGGCGTGTATCCCGACGGGCAGAGCCCCGGGCTGTAGTAGCGCCGCACCGTCGGGTTGTGCTTCGGCGGGTAGCACTCGGTCGCCGGCTGGATGGGGCCTTCTGCCCAGTACACGCATCCCGCCGGGTTGGGATCGTCCGGCCCGCAATACGTCGCGACGATGTGGATACCCGTGCTCGACGCGCATGATGCCGGTGGTGTGAACGTGGTCGTCAAGGGCCCTAACAATATAGGATTTGTTGTTGTCGACGTCGTCACGGTGGTGCTCGTCATGATGCTCGACATGGCGCGTTAATTAATTATCACATACCAGGATTTCAGATTTGTGAGATGACTGCGCCAAGAGACTGGCTGGCTGTTTGTTTTGGACCAGAGGTCAGACAAAAGAGAAAGGGGTGAAGAGGATGGGAAGAACGCGGAGAATGTTGTTCATGTCGTACAGGGAAACGAAATGGAGAGTGGTGGGCCGTTTGGGCTGCCAGGAGCGATGGCGAGATGTTTGGTCAATACATACAAAACTCACATCATCCCTCTTATCACTTGTCCACTTATTGAGAGAGAGGGTGGTTGGATTGGGGGCCGACTAAAGCGTTTTTAAACCAAGCTTGTCACATTCCGGGCTTGCAATTTCTCGCTATTGGACATTAGGCGGCGAACCTCGGACTTTTGAGGACTCAGCTTGATATCGGATTTGGGTTCGGCGGGCTGAGTCGGCATCGCATGCAGGAGATTGCGCTCCGCCGCTAGCTACTATCTTGATCTTTCGCTCAGGTCGGCGATAGATAATACACATTCGGACTATAAAAGATGAGGTCAGCAGCGGAAGGAGCCCGACCCGTCGCCCTTGTGGCGTTGTCACCTATTCAGAATATACCTGAGCTTGTGCAACTCAGCCGTGGCGGCCGCCGCTGCCTGTCAGCGGTTTCAGTTTCTTATCTTATATTTCCAGCAAATGCAGCAACCTCGGGATCACCAGCAAACTTCCACTCAGTTTTGTATCCCTTGGTCAGCTCTTTGCCCAATATCAAGGCGCGAAGCATCTCGATCGGCATCTCGCCGGCCCTCAGAACTCGATCATGGAACGCCTTTTCATTTTCCTCTCCTTCCCGACAACTTGAACCACCTGTCCCGATAACCTCCTCCCTCAGCTTCCACAGCTGCATCGCGCCCAACAGATACCCGGCCTGATACAACGGACCATACTCGGCAGGAACCATCAGCGATCTTCTGACCTCGCCCTCGGCCATCAATCTCTCGTGGCCGACCTTGTCCATCAAGAATCGCACGCAATCCTCGGCCGACGCCTCACCTAGGTGAAACTTGACGCTAAAGATGATGCGCGCGCAGCGATGCATCCGCCAAAAGAGAGTCCCGATGCGCGCCTCCGGGGACACGAAGAAGTCGCCCCGCGCCCAGAGGAGCATCTCCCAGTAGACGGCCCAGCCCTCGGTGTAGAACGCCGTGCCGAAAAGTTGGCGGTACGGCCTGTGGCGCGCAGCCATGAACATCTGTAGTCGATGACCCGGGATCATTTCGTGAAAAACGGTGGCGCGACACATGGGCCGGTTATTCGCGCGCATGGTCATGAGTTTTGTGGGGTGGTCCATTTCTCGCGAGGACGGATACGAGACCTCGATATCTTGCCCTCCGAGGAAAAATGGGTTCAGTTTTTGGGCATCGGGCGAGATCATCGTCATCCGGTAGGTCTGTTCGGCCAGCTGCGGTACCGTGACCAAACCGTGGGACTTGACGTAAGCGGCTCCTTCGTCAACGAGACTCTTGATGAACTCCATGTGCGAAATTCCGGGATCCGAGACATCGCTCTTGACTAACTCGAGGGCGGTTCTCCAATGTTCTGGTCCTGTATAACCGAGGAGTTCGGTCGCGGCGGCGCGCATCTCGGTTAGACACCAGTCGTAGTGATCCCACGCGAGCCTGATCAGTTCTTCGGGGGAGTAGGGGATGTATTCGGCAGCCAAGGCGGATAGGAGGGCATCGCGGCCGATGGCGTCGCCTATTATTTCGTCTGACTCTGAGCCTCTGGGCTGGATGAGGTGCGTCGTGATTGCAGAAATGAGGAGATGTATTTCCTCCACGAGGCGGTGGTACGGCTCGGTGGTCCACCAGTCGAACTGGGGGTCATAGCCGTGGAAGAAGGCGTAGAACTCGGCCAGATGGGAGAGCAGTTCGCGCGCGGCCTCGGCTGTTCGATACGCGGCGGCCTTGCTTGAGGCCGTAAGATTACCCGTCTCGATCATCTTGCGCGCACCTTCCGCCTGCCGAGCGGAGACGTCGAGATCCTGCGCGACATCTTTGGGCACGAGCTTGGATACCTCGACGCGCTGTCTGGCTTGTAGAAGCTGGGTCACCGGCCAGGCGAAGGGTAGCAAGTTGAATATGTCGGGTTTGCGTTGCTCTAGCAGGTCGAGCTGGTCGATGGATTTGGTCAGGTAGTTCTTGAGCAGGAGGTAGTCGACTTTCTCGTCCTGGGTGAAAGCGTCAAAGTGTAGGGCGGTTAGCTCGCCGAGCTCGGTGAGGTATAGCTTGCGCAGGGCGACGATGCGGTCGGCGGAGAAGGTGATGCTGAAGAAGCGCTTTACTTCGGATTCGTCTTCCTTGATGCGGGTGATGCGGGCTTCGATTGATTCTTCCTCTGGTGAGTATGATGTTGATGAGTTTGGTTTGAGTGCTGTCGTTGCTGTTGGCGGTGGGATTCTTATTGGGACATGTCTTATCAGGGCTGAGTCCTTAGTGAGGTCGACCCAGTCGGTCGTCAATGGTGTGGCTTCAGCGTCCATTTCTGTTTGTTCGTTGAAACTTGACAGGTCGTTTGTGGTTACTTGTTGTCTGTGATGCCGGCATTCTGTGTCAGTCGGTGTTCGGTTTGAGGCGGGATTTCTTAATCGCCCCTCACAATCAAGTTCTTCGGTATGGAATGCGGGGAGCGGCCCGGGCTATCTGATCGGAACAATCCATTGATGTCGAGCTTCCTGGACAGGAAGGTCGAACCCGAAACCGTTTACCCAGCAATCGGAGAGGCAGAGCTTATGCGACCAAACAATGTGTAAGTACCTAATTAGTACTTCGTCTGTCTTGCTGCTTTCCTCCCCTCTCCTTCTCTGACCTCTTGAGGGTTTTCTTCTCCATTAATTCCAAAACTGGCAAAACATGACAGCATCTCAACCCCACGTTCCCCATCCATCCCATCAGGGGGCTTTGGGTGATCTCTCATGATAGAAGCGGTTAAAAATGCCTTCCCCGGACAATCGGTCCAGTTCCCCCATCTCGGCTGCAACCGAGCTCTTCATTGTTACGTCCCCCGCACGAGTTGTTGATCGAGTTATATGACATCAACAATAGAGAACGACACATCCTTCGTGGGGAAACTGAATGCCGGCTAGGTACTATTTCGGATCTGATATTGCCGCCACGGTGCCACCGAGATGACTGCACTTTATCCCCGTGTGATCGAAGATACTCATCTCCACTGCAGTGGTAACCGAATACCAAGAACCAGGCAACACTGCAACTCAAAATGATTGCATTAAATGAAGTGAGGTCCCAGCATCTCTCTGGAAAATTGATCCATCGATAATCCTCGACGCCGTTCCGAGTTGGCGGTACCAGACTCACCAACGTCAATATGGTGTCAGCAAAGCACCTGCTGAGTGCTATCACGCTGACTGCTCTCGCTGCAGTTGATGTCGCCCAGGGAGAGAACGACCAGTGGCCGTTGCACAGCAATGGACTTACACGTACTGTTGAATGGTTGGCCAAAGCCTGTTATTGTAGCTATCAGATCTGACATTATCAGCTAACTCGGGTGCATAGGGACCATTATAGCTTCCTCGTTAACGGCGAGCGACTGTTCGTGTTCTCCGGAGAGTTTCACTACTGGAGATATCCGGTGTAAGCTTATTCCCTTGACGAAACCAAGTTCTAAGGCATCGAATCAATAACACTCAAAAATAGTCCGGAATTATGGAGAGACTTGCTAGAAAAGATCAAAGCTGCCGGGTAAGTCTGCCAAGGGCGAGATGATGTATCGGGACGGATAGTAAACTGACCATCACACCAGTTTCAACACGTTCTCCATCTACAACCATTGGGGCTTCCACAATCCGTCTCCTGGTGTGCTAGACTTCGAAACCGGTTCGCACAACTTCACCTCCATCATGACCTTGGCCAAGGAGCTCGGCCTGTACATGATTATCCGCCCAGGACCCTACGTAAACGCCGAAGCAAACGCCGGGGGTTACCCACTGTGGCTCACGACCGGCGAATACGGCGAGCTGAGGACGGACGACCCAAGTTATACGGCCGCGTGGAAGCCGTACTGGACGCGGGTATCAGAGATCGTCAAGCCGCATCTGATCACCAACGGAGGAAACGTGATCATGTACCAGATCGAGAACGAGTTCGGCGACCAGTGGACCAACATTGGCAGCAAGACGCTTGACAAATCCAAAGCCAACTACATGCAGCTTCTGGAGGACGCGTCGAGGAAGAATGGCATCGACGTACCTCTCAGTCATAACTCACCAAATATGGTTGGTTGGCACATATTTTCCCACTTCCTGACCTTCCGTCTGTCCTAATTGCTAATATGTAAATCCCAGTTTGGCTACTCATGGTCAAAAGACTTTTCGAACGCGACCGGAAACGTCGACGTCGTCGGCGTCGACAGCTACCCGTCCTGCTGGAGCTGCAACCTGAGCGAGTGCACTGGCACGAACGGCGAGTACGTCGCCTACCAGGTCGCGGAATATTATACCTATTTCACGAAACAGTCGCCCACGCAGCCGAACTTTATGCCCGAGTTCCAGGGCGGGTCCTATAACCCCTGGGGCGGGCCGGAGGGCGGTTGTCCTAGTGACATTGGTGCTGATTTCGCCAACCTCTTCTACCGGAACCTTATTTACCAAAGAGTCACGGCGATATCGTTGTACATGGTGTTTGGCGGCACGAACTGGGGCTGGCTCTCGGCGCCCGTCGTGGCGACGAGCTACGACTACTCCTCACCCATATCCGAGAACAGGGCGATCGGGAGTAAATACCACGAGACCAAGCTGCTGACGCTGTTTACGCGCGCGGCCAAGGACCTGGCGAAGACTGATAGGGTTGGGAACGGAATCGGATATACTGATAACATGGCCATCACGACGGCTGAGCTGCGGAATCCGGACACGCATGCTGGGTTCTATGTTACTATGCATGCGCATTCGCCGTCGAATACCCTCGAGAGGTTTACGTTGAAGGTTAATACGTCCGAGGGAGCACGTAAGTATTTATCTGAAATGAAGGTTGTTCTGGCAGCATTGCTGATTACAGCTCTGTAGTGTCCATCCCGCGCTACGGCGGCGCCATCACCATCAACGGCCACCAGTCCAAGATTCTCGTGACCGATTTCCCGCTCGGTCGCAACAAGACGCTTGTTTACTCGACCGCAGAAGTCTTGACGCATGGGGTTGTAGATGGGAAAGATGTGTTGGTGCTCTGGGTCCCCAACGGCGAGTCTGGCGAGTTCCTCATCAGAGGTGCCAAGGCAGCAAGCTTCGGTTCGCCCATCAAGGAAGGTCCTTCTCCGATCAATGTCAAAGTCTATCGCGGCACGAACAACGTCACGGTCACATTTACGCCGGAGGAGTCGGGCATGACGATAGTGCGGCTTGTGGACGGATCGAGTGTTGTCTTGCTCAGCCGCAAAGCAGCGTATCGGTTCTGGGCGCCGACGTTGAGCAATGACCTGCTCACGCCAGCCAACGAGACCGGTGAGTCTTTGTTTATTACTAGCTCCTCTTTGGAGTTTGATACCTTTTCAAAATGGGGTTGAGAACGATACACTGACAGACCATGGACAAGTTTTCGTCTACGGCCCGTATCTCGTCCGCAGCGCGGCTATCAACTACTCCACCAAGACGCTGGAGCTGACCGGCGATGTCGACGACGTGCATCAAATTATTGCCATTGTGCCTAGACAAGCAGAGCGTATCACCTGGAACGGGAAGGGGTTTTCGAGGATTGCGAGCAACTTTGGCGTTCTGGAGTTGAGTCTATGGGACGATCTGAAAGCCAAAGGGCTCAAAGACTTCAAGCTGCCTGCGCTGGGACCGTGGAGATATCATGATTCTCTCCCAGAGATTGGGGTTGATTACGTTGTCTCGGACGAGACCTGGGTGTGTAAGTCAAATCATAAATGTCTTCCTAATTCCCTCATACCCCCCTTTTGCTATTAGTATAGTAAGTACCCTAAATCTGAACGAACGACTAATTAATATTCCTTCACCGCATAGCCGCAACAAAAACAACCACCTCCAACACCGACAAGCCAGACACGGGAAACCCAGTCCTTTACGTCGACGAGTATGCCATCCACGTGGGCAACCACATCTTTCGCGCCACGTTCCCATCCACTGCCTCACCACCACCCACTGGCGTCCTGCTCAACATAACCGGCGGCAACGCATTCGGCTACTCGGCCTGGCTCAATTCTCAGTCTCTCGGCTCCTACCTCGGGCTATCCTACTCGGGCGCAGCAGCGACGATCTTTTCTTTTGCGAACGCCACTCTCAACACTGACGGGGATAACGTCCTCGTCGTGGTGATGGACAATTCTGGCCACGATCTGCGCGAGGCAGCCGTCGCGCCGCGGGGAATCACGAACGCCACCCTCCTCGGACCTGCGACCTACAAGTTTACGGAATGGAAGATCGCCGGCACAGCCGGTAGTGCTTCGGGAAACCGCAACATCGATCCTGTGAGAGGTCCGTTGAACGAAGGCGGTCTGTTCGCCGAGCGCGTGGGCATGCATTTACCCGGTTATCCCTACGGGGATGATGACTGGCCAATTCTACGACAACATCAATTACGACCAAATAACCATTCTACGAACTCGTCTTCGTCAGCGTCAGTATTGTCGCTAGATGGAGCAGGAATCAGCGTCTTCCGGACTGTGGTTCCGCTACACATCCCCGACGGCGTGGACATGTCGATTTCTTTTAGGTTGAAAGCAGACAATCCGGACAAGAATCGGCTGAGGGCGCTCTTGTTTGTGAATGGGTACCAGTACGGGAGGTTCAGCCCGTACATTGGGAACCAGGTCCTGTTTCCTGTGCCGCCTGGCGTGCTGGATTATGATGGTGATAACACGATTGCCGTGACGGTATGGAGCCAAAGTATTGAGGGGGCGGAAATGACGATTGATTGGGAGGTTGAGTATATCCATGCTAGCAGTTTGGGCTTGACGAAGGTTGGGGAGGGGTTGAGGCCGGCGTGGACGGATGAGAGGTTGAAATATGCTTGAGTGGGTGAAGTGAAGTAAAAATGGATATTTTTATGAGAAAGAACACGTTGTTGTAACAGGACCTGACCTGGATTAGCTTACTGGGTTAGGTAAGGTGGGTCGTCGGTTTCTGGCCTTGTTGATGCGACCGTGAAGTGTGCCTGTTTAGTCAAGAAGTTTCTTCCTCAGCACGAAGTTTGAAACAATGGAAAGGGTTAGATTCTGGCTACGGGAACGAAAATAGATTTGAATTTGAGCATGTCACTGTGTCTTGATCTTCCGTTCAGCTGTCTGTTTATCATCGGTGTCTTTGAAGCTATTTTGAGATATCAGGTCACTCCACTAGCAGCGCCTGGGACTTGTTTGTTGTTCCAATATCTGGTAAAACTTCTGGGACGTTAGTCTTCTCCTTTTTTGACGTAATATGCTTCGCATAATTTTCAATGGGACCGGTGGCGGTTTTAAGAGAGGTTTCAAGAAAATAGTACCATATTTTGTATAAAAGTGTGAGTGTTTTAGAAGTGGAGGGTTGGCTCTTATAAAGTACTCCCTTCCATTCGGAAGAATTTAGATATTTGACATACGGGTAGTTCCAGACTATTTAAAACACAGCATTATTATCACGGAGTTATGCAACTACCGCCCCCAAAAGACTGCCGACGCGAGGTTCAGTGCATAAGTACAAATGAATGATCTAGTGGGCGA
This sequence comes from Apodospora peruviana, assembly GCA_033439685.1. Lineage (NCBI taxonomy): Eukaryota > Fungi > Ascomycota > Sordariomycetes > Sordariales > Lasiosphaeriaceae > Apodospora > Apodospora peruviana. Next base: position 271,232 of record JAUEDM010000005.1, on the reverse strand, counting down.
GCACTGGCCTATATCAAGTAATTTACGCATACCGCGGTTCTCTGATATAGCTATGCAAGAACTCCCAACTGCATAGCTCAAACGAGCGGAAGAGGCTGAGAATAAAAGTCCAAGACCGTGTGTGTTTTCGATGCGGACTTGTTCGGAGTCGGCGCATTCGCTAATCCGACTGTTCCGACTACCGCCACACATAACCATACACAACTGTGGATAAGATATGTGATTACCAAGTACCTACTGTATGCATTGGGGCTCTCATAGGCCCTCGATTCCCCGGATCCGTAATCCGTTCGGACTGCCGCAGCCCTGTGCACTGACAAGTAAGGACATAGATGCTTACTTACCAGCCTTCAGGTCCAGGTTTGGATAGCATAATGCAAAAAAAAAGCCAGGTGTACGGAAGAAGAACAAATTCCTGACTGACGGCAATTGATGGAAAAGGTAAGCGTATTAAAACTGTCTGGTTTTCTCCCAGTATGAGAGACATGTCGGTATATTTGCGTAGTTGGTGAGAGGTAATGGGGCGATTACCGTATGTCCGTACCAACAACACCCCCTGTCCAACATGAAGAGAGTACGAAATACGCACCCCAACCCGTAATCTCATTCACCTCAGCCAATAACCGATCAAGATCCACGCCTCTGGTAATGTTAAACGTCGTTGTCTAAACGAGGCCGAAGTCGATCTGTCCGTTTCTAGCTTCATTGTTCTGCTGATCCGGTCAGCTTTGCCCACGTCTTGAAAAATACCAACAAATACGGATTAATGTTCAACAGGAATGGGGTGATGACGAGAGAATTGGGTCTCGCTCGGCCTTACTTGGACATTATCGTCGAGCATTAAGTCTAGCCTAGGACTTATCTATTTCAAGTAGGGGTGTGGCGCAGAACCGGGGAACCAAGCCCCACATACGTACGGACAACTTGATCTACGAGAAATTACAGATTAAGTGTCTTGCATAAGTACCGAGTTTTCCCTGGAACCAAGATACGTCCAATCCTATCGAGTGGCAGTGGCACGTACAGGTACGCTTCTTTCAGCCCTTTTGGGTACATGTAGGGGAAGCAGGGGAATTCCCGCGTCCATGGCCGAGCAAGTGTGGCCAGGACCAAAACTATTCGTGCGGCGTCCCATGTCAGATTGATTGAGCACAGCGGCGCAGTTCAGTTCCTGGAGAGCCCGGTGACTTTGGCCAAAACTTGACGGCCCCTTGGTTGGTGATTTGACTTCTTGAGACTGCCCCAAGAATATGGAAACCATTTTCAGCCACATTCCGCTCAAAAGAAGAGATGGAGAGCCAGCCAACCTGCACGTACGTGTGGGTATTACATGCATGGCGGATAGCTCGATCTATGCCACTCTGACCACCATGGAGGCATGAACGACCGAAGGACCCCGGGGCTTCAACGTCTCACAAGTTCACAACCGTTAAGCTACGATCGTCCGTGTTCTAGGGTGGGGGCCGGGTCGTATTCTCATATCTATGTCCAAGCAGGGTTTCGTCTCTCGTGATCTCTCAAAGGGCACAGTCCCCCCTCCCACTGCTACCCTCTCTGTCCAAGTCGTTTTCTTCTTTCATTCATTTTTTTGCCATGAATCCTCCACCCTCGTTCACTCTCTTCACCACTTCACGCCTAAATATCCCTCCAAGGAAGAGGTAGCAAAAGGTCTATCCACCATGAACAACCACATACCAGACGACCACCAACAGCAGCGGACATACGATGATGGCCTTATAGTCACGAATCACGTTTATCCAGAGGTCGCATCGCCGGGACATGGAACGAGCGGGACCAGTCCACCGCCGGCGTTCGCGCCATATTCCGACAAGTCATATCACCAGCAGGGACAACAACCACCTCAAGTCTACACACCATACTCACCAACACCGGCCACAGCGACAACAGCAACATCTCACTCGCCACCAATACCGCCGACCAAAAACGAAGAGACCATATCAGCTCGCCGGCGATCGATATGGAAGAGACCAGCGACATGGACTGTGATAGCCCTGTTTGTCATAGTCGTGGTGTTGGCCGGGATATTGGGCGGCATCGCGTCGGGGTCCATCAAGACGTCTGGCAACAACAGCAACACAACAACAACAACAACAACAACACAACCCGCTGCTAATAGCAGTGCTACTAGCGCAGGTAGTAATATTAACTCGACAAGGTCAGTCAGTCCCCAAACTCACTCGCTCTCACTCATTCTACTCACTAACACTTGATTCAGTCCCAGCACAACCCCAACCGGCACCTCGTCACCGACAACCACGACCTCGTCGTCGGGTGCCCTAAATCCGTCCGTCTCGACAAAAGTCGTTCAATCGGACCTTGGCCCGGTGACCCTCGAGTGTCCGTCCGCCCAAGGGCTGAACTACACGGTGGTCGCGACGGCCGACGGACAACCGCCCGCGGTCTACAGGCGGTACTGCGACGTCAACTTTGCCAAGGGCGACATGGGCATCGTCAACGACCAGAAGATACTGAGCATGCCCGAGTGCCTGGCGGCGTGCGCCAACAGGACGGGCTGCGTGGGCGCCGTGTTCAACCCGTCGCCGCAGTGCTGGCTCAAGTCGGCGATTGGGGTCAAAACGCCTGACGTGGGTAGTGAATCGGCGGTGCTTTGGCAGTAAGAAATGTAATGGAGGTGGTTGTTGTTGAGTGTACGGGATATTGGAGGACACTTGTAAGTGTAAACTTAACGACAAGATGTATGAAAAAGCCAAGTAACATATCAGACTTCTGCGAACAGTCGGTTTTGCGTGGGGGGTTCGAATTCGGCACAAGCTGGAATGTGGCCCACGATGCCAAGTCGCCGGCACCAGCCGTAAACAAACAAAATATTTGAGAAGCAAACAAGGACCCCCTATCTGCTTGCACTCATTGTCACCTGAGTTTGCATTTTTGCTACAATCCCCCAAGACAAAAATTAGGTAAGGTGGTTCTGACTGAATAGAACCCGATCACAGAGTGATATCATCGGGGACCCAGGGTTTATCAGGCCGGACGAACGGGTGACTTACTGGAGATCAACCTCGTCCGATATCATCCTTTTCTCACACACGCCACGGTATGTGCATGCATGATCTAATACAGCCGAGAAAATTGCCTCCTGCGGGAGTTACCTAGCACAAAAGCTTGAATCTGACCTGGCGGATAGCAAAGCTCTCCACGCTCTCTCTCACCTGCTCCCTTGCGTCAACATGCATACGAGAGGTGTGATGTTCCGTGCGCGCACCCGTCGATTGGACGATCGAAAACCTGTCGAGATTCCGTGCGGCACTAATGTAGGCCGAAGAACAATGCTAAGATAAAGCATTCGGCCCAAAGGCTAATCTGGTGTGTCTGGTGTGCGTGATGGTTCGTTTCCGGTGCCACGTTCCCTCTCCCGCGCGGTGGCCCACATTCCAACCTGCTGTATGGGTGGTGCTGGAAACACCAAGAACCCCATCATCGGGGCTTCGGTTTTTATTTATCTTCCTTGCCAGTTGCCTGGACCCTTCCTCTTTTTACTTAACATGTTTCCTTCCACCTACCTGCTATTTGTCGACTCTCCTGATTCCACCGGTACACGCCCATCGTCGACACCAGCACTCCTGATCACTCGGGCCCTCGACAAAACACCAAGTTCATCCAGTTCGACAGCAGCGCAGATCAAAGCCTTAGGCACTCTATATACGGTCCTAGTCGTTCCCAACAACAGCCATCACAGGCGTGAGCCGGTCAGCCAGCCAAAATGCAGCCATTTCTCAGCGGCGAAACCACATTGGTCTATCTCCTTGTGACCCTTACGTTCGTCTTCTTCCTCGGCGCGGGACTCGACTCTCCGCCTGTAGAGGATACCTACATCCATCGGCAAATCGTTGTTGTGAAGGAGCAGCACTGTAAGCCACCAGCCCTGCTTCCCACATCTTTTTCCCGTATGTCTGTTCCGTCAACTAATAACGAGATATGTCAACAGCACCGCCACCACCACAACCACAACCCAAATCCGAGACCACTCGACAGGATATCATCACAGTCACGAGTGTCATCCGCAGCACACTCAGTCGACTTTTCTTCAGCAACAGCTCGATATGGCGCAAGCAGCACGCCCTCTGGAGCAGCTGCTGGTCATCGGTCGAAAGCTGGTGGCGTTATCTTGGTCGACGCCAACAGACTACGTCTAGTTCCAGACCGAGACGGCAGACTGGTGTGGTTCGGCCTCAGTCTGCGCTCTTGACGGAGGCAGTTAGCTTGGCGATGCAGTCATAGGGATTTATTGAGTCGAATTCGGAGTGGGTGATGATGATGTCTGCGGTGGTGGCATGGTGTTTTGATAGGCGGTGTTTCTTGTGTTCGTCTCTTCTTGTGCAAAGTTCTTTGATAACGCAGGTTGTAGGATAGAAGCGACGTGCCATGCATGTGATGATGGCCGGTGTTTTGGTAGGCACCCCTAGCGTTTCTTTTGTTCGTCTCTTTCTTGTGCAAAGCTTTTGATATAGCAGTTCAGTATATGTTAGAAAGTGATGTAAAATGTTAATATTTTGTTGAAAATTGAGTAGGTATCTTGTGGAACAAGAAGACTATCCGCGGGGACTGATTACCTGCCTGTTAATAGCTAATGAACAACACATCGGCCTCTTACGGAAGTAAGTGGATTTGGTCTGCGGCCCGCCTCCTTTTATCCCCCTAGGTCCGCTCCACGTCGTCGAAAACAGCTGAAGGTCCGTCCGGGTACATGCATAGTGTACAACGAACTGTTACTAAAAGCATATAGAATCCAGATAGTTAACTCACGCGACATCGAACCTGATCGAAGTCCTTTTACAGACAAGGGTTTCGGCTTCGGACTTGGAAAGACGTGTAGGGCTGAATTGGTGATCTCCGATCATTGGACAGCCACGACAAGATTTGGAGATCAAGCATCGCGTTCTCACCAATCATCCCCGGTTGGTTAGCGTGTGTCCCAGGATCCGGCCCGACGCCATGCAGGCCTTGGCACGTGGTCTCGGCTCCCAGTCCACGATGTTATTCGCAGTGCTGCTGTTATCGCCCCTGAACCGGCGTCGTTCTAGATCTCAGCCGTAACACACCAAAAGAGATTCGTTCTCCCGGCATGGAAGACGCCATGTGTTTGGGGACCTATTTCTTCCGCGCCATCCCGCCCGTTGCGTGCCCTGAAAGTGCGTTTCTTCTCTTCTCGCGTTCTCTGAAGTTTCTTCTTGTTCTTCCCTCCTTCACGAACCTATTCCAACCATAGTATCATCGTCAAATATGGTCCGGCAACTATCCCCGGCGCCGAGCGCGATGTTCCTCCTCCTATTCGGCCTCACCACCCAAGCCGTCAACGCAGCAGAAACCACCGCCGGCCCCCTCGCCTACGTCTCCCTCTACTCCGAGATAGGCTACTCGACCGCGCGGCCCTGCGCCGCAGGCTGCCTCGTCTACAACGGCGTCTTCGGCTGCAACAACGCCGGCTACAACGACCTGGGCGTCCACCTAGGGTGCGGGTGCGGCCCCCAAAACTTCTGCTACTGCAGCACCAAGCTCGCCGAGTCGGCCACCGCGTATATTAGTTCCTGCGTCAGCGAGCGCTGCGCAAAGTCCGTCGACAGCTGGGAAGAAGAAGTCGGCAGCATGGACGCGCTCTACGACGGCTACTGTGCCACTGCCAACGTTGGGCCGTTAACGACATCCAAAAAACCGACTGCCACTCCTACTCCTGCCAAGACGACTGCTGCTGCCGATGCGACGGAAAACACCGCCCCTGCTGCTGCTGTACCCGAGTCCGGGTCTGATTCTGGCGCGCCGACCAGCACTGGCGGTGCTCCAGCAAGCACCACCTCAGCCCCAGCCGACGAGAAGAAGGGCCTCAGCCAATCGGATATCGTTGCGCTGGCGGCCAGTTTGGGCGTAGGTATCCCGAGTTTGTTGGTTGCTGTCATTACGCTGTTGGTGCAGCTGCGCAAGAAGAAGAGGCGGGCTGCGGAGGCTGCGGAAGCTGCTGGTCACCATCCGACACCTGCACCGTCCACGACGATCCATTTCCATACCGGCGGTACCGGCACTCCTGTGCAGAGTCCCCCTGTGCCGCAGTATCAGCAACAGGCGCCGAATGCGCAGTACGAGCAGAACCCTTACGAGCTCGCCGCGCAGAAGGAGGAGATCGCCAGGTCCGGATATAGATACTAAAGAGATGTAAACTGGGTGTTGTTGATGTGATAAGTAGGGTATGGAGTTGGGTTGGTGTCTGATGGTGCCTGGATATAGAGAAAAGCGTCTGGTACGTTCTGTTGTTTGGTGGTGTTTGCATGTAGAGGTCATGGAGTTGGAGTTGTAGATAATGTTTCTTCATCAGTAGTACTTATTTCTCCTCATTGCTTCGTGGGGTTTTCCTCCTATTAGTAGGGTATGCGAAGAAGGGAACACATTTTCATAATCATCGTCCTCCTTTCCGCGTACTATGAGCTCCACGTACCTATTGAAGCAATAGGAGTTGGGGCTTGTAATCAGTTATTGAAGGATCTGGCATAAAGGAGTACATAATCATGCTATTTCATCACGTCACTGATCTGGCTGATAGAATCATAACGTAGCGCGTAATATATAAATATAAACAGAAGGATCTTCAATCCCACAGCTATCTGATGATTAAGTGTAGGTATCACACTGAACCCAGACCAACTTGAGTAATAAACTATGTTGAACTCTGTCCTTGCACACCCCAAACTGATTTCCCAAGCCATCGCTGCCATCTATAAACGCCCGCTTTGGAACCAAGTTACCTAGGTAACATCCATTTTACTCCCCCAGATTCTTCCTTTACACTTTATCTCAATGTACATCCTACCCGTCTCTTTTCCCCTTGATATCATTCTCCTTCCGTACGACTAATGAACTCTGTCATCGAAGTCATACACTCCCATATGTACTCGACCGATTACCTATCTACCCCAACAAAGCAGTAACGTGCAACACAGCATCCACATACGCCCGATTCATTACCGAGCACCCCTTGCCGGGCGCAAGGCAAAACATGCCGTGCGCACCAATCACAAACTCGGCCTCGCCGTCCACCTGCACGCGCACTTTGCCGCTCGCGAGTGAACAGATCCGCGTCCTGGTGCTATCGACCGCGAACTTGTGCGCCGTGCCAGACGCTATGGACATGGCCTGGAATGTTACGTTGCCGACTACCTGGATCGTGCGGCCTCCGTGGTAGTTCGGCGACAAAAGGTGAGCCGCCGAGAAGGCCAGATCTATACCAATAGCAAACCTGTGAGTAAGCTGGTCCCTTGCAAAAGGAAAATACGAGAAAGAAGCAAAGGTTGTTGAGGTACGTACTCCCCGAATGCCCGTCCGACGGCGTACCACCACCACCAGCCGGAATCTGCCCGTCGCCGGTCCGTTCCCAGTCCTCCATCTGGACATCTTCCGACTCCTGCATTACTTCCACACTGCTGATGGAATCCTGCGAGTCCAGAACCGTCGCCGTTCGATCAACCCGCGCTGCGGGGAGCTCACCAAGTCTCCCTTTCTGCTTCCGTTGCCGCGCCCGCTGTAGGTCGCTAGCGCTAGGCGAAGATATCCTTCGATGCAAAGACTCCGGCATCTTTATGGTCACCATTTTGCTCCTTGGTTCTGATGGTGTCTCGATGGAGGTTAATCTCTCCGACCTAGTGCGTGGGGCCATACTCACGTCCGGGTTGACAACACCGCCGTCATCCTCGCCGTCATCCTCACCGTCATCTCCACTATCGTTCCCGTTGGTGATCGGTAGCCTGCTTGACCGCCGGCGATTGGTGCCGACGTCCGAGAACAAGTCATCATTCGTCATGTCCATTGGGTCTGAATCATTCACAACCCGCATTTGTTCTATAGGTATAGAATAGACGCGACTTTTCTCCGCCGGCGGCAGGTATGACTTGACGCTGCACTGGTTCCCGACCTTCATGAACAAACAGTTCGAGCAAGCCCGGACCTGGCTGCCGAGAAGCTGGTGCAAATCCACACTCGCATGTGCTGTGGCTGATAGGTGAACACAGCCCTCAAAGGGCCCTCCCGCGTTACGCCGACAGGTGGTGCACTGCTTGCCGTGCTCCTCGCCCGTGAGCTGGACAATGATACCGGCAAGCTGTTTCGTGTCGATGCCGGCCGACAACTTGCGAGTGATCTTGAAATCGCGAACTTTGGGAAGACTCAAAAGATACCTGATGCCAGGATTTTGCGATGGTGCGATCTGCCCGTTGACGTGACGACAGATGTACCACCACAGGCCATCGGGGTCGCTAGAGGGCGCAATCGAGGCACGAGGAGCGGCGGCCCTTTGGCTTTTCTGCTGCTCTGCTCTGCGCTGCTCCTGTTCCTTTGCCTCAATGGCTTTCTGTCTCTCAGTCTCGGTCCTCGCCTTAAAAGTATCCGGCAACTGAGTTTCGGCCATGGGCGCGTTAGGATCAATTGGGTTTCTCGACACAACCATCGCCTCGGTTCCCCGGTGCGAGCCAACAATAGAGAATGTTCCATCGCCGTTGTCGTTTAGTTTATCTTGGCGATGTTCATGCTAGTCTTCATTGTCAGAATCATTTCAATGAAGGAGGGCTCGAGCTAGCAGCGTACCGTAAAATGATTTCCGAGGCCCCGTCTCAGTCTGCAAACCGTCCGACATGATCTCACGGGACATATCCAGGGGCGATTTACAAATGACTTGTGGTCTAGCTCGTAACCCTCTGGTATCAGGGACCCTGCCATGCTTAAAAGCTTGTTACTATCGCTTGTAGGGTCTATAGAAGAAACAAGGGATTGTCAGTAAATGAGGCAAATGCAGGATCGAGAAACCACTTGCCAACCCAGTCGGTGTAGCGTCGATCTTTGGTAGCCCACTCCAACCCTTTATCGGGAATGGAACTAGACGTCGGCCTAACAGGTGAACTTGAATCCGGGGCCGTAACCTCAATGCTTGAACCGACTTTGGGGGTCTGTCTGGAACTAGCTCCGATTGACTGTCTAGAATGTTGAGTTACTGCAGCTTCATGTTCGGGGTTTGCCTCGGTCGAATTCAAGTCGAAGTTGTCCTCCGCGAGCGCACTAACCCACACCAAATTTGTCGGACTGTTGTAGATAGGCCTCCGGGGGTCGACAATGGGCTCTTGGTCATCCGTGCCGCGGGATGTGATAACCGCACGCATCTCTGCGGACCATCTGGCAGGTTTTGGGTCGAGGTTCTTTAGTACCGAGAATGTGCCGTCAAGGTTGTCGTTCAAATAGCTACCGCGGTGGCCGCCCTTTGTTATGTCAACAAGACAATGTCAGTACTAGCAACAAAAATGACAGAATGAAAAGAACTTGGTCACTTTGAAATGGTTACCCAAGTCATGGGCGGTTTTAAACGTCTTTCGACACGATCTAACCGGGCATATCCAGGGCCGTCCAGCCACAGTCATGTCTTTCTCATAACTGTCCGGAATTAGCATACCATAAGCATTTTTTTGCAGGCCGAATTCCTCTGTTAAAACGTCTGAGTTAGCACAAGCAAGGTTAATATCGCGGAGCCGGTGGCGACTCGCTGCTGGACGTACCAGGCCACACATCGTAGGGGCGATTCGGATTTGCCATTTTGATAGCGCCGGCAATCTCAACTGGAGCCGAAACTGCTGTCGAACGAGGGGTTTGTTGCTTCAGCTTATCCTCAAGAGAGGCATCACTAGTGGTTTCGTCCCCGGAATCATGATCAGTAGAAGCCGGTAAATCGGAAGCCGTCCTCCTTCGAGGGCCGCCCCTCTTCGGTTGGCTCAGTGCTCTATTCTGGCTGTTCAATTGCTCCTGCGCCCTGTAATGGAGCTTGGGCTCAACCATGGGCGACTCGGCGAAGCTTCGTTCCCCCCTGGACAAAATCATAGAGGGCTTTGCCACTCCACCGTAACTCTTCCCATCGCCGCGTTCGGGGTCCGTCCAGGCACCCTCGTCGGTCAGAGTGCCGTCCATATTGTCATTGAAGCCCATGGCGCGGTGCGAGTTCTACCTATAGTGTAAGCCTAGCTTGCGATGCGTTAAAAAATCGAAAAACTTACGCAGAAATGCTTCCCTAGACCAATAAGGCTTGGAAGCATCTTCCGGCAAGATCTGACCGGACATATCCACGGGAAGTCTTCATCTTTAGACTTTTGATATCCGGGCGGTAGGAGAGCCCCGCACGTAGCGTAAGTAATACCATCTTCATCTATAAAGCGAGTTAGCAGCCGTAAAAGATTTAAGGTTGCGAAAGTAACCGCCTAAACAGGATGTCAGCAAGTAGTAACGCTATACCTAAAAAGGTCTTATAGACACGGTCATCGAAATCCTTCGTCTTTGTACGAGCGGCCGACGGCGTGGCAATCGTTGGTTGGCGGACAACAGGAGGTGATCGGAGGGTCTTGGTATCAACCATCTCGATATCAGATACGATTCTCTCAACTGATGGCTTTCTCTTGACGACGCCATTAGGGGTGGGACCAGTAGGGGTAGAGCCGGTAGGGTTGGGGAAGGTCTTAATATTAGAAGATCGGCGAGCTACGTTTCCCTGCAGCGGAGCAGGACGTTGGGGAGGACGCGGCGTGGTGTCTTTTGCCGTTGGTACTGCGGGTACGGCTGGCTTCACTGTGGAGCTCGGTAGTCTTTGGGCTGGTGACGCTGTTGAAGGGTCACGGTATCGTGCGGTAGCTGCCAGAGGAGTCGCGTGCTTAACTGTCGACTGTGGGTCTGTGCTTGGGCGGGAGAGTGAGACGGCGCCGGCATTGGAAGCGCCGTTTGTTGTCGGTCCAGGAGCTTTGGGTCCCGGGTTGGGTCCCGGTCCTGTCGAGGGGCCAGTATGACCACCGGAAAAGCGAAGCTGCCCGACGAAACCAGTCCTCTTCATTTTGAACAGTGGGCGAGTAGGCGACGCCAATTTGGCGGTCGATTGTGCCCCGGGCGTCGTATTAACATCTGACCCAGTAGTAGATCCAGCTGTAGCTGGAGGTTGGGGATGGGGACCGGGCAATTGCGGCGCGGCCCAGCGGTGCCAGCCCACAGGCTTCGGCGTGTCGGATTGAGTTGCAGACGAGCCCATTGTGGCGGATGAGTAAGACGTCACTGCATGAGCAATCTGCAGGCTGCCGAGCAAGCTAGTTGTGTGCGAGGTTATTTTGGCATTATTCGTTTGCAAGCAGCGGTAGATTTGCAGGTGGGTGAAGTACTCCCGTCAAGTATGCGAAATGGTTGAGTGGAAGTGCGTGCTTCAAGACGCGTGATGCGGTCGACAAGACGGCCCCAAGCGAGGAGCCACCCGGTGAGTTGGGTCGACCAGGTGAAAGTTATAGCGCGAGTGAGTCCCTGGAGGCGCTAACGTCCCTTCTGTGTCGACTGTGAGGGGCCCCTTGGTCAAAGCTTATTTGAACTTCAATCCAAATCGCTGCTCGGCAATGGCACTCGATTCGCGAATCATGGATCCTGAAAGAAAATTGTGTGACGCTCTTGGATTTTAATCCGAAGATTTGTCGAAACTCCGAGTGCTTGCAATTGGTCGAGAGAGGGAGCGGAATTTGAAGCAACGACTTCACAGAAGTCGTTTCTTTTTCAGGTGGAAGACACACCCCCCCTCACCCACTGCACTTTCATCCTCGAGGTCGCCCGGACGTAGCGGCACGAGCGGCTGCCGGCATTGGTACCAATCGGTTCTCAGCACTTTATACAGGGCAATGCAGGAATTTGTTCAGTAGTTGCCCGCCGATATTCCGTAGTACATTTGTAGCCTGCCGTACTGAATAGGGAATAATTTCCCCCTGTTGATCGGGCGTTCTTCAGCTGAAATGCAAACCTCGTGATGTCTCCTATGGGATGCCGTCGTGCAGGCAGTCTCCGACCTCTCCTACCAAGAACGACACTGGGCCATTTCAGGCCAGTTAGTGCATTTACGTCATCATCTCACAATTGGTTATCACGTCATCTCCACTCCCAATCTCGGTTTGACGCCATGAGCGATGTTGGATCGAAACACCAAAAGGCGCAGGTGGTCGTCGCCCCTTCTCGTCCGACAATCGCCGGTCAGAAATCGGTCTTCCTGGCGGGCACAACGACCCGAACAGCCGGGCCGGACTGGCGCGAGACCCTAACAAACGCGCTATCGCATCTGCCCGTGACCATCTTCAATCCGATGCGCACCGATTGGGACAGCACTTGGCAAGAGGACCCTGCCTTCGAGCCCTTCCGTGAGCAGGTCGAGTGGGAGCTGGACATGCAGGAGCACGCCGACATTGTCGTCGTCTACTACGGACCCCACACCGACGCTCCCATCAGTCTACTGGAGCTCGGCCTCTGCGCTCGCTCCGGCAAGGCCATCGTGGCTTGTCACCGGGAATACAAGAAGAGGGGGAACGTGTATATCGTGTCTCAGCGTCTGGGGATTGAGTTCGTGGATGTGGAGGACGACCTCGTAGCCGTGGTCGACAGGAGGCTTAAGAACCTGCTGGAGGAGACGAGGGAGGAAGCTAGTTGAACACTAGAACTAGGTCTAGACTTATTGTCCAGTATATGGTGTATCCAGCAATGATAGTTTTACGGCCGGTAACTTAGGACGAATAAACGGTGCTCCACTTCCACCCTCAGCCTGCCTGCCTTGTCCTGGTGTCTTATTCAGGGCCATGTTCTCTTTGTTTCGCGCGACTACTCGTGTTTCTGTGGGCACTTCGCCCGTGTTCTTAATAGGCATGCACGCCGTCAGCAAGTTCGACCGCTGGGCTGTTCCTCGTGATTGTAATTCCACTTGAGACTCGTATTGTTAGGAGTCTTGATTGTCGGGCGTATCTGTTCGTAATCGGTCGTAATCGAGGGTGGCTTCGGTGAGTTCCGGGTCGAAGGGATGGAAGGGTCGAGGGTCGCAACTCGAAGGGGTGGAAGCTCGCTCTCCATCATTTGCAGTTTGGGTGTTTGCATCCGCACAGAAATGCCGACGTCGAGCAATGAGGACCGAGAAAGGCATCTCGAGTTCGGTGGTTTTGCCGACTCGAATCTGCGTTTGGCGTAAATAAATCCAGCTTGCTTTGTTCGCTAGAAATTGTTCGCAGCGGCACAGTGGGGTTGGAGAGCCAAAGCCTGCGCCACAGGTGTCTGTGGGGCATCTAATTTGAACTGTGGCGGGTGGTTTCAAAGTCAATGCCATGCCACCCCACCCACTCAGAGAGAGCACTGCACTCGAAATTGCACCACCATGCGGCATCCCGTCAGCTAAATCCTGCCCCATCCGGAGTCACTGAGTTGAGTCATCATCGTGAAAACGACTACGTGACCTTTTTGATGGGTCGCGCATATACTTCGAAACCCAACCATCCGTGACTGAATGCACTCTCTCACCCGTTCACGAGCTTGCATATTGCCCCGATTGAGAAACTCAACGTCAAGGCCCACTTCCATTTGGTTTCGGTTTTCTTCGACCATGGCGACCATCACCGTCCACAACAGTCTGAAGCCCGGCGCGCCGGTACCTTTCGTGCCCAAGGAAGAGGGCAAAATAAGCTGGTACGCCTGCGGTCCCACCGTATGTAAGTGATCGAAATATCCAAAATTCAGTCAGTATAGCGATGAATGCAATCAAAGTTAACCTGGCTGCAACAAAGACGACCTCAGCCATCTCGGCCATGCCCGCAACTATGTGTCCACAGATATCATCCGGCGCATCTTGACCCATTTCTTTGGATATAAAGTTAATTTTGTGGTGAGACCGTGAGCCGAAGCCAAAGATTGAAGAAAGTGCCCGGGGTAGCTAACATATTCGGGCAAAGATGAACTACACTGATGTAGATGACAAGGTGCGTTTGAATTTTCTGTTACTACGCTGCAAAAACTACGGATTAACAGCCCCCAGATTATCATCAAGGCCCGGAGGAAGCGCCTACTCGAGCTGGAGAAGCAGAAATCATACACCCCAGAGCAAATACATGATCTCGTTTCCAAAGCCTTCCAGGCATACGCAAAGAGCAGCTTGCCTCTCCTCCTATCCGAGGATAACACAGCAAACTTGGACGAGAGCAGTTACCAGGAACTCAAGGATGCCGCATACAGTCGCATTCTTGCTGGCGGTACCCTCTCTGGGGAGGGAAAGCCCAGCGATGCCGAGGCCAAGGTTAAGATGCATCTGAACAACATGGATTCGGCGGCGCAATCACTCAAGAACGGAGCGTCACTAGAGGGTGCCGAGGAGATCCTCCTACCATATTTGGATTCCCTCTACAAGGAAACAATCGATACTAGCGACCAGACCATGTTCACGGACCTTACCCAGGCTATGGAGAAGGCGTTCAATGACGACATGATTGCGTTGAACGTCCTGCCACCCGATGCCGTGACGAGGGTCACCGAATACGTGCCCCAGATCGTCTCTTTCGTGGAGCAGATTATCAAGAAGGGATTTGCGTACGAGGCGGACGGGTCGGTCTACTTTGATATCGGTGCTTTCGAACAGGCCGGCAACAGCTACGCCCGACTTCGTCCCGAGAGTAAGAATGACAAGGCATTGCAGGAAGAGGGAGAGGGTGCCTTATCCAAGTCGCTGGAAGGCAAGAAGCGCTCTGGGGATTTTGCTCTGTTCGTCGACCTTCCTTCCTTCCTCCGCGGGGCCAATTGCTGACAAAAGCTTTTTGTATAGATGGAAAAAGTCAAAGCCGGGCGGTAAGAAGCCTTCTCCTACACCTTTGCTCGAGCCCTCTGAGCGATTCGCTAACTTCTGCAGAACCCTACTGGCCAAGCCCTTGGGGTGCCGGCCGTCCCGGTTGGCACATTGAGTGCTCCGTCATGGCTTCGGATAAGCTAGGTGACCAGATGGATTTGCACTCCGGCGGCGTTGACTTGGCCTTCCCGCATCATGACAATGAACTCGCTCAGAGTGAAGCTTACTTCCACGACTGCGGCAAGGGCGAACACACATGGGTCAACTATTTCTTGCACATGGGCCATCTTTCGATTGCTGGGAGCAAAATGTCCAAGAGTCTGAAGAATTTCCAGACCATCCAAGACGCACTGGCAACGACCTATACTGCACGGAATATGAGAATCGTGTTTCTGATGGGCCGCTGGAATGATGGCGTCGAGATCTCCCCAGATATGCGCAAACAAGCCGATAGCTGGGAGACGATGCTGGATAACTTCTTCGCCAACATCAAGGCCAAGCTTTCAGAGGCTGGCTCAGCGACTGCTGCCATCAAGGACCTGTCGTTGACGGAGAACAATTCAAACGGACTGACCGAGGAGCTCAAGCAAGCGAAGAAGGACTTGACCGCAGCGCTAAGCAACTCGTTTGATACCCCTGCAGCCATGCAGATTCTGTTGAAACTTGTCCGCAACGCGAACATCTACATGAACGACAAGTCTACCCAGTCGAACCTCCAACCGGTCGAAGCAGTCGCTCGTTGGGTTACCAAAATTGTTGGCATCTTCGGACTCGATCCCAGCGCACAGCCTCCGTACGAAGGCCTAGGCTGGGGTCCCGCGAACCCGATCGCGGCTGCAGACGTTGATCCTCAGACTGCCGTCAAGCCTTATGCTGCTGTCTATGAGACTGTCAAGAAGGAGGTCGAGAGCCTCGATCTCTCCGAGTCTCCCATCAAGGTGGTCCTCGAACAGCAAAGCCCGGAGGCCGAATTTGCCGAGCTGGAGAAGAGCGGCGAGCGGGATGTTGAGAAGCTGGCGTTGCCGTTTATCCGCGCAACTTCGCGCCTGCGCGACGAGCTGCGCGGTGTCATTTCGTCTGGTGCTACGCTCGATCCCAAGTTGAAGCAGACTATTCTGGCGCTGAGCGACCGCATTCGAGACTACGACCTCACGGACCTCGGTGTCCAGCTCGACGATCAGGCGGACAAGCCGAGTTTGGTCAAGTTCGTGCCTGCAGCTAGGCTCATTGCCGCGCGCGAGGAAAAGGCGGGCATTCTTGCCGAGAAGGCGAGACAGAAGGAGGAGGGTAAGTTTGATTTACTCCCCGTTGGACAGCGATTCAGTTTTATTTCATTTGCTGACTTGTGCAACAGCGCGTAAAGCAAGGGAGAAGGCGGAGCAGGAAAAGCTGGCCAAGGCCAAGATGCCGCCCCAGGCCATGTTCAAGGGCGACGCCAAGTACCTGGAGTGGGACGCCGAGGGCCTGCCGACCAAGATGGCGGACGGCTGCGAGGTGCCCAAGAGCCAGCAGAAAAAGCTGAAGAAGGAGTGGGAGAAGCAGAAGAAGCTGCATGAGGAGTACTTGGCCAAGGCTTGAGGAAGGTAAGTCTGGCATTGACAAGAGGTCTATGGTTTGTATTTGAAGGGGGTACACTTCAAATGTGCGAATTTAAAAAAGCCGGCCCGTTTTCTTGGGTAGTTTCTTTTGCTTCATTATATCTATATCTGAATTCACCCCGGTATTTGGGAGCGTGACCAGTTCATTGTTCACGCCCAAAATCTCAAGCTTATCACCAAGAATTACCGCAAAAAACAATGATCTGATTTCAGCTCAGCGCGTCCCCACCACTGGGTTTTGGTACATTCACAAAGAAACCCTCGGGCAGTTTCCAAGACGAATCAAATTCCATCATGGTCTGCACCGTCCGCCCAACGACGTCGGGAGTATAAGCGATTTTGAGCATCTCACTTGGCGTTTCTGTCATCCGTCAGTGATGCTAATAACAACCAATCACTACGAGGGGAGGAGCGGAAAACTGACTAGGAATCTCCCACCCCTCCAAGAACTCAACCACCTCGTCAGGCATCTTCTCGTCAAACCCAAAATTACTCATGACCTGGATCGCCGACGCACGATTCCTGCGGATCTTTTCGTATAACTTTAGATGGTGCTCAATCTCACTCTTGTCAGAGACACCGTGGAGGACGAGACCGAGCGCCAGGCCGTCTTCGATCCCCTGCGCGCCGGCCTGCGCGTGGTGAGGGAGCATGGGATGCGCCGCGTCGCCTGCTAACACCAACCCACCACCTGTCGTATGCCATTTTCCAATAGGCGGCCTGTAGAGCAGCGGCCACCGTTTTACGTCCCTGGCTTTGGCGATGACGTTGAGCAGACCTTTGTTAAAATTGCTGTATTTCTGGAGGAGTTCGGCCGTGTCGACTGGTGCTAGCCAATCTTCTTTTCTTTGAGCGAGCGTGTAATCGTCGTCGCGCATGATCGCGACAAAATTGAGGGTCTCGTGATCCCGACAGGGATACTGGAGCAGTCGTTTTCTGTTGGGTATGTCCACCCAGATGCGGCACCCCAGCGCGAGGGGTGTGTCGTTGAACCACTTCGTGTCCGGGTCAGAATCGACATCTACCCTTGGGATAAGAAAGCGGTAGCACACGTTTCCTTGCGTTCCTGTCTTTGGCACAGATGCCGGGTTCGCGTGGCCGCCGAGGACGTGCTGCACCGCAGTGGAATGGATTCCGTCTGCGGCGATCACGAGGTCGGCTTGCAGGGTCCTGCCGTCGGAAAGTGTGATGTTTGGTGTGGAAGGGTTGTACGACACGACTTCGGACTTGAGGTAGATGGTTACCGGCGGACTACTTGGGTGAGAGTCAGGGTCCGTGGCTAAGCGCCGGAGGGCGTCGAGCAGGTCGACTCTGTGAGCGTAGTAAAGCGGCGCGCCGTAGAGCTCCGTGTTACGAGAGTGATCGAACACGGCGGCCGGGCCGGGGAGCAGAGAGAGTGTCTCGTGGGACATGAAATACATGCCCGTGGTGGAAACGAAGCGCGATTTGATCGGGTCGAGACCCCATTTGAGCAGGAAGCGGCCGACGTTTGGAGGGACGTTGATGGCGGCGCCGACTTCGTTGGTCATGGA
The DNA here is from genome assembly GCA_033439685.1 of Apodospora peruviana. Classification (NCBI taxonomy): domain Eukaryota; kingdom Fungi; phylum Ascomycota; class Sordariomycetes; order Sordariales; family Lasiosphaeriaceae; genus Apodospora; species Apodospora peruviana. Next base: position 253,440 of record JAUEDM010000005.1, on the reverse strand, counting down.
GGAGCGCTCGTAGATGGTGATTCTGTGGCCGGAGCCGGCGCGGCGGAGCGAGATGGCGGCTGCGAGGCCGGTTACCCCCGCTCCTACTATGATGATGTTCATGGTATGGGGTCTGGTAGTATGGCCGGCACTGGATCAGAGAAAGATTTACTTTTGTATCACTGAGTTGGGGTTTTGTTGCGTTATCAACTTTTAGTGGGTTGTGTCTGTTGGTGATGCTTGGCGGTGAGGTGATTGACAGTTGCGTTCCGTGTACGGATGTGCTCATGCATGGCGGCCCAGCTGCATACGACGTGGGGGCTGTGATTCTCGGGACATGCCCGTTCAGGGCAAAGGCATGTTGGTGATATATCTGGATTTCGATTCATTACTTTTCAGGTGAGATATAGTGGGTTGATAACAGCGGACGAACTTGACCAAGTTACCGGGATGTCAACATGGCTCATATTCTCTCGCGCGTTTGAACAGATATGTGGACCCTGAGTGATGAAGATGCACCTGGATAAGTGATCTGAGATACAATTTATATGCCCAAGGCAGGTAGTATATTGATGTAACAGGTCGTCCCTTAATTTAACAATGCAAGCTGTAAGACAAAGGAACTATTAGAGCAATACGCGAGGTTGTCATGTATCATATCCATCACCCTCTCAGAATGACAAAAGAAATAGTTTGTAGTAGTTGTCGCGCTTATGGAAAGAAAGTACAGCAGTTCCGCGCAAGGTCACCTAAGCTACATATTAGTACTCGCTATGTTCCAAGTCATGCTCTTCAAGTCATTAGGCGTGGCAGCTAGGTAATTATACAAATGCGATGCTCGACCAAGCGAAGAGCAAATCCCCAACTTCATCAACCACCCCTACAGTTATCTCAGTTTTCTGCTGGCGTCGTACTTACTTGCTCGTATTACTTCAAATGCCTATTCTGTTTTCTTTATACCTCCACCCTTACTTTTAAACAGCGCCAGCAGCTTGCCCAACTTGTCCATTAACCTCCCCTTGAGGCCGCCCAAACTGACTTCAGGCCCCTCATCCGCCGCCACGAACCGCCTCACCAGGATATTAAACATGCCCCCGAACGCAAGCGCGATCGCTGTGGACGTGAATATGATGACGTTGTACGGCATGCTGAAGTCCGGCGTCGGCAAGCTGCACAGAAGCGACGTGGTGCGGAGGGCATACGCGACAGACCGTCCCGAGGAGGAGGAAACACTGTCAGTGGAGTTCAAGATCGTGATGACGGCCGCGGCCACGTCGAAGCCTCGGTTCGCGTCGGGCGGGTACTCGGTGTACCGCAAGATAGACTTCTCAAAGTCGTAGGTCAAAAACACGGTCGATGCCGGCGGTACGCGCATGCGCACCTCCAGCTGGGTCCCGCGAGCACGGTCGACCGCCGGACGGTAGTACACTTCTTGTATCAGCGAATCGCGCTGTTTGCCAGATTGGCCCTCGATGCGCGCCTCGATGGTGTGCAGGTAGATACGCATGAACCAGGGCAAGGACTCCATGTAGATAAACTCCACCTCGCGGTCGGGACTGGGGTTCCGGAGGATCGTTTGGACGCCTCCGCGTTCTTGTCCGTGACCCGTGAAGCTGCGCTCGGCGTATAGCAGGGGGGTTTCTGGTTTGACGAGGTCTTGGAGCTCTGCTTGGGCTTTGTTCTCGGTCTGGGCAGCATCGGATGGTGCTGGGAGGATCATCTCGAACTCGGCTTCCGGCTCGATCTCGTAACACCGCGACGCCCCGTCCGCGTTCTTCTTCTCCAAGGACCCGTTCGAGATGAACACGCTACGTGATTCGGGAACTTGGAGGCACACCGGTGGGGTGTTGGGGTCGGTCAGAGGACAGGTCCCTTTTATTGTCCGGCCAAAGATCTGTGATAGAGACCATTCCTGGTTGGCGCTATAGTCGGCGGGGAAACAAGTGTCGTCTGCGTGGTAGGGCTTCGATGTGTCGCATTTCAGCTCGTGGCCGGGTGGTGGCCTCGGGATCGGGTTGCCTTGGGCGAGTTTGTTAGCATGGACGAGACAACTTCGGGCGGATTAACAAGAGCACACACCTCTCGGCCGCTTGGATCTCTCGATATCAAGCACCATGTCAATGGTTTGTTCAATCTCCAAAACACATTCGCCGTCTGCGGGACAGACCGGCCGAATGTCGATAGCCATGCTCTGCCAAGAGGCATCGAACAGCTTGTGTCCGTCCAGCAGCGTCGCAATGCCTGCCTTCCCCTTGCACGGAAGAAGCTTCAGGAAGGGTGTAAGGTTCTCCGTACACACCACTTCGTGTGGTAGCACGCCATATAGAAGATGTGTATTCGTTTCGGTCGAGTTCGGGTGGTCGCCCTCGGGCTGGAAGGACATGACGGGGCGGGTGGTGCGCGTGCTATCGATGAAGTTGAGCGAGGCGCAAAAGAGGCCCGAAAGCGCGTTCGTGAGCGTTAGCCATTTATGGTCGGCCCTGTAAGTACCGATCAGCATGTCGGTCAGTCACCAATGCAAGCTTCGGAGTACTCGTACTCTTCATCCGTCTCGGCGTCGAGCCACGCCCACAGCTCGACACCGGTGCCGCCTTCGCGCGCGCCGTCCCACGGCCGCGCGCCCCAGCTCTCGGCATCCCACCGGCCCAAACTGAATCTCAGATGTAGTTCGCGCGTGCCGGCATGTTGCAGGATCTGACCGAGCGAGCGAGGAAAGAAACGGAAGTTGTGAGCCTCGAAGGCGGAGAGCGTCGTATTGGAGCGGAAGTTGAAGCTCGCGAGCAGAGCCGAGAGCGGCAGCGGCCGGAGCACTAGCTGCTCATGGTAATCGGACGAAGCGGAGGCAGCGCGGGGATGAACGCATATGGAGAGCAAAGAGAACAGCAGAAAGGAAAAGAATTGACGCATTTTCTTCCGCTCACCGTGGTCTGTCCATAGAGAGGGTTAGTTCCCACTGCAGACCGTGAAAGGAGCGGGACGTTGTCAGAAGGAGTGTCTTGGGCATTGGACTTGGTCGCGGAGCCGCGGTCAGTGGTCAGAAAAAAAGATGACAGCAGCGCACTCCGAAGACAGGGGTCAGCCGCCACAGGACCCCACTTCCCCGGTGGCACGGCACCGCTCCGCAGAAAGGGGCCACCTGAGTTTCGGGGATGGATTTGGGAATCACTACAAATACATTTCTGTTAAAAAGGAAGACGGAAACCCCTGAAGAATTTCCAGTGGTGGGTTCTCTCAGTCATAAAAAGCCAAACAAAAGTCAAAAGTAAAGTCAATGACCCTGACCCGATTTGAACGGATAACCTTTCGATCTGGAGTCGAACGCGCTACCGTTGCGCCACAAGGCCTGTAATTGGTTGGTATAAATGGTTAAGCATTGTCATGTTATATCGTGGTGCAAACTGAACCTGCTCTCTAAGGTTCCCAATGAAAGTCGAGCAGGGCCCATTACCATCGTTTCCCCTTTGAACTTATCACCTATGATATAAGACTGTATAAAATCTCATCTAGTGCCGTCGAGACTAGGAAAAGGAGAGGCAAATAGGAATATTAAGTACTTAAACCTGAAATTTCTTGCAAAACAAAGTCTATAGCAGTTAAAACCCGCTATGGTTTATCCATAAGAGACATGGAAGAAAGTTTCACGAGTAGGAAGTTTACAATGGATTACTGCCGGTTAAGACAGGTCCTTGTGAGTACAGTAAAAGGTTTTATTTACTCTAAAAACTAAAAGAAAGAAACGAATGTATACAGTTGGGGTATCATCAAAGTCTAAACAACCAAAAAAGCACAAGTCTATCACCGTTTTTGTTTTTACCTTTTCCGTTTCCTGTATACCAGAACACTGAGACCCAAGAACGAAAGTAGAAAAAGAAATCAAAACAGAACCACTCTCCGCCTGTGACGCGTAATCTTCCCATTGCTGCAAGTCGTCCCGGGACCCAGGGCCTGGGGGACAGCGTAGCCGTGATCGCACAGCCCAAAGGATGAGCTGTTGATGCAGACCACCGATCCGTCTGGTGAGCAAGCCTGCTTGTCACCTTTACCTGAACCGAGACCGGAACCAGCGCCAGTCCCAGCACGACTACCAGCTCCTCCTACTTGAGTAGGAGCAGCAGGAGCAGCAGCCGGGGGAGTAGCGACAGGTCTAGACGTCAAGGTGGTGAATCCAGAAGGAGGAGGGGGCTGCACCGCCGGCGGTGGCGGCGGAACAACTGCCACAGGGGGACTGCTAGGCTTACTAGGGGTAAGAGTTAGCGACATTGTGTTGCCGGGTGTAGCAGGAATAACCTGAGCAGGAGGGGGAGGAGCAGTAGGGTTACCACCCCCAGAAGAAGAACCATCACTAACCTCAAAAGTAGGCGTGCCCGCAGCCTTCTCGCAAGACCCTTCGGATCCAGCAGCAGGCTCCTCGAGCACCTTACCAAACTTGCCCGGGTTGGGAATATTCAGCACGCCCTGGCCGGTGGTGCACTCGCCCGGAACGTTGGCGACAAACATGCTAGGCAGGCTATCAACAAAAGCTGTATCGTTCGATCCGCCGGTGATCGTCACCGGAGCGCAGACGTTATACATCTCGCGGTTGCCCATCTTGTTGAACCACGACCACGCAAACGTGGCGTTGCCATTCTTCAGGCCTTTAGGAAGAGGAATGTTGAACTGCCGGATGCACTCGGTGCCGGAATCGTTGCCGCAGTGGGGGGAGTCGGCGCGTCCGTCCTGGTCGGGTGCGGCGGCTGGCAGATTGCCGGCCGCCGAGACGGGGCAGCCGCCGATGAGTGTGTAGATGGTCTTCCACTTGCTCTTGTCCGCGCCCGGGCCGTCATACGACAAGGAGAATTGGCATGAGCCGCCGCCGTGCTGAGCGCCGCCGGTGAACTCGACCAATTGCGTCTGGCCTGCTGTTAGGGTAGTCACCTGCTCGACGGAGGAGAGGCCTTGGCAGGGGAACGGGGAGCTGGGACCGAGAGGGTTGACTTGCACGAGCGGGGTGCTCGTGTGGAAGTTATACGGGTAGGGGTTGTTCATGATCATGTGGGCGTTGGCGCTCAGCGCGAAGATGCCGAGGAAGGCAACTGCCGTGGTCATGGTGTTGGAGTTAGACATTTTGGTTGGTTTTGAGAGATGATGGTAGTTACGAAACTTCACAGAAAGTTGCGGTAACAAAAGCTTGGTGAAGGAGTTGTGAGGTGGTTATCAAAACCAAAAATGTGTGTATGTGAGTGAGTAGACGATGATGAGAAAACTTTGGAAATGCTGAATGGACTCGCCATGGCTTCCTTTTTATAAGACTGTCTGGTCGTCCCGCCCCCCTCCCCTTGAAGCTCACAACACCTGTTACAGGCGATATCGATCGAGTAACATTGTTTTGTAATGACTGTAAGTGTCTTTGGAATAGAGAGCCTGTGAAACTATACAACGACACAAAGCACGGTCCAGCTGTCTTGTTTCAACAAACAACAATGGAACTCAGGGACCGTACAAAGGGGCTAGCTCGTCAACTACGCCACGGCGCACGCGGCGGAGGTATTATACCAATTGGAGAATTACCAGAACAAGTAGGCGGGAGCTCGGTCCAGTTTGTTTGTTTGGCGCATGGGCCCATTGTTCACGCGTGGCTCTACTTGAGTCGGTTTATTCCGTCGATGATGGCGATGAAAGGGGTTCTTATCCCCAGCTCTCTTTGTCCGATTTCCTTGTTCAAGATTATCCAACTAGATAGCTCGGCAGGTACTATTGTGTAATTTATCAGTTCTTCTGTGTTGACTTGTATGAAATCCCTAGTTCAAGTCGTCGCGCCATCGAGTTTCAACTAGTAGACTTAGTCAGAGGATTGATTCCATTCACCTCCTAATCGAGTCTTGATTCCCAACACTTTTCAGACTAGGGCTGCAGCATCTTAAAACCTCACCATCGCCACCCTGATCTTTTTGTCCCCAAACTCACTAACACCCCAAATCGAGTAGTGATTCCAGCAGTACTCTTGTCTACAACTCGTAGGGTTTCAGCTTCCCAAATCCTCATGATCACCACTCCAATGGATTGTCGCCCATTCATCCTCGCCATTGTTCTCATTGTTGTCCTCCATGTCATGATCATCAACGTAATGGTATGCTGCTTGTCCATCCCATTTTCCCCATAAACTAGGTAGGTATACAGTCAGCAAGCTTTGTCTCTTGTCCTGCCATTGCGGCAAGATCCCATTGTGGACATACTCAACAAAGGTGAACTTGTCTCGTGGTCTTCCCGACACGTCGCAACACTGCGACAAGCGGCCAATGATATCATTATAGAGCTCCCCCAGGCCCTTATGTTTGTCGTCGTGCAGCCTGTCTTTCAACGGAAGCGTAAGCCACTCCTCGTCCCCCAGCTGATCTTGTTGGGCAGCAGCAGCAACCGGGTCAACGACGACGGCCTGGTGAATCAGAACGACCTGGTGCATCGGCGGGGAGGGTCCCGGGGGCGTGTGTTCGACAAACATGAGCTCCGGTTCCTCTTCGCACTCGTCCTCGTAGGCCGCAAACTCGTCTTCCGAGTCCCCGCACCAGTCGAATTGGACCGACGTCAAGCCCTTTTCGAGGACTGACTCCCAATCGTTGCAGTCCTTACCGATGACCAATATCCAGTTTCGGTACGCGAGGCGTGATTCCCACCAGACAGGCACAATCGGGAGGCCCCCCCCAACCGACTTCTTGTTCCGATACTGTTTTTCCTGCCGTTGGTGGCGCATACATTGCTCGATAGAGTTCATGCGGCGGAGGTAAATGTCGACCCGGGGCAATATTGTCTGCTTCCACCCCGATACTAGGTCGGCGAGACGCAAAGCTATTTCAAGGGGTGGTTCTCTTAGAGCGACGAGCGTGTAGAGCTGAATTCCAAAGGGATGGCGGGCAACGTTGGAGGATCTGTGCACGGCGGAGAAGACGGAATAGCCATCGTGGGCGTTGAATATGCGATAATGCGGAGTCGCCGGGGGCCGGATTTGGTTGCGTGGCGCCTCCCCAGCAGGTCCTGACGCTCCGGAAGTAGACATGTTGGGATCTTATGGCGGGAGTCAGTGTCCGATGGTGAGTCAGCTGCGATAAAGAGAAGTAGGCTGCAAAGGGATCAAGATGGTGCTCGCCAGGCTGTCAGTGCCTATTTAATCGCCCAGGACCGATTCGGGTGTGTTGAGTGAAAACCCCGATGGGTAAATTATCATGACGAATAGACAGTACTTAAGTGGGCTCCGGACATGCCATTACATAGCAGCTCCTTGAAGGACTCCGACGGAGTATCGTGGTGTTGTCCAGCAAGTGGCCTGCTATCCGCGACGCCAACTTGTAGAAAGCAGTCGGTCAGTCCTTACTGGTAGATTACATACGAGGTTCGCATGATCCCATCGCCCACGAGAACAAGTCAACCACATCATTATTCGAGTCAATGCCCGACAGTCCGTTCCTGTGCACTTCACACTAAAATCACACTAATTACCAGGTATGGTAGGTACCAGACCGATCAACCCAGCTCTCTTCATCTTCAACTTCACCCCGATGCAAACAACCACAATAAACAACCGCCAAAAGACAATTTACCACAGCCCTCCTCGGTGTCCTGAAGTCCGGTGTATCTAGCCGCATCGCCGTCTGAAACAGCAACAACCAAGACAGCAACCTCCAAAGACCGCGACACCTACGAGAAACACATCGCGCCCGTCCAGCTCGCGCGCATCGCAAGCTACCGCCCCCTCGCCAACACGAACACCAAGCGCGCCTTCCTCGACCGCAACGAAACCGTCATCAACACAATGGACATCGATTCGGAACCCCAGATCTGGACAGCCTGCCCTCTCACGTCTCGTGCAAAAACCATATCGCCATCCATCAAACCAGCCCAGCAGGAACGTGTTTCCGAAGTATGGACATCACGTCGTCCCAAGTCTCTTTATATAGCTCCGCAGATCGGTCGCTTTCGAGAAAAGGTGTCATTCTGTGTATGTGTTTGTTCCGACCATTGTCAGCAAAGTGAACAGACCTACCCACCAGACCCCCAAGAAAATAAAACGACTTACGGATGATACTTGTCGTTCGTCCAAAACCTCCCATGGCTCTCTTCCCCCAAAGCAGTAGCACTCACCAAAGTCCGGGCCCCTTGCTCGGCACTCCTTCCTAGAAAGTAATACCTCACACTCATCAACAACCGAAATAACAGCGGCAAGTCCCTGGTCATCCTCGTCTCGCACAACCCAGGGCACGTAACGTTCACCACAACCCCGGACCCATCCTTCTGAACAAGCTCAGCAACACCTTTCATCACGTACCACATCGCCAGCTTGATAAAAAAAGTACTGTTTAACAGCATCCCATTTCTCCTTGTCGTCGCATCGCTTGATGAGACTCTCGCCCCGCAGAGCTTCTAATTCGGCCTTCATATCGTCCGGGATGATGAAGATGGAAATCCTATCTAGAAACGATAAATGCGGCCTGACACCGTCCGGCGCCTCGCGCATCTTGGGGAGCAGAAGCAAGGCAAGCAGCGCGGTGGAGAGCACATCCACCTGCAGACTTATCTCATACCCATCAGGGCTCTGGCCGTAGGCCCATGGCGCGACGCCAGCGGCAAGTTGGACGACGTGCAGGTAGGGAACACGACTGTTCCTATTGAGGCGGTCGACAAATTCGCGTACGGACGCGAAGCTCGCGAGGTCGACAGTTTCGATGATGAAGATGTCAGGGGAGCAGTTGGTGTGCCGGATGATGGCCGCTTTAGCCTCTTCCCCCTTTTCGGCGGTCCTGACTGCCAAGATGAGGAGGTTAGCGCCCAGCGCGGCGTACTTGATTGCTGCGTGGTGACCCAACGCCTTATCTCCATATGCGCCCGTCACAAGAACGGCTTTGTCTTTGAAAGAATGACCCGGGATGTCTTTTGGGTCGGTAGGGGGGTTGCGGGCGGCGTGCCAGAGTTCTGCGGTGGACGCCATAATTTCTGAGGTTGGTCTTTGCTGTTGTTCTTTGCTGGCTTCAGGAAGGAATGAAGAATGCGGACAAGTCTTGAAGCGAGAGAGTTCCCGGGCTCGGTGCGCATTCTAATGACATCTACCATGGCGAAGGGGATATCCGACTAATAATGCGGTTTGTGGTTCCATATAGTATCCTCGACCAATACCACTCCCTCAACATTCTGCTGTTGGTCAGCCTACTGCCTTCACAGTGGTGCACGGGGTTATTTGTTGCTGCGCCCCCGAACTCCCTGGATCCCACATTCCAAATTTGAGTGTCCGCGCAACGCTTACCCCGTTCTTTGGGTATTATACGTGTACATATAGGTGCATAATCGAGTTAATATATATCCGCTTGCTGGATTGACTGGGGCTGGCCACAAGAAAAGTCCTCCGCCTCCTACACAGTTTGGAGTACACCATTCCACAGTGAAATATTTTACACTCCAAACTCGCACATGTTCTTCCTCTAACCATGTACTACTTCTGCTTCAAGTATCGCGTGCTCCGAAGTGACAAGAATCTCGGTGCTCTCCATCGCCACATGCCCCTTTTCCTCGGTCACGACCTCTGCAGCAGCTATCGTTACTGCCACCTCATCCACCAGCAAGCACGACGACAAGTAGATGGCCGCCTCCATATTCGCCGCGTCGACCGCCGCCGCAAGCAGAGTCGGGGTATTACCGTCATCCTCATCGGGATCGTATAAGGTCAACACAAACGGCGCCTCCTCCACAATGAGCTGCAGGATCTTCAGCCGCTTCCAGTTCGTGGCAGCCAGTTTCGCCGCCTTGAACATCTTTAGCCTCTCCTCTTCCGTCTCCAGTTCTGCCAGCTGGGTATCCACGGAGGAGACAATCGTGCTGGCGTCGGCGTTGGTGTCATCGGCATCATCCGCCTCAAGCAACGTTGTCGACCGACTGAGACGTTCCGCGACCGCGTCCACGGCCGCCGCCGCCGACTCAGCAGCCCGGGTAATCAACTCCGATCTTCGTCTTTCCAGCAGATACCTCACGACGCCCTCGTTGCCCCAGTCCACGGCCACCATAAACGCGTTGTAACCCTTTGGGTCCTTAACCTCCACATCCACGCCCCATTCTTCCACGAAAAGCCGAAAGGTAGACACGGGGCGAGTCTGCGCGGCTAGATGGATTGGCCAAAGCCCGAACATGACCTCTACATGTAGGGTGTTTACCCAACCTAGAGCAGTACTGCGATAGTATATCTGGTCCGGGTCCTCCCAGCGTCTTATCTCTCTGACGACCTCGGCGTGCCCTTCAAGTGCTGCTTGGACCAGCGCAGTCTCTCCGAATGAGTTCATCGCACCCTCAACATCGCCCCTCCTCTCCATCTTGTCGCAGATGTACCTGGTAACTGTCGACCAGCCACGCCTAGCGGCGTAATGAAGCGCCGTGTCGCCACGGCAACACGGGACGCTTATGCCCACATCGTGCCGCTCGAGCAGAGTCCAGACAATGTTATGGTGGCCATGGTGCGCCGCCCACATCAGTGCCGTCCTCCCGCCTTCGTCGCGTGCGCCGGCGTTGAGTCCGGGTGTCGCGTCGATCCGTTCCAACAGCTCGTCGAGGAGCCCTGACAGCCCGACCGCAGCCACCAGGTGCAAGCCCGTTACTCGTGTCCTGGTAGTAGTATTGGCTGAATCATCATCCTCTTCCTCGTCGGCGCGGTTGCTGCCGTCTTCCTTCTGCCAACTGAACCAGAGATATGGCCAAGGTCTGTAGAGGTGCGTCGCATGCTGGAACGCGTGCGCCGCCAGCTGCTGGTCGCACGCAAGGCGGAGACCGGCGGCCAGGACTGCCTCCGATCGCCAGGAAGTTTTGTCGTAGTGGAAAGCCCAGAAATTTGCGGCATAGTCCAGGAGGTATCGCTCCTCCGGGCCTTGGTCGGTCCCACCGGCGTCGCTGTTCTGCTGCGGCTGCATACGGCGCAAGCGGACACTGTTAACCTGTGAGGCTATTGTCTGGTCTCTCGAGGGGTGCCACCGGTAGTAGTCGTCGGAATAGCCGTGGTAGTGGATATGCCAGCGCGCCATACGAAAAGGCCCATCGTCACCATAGTTCTCACAATTCTTGGGCGCAGGGTCGTCGGGATCATCTGCTGCTGCTGTATCAGCGCGAGGAGGGTCTGCCGGCTCGGCAGGACGGAAGTCATTGAGGCAGAGATATGTCAGGCAGGTAATCGCCAGCTCCTCGTGGATTTCCTGCGCTTGCTTCTCGCTGCGGAGCGCATCGAAATACTCCTGAGCAGTGTAGTGCACGAGCTGAATGATATTACGTTCTTTATCGACGACGACCAAGCCGGCGCACACAGCGACAATGAGGTCGACCGAGTACCAGTTGTCATGGTCGAACTCGGTCGCATCGGGCTCGACCGACAAGGCGCAGCACAGCTCGCCCGTCGTGAGCGATCGGGCGGCATTGGTGATCCACATCAGTACCTTTTTAGCAAGGTCGACATCTTGGGTCGACTGAGTTTCGATCCGGCTCATTGTGCCTTGGTAGACCTCCTTGTAGATATCGATGGGTTGTTGGGAACGGGATGCGTCCAGCTTGCCAGAAAGGTCATTGATGAGAGTCTTGATCTGTTTTCTGTTGTGCAGGTTCACGAAACGCTCGAGTAGGAGGTGGGCCAGGAGGAATCTGGATAATGTGTCAGTTCAAAAGCTAAGAAGTGGGTTTGTAGCTGAGGTGGTTTCCGAGACTTCTTACTCACAGGCCATTCGATGTCTTGAGAATGCAGTCGCGGACCTTTTCTTTACAGTCGTCGTCCATCGGCGCCCTAAAGTTCTGGAATTGGCTTGTCGTGTATTTGTTGATGTCCTCGTCCATGGCCTGGATTTCCAGCGTCGGCGAGTCTTTGAACTTGCTAACAACATCCGACAATGGGCGAGCTGTGACCATCATCCGCAGACTTCCTGCCGTCTCCGCCTGGAGTCTGACAAGAGTGTCCATGAAGGTCCGCCGTTTTCCATTCTCCTGTGGAATCTCGTCCAGGGCGTCGACAACGAGATACACAGTACGCTGCAAAGACAGGATGGATTTGAGGGTGTTGTAGATCTCGTCGAATGTCGGACGTGATCGCTTTTCGACGTGATCGTCGTAAAGCAACAGCAACGGACCGACAAGGTCCTCGTTCCTTGAAACCAACTGTCGTACAATTTCACCGAGGAGCTCCGAAACAGGACGCAGGCTATCCGCCTTATATTCGCAATAGACATAGGCCAGATTCGTATCGGACTTTAAGGAGGCCGGTAATAAATAGGTTTCAAGGTGATCGACTACTCCAGCGACCATAATTGTCTTGCCGGCGCCAGGTATTCCGGGACAAAAGAGGGCTGGTCCAGGTTGATGAAGCCAGTGCTGAAATTGGGCCGATTTCAAGAACCACTGCCCTGTATCCTTCTCCATCAGGGACTTCAAATGAACCTGTCGAGCTTCAGAATCAATCATCGACAGCCAGCGAAGGGCGTCTTTGGTTCGGTCATCCCCAAGCCTCTTCTTGGAAAGTAACTTCAGTTCCTCAATCCCAAGGCTGCATTTGACGGGTTCATTAGTGAGCGGGAACCGAGAAGAGGTATGATGAAATGGAGACACATACAGTTGGCCGACATTCAAATGCATAGAGACTGTCGCCTTCAGCCGTTCAACCTTGTCCAGCAGTTCCATGATGTCCTCTTTAACAAAGTGCCAGACAAGAACTGAGCCAAGTTTCTTGCTGCTGTCCATCTTGGCGCTCAGCTTGTCCAGGGCAAGCGCGTACTGGGCCATGGGCCCGTTATCGGCCTCGAGTGCACGAATGCCATGATTCCAGGACTCGGACGAGACGGACGTGGTCGACTGCAGGGACCGGCCGAGGTTCCCAAGAAGGTAAAGTAACGAGGCAAGAACCGAGAGCTCCTTCTCAAGCTCGGCGAGTTCCTTCTTGGCGTTCTTGACATCTCTGAGGTACTGCGCGAACTTGACTGTGGCCGAGAGAATGCCGAGAACACTTGCGGCAACATCCATTTCGAATGACTTGACTGTCGTGCACCTTTTGGTAACTCTGTTTCTTTCCTGGCAGGACTCGCGACTCGCGACTCCGACGACGGGACGACGGGACGACGGGAGTTGCCCCTCATTCGCTTTTGAGGTTCCAGCCTTTGCTGCCCAATCCGAGGCCATAATATCCTTACTGCATTGGGTTAGACTATCATTCAGCTCTTCATGTTCGTGTCGCATAAAGTCCAGGCAGCAAGGTCAACGAGCGGCCGCCCAGGCATACTTGGCAAGTTGGCGCCATGGTTGAAACTGTCGGGCAGAGAAAGCAAACCCCTCCAAAAGCCTCAAATACAGTATTTTAGTGCTTTAGACTACTGGCCTGTGGTCGAGCACGTCATCAGACGGTTATCTGGGGAAGGTACGGAGTGCCTACCTGAGGTATTAGGCTTCCTCCATTAAACAAATACCAGGAAAGAACAATGCAAACGCCCGAGTCTGAGCCGAAGAATACCACTCAACTAATTTTACTCGATTTCATCAACACCCTCCTGCTGGACAACAACCGCAACTTAACCCACCAGTCATCACTACTGGACTGTGAGTTCAGCAAAACCCGGATCAACCATGTCCTCGTCTACCACGGCTCCTTCAACCCCCCACACATCGGCCACTTGAGCTTTCTCCAAGACGCCTTCAACAACACAGGTCGCGACATGCCCTTCGTCTGCGCCGTCATCATGCCTGCAGCCGACAGTTACTTGTCAGACCACAAGTTCAAGGACCTGGACAACGCATTGGTTCTCCCCAGCTCGGTTCGCGCCGGTTTGTGGGCGACCGATGCTCGCCTTCCGTCTTGGGCGGCAGTTCTCGATCCGACAACGTCGCGTCGCACGGCGCCAGAATTTCTGGCTAAGATCAAGATATTCGGCGACTCGCTCGGGTATCGGATCAAGTACTGGATGTTGTGGGACGCGGACTGGTTTGGCAGGCTCGATCAGCAGTCTACTGGTGTTGATAGTGTCGTCGACAATCTCGTCTTTTACGCATACGAGACTGGTCTGGACGGTAGGAGGAATGAGCCCCCATGGCAAACGTGGGGTGTTAACAAGCGCCCTTGGGAGATGGTCTCGTCTGACAAGTTGACGGCCGTGAAGCGATTCCAGAAGCCATGGATCAATGCCAGAACGAGAGCCATTCGGGGTCATGTCAGGGTTGTCTGCGCGTTGGGGCAGGCAAGGCACGCGATAAGCTCGACTGAGATACGTCGTCTCTCCACTCGCCATGCTGGAGATGAGCTGCAGAGATGCAGCAGGTTACGGGAGATGGGCCTGAGCTGGGACTTGCTTCAGTGTGACCAAACGTGGATGACATGGCATGGAACCGAACGCCAGAAGGGAAAGGAACAAATGGATGGTTCCCAGCCCGGGCATGTATGTGAATTCACCGATACCGGTCCAACATGATCGTTATCTCGTCTGAACTTAGTTGATCTGCCCGCCGTCATTTCGAATGAGGGTTCAAAAAAGAAATGGCAAAAGACCAAATGCACAGAGAGACGGGTTCTTTCAACCGCCCATCAGACCCTCCTCCCTTGGACCGCAAAGTACTCATGGTCAACATAACTGCTCCTCGTTCAAAGCGCAATTCTGAAAGATGATTCATATTCACCAGTTAACCCGCCCCCGGCTGCCTTCGTCTAATGTAATCACAAAAAACACCACCACTCTAATCACCCCCCAGTTAACAACGGAACGCCAAGACCAACATCCAATTATACGGCAACCGCCACCGGGCCAGTAGGTGGCAGCATCGACTCGCCACTCTCAACACTTTCCGGCTGCGTCACCTTCTTAAACAGCTCATCAAAGACCTCTTCGGCATGCTTCTCGGCGTCAAACTGGTGGATCCAGTCCTCGCGCGGGAAAGCGATGCTCTTGGGGTCCTCCTTGACCTTCTTCCAGTCCGTGGTGTGCCACCTGTCGCGGGTCGACTCGCCCGTCTTTTGCACCAGCTTGACGCGTTCATACCTGCCAGCCTATTAGTCTCTGGTCTGCAAAGGCAAAAATGAATAGGAGGGGAAACAAACCGAATCTCCTGATGCACCCTCACAGCAGCAGGGATATCCTCCTTCCTACCAGCCACCCTCTTCAAGCAAACCGCAATCGTCACGCCGTCCTCCATCGCCTGCGTGGCTCCCTGCGCACTAGTCGGCAAAAACGGATGCGCCGCGTCGCCAAGCAACAAAATTCTTGCGTGCTTGCTCACCCACGTCGGCAGCGGATCACGATACACGAGCTTCCAGTCCACCAGGGAGGGCGTTTTCTCGACAATGGCTTTGCAGATCGGGTCCCACCCCTCAAGCACCTTGTAGACGTCCTCGAGCTTTCCAGGGAAGGACCAGGACTCGTCGATGTCGTGCTCGTCGCGGTGGGTCAGCACCCAGCAGCAGTCCTTCCCGCCCTTGATGGTGGAAAACAAAAAGTGCACGTCGGGGCCGATCCACCCGTTGAAGGTGTCACCGTTCTCGCAGAACTCTTTGGTCCGCGGGTCGGCGATCATGTCGGTGTTGGGAAACCAGGCGCGCCAGACGGCGTAGCCGCTTGACTTGGGCTTGTCGACGTAGCCGAGCACGAGCTCGCGCGCCTTGGAGCGCACCCCGTCGGCCCCGATCACCAGGTCGGCGTATACCTTTTCCAAAAGCACCATTAGTATCATCACAATAACTATCATCTTTATGTTGGAAATACCTTCTCCCCGCTCTTAAGCACAATCCCCGCCCGGTCCTCATCCTCAAAATACTCCTCCACCAACTGGCCCAGATGAATCGGAATCTTAAGATCGTCTCTAGCATAGTTGAAGACGACCTCGTGCAGCTCGCCGCGGTGGCCATTAAACACGGGGGTCTCGGGGTTTTGGGGAGGGGTGATTTGGTGGTAGACTACCTCGCCGGTGTCGTATTTATGGATCCGGAAACCGTAGCTAGTCAGATCGATGCTGAGCGACCTCAACTTGCGCGCGATCGCGCCGTCGGCCCAGCGCGTATAGATGCGTCCTGCGTTGGCGCCGAACGAGATTATGTCGCCCAGGGTCTTCAGTTCGGGGAAGTTCTCGTAGATTGAGACGGAGTGGCCCTGGCGGTGGCATTCTATTGCTGCTGTCAGGCCGCCGAAGCCGGCGCCGACAATGACGACTTTGATGCCGCTTTTCGGTGGTCGTGTTGTCATTTTGGTTGATGTGTTGTTTGTTTGGGGTAAAAAGGGGCTCTGTTTTGGTGAAGAGGTAAAGTGCTGTGACGTGAGTTAAACAAAGTCATCAACGGGACAGACAGACATGTGAGACGGACGGGACAAACAAGGTAGCAATTACCTACCTTATGTCGCTCACGTTTCTGGTATCTATATTGACTGCGTGCACCGAGATAGAGATGGGATGTTCGGGTTCGGACTTTTGGAGCACGAGGAGGAAGGAGCACGGTCGTCTCATCCTGGCATATCTCTCTCGTCCGTCATTGGTTATTTAGCTGTTGTCCTACATCAGGCTATGCCCCATCGTGGTATTCTGCCGCGCTTCTCCTCATCTGCCGATTTTGCCTCTTGGCGAGGGGTTGTCGAGCTGGTCGGTCTCTTTCCCCGCACGCCATCGAAAGACCGAGAGACCATAACCATTCGGAGATAGATTTGGTTTTCGGTCAGATGGCTCTTGCTC
This sequence comes from Apodospora peruviana, assembly GCA_033439685.1. Taxonomy (NCBI): domain Eukaryota; kingdom Fungi; phylum Ascomycota; class Sordariomycetes; order Sordariales; family Lasiosphaeriaceae; genus Apodospora; species Apodospora peruviana. The sequence goes on along the minus strand of JAUEDM010000005.1, from coordinate 236,784 downwards.
ATGCTTGGGTGGGGTTGGTGTTTGCTGCTGTCGAGGGATCCATTCTCCGTATGTGGACAAATTTGGATTGTGACAGGTTTCTCGCTTGTTGTTCTGACCAGCGTCAATATCGACCGCTGCTTGGTTGTGTGGGATGTTTGGGCTTCTAGAACTGTTGGAAGAAGAATTATGACCCGGAACCTGGGGACTGCTTAAACTGATATACAACGCACAAGACATTCAGTTCGCCCCTTTTTTGTGGTGGCTGCGGTGTTAGTGTTGACGCTGTTGCCCAAGTTCTCATAGAATAGTACCAACGAGTGTGATGAAGTAATTTCACTTCCAGGTTAAATCTCGATCTCCGTATCCAATCACTCTTGATAGATAAGTAGCTCACTAGGTAAATGGAAGGTTGTTCACATGAAATTTGCACTAGGTAAATGGAAGGTTGTTCACATGAAATTTGTCGTCGTAAAGTCATTACTAGTACCATGATAGTCTCTCTTATTGCTATGTGTATCTACCCCTTTCCACCAGACACAGCATCAACATTCATTACAAACCACACCACCACCAAGCACTAACCCGACCCAACCCAAAATATCCTATTTCTTAATCTTCACAATCTGCACATTTCCCTTCTCATCCAGCCTCACCTCCTCCTTCAACTTCTCCCTAGTCTGCTGATAAAACGTACTCATCCGATACTTACTCTCCCCATCATGAACCTTCAGACCCCTGAGCGCCTGCTCCCCCTCCCGGACAATGGCTTCCCTAATCTCCTCCGTTCGCGGCAGAATCTCACACCTGAACGGCACAGGCCGCATATTCAACCCGTTTGTATAAGCAAAGATATCCACATCGATCTCTTTCCCCGTCTTCTCGTCCCTCGCCTTCTTGATAGTGAACCCCCACAACAGCCGCGCAACAGTCACCCAGGTGCCCTGCTCGGCCAACGCCTGACCACTGCAAACTCGCCGGCCCCAGCCAAAGGTCATGTACCCCCTATCACCAGGAAACTTGCGATACAGCTCATGTCCTTCGATGTATCTGTCAGGACAGAACCGATCCGGGTCAGGAAACTCGCGCTCGTTGTGATGAATCGCCCACACGTTGCCCTGGATCCAGCACCCGGACGGAATCAACCAGCCGTTGTAGGTGTCGTCTTGTGTTGGTGAATGAGGCTGCCCGCCGATAATAGCCACGCTGCGCCACCGGAGGACCTCCTTAACAAACGCATTGATGTACGGCAGGTTTGGACTGTCATCCCAGTGCGGTGATCTCGTCGGGCCGACGACTGCGTCAAGTTCCGCCTGAGCCTTTTGCATGGCTTCCGGAAAAGCACAGCACGCTAGCACAAAAGTGACCAGCGTTGACGAGGAAGTGTCGGCTCCTGCACCGAAGAGGTTTCCCGTTAAGGAAGAAAGTTCCGCGCTGGGGAGGTGATATTTCTCCGCCTCGGCTGCGAGGGTCACGGCGTAGGGCGTCGGCATGGATGCTTTTTCTGACGGCGATTTTTGGTCATATTGTTCCACTGCTTCGTCTGCGAGAGACTTGAAGAAATAGTGGCCGCCTTTTTGGTTGCGGCGGATGCCGAGGCCTTTGAACCAGGGCATGAAAGTCGGGAATCTCGCCAGGACTTTCCCCCCTCCCATCAGTCATTGTTTACCAGAAAAGGGGTAAAGGGTACGTACATGGAAATGTCTCTAGCAGCATAGGAAACGACTTCCCCGGTACGTTGAGGTCAGCAGCGAGCTGCATCAGCGCGATAACCTCCGTAATAATCGGATCATTATAGCTCGCCACCCTTCTCCCAAAGGCAATGATGCTGACAACAGAGGTGGCGTACCGCTCCAAATGCTTCACGTACTCGGCCGGAGTGCGCAAAAAATCGAGCGCGACGACTTTGGATTCGTTGTTCTGGATCTCGCGGTAGCCGCGGACGGACTGCACCCCCACACCGATGTGCATGAGTTTGCGGTGGATGCGCCAGTGGTCCCTGTCGGCGTTGGACAGAATTCTCATCGTCACGAGATTAGACTGGCCGGTGCCCAGCTCGCCGAAAACGACCATCCGTGGCCGGGAGGCATATATCTGCGCCTTCTTTTCGAAGATGTCGTGTGCGGCCCATGCGTCGTTGATCCACAGTGTTGGGTTTCTAATCATGGTCAGTTGCGAGATCTGAAGTAAAAACAAAAAGGGGTGGAACTCACCGGCCGATCCAGAATGTTATGAGCGGAGTGTTATATTTCTTGGAGAGTTCCTCAAAATAAATCCAGGGTTTGTTGTCTGGTAGCGAAAAAGTGTTTCCGATGATGGGCAACGGGAACGGACCCGGCGGCATCTTGGATCTGAGATAGAGCATGTGGGCGTAGTCGACGACCAGCGCCGTGGCCGCAATGGCCAATACTGCTAGAAGCACATTGGCTGTGCCGAATTTGATGATGGTCGACTGCAGTTTCTGCAGATTCAGGCTCTCGAGGAGCCGGTCTGAGAGCATCTTTGTCCTCTAAGTCCGAGAAGTAAACAAATGACTTGAGCCGCAACGGCCTTGCTTGGATGTGTTTCAGGGTGAAAGCGCTTATTTCGGCTGGGAGAAGTAAAAATCACTTTACGCTTGTCGTCTTCCTGTTGGGTGTAAAAAAGGCGCGGGGGAGACGGGCAGCGATACACCGACGGGTAAGGGCTCATGGCCAGCAAAATAGCGATTAGTAACGGCACACTATCGCCGACATGGCCGTGGAACCCTGTCGGCAATATATTTACTTTCCGGTGCTGGTTAGGGAGGTGGGAAGCTGGGCCGTGGCTGGACGGGTAGCAGTTTACGGAGCGGGGAATGGGGACAGCGGCAGGTATTCGGAGTAGTCTTCGAACGGAGCTAGGAAGCCATCGACGATGTAGTCAATGTCCTGATATGGACTTATCTGGAAATAAAAACCAGCAACAACAGAAGCCCAAAGGAACTACAGCATCTTAGCGTATTTCCAAATGGTAATCTGATCAAATAGTGTTTGTTAATGGTAAGGATAAATCGTTGATCACGTCCGTGTCTTGCCGAACTCTGTGGAAGATCGACCTGAGTGGGGTAAAAGGGGGGGAAAGACGACGACGTGTTCGGCTCTCGGAGAACAGCTTCCACCTTCCTCGTCACTTGACCAGCACACCTTCGGTATCTCAGCTCACCTCGCCCTGTGCGTATGCCACTCAGCTAAGTAGCTGTGCATGTTGCCAAGAATTTCAAGAAAGAACAATCAATCAACATGTCGAACATCCTTTTATTGTCTTGTTAGAGTGATTTCACTCCCAGACTCCATACAATATCCCTACACCGGACTTGCAGACATTCTTCCACTTTGCCAAGCGAATATCTGCCCTTTGCGGGGTCCTGAAGATGGTACTACCCCAGATTTTCATCCCCCCTGATCCTGGCCATGTGTCCAACTTCAACGACACTGGCCCACATAGTACAAGAATCTAGGCAGGCGAAGGCATGTGGGCTCAAGGGCGGCAGTTGTAGATATTAATTTTGATTAGACGATCAATGTTCTCGGTGTGGTGTGAAACATCAAAGGTAGCTTTCGTTGCCACAATGTAACAGTGGCTGCAAGAACCTCACTGGTCCTGCCATGCAGACAGACAGATCGGCGACGCTGCAACACACTTCACGTGGCCAAACACAGACACTCGCGCCTCGGAGTACGGTGTTGGTCTGATGCCCGTGTATCTTGATGTTGTTTCCGTTTCCGTGTCCAGTGCACAGTTGGTGTTCATGCCGAGAGGGGGTTGCAATTGGTAGGTGGTTGGCGTTGGAGAGGCACAGTAGGCAGTTGATGGCAAGCTGAGGGTGCCGGCGTTGATGTTGAAGCTGGGTGAAGAGCCTGGGAAAGAGTTATCCGAGTTAATAAAGTATATAACACGAATCAAAAACCTGGAATAATTCTGATCTCGGATGTAAAGCACCACGGGAAGTTGGTGACGTTGCTCCTGTTGGCATATCAGATTGTGTCGGTATATGTTTTTATAAAGCATTGCTTGGCACCATACCTCCCTCCCTAACACAGCGTTCGTCGTCTGGTCCCTTTTTGTCTCCCCTGGCTTGCAGCCCTGCGGTGATGACAGCTCCACCATCCACCACCCCCGTCTCTCTTCATTCGTCGGAAGCCATCATGTCTGAAGGCAAAGAGATCGAGTTGGCAGCCTCACGCTCCGTCGATTCCCCTCCCAAAGACGGAAACCTCGAAGAGCACTATGGCATCAAGCACCACTGGAAAGCCCTGGCGGCATGTATCCTCATGTCCATGTGTCCTTTCCAATACGGCCTTGACTTTGGTCTCATCGGTGGAATGCAGGCCATGATTGGTTTCTTACAGGTTTGTTTACATCCTTCACTGGAAGCATCCTTGTCTTCTTGTCCACCATATACTTGCATCGACTAACCTCCGACATGACAATAGGTTTTCGGCCACCAAGCCCCCGAACTACCAACAGGATGGAACATCTCGACCGAGCGCCAGCAGCTCATCTCCTCGTTAATGACCCTGGGCGCATTCCTCAGCTCGTCCACCGCCGGCCCCGTCGCAGCGGTGATGGGCCGAAAGATGACAATATGGCTGGCATCGCTGCTGTGCATCGTCTCGAACGTCATCATGATGGCGACGACAAACATTGCCGGTCTCTATGTTGGACGTCTGCTCATCGGCCTGGCCAATGGCATGTTCATGACCTTCTCTCAGCTGTACATCCAGGTACTGTTCACCCCTTGACCAACCAGAACCCCTAGAACAGCACTGACGAACGAGACGAACAGGAAGTTTCACCAGCACGATACAGAGGCATGATGATCTCCGCCTTTCAAATCTTCACCTCGGTCGGCTCCCTCGTCGGCACCATCGTCGACAACTTCACCGCAAAGATCGACGGCCGCGAGTCCTACCTCATCCCTTTGGGTCTCATCTACATCTTTCCGGCACTGATCTCCCTCGGCCTCTTCGTGATCCCCGAGTCGCCCCGCTGGCTGATGCAACATGGCAAAGAGGACCAAGCAAGAAAGTCCCTCCGCTGGCATCGCCCCTACCCCGACGCCATGATCGACGACGAGATCCGCGACATTAAACTATCTCTCGAGTTCGAGAACCAGATCGCGCAAGGGTCCGGGTTCCTGGACATGTTCCGCAACCCGATCGACCGCCGCAGGACGATACTGGCTGTTTGTGCTCTCACCGTGCAGGGTGCTTCGGGGGCTATGTACATGATTGGTGAGTGCAATCCAAGCTCCTGGAGAAGTGTGGACTGACAATATGATGAATGTTAGCATACGGAACGTACTTCTTCCAAATGGCCGGCATCGGCGACGCTTTCATGAACTCGTGCATCCTTATCGGCGTCGGGGTCTTCGCCATCCTCGTCAACACCGCTCTCGTCACGCACTTTGGTCGCCGCCGCATCTTTCTGACTGTCGGTCTGATTCTCTGCGGTCTCGCACAACTTCTTACAGCCATCGTGTACCATGTCAACCCCGGAAAAAAGTCAACGGGACAGGCCATCGTTGCGCTTGCCGTCATATACATCGTGGGGTACAATGTGAGTGCATACTGCGGAACATACAGTGCATATAGATGGTGGGAACTGACCCAAGTGTTTTTAGGGCATGGTGGCCACGTACGCCTGGCTCTCGGGCGGCGAACTGCCCTCGCAGCGTCTGCGTTCTTACACATTCGGTCTCGCGACTGCGGTCGGTTTCTTCGCTGCCTGGCTGACCACGTTTACGGCGCCGTATTTCATCAACCCTGAGTCTCTAAACTGGGGCCCGAAGTATGGATATATCTGGACGCCGTCGTGTTGGATTTCTGCGTAAGGCTTCCTTCCCTTCTATCCTCTTCGCATGAGCGCGTGATTAACAGTGTTGTACAGCCTGTGGGTCTTCTTCTTCCTGCCAGAAGTCAAAGGTCGCACGCTGGAAGAGATTGACGAGATGGTATGTACCTTCATCATTTTGGCTTGGTAGACAAAGGAGGACTGACGGTTTACGTTCGTTGGAAATAGTTCGAAGCTCGTCTCCCGGCACGCAAGTTCCGCAAGCACCTCTGCATTGGCCACGCCACACCGATGGGCGACCTCAAAGGAAATGACTCAGGCGATGGTGGGGAGAAGGCAAACACGGGTGACATTGTCCAGCACACTGAGGAAATCCGGTCGTAAGGTTCAATGTGCAAGAATGTCCCAATCCTTTGAGAGTCAGTATTCGATCCACTCGCCATCTATTTAGGGCTCGTTGCGTTGTCAATCAAAATATGTACTGCAGTAGGACGTCATCATCATCATCCGAGACTAGCTCATCCTAGATAGTAGCTGATATCTCCTTGGCACCGACCTCTTCCAAAGCGCGAGCGGCCCTGACGCAGCCGTTACGTCTCGATATATGGAGAGGCGACGATCCCAGCTTGTTTGTGGCGTTAATATTGAGGAGCTTGCGTCTAGCAATTACCCGTATAATATTACCGGCGTCGTATTCGACCGCGAGATGCAAAAAGTCCACGGCTGCCAGGACGCCCTGAAGTCTGGAACCCAGACTTTCAAATTTGTACTCTATCTCATTTTTGTTGTCGGTTCCTTCAGGTTCGGCAATCGAAGCCCCCAGCTCGAGGAGGGTCTCGAATGCGTCCGCCGAGTCTCTGTCCAATACGCATCGGATGGGAAGTCTGCTGTACCGACTATCCCACCCAGGGGACATGCCGGCATGCTGCACGAGGACGGAAATGGCATTCGATTCTCCCGCCTCAACGGCGCAATGTAGTGCATTGCCGTATGCGTTTTCGATGTAAGGGTCAGCCCCATGGTCGAGGAGAAGGCGTAGAATGTCGACGTAGCCGCCGGCGGCGGCCTGGATGATGGGTGTCGTGCCTATATGCGACCGCGTGTTGATATTATCCTCCGTGTGCGGATTGTCCCCATTCAGTAGTTGCGCTACCACGGAGGTCAGACCGGCCAAGCAAGCCATGTGAAGCGCGGTTTGGCTGAGACATTCCTGAGGCTGGCAGTACCGCCAGACGAAGCGGTTCGAGAAGGCAGAAACCTGTTTGGCCGTCGCCCTGAGCTCGGCGGACCCGAGGAACTTCCAGAGGGGTAGCTCGGCCTCCTTCGGAACCCCTAACGGGGATAAATGGGCGTGCCAGTAACATGCCGCGTAGGAAAGAAACGGATAGCTCTTCACAAGCACCGCGATCCTAGCCATATTTTCTTCTGGCCCCTGTGTAAAATCGTCAAGTGTGAGATAGGTCAGACATTTCTGTGCAAGAAGATCGTGGCTATGTTGCGGGAACAATGTGCCAGCGTTCTCGACCATATGCTCCTGGACGGTGTAGTGGGCGGGCCGAACCAATGAAGTGTCTGGATCCACCAAGATGAGCCCCTGGCAGCACTCCAGAACGATCCTGAGGACTGGGCGATATCTGGCGTCTCTTCGCGTCTGGCCGGCCTTGATGCACAGAACATCTTGCAGCTCCTCCACCGTCAGGGGTCTGGCGGCGAAGCAAACCCACCGCAGGACTTGCATGCCGAGCTCCGCCCGATTCCCGGTTTGGTGCTGAATACGGGCAACCGTCGTTCTGTACGCCTCGGATAGGCTCTCCGAGAGCGACCCCAAGACATCTTGGATGGCGCCCACGCTCGTCAAGTCGACAAGCGTCCGGAGATGGAGAACTGCTAGGAGGAACATGCCCCGCGATGCAGCAATCAGCTGCTCGACAATCTCGTACGCGAATTCGTCATCAATGAGATCCTGGGTGCCGTGGAAGTCTAGCTCATGGCGGATGTACCGGCGTAGATCTTCCTCATCTGCGCTAATCGCGAACTTTCCGCATCCGGCGAAGTATCTTTCGACATCCCTGACGTGGGGGCGTCCGGTAATCAAGAGGTGAACGCGCTTGTTGGTCACGAGCTCCGAGAGGCCTTCAAGGAAGGCCCGTCTCTGGGAGGACGCACATTCGTCCAGGGCATCGATAATAATGTAGTAGGAAGTTTTGGAGGACTCACTGACAATGGCTGAAAGAAGTTGCTGGGCATCTTCCATGCTCAGATGACGCTGAACCTGCTGCTGTGCGTCGAATGCAGTCTGGACGCACTTGGGTAGAGATGAGGTCGCCTCGGCAAGCTGTCGTAGAAGTGACAAGAGCATGGCCAAGGCTGACTGACGAGTCTGGCTCTTGTAGTCAACGTACAAGAACCCAACCACGGTGGCCGGAAGGGACAATTCGAGCAGGTGATCTATCACGACGGATCTAACCGAGAGGTTACATGGTTAGCTGATCCGTCCCCGATAATGAAGGGAGCACGAGTCAGCCGAAAGCACTCACACAAGGACAGTCTTGCCCGTTCCCGGACCTCCGTAACACCACAGCACATTCGGAGACTCGTGGCCATCCGTTGGACTACTCCAAGCCAAGAATTCAGGACGCCGGAGCAGCCAGTTACCGGTATTTCCAAGTCGCAAAGCCTGGATGGCGTGGTGTCGCTGGTCATGACCTGGCGGAGAAATCCAGTCGAGCACTTTCCGCCTGTACTCGAATTCCCGCTGCGCGTCAAGCCGACTGGTGTGGCCTTCGACGGCCAAGCGCATCTCTTCCACCGTCTCCTGAGCCTTGGAAAGGCACTGGAGCTGCTCGAGCTGCTGGCGCATGACGGTGGCCATTTGGTCCGAAGACCGGCACACGATGCGCATGTTGTCGACCGAGAGGGAGAACTGGATCCAGAGGGTCAAGTTGCGGAGTTCTTGTATAGTCTTTTTGTGTTCACGCTCGCTCAGTGGCCACAGCAGGTAACGGGCACGACCTGCGGGTCCCTTTGCCAGTTCGATCTCATTTCCGAGCTTGGCCGCCAGGACCTTGAGCTTGGCCGAACAGGCTGCGCAACAGGTGCGCAGCGCTGAGGACTGGTCGAGGTGCAAATCTTTGACGGCGTCTTTCCCGTCATCGCTCTCTAGGAATGCATCGAGACTGGTAATTGCCGACTCGAGGAGGCCCAGCTCGGTGATGAGGAGTGAAATGGATTCCCGCGCGCCTTTGACGTCCTCGTGGTACTTTCGAGCAAGTCGAATCACCGTGGCAACGAGGGGAAGCACCCCCGCTATGCTCAGAGATATTGAGAACGGGTCCATCCGAAGGCGTTGGGTTGGCCAAAATGCCAATTGCCAATTGCCAAAAAAACTAAGCAAAGTGGCCGCCGGAATGATTCCTTCCCAAAACATTTTAGTCATCAACGACCCTTATTAGTTTAGCAACTGCAGGCGCAACAAGGTCACATGATCGTTTCAATCCTTTCGCCCCCACGACAAGTCGCGCCTTCTTGATGTTGGATACGCATTTTAAAGGAGCAACCACCAGACTCAACCGCTCCAAAGTCCAGTGGATCTAAGATCCAAAGGCAAATACTACGTCACGTCACGGACTGCGACTGCCATCGGTGGTTCCATTGCTGGCGCTTTGGCTCAACCGTCATAACTCGTACAAGTTAAGGTTAATAGATATTAAAAAGGCCTGTGTCGCGATAGCCAACACTTTTGTGATCCGGCAGGTTATGGACAAAAAAGATGAGACACATCAACCCAAAGAAATTCTGCCTGGATAATTGAGCCAGCGTTATTCACCGCAAAATCATAAAAGAATAATACTTTTAAAAATACACAAACCCACGTAGTACGGATCTGTGCCATTTATTTTGTCCATCATCTGCCGGGCTATAGTGATGACGACTGGACCTTCCTAGCTTAGAATATTTGGGCAATTTTGTTGGAAAACACACATCTTGGGGTATTTCTGCCGGGACCTGCAATCACATTCAAGGCTCCTTAGGTACTCAGGCTTCAGACTCCAAATACCCCCTCTTGTTGGGCATCACCAAACATCATGGTACGGATTTTTAGTTGGCAGCGACTTCTCTCGGTAGTATGCAGAACCGGCAACCTCAGAGCCGTCCGATCTCTCCTCCGTTGGCCGCCCCTCACCCGCCCTGCCCTCGAAGCAACCAACTCCCACGGTGAAACCCCTCTCATGACCGCTGTCAACGCCGGCCACATCCCAATAGTTGAAGTTCTCCTCTCCCAAGGCGCTGACGTCAACGCGTCCAGAGTAAGGATCCCCTTTCCATGTCGTCTTTCTTATTATCTACTTACCTGCCGTCCGTAGGCCTCCGACCGCTGGACGCCCCTCCACTTCGCCACCGCCCATTGCCACAAGAAAGGCGCCGACCTCCTTCTGTCCCAACTCCTGATTAACCGGGGCGCAGCCGTCAACACCGGCAACGACGAGGGCCTTCCCCCCCTTTTCTTCGCCATCATCAAAGAAAGAGCACCCATGGTGCGCTTTCTCGTCTCCGTAGGCGCCGACATAAACGCTCGGGATCGCTCGGGCCAAAGCATGCTCTGCCTCGCAGTTAAATACGCAAGCGAGAACATGGTGCGCTTACTGCTGGAGCTTGGAGCAAAATTTGACGTTAGGAATACTATCGGCAAGACGGAGCTGGGATACGCCATCAAGCAAGGACGAGAGAATGTGGCGAGAATGCTGCTGGACAAGGGCGCCAACGGGAACAATAGAGATCAGTTTCAGATGACGCCATTGTTTTATGCGGCGCGGAATGGCAGGGTGGATATGATGGAGCTTCTGCTTGAGCAGCGGCCAGGGACGGATTTTGATGCGAGGGATGTCTTTAGGATGACGCCGCTAGCACACGCGGCGTTGTCGGCGAGATTTGAGGCTGTGATGTTTTTGTTGCGTAAGGGCGCGAACATTGATAATGCTAATAAGGGGGCGAGAACGCTGTTGTGCGTTGCCGCTTCGAAGGGAAGGGAAGGGGTGGTGAGGTGGCTTCTTGAGAGGTGGGCGAACCATGCCCGGGTTGCCCTTCTCGAACGGGTGGGGGATGCCGGCGCTGGACATTGCCAGGGGAGGGCATCATGAGGGAGTTGCGAGGAGCCGATCAGCGGCGGTTATGGACTTGCGTCTTGGATGTCCACCGTCTTCGCTGCCACCTCGTGCCTCTCGATAACGACCGACCTCAAACGACCGAACCCGAACACCAAGCAGCAGATAAGGATGAGCCGTTTGCGCGTATGACTCGCAACTTGAGAGTCTGAACAACAAGCTCTTCACATTGGAAAGGTGGATGCAGGTCTCCTGTGACAGCAGTGGACGAATCAACTTTCAATGCCCTGCTCCGGACGGGATTAGAATGGACGTTACAAAGCTCAACACCATCTTCTTCATTCGCAAGCTACCACCCGATGGCACACAGATCATCTGGCGAGGCATTCGTGTTGGATACGTGTCCTGGTCGCGGCAGTTCGACGAGGCCGGGACAAAACACTGCTGCATCGGCGTATCGGGATGCTCCTCTCCCAATATCTTCAAAGAAATAAATACCAACATTCTTTGCTTACAGCTCTTTTAAGTTCCTCCCATCCCTCTCTACCCCGAAGCAATCAACTCCCGCGGCGAAGCCCCCTCATGAACACCGTCTCCGCCAGCCCACTTCTAGGTCTGTGAAGGGGATCTCCTTATCGACTTTTGCGTGTGAACGTATCGTATAATATGAAATCTCGGGGATCGTCGTCCGGGAGGCACTTGGTTACCCCAATCATTTTGCTTGTTGGCGTTGGGGTGGACGTGGAGTGATTATCCAGCCAGCCATGGGTCTGGATGGCGTAGAATGAGATGCGGCCCAGTGGCGATATGCAGTTGAGGATCAGGTGATGTTCAAGAGCCGTGCCAGCTGCTCAACTTCATTCGAACATTCAAAGGACATACGTTATCCTGCTCACCTTAGGCTTCGCTCTTACCGTAGTCGCGATCTCATTTTATCAACATACCCTGACTGTCGCCCAACTCAAAATGCCAACTTTGGAGAATGACTCAGACGAGGGCAACCGAGCTGTCATCACTTTGCGCCTCTGCGCGAAGTGTGCAGAATGGCTCGGACAGGTCAGGACCCGGGCAAATGATGAATTGTCGTCATCACGCTCTGGATTGAGTCGGATTCGGATGACCCGAAATGAAACTGAGGACTGGACCCCAGACCCCGGCATCTTCGAGCGGCGCGAGCTTATTAAATCCTCAAGGGAATGCGACTCTTGCAGACTAACTTGCAGAAAGATTGACTTTGACCCCATTTGGCGCTCGACAGGACATATGACCGGCCTGAGCGCCGGCCTGAGCAGAAAGAGGATGAACTCCACCGAGTCAAAGAAAAAAGTACACCAATTTTCGCATGGTTCGCCACGGGGAATGGTACCACGTACAAAACCAAGATGTTGTAGTGCGATCTGGGGATATGTTTGACAGATTAGCCGGTGATTATCATTGGTTTGCATAGAGGATTATTCTGACAGCTCTGTTCATTAGCATCGCGCCGCTTGTCTTCACGTCATATTCCGATCGATACGATACCCTGGGAGGCTCGAATCGAGACTGCCTTAAACTGGATTCGAGAATGTCAAACGTCTCACTCTTCTTGCTCCAGCCAGCGACTACTAGGCGACCTTTCCGTTAGATTGATCGAAATTCTCGGTACATACTCCTCTGCTTCTCGAGGTGCTCATGGGGATTACTACTCAAGGACCCGCCACCAAGGGGGTTCTGACGTTCGACTTGTTCGTACGGAAACCCTACAAAGTCTCTCATTCCCCAGTACGCCACTCTGAGCCATCAGCGGGGCGAATCTGGCCGCGATCCAAAGCCACTAGAAACCACACAATCCAACTTGCGGCGATTCGAGACGCACATCGGCTTCGACGAGCTCCCAAGGACGTTTCAAGACGCCGTGGTGGTATCAGCAAGCCTTGGTCTGAAATATCTATGGATTGACTCTCTTTGCATTGTCCAAGATGCCCCGAAGAGCGAGAAAGAAAAGGAACTTGCAAAGATGGGCAGCATACACTCGGATGCCTACGTCACCATCGCAGCGGATTCCGCTTCGAATTGCCAAGGGGGGCCGGCTCTAGACGTGAAGGCTGAGCAGACTTACCGCCTTGGTTCAGGATATCGAAATATAATACACTGCTTCTTGCCGGGCACCAAATACTCATTCGACCGATCGCCTCTGACGTCTCGTGGGCGGGTACTACAAGAGATGGTTTTGTCTCCGCGTGTCATTCACTTTACGGACGGCATGATGTTTTGGCACTGTGGGCAATCAAAAATGGTATCGGAAGACGGTACTGTTGATAAAAAAAAGTACTACCAGTGGGGGGCCTGGTCCTCTCCAGCCACCCATACCCATCCCTTTCTCATGGTGGGCAGGGCCAGGCGTCTTTCAGTACGCGGTGGAAATGGGCAGAGGGTTATATCATTCGCGGCCTCAGCAAGCCCCAGAACCGGCTCGATGCTCTTGCTGGAATTACGCGTTATTTTCAGCAGACGACCAGAAGCACGCCTCTTGTTGGATTGTGGCAACAGAACCTCGTTTCGGACCTTCTTTGGCGACATTAGCCAAGCACTGGCAACGCACTCAACACTCGATCCCTGCTAACGCCACCTCTGCTCGTCATACCTTCGTAGTCCTGGTTGCAGCGATTCCGCCCCATTGAAAGCTTTCCGTGTTGGTCTGAACTTGAAATATCAATCCAAAAACTCCAGAGGACACCCACCAATTCTCGAGCCCAGGGTGACAGTCAACCAGTGCACTGTGAGCTAGTCTGGCGAGAGTCTTACAAGTGAGATAACCAGGGCAGAACTGCATGGGCTAGGCCAATTCTCCCACGTTCGTCTCAAACAGCCGAGCCTGGTTGACCAGAAACCCGGCATCCCCATCAAGAGCCGAGGGTTTAATCTATTATTATCCGGTATTGATGGACGAGCCTTTCTTGACGACGGCAGTTGGGTATTCAAGAAACTGTCTCGGTTATCAAAGGTCACTTGTCTTCTCGTTGCATCTGTGAACGGTTGCGAGTTCATCCTGTTGGTGGAACGAATGAAGGGATGGTCAATAGCCCAGAAGTTTAGATCGTCGTCCGGGAAACACTATCGGAGAATAGGGGCTGGGTAAATCGGGTTTAATTATTTCAGCGGTAAATCATTGTTTTGCAAGCAAAAGACTCGAGAGTTTGTCCTGGAGTAATCATTAGCGAGGAATTAGGAATAGTAATCAGTAGATAATCTGATGTCATGTATTTTTGAGGCGTTAATCATCTTCAGTTCGGTAGTACTTGTAATTTGGAGTTTGGTGACTCTCTCTTACCATCCGGATGTTCATATTTATTCCCGATGGCGTGGACCATAACAGCCTTCGCCACGTCCTGCAACAACGTTACCATGGATCAAGCGCAGTAATTTTCATGAAAGTTGATTAGTCAAGTGCAAGTTAGTAGCCATAACATGAACCAGATGTGAAGCACTGATGATAAGTACAGACGAACCGGTGCTGAAACATCGTTGATACAACGAAAGGACTGAGTCAAAATACCTACCTACTTAGGTTTTCTTGCCAAACTTCCTCGGCGCAATCATCCGCTTGATGCCGTCTCGGCCGACGCTTCCTTCCTTCCTGAGTACCTACGTTAACGCCAAGGCACTGACGTGTCGAGGTCTGCCATCTCACCGGCCACACCGTACTCATGTCAAGGACGAATGTCTCTGCAAGTCACTTCTCACCTCCGAAAGATTGTCAGTAAACAGCTTCTTGTCGTCAACCCTCACTTTTCAGAGGGCGTATTACGGCAGCCCGTAAGGCGTATCACACGTCATCATCAGCATGTGGTTCTCGTCCAATCAGCAGCGCCGGCGTCATCTTCGATACTATGCAACCATCCACCCACACCATGAAGTGATATTGCCAGTGGATGCATAGACACTAATCCGTAAGGAATATTTATCAGCATTCGGCACAACCACCTACCCATTTCAGGCCTAGACTTAGTTCCAAGCTGACCAGTGGTCAATACAAGCATCCGGTGAGATGGCACTACCCTAGTGCACATAATCATATCCGTATTGCGTGCACCACCGCACGGCCATACAGCGGGTACAGGAACGGTACATGCATTATCAAGCAAAAATGTCATGTAAACCCACCAAGACGGTACAGGCGCGTTATTGCCAGCTACCAGAACGGTTCGAGTTCCGGCAGGAATCAGGGAAGAAGGATAGGTAGGTAGATTTCTTGCATGTTGTCTTTGCAGCTTTCATGTTGGCTACCGGGCACTTACTTGTCAACTACTTGCAGCAACTACAGCGTAACACCCGCTCCCGTTGCATAACACCCGCTCCCTCTTTTACCCTCCTCGGTAACCCAACAACGCTTAGCCATTCGTTTCTTATCTCAACCTGCAATAATGATGCACATGCCCGATAACGAAAGTGATGGAGAGAGGAGGGTGGTCCCCAAACAAGGACGGAATGAACCCCGTTTAGTCCAGTCTCCAAAACGCCGACTTGAAATGCTTTAGCGACATAGCATGCGCACTGCCTCCTCCGTACATCAGTACCGCGGAACGTAACCCTCTTTAAGCTCACGTCAGCACACTACATATACCGTATTGCTACACTCTATATAATACGCGAGGACAGTGTGAAAGAATCCCCAGCCGCCCCTGGAACCCCGGTTTTGATCTGCTAATCAATATGAACTGGGGAAACATCCCGAATTAATATGGAGCCCCGACATATACGATCATGTCACAAGCATGTGATGATCGATACCGTAGCATCTCACGGTAGGTAGTCAGATCTGATTGTAGAGTCATAACAAGTGCCCAAAGGTGGTGAATTTTTATCCCTGGGGCCTGGTACAAGTCACAGGCACCAACGGTTTGTAATACCCGTAGCGGTTTCTCACACCCGATTCATTCTATCTCATCACTGTTGAGCCCGTGCTGTGGGCCAGGACAACTCCCTCAGGTTAGCACGTGTGCACATCTGATAAATCTGATCGTGATGGGGATTAGAAAGGAACGTATCGGGTGGGAGAGCGTATCGGGTGGCAGAAACCGGTAAGTGAATCGTTAAAATCCAGGCATGCGAGTGGACAAGAAAAATTTGAATGCCTGTTGCATTAGGGCCCACGCTCCGCACTCCTTTCTGCACCTGCGGGAGCAGAACGGTAACCAAGAAGGTACCGATGCCCATGTATTTAAGGTGACATCCCTCCCTCTCCCGCATAAGATATTCCAGTAAAGGCAAAAGAAACTTCTGGGCCCGAGAATTCAGCAGCAGCCATGGCTATCCTCAACCTGCATACAGCCTTTGGGCTATCCCTTTTCACAGCATTACCTCTGATCATCCTGTTGGTGGTAAGCGCGCCCTCCTCCTCTCCTCCCAAACCATGCTTGTCCGTTCAGGTCTGATAATCACTCGCCTAATCCTCAGGGCATCGCCCTCTCCGCCTCCTACATAATCTACAACCTCTACTTCCACCCGCTCAGGGACTACCCGGGCCCCAAGCTCTGGGCGGCAACCAACCTCCCATACGCAAAAACATGGCTCTCGGGCAAACAGTCATTCATCATCCCACACCTCCACGAAAAATATGGCGAGATCGTGCGCGTGGCGCCGAACCGTCTGTCTTACACCGACCCGGCTGCATGGCGCGACATCCGCGGCCACCGGAAAGCCGGACAAGGAGAAAACGGCAAAGACGTGGATTTCTACTTCTTCTCCCGGTTCACGATGCTGGGTGCGAACCGCGAAGACCACACCCGCGCCCGACGCGCTCTCGCTCACGGGTTTTCCGCAAAAGTCATGCAGGAGCAGTACCCCCTGATAGCGCAGTACATCGACCTTCTCATCAACAGACTCCGGACCCTGGTACAAAAGAATAATGACCAGCCAACGACGGTGAATATTGTCTCGTGGTTCAACTTCACCACATTCGATATCATCGGCGATCTTGCCTTCGGCGCGCCGTTCGATTGTCTCGCCACGTCGAGCTACCATCCCTGGATCAATACACTGTTCAACAGTGTGGGCCAGTTCGGCATGATGGTTGCCGCGAGGTGGTATATTCCTCGCCTGTTGCCGGTGCTCCGCAAAGTATTAGGCATCGGCAAGCCCCAACAGCAACAGGGCGACTTTGCTTCCCAGCAGATATCCAAGCGGCTGGAACTGACGACCGGCCGGCCGGACTTTGTCGACGCCTTGTTTAATGCCAAGACTGAGGACGGGGTCACCCTGACGAGACAGGAGATCGACCAGAACATGCGACTTGTTGTGTTGGCTGGGTCCGAGACCACTGCCACTGCCCTGTCCGGGGCGACGTACTTTGTTTGCAAGCACCCCGACGTACAGAAAAGGTTGGCTGCTGAGGTAAGGGGTGCGTTCCGCAGGGAAGAGGAAATTGATATGCATAGCGTACAGAAACTCAAGTACATGCTTGCCGTGCTGGAGGAGGCGATGAGGATGTATCCGCCTGTGCCGCCGGCGTTGCCGAGGACATGTCAGCCTGGTGGGGACGTGATTTGCGGGAGGCATGTTCCTGAAGGGGTAAGCACTTTTCTCGGGAAAAGGGTTTATGTTTTGTTGCTGACGGTTGATGTGCACTGGTGCAGACGATGTTGGATATCTGGGCGTGGGCGATGAGCTACAGCAGCAAGAACTTTGCTTTGGCTGACGAGTTCCACCCCGAGCGCTGGCTCGATGCGGATGATGGGTCTCGCGATCCGAGATTCGTGAATGATCGCCGCGAGGCCGTGGAGCCGTTTTCTGTCGGACCACGGAACTGTATCGGTAAGAAGTAGGTCGGACATTACCCCTTTTACGGAACTGGTAGGAGTGTGTAACTGACACCCTTTTCTGGTGATTAGCTTGGCATATGTGGAGATGAGGCTCATCTTTGCACGACTGATTTGGAACTGGGATGTTGCGTTTGCGGACGAGAAGGAAGCCGAACACTGGATCACAAGCCAGAGGTCGTTCAACTTGTGGTTGAAGGGTCCGCTGCACGTGCTGTTGACGCCGGTCACGAGGGGCTGAAAGTCAACTTGTGATCGATGATTTCTGGATCTTTACTTCACATCAAAACTTAGATGGTGACTCATGAATCAGATAAGGTTGCCATCAGGACGCTTTCCTTTCTGGAGCATAGACAATGGTCCACTGAACTGAACTGAACTTGGCAAGGTGCTAGCGAATGCTTGAAAGACACTGTAGATTCTACGAACAAAACCCTTTAGGTTATTAATAGATAAAATGCTGGGCTTTCCAGCTAATGGTCGACTAACTGAAGTTGCGAGGTACTAGACTAGGGGATGCGGTAAGAGAGGTAAGCTCGGCAAACAGAAATCTGATAATTTATATAAAGCTTTAAGTATCTTGTGTCTACTGCAACAGGTTTAACGTAATTAGAACTAGAAATGAACTGAAGTGCTGGATGTGTATGAGTCGTATATATGGGGCGAAAGGTCTATGGCAGACAAATAGTACTACCCTATAACACTCGATTAAGTCTGAGAAAAATCCCACTTTTTTGTACTTTAATCAGAGTTTGCAATCTAAAAGTATAAAGCTGACTCTAGAAATAAATATTTGAATATATTTTATACAGAACTCATTGAGTCTTTCTACTATTTATTTGCCACGCTCCTTCCTTGTTGCCGTATATATTGAGACTTAATCTCACTCCTCCCCTAGCATTAACCTTCTCAATCCACTCCCATCTCACATACTACTCTCTGCGACTTGCCTGGGCTCAGCTGCATATCCATCTCAAATACATGGCCGCAAAACGCAAAGCACAATCGCTTGATCACGAACACAACAATCCCGCAGATATGATGCCCCTCAAGAAAAGGGATTTGGGACAGGCCAGCCGTCAGCTGAGGCCAAAGACGACGACGCCAAACGCCATACTCAAGCTACCCGACGAGCTCCTGCTCAAAATCTGCGAAATGGTCTATGAACCCCAGCGCGACCATAATTCGGTCTTGGCCAAACGGATGTGCAGAAGTGCCCTGGTGCGGCTGGGGCGGACCTGTCGACGCTTCCACGCTCGCGTCCAGTGGATGCTCTACCGCAACGGTCCGGGCCGCCATGAAGAGTTTGTCAAGTACCTCCACACGATGATCGCCAATCCCCAGATCGGACAGCTCACTCGGACCCTGCGGATGGAGTACACGGCTGCGTGGACTGACTCCCCAAGAAGCCAGTCGTCGGCAAGTGTTGATCTGCTGCACATGACCAAGAGGGAAAGCACCGAGAACATGGCCAAGGTGAAGAGGCACAAGCCAGATGAGCGCCTGGCCGCCATCACGGAAAGAGATCTGGTCGAGCTGCCCAGCTATTGGGAGGGTGACATGGAACTCACGGCCGAAGGCGCCAGTGGTTCTGCTGCGCGCGGCAACGAACATCACCACGCTGGGGTTGCACATCCACAAAACGATGCCCAATATGATTTTCTTTCGATTTCCTCGATCGCCTAAGAGTAAGAGATCCTGCCTGGTCGGAACCGCTGTCGCTGGGCTGGGACCTCGTCGCCCGCACGGCAGAGCAGAGCACGAGGTCAGCTTCCCTTACCTGACCAGTATCGAGATCGTCCTTGCACGCGTGCCGGAGGCACAACTATTCAAGCATCCTCCGGGTCTCGACCTGAAGCCAATCGACCTCACTCACCTTCTCAGCCGCGCGCCCAGTCTTGAGAATCTGTCGTTGGAGGGCGGGCCGTTCACCTGCACCACCGGCAGCGCCGTTGTCAAGTCTTCTGCTCTGATAACATTGGACTTGTTCGCCTGGAGCGGAGACGGCGAAACCCTGACGGCCCTCTTGCTGGCATGCACCGCCACCACCACCACCACCAACCTGAAGAACTTCACCATCAATATCTACCCGGAGAGGGTTCCCAACCACGAATCGACGCCCGCGAGCCCGGCCCAGGTCGTGGACGCCCTCGCCCTCTCTTCGGCATCATCGTCCCTGCAGAACCTCCTCATCATCGCACATGCCGCAGAGCACTGGAACTCGAACGGTTGGTTCGACGAAGCCGAGCTCGAAGCTAGTTTCTACCGTCGGATCTCCCCATTTCGTTTCAACCCATTCTCCGCGCTCGAGAAGCTGCAGATTCAAGCAAATAACCTCGAGTGGGACACCCGAAAAAAACAACACCCTCCTCACCATTGTCGAGAGATGCCCAGCCTCCGCGAGCTGATCGTGTTTTCGATTCCCAAGGACCTCGAGTGCAGCTGCTTGAAGTCTGAGGTCATGCATCTGGCGAACGCAACCGCGAAGAAATGACATCCGCACCCGCAGTTCAAGGTTCTAGGGCTGCTGTTCTCGTCGTCGTACCCTTTTTCCAGTTGGGACGAGTTTGCGTCGCTTATTGGGACCTATTCCCTCGGCTGGCACGCCGAGGAGTTTCAACGAGGAAAAGTGAAGCTCTGGCTGGGCGAGGGAGAGCTGAACGACAGCAGGCGCCTGCACCACCACCTTCTTTCTTCTGGAGAAAAGAACGCGGTGGATTGGAACGATGGCGTGGCGCTGGTCGGTAGGGGCATTTTTGAGGTCTTGCGTGACGCGCAGAGATTGGAGACCGCTGGGTATACAAGCAGGTGGTTGCGAAAGGCACCGATTATCCCAGCTTCACCAAAGGCTGGCTTGATGTTGGCAAACAAGCGCGGTCGGTATGTGAATAATACTGTTTTTGTTTTTATTTTTCTCGTTTTCCAGATTATTTCCCTTTTTTCTTTTTTCTTTTTCTTTTTAGAGCTTTCCTTTGCGTTCAATCTTTGATAAGGATTTGGAACGACCCGATGTAAGACCACGGACCTTTCATTTTGGAAGAGGGAGCGAAAAAAAGAACATTATGCATTCGCAGGGCTTGGATTCCAATACTTTGGTATTCATCACAATCTACTGCTGGTCATCTAATATTATGATAGTTTGCATAAACAAAAGCTTCAGAAATACCCTTAAAGCCCGCCCGTGTCAGTGTCATTCATCTCGCCCAAAGACCCTTGACGCGACTGACGACGGCTTATTACTAGAACAAGTATCGGGATAAGGGAAGGTAAGATGTTGCCAAGAAACTGCCGTCATCATGCAAGCCGGCCTCCTGCAGACGTACAAATAGACAATAGAAACAAAAAGTGGGCGGCGGCACCAGCTCAAGTCAGTCCCAATCCTTCGTTACAGGCTAAACATTGGTGGCGGGCAGATCTAGTAAGACCGTGTGAGCTCAGCACGGCAAAAGATTTAGAGTGCGTAAGATCACGCTTCCCCAGGTCATATATAAACGGCAATCTAATTTACCAGCGAGATCTTCTCCATGCCGGCAAATGGGATGCTTATACCCTGCCAACGCGATGCCGGCGCCAAACATTTGTGTCTCTATATGTGGGGAACAACTCAGTTCATATACCTGCGCAGTGCGGCTCATTATCGAAACAAATTCTCCGCTGCTTTCTGTTGCTTCTTTCCCGACAGAGAAACACCAGTTTCTCCGTTAGGACATCGAATCAGAGTGTCCTGCTCCCTCCTCATCCACTATCATGGGGAACCCCTTCAGAGCAGCAGCAGCAGCATCAGCAGCAGCAGCCCTCGTGCTTGTGGCAACAGCACTATCGCCAGTTGCTGCGCTCCGCCAGGCGAGTGGAAACAGCGTGGGCGTGCACATTGACCAAGCCGACGTCCGCGATGCCGTCTCTTCACACATCATGCCCATGCGCGCGCACATTCCGTCAGCCCGTGCACCTGACTACAGCTCGCCGCACCTGCGGCGCCGGGGCGATGTCTCGGCCAACTTGACCAACGTGCACGATATCTACTACATAGTCGACATCAAGGTCGGGAGGGAGACCATCCCGGTCTCCGTGGACACCGGGTCCAGCGACACCTGGCTCGTGCAGCAGCCTTATCAATGTGTCTCGTACTACTGGGAGCCCGGCAAAGTAAGTTTCCCATCCCGACATCTAATTTACATCATCGCAGCGGTGTTGACACGAGACAAGAAACCAGACTGCGGCCTCGGCGCAGGTCTGAAGGGAAATCTCTCCGGCGGACTGGTACCGGACGTAGTCTTTGGCCGCGCCTACGGCGACGGCACTTTTGTCCAGGGCTACTTCGGGTACGAGGACGTCACCGTCGGCGGGCTAACGGCGCACCACCAGCGTTTGGCGATCGTCAACTACACGTACTGGTACGGCGACAACCGCGTGTCTGGTCTCCTAGGTCTAGCCTACCCGTTGTTGACGTCTCTCGACGGCGGCGAACAGACAAAGGAGCCGTACGACCCCATCTTTTTCACCATGTGGAAAAACAAGCTCGTTGCGGAGCCGATTTTCAGTATTGCGCTGTCGCGGGACGAGGACCAGACCACGGTTGCCGGCTCCAAGGCGCCCATTACTAACGGCGGCCAGAAGGAGACAAGCTATCTAGCGCTCGGCGGCCTGCCGCCTGTTTCGTACGATAACTCCACTTGGGCGCGGACGCCGATTCAGTCAATGGATCTCATTGATGGGTGGGCTGTTGCTACCAAGGAGCTGGGCATGTACATCATTGTTGCGGACGCGTATGTCTTTGGGAAGACGGCCCACAGCAGTAACGCGACGAATGCGATGGTGCCAGAACCGACGAGGAATACGACTAGGTTCCCGGTGCTTATTGATGCTGGGTCTACGTTGAGTATCCTGCCCACTGGTGAGTTTTCTTCCTTGATGACTGAGTGTAGGGTGGGCTAATGATGAAAATTAGAAATGGTCACCCAGCTTTATAAGAGTTTTGACCCGCCTGCGAGATATATGCCCGGCACGGGCTTGTATTTTGCGCCGTGCAACGCTACAGTGCCGACCTTCGGCGTGCAGATTGGGACGCAGACGTTCTATATCCAGCCCGAGGATTTGCTGAGGCAGAGTACGCGCAAGGAGGACGACGAGGGCGTGTGGTGCCGTATTGGTGTCACTGATAGTGATTACTCACCGTGGGTGCTGGGTGTAACGTTCTTGTCGAATGTTGTTGCCGTGTTTGATGTCGGCTTGAACGAGATGCGGTTTGCTACGAGGACCAAGTACTGAATCTTTAACCAGCTGGGTGATGAGATGAAAATGGTAAAGGCGGTATCTGGCTTGTGTATATAGTTTGACCTGGGGTGGTCATGCCCCCAGAAATGTAACTGCCATGTTTCTTGACTTGCATTTTCAGGAACTGTTTGGAGTACAATGGCTTGTTCTACTCGTCGATAAGTCATGAACAGTTCTCAACGTAGAGGCAGTGGCTGTGTCAAACATAAGACTTGGGCGGCCCGAAACGCTGCATCGGAGACGGAACTAGCAGCAGCCATTGTTCCAAGAGAGCTAGCTGGTCTGCTCCCCCCCCCCCCCCCCCCACAGGGGTGGTTCCGGTTGCGGCTCCGCGAAAGTCGTCGCCCGGACGTTGCAATGGCCGGTGATGCGGATCTCCGGGCCTTGGGCGCCAAAGGACCCCGTTGCGGCCTGGCGCTTGACGAAAGAGAGGGCCATTGAATGCTGACAAAGGTACTAGAATTAGGAATTAGGATATGGTCGGTTGGACCAAAGACTAGATGGAGAGGATCTCCCCCTTTTGGACATCAAGGACAAGGGGCGGTGCACGAACATGATGATTGGCCGCCTTGACTGTGGGTTTTCCGGGGTTTACAAAAGGACCGTCGACCCTTATGCAAGCTAGTCTTTTGCTAAGGTCTGCCAGCGAGATTGCGTTGTGATCCTTCTCGTCGGGTATCTTGGCAAAGAAAAGGTAGGGAATGGTACCGACCAGTTTCAAGCTTTATCAGGACTTGAAAGAGGTTCTGGTTGACATGAAGGATAGAGGCGAGCTTGAGTTGCAGACATATGTGATATGGTAAGAACAGAGTGATATGTCAGGGCAAACAACTTGAAGAACCTTTGACGTTCGATGTATGTCAGGAATGCACCAAGTTCCTCGGCGGTCAACATGGAGTTAGCGCATGATGCTCCCCTTGAATGAACGAAAGAACCCCCTGCCGACGCCCCCAGCGATATGTATCCATGGGTATGGGCTTGATGTTGACCGCGCCGCGTTCTCCTGCATCGTGATTTTCTTTTCCATTCTCTGCTTTCTTACACTCTTTCCATTTCCTTTGTTACCGTATCATCAATCCGAATCGACCCTGTTCCGCTCATTCACGACCTTGCGACGTGCAGCCAAAAATGTCGTCGTCGCTGCCCCCGACGTCGACATGGTCACTCCTTAGGGCGGCGGTTGGGACATGGGCAGTGATGGCCCCAGGCGCTCTCGCAGGGTCGTGCTATCTACCGAACGGTGTCGACAGGAACACGATGCCGGGCATCAGCGCCGACGCATACAAGCCTTGCAAGAGCGGCAGCGGACACAGTATGTGCTGCAACACGAAATCCTTCGATACCTGCCGAGACAACGGCCTCTGCTACAACGGCGGCAACAAGATATTATGGCGGGAGAGCTGCACGGATCCGACGTGGAAGGACCCGGCATGCTTGAAACTGTGCGCGTCGGAGCAGTTGAGTATGTTTCTCTTCAGGCAGTATCTGCTCATGGATATGACCAACTGACCGACCATGGGGGTAATTAGATAACGCGGGAGTGCCATACTCGTCGATCGACACCCTCATCACCGTGTGCAGCGACGGTAGTCTGTGCTGCGGATCGGGGGACTTTGCGCAGACCTGCTGCGACAACGAGAAGGGGTTCCTCATCGTGAACGGCGCCGTCGTCTCGGCGAAACCGCCGGCGGCACCGCCAAAGACAACCGCGGCACCTGTCGTGGTCGTGCCTGCGACTACCGCAAAACAGGCAGAACCTACGACAAAGGCGAGCACCGGTTCGAATTCGGGTGATACAGGATCCGGGTCGGGGTCTGGTTCCGGGACAGGAACGGGTGCAGGTTCGGGTTCGAGCTCCGGTGACACTGGATCGGGTTCGAGCTCCGGTGACACTGGATCGGGTTCGGGATCTGAGTCAACACCACCGGGATCGGGGTCCGGGACAGGCTCAGATTCTTCTGATACTGGGTCTGGTTCGGGATCCGGTTCGGGGGGGACGGGGGCAGGTCCTGGGTTGAGATCCGGTTCAGGTTCAGGTTCAGGTTCAGGTTCTGGAGCAGGCGGATCGGGATCTGACGGGAGTGATAGGTCTTCGCCTACGAAAGGAGCAGCATCCAGTGGCTCCTCATCATTACCAGGGACACTGGATGACGAAGACGACGGAGCTTCTTCAAGTGGCGACAAAACGGTGTTGGCAGGCTCTTCATCTGCCGTCGTAACAGATAAGGACGGTAACACCCTGCCCCCAAGCAGCGCGACACCAACTCCGGGTTCTGGTTCAGGTAGTGGTGGGAACTCCTCATCGACCACTTCAGCAGAAGAAGACGATCCAAACAAGTCTGCCAACCACGCCGCCCTCGTCGGCGGCATTGTAGGCGGAATTCTTGGAGTCTTACTTCTCCTGGCAGCGGCGATCTGGTGGTGCATGCTAAGGAAACGCCGTGGCCTAGCAATTTTTGGAAAGCCTTCGTTTGCTTACACGAGCGGCCCGAAAGCCGAGCTCGTCGGTTCATCTCCGCCGAGCTACTACGAGCTGTCCGGTAAGAGCGCGGTGCTCAAAGACCGGCCTGTTACATCGGCCACCGAGCCATCAATACCAGAAGGTGGATATTATGAACCGCAGAAACCGGGCAGCATGACTGGACCCACGGTGGCGACCCAAGTAATATAGGAAAAGCATGGAAAGATGATGGAATGCACATCTAGTTGATCAATCAGCATGCACACGACTGAAAGTAGAAACCATGTGAATAATAGTATCCTTACCACATTGGGTTCAATATTTCCTGGTGATGTGGTAATGTTCTCCTGTCTTGTCGGCATTAGAAGGAGTCAGGCTCCAAGGATCACACCTATAAGAATTGTCGAGCTGCATCTTATTCGGCAGGCCGGCTGGCTCACATGCATTGGCGCTCCGTTTGTGCAGGTAGGTTGACTGATCTTAAAAAAGTAGAAAATCAGTTGGTGACAAACGTTGAAGATGGGCACATGCAGATTCAGCTCCAGGCCGCAAGTCTCACCTTTCCCCAGCCCTGTATGCATGTGGTTTTGTAGCAAATCATAAGCGGAACCGATGGGTCTTATGTGGGCTCGCGCGGCGGCCGCCTCGAATTCCTTCTGCCAACGCAGCAGTCACACCCTGGTCACATGTAAGATCACCAATCATCATCACCATGGCTGACTGTTTCACCACCGTATGTACGCATACTTGGTCCTTTTGTTGGGCGTGACTGGGGGCTAAAATCCCAGCAGCCTCAAAGTGCAATTCCACTTACCCATGGTTCCGAATCCCTGTTTTCACCGTGCGTGCCGTGGTAGCCTGGTAAGGCTATCAGTTTCTGCAAAACTGATAAACAAGGAAAAGGATCCGTCGGACTGGTGTGTCGGGCCATATCCGAAGGCCGGCGGGGAGTCAGTCAGGCTGTGCAAAATACAACTGATTATGTTTCCACTGCCTCCCCCAGATTTTGCTCTTCTTGCTCTTGAGCCTACTCGGTTATGTCTTGCGTCGTCCGAAAGAGCTGACAACGACTTGCAGGCCATCATGTCGCAAAGCCAACGGCCAACTGAGTCCGGAGAGGAGAAGGCAGTCACTCCTGTGGCAGCGCCAGCTGCTGCCAGATGGAGACGGACACAGGTTGGGATTCGATCCTTGTTCGTCCTGACTGCGGCGGCGGTGCTGGGCCTGACGGGATATATCGCCAACCGCTGGGGCTCGAGTCACATTGAGAAGATCTATGCGGCCGCCATCGCAGGAGTAAGTCACCATGCTCATTAGCATTAATCATGATGGTACAAGAAATATCTAGTTGGCTGACCTTAAGTTTGCAGGCCGTTGTGGCGGTATTAGCGGACAGCTTAGCAATCGTACTCCTGTCTGTCAAACCTCGAGCAGTGCCGGCGGTGGCAGTCGTGGACCTGATCGCCATTGTCCTCGGTGCTATCAGCATACCGACAATCATCGACTCCGACTTCCAGAACAAGTACGATGCAGTGGCATGGAAGCTGGTGGCCGTGGTAATGTGAGTGTTGGTCCAAGCCTTAACAACATGACAAGATGATACTAACAAAGGATTACCAGAGCCGAGCGAGTATTATCAATGTCCATGGTGGCTGCAGGATGGTTTATATCGAACCGTGAGTTGGACGAAGACTTGAAGCCACAAATATTCGACCAACGTTTGTCGGTGATGAGCATGAAAAACATACAGCTCGAGGCTTCAACTGCTCCGACGTCAACAGCGGCGTCGTCGATAATGATGGCTTCACCGGGAGTTGCTTCGAGATAGGAGCATGGCTCAAATCATGACTGGCGTTTGGTCAGTAAAATTTGGGCAATAAGGCGCGGTTATCGGGCAAATACGTCAACAGTTTGGAAATGGGGGAACCAAATTTATTGAGGGACGGCTTTAGGAAGATTATTTTGATCCGGAGATGCTACCCGAGTCCTTGGTTAGTTGATATTGCTGATGTGAGGACGATATTCACATACTTGGCAGGAGAAAGGGGGATTAGTGCAACGATGTCCAAATCTCAACGTGCTGGTAGCAAGAGCCACCTCAGTTATCATGTTGTCATTATATTACCACTTTCATTTTCTCCTGCCAGCGCCGTTCCAATGCCGGTAATTATCACCCCTTCGCCTGCGTGGCAGTGGTTGCTACTTCTAGAACAAAACATTATTATGAACAAGGGAAGCTCCCTTACGGAGCGTCCCAGACCATCCAGAATCAACACACTTTTGCCCGCCTACCTTACATACGGTACTTGTTATTGTAAACATCACTAGATAAGGTAGGTAGGTACGTTACCGTTACACCAGCTACCACCTAGATACCTAGGGAGGTACTTAGCTCCAACATTCATGGCCAACGATAGAGGTTCTGCATAACCATTCTCGTACTAACATACGTGAACAATGGTGTCTGGTCTCATCTGCTCATGCATACCTACCTGGTATGCTCACACCGTCATCCCCTGAATACTCCGGATGGCCTGGACAATGGCCGGATAGAACTTGTCAGCCATCTTGATATCCCCGGACGCGCGCTCGGATGGATACCGTCGTCCTTCAGGTCCGAGTTCGTGAAGTTGCTCCACTGGTCGACAAGCCAGATAGGCGACGACGCAGTGCTGTTCTTTGAAGTCATCACAAGCGAAGGAATCGCCGCGCGTTGAGCTCCTGCACTGCCAGCTTCCCCATCGTCTGCAGCAGTATGATTTGAGCCACCTTTTCCACATATCAGTCTTTCTCATGCCCACATACCCACACCCAAACACACACAAGGCATGTATGTAATTTACTCACGATAATCCCCCTCCCAGAATTAGCATCCCGCATCTGATCAATCAGTTTTCCGAGGACAGCAATAATGTCGGCCGTTTTTCGCGTTGGCCGCTTAGGTCTGGTAGATGCCGTTCGTGCCGAGGTGCATCGTGATCAGATCCGCGGGGTTTTGGCGAAGCCAGTCCGGGAGCCGGTTCTGGGTGACCATGTTGACGGCCTGGTAAGCCTGGGTGGCCCTCGTGGTTCTTGTCCCATTACACGGCGGTGTCCCTGCAGTTGGGTTTTGAGGTGCGCGTCGTGCCGACGAAATCGATCTCTGTTGACAGGTTTTCGGATTGGTGGAGGCGCTCGTAGATCCAGGCGCGCCAGCAGCCGTAGTCTGTTATTGAGTCGCCGAAGGGTATGTACCGGATCTTTGCGGCATGAGTAAAAGTTGTGAGGGTGAGGAGGACGGTGAGTAGGGTGAGTTGATTGGGGGAAGGCATCATCATGATGGCGGAACTTGTTGACTGGTCTTTTGCCCCTGATAACCGAAACCGTCCAGTTGTGTGCCCTGTTGAAACAAAACAACGATATTCTGATCATGCCATAATATCCACCGAGAGACCAAAGTCGACGTGCACGTTGGATGTTTTGTCCACCACCCGGCGATAGTATGCAGTGGCACCAAAACATTGAAGCTTGTGCGTCCGGAAGAAAATGTTCCGTCCTGTGGTGCCAGCAATGAACAACTTAGTCACTGCAGTATTTCTGAATCAAGTTGCTCCTCAGTACCTGCCCTCGATCGTGAGCAGTCCCCAGGTAATACCTTGGACGAGTATGTACTTGCTTTTTGCCATCGGTTGCTTTGCATGCCGGGCTAGACCGGTTAACTCAACCCGTGCCGATATACTTATACCAGGGAGGACTCACGATATGCACAAGGGGAGCTGGGCTTGACTGTCAGTTCATCACCACTGGTAAAACTTTGAATCGTGATGCTAGAAGGTTTGGGTGTAATTAGAGTGAAAACAATAGCGGGAAGATAGGTACGTAGCTTCATGTTATGGACGCTAGGTAGGTACATAAAAGAAGGAAGAATAGGGAGCGGACCATTAGTATGGTATGTAAAAGAACATCCATCGACCCCTCTGGAACTCCGTCCCAGATTCCTTTTGGTGGTATCATCACGCACAGTAGAAAAAGGAGGACCCCCGTCCATCTCTCCATCCACCCGTCCATCCGTATGCTTCGTCGTATTCGCCCGTACTATTAGCAACCTCTCAAATATCCAAGGTTGTGATGTCTCGGCCTTCACAAACTCGCCATGTGGAAAGTCCATGCCAGGATGCAGCACCTTCCGCCCACACACACAACACCAAGGCACACGCACACACAATATGCTCAAGGTACCGTACCTTGCCAGACCCAATGCCCAAATGCCCAATAAAACCCAACCTTGAACCCCTTAATGTGAGAATCCCCGGAACACCTCATGCAAATCGTCATTAAGAGCACACGCACGCACGCAAAACCCAAAGTCGATCAAGGATACGTATCCGTTGTCCTCCTCCTCCGGAGAACATAGTCGTCGTTGTCCAGGTCGGCAGGGCCGCCGTGGTAGATCTCCTTCTGGACCTGGTCCATGTCGATATGGGCGATGGCGTCCTTGCCGTCAAAGATGCAGGCGACCTCTTCCAGGGTCGGGCCCTTGGTCTCGACGTAGACGAACCAGACAAAGACCAGCTCGCAGAGATCCCAGAGGGTGTAGAAGAGCATCAAGTTCCACTTGTGGGGGAGGCCATCCCAAGCGAGTTTGTTGATTTGGCTGTAGAGACAAAATGTTAGCAACCAACTCGGGCCATGGGGCGAGCAGGTACTTTCATAGGTACAGAATGTTTGTAGGAGCAGCAGCGAGACAGAAATATAACGGGGGAAAATGTGATAGAAGCATACTTTCCAAGTGCAAGAGCAGCTTGCACCGTAATATTCATAATCATCATGCCCTTGGCGCGCATATGGAACGGCAACACCTCGAGCGCGTACGCGACGAGCAGACCCGAGAAGCCAATGTCGTAAAAGATGCCAAACACCCAGATGAAGACCAGCTGCGCGTAGCCGAGGGCTTGATTTGTCGCCTCCGACTGCTCGTAAAAGGCCGCCGTGACGGTCCAACACGCAAACGAGCCGACCATGCCAAAAGTCGACACCAGAAATAGCGGGCGGCGGCCGAAGCGGTCGACGTTGAGCGCCGCAGCCACTGTGACGATCAAGTCCAGCAGGATCTTGCCGGCCGAGATGCCAAGCTTGCGTTCCTCGTCCGCGTCGCCGATGCCCGAGTTCTTGTAGACGACATTCATGTAGTTGGAAAAGATCGCGTTACCGCTGAACTGCGAGATGATGCCGAGCGAGACGATGATGGCCAGGCGCCAGCGATTGCCCTTCGTGGTGACGAAATCGCGGTATTTAGTGGAGCGGTCCATGTCCTTCTGGATGCGGATCGTCTCCTTGATCTCGCGGTACTCGAACTGGACCGTCGCGTTGTTGACGTTGCCGCCTGCGTGCCACTTGGCCAGGGTGTGCAGGGCTTCCGCGTGGCGGTCCTTGTTGATGAGGTAGCGCGGCGACTCGGGGATGAACCAGACGCCGCAGAGCTGTATCGTGGAGGGCACGAGCTGGATAAAGGTGATGGAGCGCCACGACCAGTCGCCGACAATGTGGGTGGTGCCCAGCGCGAGAAGCGTCACCATGAGCGCGCCGGCGTTCCACAAACAGTTGTAGACGGCCGTGACGGGGCCGCGGTGCTGGGGGTGGCAGATCTCAGTTAGGAGCAGTGGGGACGACATTTGCGACAGCGAGTTGCCGAAGCCGATCATGAATCGGCCGCCCATGTACACTGACAGGTTCACCTCGTTAGACAAACACGCCGACAGAATGTATCCAATGCCGGAACTTACTCCCATAACCTGTGCTGAATGCAGTCAGGATGGACCCGAAGATCATGATAATACAGCCGGTAAGGATGGCCTTCTTGCGGCCATAATTATCTGCAACAAACGGAGTGATAAAGAAGGAAAGGACAGAGCCGATATTGAACATGTTGACGAGAATGCCCAGCTTGCTGTTGAGTACTGGGTCCTTGGCGTTCTTGCTGTCCTCAAACTCTGGAAAGAAGAACCAGTTCCACGACTGTATCTGCTGCGACGTATTGAGGAGCATGCCATCGTAGCCGGTCGTCGCCGACGCGACCATCAGGATTGCGGTCAAGCCGTACAGCTTCCTCAGATGCGGCTCCCTCATCCAGTAGACCCTCTCGAAACGGGGCGGGGCGACATCTGGGTTGGGATTTTCGTAATCCATCGACGCAGTGTCGAAAGCGTCCTTCGGCGGCGCCATGTTCTTTGCGTTGAACGCCTTCGTGGGCGAACTGCCTTTGGTCCGTCAATCGTGGAGTAGGTTGTCGTCGTTCGGCCCGGTGTGGTGGTGAGGCACGGGGATCGGATCGTCGTCGTTAGTACGGGGTCTCACTGGCTGAGCTCAGTGTCGAGCCACTGGCCAGAAATGCGACAGATCATTGTTGACAGGACGAAAAGCAACCAAGGAGAACCCAGCAGCCGGGACACGCTCCACATATAATAATACGTGAGCGGAAATGGGTGAACATTGGCGGAGTCAGGGGGGGTCACGACAGAGTCGGTGGGTGATCCTCTTTCGATCCTGGCGATGCCATGCAACCATGGAACTGAGGTCCGACCCTGGAGACGAGATCTTCGTTTGGTATAGTCTGCAGCGGTGAGGGACAGGGGTGTGGCAGTGATGGAGGGGCATCTCGCGCACCGACTGGACCGTCTGAGCAAGACTTGGCGAGTTGGGGTCAGGCAACCGGGGTTCATGCTCTGGACGGAGGAGGTCGGTTGATGGCACCGTCGAACGCACCAGGCCCTCGACTGGCTGCTGGCACCTCATCAATCTTTTCTCGTCCCGTTCCTAGCGAGGAATGGTGGCACGCAGAACGCTTGGTAATGGGCGGCTCACCACCCAGCTGCTGCCACCCAAAGGAGACCCGAACGGCGCTGCGGATGTACGACCCCGAGAGGGACGCTGAAAGCATGAACAGTGACAGGCCATCCACACACTGGTGATGGCTGCGTGCTCCAGAACAATCTATATGTTAATATATCCAGCAACCACCGGCCAGGTTGATCGTTGGGGGATTGGCGTTGTGTTTGATGATTTCTCCACAAAATCCCCAGGAAAGGTTGTGTCCACTACCGAGAATAGAGCATATCGAGAAGCCACATGGCTAACTGCGGAGTGTTGTCTTCACGACGATAAGCGCTAAATCGATCAAGGATTCAAGCTTCACGCAGCGGGGGATGGGTCCGGCTGGCTTGCAGGCAGGCGGGTGCGTGGCGTCGCAAACCTTCATTAGACGTGAGGGGGTGATTGCTTCTTCAACAGAGGTTGCTTCGACATGTTGTGCAGAGAGAGAATGTGTGCCAGCCTATGAGGAGGCAGAGCTGAGAAGTGCCGCTGCAACTGATGTAAACGGCCCGGATCTAGGTGGCTGCATGCCCTCCTCATCATCGTTGCCGGCCGAGTCTTCAGGAGAGATAAAAACTTGGTCACGGTCGCTCACCGGTGGGAAGTATTGGATGCAGTCGAATGCAATTGAATGCACCATTTCCATCGCTGCAGACGATAGTATTCATAGCCTGAGGTCACAGCGCAAATTCGACCCGGAAACTGGAACCAATGTTAGGCGATGGTTCGGACAGCAACGCTGTCGGCAGTGCGGCGCAGACACGTCGAATGTCCTGAATTTGCCTTATCTTCCGCCCACTGTCCCCTGTGCCTCAGCACGACATGCAGCTCCAGCTGTGTTTTCGTGCATGTGAATAAAATTGCCAGTTGAGGTTGGCTTCATCACATCGGTTTCGCTGTCTAGAATCGACATAGTTGGAGTGATCCAAACTTGGACATCATGTCGCAGACTCAGGTGACTGCGCGCACGATGAAGAAAGGCACGGACGGAGGCAGAATGGAAGAGAACTGTTCTGGAGCGATTGCCCCGTGAGGTCAGTGTGTCATCGGCCGCTAGGGACGCGGAGTCGGACTGGCTTCTTTCTTCAAGTTGCTTTGTTAGTGTATTCTAGGCATCTGTCCCGTTTCCCCTAACAGCTGCAGGTCACTCAAACAGGCGGGGTGATGGTGGGGTGCAACACGACCAGAGAAGGGACGATGGGGATGATGGAGACGCGACGGGAAATTGCATCCGCTTTGTGGGGTGCAGCTCGCTTCAAACTGGCAACTTCAGGGCAAGTTCACGGCATCTTCACGGCAGGCGGAGGCGAGCAGTCTCTGACTTTCCGTGCAGTTGATCGCAATTGCAGGCAGTGTCAAAATTGGATTGACTCCGTCAACTGTTATGAGAAGCGATCAAGAGATGAGATTTCCACACACAAGAAATAAGCTCGACTAACAGTGGACACCTTCATGCACTAATTAAGTGGCCTCTCCGCATCCCCGCAGATGTTCCTTCCCCTCCCCACTTGGATCGAGGCATCGTCTGATGATTGATGACAGTGACGGCTTCGTCGTTTCACTTCCTGCCTCATATGCACACTTCAACTGCAGCAAGTCGGCACACAACACAAGTGCCTCCCTTCCACATTCTGAAGAGGCTATTCTTACCCGATAGAAGCTTGCTCAATGTGTCCAAAACCAAACATCCTCAGCCAGCCCTTTCTTTACCGCTAAGGCTGGCTGCCCCTATCCCCCACCTCGCACCCCTCATGTCAAGCAGTCCACGCCGCACCCGCCTTCTTCAATTGATGGTATTGGATGAACTTCAAAACACGCATGGACGACAACGATGACTTTAGTCGACCACGCCACATCGTTGCGTGGTGGGAGGACAAACTTACGAAGCACATCTCCAATCCCCTGCCATCACCCGCAGTGCATGACAAGGCGGCCTGGACTAGGAAAGACTCGTGGCTCCCTTGCGAGGCTCAATCCCCCCGAGTGTCGCCTGCTGGTGGGTTGTCGGAAATGGCGGGAACGGCCACCGTGTTCGTCCGAACACGATCTGAAGGATGGAGCCCTCGGACCGTCATCAACGGACTATTGGACTTATTACGTTCATACCAGACCAGCACCCAGTGTACCGGGTTAATGGAAGTAAGCTGGCCGTCATCATTATTACGTGGCGATATTATGTGAGATGTTTTGACCTCGTCATGAGAAGCTGAAGCGGTGGAAGTGAAGTGTGACATGCAGTGAGTGGTTTGCACGGTCAATGTTTCCTGCCCCCAAAAGTAGAATGGGTCGTTCACTACTGATCGAACAACAACGACGATATTGGCAATTATTCCAACCGAGCAAAGCAGTCAAGCACTGGCTGTCTCAAATCTAGCTTCGGGACCGTCATCACCCTCAACACAGGGTCTCTCATGGCGGATCGGCTGTCTGTGCTCCCGTATCTCTGCTACGTACACTTACTCCCTGAGTCCCTGTCCACACCTTCATGCCGTCCGCGAGACACGGCACGGATGCAACACGCCCGCCGAGGCGCACGGATTTGACCTCGAGTGGCACAACCACAGAAGAGCGCGGCTCAACCATGTCTTTGGAACTTGAACCTGGGGAACTTGAGACCCTTGCTTCTCTCCTGGTCAATTTGCTTCATATGACATCAATGCCGTTTGCGAGGTGGTGAGTCCGATCTACATTTGTCTACCTAGGTAGGCAGATGGGAGGAACAGTTTCCAAGATGCCGAGGACGAGAAAGTGAAAGAACATCGTTCACAAAAAGGAATTAAAAAGAAATTCCAGATGAAATGTCTGTCCCATTTCATATTAACAGATATCAAGGCCGTGGTATGGTATGCCGATCAACGGTTATCGTTCCTATTAATGACTTTCCAGAGACCTGGTGGCCCGGCACAGCACAATATTGATTGTGATGATCATAAAATAACAGCAATTCCTGACTTCATTATATTGCAAGCCTAACTTGGCTCATTCATCATGCTCACCGGCTCTTTCTATCTACAGCCTGCCGACTGCTTCATCAGATGATCCGTGTATCCCATTCCGCTGGCAGCCACCCCGTTGCCCTCATACCGACGCTGAAACACGCCTGCTGCTGTTGGAGATGTTGGCGACGGTGGGCCACCACCAGTCGGATGAGTCCTTGACAGCCTCCAAGATGGTCGAAAAGCGCGTATTTCTCACCTGTCCACCATTTCCCCAGATTGCTTTGGAACCGACACCAACACCAAGCAGCGCAAGAAGCATGCTCACGCCGTAAACAAGCCAGAGCTGCATGACGTTATACTTGAACACGCTGAGCGTACGCCATCTCATGCAAGGGTAGTCGGTACTCCGCTCATCCAGGGCCGGGACAACGGTGCCAGACGAGTTGGACGGATCACTTGCCCAAACCACGTCCACGTACTGCCTGTTCGAAAGATCGAGAGAACAAAGTCTTCCTAGAGAGACTGCGTCTTGTTCATGGCGTCGGGGACGACAGTCCGATACCGCGCGTCGAACAGCTTGGACTGGACGAAGTGAGACACGTCGCTGCCGGGATGGTATGCACCCACCGAGGGGCCGAGGAGACTCACGAGCTTTTCGCTCATGCCGTTGTAGGTTCCTCGTGCTCCGTTCTTGGAGAGCTCCTCCTGCCAATTTAGGGGTGGATCGTTGAATGGGATAAAATACGGGACAATCGTAGCCAAGAAGACTCTGTCGAGCACCGTGGCAGTCTGCGAACCCCATTCATCTCCGCTGTAGGAGAAAGAAACGGTATACGCTTTCTCGCGGTGCGCATATGTGAAACTACTCCTTTTGTGTGGTCCCGCGGCGGCGTTCGAGGAGGCATAATTCTCTTCCCTGTTCCCGATCATTGATCCCTCTACTGGCGAGGACGACGAGGGGCCGTCGGCGTCAGCCGGATTGCGAAAAGCAAATGTGACGTTGAACTGTGCCGTAAATAGGGAGGTAGATAGCTTCCAGATCCTGTCACCATCCGGAATGTAGTCGTCGTCATCGTCGGCTTCTGCTGCGTCGAGTTGCTCCGTACACTTGTACCCTGGCCCGACGAAGCTGAGCAGGTAGCTCCAGGTCCAGCCTTTGCCGCAGATCTCGTTACCGGCAGTCCTGACGACCACTTCATGGCCCATTAGAAGAGCGTGGAGAAGGGTGTCTTGGAAATTGTAAGTTGCTTCTGGCAGTATTAACCGTAATGGCTCCTTATTTGTTACATTATAGTAGTCAGTGGGCGTCCACCAGGTAGGTCAACGCCTGTTGGGCGGAGATATCACCCGCATTGCTTGCGCTGACGTGGGTGAGCTGAAAGAGATCGGAAGGTCCTGTCGTCGTTTCGGCCAGAACGAGGGCCTCGCGTGAGAAGTTTAGTGTGCGGATCGAAGGGCAGAATCCGTCCACCATGGGAGTCTGCAGGTTGACGTCCATCGTTACGTCATGGAGCAGGTACATGTAGACAGAAGGAAAGAGGTCGCTGCGGTGGTAGCTGGTACGAAGTACAGGGGATTGACTTGCCAGACAAACAAAGCCAGAAGCATCGCCAGCGTCGCGCGTCTGTACAACGTAAAGTTGAACATGGATGAGATATCCTCAGTAGCCGCAAATATTGAGTCGAGACTGCGGAGCGACAGGTCCTGGCCTGGCTGCAAGAGGGTTACCCAGAGCTGCTGTCGAAACGCTATGGTCACAGCAGCAGCCAGGCTGAACTTGGTCACTACCGCAAAGGCAGTACCGTACCGCATCACGTTCTGTTGGTCAGAGGGAGTCGCTTCTGTGCCGTTGTATGAGAGATAGAACCAATGATGGCCGAACGCGGACGCGAAGCCAAGCAAAGAGGAAGAAGTACATGGTCGGCCATCTTTGCTTCAGATGTCTCAGGAAACCTCTTTGCTTGGGCGGTAATTGTGAAGCAGCCGGGACTGTGAACGCAATCTTTGCCTCTAGTCTTTGAGTTGGAGTAATACATGGCTCTGATGGTGACAGGGGAGACCACTGTTGCTGGCTCGCAGCCGAGTAGTCTGGGCTGATTGGAGTTTGTGCTGGTTGCGGTAGGTAGTGATAATTGTAACCCGGCTGAGTCATGATTGTCGATGCAATCATCTGGTGATCACGTTTTACCTCCTCCTCTCCAAGTCCGTTCATGCTCGACATGGACGGGAATTGGTGGCATGACCCCTGCGAGGAGAGCGGACTGACTGGTGCGTGCTGGTCCTCCATGGTCGAATCAAGTCAATCAACCGCGTGGACAGGTTCGGAATCGATTTGCCTTCCGAAAATGAACGTTCATGAATAGAAAACTTCTGAAGACTAGACTTGGTTTTGACAAATTGATCCGTATTGTACGGACTGGCTCGCCAACATTTATGCTTCTAAACGAAGACAGCAGGGTTGAGTCCGGGGTGACACGGATGGCAGTGCCGAAGCCTGCGATACGTGATGCACGCACTTATGTGGTTTTAGAATGACCAACTACTTGGACCTGTATCACAAATAGCGTGGAGAAGACCTGACTTTGTGAAACATGATGACGGGGGAAACAGCAATGGTTGAACCGGTGAGTTTGTAACACAGTTCAGCCATCACCACTGTAAAGCAGTCGGTTGTCGTAAATACTAAACGTCGTCAAATTGCTGCTGCCGGTGTAGTCCAATTAGCATGACCAAAAACAAGAAAGAGCAGTTACACTAGGCCGGTTTCTTGCCGTCTGGTCTCAACGAGTCAACAGACACAGCATCAGGCAAACCGCTGCCTTCAACCTCCACAGATGTAACACCAAGCGTTTCTCGTCTGACAACCCACGCGGAGGCAAAATCAGCAAAGTCATAGTCGACCCCATGTCTGTCATCTAGCAGGTTAAAGGGGTCAGTTAAGATCACCGGTCCAATGTTGTGCCTTCATTATGGATTATGTCAAATTATAAGCATGCGGACTCCAGTGCAATACAAGTAGAGTGACCAGTGTTTTCACTTTCTCAAAGGGTTTGGCAGTTACACTAGACCGGTTACTAGTCGTCTGGTCGCAACGAGAGAACAACATAGCATCGTGGTCGGTTGGTTGGTGGCAAACCGCTGCTTCTTTCAAACCCCACGGATGTAATAATACCAAGCGCTCCTCGTCTGAAGAACCACGTGGAGGCAAGCCCAGTGAAGTTCATAGTCGAACCCATGTGTGCTGTCTCGCAGGTTGAAAAAGTTCGGTGAAGATCACCGGTCCAAGGATATCAAAAAATTACTATCTCTTCTATAAGCATCGGCCTGTACTATCCCACAGCTTCCAACAACACTTCTAAACAATAAGTACCAAAATCATCTCTTCATGACTGAACCTGGAAGCTCTGGTACCCATCCATTGATATCATCCTCCTGTACGACGCGGTCGATGGTGCAGTCCACTGCCTTGTCGGCGGGCTGGCTCTCGAGCACGCTGCACACGTCGCCCGTGCATTTGGCATCCATGGCGCGCTGGAGAGCGTCGCCCTTCCAGCCAAAGACGTAGTCACCGTGTTGAGAATACCCGTTCTCGTCCCCGGTGCTCCAGACAAACGGCTGCGAGCCATCCTCGGGCCAGAGGTCCTTGTCGTTGAACATGGTCGTCTGTTTGTCAAAGTCAATATCTTTCGTTGCCGTGCGCCAAGAATGAGACCGGATGAACTTACATCCCAAACAACCTCATACATAACCTGCGGAATCTTGACAGGGTGCGTATTCGGACAAACCCCGCCATCATAGTCAAACCGGTCCGTGATAGATCCATCAAGCGGATACGCAACATGGCTCTTATGGTCGGCGCTATCCAAGTTGACGCCATCCCAACACGTCGGGAAAGTGATAACGCTCCTGATCCCGCCCTCGCAGAACTTATGGGGAAGCGTCACCCCGTCCGGCGGCGCGCAGTTGAGGTTATTGTTGTCGCCCGTCTTGGGCATGCACCGATGGCACACCTTGGGATCATACTTCTGCGGCATGCTTCTCAGAGTAGCCTCACCAACCAACATCCTGAAGCCGGGCCTAAAGGCAGTCGTGTTCGCCTTTCCGAGAGGCGGGATATAGTATACCGTTATCCCGCCCACACCCGTGAACCCCTCGCTCGGCTTCTGGGGGACTCGTCTGTACGTGCCGTTGCGGGCGCGGAAGTAGAGGACTGCGGTCCAGTAGTTGGAGAAGTCTTCGCTGAACGAGCACGACGTGCAACCCGACTGTTTGACCAAGTCGTGGGTCTTGGGATCCATGGACGCGTTGAAGCTGTTGCCGCCGACGATCTGGTGGATGTGCGGCGAGGGCACGACGCCCGGGTTGACCAGCGGATCGAGGCGGTCGATGACGAGCTGGTTGCATTGGAATCGGAGCATCGGCGGGATGTTGGCTGTCGCTGGGTCGAACGGGCCGGGGTCTTGGCCGACGACGAGACCCAGCAGGGCGGTGAGGATGAGAGGTTTCCACTGAGGCGCCATGTTGGAACGGAACTGAAGGGGATTTGTTTATCTTGGCATGAAACAAGAGACAGAACCTCACAAAGGGGTTTCCCTGGCAGGATATAAGGCACTAGTCTAGTCTTCCCTGGGTGAGTCCTGGATCAGTCAGGCCTGACCCCTAAATACCACACAACATGAATTATTCCAACTTCTAGAAGGCGGCAAGACCCCTCTCCCGTCTGTGCCGTTCCGTGCTTACGGTAATTTCCTGGTTATTATTCAAATTGCTGGTATATTGCTTCGGGGTGTAGATTTAGGCGCGGATCGGCATTCAGAGGTTTCTCACCAATCACATGTTACCCGGCGGCCGATTCCATTCTGCCTTTCGCCTTCTCCTGCAAGGATCAAAAGCCATGTGGAAATACTGGATATACAAGTTCAAATGTATGGGATTAGGATGGTCCAAGACGGCTATCTCCATGCCATTCCCAAGGCATCTCTGCATACCCCTATCTATCTACATGCAGCTGTCAAAAGATGGATAAGGTAGCGATTCGGCCCCATCCGTCGCCCATACAGCTGACACTAAGTGATGATAGTATTTCATCATGGAAATACCTAGATACAGTCTCACATACATTCACCCATTCTTGAAGACATTTTGAACCACCCCTTGATACAGGGATAGGAGGTGGCTGCAGTTCACTTCACTCAAGATTTTTACGAAAGTAGACTTTAAAAGAAGACCATACGGGACCGGTATTTTAACTATAGACACACACATGCATATCAATAACTAACAGAGGTAATATCTTGGGAGTTTGGAAAGTTGACGGTCTCAGAGGAACTGTGAAGCCGTCTGGGCAGGAAAAAGACGTGCGAACAAGAGCAGCTGTCGACAGCTGGAGACTCACATCCTGGCGCTTGTGCATTTGGTGCGGGGAAGTCATCTAACAGCTGACAGCAACATCAGCTCATCAGATCAGATCATGGTCCACATTGAACGTCATCTCGATCAAAACATCCCCAGCTGGGCTCGACTTCAGGACCAATCCTCGCTGATACTATTCCCCTTATATATCGCGTGTTCTTCCACAATCCTGTACCGTGAAAATTTGCATGAATGAACGTCAACATCACCCCTTATCGCATCTGCGGTCAAGTACTGCATCACCATTTCAAATTGTTATCAACTTCAGCCCGTCTCAAATTCCAACCCCGGCAGCACCTCAAAATGTCAACAGACACCACAGGGTTCAAGAAGCGATCCGTCGTGTCAAACTTCATCTTCAACTTTGACACTCCCGACGGCAAGCCCCGCGTCGCTCTCTTCAAGCGGAGCGGCAAGGTCTCAACATACCAGTAAACAACCACCCCCTTTCTCAAATCAAGACTGTGCGGCACCTCGTCTAACAACAAAACCTAGACACCATCTCGCGCCGATATCCGGCTCAATCGAGTACTCAGACCCCTCCCCGCTGGCAGCAGCCTGGCGCGAGATCAACGAAGAAACCACCCTCACGCCAGCCTCCCTCGCCCTGATCAGACAAGGCAAAAGCTACACCTTCAGCGACCCAGCCATCCGCCGCGAGTGGACCATCCACCCGTTCGCTTTCCGTCTAAAGTCTGGCACTTCCGACGCAAACAAGATCAAGATCGACTGGGAGCACTCGGGCTGGGACTGGTACGATCCAGCAACGGTTGAAGACTCGACAGAATTCGGCGGCGTCCCACGCCTCGCCGAAAGTCTGCGTAGGGTATGGTTCGAAAAGGACCTCGGCTCGGCAGCCGGCAAGATTCTGGCGGATGGACTCGACAAACTAGCGCACGACTTCACCAGCGGCGCGCGCCAGATGGCCGGCGACGCGCTGCGCATCCTCCGGGACGTGATCGCTGCTCTGGACAAGGCACACGACGTGGACAGACTAAAATGGTGGACCAACGTCCGCTTTGCGGCGTGGCACATCTGGAAGAACGGACGCGAGAGCATGGGCGCGGCCATTATGAGCGTGCTGGTTTCCGCGCTGGCATGGATCGAACAGACCATCTCACAACAGCAATCCCCCCACCCTCCGGCGACAACCGCCATCGATATTCTGAACAAAAGGATTGCTGCGAGACAGGACTCAGCAGGAAAAGTCTCCCACGCCTTTGCGACATATCTTGAAACAACTTTCGCTTCTCGTCTTACGTCTAAAGAACCGCTGTCTATATTGACTCTCTCAGAAAGCTCAACAATCACGCATGCAAT
Organism: Apodospora peruviana; assembly: GCA_033439685.1. Classification (NCBI taxonomy): domain Eukaryota; kingdom Fungi; phylum Ascomycota; class Sordariomycetes; order Sordariales; family Lasiosphaeriaceae; genus Apodospora; species Apodospora peruviana. Next base: position 194,837 of record JAUEDM010000005.1, on the reverse strand, counting down.
CCACCACCTAGCCCAATCATCAGGGTTTATTCTCGATCTACGTATCCTCGAGTCACGCCCTTTATTTGAAGGGGTAGCCCTTGCTGCCTCCTTGGCCAAATCTCTCCCCTCCTTCAATGAACCAACCACGTCGTCTCCAGTTCAGAAGAAGCACAAAATCACGTTGTATACAGACGCCTCGGCAGGTCTAGCAGTCCAAAACGTCGATATAGTAGTCATCGGTGCAGACAGGATCTCAGACTCGGGAGACGTCTCCAACAAAACCGGTTCCCTTCCGGCTGTACTCGGCGCCCGCTACGTGACTTACAACAACAGCGAGGAGCGGCACGCTGCCAAGATTGTGGTGCTCGCCGAGAAGGAAAAGGTTGCCCCGTACGGGGAGCGGTTCGACCAGCATGTTGTTGAGGACGGTGACCCCGGGCAGGTCACCCAGGCGTGGGAGGTTGAGGGGGTTAGTGAGAGGGTGAAAGATGCTGCCAGGGTATTACGTGAATATAGTCACAATGGGGAGAAAAAAGGGGTGGAAGTGGAAATGAAAAATGTAGCGTTTGAGTGGTGTTCGTCCGAGACTATTGATGTGTATATCAATGAGAATGGGCAATGGAGCCGGGACGATATCGCGGAGCATTCGAAGAAGCTGAAGGAGGAAGAGAAGCGGATTTTTGGGAGTTTATAAGCTAAGCAGCTTCGTCGTTGGCAAACAGAAGGTCGGTAAGCTAGAGATTTAAAACTGCCAGATGGCATGAAACGACTACCGCATTTCGGTATTCTAACTAAACTACATGCCTCATACATGCCTCACTGTACTAAGGTATCTCTGCCTGCCTCCTTCCCTGCTGTTGAAAGTTAAAAAACAAATCCGCTGAATCACATCATTGGTATCGAACAACAACCCCCTCCCCCCCCCTCTCTCCTTAGCTAAGTAAAGCCCAAGGAGAGTGTTCAAAATCCGGAAACTGACCGTACAACTCCATATCGTCATCATTCTGCCACGACACAAGCCGCTCCCAAAAGGCTCCCTCCCGTTTCTCCCCTCCATCCTGCTCCGCCGCACCCCCATCTTCAACAAAGGCAGCCACGGGAGGGCTGGTTGGGCTTTCGGAAGACAACCTCATCTCCTGCTGCGGCGGCGATGTCGCCATTGAGTGCGGAACGACCTCCATGTCGCCCTGCAGCCGCGACAGCATCTCATCGTACTTATCCGAAAAGATGACCCCGTCGAGCCCTTCGACCAGATTATACAGATCCGTCAGAACGCTTACGCAATCTTTGGCGTAGCCGTTCCCCGACGCCGCTTCTTCTTCAAAGACGCGCTTCGCTTCCGCTAAAAGCGAAAGGTCCGAGGTCCGCCAGTTGAGGAACGAGATGCGGTGCAGCAGCAGAACGACGGCCGCGTTGAATATGTGGTGGAGGTCTGTCACCAGCAGCTTGTTCCAGTGCGATTTGATGTATTCGCCAATAAGCAAGTTGTTTCGGGCCGCGTCGGCGCACCAGCGGAACCATTGCACCTGCGGGTGGTTCTCGATGGCCAGAGACCGGTGGTTTATCCAGCGCTCCGCGGCGAGCTTCTTCACAGCTGCGAGGAAAGCGGGCCGCACGGTCAGAATGGCAAGCTTGGTAATATAGTCAGCTTTCAAGTTTTTCTGGTGTTTCGATAAGGGGGTAATTAGACTTTACCTGATAGAAAGACATATGCAGCGAACAGCGGGCGCGATCGTTGCCGAGGTAATCCACACACCCGGCCTGGTCATATTCCTTGCCGATGTTTGCGTCCGCCTTGATCGGCTGGGTTGGGAGCCTGAGTTCCGGCGGTAGTTCCGCCTCCCAGTCGGCAAGAAGCTGTATGGCCCTTTCAGGATAGTCATGCTGCTGACCCTGGTAACTGCGGGTGACGATGTAGTCCGAGATTCTGGACAGCTGAACATGCCAGTACAGTCCAACCGGTGAGGGCATTCCTCTAATGGCATGTTAGTTTGCACTGTTACAATGTGTACTGTTAATCATTACTTACGGAGTTTCCTCTGGCATGGGAAGAGTGATGGCGTCGTCCGGTATCGTGGGAGGCCGCCCCATAAGACAGCTCAACCAACTGACAATATGATATTTTAGTACCATGTTCTTTTGGGTACTTCATACTTCACAAACTTACCGGTCAAGAATGTAGACAGTCCAAAACGTCCTCCTCCGCTCCTCGCTAAAGGCAGGACTCCTGTGAATGCCGTGCATGATGCTCACATGGACAGCGTTGCTGATGCACATATATGCCGCATCTCTCCGGTTATTTTCAACCAAGTAGAGCGTCATCAGGGCCAACGCGGGGACGTCATCCAGCGTGTACAAGGTGATATCCAGCGGGTTGCCAAGCAGCCGGCGGGCTCGCGAAAAGAACTGCTCGCTGGGTTGGCCGCCGATGAGACTCGCGAAGGCAAAGCCCATATGGTACATGGCCAGCTGGCGGGTCGTCGCCGTCTTGGTGGCGGGACCACCCGAAGAAGACGTCGGCACCGACTCCGCAGAGATGCTGCCCACGTCCTTGAAGGGCCAGAAGAAGAGGCCGCCGCATGGAAAACTGCCGTTGCCGTCCTGGATGTAGAGGCTGAGGTTGCTCAGCATCTGAGTCATCTCAGCCGTGCTCGGAAGCAGCAACGGATCAACAGCCGGGAGATCTAGCGGGCGAGAATCAAACGTCTGGTAGCGGCCTCTAGAGGCGAGAAATCCTTCGGTGCTAGATAGTGGCCTCTGCAGTTTCCTGTGGGTTATGACGACGAATTCCCTGATGGCATCGAGATAGTTGGCGCCAGACGTCTCGCCCAAGTAGCGTTCGGTGCCATCATTGTCGGTAAGCAACTTGCCATGTTCTCGTTCCTGGGGCATTTCGACATCAACCATGGCCACATCGTCTACCGGCGACGAGGCAGATGGGGAGCCGGGTCCCTGAGGTGAAGACGGACCAGGGCTCGGGGCGACGTGCGAAAGAGGAATATTATTCCGCTTCAACAGCTGCTCGAGGTAGTCATAGCGACGGCGCATGGCCAGAAGCTCGTCCAGCTCCGACTTGGGCAGCGAGACCTTCTCTACCGGCGGCGGGTAGACACAGTCGCGTGACGCGCTGGTGCACTGGCGACACGGGCGATCGCCGCTGCACTTGATACGGCGCACATTGCAGCTATTGCAGCTTTATTGTGGGAACATGTCGCGTCAGTTTGGATTCAATTGACTTTCGACGATAAACTCACGCTGTGGCGACGCGTTTCCTCTGTTCGGGCGCGACCTTCTTCCTGCGGGGATTCACTGGCAGACGGCCATCCGACGAGAAAGAACCCAGGCCTTTGCCGGAAGATGTCGCAGACGATGCTGCGGGCTGCTTCGTCGGCCTCGGCATGTTTCTCTTCAAGACATCGAAGGGAACCAGTGAACAGTGTGGAGAGTGCGCAGAGTGCAGAGGGTGTGGCAGTGGCAGGTCACCACCAGAGCACCATGCAGAGCTGCCAAATCGGAGCTGGGGGGAAGTGGAGGTGGGGCGACACGCAAATGGGTACTGGAAAAGCAACTTAGGTGAGGCCGATGCGGATGGGGAGAATGGGAGAATTGCAAAGATTAAGCTTTAGCCTTCCTAGGTTTTGCCTCTTCGGTGTCTGTACCCGTTGCCAGAGGAATTGAACGGGTTGAAAGTCAGGTTTCGGGCGGGACTGGACGGGTGGGAAATGGTGGGGCAAAAGTGAGTGCCGCACGGTGCAACAAGGGCCACAGGCCTGCCCCCGGGGTCCTCCCCTGCCCTCCAAAACCTGCTCTGAAGGAAGGAACTTGCAGTGCTTCCTTCCCTCACATAAGTTATCCCACCCACATCAAGTCAAATTCAATGGCGCCTGCCACCCGCATGGCGCCAATGCCTTGACCGCAGAAGAGCCACAAGCAAGAGCCACCATGAGCCACAGAGAACAGCGCATCTCCTGCCCCCATCTCCCACACTCTTCTCTCCCGTGTTAATTGGGTTGATTGGGCCAATTGGGCTCTGACAATACAGCCAAGGCTGCCACCGGCCTGCGAGTTCCTGTCGCTCTCTCCAACCTGCTCAATCTGACATTTCCAATGCATTGCAGTGCAGTCACAGTTCTCCCGCAGACGCGAAGCTTTGTCATCTGTCATAAAATCCGACGGGATTCACAAGACGGCTCACTTCATCCATCCTGCTTGTCCGCTCAACTCACTGGCTTCGCGTGGCCTCGGCATGCCGAAAAAGCAAAGAGAAAACCGAGCCGCAGTCAGTGCCAGTCACCAGTGATCGGATGTGGGGGTTAGGCCATATTCGCTTTTTGCGCCTTTCCTGATATGTCATGATGGTGACCGACAGATCCGACAAAGCTGAAGCTCCAGTTGCCTATCCAGTGATATCTCGCAAACAAAGACGCCCCGAACCGATGGAACACCAATTTCCTCACCGATGCCAACATCCGACAAAACGCCACACCAGGCCAACATCGGCTAACCTCCGACACAGGTCCTGACATCCCGACACCCCCGCCAAATGCAGACTATTTACTGGAGTAACCGACATCTGCGACATCCTGACAGCACACCATTAGGTTTTTATTAACCATCATGCAATTGACCAACTTGATTAGTCAAGATATCGAAACTATGGAATTGACTACGGATATTACAACTGGTAAACATACGTCCATTTCTGGTCCGTGTATCTCACCTGGTTCATCACCTCGATCTCGATCTCGTCCGCCGTCTTCTCACGCACGATGGCCGCCCTGCGCCGGTTTTCCGCCTGCAATATCGCCCGATAGGCCACATAGCCGACCATGGCCGCCGCGACAAAGCCTAGCGTGGCGAAGAACGGCTTGCGGTATTCTGGTGCGTATTCCTGCCGGTAGATATGCGATCCGATCACGCCCGCCAGATTCCCCCACCCGTTGACGCCCAGCACGAGGAAGCGTTTGCCCACGTCCGGCGTGTTATTACTGAGCCAAGCCATCGTGAGGGGCGGCGACACGAAGCTGCCCAAGAGCGAAACGCAAAGTGCCACATACTTGCCTCTGCTGGTGGGCGCCGTCACCACCGCGATCAATCCAACCAGTGCCACGAGAATGCCAGCCACAATGTGATAGCCCCGTTCGCCGCGCCGGTCCGAGCTCAGCGCAAAGAGGTAGAGCCCGACCGCACCGCACACAAAAGGCGGCACCGTCATCAGATTCGCCTCCAGCGCCGAGTACCCCATTCCCTCCACCACCAGCGGCAGGAAGACCGAGAATGCGGTGCTCGGCACGCTCGCGCACACGTTGCAGACCACCACAAACAGGAGCTTCCAGTCCTTGATCGTCTCGATGACGTCCCGCCGCGTCAGGCCCGCCGAGTCAGCCGTGCCGACCGCCCGGACGCGGTCCGCCGCCAAGACTCGCTCCTCCTTGGTGAGGAACCACGCCGTGTCAGGACCGGCGGGCAGCCAGGCCCATGCCAATAGTGCCAGCCCACAGGTCAAGGCCCCCTCGATGATGAAGAGGAGTTGCCAGGTCTTTAGTGTCTGGTGGTGAATATGAAAGATACCGTACGCTTGTTCCTCTCGTGTTAACTCAAACCATCCGATTATAGCTGGTCTGGATCTGGCTCTTGGATGCAAACGTACAGATGGCTCCCGAAAACGCGCCCGCAACCGCGTACTGCCCGTAAAACAGGCCGACTCGAGTTGCAAAGTTGCGAGACGGGTAGAATGTTGACAGATAACCGACAGCTGTCGGGTAGAAACCAGCCTCAAAGGCTCCGATCAACATGCGAGTTGATATCAAGCCAGCTGTCGACGTAACGGTTAGGGTGCCATTGCCATATGCACATCGTCAGTAAAGTTGACACCTACCTCGACCTTTGATGAACGCTTGAGTCAGAGTCAGAACACCCCATGCGAACTTCAGGGATGGCATATCAGCTTTCATAATCAAGAGACCACGTAGGCGACTTGCGTGGATTCAAATGACGACTTACCATGATGAACGGAATCCATTGCTTTGGACCTATCCACTTTCCTACCGCCACTGAGAAAGGCTGGAGCAACACGAAGGTCACAAAGAAGAGCTGGACGGCGTTGTTTAAGTCGTCAGGCTCAAGACCGATATCGCGCATAAACCCTGCGAATTTTAGACTGATGCATCAGCGCAAAGATCACGACCAACAGCAACCACAGGATCCAGGTAAATACCTACCTTGTGTTTGTGCATTACCAACATTTCCTCTGTCGAGCCCGTTGCAGAGATAGAGAAGGGAGAGCAGTGGTAGCAGGCCGATATCAAGTTTGCGGTTGATGCGCCGCCGAATACCATCATCGTCCACATGTTGCCGGCCCTCCTGATGACTCTGCGTTTCACTGTGAGCAGTCTCTGATGTACCCATTATCAACGGCTTGCCGCTGGCTTGGCTGCTGTTGCTGCTGATGGAACTCCTTCTCGAGGACCGGCCGCCGGATGGTGATGGCGATCGTGACGATTCCTCCGCCATTTTGAATCGGAATAGCGATGTCCGAAGATTTCCGAAGATCTCGGACTCGGCCCCCAAAACTGTCCAGCCTGACTTTGTGAGTGTTTTTATAATTACACAGAGAGCGGGGTCGCGAGAACGTCAGTTGATCTGTAGTACAGATACTGCTGTACCAGTGATCAAGTGTCTGGTCAGTTTTAACAAGAAACCAGCGTGTCCTCTTCTAGAAAGGAGGTTACTGCGTATTTGTTATTGTTTTCTTTCCCCTTTCCGTTCGACGGAATAAAGTCCGAAAGAATGAATGGTAAAATGCACATTTGACACATTGCCACACTGCCGGACTCAATGTGGACTGGGCACAAAGTGTCAAGTACATCTCACCGGCCTCTCGGTAATCAATTCGACATGCAACCACTCGCTGATGAGAGCGAGCGCCCAGGACATTTCTGCCTAGAGTCTAGACAAGACCAAGTCAGATACTCCGAATACAGTATGGAATGCAAAAGCTCAGTCCTCCTCGCCACGTGCTCGCTTCGTCCTACGTACTTCGTACCTATATCTGGTTGGCTGATATACCCACCCTTTTCGCCTTTCGGAAACCCAAACCAGTCAGCCGTTCCAATCACCCCCCCGTCAGCCGGCCGTCGGACTCTTTTCCCCGGGGCCGGCGCAGTCCAATCATAGCCGGGGCAGCCGCCAGATAGTGAAACGACACCCCAACACAAACCCGTGGGCTTGTGGTTACACGACACCAGAGTTATCTGTCAGCTGGTATGTTTGTCATGCAGTTCAAGCTATTGTGACTGACATGTCGTCCGCTTTTTGGCTTTTGCGTTATCGTGAGGTCCTGACTGGCAGATTGTAAGCGATATCTCACCGCTTGATCAGATGATACCCACACTTCTCGTAATTCGAGTTACGTTGTTGTGATAGAGGACGTGTTTATTATTTTGTGCTGGACTGGGCAAGATGCACATGACAACAACCACATGTACCCGTGCATAATAATCCAGGTTTAAATTTCGCTAATTCTAGTTGCGACAGGAATGGTGAGCTTGCCAAAGAGTTGATGCGGAGGAACATGGTCAGTGCCTCATGTGCTGACAACATGATTTAGGCCGACGGTGCCTCGGGGCCTTGGAGTAAACAATTCAGTTATGAGAAACCAATGTCGTTAAGACGGCACACCTGGGTAGCCAAAGTAGCCGAGGTGCAGCGGTTAACCTGTACGAAAATTAGTCGTTAGTAATCTCGGAAAGGCCCCTTGGAGGGCATGAGTGACACAGGTAATCCCAACCGAACGTGTGGCACTCGAGATCTCAGTGTCTTATATTACGATTAAGTGTATTACTGATTACCTGCCTCAGGTTAAAAGACAACCGTTGATAACTTTCTTTCCATCAATACTTAGTTCTAGACCAAGCAACCAAAAGGCGGAGCTCCATCAGCTCACTTGAGCTCAACACCATGCTTAAGGTAGGAATGCTGAACTGTGGACAAAATTTTCGGGTGTCCTTCCATTCATGAAAGGACAGCATAAGAATTTGTGGGGTTTCCCGGATTGATCTCCGCCTCGGGAAACGTGATATCAGGCTCATTGCAGCTCATCATCGTAGGACAGTGACAATCGAGGAACATCTGTACACCACCCTAGGGAGCACCGTGAGATGCAAACAGGTTCCCCGAAGTCCGCAATGCGGCCGCAAACGTCTCGTTAAGGGTGATACAGCTTGTCAAATACGCACACAATTCACCTCAAGGCATTCTGTGGTGTGATATATCTCGGGTAGTGAGGCGCAAACTAAAGTTTGGCAATGTTCATCTGCCATCACAAAATGATCATATTATAAAGCATGGTCCTGTTGTTGCTACCATCGTACTCTATGTCGAGTACTCGAGACTAACATACCAAACCAGCAGGTAGTGGAAAGGTGACACCATTTCAATGGGAGGAGGCCTTGTGCTCGTTATTTACATCCATTGATATACCGCCAACCGTAGCACATATTACCCCTATTCGTAACAGGGGCAAACAATTTCGTATTGTGGTCTCCTGGATCTCACCTGTCATGTAATGCCCGGACAATGGCCCCAACAGAGCTGGGAGGAAGTTGTCCTACTTCATCCGAACTCTCCTTTGACATGGTGTTGCCATGAAATCCACGTGGTCACTGTCCCGCTAGTGATCTAGCCGGTCGGCCACCTTACCTCCGGCTCAGTCCACAAGCCTCATCCTCAACTGAGATTGCGAAGTCAACGAGGATGATCAAGTTCTGGAAAAGCAGCCACGGAAGTCTTTTGAGGAAAGGAGTCACGGTCACGAGACCAAACCTCGCGGAGGATCGCAAAATCGGACGAACATTCTACTGTCGCTCGTTTCAGCAAATAAGAAAACGAACAAAACGGGTGGTTAATAAAGCGCAGTCGGCGCGTCTATCACCAAGACTGATGTCGACACGGCTGAGTATACCACAGTCCTTGCGGCGACTCTTGCTTATCCTCCTAGCGGCTATCATTCTGCTTGCAGTCGCCACCGGCTTCTTCGGCGAGTCCTTCAGGCCCAAATTGTTAGTAACTATCCTATAATGCCCCCGCGATGATCTTACCAACCCGGAGAAGCCAGGTACGGCGTTCGGGTTCTCTTCTTTTCAAGTTCACCTACCAGGTAACCAACCTAAGTTTCTTTCTTTACAGACCAAAAGTACCCATAGTCTTCTCCAACCGACCCTCGTCAGGCGGCCCATTCTACCAAGAATGCCGCCCCGAAAACGAAACAAACGCGCTCGACACTCTCCCCGACATAATCCGCGCACTCTGGGCACCTCTGGTCGTGCCGATTACCTCCCCAACGTTCCGAACCTTCGACGGCACCGACAAGCGCCTCCCACCCCCAAACAAACTAATCCACACCCAACCCCTCGGCAAAAGAATCTGCATCCTCGACGTCGACACGCGCCACCTCTCAGACGACGGCAACGTCTTCTCTTCTCGTCTACCAACATGGGACACCCTCAAACCCGCCTCAGCCGGCTTCCTCTCTCACTACCTCTACGCCCAAATCCACGGCTACACCTACAAATTCGTCCGCCCGCCGCCCTACCCGGACAGAGCACCGCACTGGACAAAAGTCATCTTCACCCAGCACCTCCTGCGACAATACGACATAGTCATAACCCTCGATTACGACACGCTCTTCCCTTCCCCCGAAGTGCCCATAGAATGGCTGCTCAACTACTGGCAGATCGACCGCTCCACTTTAGTGGCAATGGCCGAGGACCCTAATGTGTCTATCAACCGCGACTTGCGAGGCCATCTTAATCTCAACACGGGCTTCATCATCGCCCAGTCTTCTGAGCAAACAGACCGCCTGTTTGGAGACTGGGCCAACTGTCCATCTGAAAAAAGGTACAAAGGGTGTGCGAAATGGAAGGACAAAATTTTTCACGAGCAGGCGGCGTTCAGCTCGCACGTGCGGTATGACTTTTTAGATGGGTATAGTGTCGATAGTCATCCAGGGTATATTCGGACCTTGCCGTGCAACGAGGCGAACGGGATCCCTGAGACTAGGAAGTTGGGGTGTACGGGTCAGCTTGTCCGGCATTACTGGGGGGATAAGGTGTTGGGCAAAAAGGGGTTCGGGGAGGGGGTTCTGAGAGCGCTTACGCCGTTGTTGACGAAGGGGGCTTTTGGGGATGGATATGTTGTGGAGGATTTTAGGGGGAAGGTGTTGGATGGGGATCGGATTGTTGATCTTGATGAGGAACTTGAAGGGTTGGGGACTCGGAAGGGAGCGGTATGAAGTACAGAGGCTAGTTAGGTAGGTAGGTAGCCATCGTCTCAATATGCAATTTCCGAGGTATTTCAGTTCGGTTGGTGTTTCACCCCCTTTTCCTGACCATATTGACGCCTGATTCCGTCAAGCCTCTGCAGCGGCAGGCCATGACTTTTGGTCAAGGTAGGAACATTTGGAGTCTTTTAGCAGGACTCGGAAGCATTGGGAAGGAGCAGAGATTTCACGGTCACGTCATGGATTTTGGTGTGGTCGAGTTTTTCGAGTTTCGGCAGGTGCAGGTCGGGAGTTGGAGGGAGCTTGAGAATGACGTTAATGGCCATGGGGTCATGGAATCCACTGTATTTAAGATACTTTCAGGAGTCAGCGCCGGGAGCGTCTTCACTTTGACATCAAGTACATTTGGGTGAAGTACATTTGGGTGGACGCCATCTGCATCAATCAGCTGGACTTTGGCGAAAGAGCCCGTCAAGTTTTTCTCATGCAGCATATCTACAAGAAGGCTATCGTCGGCGTCCATCTCGACGTCGGTGACGACGAAACTGATTATCTTGCCTTCTCAACCCTGAAGGAGATTGGAGAGAAGGAAAGCAAAGGGCTCCGGCTTGCCGTATCCGATGACGCCTGGTCCTCCTTGCACGTCTTCTTCTGCAAACCATGGTTCAAGCGGATGTGGGTGATCCAAGAATTCGTCCTCGCTGAGCCCCGTCCGGCCATGATTTTGGTGCGCACGCGGGCTCCCACAGGCTCTCCAACTTGAACAACTTCGGCAGGCCGCTTGGAGCATCTTCCGCATGGAATCAGATTGCCTCACGCATGCCCAGAAGATTGCGATGCGCGATGGAATCAGGGAATACTTGACGCTATCCGAGATCAAATTGGAACTGGAGAAACGACGACCACCACAACTTCTCAGTTCCCTCCTCTGGTCCTTCCGGGATCGACACGCGACCGATCCCCGGGACAAGGTCTATTCGCTCATGGGCGTCCTCAGCGAAAGCTCAGCGGACTGCAATTCCAGTATCGACGCACAAATCTTTCCATGGATGGACCATTGATTACTTTCTGCAGCTGCCATGGGAAGTGAGACAGAAGTTGGAAAATACATACGGGACATACGGCGAATTCGATGAGTGGATTTACTCCGCACTACAGGAATGGGCAAAGGCACTGGTGGGCGGTGCTGACTTTACAGAAGAGAAAAGCTGTGGCATGGATTACAGAGATTTCGTCCCTGGTACTGATCCTGAATGGCATGAACTATGTCGCCAGTTTCAAATTGGACTTCTTGGAGAACAGGGGAAAGAAAGATCTTGAATACGTTGATATGAGGGCTTCGCAGGTCACATACGAAAGGAAAATTTTCATCAGCGACAATGGGTACGCCGGGCTAGTGCCAAAGTGCTCGGAAGTTTCGGATATCATCTGCGTTTTATTGGGATGCAACGTGCCATTTGTACTTCGGCCTGTCGGCGGAAGCTTCATTCTCATCGGCGAGGCATACGTTTGACGACTGCATGCATGGTGAAGCGATCCAGGCTCTGGAAGAGAGACGTGTCGCCTTGTCGCAGTTTGATCTCATCTGATTAAGTATGCATGTTATCTGCGTGTCCATTCTTATTTCTACCAAAATCCCTATACCTTCCTTCACTTCAGATTCCGGTTGGCACTTAGCAGGTCGGGGCGCATGTTGATCAAAACCGAACCCTTACCTAGGTAAGTGGCCATCTAATTGCCTACGTACCCTGATCCTGTTTTGGCGTTGACAAATAGGGTGCTTCCTAGGTAACCTAATGTCCTCGACCGCAAACAGAAGCCAGCAGAAAAAAAGGGTTGTTGGAGTGCAAACTTGACATGTCCGTTGTAAGCTCCAACCGAATCTGTTCGTCCTTTTTACCTACCAGGGATTGAGGTATTTTACGAATCTCACTCAAGTAAATGTCGTTCTCCCTTTTCTCACCTCTTCCAACCAATACAATTCTTTCAACCATGCGAGGCGGATGCTGCCGCTTTTCTTCCCTTTGTACAGTCTGATGTGTCAACATTCTCTGCGAACTTAATACTGGCATGAAGAAATAAGACGAAAAAGAAAAGAAGGAAAAAAAAAGGGTATGAACTAAAAGGTGCGGTCAATGGCTCAGAAACAGAGGTCCTGGGGCTTTCTTTACTATTGTTCTTGTTCTTCTCGTCTTGCCGGCTTTTCTTGTTTATGCTGGCCTTGTTGATTTGACGAGAGACTGAGGGATGTAGCAGATGGATGTAGTACTTGGATGTAGTGGAACTGAATCTACAACGTCTTGGTAGACTGTAGACTCAAATCCACGTTTTATTCGTCATCGCCAATTGACCGCTGGACTAGATGCCCCGTTATTGAAAGATGGCAGCAGTATTTGACCTTATATGGCACCAGACCCCAAGGGAGGTCACGGGGGGAAGCCCTTCACGGTGTGACAAGCTGACTACCACAGAGGTGGGTTAGGTGTGGTAACCCTAACACTGGATAACCCTTATGAGAAGCGCGTCTCCGACGCGCTCCTTTCTGTCTTTTTCTTCTCTCCTCCTTAGAGTAGAATCTTTGTTTGAGAGTCAATTGAACAGCTATCCCGCTCTGAACCGCTGGCCGTGACACACGGGAGGCATTCCACGTGAAAGAAAGGGTGGGTTGCGAGGCTAAGGTACCCAATGAAGGAAGTTGATACCGACGGGATGGGTGTCCTCGATATTTCCTGGAGGTCTTGAGCTGGGTAGTGGCTAACACCGGTGAAATATTGAGAGGTAGAATCGTGTCGAAAGTTGACGTGGATGGTTCCATCCAACACAGGCTGTTGTGGTTTCCATGCCTCCCCTTTCCGCCCCTTTTCCTCGCAAGACACATCAGCTTGTTTCATCACTGCACCTTTATTGTTCGGCTGATAGTTACGCCTTCAAAACTGACAACCACCTCACCTGTAATAAAAACCATGAACGAAACACGTGGGAATCAGAAAGTGGCACGGAAGATGTAAAAGAACCAACTTTGCTTCTAAGTTCCCCAGTAACTGTTATGAGCCCGCAAAGAAATGACGTAAACGACAGTACAAAATAACAAAACGCCCAAGTCTAAAAAACAAACACCCCTTAACCAGAAACAATCCCCGGCCCAATGCTTCGAAATCCCAATATATGCTCCATCCAACTCCAGCTGAGTGATTATTCACGACAGACCCAAGGCCCAGAACATGACATGATATGACGGCAAATCAAGCCTCAAACTCGACACTTCTTCTCTGCGGACCTACAATGTAACAGATAGACAGTAGTCAGTTAGATAAACTTATTCGTCAATGTCCAAAAACTTGGCAGACCGCTTCATCTTGGGCGGCTTGAACTGCGCCGGGTTGGACACCGGGATCGCCGCAGGGGGCTTATCACCTCCACAGCCGGGGCCGATGCCGTCCTCGCAGCCGGCCTGGTTGACGTATCGGACGCACTTGATGCGTTTGCCTTCGCCGTAGGTGGTGTCAAGATTAAGACACTCGAGCTTCGGGACAAGACCAAGATCCTCGCCGGTGCAGCCGCCGCCATTGGACGTCTTGCCGCTAAACGCCCGCCAGGTATCCTTTTTGCTCATCGTGGACAGGTAGACGCTGTGCGTGCTGTCGTCCATGGTCACGTCGTCCAGCTTGAAGCTTGCGTGCCCGAAGTTCAGACCGCCCCCGCTGCTATGAGTTAGCGAGGATGATTGTGCGGTTCATAAGTATGTAATTGAGTAGGTGGAAACTTACCAATCTCCGGACTGATACTCGTTGGCCTTTTGCTTAGTTTTCGCCGTGGCTGAAGCCACGAGGAGGGCGAGAGCGGTGATCTGCGAGAATTGCATCTTGACGTAACGACGTTTGTTGCGGTGATGATAAGGATGAAGAAGTGTTTTTGTAAGGAGTGTTGATGATCTAGTTGGTCTTGAGTTTTGTTGATTGTTGTGTGCAGTCTTGCGTTGATGAAGCTGATGGTGATGATGAGAGAGAGATTGAGCTTTCCAGAGCAGAGCAAACCGTCGTCTTTATACTTGTCGTGTTCAACACTTCAAACCCTCATCTTCGCAACTTCGCAAAAACCCTTTCGCCCGCTCTCATCCTGAAACCACGATGGCATACACATACACAGGCAGCATGGCCACATGGTGAGGCGGCATGGCCACGAGGATTCATAGCCGACTCTCGAGATGCCGGTCCGCAGGGGCCCCGAGGCTGCTATTTCCAGCATCCGAGATCGTCCAAGGCCTGGCGCTCACGTGTTGATCGCGTAGTTGATGTTGGTTAGTTGTGATGCTGTAGCTCTAGCTCGTAAAGCTTTGATGTCACCGCTCCTTACGGCCTGCAGAGTTCACGATCCTCTCGCAGGATTCGCCTGGGTCTAGTCCTGGACCTGTCACGACCGCAGGCTACCGGCCATGTACAAACGGATTTATTAACCCCCCTGGATCCGTAGATTTGCTTCACGCAGTTGGCGGTGCAGGGCGACCCTGTTGCCTCCAAGCAGACCTAGTGCGTAGCGAAACTTTAAGGAAGAGTAAGCCTCCTCCTTCCGACACCTCTGCGAGCCTTTAACATTGGATGCGATACTACCACGCCACATGTAATTGTTCTTCCGCGAAACATACTTATGCTTGAAAAGTGACATCAGATGCAATATTAGCTTCCAGTGGCCTGGGCGTTGGACATTCCCCAGCGGAAACAAAATCCAAACCGAATCCCAACTAAAAAGAAAACATACGCAAGGTAACAGTCAAGACTAAAGAGCCATTACGGTTGGGAAGAAAATGGATCGAAAAGGTCGGACTTGTTGCTAGTATGTGGCGGTTCCAGTCAGTTTTGTGCGGTTGCGACCAAAGAAAGTTAAGGTAGTTTTTTTTTCGGGTAGACTAGTTCTAGTGTAATCTGTAAATTCTATTCCTACCAAGTTTAAACGTACTTCTTGTCAAATAAGGTGCCTGTTGACGGTAGATAGGCTCACAGGATCGAGAGGCCTTCATGGCTGACATCTTAGTCCTGCCACATATCCAATGATACGCAATCTCGGGAACAGAAGGATTTTGACCTTGCTTACATGCAGATGACCGAAGCCTCCGGCCGCTGGCCTGAGCCACTGTTGAACTTCTCGCATTTTCAAACAAGCCTTGAAGGAAGGGAAGAGCGGCTAACCCGTAGTGGACTTATGATCTGGTCGTGTGGCGGCGGCACAGCTAAAACTACCCAGACAAATCTACTCGTCGCTTTTGTTACATGAGTCTGTGTGATTCAACGCCTTGTCAGGCAACCTTTCATCCATATGCAACTTCACGCCGGAGCCGCAGCCACAGGCGATCGGCCGTCTGACCTGCATCCTTGCCTCGCATCTTGACGCCGCCACGGTCGTGGGAGCCAACCGGATGAGACGTGCATCATCATCGTCGTCAGCAACTGCCTATCCTTCAGATCCTTACCTACCTGCCAGTGCAACGGAGAGTATTTGACATCATTTCTCGCAACGGCGTGGGCTGGTGGGGATGAATGTACGGTAGCCATACGGTCGGTCCGACTAAACGATATGTTTCAACCTCAACTCGTTTTCCACAACTAGTAATTTACTATTTCTGAGCCCAGGCCACGGCATCGGTAGGTAGGCAGCGCTCGGTTCCGAGTCCAACTACGACTGGTTGCTGTGCTCACAAGGAATCGCGACCGAAGGAATCGCGACCGTCGCCATCTCAAAACATTCGAACAAGTTACCGTGTTGTGGGATGACTTATCAAGGAGACATGGATAACTTATACGATAAGGATTAAATTAAAAAAAACTGTTCTGGAATCTCGCACTCCCGCATCTTCATCGTGGCGGGTGGGCTGGCATAGCTGCCGATAGGCTCGGTCTTGGACCCGGAAATCGGCTACTTGTCTCTATATTGTTCGGGTAGATTACCGCACCCGCGGCTAATGGCTAATCTGCGTTGATGGAGACGGTCTCCCCTGGATCTGATCTGCCGGAATGCCATCTATATCCGGCCGGTGCTCCAAATCCCCAAAGATGGCGTACCTCATCTCCTCGACCTTCAACACCCCAACGGAATTGAGTTGCCCAGCATGCTATCGTCGCTCTTCGCGCCGGCCCTGCTCCTGTTTGGGGCCCGGCAGGCAACGGTCGTGGACGCCGACTACTGCACCACGCCGCCGAGCTGGACCATCGCAAACTTCAAAAGCAACACCAGCGACACGGTCGGAAGCGGCGGCAGCGCGTCTTTCACATTAATCAACGACCTCAGTGGCGCGAGCGACCAGCTCAGCTGCGCGCTGCAGGTCAACTATCGGTGTATCATCGCCGGCACGCCGAGCGATAAGAACTTGACCGTGCACGTTGCCATTCGGACGGGCTCGCTGACGCTCATTCTTGACGAGGAGCTACGTGATTGTCCTGGTAGAACATCGTGCGTCTCATTTTCACTTTCTTTGTGTTGTCTTGACCTGGAACGTTGACTGACAAGGTAGACCAAATGATAGACCTCTTCATGTTATCGGAACGGGAGATTTGGAGTTGGATTGTATATGGGATGATAGGGGCATCGGGGGCAGTGTCGCGTGCACGCTGGAGAAGGATACTGTCCAGGGCGAGGCGGTCGAGCTGGCGCCGGGCTAACATACCTACCGGCGGTCAAGTGTGATTGGGGCAGCACGCCATTGCCACAGATAAGGGCTTGTTTACCTATCTTACCTAACCATACGAACATGAAATATAAAGAGACTTTTGAACCATACACCGGCCTCCATAGAAGCTAATTGCGAAGTCATGCATGACACGAATAGCAGACCTCCAAAAGCAGAGGGAACACCATCAATCTTTTTTTCGTCCCATTTAGTAGGTGCTTAGATAGGTATGTATCCTTGGACTCAGGGTCCTTACGAAAAACAACGCTTAACAGTCCCATCCATGCCCTTGCCATACACATCCACCTGCCCATTATCCCACACAACAGCGCTCGGCTTGGACTCCATACTTCCGCCCATGCTTTCCCACCCCTCCGTCCACTTATCGTTCTCCCACTTCTTGCGGTACATGGTGTTATCCTTACCAGTGATATACACCTCCATCTTGCCGTCAACCTGAACCACCTCCGGCGCAGCACCCTCCTTCATATCGCCGCCCAGATTCTCCCACTCTCCCCACTTGGGGAGTGTCGTGGTCGTGGTCGTGCCACCACTTGGCACCGGCGGTGTTGCCGATGTCCCATTCGCCGCTGGCGTCACAGTAGCGTTCTTGTAAGTCTTGTGCCAGCAAGCCCCATCACTCCCCTTGACAAACATATCCATCCGTCCATTCCACGCGCACGCAGCCGGCTCACTGTCCAACGATCCGCCAAGCGCCTCCCATTGTCCCCAACCAGCCTTCCCGTCCGCCCCGTAAGACCGATGCCAGGCCTGCCCGTCCTGCCCTTTACAAAACACACTGGTATGATCCTTGCCCCAAGTAACAGCTTTAGGCGGGCCATCAAGATACCCGCCCATATTCTCCCACCCATTCCACCCACTTTTGGTGGTCTCATCATACTTGCGATGCCAGCATTGCCCGTCCGCCGACGAGACATACACGCTCACATGATCTTTTCCCCAGGAGCAGGTGGACGGGTAATGCTTGCAATTGCCGCCCATAGCCTGCCAGTTGCCCCACACACCTGTGTTCTTGGCCGGGTTGTGGGTGTAAGTCCGATGCCATGCTTGCCCGTCTGTGCCTTTACAAAATACGTGCATGTTGTCCTTCTTGCGGGAGCACGTCGCCGGCGCGGAATCCATCGATCCACCTAGGTCTTCCCACTGCCCCCATTTGGCTTTGCTGTCGTCGCGCGACTTGTGCTGGCAGGATTTGTCTCTGCCCATGTAGTAGAGGTCCATTCTGCCACCGCCCCAGGATACGGGAGCTGGATGGGAGGCCATTCCCTGCGAGGCGGAGAGGCTTTCCCACCGGCCCGAGGTGGCGCGTTTTGATGGCTCTGAGTGGTTTGCCACGGCGTTGGGTTCGTCGTGCTGGGAAAGGGGTGTGCCGCGTGGGGGATTGGTGAAGTATGATACCGAGTGGAGGTCTTGGCGTGTGGATAGGAAACCGGCGGTGTCTGGTCGCGGTGTGTTCCAGTCGAGATGGCTTGCTCTCGGTTCTGCGATGAAGCGTTTGCCGAGTTCATGCTGGGGCAGCGACAGGCCAAGGGTGGCGCTGCTGCTGAGTAGCAGGATAGCAAGACGAACAAACGACATTTTAAGAAAGGCACACTGAGCAACGAAAGGAGATGGGCGTACTTGACAGGAGGGAAGACAGGAACGCCCTGAGCCAGCGAGAGGCATGCAATTTATATCATCTCAACCGATAACTGAACTACAATGGAACTGAATGCATCTTGCAGCCACTTTTAAACCCACATGTGTTGCTCATCTCGACATATTGCCGCTATGTCCTCTATACCACAGGCCATGACGGACTGAAGGATGAGAGACCAAAAATACAGGCCAGCCAAGGATCACCGTTTACGGGAGAGGTACTATCCGAATCTATCTTCACACAAGATAGGTATTGTTTGCTATATAGTTAGAGTTGCGGGACGATAGTATCAAGAGATTTTCAGGACCGCTCAGGCCCTCTGAACCCCAAGAATGAGATCTTGATGGTCTAGATCTGGAGTCTATTCTCCAGACTACCCCGGATTCTACATGGGGGTCAAGGAGATGGCATGGGACAACGTGCTCCCGGATCTGCCCTATTCCGGGCGGGAGTAAATTTATCTGGCAGAGGTGCACGGCCTCTCCAAGATTACACATGTTCGTTAATATCCTGCACAGAGGTATTTTGAGTTTTGCCTGTTGTGGGTTATTACAGAATTTGGGGTAATTATTTTGGGCAGCAGTTGCGGGGGATGGATGGACGTTTGCCTTATTTTAGGTGACAAAGCTGGTAGAGAAAAATAGGGGGGCAATATAAACCGCCACCCGAGGAGGTCAGAAGTCTTGGCAAGCAAAGATGTCTGATATCTAAATTGGTTCGAGTTGTTATGCTTATGATAGAACTTGAAGCTGACGATGAATTTTGAACAGCAAATGTTTATTCCGACTTGATACTCACAAAGGGGGGGGGGGGGGGGGGGGGGCGGTCACTCACTCCGTGCCGCTGAACCGAATGGCCGAGTGGTTCAGGTTACGTCGAAGGGAGCATGTTACGAACTGCAAACACCATGCAAATGCCCTCGGCCGGGCAACGTCATAAACAGGCAAAATTTAGCTACCAGCAGCACATTGGCGCCGGATCCTTCAAGCCAGGGCTTGTTTTCATGAGCACATAATTGAGAGTTTCTTCTCGTAATACCGAATAGTTTCCTCCTTCCTCTTTACAGCAGTAAACCACAACTTACTTGTACAAAGCGTTAAAAGAGTAGGAACCTTTGCATTGCGATCAGATCTGCAGACTACTTTTATTCAGTCCTTTGTCATTGCAACCAATATCGCCATTGCATGTGATCCCTGTTTAATAACGTTGGCCATAATGTGAAGACCCTTGTTCATTCTGGTCTTATCACTTCCAGGGAGTCTCTCACTTGTTGATGAGTAAGGTAGGTAGTTTAAGGTAGAACTGCAACCCTTTTCGCCTTCTCCGTTGCAAAGCTTGACTTTTCTTCGCGTGTGCCGTTTGTGCGTAGCGATGAGGGGACCGGGAAACGAAGAGCAGATTGTCAGTTGACGTGAAATCTACCAACCACCTGGCATTGAGCTCGACCAAGCGGAGCTACACCATGAAAGGGTTTCACAGCGGCGCCAGCGGTGCCAGCGGTGCCACTTCTTGCTACTGCTGCTGCTGCTGCTGCTCCCGTTACGGAAGGAAGGCGAACCACTCAGCGCGCAGGCCGGGAGCTGAGAATGCCGGGGCGCAGTACTGTATTTTGGATTCGTATGGACGGCATAGTGAGCTGAGATGATCGTAGCGTATCTCGATTGTACGGACAACCAGCAACAAACACGGGATGTTATTCACTCCAATATCAAAGGATGGTTGGTCGTATTTTCAGAATTCGATGTTATTGCGATCACAGATGAAACTCGGACAAGGTGATGATGGGCACTCATCGCAGACGGGATGTCAAGATTGACGCGGCAAACTCCAAGACGCTCCCTCGACGAGCTAGGACACAAATGTGGGACTGGAGATTGCAAGGGAAGAACGCCGTTCGCAGCAGTGTACGATGAACGTGCCTGGAGTCAGCATCGGAAGACACCCCCCTTTCCCGAGGGCCTTGAGATCAATGAACAGCAGGCGGACGAGATGCCTTCCCGATACGACGATATGCATGTTGGGTGGCAGCACGACGACGCCCGCCCACCTGCCCGTCATCCCGCCAACCAACCTGATTATCCGCGATACTTGTATCCGTGGAATACTTTCCGCGAGGGGAAGTAACATGAATGGAAAGGGGCAATGGTATTCTTCAAGTTGGACGTGATCACAATTTGGGTCAGTCCGAGGTCGAACGTTACCAAGAGAAACCCTGGATGGTTCGAGGCATCGGTCGGGCCGAGGGCATGTTGACGATTAGGAACGAGTTCCGCCATCTAGGAGGGTGCATATGTGATGTTGTTGGTTCCGTTGGTGGGCAGCTCCCGGCGCGACACCTACCACGGCTCGACCCTTCAGGGGAGCAGTACCAACACCATACCTCCCAGTTCCTTAGCCAATGATCGTCTTCAGGTCCTAAAGAAGATGAAGACCATAGCTTTTGTACTTGGGTAAACTGGCGCATTATTACCAAGCAATGACTGATATTGTGCAAACTGACCTAACAAATCATGGGACGGAAGCAACTGTCTTCACACTTCACCCATGAGAGATGTGCTAGATCTCCGCAAAATCAACATCAGTCAGAAGGGCGGCTAGAATGACTGACTCGGGGTGCTATCGGGTGAAAACTCCAGGGAGGATCTGTAGGCAGGTCAGTAGGTTGAGGATGTGGATGGCCCAACGACTGAAGGATGAAGAAAGCAGATAAGGCAGTAGCTGATGTGATAAATGTGATGAACCTGTGCTAAACTTACCATAACACTGTGACTGATTTCATTTTCGTGATGTTCAAGTTCCTTGGGCCGGAAAAGTGCAAAGCAAATGTCTCTAAAAACTGAAAGAACAGACAGACATCAAGCATTCGGAACGGTTATGTGAAAGATACCCATTTATGAAGTAGGCTTCGTATTCCAGTAACTAAAGTTCACGTCCGCGTATCTCAGGGACTCAATCTATCTCAGCATCCCTCAAAAAATATATATGTATTTCCCTAAAAATTCCAATGGTATCTGTCCCAAATCTCCATAAACTCCTCCGAAATAAAACATGATTGAAGAATAGTCTTGCGTGTGACCTAGGCAAACGGCTAGAAATCCGTCTTCTCCTATCTAGAAATCTTGCCCTACAGCCTTCATCCGTCTGAAATCTGCCCAACGACAAGTGTGTTCTGACTGGCCGATGCCAATCTTGGGGTGCTGAAGGTCTATGCCTTAAGGTATGAGCCGCAAAAGAACTGGTCGCTCAGGACTCCGTGGCCGACAGAGTCCATCGTGTCGGCAAGTGGATTGTAGTGAACTTGCTGCTGAACAGACCGTCCCCCTCCGACTATAACAGGAGGTACAGCGCCAGCAGCGTGGAGGTTGGCAGCCGCCGTGGTGGCGAGCAGGGCCGTGGCAAGGAAGCCAGTGCCGCCGGATGGGATGCTGAAGATGACGCCCATGATGATGGCTTTTGAAAATGTCTTTGACCGATTGTAGAAGATGGATACGAAGAGGGTAGCTTGAGTGTCTTGAGGAAGCTTTTGTCTTGTCTGACAAGAACCAAGACCCAAACTCAGCAGACCCTCGCCGCCCTTCTTATAGAAATGCCTTCACACCAATCCAAACTGAACTGGTCCAAGATACCTAACCATCCGGCGTCCGTCACTGGCTGGCTGGCTCACTCATCCGGTTTGGATGGAATCATCTCAAGTCTCATGTGGCGTGGCACCGGAGGAGCACGAAGCGCACATCGCGGCGCTCTGTCCCACAGCCACTACGGCTGGGGCCACCTTTCTCCTTCCCGTCCATCACGGCGTGAGATCTTTATCGCACTTTAGTGGTGACTACAGAACGTCGGACCACATACACACATGCTCGGATAATGGAAGCCAATCATAGAAGTCAGCCTCCCACATATTTGCTATGTGGTCCTTTCGGTTTGAGTGTCAGCGGCGTAGCCTGCCCTCCATGTTCTGGGCGGATGAGGGTATGCACGATGGGGCTGACATTACATCTCAACAACGATGACACGATGTGGGCTAGCAGGCTGGCTGGCTTCGATCTCTGTCTGCAAGGGCGTGGCCCGGCTGAACAGATAACATAACAGCACGTTGGCTGCGGCCTGCTGGATAGTGTGCTGTGTGCTGGTGTGATGCCACATAATAACGGAGAGCCGTTTAGCCGGTTAATTGGTAGGGCTGCTTTTATTTTTGCGAGTACGCCTGCCACCAACTGCCAACAGGTTGGTTACATCATGACTTGGGAGAAGACACGGGACGATTGACCGAAAATGAGATAGTTGTATGTAGGTATGCATCCGCACTGCACTCGCCTAATATTGGCGAAGCACGCATGGCTGTGCGTAGGGTTGTATCCACGCCACCAACGAGCCACACCCTTCTGTAACCCCTTTTATGTTGTGGGTTGCCCAGTTAACTTTGGGTTGAGGCACCGAGGGTCCTTGGATACAGAGTCCAATATCTATCTGCAAGAATCACATCACGGTGTCTTGCTCGATGGCTGACCACGGACCGCGAATACGAACCGTGGAAGGGTCGCCGATATCACATGCATGCGGCGTTGCGCGGTCAAGTTGGTCCCCCGCGAGGCACCCTAAAGGGGTCGAGTTTAGCCGGTGGCACTGGCTTGACGTTGCATTGAGCAATGTTCTAGAAGGCCGAGATGAAGTATTGGCCGGAAGGAAGGGACGCAGCAGTGAGAGTCGCTGGGGGTTGTCCCCGTTGTTGCCCCTTTCTTTTCACGAAATATCGTGGGGTTAGGATCATGTTGGACGGGTGAGCATCTCATCTCAAGACTTGAATCTGGGAGACGACTGTTGGACCAAGTGCCGGGTGCCTCGGCCAGTACCATGAAATCGACCGAGGTGACTTATTGACACGATGAAGTCCAAGGCCATCTACTTGTACCCGGCAAGGAACCTGCGGTAGTCAACAAACCCACAGTTTCGAGCGGCTTCAGCTCCACAGGGACCATGGCGCAGTTGGTCAGCGCATCTGTCTCTAAGCTCGCTATGGTCTGGTTCAAACATCGGAGCAACCAAGAGTCGTGAGTTCGAGCTCACTGGTCCCAATACATTTTTGTTTTCACCTTCAGTAAAGGACTTTCCTTTAATTTCTGCTTCCCGCCCTCCAAAGCCTTCAAAGGTCCTTAAGACAGCCAACTGGCCGTCTCGAATCGAAAACGATCCGGATGCAGTGCATAGTCGACCAACAACTGCGGGTTCTCCTTGATCTTGGCAATGATATCCAGCATGCGAAAGAAACTCGCCTGGTTGAGGTCATAGTCCTCCATCCAGAGCCGATACCACGACTGCAGGACCTCGTTGCGGGCACGCTGGTCAACCTCGTCCATCAAAAGCCGCCTGAGGCGATAGAGACGGCGCTGCAGCTCCTTTCTGTCGCGCTCGCTCGAGCCGCCCCTGTTGTCGACGCAAAAGGCGCGGGAGTGCATGGCCTCGAACTTTGCCAGGGTGTCGCCCCTCATCGGCGACATCAACAAGAGCCTGTGTCCACCCAGAATCTCGTTCCTGGCGGCCTGCCAACTCCGGAGTCTACCGACCTCCGCGTCAAAGTCACTGATGACAATTCGCCACCCATGGCCAAGCCGATACTGGATCCTGCGCAGCTCATTCCCGGCCTCCGTAAGGACACAGTTCAAAAGCGCCTCCGCGAGCTTGGCCTGGCCGTGCTTCTTGGCGAAGCAGTGACTGCACAAGCATCGCACCAAGTTGCCCTCCCACACCATCGATCTCCCACCGCTGAACCAGTCCCTCCTGACCCGGAACGCGGCAATCTCCTGCCAGGCAGCGCACCCACGGCAGCGCATAACGTACGTCGGCGCCACGATGCCCCGTTTATCGAAGTTCCACACGCGGAAGGGCCGCGGCCTCTCGTTCTCGGCCAGCGGCGGAACTTGGTCGTCTAAGAGATTGGGAAACCATCTTGCGAATTCGTCTTGGAAGGGCAGGGCGCGGCTTCGGACGATGGGCACGGTCGCGCTGCCCACATTTGAGCTGGTGTGCCTGGCCCAGTCGCCGCGCTGCATCCTGCATTCGTTGCACATGCGTTTGTGCCGCGAGATGCCGCAGAGGTACATTTCGGCCTCCGCGATGTCCGCCAGTTGTCTCCTTCTTACCTCCTCGCCGGTCCTCGTGAACGCGTCCGGGCCGATGCCCATCTGTCCGCCTTGGCCACGTGCATATTGCCGGAGAGCGCGGATGAACCGGCGACGCCACGGTTGTAGTCGCTCGCGTTTTGTTGCTTCGCGCGTGTGGGCGCGCTGGATTGCGGCGACCTTGTCGTCGACGGGCTCCCAGTCGGTCAGCTTGTCGGCTTGTTCGCTGCCAGGAGGGGGCTTCCGCAGCCCCAGGCGGAGGATGGAGTGGTTGTCGAACATGAGGTGCGTCAGCAGCTTCATGCAACCCGCGCAGGCGTACTTGTTGCGCCTCCACTCATCGCTCTCCATCGGCGGCGTCAGGTTGTTGTCGACTGTCCGCATCAGGGGGACGATGCCGCCATGTTCGGGCTGAAGCTCGAGGGCGAGCAGCCGTTGGACGAAATGGTGGCGCTCGGGCTTGATGAAGGAGCGGAATGACTGCGATGTCTGCGAGAGGGCGATGAGGGCGATGGGGTCAAGATTCGAGATGATGAGGCAGAGGAGTTCGGTGGGGAGGGTTGAGAGTGACGCCATTGAATCTGGCGGGGTTTCAAATTGGCGTTTGATACGATAACAGGGGATGACTTATTCGGGGATGAGAGATCCAACCTCGGCCTCACACGTCGCGATGTTGTGATGTTATAACTGATGGTGTCGGGACGTTGTTACGGATTGATGATTCATTCGTTCTCGGGAGTTTTTGGACATGAGTGGTGAGTATTTCCTCGGTCAATGGTTTGGGGAGTAACGATGGAATAATGTGCGCTCATGATCATCGAGACGAACTAAAATTGGGAAGTTTGTTGGTGACTTGAGATGGCTGCGTCAAGCGCCTTCGACGAATCGGCCATTCCAGCCGCTGCAAACCGCCAACCGGTCTTAACTTTAGATACAAGGGGGCGGTGCAGACAGCGTTGACGACTGGAGTACTCCGGTTAAGGCCGCTGCGCACTAATACGGGTGGGTCTTATCTTATCAACTCTTATCTATTGGCCGAACAGGTACCCAGACCTAGCGCCTTCGACCACTCGGCCATTCCGGCCATTCAGAAAACCACTAAATTGGAATAGCGCAGGCGGTTAGACGAGAATGCATACCTGCCTGCCATTCGAACTCTCGTTTTCTGCCACGGAATTGCATGCGCTTGGTGTGACACGGAAGATGGCGAGTGGATTCTGAATCCAACAAGATTATACGGCACAGTGTTTCTGAACACAGTAAACTTCTACTTGGTGAGCCATCACCATCGTGCCAACCGTCCCCAATTTTGTTTACATTTATTTACCATCCATCCTCAACTGATGATGACCTCTCATGACTGCCTCCGAGACCCGGGATTCTCGCCCGTCCCACTTTTATGACCTACTCCGAAGCTGTGGTACCAATCTAATAAATAGCATATTAATAATTACTTTACCATCACCCGTACGGGTTAGATATTCTCTCAAAAGCAATCCTGAGATCTTGGCTCCTGCCTCAACTTCATTTGCCAGCCCACTGCAAAATCCCAAGAAATACGGCGTCGGACGGTGTATGCCTACCTGGTACATTGATGTAGGTATTATCAGAGCCTCAAAATTGCCTTCCCAGGCAGCCGCTCATAATCCAGCACAACATCCCCATCCAGCCCAACCGTCCTTACATACCACAGATCCACCGTGTCCTCGACCCAAGAGAACTTAACCCCAGCCTCGTCAAACTCCGACGAGACATCCTCAAGCGTAGGCTCCTCCTCGGCTTGGCTACACTGGTACCCGAGATACAATCTCCGTAGTGATTTCGGTAGCAGATCAACAAGAGATCGGCCCCTCGCAGACGAAGTAGGTAAGTAGCGGTGTTGGTGCCAAAACGCCTTGTCGTTGATGGAGAGGGTCTCGACCTTTTCGAAATCCTTCAGCGTGACATTGGCAGTATCAATATCTCCCATCACAGCTTGAGTTCTCCGCTGCTCTCGGGAACCGTCCTCGACGGCGCCCCGTTCACCATGACCGCGATTGGAGTAAATTCGGTCCAGAACCAGATTCCTGAGCGTGTCCTTGCACACCCCAAGGCAGCCGATCAGCTCGTGCGGCAGGGGCGCGTACGCTATCCATTTTCCGTAGCCGGGAGCTTCGTCGGTATGCGGCGGAGACAAGATGCCGTGCGGATGCCAGATTATGACGGCTGTCTCGAAGACGGGGCAAGCGAAAATCAGGTTGACGAGGTCTTTATTGGACTGAAATCACGCTTGGAGGATGAGTTTGCGTAACGCTTCGAGTTGGAGGGAGGATGGGATCTCGCCAAGGTGCCAGTCCTCTAGACTCAAAAAGCGGAGGTTGCTCGCCATTGACAGCACAGAAAGAACAGGCACGACTTTCCGGTAAGAAACCCTTGGTTGTTTCCCAGTCCATTGTCGGGAGGTGTGTCAGTGTGAGACACTCTAATGACTGGAGGCAAGTGCCTGACGGCAGTTGTTTGAGGTGTGGCCGCAGTCGCGCGCCAACGGCTCTGACCGAGTTTGAAACTTGAGGCGGTTTAGGTTCGGCAAGCGGGAGAGCAGAAGCAGAAACAAAGGTGTCTGGCGGTCCTCGAGCATCCCTCGGGGAAAGGGAGATTCCGATCTCTTCTGCCATTATATCATACCAGCGCGCCGGGAAGAGGTCATCCGCATTTGCAGGGCTGACGAGTTCAGTGTTGGGAGACCAGCACTCGTAGACCTCGAGTTCCTGGACCGCGTGCCGTGCCACATCACCCCTGCTGCGCATGATGGTGTCGTATTTGTCGATGAACTCGCTGCTCCAGGTTATTTGCACCCGTTTATACGCGATATCGTAGATCAGGTCGCGGAATTAGCGGGACACGCTGGCCAGGGCCAGGAGCTGCGACCTGCCGAGGGTTACTTCGACGAGGGGTTTTGGCGGGCCGTCGACGTGTTCGAAGATGGCGATTAGGATCTCGTTTTGGGAGGTTGGACAGGCCTGAATGGCCCTGCTCTGGACTGGCAGAAGGCGGGGGCTGAGGGTCGCAGTTGGGAGTTTCAAGAGTATCTCCGAAAAATAGTAGGTCGAGATTGGTATCATCCATCTTTGCTGGCTGGGATTTGTGTGCAACGTGACTGAGATGTTTGTGTAAGTTGGGTTTTGGTGAACACTTGGGTACAGATGCTCTTTCCGCTGTCGGGTAGCGGTGGTAGCGGTGGTAGCGGTGGTAGCGGTGGTAGCGGTGGTAGCGGAGAGAATGGCAGAGGTAAAGATATAGACAGCGCTGGGTTTACTATGGTGAGCAATGAAAGATAGACAAGGCCGACGTGAGTGGTGTGGGCGCCTCCATCGTGACGTAGGCTACAAGTTAGTCTCATCAGTGGTTCACCTGGTCTTCAGTCTCATTGCCCAGGCTGCCGTCCAAAGCTCCCAGTCGTGTCACGGCACCGCACTTTGAGAACTGTTCCTAATCGGCGAGAAAGCCATAAAACGCCATAAACTACCTCAGACGAAAGGTAAGATGAAGAAGGGACCGGCTACGTCGCTGTACGCGGGCTTGAGTCCTGACATCGATAATTTGATATGCCGCATGATGGGATGCATAAACTTCGGTTTGGGACGCTGCGTCCTAATGAGCAGATTGTGCCGAGAGGGGATCTGGTGCAAGCGATGAGGAGTCAGCAGGAGGGAGGGCCGGGTGACGAAACTGTGGGAGTGGTGTGAAGGGAAGTGGAAGTCTTATGTTTGAATCAAACTGAGCCGTGATTATCATTACATCTTGAAGTACATTCATTTCCCCGCGCTCTTCGCCCTGCAATGCAATCTCATTTCCTTCATGTCCAGCGCCTTATTAAAGTCCAAACCATATCCTGCTTCCATTCCCCATCGCTTTAATGAGAACACGCCGGAAAGTAATTGTTTGGAGACCACCACGGGCAGGAGACAGTATAAGCAGCAATGCCTCCCTCGGGTGTCCAGCACCCCCCGGTGCCGGACTGGATGCCTGGATCGGTGCAGTCGAGCTTCTGGTGCACCGTGACTACGCACTGCGGGTTCATGCTGTACACGTTGATCGACTTCATGATGGTGCCGTTGTAGAAGGTGCGGCAGTCGCCGCAGCCGTCACCGATGGCAACCTGGAAGACGAGCTGCTGCTGGAGCGGGCAGCCTGCTATCTGCGAGACGCCGAAGCCCCCGAGCAGCGGCACACGCTGCTCGATGGCGGCTGCGTGGGTGCTCACGGCGAAGAGTGAGAGAAGACTGGTGATGATGTTGAGTTGCATGTTTGCTTGGTTTGTGATGCTGTCTTTGTTTCGGTTGGTAATTAGATATTGATGTGGAATTTGTTGGTTATGACAGGAGACCCGTCACTATGGAATCGGCAACCTCTCTTTATAACTGCAACATTGGAATCTGGTGGTTAGACATTCGTCATACCACTCAGCTCACATTACCCTCCTATATCGGGTTGCCTCTACGAACACGAAGAGGCTTGCAGGTTATTTACAGATATATGGTCACATCGTCATGTGGTTGTGGTGCAGCCCGTCGGACTTGGCGTTGGGCTGAGATATCTCGTGATACTTTGTGGAGAAAAAGCACACCACACCCCGGCGTTACTGGCGATTTGGTGGTAGTTTGGGGCTTTCAGGTTATACATAACGTATTATTAGGTAATTGCTCGACGGAACCGTTCAAGGAAACCGACGTTTTGGGCCATTGGTCTGCGGCTCACCTCCAGTTATTCTGATTCTCTTGGTCCGGGAAACATACGGTAATCACACTATGTTGCCTGAAAAGAACACACGGTAGAATGGAAAGATTTCACAAGCCACATCATTGCCAATCTATGGTAGAGTAATGTGGCTTGCATTTCTTCCATTCAGCCAATCTGGTCCGTTTCTCTGCGCACTTAAATGCGCAAAGTCTGAAGATGTCGGCTGTCAAGTCAGGCTGGCATGTGCATTACTGCGTCTGCACGCAAGCACAGCATGAGAGGAGTAAGGGGTCGTGCAGTGCAGTTTGCCAACCCATCCCCAACTGCACCCCAGCTTCAAGGTGTCCGGAATAGAGTTCCGTCAGTCTGAATCCTTTAAGTGCTTGCATCCTAGCTCCAATCTCTCCACGTGGGCATGATGACGCTCAGTCAACCATGTTAGCGCCCATGCAGGGACGTAAGTCGATCGTCATGAACTGCGTCTCTGTTGCGAAACATCTGTGCCTTCCCAGGTTGAATCTTGACATCTCCAACTTGCTTGCCTGGATTGCAGTTCTAACCCATCCCTGATATTGGCGCTGTGATGAAGTCACTTATCTGAACCCCATCGCTGGAAAGTGGAGGGAATGCAGATGTGCTGTCATGGCTCTCATTGAAGGACGTCACGAACTGGTTTGGCTGGGTGCGGTAGCGACTGGTATAAGAGATAATCCGGTTCTTCGTAGTTGACACGACATATCTTCTCCCTTCTACAACCAAGTTTATTTGTCGTCTTTGTTGCCTGATCATCCAAGAACCGCCGTCCGACGCACTGCTGCTCAGCGCCAATTTCCCACCGCCATCATACACCCGAATCGGCGAGCTTCTCAAATCACCAATAGCCAAATGGATTCCACCAAACGCTTTCTCGATAACCGTATCTCCAGATCATTCCTCGGACTGAACAATTTCTTGATCCTGGGATCTTCGGCCATTTTGACCGGAATTCTGTCTCACTTCATCCACCGGTACCACGCTCGCGGAACTCACATGGTGTACCAGGAGGTCATTGTCAGTGAACATGCCCTTTTCCATCTCCAAAACCAACAGATAACTGATCGTGTAAATGTGTTAGGCCGTGTTGACAATGTTCCTCTACCTCTTCGCGCTGTTCCTGCCAGCCCTAAAGTCGTACCGCGGCTACCTGCTACCGCTTAACCTGATCCTCTCCTACCTCTGGCTTACTTCCCTGATCTTTTCGTCGCAGGACTGGTCCGGCCGCCGCTGCCAGTACAACGGGCCGGGCCTTTACACCACCGCGCGGCCGGGGTTTCTGACTCGCCACAGCTGCGGTCTGAAGCACACGGTTCAGGCGTTCAATATCATTGGCTTGTGAGTCTCGCACGAAAAGCCCAGGGTGAAAGCGAACTGAGACTGATACTGAGGAAAAAACAGTTCCATGTTGTTCTTAAACATGTTCATCGAGGCCATGATGTGGGCTAGCCATCGCCGTCAGAACCAGATTGACAATGGTACGGAGAAGGATCGAACTCTTCCGACTACTACTACTACTACTACTACTGGGGCTCCTATTTCGACGGAGAATGGTCATCGCCAGGTGGTGTGAGAGCTTCCACCCCGGTATTATGTTTTACGGGGACAAAGGATACCCGTCACGGGGAGTCGATCGGGATACGTCGGTCATGGATGTTGGCTGTAAGTGGGAGCATGTATTAGCATTCGGGGATGATAATAATTGGAAATGGCCGGCCGTTGATGGATGTCCAGTGGAGGAAGGAAGACATGATATCTTACTATTATTGTTTTTTCCTTGTAAAGTTCTTTTGTAAATAATTATATCATCGTACATTAACATACTTGACGTCGCTCCGCTATAGTATATGCTCTTCAACATATCATCTGCCAATATTTATCTACAATTTGTATTCCCCGAGCCGGAGGATGGTATCTAACAAACTGACGATGCCAAACACCCAGCGCATCTACCGTGATATGCACGATGTCGTCTTCGGGTCGTTGGTGATTTGATAGTCACACCAAATAAAACAGGTGACCACACATTCAGAGGGGGTGCTGCATAATACACTTGATAGTGCGGACTGAACTTCCGTTTCTGTGCCTTCCGCGTCGCAATCGGCAAACAGGGGCCATCAAGTACATGAAGTGTGACCGTACACGCGCCAACACAATGCAACTGGACAATTGGCGGTGATGGGAGCCATCCAATGAGTTACCCATGCAGACTGCTAGAGTGCATATTCACTCAAGGCCAACAGGTTTGAACCCCCGTAACCCCTTACCCTCCCGCAGCTTCTTGACGCGTACTAGACCGTTGATCGGCCTACTTCGGCGGGCCCTGCATCCCCGGACCTGCTTCCGCGGCATCACGCTATGCCGTTTGGGTGCCAACCCCGGCCTTGAAGATCAGGATCACCAGTCAAGTATTGTTGAAGACGCCGACATACCGTGTCCACGACATGTACGGATATAATGGCTTACGGATGCCCTTGTGCTGCCGACCGGATGCTGATTACCTACATGGGTCAGTTGTTCTCCGCACTCGAAAACACTGGACTGCAGTGTACTTGTTTGTAGTCAAGTCATTCCAAGAACAACGTCCCATGCTGTGTTGAGCTCGATTCAGACCAACCCAACAAATCCGGCATTCACCCACGTCGCAAAGCATGTCCGACAAAGCCAAATCAAAGTCGCCCTCGGCGTCACCGCCACCGGCCGCCGAAAGCTCGGAAGGCGCCGGCATCCTCCCGCCACAGTACTGGACGACGCATGTGGGTTTGATTTGACCTATATCTATCCAAGTGCTGTCTGCATGGTGTTGACCACTGACAGGCCGCCGAGGCTGGACACAATGCTGAAGATTACGCCGACGCCGACTCGACACTCGGTTCTGAAGCAGCGACCTCGACAGCGTCCATCACCTCCAGCGTGCTAGACTACCGCGAACTGTATGGTCGAACGTATCACAGCGAGCGGGGCAACGCCCAGTACTGGGGAACCAACGACGAGCGACAGTCCGAAGCGCTGGACATCCTGCACCACTGTCTCATGATCTGCATGGAGGGCAAGATCCATTTTGCTCCGATAAAGAAGGACATCCAGAAAGCACTTGATCTTGGATGCGGCACCGGGATATGGGCAATCGATTTCGCCGACGAGTTTACCGGAGCGGAAGTCATCGGCACCGACATCTCGCCCATCCAGCCGTCTTGGGTGCCGCCCAACGTGAAATTCGAGATCGAGGACATGACCGCCGAGTGGACCTTTGGGGAAAACACGTTCGACTACATCCACGGCCGCTGGCTCTCGGGGAGCATAGCTGACTGGAATGAGTTGTTCAAGAGCGCGTTCAGAGCGCTCAAGCCCGGCGGGTACCTCGAGAGCTTTGAGCCGAGCGCGCTGATGGAGAGCGACGACGGGTCTGTTAAGGACACTGATGCCATGGGTCAGTGGGGCAAGCTGTTTATTGAGGGCGCAAAGAAGATCGGGAGGCCGTTTACTGTTGTTGATGATGAGTTGCAGCGGAAGGCGATGGAGGCGGCTGGGTTTGTCGATATCCAGGAGGTTAATATTAAGGTCAGTATGTACCAAAAACAGATCAGAGGTGAGAAGTTGCTGATTAATGCTGGAGTTAATTAGACACCTATTGGTCTCTGGCCCAAGGATAAACACCAGAAGGAGGTCGGGCAGTATGCGCAGCTTGTCATTGAGTCGGACGCCGAGGGCCATATCCTGTTCATGGCCAACACGCTGGGATGGAGCCGTGAGCAGATCTTGGTATTTATTGCGCAGCTGCGGCGCGAGATGCGTTCTCAGAAGCACCATGCGTACTACCGGCAGAAGATTATTTGGGGGAGGAAACCGGAATGATGGCCGACGTTTTCGTGATTTCTGCACAGCGTTCCTTTCCTGCATGTTGTTTCGGGATGATTCCATCTCAATTGCTATGACATAGTGATACAGAGTATTTATGCATCATTTATTCTCGCTCGTCAAATGACTATCTTAAGCTTAGGTCTGGCTCTCCCTGTTTCAATACTTCAGTCGTGGAAAGACGCAAGATACTTACTTGTTGGGTTGTTGGGCGCAATAATTACCGTACGGGTCGTTGGTTCTACACCACAATAAACTACCGGTAGGCAGATTCTAACAGCAGCATCACGCAGGAGCAATCCATACTACCGTATCTAAGGATGACAATAATGGCAAGGCGATATTTGCGCGTTTATTACCGCCCAGAACCAGCACTTATTCAATTTAAAGATTCCACATACAGTGTGGAATGCAGGACGACAAACCTCCGCCTCTCACGACAATGCACACAAACCCCAAATGTCTCGATCCTATCTATATGGCAAGAATGCCAGATGCGGAGCTGGGTGACGAATTCAGCCGCGTTGCGAGGCACCGTTGGACGCCAGGGATGAGCTTGGCGCATTGAGCCGGCAAACATAAATTGTTCTTTAATTTAACGAAGGCGTTTTCTCACTCCGCCACCCTGCCTCCTCGCCGGCATACCGGAGACTTGTCTGCCGTCGGTTGGAGATAAGTATCCGCCACCACCGAAAAGCTTAGCAGCAGCAGCTGCCGTGTATGTGAACCGAACGAAGGACATGCCTGCCTCGGTCCCAACCCGGAGCACTGGAAGGAAGGCTTTACGGTTTAAATAAGGAAGGTCGAGACCCTCCTCACATGCGAAGCCAAACGTCAGGGGTAAAAAAAAAAAAAAAAAGAGCGGATCATCGATCAGGACCACCTTGACGGGTGTCTTTCCCAGTCCAGCCACGCGATCGGCCTCCGTCATCTATCATGAAGGTCCCCAGAGTCGCCCAGGCGCTGTGCATGACGCCGGCGTGCGTCCAGCTGGGAGCAGAGTACGCAGCCAACTTGTCGCCCAACCACGCGCAGATCGACCCCTGCACCAACTTCGAGGAGCTCGTCTGCGGAGGATGGAACCTGCGCCACGAGCTGCGGCCCGACCAGGGCTCGACGGGCACAATAGACTTGATGTCTGAAGATAACGAAGCGAAACTCAGGAAAATCATCGAAGGCGCCTACCCAGGCGAGTCGAGCCATTCGCACTTCTCTCCTCGGAACCTTGACACGGCCGCGGTGTCGATCGACCAGCAGAACTTTGACATGATGCAGACGGCCTACAATGCCTGCATGGACGAAGCCAGCATTGCAAAGTTGGGCGTCGCGCCCATCATCACCGTCCTGGACCAGATGTCGAAGGTATTCGCGCCCCCGGGCGACTACTCCGGACTGGCTCTCTTCGTCAAGACGGTCGGCGCCAGCTCGCTGCTCTCGATATACGTGGACACCGACCCGAAAGATCCAGACGTCACTCTCATCGGCGTGATGCCCAGCACGGGTATCGGCCTCGGCTCAAAAAGCTACTACGAGGATCCGGAGCTGGTGTCTGAGTACCGCGACGCCATAGCGCAACTATTTGCCGCGATCCACCCAAGTTCGGTGAATACCACGCCGGTGGATGCGGCGAAACAGGCCGTCGACGTAGTCGATTTCGAGACCAAAATCGCGGCCATCATGCCCGAGCTCAGCGACCTCCGCGATGTGGTCAAGTCATACAATCCCATGTCCCTCAACGAGATAGCCAAACTGATCCCCCAGCTTGGGATACCGAAGATCATCAAGGCCCTTGCGCCGGCTAACTACACGCCCGGTAACATCATCGTGGGCGACCCAGCTTACCTGTCCAAGCTTTCTTCCTTGATATCAGAGACGCCGCGCACGACCATCGCGAGCTATTTTCAGTGGAAAGTCATTCAGGGCTTGGAGACGATCGTTATCGCTAGAGAAACAATGAAGCCGTACACGCACCTCAAGAACAAGCTGCGCGGGCGCGAGCCCGACGCTGTTTCCGAGAGGTGGAGGACATGTCTGGCCCACGTTGATGATGGTTTGGGCTGGATCTTGAGTCGGTTCTTCATCGAGATGTATTTCTCCGCGAGAGATAAAGACTTGGGGAATGAGATCATCGCCGCGCTGAAGCAGGTCTACATCGACAAGTTTAATAAGCTGGACTGGATGGACGCGGAAGTCAAAGCCGCGGCGGTTGAAAAGATTCGCACCATCGAGCAGAAGATTGGATATCCCTCCGCCGTACGTTCCCTCCCTCCCTCACATAACCGAACCTACCCGACTAATGAACGAAAAAAAGAGTCCAAACATCACCGACCCCGTAGACCTGAAAGATTACTACGCCGACATCAACATAACCCCCACCTACTCCGACAACGTTTTGTCTCTAACCTCATGGGCCCTCAACCAGACCTGGTCCGACCTGGGCAAACCGACCGACCGCAAAGAATGGGGCATGACCGCACCTACTGTGAATGCATACTACAACCCCTCGCTAAACGAAATCGCTTTCCCGGCAGGGATAATGCAGCCGCCCATCTTCAGCGGCGATTTGCCGGGTTACATCAACTACGGCAGCTTTGGATCCGTAGCAGGCCACGAGATCTCACACGGCTTCGACGACTCGGGCCGTCAGTACGACTCCAAAGGCCGGTTTCAGGACTGGTGGACCAACGCTACTCTCATCGAATACGAGCGCCGGTCAAAATGTTTCGTGGACGAGTTTAATAATTTCACCGTTATTGGGAGCGGGAACAGGACGATTTCTGTTAAAGGGCAGCAGACTTTGGGGGAGAATATTGCTGATAGCGCTGGGATTTCCGCGTCCTATGCGGCGTGGCAGGAGAGCAGACGCAAGGGAGAGGGGGAGGATGAGAATAATCTGCTGTTGCCTGGGTTTGGGTTTAACGGGAATGGGACGACGCTGTTCAAGACGCCCGAGCAGATGTTTTTTGTTGCGTACGGGAATTTGTGGTGTACCAAGAGTACGCCGGGAGCGTTGACCAGCCAGGTTTTGACGGATGTGCATGCCCCGGGGCAGATCAGGATTAAGGGGACTGTGATGAATAGCAGGGGGTTTAGGGAGGCGTTTGGGTGTAAGGTGAGGGAGCCGACTTGTGAATTGTGGTGAACTGTGGTGAACTGTGGTGAACTGTGGTGAACTGTGGTGAACTGTGGTGAAGAGGATGAGGTGGGTTGGTGGTTGGGTGCGGGTTTGAAGTATCTTTGTGGAATAGGGATACCGATACACACTTACCTATGGTTGTGGATAGGATACAGGAATAAAACTCGGGGATATCAATGGTTGTATGGCATCGTAAGTGAGAATGATCAACTTTTCGTTGATAATAATAAGCTGAGTCTGTTGATACCTTAACGTTACTTGATAGAGTGGGTCTAGGGGTTAACTGGGTCCGTGTGGCGTCGTCTGCAGTCCATCAATGTCCATGTCCTTCGACCATCCTACGCACAGCCCTGAACAGAGCTGGAGCCTGCCGCTGGAGTCACGAAGGTTTTTTTGAGTCTTGCTCAAGAACATTACAATGTCCCCGTGATAAGTTTGTAAGTTCGTGACTTCTAGCGGATGAGAACAGGGTTGAGAAAGCCAATGAACCTGTGTGAACCGAAGGCTCGAAATAAGAGAAAACCCACCAAGTGCCTCGCGCTACTTACTTCAATCTCAGGGTTAAACCGTGGAAAATAAGGGTTGGCCATTGTAACTGTGGGTTTTCTTTAGGGCAAGTAACACGCTTACAAACTTTCAAGTCTTGATCTGTATGGGCTTTGTCGGGGCTGAAATTGCGGTGCCTGGTCACGGCACAAATAGCCATGACCCCGTGAGTGCTTCAGAGTTCGGTTGGTTCGGTTCGTTGTTCGTGACTTTGGTGTGGCACAGCAGAAAACATCATAGCCTCCGTTGGGGCTAAAATTGCAGTGCCCAGGCCGGCCCCCGGCAAGCCTTCCATTCGCGGGCCGCCCTGTAAGGATTCGCATCCTAGCGGCCGCAACGGCACCATCTTAGCCCACGGGTAAGCCCGTAGCTTCCTTCGCATTAGCTCGACTGACCACTGCACTTCAACGTCTCGGCGCATCGTAAGCTTCACCGATCAGACCGCCGCCAAAGTCAACCTCAAAGCCAAGGCGCCATCTCATAACACACGATGGGCTCATTTTTATCGACAAATCAGTTCCCGGTTGATGGACGGGTGGGTATCTCCCAATCCCCCCAGAGCAAGAAAAGAGGATCACTAACTTGAGCTCGCGTTGACAGACGGTCCTGATCACAGGCGGATCAACCGGCCTCGGCCTGAGCGCAGCTCGACAGCTCGCGCGCAAAGGCGCCAACGTCGTGATTGTCGCGAGAACAGCTAGCAAGCTCCAAGATGGAATAGAGCAGATGAAGGTTTGCTCACTGGACCTAATCTCATCCCCTCCGGACAGCTCACTGACCAAGTCCACAGAAAGACGCCCGCTCGCCGGATCAACGCTTCCACCACATCACTGCGAACGTAACCACAGCAGCCGAATGCTCCCGCGTGGTAGCCGAAACGAGCGCATGGAACGCCGACAAACCGCCAGACATAGTGTGGTGCTGCTCCGGCTCTGCACATCCCAGACTATTCATCGACACGCCGGTCAATCAATTCCAGACCATGATGGACAGCAACTACTTCTCGTGCGTCTACATGGCTCACGCCGTGCTGAATGCCTGGCTACGACCTCCCCCAACCACTCCTCATTCCGGAGGACCGGCCCGCCATCTCATCTTCACAGGCTCTTTTGTGTCATTCTTCAGCTTCGCCGGGTTTACGCCCTACAGTCCATCCAAAGCTGCCATCAGGTCTCTGTCAGACTCGCTGTCGCAGGAGATGAATCTCTACGCTGGTGCAAATCCAAATGTGCCTCGTGTGAAGGTGCATACCGTTTTTCCGGCGACGATGCCAACCCAGTCATTGGAGGATGAGAATAAAGTCAAGACCGACTTGACGAAATCGCTGGAAGAAGGTGATCAGATACTGACGCCTGATGAATGTGCACGCCGCGCGATTGCTGGGCTCGAGAGCGGGGAGGAGCTTGTGGCTACTTCGACCATTATTAGGTTGGTTATGACGTCCGTCATGGGCGGTAGCATTCGTGGCGGGTTCTTCAGGGGGCTGGTGAATACGTTGATCGGGTGGGTGGTGATGGTCGTTATGGTTTTCATAAGGCGGGATATGGATTCCAAGGTTTGGAAATGGGGTCAACGGTATGGGGCGAGTGGGATGGTTTCGGCGGAGAAGAAGGAGTGAGCACTGAGAACTGTGAAAAGGGAAGCAAGCGGTTGCAAAAAAAAAAAAAAAAAAAAAAAAAAAAAAAAAAAAAATGAGTTGGTAGGTATGTTGATCTGCAAAAAGAATTACATTTCCCATGTGAAGGGGGAGTGTTAAAAGTGATCTCGATCCACCCAGGGGTCGAACCTGGAACCTCCTGATTCGTAGTCAGACGCTCTGCCATTGAGCCAGCGGACCTTGGTCGTGTGATTTCAGTGATGTGTTTGATGGAGATGGTGCTGGGGGATTCAGCACATACAACGTCCCCCCTGGAAAGCATGTTGACGTGTGACTTCCAGTGGGATGAGAACAGGGCTGATAAAACTAATAAACTTGCGTGAATCGAAGGTTTAAAATAAGAGAAAATCTAGCGCTACCTCGATTTCAGGGTTTAAAGCTGTGGAAAGCAAGGGTTGTCTCTTGTACTGTGGAGCGAAGTCTCACGCTAACATACTTTCAAGTCCTAAACTGTATATAAGGTCATGCATGGGCGGAGAGAGCTTGTGGGTTTCTCTTTGCCAACATAGAGTTCTCGAGTCAGGGGCTGGACAGCTCCACTTTTGAACCTCTATTACCTCGATGCAGCCATCACGTACTATAATAGTATTCGAGACACATCCAGGCGTGACGAGAGAAGGTCGGACGGGTCATAAAAAGCATCAGGCTCGTAATGCCTCATGACAAAGAATTGAGGACTGCTGGCGCACGGCATTCGCTCTTTGACAGCACTTCTGGAGTCGTCCTGTCTGACAGCAGAAGATATGGGAATACTCAAGTCATGAGCGTGAGTCGAGGTCCAGGATGGCTCACAACAAGATTGCGGAAGTGCAGAGAATCACATCTCGTGGCACAATTCTGTCAGCTCGCCTCGGAACGACAGCTACGGAGTGCCAGTCTTTCGCAAGTTCGGCATGAGATAAGACGCCACACTACAATATGGATGGCAGAGGCACATAACAGCTATAGACGTCACATGTGCAAAGGGATGTTTCCAATCTATCAGCATCTCCTGCCCATGAAAAAGGAATAGGCAGCAGACTTCCTTTCAAGGAGTAAGTTTATTCTCCAGAGCGTGACCCCAATGAAGAGGTCAGGCAACGCGACACCGTGGGGAATCTAGTGAAGGTCGTGGCAGCTCTGTGTACTTTTTGATCTAAGGAGAAAAAGAAGAAAAAAAGAAAGACGAGAAGCTGGAAGGGTGACAGAAGTTAAGTACCTATTGGGAGACTCCACTGGGGTTCGGAACGGGCCGAACAGGTTTTGCTTCTGTGGAGTTGGCATGTGTTGTCTGACTCGGACGGTGAGTGTACTTTGGAGAGAAGACAAAAAGAGAAAAGAGAAAAGAAAAAAGAGAAAAGAAAAAAGAGAAAAGAAAAAAGAGAAAATCACAGCTCCACACAACACATGTGATTGCTGCTGCTGTGCTTGACGAGAGTGGGATTCGAACCCACGCCCTTTCGGACCACGGAATCCAGGATGATTGGAGTTATCAAGGTTGAATACCTTAACGTGGCGCCTTAGACCGCTCGGCCATCTCGCCTTTTATTTCTCGATGTTGATTTCTACCAGGATACACAGACCAAAAGTGGACACGACGCTATAGTCGCTTGCGGCAACAGGAAGGCTTTCCATGTCTATCATACATCGCTGCTTTTACCTTAGACTTAAAAGTACAATCAAACCAGAACCTCTGCCAGTCGACCTATCGAGCTCTCCTCCCACTTGACAAGTTTTTGATCCCCCTTTTCTTTCATCTTCCTCGCTACAAATCCCTCCATTGCCTTTCTCTGCGGCTCGGTAAGAAGATCTAGCCTAGATCGATAATCCTTCGTCTCATTGAGCCCAAAGTAGCTCTGATCGAGAAATTTCCACCAGATAAGATCAAACACCCAGCTCTTCCTAGCCGCGTAGTTGACCATCCACAATCCACTCTCCCAGCTCGCTCTCATGCGCTGTGAGAGCTGCTGCTCATCATCACCTCTTGCCAGAAGCCCCCGAGCCTTCTCTTCAACTTCCAACACCCCTAAGAATGTCCGCAGCCGAGGTTCGTACGCCTTCATCCATGACACCAACCCCCCGGGCCAATCTTCAGGTACCTCCAGGAGCAGCCACCACGGCGGATCACAACTGAACTGCTCCGGTGCAGCATAAGCAAATTCCCAGTCGATGACTCCCACGACCCGCAAATCCTTGTCGAGGAGAACGTTTGCCGGCCGCAGGTCCTCGCAGACTAACCTGAACCTTTGGCTGGCTATATTGTCGTCTGGTGGTGAGAGCCATCCCTCGGCAGTCAAGTTGCGAAACAGCTGCCGGGCGACGTATTTATCCCGGGCATCGTCCTCGTCGTCTACCGCATCGTTGTGCTGGAAGACCAGCTGCGCCATGTGCATGTCCGCCAGTGCAGAATACCAACTCTCCGTTTTCGTCGCCGTATGAGGCAAAACGCTGGCCGGTGCGTTGGTGTCGGCTATAATGTCGGCCATGTTCATCGTCAGGGGCCGGCCACCGACTGCTACATCCTCTCCATCTTCCACAAGTGAACCAATCCGGGGAAGCGTCAAGGTAGATAACTGTAGCAGAATATTCGCCATCTGACGATACAGAAACTCGAGTCTGTCCTGATCGATATCAGGATCCAGAATCGGACGCCAGTCGGCCGGCCTTTTAGTGTCAAGAAGCGCCCTGGACATGTTAGTGTCGTGTTCGATCCAGTCCATGATGATGAACGGTCCTAAACCCGTCGGATTCTCCGCCGCATTGCCGTGGCCGTAGACCCGCGGAACCGGGATCGTGGTGTTGGCTGCTACGTAGCGTATCGTGGCGACTT
This sequence comes from Apodospora peruviana, assembly GCA_033439685.1. NCBI lineage: Eukaryota > Fungi > Ascomycota > Sordariomycetes > Sordariales > Lasiosphaeriaceae > Apodospora > Apodospora peruviana. The sequence continues at coordinate 153,384 of JAUEDM010000005.1, read as the reverse complement.
CGTATCGGACTTTTTCATCGGGGAAGGGGACAAGTCCTGTCAGTCGGTCAGTTCTGAACATCAGAAATGGCGGGCTGCGATGAAGCGATACCTTTGATAGGGACTCTCATAACAACCGATGTGCCGTCCATGTACTCAACGCGGTAGACGATGTTGTATCCGCCTTTTACCACCGGGTATACGCGTTTCGGTTGGCCATGTTTATGTTCGAGGACCAAGTCGCGGACAGCCGAGTATACCTGTTTGCTCCGGGCGGTCTGGAGCCATTTCTCCGCAGCGGTGTTTCGTTCCTGCAGGACCAGGTCGTCTCTTTCCATGCAGAGGAGTCTTGGCTTTGGGAACATTGTGTTGACTATGAGCAGAAATGCTCAGCTCACGGGTGATATGTCCGTCCCGGGATCGCTCAGGTCGTTGCTGAATGGGTCATGGATGAGAGAAAGAAAGTTCTTACCACCCATAAACAGCACGGTAGGGGTTACCCCTGGTGATATGACACCGACACGAGACCAGCGTGCTTGCGTGTCAGTGGCTGTGTAACAAAGGGGCCACGTTGTGGGGGCCCTGATTAGGCAGACCGCCGACGGCACGCTGTTGCCTTGTGGAACCGAGCACACGGGGCGGCGCTCGGAGCGGTTAGGTAGTTTGTTGGCTCGAAGTGAACTATTCTCATTTGCCGAAAAACTGTTGGCGGAACCTTGTTGCTGGACTATTAAAGCCGCTATTGGCGATAGCCAACTGTTGTTGGGCGACTCGAAATATTTAGCCCCTTGGTGGTTTGGTCAGCGAGATAAGAGAACGGATATCAAGGGTGTCGAATGTAACTCCCACAATGTATGTCGTGCAGTCTAACCCTTGGCACCTCAAGTATCCAGATTATCTTTGCCGGTGTGCCACTTCGAAAACCAGAAAGACCGTACAAGGATGTTTATATCACATTTTCGCACATGACATCAAACCGACATTATACGAAGCTAGGTATACGTTCAGCCAACCGAATAGCTAAAGGAGGCAGTAATCTGATGATTTATCTTCCTTTGGGTCGTCTTTTAAAACTTTCTCTTGAAGATCAGACGGTCAGAACCTGGCGTCGAACCAGCCTCACACCGAGGTGGGTCAGTGCACAAAGCGTGGATAAAGGACGAGAAGAAAAGCGGAAGTCGGCGGGGTCTGGGCCGGAAGAAGGGACTCTAGTGCGAGTTGAGCTTTCTTTTCAAGTCGGTGAGGTACCGAATGTAGGTAGGTAGGTAGGTAGGTAGGAGTGAACTGGAACCATGGACTGCCTGCCTACACACCACTACTAGCCTCTGGAATGGATGGCGCCGTGGTAATTTCCGGCTTGATCTCTGCTAACCGACCCCTGATGAAAGAAATGGGCTTTGTCGTTTGTTATATCATCGTATCTCAACCGTTCGCCTCGTCGCACAACTACATCTCGGTGGTCCATACAGCATTCTCCCAGTAATTCGCCCCGTGGCATCGTCCAACACCAAACCTACCCCGTTTTCCACCGTCTCAGAATACGAAAGGCCGGGAAATCGGTACATCCCACCTCCAACTTTTGTGCCGTCTCTCAGGTCGAGCCGGAAAGCAGTCAGAACTCGACACGCGGCCTCTGGGCATCGTACCGCGCAGATCGGTTCCCCACCGTCGACACCCCTTTTATGCCGACAACGGGCAATGTGCCTCGACTTGGTGAGCCTGGTGACTTCGGCCGAACTGTCGCCCCCTAATATGTGAGTGGGGGTTGTTCTCTCCCGTACCATCGCCTTTGCGACAGCCCCAACAACACCTTTTCCAGTTGAAGCCTGAAGGAATCTGTCGTTTCATTGATGAAAATCTGAGCAGTCGAGCACAGGAACCTGTTGATGGGCCCGGGATCATCGTCTGGTAAACCCCGGCTCAACTCAAGGGCAGCTTGCAACAGTTCTGCACAACGCACATCACCTTCTTGTCGGAGAGCGTCGCCCACTTTTTGAGCCAAGAGACGAGAGCGCTCTAACTCGACTACTGGTCCGCTTGATGGCGAAAGTGGGTTGGCACCAAACACCTCATTCATGTGAGCTCGGAGGGGTTCCTGCAAAACTGCCTGGATATCAGCTTCTTCGCCGCCAAACACTGCTGCCTGCCTGGTCGCCCATAATCTCGGCCATGGCGTCAAGCAGTAAAGTAGGGGTTTAGACGATGGGGTAGGGTTTCCTAATAGAAACTGTTCGCAGAAATTTGGCTGTCTGTCTTTCAGTATTTGTTTGTGGGTGAGTGCACTATTACCCTCCCCTCCTGTTTGGCAGCTTGATGTCCTGTCAAAATTGACAGAGGCTTGAGGGGAAGTGGGTAAGTCAGATGGAGTGTTCAGGGAGGTTGAGTATGGCCAATATGTACGGATACCGGGATTGTCGCCTCATTTTTGTGGGTTTGCGGTGGCAGTGCAACGAACGCAGGTCTGTAACTGGACGCCACAGGAACCTGCCTGGCGCTTAACCAGGGCGGTGATGTTCCACAAGAACGCCATCAAGATGGTGCGTTGTCCCTCTTCCAATTACAACATCTTGACGCCCGACCTGTCAAGCCACACAGTTCTTTGTGAAGCTGCACTCTCCTTGAGTTGTAAAAGACAGAACTCTCAGGCGATGGCGATGGAGGCATTATTCGGCAATGAATCGACCATCAGCGAGTCAGAAAGCTGGCGACCCGAGCCCGAGCATCGACGGACCTTTAGCATTTTGTTGACCTGCGTCATCAGTCTCGGCCTCTGCGTGTGGACCGTTCTCCGCATGAATGTGCCTGCCCGGGAAGAAAGGCAACGTTCCCAGTTACCGTCGCCGTTAATGTAGTAGACTGGCTGTTGTGAAGAGAAAGTTAGCTAGATTGTTTGACGGTTGATGGATGGAATGATGGTTGGTGGATGGTTGGGGACGAATGATTGTTGAAGTGGACGATGTTCGTTGAATGGGGAAGAGTCTTGTTGACGACGATTGGAATCGACAAAGTTCGTTTTGTCGGCGGCAGGGCGGTAGGGCGCCCAGTACGGCAGGAAGGTAAAGGGCGCTCTTCCCAGTTGTGAAAGACTTCAACATGCTAAGCCATGATGCATGAACTAAGTGGACCTTTTTCTTTTACTCCTGGGAATCTTCAACGGTTAAAAGAACCCCCCCATCTGGCATTAATTGAAGTGAGACTGCCCGCCCCTTTGCAAATTTGAGACTTGACTGCTGATTGCTCCTGATATACGAGTGTTATTTTCGTTAGCTCCCAGTGGATGAGCATCCCGATAAAGGGCGCCGTACATCCGAGAAGTGCCATCGCTGGACGATGGCACATAGCTATTCCGTTGTTATGGGCGGATTTGAGTTCAGAAACTCGAAACCCAGACAAGTTTTGCCCAGACGAAATGATAATGGTGAAGAACGAAGTCGAGTAACCATCACCGCCCACGGCTGGCTTAAACTTATGCAGTTAGCACCACATTGGAGCCCAGACATGTCGGTGCGAAGAATACAAGACAAGAGCAAGGCAAAGGCCCCGAAGACTCATGATATAAATTATGCTGCCATACTGCGCAAACCTTCACGCTTCATACATCACTCAATGGTGGCGGAGTTGTCAAAGGTGGCCATTATACGTAATGTAGTCAGTCAACTTACCTCTGGACCTGACCCCTAACGACCTTTCGAAGAGCAGCTACCTGGATTAACCATTTAAATAAAATACACCCCCCCGAGGACCGAGAACTGGGCTCTTTGCGTGTGTAAGGGCTTACACAAAGGCGATAGCATCAACTGATGACAAAATAGGGACATGGTCTTGCCTTTCTGGAACGCCATCCGGTAGAACTGCAGACTCATGTGCGAACTGGAACATGTCCGCCCACACACCGACCTAGCAGACAAAGCCAGTCCGAGAATAGGAGGAGATCTCCCGTCGTCATGGACAACCTCGGGAACACCCTACGTTAGTTATTTACGATCCAGAGAAGCTAATGCAGAGTCCCATTGTCGTCGGCGGATCCCGAAAGGCGGGATAAGATTTCCTCTTCGCTAATATCGTTGACATCGGGAGAGTACTAAGCATTCTTTCTCCCACTGCCTGTGGCGATAACTGGCAGAGCCATGTACCTCGTCACGGAAACATCCGCATCTTATGCCCACGCCAAGATCACACTAAGATACCCTTAGGACTATCGTGATACAAGCTAGCAATTTGGCTGGCTAGCAAAGAAAGAAACTGGGAAGGGTTCCGGCAGAACAAGCAAGTCAAGTAAAACTAGCGAAATCCCTTGCAAACTGTTAGCACGCAGCAAGTGGGGGTTAGCTTATTGGTCCGCTGTTTCAAGCCTCGAGATAATAATATGATGCAACCTTATCTTCAGGAGCCGACGCCAGTCCCCCAAAAGGCAGGTCATGGAGTTCTCGAAGGGGGACCGAACCTGCAGCCCAGGTTTGGAACTGATTGGTCGAACCCACACTACTCTTCCTGGTGAGTGCGGGACAGCAGCATGAAGCTCAATAAATCGCCCACACCAGCTGGATTTATGGTCGTATTTGGCGTCTACACAGCCCGTGACAGCCCGAAGCCAGAACATACCACCCCCATGCTGCAAACAAAAGTAAGCTGCGGCAGCAGCGGCGCGAGCCGTCAACTGCATGGCATAAGCTTCTCTTGTGGGGCATGTCAAGGGTTTGCTAACAGCATTGACATAATCGGCGACCTGGTTTCCCCGGCCCCATCGTCAGCCATGATTGCGGGTGGTGAGGAGAGTGTGACGACGGCGTCCCTTGCAGGTTGCTAACTAACTACCGCTGCAGCTGGTCTGATGGAGTGCAGTTCGAATACAATGATGCCGGTCAGGGGCCCCGCCTCATTACGGGCTGGGAGAAGACAGAACCCGGTATAAGTAATTGGGGTGGGTGCTTTCTTCCTACAAACAGCTGTTACTCCGAGCTTCTCTTGTATCATATTGCCAACTCATAACTCCTGAAGTCCGCATCTCATCATGATGCGCCAGTTTCTCATTGCGCTCGCCGCTTCCGGTGCACTGGCTACCCTCAACGAGCCATGTTATGGTTCAGGCGGTGCGGCGGGTATGTTCAGTCCCCCACAATCAACCACCACAAGCCCAGAACGTTAACATTACCAGGCGTATGCGTTACCTCGGCTACCTGCTCCGACAACGGCGGCGTGACCATCTCCGGCGCCTGCCCATGGGACTCGGGCGACATAAAGTGCTGCACCAAGGCCAGCTGCAACAGCGGCGGCAACTGCCGCTGGACCAGCGACTGCGCCGGTACCTCTGCCTCCAATTTTTGCCCCGGGCCCAGCGGCTTCAAGTGCTGCTCGTCCAGCGCCACGGGTTTTGGGGGTTACAGCACCCCCGCCTACCCGGCCGTGGGCGCCTGTAAGCAGGTCGCCGTGGACGGAGCGAAAACAATCGTTGCCGCCTGGCCCGGACGGGTCCGCCAGATCTATTGTACTCGGGACTGCGCTTGTCCCGGCGATTCGGATCACTGCTGCGGCAAGGCGACGGATATGATGTGCTCGGATGCTGGCGGCGTGAGTATCCTGCCTGGGTGTCAACGAACAAGGGTGGTTGCTAACGGAATGAATAGACGCCTACCGTTTCTGGGAGACAGATCGCTGAGTGGGTTATGAATAATCGTGCTACGCTCAATCTCAAGTACGCACTATTATGACGCGGAGCAACTATTGTGAGTGAGAAGCAGTGCTAACATGTACACCAAGATACGTCATCTGGGGGCAGAAGATCTGGAACCCCAGCGTCGATTCGGTTATGGCGTGGACCAGCTGGCGCACCATGGAGGACAGAGGTATGTTATAGTCCAGGCAAGCAATTCAATCGCATCAGAAATCCAGAGCTAACAAAGTGCGTGAACTTCAAGGCGACATTACCCAGAACCACTGGGACCACGTCCATGTCAGCTACAACTGAGCAGAGTAGATTTCACGTGTCACTGGATATTGATGGAGGCATACTGGATCTGTGATATTGAGCAACGAAGCTGGCTTAAATCGTATTTGCGACTGAAGTTTGTAGCAGTTATCACGCATGTCCCCCTGACTTTCTTCACCACGCTACTTTGCCTTCAAATTGTCAGTATAACTGTATAAGCCATCACCCATCCATCTTGCCAATTTATGGAACTCCAAACGGGAAAAATCAAAATCTCGGATCAATTTGCGTTATAAATAACTAAAGCTACCCCATATAGCAATACAAGCATAAACAGAAAGAATTCGGGAAACCAATCCTCCCAAAGTACGAAGTAGGTAAGATGAAACCACGCAGTGACCGCGAGGCTACCTTACTTTGAGAATATTATCACCATTAGTCCCATAGTTTATCCAGAATAACCACCGAGTCCTCCTCGACATACTTGATCTAGACAAGAAATCAGCAACTGATACTACCTCCAGGCTTTCCATTTCAATCACATACCATGTCCTTAGTTTCGATACGTTTGAGGAAATCATCGTTCTCGTCGCCAATATGGAGCGCGTAACCCTTGAACTTGCCCATATCCCATGCTTGTCCAACACCATTCGACCCGGGGTTCTCGAGTGCGAGACGGTGGACCTCTTCCCGGTTTCGCTTGGCGTCCTCTTCACTGACGTCAGGCTTCAGGACAACGATGAGATACTTTCCGGGCATGATGGCAGCGATTTTGTTGTCGAGTAAAATGGAATTTAATAATGCAGTGTAACTTGACTCTGTCGATTGAGAGCGTGAGTTGGAGGATTTTATATAATTGCTGAAAAATGCAAGATAGAAATCGTGGTTATATGCCATTTGCTATGACAAAGAGCACATAATGTTCTTTGACATTACCGATCACCGGAAACGGTTGATTGCTAAATGACGGGTTGTATTGGCAGCCTGTTGTTGCGAGGTTGTGGCTGTAGGAGGGTTGTGGCGGAATGCGGAAGTTACTTGGGGGCATAAGAAATGATGTGAGACGTGGAAATGCTGTGCATTGCTAGGTAGAACCAACTTAGAGTTGAAAAATGCATATACAATATCCCGATAACCAGGCAACTTTCATCAAGGTTAGATGGCCAACAAACTCCCATACTTACTATATGGGAAGGACCCGTAGTTGAGTGGTTACCTATCCTCCGATAATGGATGAGGAGTCTTGCGTATACCCATGGGTTCGCGTCCTATCTGTAGTCGGTCAATATAAGAATTTATAAAACTCTCCGACGAGTTGCCTAAGCACGACCTGCGATGACTTGGTGAGCGCTCTGGTAACAACCTCTAAGCAAGGCGAGCTGAATCTTAAAGTTGCTATGGGATAGCAGAGTCGACGACTGATTTTTGTATGTTTTCCTTTGTAAGTCTCGATTAATAAAGCCTACGATACGAGTTCAAGTCCTACAGTACCCGCGTCTCGTGATTAAATGACATATTCTTTGTTCCCAGGATAAGTCCCCCCGCCCCCCTTTTCTTTCTCCCCATTTGCGTTCATTCGCGTCCTGCCATTTCTTGTTTTGTAACACGAATCTTTGGAGAAAGGGGGTGGCCGCTTGCAGCAAAGAGAATCTAGAGTTCTGTGCCCGCTTATTATTGAAGCATATAGGTCATAGGCTCTTCTTAGTTATTCCCGCCCATTTCCTGTCCCGGGTGTTCACGGATTTAGAAAAAGTCTTGGAGGATGGGAAGTTCTCTAAAGCTACCGAGGCTGAGAAACCCGTCTGATAAGATAAGCTAGCGAGTAAACTACGGAACCTCGAAACTCACCCTAGCCCTATCGGAGGATTGGAAGACGCCGCAGTCAAGGTAAATTTATAAACAATTAGATGCACTCAGTTTACCCTCATCTTTCAAACGTCGCAAGACCAGCAGAAACCGCAACCAGTCAATTTTAGGACCTAGGCTTACTGCCCCTTTATATTCTCAATGAACCTTCATTCCCAACGAATCTTCAAAAGCTACCCTAGGTATATAACTATACAAGCACACATAAACAGAAAGAATTCGGGAAACCCGTCCACTCCGCTCACTAATGCATGCAGTCTTAATCTGCTGATTGAGTATGTGCATTGGGCATGTCAAGTAATGCTGGAAACGCAGATAGAAATCGCGCTTAAAAGCAATTTGCATGACAAAGAGCCATGGAAAAAAAGTCTTTGATCGCCGGCGGCACGAGCGCACGAGTTTGAGTCCCATATGTATCAGTGATGTAATAAGTTCTTTATTCCCATTCCTTTTTTTTTTTTTTGGTCGAGAATTTCCCCCCCACCCCCTTTTATTCTGTCTTCTCTCTTCCCTTCATATCCCGGAAAAATCCCTGCTGTGTAAATAGAATCTGGGCCAACGCAATTTCCATTTCCGTAGATGGGTTCTTCTCAAAAAAAAAAAAAAAAAAAGCCGCCTAAAGCTGGGAAACATGACCCGCGCGAATGATAGATGAGGTACCGAACAAACTACCTAGGTGGGAAACTTGAACGCACCCTGGGTCTGTCGAAGGGATGGAAGACGAGGTAGTTGAGGGTAAGGTATAATTAAAAAGAAACATGCATTTTCCCGCCATCTTTCAGACAAACATCGTAAACAAGCACTCAGGGGCCCGCAACTTGAAACCAACCAAACCTAGGGCGCCCTACTGCCCCTTCATCTTCTCAATGAACCTTCTCCCTAGCGAATCCGCCCCCATAGGATTATCCGCCGTCACAACCTCTCTATCCTCGGTAATCTTCCCCAGCGCCGTGGCAATACCCTCAACCATCTCCGCGCCGGCCTCGGTCAAAGCTGACGCGACCTTGGTCACCTCACCCCTAAACACAGCCGTCTCCATAAACTTCTCCTCCGCATCGGACCAGCTTGTAAGCTTATACCCCTTGTACGCGAACTCTTTGTCTCCAGCATACTTTGTCGACAGAAACGCGTACGGGCCGTGGCACAGCGCCGCGGTCGGTTTCTGGGAGGCATGAAAATGGTTCAGGATGCGACCGAGCTCAGGGTTATCGCCGAGATCCGAGAGAGGTGCATGGCCGCCGGGAATAAAGACGCCTGCGTATGTCGCAAGCTCGGCGTCGCTGATCTCGGAGAATTTGCGAGGGTGCGAGAATCCGTTCTCGCGCTTCATTCTCTCGATGAGGTCCAGCTCGCGCTGCCGCTCGTAAAAGTTGCCGGCGAAGGCGGCGAGGGACAGTGAGAGCGGATCGGGCGTGGGTTCTTTGCCTTCGGGCGAGGCAAAGGTCACTTCGTATCCGTCCTCCAGGAGGCGGGAGAGCGGTTTGGCGAGTTCCATGAGGAAGTAGCCGGATGGTTGCTGGATTGTTTTGCCTTCGGCGCCTACGTTGTATAGCGGGAAGGAGGCCGCGTCGGACATGATGATGAGGACCTTTTTGGATGCCATTTTGACAAGACTTGAGGAACTTTGAGTGAATTGGCTGGCTAGTCGTGGGTATGGGATTGTGTTTGGTGATAGACTATGTGTTTGGTGATAGACTATATAGAAAATCTTAAAAGAGGTACAGATTCGATGGTTCGCAGGCGCACAAACGAGCATAGTGCTTTTTGGAGGGTTGGATGCAGGTTTGTATGACGTCACCATTATTGACAAACGAGCACAACGTCACCCATGTGGATGTCCGCCCACAGCGATACCAGTAGCCAACATACCACAGATCTACCTCATTAGCCACATCCAGCACGACCAGATACTTTCTAGCAGAGTCCGTAAGATCAGATATTTACACGTGGCAGAAGTGCCAAGATTTCGTCTTGTACGACCAGGCTGTTGTTTACTTAGAATAGCGGCGCCGAAGCCCCTTGAGGCGGCTCCGGCCCTTGCAAACAAGGTTATCCCTACTTAAACGACAAGTTTTATGTCAACAACGATATCCGTGCACCACAGACATGATGACAACTGTATGAAATACCAGGTCCAATGATAACATGATGATCATAATGACCAAACATCCCGTGACGCCATGCAACGATTCAATGTGAGGAATCTGGCAGCACGACCATGGATACTGTGAAGAACATCGGAATAGAGAATAACAGCACAATATGCCACCTTCAGAATCCAACATGACCACCAACAACCGCCAAGCTATACCCGATCTACACATCCCTCCATCCAACAATACAGTACAAGTCTCCATAATCAACACAACAAGCACCATCCGCGGAGCCAAAACAGCCGATTTCTTCGGCCCTCCCATCCGAGGACATGACTGGCTAGCTGCCCCAGCATTCTCCTTCCTCATACAACACCAAAGCAACAAGGATGGAACCCGTAATCTCCTATTCGACCTCGGCATCCGCAAGGACTGGTGGAATCTCAGTCCTGCTCTGCTCTCGCATATAAAGCCAGAAGGATGGGTGCTTGACGTGAAAAAGAGTGTGCATGAGATCCTCAAAGAGACATCCTTCGACATTAGCACGATCGAAGCCATCATATGGAGCCACCACCACTTCGACCATGCCGGAGACATGAGCACCTTTGGTCCGAACACGGCGTTGGTCGTCGGTCCAGATTTCACCAAACACCTGTTACCAGGGTACCCAGCATCGCAAAACTCATTCCTTCTAGAGAGCGATTATTCTGGTCGGGAACTCGTCGAGCTCGATTTTAACCAGAGCAGGAAATGGAAGGCGTCGCAAATCGGCCAGGTTCCCGCGATCGATTACTTTGGCGACGGGTCATTCTACCTCCTCGACACGCCTGGGCATGCCATTGGACATATTTGCGGTCTCGCTCGGGTTACCGCAGGTGGCTCAGACGGTGATGAAGATTCGTTCATCCTGATGGCAGGCGACGCGTTCCACCACGCCGGCGAGATCCGACCGAGTTCCTTGATGCCGCTGCCTCGGGAAGCTGCTCCTTTTGAGGCTTTGCTGCCCGGCAAGCCTCAGATGGGGCCGTTCTATGCGGCTGCTGGGTCAACTTTATGTTGTTCTTCTGGCAATGGACAAGGTGCGGCGAGGTGGCATTACGATGCAGACGAGGCGGTCCGCACGATAGGGAAGCTGCAGGAGTTTGACGCGCAGGAGAATATTCTCGTTGTTGCTGCTCATGATGAGTCCTTGTTGAATGTTGTGGAGTTTTTTCCTGCCACCGCTCATGGGTTTGTTAAGCAAGGTTGGGTGAAGAAGGCGAGATGGAGGTTTCTTTGGGATTTTGTCGGAGCTGTTGCGTGTGACGAGGGGGAGGTGATGAAGTTGAATGTCGGAGGACTCGAAGGTGAGAGAGGGACTGGGGTCCTCCGGGAAGAACCGAATATTCATAATGAATACATAATTGACTCGGAGTAAGGAGTTTCTATTGACCAGCTAGGTAGGTACCTTAGGTAGGAATCCAAGCAAATATTTGTCAACGACGAAGAGGTTATGATGGTACCATGACTATGACACAACAACAAGCGAGCTGTGGAAATCTAGAAGGGTATATTATTAGATACAAAGTAGTATCATCAAACTTGGCACTTGCGTCTGTGGTCGTGCAAGCTCTGCGTGCAAACCATCGCCTCCGCCATCAATACCTTTTACAGAGACATAAACAATGTTGTACCAGACAAGTCGGCACAAATCAGCGACCTCAAGCCTCAAGGCCCCTTCTTTCGAGCCGCTGCACAAAACTTCTCGACAAAAGCCGTTTCGAGCCCACCCACTAGCTTGTTGGCATCCGACCTCGTCATCATGTGAGTAACGACGAGATGACGGACGAGATTAGCGATGTGCCTGATACCCCTGGTGCAAAAGAAGTCCTGATGGATCGGGATCGGGCACAGGTATGCCATGCCGCCCTGATTCTCGACGGGCTCGTGCACTAGCTTGCTGGCATCCGGCTTCGTCATCTTGTGCACATCGACTAGATGACGTATAAGACTATCGAGACGCTTGATAGACTTGTTGCAAAAGGAGCCCTCATGGATCGACAACGGGCACAGGTATGCCTTGCTGCCCTGATCCTCGCCGGGCATCTGCCCCATATGACCGTCGTCCTCGCCGTCTACCACTCGGCGGCGTCTACGCTGGCCACTGGGTGGTGCCCTTGATCGTCGTTTCTTCGACCTGGCCGGGCCGGGGCTGAACGATGGTAATCGTGGGGTGCACGCAGCGTCGTCATTACCATAACCGTAACAGCTTGTTAGGCTGGATACGGTCGAACTTTTCGGCGGTCCGTCGTCTCCAAAGCATCGTTTGGTGGTTTCGGCGGCTTGTTGAGCCAGTGGCCCGTCGTCGTCGACGTATATTACTTCGCCAGCCAGGGCTAGAAACTGTCGTTATTATTGAGAAGGGCAAGAACGTGTTTTTGGACCTAACAGTCCACTTTCTGTTTTGGGATCAGTTACTGACTCAGCAAAACGAGGGTGACGTGTTAATAACAGTAAACGTCTTGCCTTACGGAGTTTCTGACAGTTCCGTTTCCCAACACCGTTTCCCAACACCGTTTCCCAACACTACGTGGTGTGATTCAAACATGACTGTACTGCTTTAACCCCAACGAGCACCCAGTCGGATAGCTTGAGGGAAATGGAGACTAAGGAGCCTGCTGCAGACCCTAGCGCATCCCTCCGCCCTTTCAGCGTTGCTAGGTCACGGGCGACCTCCTGGCTCTCCCCAAGCCTGCCACTTCACGATGTGGCGGCGTCAGTGTTCACAGCCGCCATTATGATAAAGCTCCAATTTGTTTCGCCGGTGTGCTGGTTGAAAAATCAGTCCGCATTACTCGAAGTCACCGTTGTACAGTTGCAGAGCAAGATCCACGCCCTCAAGGAGCAGCTCTGCAAAATGGAGAGTAGAAAGCGCAAGATTCCACACCGTCAGCAAGGACAAGAGTTCCGCACCAAACAGAGCCGGCTAAATCTGAGGACGCAAGTTGTTTGCATCTGTAGCAACAGCCAACAACAATGGGAGATACGAAGGCAAGAGCTTGACCTCTCTAGATTAACTAAGTTGCAGCTGAGTTCCGGGTTAATATGGGGTTTTTAGGTGGTACTGGCGATTGGGGCTCTTGTTACTGGATAGGAGGTGGGCTTCAGTTACTGTGAGCGCTACGTACAGTAGAGACCGAAATGAGTGTTCAAAATGTCAATGTTTAAAGATTCAAAAACGGCGGTTTTGCGGTCTACTGTGAGTCATACAGTGCGCCATGCCACTACCTTGTACCAGCACTCAGCGGACCCTGGGATGCTTGGCTGACTAAGAACACAAGCCGCAATTATAACAGTTAAACAGATTTCATATGAAAACCAGTTAAATATATATTATGCAGATAGAGCATATAGAGTTATTAGATACTCCATTGCTCTACAGCAGCCAATGATGACACCGTATATGGGTGCTCCGGGCCAAGGACTCGCTGCCGAATCTGAACACAGTCCTTCATCAGGTCTAATGCCTCTACCTGCCGACCCTGATCTTTCCAAGTTAAAGCAAGATTGTTCATGCTAGTCAGCGTGTTGGGGTGCTCCTCTCCCAGCACCCTCGAACTCGTCTCCAGCACCTGGACCTCTAACAACTCGGCCTCCTTCCACCGGCCCTGGTTTCTGTATGTCGATGCCAGGTTGGCCATGCTGGTCAGCATGTTGGGATGCTCCTCTCCCAACACCCTCGAACTCGTCTCCATCACGTGCACTAACAGCGACTCGGCCTCCTTCCACCGACCCTGGTTTCTGTACGTTGACGCCAGGTTGGCCATGCTGGTCAGCGTGTCGGGATGCTGCTCTCCCAGCACCCTTGAGCAAATCTCAAGTTCTTTTGCCTGTAAATCCTCAGCCTCCTTCCACCGGCCCTGGTTGCTGTACGTCGATGCCAGGTTGGCCATGCCGGTCAGCATGTTGGGATGCTCCTCTCCCAGCGCCCTCGAACTCGTCTCCAGCACCTGGACCTCCAGCGACTCGGCCTCCTTCCACCGGCCCTGGTTTCTGTATGTCGACGCCAGGTTGGCCATGCTGGTCAGCATGTTGGGATGCTCCTCTCCCAACACCCTCTTTCTCGTCTCCATCACCTGCACTTCCAGCAACTCGGCCTCCTTCCACCGGCCCTGGTTTCTGTACGTTGACGCCAGGTTGGCCATGCTGGTCAGCGTGTCGGGATGCTGCTCTCCCAGCACCCTTGAGCAAATCTCAAGTTCCTTTGCCTGTAAATCCTCAGCCTCCTTCCACCGGCCCTGGTTGCTGTACGTCGATGCCAGGTTGGCCATGCCGGTCAGCATGTTGGGATGCTCCTCTCCCAGCACCCTCTTTCTCGTTTCCATCACCTGGACCAACAGCGACTCGGCCTCCTTCCACCGGCCCTGGTTTCTGTACGTTGACGCCAGGTTGGCCATGCTGGTCAGCGTGTCGGGATGCTCCTCTCCCAGCACCCTCTTTCTCGTCTCCATCACCTTGACCTCCAGCGACTCGGCCTCCTTCCACCGGCCCTGGTTTCTGTACGTTGACGCCAGGTTGGCCATGCTGGTCAGCGTGTTGGGATGCTCCTCTCCCAACACCCTCGAACTCGTCTCCATCACCTGTACTAACAGCGACTCGGCCTCCTTCCACCGGCCCTGGCTTCTGTACGTTGACGCCAGGTTGGCCATGCTGGTCAGCATGTTGGGATGCTCCTCTCCCAGCACCCTCTTTCTCGTCTCCATCACCTGGACCAACAGCGACTCGGCCTCCTTCCACCGGCCCTGGCTGCTGTACGTCGACGCCAGGTTGGCCATGCCGGTCAGCATGTTGGGATGCTCCTCTCCCAGGACCCTCGAACTCGTCTCCATTACCTGCACCTCCAGCGATTCGGCCTCCTTCCACCGACCCTGGTTGCTGTACGTTAACGCCAGATTGGTCATGCTGGTCAGCGTGTCGGGATGCTCCTCTCCCAGCACCCTCTTTCTCGTCTCCATCACCTGGACCTCCAGCGACTCGGCCTCCTTCCACCGGCCCTGGTTGCTGTACGTCGACGCCAGGTTGGCCATGCTGGTCAGCGTGTTGGGATGCTCCTCTCCCAACACCCTCTTTCTCGTCTCCATCACCTGGACCTCCAGCGACTCGGCCTCCTTCCACCGGCCCTGGTTTCTGTACGTTGACGCCAGGTTGGCCATGCTGGTCAGCGTGTCGGGATGCTCCTCTCCCAGCACCCTCGAACTCGTCTCCATCACCTGGACCTCCAGCGACTCGGCCTCCTTCCACCGGCCCTGGTTTTTGTACGTTGACGCCAGATTGGCCATGCTGGTCAGCGTGTCGGGATGCTCCTCTCCTATCACCCTCGAACTCGTCTCCATCACCTGGACCTCCAGCGACTCGGCCTCCTTCCACCGGCCCTGGTTTCTGTACGTCGACGCCAGGTTGGCCATGCTGGTCAGCGTGTTGGGATGCTCCTCTCCCAGCACCCTCGAACTCGTCTCCATCACCTGCACAAACAGCGATTCGGCCTCCTTCCACCTACCCTTAGCATTCATAACCAATGCATATAACGATATACTTTGCAAGCTTGCCTCATCCTCTCTTCCTAGCCTCTTCTCCCGCGTCCTTCGAGCTTTACCTACCATTCGCTCCGCTATTTCGTACCAGCCCTGTAACCACGCATACCACCCCCCATTATACAAAAGCCTTGCCCATGCCTCTTCCATCTCACCATCGGCAGGTCGACAACCCATCGCTTTCTCCACATGTACAAAGAGCCTTCGACAAATCACCCAGTTGCTATAGTCCCCTGTCGGGAACGACATAGCCATCCGTTTAACGAACTGCGCCTTAAACTTCTCTTGCAGCCCCCGTGCCTCTAGCCACTTCCTCGTCGACAGCTGTACAAGACCGTGCATCTCAAATACATCCCCTACTTCGTTCATCAATACAAGACAGTAGTCCCGTAGCATTGCTACATCGTCTTCGAATATATCCTCCGCCTCGTTACAATCATCTTCGGACTCCGACTCTCCTGCCTTGAGTTTATTATCACTTTCAATGCCTCGGGCACCGTCAGAGTCCTTTAAGAGAGACTCAGAGATGCCCTGTCGGTCGAAAAAGCTCATCAGCGACAATAGGTCCGCAGCAGAAGGCCTCTTGGAGCAGATGTCCTCGAACGAGATCTGCCATGTCGTCAGGATCGCGTTCGATGCGCTGCCGTCTCGCCGGAGGTCGCCGCCGTCGTGCCCTAAAAGCTTAATCCTCTTGCGCTCGCCAGCTCGGAATTCGTCCAGATACTTCTCGGGCGAGCTTCGCGGTGCTCTCGCTCGTATGTACCCAGCCGCCTGGCTGATGGCCAGTGGAACGTACTCGAGCACCTGCACCAACTCTGTCGCCTTGTCCGTATCCGGTAGCCCCAGTTTCTTCTCAAGAAGCGAGAGAGCATCGGCCTCCACCATTGGTCCGACGCCGAGTATATTCGCATCGTTCCCAGTCAGCCGGCGAGCCAAGTCCTTATTGCGCGTCGTAACGAGGATGGCTCCGTTTCGGCTCTGGGGTAGATACGTCGCTAAAGACTTGCTCTCTGGAGTCGGTCCGGTCACGCCATAAAATACATCGCTGTCGTCTACGCTGTCGAGGACTGCGACCCATCTACCGTTCCGTTCGTTCGAAAGCCAGCTATATACAAGCTGTGGTATATCGGCTTTGGGCTGGTTCCGGCCCGGCAGCTTGACGGCGTCGGCAATCGTTCGGAAGCCTTCTTCGACGCGCGCCTGCGTGCCGGCATGAACCCAGAACACCCAAGTGTCAGGCTGCCCCTTCGCGATTCTATGAGCAAACTCGATGGCAAGCTGCGATTTGCCTACACCTCCTAGGCCCACGAGGGCCAAGCGAGCGGCAGGCTCGGAACATCGTCTACAAAGCTGGTCGAGAACGTCTCCGCGGTCGACGAAATCGGGGTCGCGCAAGAAGGGGATGGCTGCGGATGGGTGAGGCGGGGTTTCCGGTCGGTCTGGGAACGTTAGCGGGACATCCGGCAGTCCGAGCGGTAGAAAATTTTACCTTGCGGGAAGTGGAACTCAGCATTAATCGTCCCGTAGTTCTGCCCTACCTGCTGCCCCCGGTTTCTGGGCCCGAAAGACGTGGGTTGCATTATCTGACATTAGACGGTTGCTAAAGAGTAGATTCTCGATGCTGATGATGAAGCAGGAATGCTCTCCAACTCGTGTGGCTGTGTGGTTGCATCGATTCTGCCACACGTGATTGCTGCCTAACCTCAGTTCCAATATGAGGCACCTACGTCCCTCTGTTGACGTGCAAATCACCACAGCCATGGATCCATTCAGTATCGCAGCCGGCGTTGTAGGCATCGCTGCACCAACTCTGCACTGCGTACAGGTCTTATTAGAGGACCTTCAGAACATTGCCGACGCACCTAATGCCGTGAAGGCGCTCACCAACGATCTCCAATCAGTGGATCTTGCTCTCGTCTCGGTGCAGGCCGTGACGGACTCGCAGTGGAAATTACTGGGCGATGCTGTTACTGCCCAGTCAAAGGCTGCGATAACTTGCTGCAAAACTTCCTGCGAAAGGTTCAAGACCTCTCTCGATCGCTGGACCCGGCACAGCACGGATGGAACACTGTCCTGGCGAGACCGCGCAACCCTGGGCGTCTTCAGACAGGGCCACATCAAATCCGTATCAGAGCAGCTTCAGAACTGCAATATCACGCTAACTTCTGTAGCGAGCATTGCGACCTTGTAAGTTATAGTCCAGTCCCAGGCGGATAGGAACTAATGAGTTCTAGACACATCTCCCTGCAGCAGACGCAGACAGCTGAGGAGATCAAGACAATGATATCGACGAAGGAGACGACGGTTAATGATGCGATCGCAGCGACAAACGATCTGTCAGCCGAGATCAGCGCTCAGCTGGAAACGCTTACCCTAGCGGAGCCAGACGAGGGCGAAACAGATGCCGACCAGACTGCTACGACTAAGCAGGTTGCAATGGAGAAGAAAGCCCTGGCTGAATCACGCAAGGTGCTTGAAGGCCTGCTCTCGGTAATCCAGACAGCAGCCGCAAATGCCCAAGCATGTCAGGGGCCCACAGTCACTTTTGGAAGTTATAATCAAGGCCAACAGGTAGGAGTTAACAGCGGCACCATCAGTGCTACGTTTGGCGGAAGGGGGTAGCTTATAGAACTTCTTATTCCATATATCTGTGCTCTTGCTTGCTACGTTATGCTGTTTACAAACACTTAAATCCAATTAGAAAGCTGGACCCAACAATGCATCAGGCTCCACAATGCATCAATCTTTCCACAACGCCATTTGCGACCCTCATGGACTTTGAACAACAACTTCATCAAAAAAAATCAAAAAAATCGAAATTAAAAAAGGAAAACTTCAGGGAGTCGCAGATCAATTCGGCAACTGAATATGTCTTCAATGGCATGTCCCAGCGATCTGCAGCCCGGAAATGGTCGATCAATCAATCCGTACTTTCCAGACGCCTCCATGGCCACACAAGCCGACCATTGAGCAAAAACCCGATCCAAAGGCTCTCTGATGAGCAAGAAGACTATATTTCTAGATGGATCCTCAATCAAGAGAAGGCTGACCGTCCTCCAAGCCGCTCTGAGGTGGTGGCTTTCGCCACGGCCATCCTCCTCGAAGGAGGGGATTCCAGATCGCTGGGGGCCAGACGGATTGATCGGTATTTAAAGCGCCAGACTCCCATCCACCCTAAAATATCGTGCGCTCTGGAGGCCTCTAGAGCGTATGAAGCCTTCTTTCGAAGACTAGAGGGCCAGATCCAAGCCAAAGGCATCCTCCCAAAGAACATTGCCAACATGGATGAGCATGGCATGCAGGAAGCCGAGACTAAGACTGGGAAGGTTCTTGGGGCTGTTTTAACCTCCAAGGCATACCATAAGAAGTCTTACAACACTACATGCGTCTCTGTCATCGAATATGTAACGGTAGAAGCCAAGCGGTTGAGCCCATGCATTGTTTTTACGGGAGCCAGCCTCCAGGGCCAGTGGTTCCCATTGGAAGAGGAATTACGGACACAGTACAATGGCTGGAAGTACGATTACTCGCCCTCGGGTTGGAGCAATGCCAAAATTGCATTAAAATGGCTCAAAAAGATCTATCTTCCAGAAACCAAGCCAGACAGGTTATCGGATTGGCGTCTTCTTATTCTGGACGAGCATTCGAGCCATACCACTGGGATTTGGCCATTCAACCCCCAGGCCATTTTGGAAAACCCAGAAGCGATCTTGGAGGACGCGGCACCTCCTATCGACTCTCCACCACGCCCTGGGACTCCGGAACCCCTGACAACTGGCCTTTGGGAGTACGTTTCCAACCCCCCAGAAGAGCCATGACATCAGGGATCAAATCGGGGGAGGCTAGGCGGCATGTACGGCATGTTCTTGGGAAGGCAGGGAAGGCTCTCGATGAACGCAATGCCCAGATCGCTGGATTGAAGGCCAAGGTGGCTTTCTTGGAAGCGGAATTACAAAGCCATGAGCCCATTACTCGTAAAAAGGTCCGAGAAACCGGCAATGACAAGGTTGCTGAGACTGAAGCCATAATTGAAGCCCAGAGGGCTTCCAGGAACACCTCTAAGCGAAGGAGGACTACCCAGACTACCCAGCCAAGTATTGATGAAAATGCAGTGCAAGAAGCCCAGGAAATGATCATCCATGGTCTGGATCTTCTTCATGAGCAACATGAAGGCAGTTGACCCATTTATTGCATGTAAATTGCATCAGAATTGAAGGTTGTGGTGGCTCGGGGTGGCTGGTCGAAGTGATGCAATGTTAGGTGTGATGCATTGTTAGGTCCTGCTGTCTAGAAAACTTTTAATATTCTTTTGATGTAAACCTCAAAATCGACTCGGACTTTCGGGTTCGCAACATCATCAACCCACTAAGCCAGGTCTGAAGTCATAGTCATCCAGTTGAACCCGGTGATCGTCTCGTGTACTGTCGGGGTATATAAAGTAGCTGTTGCATAAGATGTCCTATGAAGCCAAGCAGACCAGCATCCTCCCCATCTTCAAATCGCCATCTCATAGGTCGGGCGTCTCGGCATAGAGGAAAATGGGTAAAATATAGAGAGGAACCGCTATGCGCGTGAGAGAGTTCGAGAAGTTAGTACCTAATAACCTAGTCGAGCATTTGGATTCGAGACAGGAGTTGTGGATAGTACCTGGAAACGCCATAGAAACCTGTAATCGACGCGCCGAGGTAGTGCTAACTTCGCAACGCCATCTTGAAACAAAGAAGCGGCGACCAAGGGCTCCGAGGAGATTCGGCAATTGGAATCGTTTCGGCGCGTTCGTGCACAAGTGCTGCTGCAAGAGAGCTTCCGTCGGTCTGTCCAAATTCGCGTCCTGATCGAGTTCGCAATGCGATCGAAGCTTGAACGCGGGGTCCCAGAGTCCGTTGTTTCAGCATGCTGACACATTGATTGTGGGCTCTTTTCGAGTCATCATCGACGCCAATTGCAGGCAGTCGCCGAGGGCGAACAAGAAAGGGGGTCTCCGGAGCTCTTGTATGGAGCTAGCGAGGGAGCGTACGTAACGCCTGTTTTGGTGCGACAGATGAAAAAGACGGATACGTGGACCCTATAGATTAGTCGAGCGCTACAATATTGAATCTAACTAGCGGCTAATTCGCTGTGATCCCGAAAAAGGCGTTTGCTTTTTAGCTGTAACCACAAAAAAAAAAAAAAAAAAAAAAAAGTAAAAAGAAAAAATATTCAGGCAAACTAGTTCGCGCGGTCTGGTCAGCGATGTCAATATCATCATCCCTCAAAAGTCATTCCATAAATTCCGCTCCACGAGGCCCCTGCGAAACAGGGTATTTGGGTTGGACAATGTCTCGGAGGGGCACGATAAATCTGTGTTGCCCATACTGCCCATCCATGTGCGGAATGCAGTTGTCGGCATGCCTTTGTGTCTGTGCCGACTGGGTGTTATGGGCAAAGGAGAAATGGACTTTCTTGGCCTTGTTACTGCTATTTTGGGAGAAGAAAATGGAGAGAGCATTTGTGGTGATATCGTCCAACATGGAGACGCAGAGATTCAGTCTCTTGATATCTGGGTACTGTCTGTCGGTGGGCTCAACAATGAGTCTCGGAATATAAGCCAAGAGAGGAATGCGCTCTGTTGGAGGATCAGCAGACAGTCTATTTTGAAGGGTAAGGAGTCGGACTTACCATGTCTTCGCAGGTGGTTCGGTTCTTTGTGATGCTTCTTTCGGCTTCCCGCCGTCTTTCGACCCGTGGATAAGTCGGAAACGAGTGACCCACTGCTATAGGTAATCCCCCTTGAGGCGCCACGCTAGCCACCTGCGTGAAACAAAGTACTGTTCAGGACAGGAAAGCCCGAGTCTGATACGGGTCAGTTCTCACGTTAGTGATGCAATGCATACATTCTCCGAGGACGTTCCTGCTTATCTGTGCCACCAGGTCTCTGGGAATGGAGAAACTGGTTCAAGTCGAATATCTTGGCAATCTCCTTTTGGGTTATACGTCCGACCCTGCAAATTACTTGACGTTGTCATTTGCGGAAACTGTGACAAGGAGATAGCTCTTCAGGTCCATTTGGCAATGATTGCGTATCGCTTGCTCAATGGTCTGATAAGGGTCAGCACAACCTAGTAATAGATACGCCTCGATGAGTGGTAGCAATGAGGGAAAAGACCTACTGGGGGGTTCCGAACAATGACTGTGCCCTCAGGTGATATATGATTGTCCTGCCAGCCAGGATCAACAGCACAACAATGCGACATTCGTGGCATCCACGAGGTATCGACCATGGTCCTCGATGTGAGAAGAGCTTGCATGAAACTAAATGCGGATACGACACGGATTTTGCTAGGTAATTATACTGGTAGTGATCCATTCGCGGCCGCGTGCTTCAGATTCAGTACAGACGATGGAGAATGAAAGAGGGTGCACGCACCTGGCGACCAAGATACATGCTAATTCTACATACATAGGCAAGGGGGAACGATAGGTAGCCAGCAAAATAGTGTCCACGGACGACTCCCGAGCACACACATCGACGAAAGTTGTCCCATGCTGCAGCAGCACCACACACTTTACAACCGTCTGCTTGGATAAAAGCCAATTCCAACCCAAGCGTTGCAGTCGACCGGCTCGAGGATGTCTCGCGTCAACAGCTGTCTTGTGCCCGATGGGAAAGTTATGGCAACTTGACACAACGGAAGCCAGCACCAGTGAATTTATGATGGGCCCTGTGCTAACCGTGGCGTCACATGCAGCGTTTACTTCGGCATCGACAACGGGAGCAGTGGTCTCCGAGCAGCATACGTCGTCGTGGAGAGGGGAATTGCCTCAAACGCCGTCCCCATCGAGAGCAATTACATTGGAAATCACCGCCGACTGGAAGCAGGAGACTTCGACGTCATGGTGCCGATCGATGGCGATGAAGAGAAGCCACACTACTATGGAAAGAAAAACAGGGATCCCAGTAGATCTTACGCGAGGCTCAAATATCTCATCCCAGTCCTTGCTTTGGACAACGAGAAAATCAAAATGGTGGATGACCTAGATGGCGCATCTTTAGATGACTTGGACGAGGATGTGCTGACGGCGCGGTTGCCTCTACCTCCGCAGTGTCTCCCCATTTTGAAGTTGAGGAGGATCAAGAGGGCCCGATGGAAGAGCTACCTGGAGGATTGTTGCCGTCGCCGCCTTCAAGTACCTAAAGGGGTGTTTATACGCGGCACTATCGAAATCGCCACATAAAAGCCTTAGCATCATCCGATATCACCTGACCATTCCAGACCAATGGGAAGGTAAGCCGTAGATCAGGGCGTATCGACGCATCTTCGCGAAGGCGTTTGGAATAGACTGCGACATGGTCCGGTTTTGCCTAGAATCGGAAGCACAACACATGTGCTACTACGGGGACGAGTCACTGAGAGTCGAGTTGCCGACTCCCAACGCATCAAGATCCTGTTTTGTTCTGTCCAACGATTTTGACGGTATGAGCTTTGTGAGTACGATGCAATACCTTACAACTGCTGACGAAGCTAACCCCGGACTACAGAACCAGGCATTATATACGCTATACAGGGACACAGACGACGGCCTGCACTATTGCCGCGTGACCGACCCGGTCGGTGTTTCTGGAGGTAGCGAGGAGTGGGAGTTTCATATTGCCAAGCTTGCCACCTGAGCCATTGTGGAAAAGCTCTTCATTATGAGGAAGGTCCAGTGTGTCGAGGCCAAGGTCGATCCAGAGTCGCTCCAAAAATTGCTGGACCGGGTTAACGCTGACAAGAAGGATATAAGACCGGACATGTATGGAAAAGAGGAGTGGCCGTACCATATTGTCGTGAATCTGCCCGACCACCGCGGAGTCATGGAGCGAATCAGGGATACCTTTCAGCTCAGCTCTACGCGTGCCATCCAACAGTTTGAGAGGTCGATGGACGGTCCCTTTAAGAGTTTTTTAAAAAGCAACTGGCCGACGCGATCTCAACGTCGAAGCAATCCGGGTTTCCACCTTTTGTACTTGTTCATGGTGGCATGACAAAGAACGAGCTTTTCAAGGACCGCCTCCACAAGATCGCTAGCAGCCTGGATCTCGAAGATAACTGATTCATCTTCACCGCCGCCTTCTCTGGCAGCCTTCACAGATCCTACCATCTCACAATGGAGGCCTCTCAGCTCGCGGTGGACTCGCAAAGTCTCAAGGACTTTGTTCAAAGCGGCGCAGCTTGGGGACTCCAGATCCGCCAGTACCGCGATAACCCATCTGGGCAATGGAATAACGTCACGGCATACATCCCTTTTGAGGAGAAGCATCAGTTCTACCACGACGTTATGGCCCACGACTACCTCAAACTGGTTGTCGATCCCCTATACAACGAAAAGCATCCGTCGTCGGACGAATTCATCAACTGCCCAGTTGAGTTCAGCGAGAACGAGGGCAACATGTTGGATGCCAGGTCATACTGCTACGACCTGTACACTTTCGACGACGTACCACAACAGCATGAGTAGTTCCGGCTTCGATTATCAGCAAAAGAAGGCCCTTTGCCCGACACCGCTCGTCTTGTTGTGGAGAAATCTTGCTGGCGAGGTGGTCGCTACGGACCCTGGGGCACGTGGCGCACCATCAAGATCCGCTACGATTCCGGTTCCAGACTCTGGCTGCAGCAGGACGAAGAGTCCGACAACGAACCCGAACCCGAACCCCGCGCCACTGTCCGCGCCAGTGTTGTTTCCCAAAGGAAACCGAGAGACGAGCAGAACAGACCAAGCAAGAAGCGGAAGGTCAAGGCAGCTAGCACTTCTGACAGGCACTCGACCAAACGTCAGAGGGGCGCTGCCAAGTTGTCTCGGGTGTCTTCACCCAAGTCAACAGACGAGGGATCTGCCTCCCCACAGGTACACCGGCAGCTAGGGAGGGAGGCGCTGCAGTCGACGTCTTGGACTAGAGTACAATTTGAACCTGCCAGGAGACCGCCGCCAAAACCCTCCAATACCTTGGTAGCATCAGCACTGGCCCTACCGACGACATACCCACAGCAACCCGAGCAGCGGCGAGGAACATTGTCGACGGAGTATGACGGACCTGAAGACAGTGACAGGTTTTCATCTTCCACTACCGACCAAGATTTATCAGACTAACTGGCAGCTACATGTCCATTTGGCTAGGTTATCTTCTCTTAGTCTTTGGTTTTCAGAAGGGAATTCACATGTAAATACAAGTGCTGTGGTACAGAATCGAATTCCTACAGTTTACCTAGACAGATTTGGCACCAGAACTTTGCTTGATCCATCGCGCTCCTTCTGTTATGACTGCAACCTCGTCCTCGTGTAGGTGACAAGTCCCACGGGTATTATAGCGTCGTTATGGTACACCACACTCTCCGGATACTGTATACTTCCTCCCTGGGCAGTTGTAACTGCCTCAACCTTGCAGCTTTGAGTCAGCTTGCACTGAAGTCGGATCTTTAACTCTTGATTACTTACTGAATTTTATCCAGGGTCTGGGGAACTTCGGTGGTGATCTGCCGTCGTCAGATACTGAGGATGGGTGTCGGCAATACGGCAGACGATCATGACATGCTTGTTTGACAGGGCTTTGTTCTTGACGTAAATATCGGCCTCTGATCCATGTTATCGTTAGCCTTGCTTGCCCGCCCGCGTGGAAAGCAAAACAATCTTATTGGACTTTGGAACTTACTGGAGGAGACAGTAGTTGTATAGATACCGGGGCCGAACATGTTTTTCTCGCCTTGCCGTCATCAACTTAGCAAACACGATCACGACATGTCAATGTCAAGGTTGCTTATCGGCATGCTTGATCTGAAATGAATTCCTCAGAATGCCGCACACATTGCACTCGGTGTTATGGCAGGGATCCAGAGACCATGCCTCGTCTCCGATACTGCATGCGCGCTGGGTGCCATGGAAAGTAACTCGCACGTACCCGTCTCTGTGGAAGTATCTTTGATAGCTCCCTTCTTCAAAGGTGTTTCTAGTGCCTCAATGTGAGTCAAATATCGGTAAAATGAGGAGGTGGTTAGGTATGTACAGATATCTCTGGAAGAGTTGCCCAGGGTAGGACTGGGCTAGTTCGGCTTCTGATAAAATATGAATTGCCTTTATTTTCGCCCTTTTACCTTGGTGAAGCCATTGCTTTTCGAAGGCGCGCTTGACTACCATAAATGGTCAGCACTATGATTATGAGAGGTAGGTATAAAAGTGGAGAAGGAAGGCACGCACTGTTTCGGTATTCGATATCACTGCGTTTCGCAGGTCGTAATGTCTAAGGATTTGAGGGGGTTAGCACAGTGGAGTTTGGTATTATAGCAGGAGGGCGAGGACTAAGACGGTACCGGCGTTATGATCTGAGGCTTTGTCTTCTGCGAAAGCACAGCTGGGTATGAGATTGATACTTTGCTTTGTGCTAAGTTGAAAGGAAAGGTCATTGCCGCAGATTGGAGAGAAGCCTGGGCTAGAGGACCAGTAGATAAAGAGCATGATGCAGTTGTAGTTCTTGAATTTCGCTAGAACTTTACCTGAACAGCAACTAAGATGTAGTCAGCCAACGTGCTGAGATGCCTGGAGAGCCGATGGACGCCTAATGCTGACTGATGATAAGGTGGGCTACTTCAAAGTAAATGCAAGCAGCTTGCATAATCCGCCTGACGTTATCCTTAAAATAGAAATTTATATTACCCTTTCAGAAACTGACCTAACTTAGTGTCCAGCATGGATATCACTGCGATGTAGGCACTCTAATCCGTTATATTAGCAGCTGTAAGTAGGTCTGATCGCCCTTTGGCACCTTGCCAGCCTACCCTTAAGAATACTTCCTTAGCAACTCTTCAAGGCCCTGGCATCCGGTTTCCAAAGGGTCCCAAAACGCTTTAACTCGGACTGCTTAAACCATCATTCTCAGGATTGTACTGTGCATTATACTTCAGCAGAGTGTATCAAACAATCTCAAAGTCCACAACCTTCACCTCCCCTCTCTCCAACATCTCCATCCCCTTTCCGTCCATTAAGCCATAGACATGCGCGTCTCCGACAAACATATACCTCCCGTCTTCCTTCCTCCTCAACACTACCGGAGCGTCACATCCAAACAGCAGACACACCAAATCCCCCCTTTCCACAAAGTCCGGCCCAATCCCGAGCATAGCTTCTTCTCCTCTGTGAAGCCCTTTCCGCTCGTCAGATTCCTTCCCTTCGCTGCTAGCTGTGCCCTCCGTAGGCTCCGTAGTTTTCGTGGTCTTGGCAGCTTCCGTTGCCACCGGACCCATCGTACCTTTTGCACCCTCTGCGCCCTCTGTGCCTTCTGTACTCTCTCTACCCTCCAATACCACGGCAGGTTGACCATGCTGAGACTGAGACGGGTTATCAGAAGCACCGTCTCCTGGCGGAAGGATCTGGGTCTGGGATTCGCTGCCACCGAAAGTCGCGACTATTTGCAATCCGCCTATACTTTTACCAATTTCGATTTCTTCATCACTCAGGGACAGCACACGCAACAAATCCCCGTAAACCTCAGAACCTGGTCCCAAGTCAAGCCTACTTTCCTTTCCATCTTGCCGTTTCTCCGTGTCAGATTCCTTGTCCGTGGTGCTGCCCTCCATACCCCCAGAAACCTCCGCTTCTTTAATACTTCCTTTTTCACGTTCAACCTCCTTCCCCTTCCCTTTTCCATCATCCCCGACCCTCTCCCAAAGAAAAATCGTCCGACTCATCAAGTGTCCCCGGACCTTGTTATAAAACCCGCCAAACTCTCCCTCCCTCTCCGTGTCCACTGCATCGTAATCCAGCTGGTGCGTCGGATCATCATTCCTCACACTAGCTTCACACAACTCCTTCAGCCTACCCAAAAAGATCTCAAGAACATCCCGAAAAAAAGGATACCGTATCTTCTCGTTAAACGCGACTCCCATAGTCGTTCGAAAATCCTCTTCAAAGTCCCAGATGACGGGGTCACCGTCCACCCAGGCGTGGTCCACGTCGGCCGGAGCATTAGGAATGTACTGGAACTCAGGATAGGTACTAGGATAAACACAATCTCGCCATTTGCGTGACTCCGGCCCATCGACAGCCAGGAACTGGCTTGCCTTCCGGAGCCCAGGGAAACAACCTCCTAACTCCTCAACTCCAGGTACTTCAACAACGCCAACCACAAACCCCCTTACAGTAAGCACGGAAAGGTCCTCCGAAATAAAAGCTCCTTCAGCCTTTCTTTCCTTCACCGGCCGGTGCGGCGGCATGAGCGCGCTACTTCGCTCTGCAAAGACCGTCCCCCTTGGAGGCCGCGTCCAGTCAGGCAACCAAGACGGATGCGACGGAGGATACCATTCCGAATACTGCGAATGACAAATGATGTTGAGCCAGCCGGTGGTCCGGATGCACGCCTGAACAGCGCGCTTGTACATCTCCAGCGCTGGAAGGCTGTAATCGGGCTGGATGGCGTCCCGCAAAGGGGGAGGTAGGATGCCGATCACCGAGTAGATTTTGTCGTGCGGGAGGGAACAGCCGCGACTAGTATTGTTCGTGAGGCGGGTGGATGCGCCCTCCGCGCGGGAAAACGATGCGCCTGGCCCGACGAGGCCGTTGATGTTTCGCTTGTTATCGAGGTGGCGGTATGAGGTGCGCGTGCGGACCATGGATAGAGTGAAATCTAGTAGATAGCCAGGTAGCTTGTACTGAGCATCGTCGCTTATGAGTTGGTGGACATGCCAGTAGGTCACGTCCGCCACGAGGGCAGCGACTTCGATCGCCATCCAGGGGACTGAGCGATCGCCGCAAATGACAACGGCATCGCGCGACACGATGAGCTCTTGCAGCGTCCACGCGCGGCCGAACCATGGCCTGCCAAAAAGCTCGTGCAAGGCCTTCCAGTCATCCGTTCGGTCCGGAGAGAGGAAGCCCCATTTTTGAGAAATGGCCAGCCGCGTCTGCTCGTCGATCCAGTCGAAGGCGCCCTCGCCTGAAGAGCCGACGCCAAATTGGTCGCAAACGAAGCGGAAGGTGGAGTACATTTCCTCCGCGAAGTTGAGTGCATCGTTGCTGGTTGGGGAGGATGGGCCCAGCCAGATGGCGACTGATTTGGCCGAGTAGTAGATGGCACGCATCCGGCTAACCTCGCGCTTTTTGTCGGAGTCTGAGGACTGGTCAATGCAGATTGCGTCTACCCACAGGATGCGTTCGACGTCCGGCTTGCGGAGTTGATGGAGTGCAGCTGAGAGGTTGGCCGAGATGCCGAATGGCAAGGAGTTGAGGGTTATGGAATCTGTGTGTGTTGGGTCGCCCCAGCAGTAGGAGAGGGCTTCATACCCGACGAGCGGGTTGTCAGTATCCTCGACTACGGTCTTTGGATTGCGTAAGTTGTCGGGGTCCTCTGGGAGGCAAATTGCGTGTTCGAGTTTGCAGACGAGGGGTGAAGATGCCTCGCCGGGAGTGATACGTAGGACACGCAGGAAACGGGCATCGTTGGCTGGGAGGGGCTGGTATGGAAAGCTGGACTGGAAAGCCATTGAAAGACGAGCCTGTTAGGGACAAGTGGAAGTGGATGATGTTTCGTCTATTCCACTCCAAGTCCTTTCTGAGAATTTGAACCTCAATCAGGTCGGCACAAAAGTGCTGAAGTGTCGGGCTGCCGCCTTGGTTGATAATGCTCACCAATTACAGGAAGGACCAACTTGCTGCCTAACGGTGGATCTCAAATCACTGGCCTCTTTCCCCTCAGCACCGGCACACCGACCACCTGAATGACATCAATTCTTGCCCGGATCACTGCGCAATTCTTGATCGGACAAGAAATATCTGGATTAAAGGTGCTGCATTCACGCCAAGACGACGCACTGCATCAAGGCGCACGGACCAAACCCGACAATCTGCAACATTGGCGTCAATCCGCTCATCCCCGACCTCCACACCGGGCCAGACCGTTGAACGGTCACCGTTCTGAGGCCCCAATGGCAACCACCGACTCCGACCGGCAGAGAGAAACCCTCCGCGCCATCGCCCAAGAACAAATCTCAATTCTACCCACAATCGCCTCCAAACTCGGCCCCACAGGCGACGATGCCGTCCGAAAATGCGGAAAATTCACCCTCAACAACCTCCCCTACCTGGATCCGAACCTCTGCCCAGCGTACCCCGCCCCGGCCACCATCGGTGTAATAAACGAAGACACCCTCAACGCGGCAATCGACATGTCGCAGCGGCGCCTTCTCTCCGACGACGACTCACCTCCTAACCTGGGCAGCAGCCCGTACCCGGCAGTCGTCAACTTCGCCAACCGCCACAGCCCCGGCGGCGGCTGGCTTAACGGTGCGCTTGCCCAAGAAGAAGCCATCTGCTACCGCTCTTCCCTAGCCATGTCGCTCGACAGCGCCTCCTACCCGCTGTCCACAAACGAGGCGCTCTACAGTCCGCATGTGCTTGTGGTGCGCGACTCGCTTGCTCAGGGGCATAACATTTTGTACCCAAACGTGCCGGTGGAGCATCTTCCCGTCGTGAGCGTGTTGACGGTTGCGGCGCTTTATCATCCTGACGTCAAGGTTTTCGATGTAAAAAGCCGTGCTGGTAGCGGGGCGTTACCAAGGGAGAAGCGAGTGTTTGCGCGCAATTCTGACAGGAACTTGACCAAGGATAAGATGAGATTGGTTTTGAGGATGGCTGCGTCGAAGGGGCATCGCATGCTTGTGCTTGGTGCGTTGGGGTGTGGTGTTTTCGAGAACCCGCCTGAGGATGTGGCAAATTGCTGGCTTGAGGTTCTGAGGGAAGACGAGTTTTCTGGGAACTGGTGGCGAGATGTTTGCTTTGCTGTGTATGATCCTAATGGGGAGGGGAATTACGAGATCTTTAAGCAGATACTGCATGGGAAGGATGTCTGAGGGGACTTGTGTGGGAATATGTACATATGTTTCTGGCATAAAGGACAGCAAGCCCAAATCGGTTGGGAAGTCAACCCTGACCAGCATATTAATCGAGTACGTGGGGGTTTGAAGTAAGCTTTAATCGAGCTAAATGGCGAACTTATCCTATCAAGGAACTTTGCATTTGACTTTGGCATTGCCTGGCGTTGGCTGACATTGCGCGGCATTGTCTCATATGTACCGGACGTCCGGTG
Source organism: Apodospora peruviana (assembly GCA_033439685.1). Classification (NCBI taxonomy): domain Eukaryota; kingdom Fungi; phylum Ascomycota; class Sordariomycetes; order Sordariales; family Lasiosphaeriaceae; genus Apodospora; species Apodospora peruviana. Next base: position 122,862 of record JAUEDM010000005.1, on the reverse strand, counting down.
CGCCGATCCCAAGCTCAGCCGACGCCACCTTTCAAACCCTATCTATATGTCCCACGACTTTCCCCGGACCCGTTTTCCGCGCTTGCGGCCGTTGACATCGTTGACAAGTGGACCGTTCGAACGCCAGTGTGAACCGTCGTTTCCACCAGCCGACAGGCCAACCAACTATACCAAACTCTATTCTTCATGGGTCCATCTATCTATATCAAAATGCCGCTAGCCATCAAGTATACCCTACTCAGTCTCACCATCGTTCAGATATGTGCCGCTTTTACCCCGTTCAACATCACAGCGCTGTCTTCCCGGGACGGATACTCGGTGCTAGAATGCTGGCAGCTCGCCTCCATCCCCGTCGACGCCATGCAAGCGGCCAATTATGCCGTCGGAAACACCACGGCGGCTGCTTGGTCGAGGATCGAACCGCGCACCCATATCGGCGAGGCTTGGGCACCTCATGTCCAGTCTGTCACAACCACTCTCCTACCGATCAGTGTATATTCTTGCATATACGTAATTGACAATGAGAACAGATTATCCATAATCCTCAACGGCCTCATCAGAATCACGTCCCCGGCACCTGACAACGGAAACAGCGATCCAAAGACAGTAGTAAACGACTCGTCCATGACCTCCAGCGTCGTGGACGACCAACTACCAGAAACGGTGGCACAAGCCCCCAGTCGTCCGGAGACTCACATGGCATACATAATGCCCGGCACGACCAAGTCCTCTGTGCTGATAGCGGCGGATCTCAAGTCCGTCAGCACCATCGCGGGCCACTATACCGAGTTTCCGAGCGACGAACCAACCATTCTGGTCCAGATCCCGTTTAGTGGTGATAAAGCTCCTGATCACGTTATTCTGTACGACGGGCCTTGTGTCTAGGGGCAGACTGGCAGATATGAGTTATGACTATCTGATTAAGAATTACGAGGTTGGATATGCCTTTGACGATGGATAAATGATGAGGAATGAAAGAAACGGGCTCGGGTTCAGGAGTTAAGAGAGGTAATTATGGCTGATTTGGTAATAATGGATATGAACACTATGTCTTTAGTCCAAGCTTACTGTTTATGGCTTCAAAAACCTACCATTAAATAGTGTTTATGCTTCCGTTGGTTTGAATCAAAGCCCCTTTGTAAAGTACCTGTCATTTACATCTGGTCTACTCAACCTCTTCGTTGATAACAACAGACACTAACGAACCAAGTTTCTCCAGTCTGTCTAAAACACTGATGTCCGGCCATGGAAATAAACAACCTGAACCGCCAGTCTCCATCCCGAGTACGAAGGTACCCTGTCCTTATGCCGCACCGTTCCACTGAAATTATTTATCGTACACCCTTTTCCAACCAGATTTCCATAACTGCCATCTGAACACAAGCACCAAGAGCCTAATCAGCTCTCAAGTCCAAAAGAAACACATTCATGCTTCCATTATTTCTATTCTTCCCCTTTTTGCAACGCCACCAAAATCATGCAGCCCACTCTTCGGATGGCCATCAAGATCCGAATCTACCCGCGGATCCAATGCGTTTGCGATCCGCGAGCTGTGTGGGCCATATGTTCCCTCAGGGGCATTAAACCCTTTGTTGGTTGCCATTTTCGGTGACTTGTTGGGTTCTGTTACCGACGACGCGGCAGATTCCATCACTATGTTGTCTTGCTTCTGTGGTTGGGGGGTCGACTTGATTATCGCTTCTTGGTCGACGGTCGGGGTATGGGCCGCGCTCTTTGGGGTCGTAGGTTGGGCTTGTGGCGGACTCACGCCGCGAAGGGTTGACCGCATCCTTGAGGGATTCGATTAGGTCGGACATGTTGTTTTTTGTGGTGTTAGTTGGTGGGAGAGGGGTTTAAGAGTGTTGTTTGTTTTGACTTGTTTGACCCAGGTGTTGAGAGTGTTGTTTGAAGTTCGAGATCTAGATATCTGTCGAGTTTGTTGGGGTAGATGATGAATTTAATAAGGTAGCGGTGTCATCATCGTGCTGTGGTTTTGTTCACGATGGGGTCCAGTATGACGTCACTCGGAGTGTTGCCAAGAGGACCCCTGAATGTCATTCCGGGACCCAGGGTCAGCTGCCGAAACCTGTCACCGGCTCATCCCGGTAGACCAGGGACCGAGTTGTTTCTTCTTTCTTTGGTACCCCTTTCCTATCAAAGGTGACTGACTGACTGTTTACGGGCCAACTCTTGCTGGTATCCCAGCACCCGAAGACATAGGTAGTTATAGGTATTCTTGCATACGGCGAAGTACCTGATCCCAGACGGTAGAACCTCTACTATAACGGCCACAATATCGGCGGACGATGGGGGAGTGAAATGTCATAAGGATCAGTCGTTCCACGGCACAGTTCTGCCTCACCAAACAACCCCTGAATGTCCAACAACACATATCGAAGGAACAGCTAACAACCACTCCTACCCATAATGAATCATCATGAGGTTATTCGGCACCGAAAGCATATATAGAGTTAGTCCCATGCGGCAGTTGCATGTTCAACATTTACCCGAGGCCGCCGCGGCTACGTCTATCCATACCACCTACTATGGCGAGAAAATTGGAACAACTTTCACTTTACGTGAGCATTTAGCCGAAACTCAGACTATGTCGACGCCGATGACCCTTAACCACCCCCTCAACATGAATCTTACCCGACTGTTGTCAAGAATCTCTTTTATCTCACCCACACTAGTTCTAGTTTCTAAGACGCCAAGCAAGCAAGTGAAGCAACCTACAACGTAAACGACCAAGATGCTTTACCTTCAGCTACCAATAAATCGTTCCTTTCTCCTCCTCTCCTTCCTCCTTATGACTCTGTCTCATCTGAGTAAGGCATCGCCGACTTCATCTTCACCACTATCCAGCTGTCCCGCCCCTTTTTCTAGACCGGATAGTACTGCGAGCAACAGTTCTATTAGTTCTAGCAATCAAACCACCACCGCGTCCCCTTTGCTGTGGACCGTCTCGGCCTGGGAGACCGACTACACCCTCCCTGATGGCGGGTCCATCATTTTCCGCCTGTCCAACCCGATGACGGGATACAACGCGCTGTGTTATCGGCGCGGTTTGTATCCAGAGGGGTACTGCGTGAACGCGATTACCCCCGACTCCGAGGGAAGCGCTGCGACGGAAGAAGATATGACGGCGACGCTGTTTCAGTATTATGACAAAGTCGGGCTGTTGGAGCTTTATCAGGAGTGGGATTGTTTGGATCTTAGCAGGTGAGTTTAGGTCTCTTTCTTTTGTTTGATATGTTGTGAAACTGGTTAGCTAAAAACTGTATAGCAACATGACAAACAGAGTTCAGGCCGATGGACAGGTCATTGTTGTAGCTGGGGAACAATGCAAGCCGGGAGACGAGATGAAGAATGGGAATATATGTGGTGCTCAGGGAGGTGGAGGGAAGGTATATGCTTCGTTGATGAGGGTAAGTAGTTCAGAGTAGGAGCTCCAAGGTGGGAATTGTGTGTACATTACCAAGTGTAGTAGTCTCTTATTAACGTGGAATCATTACCATGCCGTTCCAGACCCAGACTGAGATGTATGGCCAGAAGGATATTCTTTTAGAGACTGATATCGAACATAGGGACTGCTGCCACCATAAGGGGGAGTTTCCGACCTGTTAGTGGTGGATGTCTGTCTGTTTAGTCTGCTATGATTGAGGGTATGGTACAAGGTAGGTCAAATTCGTGTTGGCTACTCGTTAGGTCTAAGGAGAAGAAAATGGGAAAAGATAAAGAACAAAAAGTAATGTGTGTCCCCACGCGAATTCGAACCGCGGACCTCGTTATCGTTGCACTTTTCACTCATTAAGGTCAAGTTAAATCAATGCTTTTTTTAGTAATGCAAGGCTACCGGCGCTCTAAAACCACTGAGCTACGGGGACATAGGCTTTGCCGCTTCTTTGTTTCTGTCCGGTGTCTGAAAAGGGTATATTTATTAGTCATGATACGACTAATATCGGGGAGGTTTGAGATATGTAATGAGAACCTCACAAAAGTCTGACTTGCCGTATGTCCGAGGTCGTGCATCAACCCATTACCTCGAGCGAAGGCTCCCTGTTTCCTCAGCTGGAGTGTCTCATGCAGGCGGCAATAGGACATTTCAGGCCCCTGCAAGACTAGATGCAACCATGCAAACAGTCACGATAACACTCAGCCACATTTTCATCGCCGATTTTCCTAATTTGGCGAATGACAACACCAAAGCAGACAGAAGCCAATACGGATGTAATTGGACACGAATCGTCTTCTTTAACCAGCCGGGATCCAAAAGATGATCTTCCAAGAAAAAAAGCTGTCTCAAACGTTGGTGCCTTGTGTTGAGTGCTACGCTTGTCTGTCTGGGTCTTGGCGAGGTTTAATCCAGTGAGCGAGTGTGAGCTATGGTGCTGGTACTGCTCCTCTAAAAGATTGGGCTGAGTAGGTTTCGCACCTACTACTGTTCATATTTGTCTGTGTTTCCACACAGCGCAACACGGGCCGGCAACTCAGTGGTTCCGGAATGAGATATCCTAATAGCTTATATGATCAAATTAAGAGCCAGATTCAAACGACTTCCGCCACTTGCGCGGACCAGTAGGGTTTGTTTTATTGGTAGTCATCTATCTCAACGGTGATATCCATGGGACCATGCATTTCAAGCGACGATCCCAACTCGCACTCGTTCCGGCGTCGGCGGCCTCTTGTCTTCTTCTTCTTCTTCCTCGCGACAACCGAACACAACGCTTGAGTCGCCTCCCGAAGCCACTGAAATGGAGTCTCGTCGTCGTCCGTCTGCACATAAACCGCCATCCCGTCGTACAAAAACCCAGCTACGGCCAGTGAGGCAACCAACAGAAGTCCAAAGGTCAAACCCATGGTGATGGGATAAAATGACCGAAGTCTATCGTAGACCACGTCCTTCGTCCCCTCGGGCAGCTCCATGCAGTCTCTATCGCGGGATACCCAGCAGATGGGGGTGTTGAGGCTTCCCGCGACGGTAATGGCCACGATGGTGGCGACAATGAGTAGCGACACGACGTCTTTGCTCATGACGAGCCAAAAATGAAGCCGCCGGTCCCAGTGGCACCAAGTGTCGAAAAGAATTCCGAAGACGTACGAGATTATGTACGTGACGCATATTGTGAGCTGGGCCTTTAGGCGACAGCTTAGGAAGCCACCGGGGGGGACGAAGTATGATTGCACGAGCGCTCCGGTCACGCCGATCGTCACCAGGACCAGGGCTGTCACTTCGTGGCAGAGCCAGCGACGCCAACTTGTCTCGGGGGGGTGTTTCATCCATGGCCATCTGTCGTACCGCCAGGACGGGACGGCGCTGGGAGGTAAGTTGATGATTATCCCGGGAATCTCGTTCTTCTTCTGCGGCAGGTTTGGCAGGTGGAGGCCGCTGTTGCGGAGGATACGGCATGGGCTGGCACCGCTCTGGGGCATACCGATAGTGCAAGCAAAAAGGACACCGGGAACCTGCGCCATGGCACTTGGAGTTAGAAATTTCAAGAACATTGTTTTGCTCCCGAGACAAAGTCAGGAAAAGGTGGCCGAGGCACATCCGAGTTTCGCTTATCACTTACCCAAGCGAGAAGAGTCATGCTGAAAGCAATACTGTATATATCGACATGCCAAGGCTCGCTGGGACGCCACGGCGCTCTCACCACCTTGCCATACGCGAAGAAAATCGAGATTAGTAGCGTGGAGAGAGTCACTAAGACGGGCAAGAAGCTGGTCGTGCGATCAGCGGCAAGAGCATGCGCGGTAGATTCATGCTGCGTTGTCCAGCGTTCGGTGTTGACGGCCATGGGCCTGTTTGTATCCAGTGATTTATCTTCCCAAACTGTATCTTCAACATCCGCCGCATCTTCCTCATCTCCGACATACCTGAGCGTGCTGACCAGCAGCACCAACTCAAGACATCTCTTGTAGCTCATACCATTCTGCCGGCGAAAGCGTTGCACCAGCAGCCTGGTGCAATCCAGAGTGAGTATCAAGCTCGCGATGGTATTGATGGGGTTGCCGAGGAGGTTGAAGAGGGCAAGGAGTCCGATGGTCTTGCTGTGTGGTGGTCGGGGGAACAGAGCGACCAGAGCAATCAGGGGCAGCTTCCAGGCCTAATTACAAGCAGATATATATAAGCTCTTGTCTCTGGTGCGACAGGAGTGTGAGTTACATACCTGAAATCGAACCAGGATGAGATCTGTTGGGTACGTCCAGAACTGCCAGATTGAGATGAAGTCATCGTTGCTCAGGCCCGCGAGGTGCCTGGCTGCCTCTGTCGTCAGGGTGGCGGTGTCCGGCTTGAGGTAAGGGTGGTTAGGGCACAGGTCCGAGATGTTCTTCTGAATTGACCAATACGACTCGGTCGTAAAGGCCAGGTTCGTCACATTCATATACAGCGTGCAATTTGCCATATATACCACCAAGCGCCTCCCAAATAGATGGCCAGGAAAACAAATTGAAAGATGGCACTTTATCGTCAGGCTCCTAACATCGCTTCGGGCCGTGGGAATTTTATATCTGACTGGTTGTCAACGTGTCCTGCTCGTCGACCTCGACACCGTAGTGATGGGACGAGGCTGCGCAGAGCCTAGACATGCTGGCTGCGTGTGGTTGCAGTACATCCGCCATGGCGTTGAAGAGCCCTCTCAACCGTGGTCGAGGCATCTCCCTTCATTCATCATTGGTTTCATCATTGGTCAACTCCTTGTTCTGATTGCAGCGCCAAAATCAGTAGCGGGACAGCCCGCCACCACCACTAAAGTCCAAACGCAGGCCGTGCGTGCTGTGACTGGCTGCAAGCTGGGAGGTTTCGACGGTAAGGAAGCTCCGGTGCTCATATCACATTCCATTAGATATATAGATTTCCAATCGATACCCGCATTTCCGTAACCAGCACAGAAACGCCCACCTGCAAGGCAGCATCTAAGAGGCCGCGTGGCCGGGCGCGCTGAGCGCCCGAGTCATAGCACCTATTTTACATATGCCAGTTTGGCATCTGGAGAATCGTGGCGCCAGGCAACCTGCAATTGAGCTACGGTTAACTGGTCAGAAAGTCCTCGAGCAACCCACCAGCCGATAGCTGCAACCTGGGATGCCGAATCAACCCAAATTGGATGGGGTTCTTCACGTTGCTTGCAGATTTGAAGCCCTCTCCCCGTGCAAGTCCCCGAGTGCAGCGCGGCATTCACCGTCTGCATGGGGTTTGCACAGTCTGCGAACACACCCTTCACGATCGTCCGGTTGAAGGGCAGCGAGACCGCAATCGTGCCCCCGGGAGTGAGCCTTAGCGCGAGCCGGCTCGCCAAGTCCCCCCTCGACTTAGTCGATGGCTTATGGGCCAGGAACCCTTCGGTCTTGGAGGTCCCGTCGGCGAAGTGCACCGTGACCGTGCCCACTCAGGGGCCTTGACAAGGCTGGCGATCTTGTGGGAATCGACCGTCATGGGCGCGGGAGCGGCACCCAGAGCGGCGGTCAAATCCGTGGCCAAGGTCTCGTTGCCGTTGGTGTAGAGCGTGACGGTGTCGGTCACCATGCGGAGGGTCCGCCGCCGCGCCGCGCAAAGTGCAGCGCCACGACCACGTTGGACACATCGCCCTACGCGAGCATGCTGGCCGAGGGCACGCCCTTTTCTTCCCACCCGTGGCAATAAGGTAGTGGAAGCTACGGTTTAATAATTTTAGTACAATGAGCAATGATTAGGTTTAGTAGCTAAGGTACGTAAGGTAGGTACTCACATGCCCGAGACTCAACAATCCTCATAACCCGGGATGTCATCAGGAAAGACGTCCTTCACCCCCGGGGCGAGGATGACCTTTTCTGACTACATTGTCTGCCCTCAGAGGTGACGGCCTCGAACAAGCCGTCCTCGTCGCGCTGTTTGAGGGTCTTGCCTATGGTGCCCGTCTCCGCACGGACCGAACCGCCGTAGCGGTCGAGGTCGGCCCGGGCCTTGGTGAGAAACTCGGACGGGTTGGCGTGGCTGACGATTCACATGAAGATCGGTGGAAACCAAGCCTACAATAGCCATGGCTGTTGTCAGAGAGTTCCTCAGCTCAGCTTCATCGTAAAGGACAAGACAGGGATGCGCACGCCAGAGTCCATCGCAAAGGTGCCGCCTGAGCTGGCCGATCGCGTCAACTGACAGCACACGACATCTTTAGCCCGCAAACCGAAGTGGCTGATGCCTACTTCCTCCGCCTGGTCTTCCACTGCTTCTCTGACACGTACTGTGTCAGGATCCTCGAGGCATTGGTGCCGGTACTCCGCAAGGGAAGCCGCATCCTCATCAACGACAGTGCGTTGCCCGAGCAAGGGACATCGACAATGGCGAAGGAGCGGTTTATGCGAATGGGAGATTTGTGGCTCTGGGTCCTGAGGAACGCGCGCGAGCAGGAAGTTGATGAGTGGACTCAGGACTGGACGGTGAAGGTCGCATGGAAGCCGGAAAAGAGCGCCCAGTGCTTTATTGAGGCGAATGGACGGCGGAGGACTAGCAGATAGCGGAAACGAGCGACGTTGCTTGCGTCGAGACGTCGGTCAGAGAATGGATGCCTGTTCCAATCTGAATGCGGTTCGACCGTAATTCAATCTGTTTGCTCCTCAGCATCCCAATTGTGTTATGACCCACTGAAGATCCACCATCGAACCATCATCGCCAAGTAGACACTATTTGAAGGAATTCGGATGCAGGGTTCCAGTTGCGTAATGCACGGGCCTGACCGGGTAAGCGCGGCGGGAATCCGGCGAGACGTCTTGCCCGGTCTGTTCCCGTATTTGACGCCGGGACCAGATTGGAAGGTCTCGATCGAATCGAGATCCGCCAGCCCCGGGAGCCGATGGGACCTCCCGTGCTTGGCCTGCTGGGCAGTGGGCTTGCTGAGCCCATCATGGAAGTGCGAGCGGGAGTCGGAAGAGATGGGCGGAATACCTGCATCGGCACATGGACTGCTGACCTGGTGTTGTGTTGCTGCAATGCTGCTGAACTGCATCCAAGCCGCTGGCAGTTGAGGTCATGGAACCAAGGTCTGACGGGTCCGAGATCTGGAGGGGTGCAATTGGTGTGTCACCCCGCAAAAAGCAGATTGCGGCATTGCACGAACCAAGAAGAACCCCCAAAGCAGCTTCTGTTCTTGGCGAACTCCGTTGACTGAGCAGGGAAATCGCAGGGAATATCGCAGGGCTGTAACGTGTCCTTGGGTTTGGATTGGCAGCTTCTCATTGCGGTGAAAAACTCTGCTTAAGCAGCTTCCCGAATCGTCGACTTTTGCGAGCCGTGCTGGAGCCTGGAACCATCGAGAGCCACTGAAGAAACAAACAAAATTAGCCGGCTCCCCGGCATGCCTTCGCACCTGCCTTTTCGCTGGCTTACTTGTCCGTTTTGTGCCGAGATCGGAAGTTGCCGATGCCCTTTTTCCTGTCAAAAGACGCCTGGACCACATCTTTATTTCTGCCGATTGGCCCTTGCGCCGGGTCATCTCAGCATGCGCTACACGTATGCCTCTCCTCTCGGTGCTTGTTGGCGGTGAGCTTTTCTCGTTTCCAGTGGGGTATGTATCCTGCCAAGCAACACCTATTCTGGTAGCCCGGAGGAGTTGTGGCTTTCATCCCCGGCGTCCCGTCTGACGGGATCGCTGGCCCATGCGGCTCCGACAGCCGCCCTTGCCCTTGCCCAGCCCTGCACGAACCACACAAGCTTGGCTGCACGCGGCGCATTGCGCTTGCCTGCTCCCGGGACGGCCTTACAAAGCTTGACCTTGACTTGAACCCGGAACATCAAAAGACTGTCTTCAAGAGTACTAGTATATCCCAAGTGCTGCTGCCAGCAACGCGTGGAGCATTGCCTCGAATCGGCCTTTGGTGATCGACCTACGGCACTGGTTTTTCCCCATCCCCTCACCGCCCGCCCGCTTCCACTCGTGTCGCTGAGTCACATCCTTTTCCTGCGCCGCGCGCGCTCGCACCCTTCCGTCACATACAACTACCTCGGTCCAAGACTCGGGCAGCATATTCAGTTTAACTGTGCCTGAATGGCCTCGTCAGTTGCTGCCAACGGCCTCCTCTCACGGGTCCCGGCCTCAGCTTCAATCCCGGCCCCACAGGTCTCAGCATTGGCATCAGCATCGGCATCAACATCGCTGACGGTGTCAAAGCCCTCCTCTCGGGCTATGCATACGTCACTGCAAGACCTTCCATCCGAACTCTTATACCCAATTGCCGAATACCTGGTTCCGAGTCCGCCTTTGACGACCCGGTTCGCGCTCCGGCCAACGGGCACCTGGGAGTTCCGCGATGCCGACCACCAATGGGCGGACTGGCTTGTTGGCCACACCAACTTGCTGAACTTTGCCCAGACCTCTCAGCGTATGGCTTCCGTTGCCAAGCCGTTACTCTACCACACCATTGTTATCAGGGATGAGAAATCCTTGATCACACTCTTCCAGCGCATGAAATTGCGGCCAGAGATCTGTTCGTGGATCCGCAACATCAGCTGCCTGGTGAATATTACCGGCGTTGTGACTGTGACTCGTTTGTTACAGGAGTGGGAATGGCGGACCGGAGGTACGAATCCACCTGGTATTCATGGCCGACGACCCTCTATTAACGCGCTACAGTGAGATGGTCCGGCCCCACACTCGACATTGACATTGGCGTCGAACTCTTCAGATCCATTGTCCGGGGAGCGTCCAGCCTTCGTGACCTTCACATCGCCTTTCCCGACCACGAACATCCTGACCCTGAGCCGGATCCCTTCACCCCCACAGATCTGTTTTTAACTATCTATCGCCATACTGTTCTCGAGTATCTGACAGATCCGGAATCACACAGTCTGAGTGACCTTCCAGTATCGCGTTGCTTTCCGCCTGACATCCTGCGCAACTTGACCTCGTTGCGCATTTATTGCCACAGAGAGGATGGTGATCGCGACGTCACCTTCTCCCGCATGTTGACCGACTACGCCGTTGCTTGTCTGCCAGATATGAAAAATCTCAAGACCCTTGAAGTATGCTGCTCATCAGCCAACAATGTCTTCCTCGATGACGTCACCCTTCCACCATTGCCCCATATCAAAAACCTCCGACTGTACGGTAGCCATATTCACGAACCGAGACTCGTCGCTTTCTGTCTGGCCTGCGTCAACCTCGAGAGCTTACTTGTGCATTTTGAGGCCAGTTCGACGGATGAGGACAGGGATCGCCTCCCGGAAGGAAAGACACTGAACGAGGCTCTCATTGGTCTCGCAGGGTCCTTGAGGACTCTTGAGCTGGTGGCACTTTCAGAGGGCCATTACCTCACGCGCGGGTCAGAGCGACCGCGAAAGCCCGAGAACCATCGGCTCACCTGCATACCTGAGCTTACCCGCCTGGAAAGTCTGACTCTCGACTACAGGGGTGTTTTTGGCACACTTGGGATACTAGAAGAAGACGACGGCGAGAGGTTGTGTCAGCTCCTTCCGGCCTCGCTCAAACATTTCATAATGGTCTGCGAGTGGGGAACGGCCAAGGACTGGAAGCAGAGCTATCTTGCCAACCTGGACATGATACTCTACGGTGTAAAGTGCCTCTGCTTGACTTCGTCGCCGAGACTATCCTCTATATCTCTGGCCATACACTCGTGGCCCGCAAAAAGTCGGTTCCACAGGCGCTTCGAACGGGAGGTTGAGGAGGCCAGGCAGATCTGTGCGAGAGTAGGCATCATGTTCAAGACATTTGATCTCCTACCTTGCTACCAGGATGAAGACGAAGTGGAACCAGTGGAGGAGGAGGACTTCGAAGATGACGACGGTGAAGACGACGCTGAGTACGAAGCCGTCGAGGAAGAAGACGAATTGGAGCTCGAAGAGGAGGACGAGGCATCGGAATACTACTTCTCCGGGGATGAGGAGTCCGATCCCGAGAGGGATGCCAGGCGTCCTGCTACCTTTGACGACTTCCTCCAAGCCCTGGGCGAGGACCACGGCCATAACATGGATGACTTATTCTATGCCTATCATGAGGATCGATGGGACGAGTACCTGTTTTGAGAGATTAGCAAAGCATCATGGTTGGATACATGGCGAGGATCTGTTTTGTGATGTACATGGTTGTAATCAATATCTTCCGTGGTTGTCTTGTGGAGGGGGGAGACGAGCGCAATTCACGGGTATTGTCCTTCTCCCCATTTGTATCACTGCCAGGGGCATCATCGCACTTTATGGAACGAGGTCCTTTGATTCTATCGCCACTGCCGATCCGGTACTAGCCGGAGATTCATCAAGCGGGCCTCACTACCCTGGCCGAGAATCACAGCATGGACTCACGCTTCTAGACCTTACAACTGACGAGGCATTTCGATGTTTCATCGGGCGGCGGGCGGGTCACAGCCGGTCAACTACCTGCAGGCACAGGGGCACAGACTCCGGTCGGCAACGGTGTGTGTGGTTCCCAAACAAGTCGAATGCCATGGAAAAACAGGCTCGGCAGACGCACCGATCTCCGCTGCCCGAGCCCTCTTAGGTCATCTACTGGCGGCTGTGCTACGTCGCTTATATGTGAGTTCACACCCTCCCCGCATTTTGTGCCTGCAAGACACGTTAGCTTCATATGGGTCTTGTATGTGTAAAGGCCGGTTGTCACGCTTGGCACTCTTCAACTAAATCGTCGAGTAACGTGCCCTCCCGGCACGATCACACTGAATTGAACGCTGCATCCTCGTGAATGACGAGAGCCCTTACCTGTTGGGTCTCGCCATATTACAGAAACACAGGTTTCCTTTTCAGTGCTATTCTATACTACCGATCTCTTCGGGGCCATCTCCCAGCGACATAATCAACTTGGTTTGGAACCCCAGAGCTAGAGGCCGGATTTTCCAGCCCACCTCGACACTGGATATGGACGCATCACCAGAGACTCAGCAGCTAGATATGCCGAGTTGGGCATCAATGGTCCTGTCGAGGTCCCACTATATAAACCACAACTAGTCAAGCAATACTACCAGCAAGCACGAGCGTCGAGGTCCAGACTGTTCTTTTCCCTCCTGTCGATCAATTCTAAAACCTGGACGAAGCTTCCAGCTTCAGTTTCGGCAGACAGGTTTGCCGTGGGCAAGATCCGGGCCTGGTTCGTGCTGATTTCATGGCTTGCATTGCCGCGCCGGGAGAGAGGTGGAGATGGGGACAGGTAAGCCGTCCACAGAGGAATCCTCTTTGGGTGTCATGCGTTCTCGATCATCAGTCGGATCGCTCTATTCAATCTGGACCTTGCGCGGCTTTCTCCATCTTCCTTGTTTGTTTCAACTTTCAAGGGCTTGCTCGCTTCCCCGCTAATTATGCACCCCAGTCGATATCGATCGTGATATATCCTGCGGGTAAATATAAACTCTGGGTGCTTGCGAGCACCCCAGGTCACGAATACCAGCGTTTCCAGAACTTCCGGGCGAACCAGAGACGTCCAAGCCAGTTCAGCGCACGCCACCAGTTGACTGCCGAAGATTACGGCGGAGGGCCCGCTCCATGAGCAATTCTCTATATCGTCTTTTGCCGGTTCAACCCCTGTGGCGGGCGCGGCCACTGGGGACGACGGGCGACTCGTTAATCACGCTGATATACCTATTAACGCCATTCTCCTGCTAATTACGAAGTTGGACGGAGAATTTGCGCCCTTCATATAGCTCGGTTTGGCCAAATTGGCAGTGGCAAGTGGCACGCAATGGCGAGTGCGTGGTTTGCAGCACATCCCCGGCTGCCGCCTGGGAAGAATCAAAAGCTTGATGATATTTTCTCCACCACATTCCATCCCGTATTTCTCTCTTGACCCCTTTCATTTCTTTGCTTCCCCGTGCAGAGTGCATGACAGACGATATAATTACCCCAGTGCCCACGGGAAACAGCAGCGCCAAGACCGTTCGCCTACGACGACATCCCTACTCACTGTAAGCTTTGCACACATCATCGTGAAGGGTCAGACAAGGGCACTACCCAACGAGAAGTTCTTCACCTGCTCAAACAACGTTCCGCGTTGTCTTGCACCATCGGGAACTACAACAGACAACCTCGACTGGAAGGAAGTCTCAGCAAGAGCCATGTCGTCTGGCTCATCTTCACGGCGTCTCTCGCTGCTGGTAGCAGCAGTGCTCCTAGTTGATGTCGCCCTCGGGGCCTACCCGCTGACGACGGACTCGAACTGCGGCTGCTACCGGACAAATGCGACGACGTCAAACTACTTTGCCCATCACCAGTTCTTTGACTTTCGGTCTCTATACCAGTATGTCAACGTCACAAAGCCGATTGGCAGCTTTGACGCCAACGCCGAGGCACCACCAACGAGCTCATTCTTCAACCAGCAAACGTGGACAAAGACTTGGTCGATCCAGAACTGGAATAACACAGACTTGTTGAGGTCAAACGACACGGATCTTAGCGATGCCACCGTGCAAATGGTCAACAGCCCCAACAATATCTACATAGAACGCAACAACGACCAGGGTGCCAACGGACAGACGCACATGACCATGAGGACGGTGCGTCACAGCGACTTCCAGAGCGCCGCCGAGATCGAGTCTGCGTCCCAGGGGTACCAGTTCCTCTCGATCCGCATGTTTGCGCGCACCAAGGGCGACAGCGGAGCGGTCACAGCCATGTTCACGTACAGGCCACCGCCGATGCCGAAGGAGATCCAGCTCGTCCAGGAGGCCGACCTCGAGATCCGCACGCGCGACCCGCCCAACTACGTGCAATACACCAACCAACCATCGTGGAACAGCACCAGCGACATCCCCGACGCCACGCGAAATGTCACTCTACCCGGCGGACGCCGCTGGAGCGACTGGGCGACCTACCGCATGGACTGGACGCCGGGAAGCACGAGCTGGTTCGTCAACGGGCAACTGCACAGTACCATCACGTTCCAGGCGCCGCGAGACCCGGCTATGGTCATGTTCAACACATGGAGCGACGGCGGGTCGTGGTCGGGCGTTATGCCACCCGGCAAGGAGGCGTACATGCAAGTCCAGTGGATTGAGATGGTGTATAACAACACGGACCCGGGCAACATCAAGACGGGCAAGTGCGTGAATGTGTGCAGCATCGACGAGACCACGCGACTCGGACAGCCCGTCTTGATCACCGGCGGTACGAATTCGCTCCCATCTCCTTCATTCGGCTTGTTATTTCTGTTTCTGTTCTTTTCAATATCGATGATCGACGTCCGCTAACGGATTGTGCTCGATAGGGCAACAAGGACAACAACCGCAGCCGCCGCAGAATCCTCAGCCACCACAGCAGCCTCAGCCCAACCAGCCCGGCGCTTGCGCAGCTGCCAAGTACTCACAGTGTGCCGGCAAGAACTTCAACGGCTGCAAAGCGTGTGCGGCAGGGACGACATGCAAGTTCCAGAACGACTATTACTCGCAGTGTCTTTGAGTGTCACTCGTGGACCATCCAATCTGACATATGATTGTTCTTTCCAAGTACAGCGCTCGTTTGCTTTGTGTGTTCTTCTTGATGCAAAATTGTTGTTATTTGGTTCGGGTCCGCAAGGAACGGAGTTTATCTGTTATTGCACACTGGCGTGCAGGGCATACCCGCTGAGAAAAGTGTGCATTTGTTTTGGTGGAATGGTGAAAATGGGTCGGTCGGTATAAATGTTTTTCTTTGTTTGGCGCGCGCTTTGTTGCTTGGTTCGACTTGTCGTGGTTCTTGCTGTCTTATCTGTCGACCTGTTTACCCTTTCGTCTACAGTCGCTCGCTACCAGTATGGTGGCATCAGGGGCTGGTAACGTCAACACAGACGGACCAGGGCACGGCTGTCGGGATCCTCGTTCTATTCTCAGAGTATATATATAATTTTCTGGAGATACTTTAATAGTTCGTAGAAAGCGACTCCATATATTGAATTTGCAACACAACTATCCCTATGACAGCCCATCTGATGTCGATGTGGTCTTGGCGGGTTGTCAGAGCCAAGAAGGTGGTTGGTCGTCCGGGATATGAAGCCATTTCACGCTTGCTCCACCAAGGACAACAATCGATGTAGGGCTGGACGCCAAGGAGAGAGCCTGTACCCGTATACAGTCAAGGGCCAAGTGGTAAGAAGTGGCATCCATGATTCAGACATTGCTGATGTCTGCATCGAGGAGTTTCCCCGACTCGTCGGTCTGGAGCCACTGGATAGCGGCGGCCGCCCAACCAGCGATAAGAAGCCGCATTGCAGGGGTTTTGCAGCGTGACGTCTCACTGAACACGTGAAAATGGCATGCAGTCAGCTCAAGGTTCTGATTCCTTTCTCACCTTTTCTTTGGCGTGAGATGCATGTTCACTTTATCTACGCCAATGCTCCCAACCTCTTCGAAAGCTTTCAGTTTCACCAATTACATAAGACGGTCAAAGTTATTTCAACTCCATCTGCTCGTCGGGCACTGTCACTCAATCGAGGTTGCTGATCATTTTGAGCGACAAACCAAATCAACTCACAATGTGGCCGTTGACTGACTCATATCCCGAGCTATCGGCCGCCGACGTCGATGGCAAGACGTTTGACTACATCATCGTGGGAGGTTAGCCATCATCCCTTCCCCCTTTTTATCATCTACAGTTGTTCTAATGGTGATTCAGGTGGCACATCCGGCTGCGTCCTCGCACACCGCCTCTCAGAGGACCCCTCCGTTTCCGTCCTCGTGCTTGAAAAAGGCGCAGTAAACGACAACTTTCTCTCTCGCAACCCATTAATGTCGCAGAACTTCCGCTTTCCCTTTCTTCAATCCGTCCAACGGTTATCGGAACCGATCCCTCAGTTCCGCGGCCGCAGAGCACAGCTGTGGACTGCCGAAGCCGTCGGCGGAGCAAGTCGCATCAACGGCCAGCTTCTTACTCGTGGCGTTCCGGGGGGATACAACCAGTGGGCAGCAGACTTTGGATTGAGCGAGTGGTCGTGGGATAAGGTTGAGCCGTATTTTCGGAAATCCGAAAACTGCGTTGGACATCCCCTCGCAAAACATCGTGGTCACGAAGGACGGATCGAGAATCGGCCGCCCATGTCGGTGCTGCCGTGTATTCCGTTTGTTGATAAAGCTGCGCAGGCTGTGGGGTGCCCGTTTATCGGGGATGGGAATGATCCCACCGCCAGCGCGCAGGGCTGTGTGCAGCTGTGTCAGACTATTGACTCAAAGGGGTGGCGGCTTTCTTCGTATCGCGCTTGGTTGAATGGGCGGATTGCCAATGAGAGACGGGCGCATTTGTCGGTTTGCACGAGGGTTGTTGCGTCGAAGCTGTTGGTGGACCAAGGTTCGTCTCAGGTGAAAGGGGTGCAGATTCGACCGGTTGCTGGTGCGGTGGGGAAGATGCGTGAGTGGTATACCGTCCAGGCAAGGAGGGAGGTTATTGTTTGCAGCGGGACTATCTGTACGCCGCAGCTGCTTATGTTGAGGTATGTTTTCTGTCATGTTCTGAGATCGTCGCAGTAACTGACATACAGCAAAAGTGGAATCGGTCCGCGCGATCAGATCGAGCCCCTCGGGATTTCAGTTGTCAAAGAACTGCCCGCTGTTGGCAAGAACCTGTCAGATCATACCTCCGTTCCGGTCATGATGGAGCTACCGCGGAATCACACGCTTCATTTCCTCGAAAACGCGCTCACAGCCCTCTGGCTATTCGTCGTCTATCTTTTTACAGGCAAGGGACCGTTCGCCGAAACCTCGACGCCAAGAAGCGTCTTCGTTCGCAGCGGCGCCGTCGACGACCAGACAATGTCAGTGAAGACACGAGACGAAGCTGGCAACGACACGATGGACGCGTCCCTCCCTCGAAACATCCCAGACATCGAAATCATGATCATCCCCATCAACACGTTCAACGAACCCGTCCCCGGCAAGAGCCTCTTCAGCTGGTACGCGACCTCGGTGCAGCCGTTTTCGAGGGGCAGGGTCGAGCTTGTGTCAACCGATCCCCAGGTGCACCCGCGCGTCCATTATCCCATGTTGACCGACGAGCGGGATTTTGTCCCCATGCGCAAGGCTACGCGGTTCGCGATGCGTCTGGCCGAAGAATTCTCCAAGACGGAATACCCGCATCCGTCGCCTATGACGTTTTCTCCTGGCATCGATCTCGAGTATCTGGACTCGGTCATCTCCGTCAAGAACAGGGACTGGAGGGACTGGAATAAACAGCCTGATGTTGGGGATGAGAAGATTGTTCCCATCCCAGGCAGCAGTCGGTTCGCAGGAGAGAAGAGCAAACCGGAACAGGACGCCATCACAAAGAAGCTGCAGAAGCAGGTTGAGAAAATCAACTGGCGCACCGTGTCGGACGAAGAGATTGATGAATATGCGAAGCGGGTGTGTATTAGTGCTTTGCACTTTAGTTCCACGTGCCGCATGGCGCTGGACGATAAGACAGGCGTGGTGGACCAGCGGCTTAAGGTGCACGGCTTTCAGAATCTGAGGATAGCGGACGCGAGTGTGTTTCCTCTTATTCCTAGTGCGCATACCATGGCGCCGACCATCATGGTTGCTGAGCGGTGTGCGGATTTCATCAAGAGGGACTGGGCGGAGAGGAAACAGAAGTGATCATATATTTTCTGATGTTGGTGAGATGATAGGTTTGCAAATTCACATGCTGTTTGATATGAATCAATCTCATCTCATGTTTGCGTCTTGACACACACACGCACAATGGCATTGAATGCATGCCAACCCTTCAACCCCCCCCCCCCCCCCCTTTTTAAAAACCATTCTTTCCTTCTTCCTATTGTCTTTCGGCCTGCCAGCCAACCACAAACTCGTGTGTGCTTTTTTTTAATTTCGGCTCCATTATTGCAATGACCGGCACATGGCTCTCATTTTCTTGGGTTTCAAACTCTTGCACTTTAGACCTAGACCATCCCGACAACCGTCAGCTAATAAGTCTAGTTTTCGCTTTCGCTATTTTAGCTTCCGCCCCCGTCGTCGCAGCTCACAAACCAAAGCGCAAGAGGACCCCTCCGCAACTGCCGCCACCTTTAACTCCATAGACTGGAACAAGTCACGGTCGTCGTCGCAACTGTCGCTGGCACCGTCACTGTCGCCGCTGTCGTCGCCGCCGTCGCCCAAGAATAAGATGGCTGAGATGGTTTTTTCGCCAATGCTCATCCCGTCGAGTGACGACACTCCGGTCGCTGAACCGCACCAACTAGCTGCATACATGAACATGACGGCCAGGTTCCAGTTCTTCCGCACTCCCACCACAAACCCAAGAGAGAAATTCATGAACCCGACACCGATCGATAACCCCTTCCGCCGCAAAGCCGTCATTGACTTTCTGACGACACGATATATGGGTCCACCCAACCGCTGCAGGCTCCTCAGTGTAGCGGAATCGCTTGACCTCATATTCAGCGAGGCAGATGAACGGGAGTTGGCAACGAGAAGTGATCTCTGGTGTCCCGTGCGGTTTGGACAGACACGCACAAAGTTGGCTGATGGCAGGATCATCTTGATTGGAGGCCGACATTATGATTGCCATAGAGACATGCATGGGGTGACGTATAACGATGTGATTGTTATCAACCCATCTGAACATCAAAACGGTTGTGTGAGAGATGAGCCGCTGTTTCCGCCGCAGCCGCAGGAAGAAAACATCAAGATCTATGGGTATTCTGAAGGAAGATTCCCGCCTGTCTATGGACACACCGCGACGTATATCAGTACCGGCGTGGAGGAGTTTATCAGTACGTACCTTATCTCCCAAACTATACCTCTATATACTAACGTGAGGGGGGAAATAGTCATAGTAGGCGGGTGCGGCGCAAACCGATCGTCACCACGCAGAGAGGAAACAATGATTCACTACCTTGACCTCCAGTCATATAGTATCAACTACGCCCGCCCCCACGGCGCGAGCGATTGGCCTCCAGCCGTCGACCCGGGCAACACGCGCACGCACACCAAGACGGCTGTTAGAGCAAAGTGGACTGGCGACGAGGCTGATATCGTCATCGAGTTTGAGGGCGGGCAGATCGGGGGCTTTGCGCTGAGCATTCCTGGCTTTTTCTGGGCCAGGCAGCGCAGTCGCGGGTTTGTTAAGCGGAGCCCACGCGATTTTACGGACGAGTATTCGCTTGCTGAGCTGGGGTTGGAGGTTGAGATGCCTAAATTTGGGACTGTTGGGGTTGAGAGGGATGATCATCGTGATGGTGGTATGAACAGAGGGCGTGAGGGGAGGAAGG
This sequence comes from Apodospora peruviana, assembly GCA_033439685.1. NCBI lineage: Eukaryota > Fungi > Ascomycota > Sordariomycetes > Sordariales > Lasiosphaeriaceae > Apodospora > Apodospora peruviana. Next base: position 102,694 of record JAUEDM010000005.1, on the reverse strand, counting down.
GGAGGAAGTATCATAGGAATGAATGAGGAAGGGGATGAGGAGGATCTCTCGAGATATTATTGATACCGTGACCTTCTTTGGTGGACAATGGATATTTGTGGTCTGAGGTAACAGTGATACTTTACCGAGTTTTCGGGGACATATAATCTGCGAGCATATATATGGATTCAGCGTTTATTTTGATCTTACGGGATAGTTGGAGATTGATGTTGTCTTTCAGGAGAAGAAGAGGACTGAGTCTGGACTGAGCAGTTTATCTATAAGGCGTTAGGAAAAGGGGAATTTATCCAGTAGTGGAGGTGTTATATAGGCAAGGCGGGTGACGACTGCCTTTATAAAGAACTTGATACTGGATGTCTTCCAAGGCGTGACTTCTAATCCCACTCTTGTCATCATTTTGCTAATCGCGTTCGTACCCATGCAGGGCGAAGAGCAACAGGAGATTAAGTGCTTACCTAGGTACTCAACAATCATGTGCCAAAGTCAATTTTCGGCAGCTTTCACCTTCCTGTGGCGCCAGCTGGAGATCAATATTCCGCAGCGAGGACTTTCATTGGTTGACTTCGAGTTAGCCACTGGAGAGCTGGATTACATCACGCAACATGTCAACCCGCGTACCCCTTATGTATGCAGACACGCCGTTGGCATTGATCCCCACGCCCAAATATGCATTGTCAGTGTACGCGCGTTCCTTTGGCCACAATAATTGAACAAGACTAACACATCTAGGACGATCCCTTCGTGATGATTAAAGCCTCCCACATGGATGGCCCTTAGCCATTGACAACGCCTTCATGCGCGGCTTCAACAACAACCATCTTCCAACAAGCGCCTCGGAATCCATAGCCGGACCGAAAAAATCCACTTCGTTGGCTACTGTCTGGCCTGGGCGGTCGACTGCGTCACGCCACATTATCACTACGAAGAAACAGATCTGTTCCCCAACATCGACAAGGCGGCCAGACAGAAGAGATTGATGGACGGTGCAGTCCATCCAGGGCGGTCTGGACAGGTTCAGGGGTTGGTTACCTATCGGACCAGGGTCCTAACTCTCGGTCACGGACCTGATCGCCATCATGGACGAGTTCAAAGACTCACTCACGCTGGAACCATCTCAAAGCTGAGCCTGTTGCGAAAATGGCTGTGGTCAAATACGGCACCCGAAATAATCCAATTGATATTTTGGGTATTGCCGACGTGGCTGGGAAGAAGCAGGTCAGCATGAGTTTTGTGTGTTCAACACCCCTTCCCGTTTTCTTCCTGAATATGGAGACCGTTAAGTTCAAAGGACGCATGTGATGTAACATGGTGTTTTCCTGCCTATTAACGGCTTTGTCAGGACTACAATGATCAAGGCAGTGCCGATGTGGCATTCTGGTCGGTGGAATGTTCGTGAGTTGTGATCAATGCTGACGGGAAAGCCAAGCAGTTGGCGGTGTGAGGACATGTTCAACCAGCATGAAAATGTTTAGCGAATTCAATCCTTGCGGAAAGGTAGTACTGTCTCTTGGATGTTCACAGCCTGATACAGCGGAGCAATATTTGCGTGATAATTGAGGTGGAAGGAGTCGTTGTGCGGTACATTCTTTGTTGCTCGAACCCCTATTCGCATCGCCGGATTTGGAAACAATGTCAACAAGCCATTTCGCAACACTTTTTGCAAGCTTCGGAAACAGTCCATTCTTAACAACCCATTCTTATAGAGCAACGGGGGGCTTGGTTATTGAATGCAGACAAGGTTGTAATGCTTTGATTGACGAGGGCACGTCAACATCGACAACTTGAACAGCTTCTCCTCCGATGCCATGTTATTTACCACATCCGGACACCAGCAAGTGCCTGAGACCCAATAGTTTATATATATTTCTTCGCGACATTACATCCAATCATAAATTCATCAACACCAAAACATGAGTGGTGACTGAGCCAGATATATATAAAAACGCAAAACACCTGACACCGTAACCAACCCACACCCGCACCACTCCAAACTCAAACCAAAACCGAAACAGCAGTCCTGTGCTCCTTGTCATCCTTATCCTTCTTCTTCTTAAACAGCTGCTTGAGCATGTTATTCTTCTTGGGCCTCAACACCACATCCATAGTCTCACCATCCTCTCCATCCTCCTCTTCATCCTTCCTCTCCTCAATGGTCTTGACAGTCGCTCTCGACCTGGTAGACTTCGAGCTGCGATGACTCCGGTGACTCCGCACGCTCTCAGCCACCTCGGTCCTGCCGCCATCCTTGTTATAGCTCTTGCTGCTCTTCCTCTCCGGGATCTCCATGTCGTCGTGGTGTCTCCTGCTACTCCGATGACCACCACTACTACTCCCACCATGATGCGACCGGCTCGAGCGGTGCCGCCTGCTCTTCAACCCAACACGGGAGATGGAATCATCCGGATCAACAAGATCATCATTCTCCCCATCATCATCATCATAGTGTTTCCGCCTCAGAGCGCGTTCCGCCTCGCGACTCATAAGCTCAACATCAGCCGCCTCGTCCTCCCCAAACGGCGCGATGCCCCTTCGCCAGCTCTCGATGGTACTCAACTCCTCCTCAAGCACAAGCGCCTCGTCGTAACTAACCGCACTGGGCACAACCGTCGGCGCGGGTGCCGCAGGCCCTTGATCCGGAGTCGGCATGGTGTTCATCTCAAACGGCTTCTCCATTGCTTTCGCGGCATTAGCAGCCTGGATCCGCTTGACAATCTTCCACCCGCCAAACATGACGACCGTCACGCCAACCGCGATACTCGTCCCGATCAAAAACTGCGGACTCGCAAGCAGCGCGAAGATGGCTGGACTACCACCCTTGATGAACCCCAAAAAGGCAGGGCTCATCTTACCCAGCAGCGCACTGAGCTCGGCCAAGGTCAAGGCCACAGCGGCAGCAGCTTCAGGTTTCTCCTGCAGCTTGCCGATCATCGAACTGGCTGTGTGGTGCACGCAGTGCGCGTCTTCCAAAAGGCTCTCAATCCTATCAATCAGAGTCACAGCCTCGGCTTCTTGCGGATCTTCTGCTTCGTCGTCATGCTTTGGGTCAAGATCATGACGACTTGCAAGATCAGGCGGAATGTTCCCATACGCTAGATGCATATCAATCGACTTTTTCTTGTTCAGCGATGTTTCCGACCTCGAAGTTGGCAACGGATTCCGCCTCTGGCTCGGGGTTGGCGTGGGCAGCGGAACAGGCTGCGGTATCGGCATGGTTGCGGCGTGCGCCAGTGTCGGTCGGGACATCTGCATGTCCCGGGGCGCCGTCTCGGCGTACGGAGACCGATATGCTGCTTTCGACGGGGATGTGGCCGACACTTCGGTAAGCGCCTTTAGGTTGTCTTCGGTCAGGAGGGTGCCGGCACGGCTAGCACCGCCCGGGGAGCGATGGCGGTGTGTTCGTTTCGAGGAGCGGTGGGTATGACGCGACGAGGCATGGGAACGTTCGTCGTCTTGCGATCGTCGGCGACCGGAGCCGATGTCGCGAATGGCGCGGCGGTTGTGGACATGGTCGTTATCGTCGTCGCCGTATCCGTCGGTGATGCCGCGCGGGGTCACGTCGAATGTCTTTGCTCGCTGGATGCCAGGGGCACGCGCTGCTGCACGCTCTATTTTTACGGCCTGCTTCTTTTCCTTGTAGGTCGCCTGTGCGTCTTTGAAGATGCTCACGAGGTGTTTGCCCTGTCGCAAACGCTGTCAGTTAGCACATGTCCAGAGATCGGATGGCGGAGACCGTGAGGGGTGTGGATAAGCAGTTCCTGTGCACGTGGGCGCTTACCGTGCTTATTATCTTGCCCGAGTTGTTGATGATGGTGATTATCTCGGTAGCAGGCATCGTGACTTGCTCGTTCGTTCCGACCGCAGTCGTGCGACGATCGGGTTGTCGAGTGTAAGTCGGTCGAGTGGCGGGGATCGCGGGGTTGGGAAACCTTAAAGTAGCCCAATCGGGACAGCGCTTTCCATGCCCAGGGCTCAGAGTTGCTCGAGTGAATTTTCGGTTCACTGTTCCTTCCTCGCCAAATGGATTCAAAAGAACTTCAAATTCAAGTGAAGTTCAACTTGTGCGTCGCATGGGCTCTTGAAGAGTTCCAGGTTGAAGAGTCGAGCATTAAACCGCCACCATGGGACGAACATGCCTCACATAAAGGACACACAAATCCAAGAAATGTTTCAACCCAGCTGCCAACCTGCGCCCGTTTTTCAATGCACAACGGCGCTGGTCAACTTGATTGGACAACTTTGTCGTCGGGCTTCCTTGCAGAAGTCACAATCCATATGCGATGCCATGCAATAGATTGTTGCAGGGCCACGCCCCGCGGGACTGCATCCGATTTCACAGCGAGGTCTCCAGTGTCTCTACACCGCAATTCGCTAGTGCCCCGCACCTTGCCCACCTGTCCAGGCCCGGACGTGCGCGGCCTTTGCCTGCCCCAGCGTGATCGGAAAGCGGGAGGGAGCCAATGGCCTATAATGGCCGCAAACCAGCGAAAAAGCAAGAAAATGGAACGGAAACCTTGAGGAAGTGAGGATGTTCAGTTCAGTCTTGAAAAGAAATCAACTTGAACTGGCGACAAGTTGAAGTCGATGATCCGAGCAGATCATCAAGGTTCTCCTCACTTCCAGGGCAAGTTCCACCTGAAAAGCACCCAAAGGGCTGGCCGGGCCACTGGAGGGCGGGGCCACGATGTGCCAAGTCATCAAATCTCACCTTGATGGCCAGTTGACACCTCACTGGGCTCCACTTCAGGCGCTATCTCATCAATGCCCAGCTGCCAGTCTCGCGATCTGACTGCCATCGACGAGATCTGTACTGTCCAAGCTGTTCTCTGCACGTTGAACCTGACCAAACCAGTTTGCCAGATAAATTGTTAGGTGAAATTCAAGTTCATTGGGTTGCTAGCCAGTGCTGTGTTGCTAGCCACTGCTGTCCGGTCCCAATGGTCACCGTTGCTTGTGTAGGGTGCTCAAGTGGCAAACCACCTGCACTCAGCTCAGCAGGAATAGCTGGACCCCATCTCTCATTTGCAAAAAGGTGAAACATTGCGTATTATTATGCCTATCCAAGAATGCTTAAGTGACTTCTATATGTACTCCAAGTATCGAATCCGATGCTGAAAAAAAAAAAAAAAAAGATTGGAACAGAAACCAAAGAAAGGGTTGAACCCAGCAAGGGTATCGTACATAAACCAAGAAACATGTCATGAATGTCGTTAGATATGCCATTTTTGTCTTGTTTGGGTGCAATTGCGTGAAATGCGAGCACGACCCTTGAACGCCAGATCCCGGTGTGCTTGGTGTAAATGTCGCAATATCAATCTGTCGGCAGGTAGAGGTCTCGCTCAGGCAATGTAAACCGGCAACCGGCTCCCCAGAAGCTCGCTCTTGGGAATCTGCACATCCTTCTTATGGAAATCGTGCAGGAGCAGCCAGCACAGCATTCTGAAGACCAGCGTGCACCAGATAGCCGCCGCTTCCTGGCCCAGCTCGGTGTCGATTTCGTCAGGAAATAGGGGTTTCGAGCCGTCGTGCGGAAGCTGCAACAGCGGCGCCGAGTGAGTACTGTCGTATGTTCTCAGCGGCGCCCGCGGGGAGGCCGGGCGGACTGCGGTCAGAGTGGGCGTCGACGGCGCCGAAGCTGCCTTCATGGTAGCAGACTTGGCGCTGTCGACCGACGACTCGCGCTCGTGCGTTGATGGCGCATACCGCGTTGATGATTGTCTCCGGATCAAGGACTGCACTGCACGATCTCGAACCTGATCCAGCACGGTATAGAAGTAAATGTCCATAAACTTTACCTGTCGCTCCTCGGGGTTGGCTGCGCTGAGCTCGTGAAACTGTCGGGCTCTTCGTTTTTCTGGGTCGGAATCCTCGCCTACCCGCTGAGCGGGATTAGACATGACCTTGTCATCTTCGGGATCATTGATCATTTTTAAAATTTCCTGGAAGTGTTCGCGCAGGACCATCTGTACAAGGTCCCGCCTGTCCGCCTTCGCCTTCTCGTCGTCGCATCTGTCGAATCGCAAGTACTCGTCGCATTTGTCGAGGGCATCATGCAGCGTGTTCAGGAGATGCATCGAGTACCCCGGGATTTTCAAGTTCTTGTCTCTTTTTATCGCCGAGACCACACCCAACGCGAGATCTTCCAATGCTCTGATCTGCGGGATCTGGGGTAAAGCTTCATCCTCTTGAATCGTGTTTGCGTATTCCTTGACCAGCTTCCGGAGGTTGAAAAAGTTCTTGTCCCACTGGCACGGTGTCGGGTTAGGCAGCATGCGGTAGCAGCTGTTACGGATGTGCAGGGTCTTGCCCAGCATGCCGAGAAGCTCGAACGGTACTGTGGCGCCATTGTCAGTGTGTTAAGACAAGAGCATGCATGGGACAGAGGGAGCTGAGGGCATGCATACCTGGGAAGAGGTGGGTGTGTTTGTGGCCGTCCTGACGGAAGTAGTTGGCCGTGTTGGTGTTGCACTCCATCAGCACCATGGTCTCGGCAATCTCGGCCATGCTGCCAAGCTGGAGCAGACCAAGGTCCTTGGACTCTTCGTTAGGGAACTCGACTCGACGGTTGTCCTTGGTCTCCTTGAAAATGGTGGAGGCATATCCACAGCAAAGCTCCTTGACCTCGTCCACCGGAATCACCCTGTTCTCCTCGAAATGGCTCTTGCCCGAGATGCGGAAAGTGAACATGAGGCCGAGATCGCGGGCTTGTTCCCCCGTGAGCATGTATCCGTTTCCTTCGGCGCGATACTTGTCCTTTGACCTGTCAAACTCCTTCCAGTATATGCCCATCATGGCGGCGATTTCGAGCAGATGGCACATGGCCGTGGTCGCGTACGGTTTCCTGACCTCGAGAGGCATTGTGTCCCAGCTCCGCTTCTTGGACTGCACGGCGATGGCCAAGCTATGGTCCTCAAATTGGGCTAACGATGGCAATGGATTCCGAGGCCCGTTGTTTTTGAGCTGCTGATCCTGCCAATCGGCACTCTGCTTCTCCATATACTGGAGCTGGGAGAGCAATGTGACCCATGTCGCCCTCTCATTGTCGGCCGTGTGTACCTGATTTTCCTTGAGGGCCTCCAGGCGATGCTTTTCTTCGTCTTGGGGGAGTAGCGCTCGCGTGTTTGCAAGACTTTCTTTTGTGCCTCTGATGAAATGAATCGGCTCGTTTTTGACCGGGCCCTTGGTGTTGGACGGAGGGCAGACGAAAATAACAGGTGCCTCGAACTGCACCTCGAAGCGCAACTCGGTCAGCCTGAATTTCCGACTCTTGCTCTTATGCCATTCGCCCATGACGCTTTCGCCGCAGTTGGAGTAGCCGGCAGCGGATGCATAGTATTGCTGGAGAACCTGGGCGACGGTGCCCAAGAGTGCTACCAGCGACACCACCAGGGCGACCCAGTTGAGCACATCGTTGTTGTCGTTGCCGCCGCTGCCGCTGTCGCTACCGGTGCCATTGACAGTGACGTTGGCGGCATTGATTATGAGATTGTTTGCGTCGGCCATGGCATTCGGGCCCCGATTCGAACTGTGTCGGGCGTCGGGGTCAGAGACAGGAGCGAAGGGAGTTTCAGAAAGAGACCGGATCGCAGTTGTCGGTACGAGAGGGGATTGTCGAAGTTGGCGAGAGAAAAGGACGACGCTAACACCACAGATGCGATCCGAATTGGCTGGTTATAATATCATGATGGGAGGACCTGTGAGGGAGGAACTGTGTGCTTGAAGCCAGACAGGATGGGGCCGATTAAGATGCAATTACTGTCGAACGAGATGTTCCATTGGAAATGCTTCAGGGAGCTGCGGTTTGAGGACGGTGACGCAGGGGGCGACGGGAACACGCTGGCGGTGCAAAGACGAGGCTCTGGCAGCGTCGCGTAACCCGGCCTGTGTGCGTATCTGCAGGTTGGCCTCCATCTGTGCGGCCTGAAGATTTCGTCGGATTTTTGTGCCAGCAGCACCATCGATTCCCAATTGGAAAGAGCGCGAGGCTACCGATGAGCCCCCTGTCGTGGCTTGCAGAAGTTGAGCTGTCTCGTCCAAACAAAATGCCTTGAGACCAGGGCCAAGAAACACCAGGCCCGAGCGGGGTTTAGCGTTGAACAGCCGCCAGCTCTGGTTCCAGCGATCTTGGGGTCTCTGTCTTTTGCAGAAGCTGAAACTTGAAACTGTCGACGATGTTCCTCTTTCTGCTGTGCTTGCCTACTTCGATGACTTTACAGAGGAAAATTCGCTGAGTGTAACTCGTCGGCCCGTTATGGTTGAGCCAAAGATGCTTGGAGACGGGACCGGCATTCTCGAATTTCTAGGTTGCTCAAAATTTCGACCTGACGGGCAGCTGCCGGGATGCCTGTGGTGGCTGCCGTTTGGTGATCGCGGCCCCCTGTGGCGGCCTCAACTGCGCCACAACCAGCAACAGACCAAACACCTCTCGTGACTCGATCAAACAATGCAATTTGATAACGCATCCAGGCAGTCAAATTCCATCAGCCACGGCGGAGGCGTAGTCATTGTGTTTTCCATACGTTGAATTCTCCTGCCGACAATTCAGTTGCCAAGTCGGAATTCGACGACTCCACCACCGACAATCGACCTTGTGGTGCCAGTGGTGACGTCAGTGAGCTACTAATGGGAAACAGCACCTTTTCTCCAACGACAAGAACGACTGGCATCTTGCCGTCGTGATGTGAAAGCAAAAACAACAAACACCTAAAACAGGGCTCTTTCAGACTATATCTCATCTAAATTATCATCGATCTAACCACTAATTACAAAATGAATGCTGCTTCATGTCACAAGGAGAATATGGCCGATGTGGCTGGTGAGTCGCGCAGCACCAAAAGCAAGGTGCTCGAGACAGGTGCCGCCATGACACAGGTAAGATACTCAATCATCGAGTCTCTGATAATCACTTCGGTCTAAACAGTTACAGGACTTCTCGCCCATGAAGAACATTTGTGCACATTTAAATGCTTTCCATGTCTACGCCTCAGACCCAACCCGCTTCGTTGAGGCCAATCACTACTGCGGCCACCTAACTGAAGGTATTCCCAACTCAACCTCATCATCCTGCCCATCGAATATCAAGTCATTCTAATACGCTTTCCATTCAAGATGTCCGGCAATGCATTCTCTACGACAGCCCCAACCCCGGCGCCCGCATCCTAGGCATCGAGTACATGATCAAGCCCCATCTCTACGAGACCCTCGACCCCGAGGAGCGCAAGCTATGGCACAGCCACGTCTTCGAGGTCAAATCCGGCATGCTGGTCATGCCACAGCCTAACCCTCTCGTGCCGCAGGTGGCATGGGACAAGGCCGAGACCGCCGAGATGGAGGAGGTCATCGAGCTCTACGGCAAGGTCTACCACCTCTGGCAGGTCGACAAGGGCCACAAGCTGCCCCTCGGCGAGCCACAGCTCATGACCAGCTTTACGTCTGCCGACCAGTTTCCCGACATGGAGAAGCACCTGGACGAGCGCGACAAACGGTTTCCCAGCGCCAACTGGCGCAGGCAGAAGGAGATTCGCGCCCACCTTCCTGAGCCCACGATTCATCCCGGTGTGTACCATGATTGCTAGATGTCGTTGAGAGAATGAAGCTAACAATTCTATCTGTTCTATTTTGATATAGATGCGGACCAAACATGGAAGTAAAAGCGCTGAACTTCTGAACTGATAGGGCCATCTCGGCCCGGCCTTCAACAAGACCATCTTTCGGGTGCCTAAATTATCTCCAAATCTTTAATGATAATCAACAGATGCCTCATCCTCATAACTCGGTGTCTCTATCACGATGGATGTCTGGCAGCCTGTGTGTGCGGGTGGGGGGAAGGTGGTTCTTTCACGTCGAGCCGACGTCATACGAAAATGGACTAGGATTATAGGTTGTGACGACCTCTCAGTGCTCGGAAACTTGCAAGTATGTACATTTATTACAAACCTACATGCCAATCCAACCCCCGACGTGCCAATGCTTTTCATCATCAGCCATACACATTTCCACCAACCACTTACATGCTGTCCCCATTCATCTTCCATCAACCATACCTCGCCCTACCATCTCCCGCCTTCTCCCTCAACCCAGACAACAGCGCTGAGACCGTCCTGTTCGCCAGCCCGGCCCTTGGATCCAATCTGCAAATTGGCAACAAGACTGACTGCCCAGCTTGCCAGTCGCGGGGTCACGCTCAATAATAGCGACATTGGCCGAGGTCTGCCCACCAACCGCTACAAGGGTACCGTCCTTGTTGATCTGGAACGTGCGCGGTAGTACGAGTACGAGTTGGCCGCCTCCTTCCACGCAAGATCGCCCGTCGTGGGATCAGTAGTATAGATGGCGATCGTGTCCTGCTGGTTGCCAGCCACCTGGTCGGCGCGGTTGGACGCGTACAGGACATTGCCCACGACGCGCCGCTCGGCAGCCTTGGTCCCGGAGCCGGCTTTCATGCCGGGAGCCGACGACGAGATTGTCTGCGCCCGTGTAAGACTCAAGCAGCCCGAGTCGCTAGAAGGGTAGGCGACGGTCCACGACTTATGTGCCCTGGACCGAAGTTGACAACAACTGCAAGCGAAAATGCACTTCTTGCTCTGATACAAGTTGTTCACAGAAGTGTGTGAACTCGGATCACTGGAAAGAGGTCTTGGTCTTGAGACATTGGTGATGTAGGTATCAGACGAAATCAGATATAATCATCGACAACATAGTCCCCGTTCTTGGGCTGAACCACCCCAGGCTCTGGCATTCGTACGGCATTTTCGACAAAGAACATCCGTACCGCATCATAGTCACGACACACATGTTCTCTCTTCATATCACCCGTGGTCCTGCCATCCATGCCCAGCCAGACCAGGGGCACGATGCCAATATCTGCCGTGCACATGAGGCGTTCGCGGAGTAGTTCGATGCAGTGGTCTGTTTCGTAGACTCGTTAGTAACAATTCATTCCAAAATAATGGGCAGGCTCACCTATGTGATATCGCGCGTATTCTTCGGGCTCGTGTTCAGCATGACATCCCAATGCAGCGCAGTTCTTACGGACGAAGTCCACGTTGTAATATAGATTTTGTCGGAGGAGATTCTGCGCAGTCAGCCTCCAAACCCGATGCAGAAAATCGTTTGATCTCGGGGTGAAATACCAAACAATGAACTTGATGTAGAGCTTCAATTCCTACTGGGTATCCTTCTAGTCCGGCAGCCGGATTATCCCAATACGCATGTTTAGCAGGGTCGATATCTGCTTGTGCAGCATCTTCTTTGCTGATGAGAATAACGCCCGACTCTTGCCAGACATCGTCAGCATCTTCTACCATACCACCATGGCCATAAGTAGACTTACTACTCTGCGTCAGATCCACCCAAGCCCTTTCAGTCTCGATCGAGCCATGTTGACGGTAGATATTGTCGTTTTCGTCGTAGAAGCTGACGTTGAGAACCACAGGATTTACTGTAGTGGGAATTGCTTTGAGGGCGTGCGGTATCCCCTTTGGTGGAATGGCGACGCTACAGTGTTGCTGGGTTTGAGTCGGTGTCCTTGCGATGGTAAGGGAATAGGTGACGATATTGGATAGAACGAGTGCAAGTATTGTAGCGGCAATCCATCTCAGGCTTGGGCGCTGGGATGGCGATAATCGTTGTCTGTTGTTTGTTTGGTCTTCCAGGGACAAGAAATCATCCCTCTCGTCGTGGTTATCATTCTGGCAGGTAGGAAGAAGGCTTGCTCTGTCGGCATCCTTTTCATTGAAGTCGAGGGGGGGGATTCGTCTGGGTAATCCCATCTTTGCCATGAGGCACTTCGTGTGGCGAAAGGGACTGGAGATGGCAGCCTCTGGATCAATGCATTCCACCTGGTGCTGCTCGTCGACTTTCAAAGTCCTACTTACTTTGGTATCTGAGCGTGTGTATTCCAATACTCCTGGAGTGGACTGGGGGGGGGGGGGGGGGGGAGACTCATCATTATCAAACATTACAGGGAGTGACATCCACCTTCTCATCTCATGGGAATGATGTATTGTTCTTTCGTTATCTTCTGTTGATCCACGTCATTCATACCGAGATAAGAAGCTGGCAACGAAGCTGCTGCAACATGAATACCACCTTCGAGTTGAAGACTAGTCGATGGGGATTTCGGAACAGGTAATATCATGCTTCGTGCTTACCAAGTTGTCAAGGACCATGCAGATCAGGATGAGTAAGATGTCTAGATGTTACGCTGAACCAATTGGACGGTGTTTACTAATACGTACGTGTACTGGGAACACCGAGGTTGATACAAGCTTTTGTCAACCACACTTGCTGTTTATTCTGTTCGACGCCACGTTACTTCCAATTTATCTTCAAGACCGCATAGATCCGGGAGCAGGAATATGCAGAGGCTTTTCCTCCCTGCTCTGTGGACTTCAGGACGTCTTTACATTTCTCTGATATGGTCCAAATACGGCAACATTTCTGCTTCCGGTAAAAGCGTAAGGATGAAAGGAGAAGTTCTCTAATTATCATCCTAGCTTTAACGCGCCGGGATGTCTGCTATCAGTGTAAAGAATTCAACCTCATATCCTCACCAAATCGTCTTCCTACACCGATAAAATCCAAGCTCAACTTCATTACGGTCCAATGGGCGCTCACACCCCGCAGACAGCTGATCAGCACAGTGGTTCTCATGATGAAGACTAACAGTCTTGTTGTCGAGGAACTCCTTGCGGTGGTGGATAGCATACTGCAGCTTGCGCCACTGGAACAGACAGTGCTCGCCGTGATATCTACCGTAGACATACATCGTCAGTCAGTTCTCGCCAGATTGTGAACACGGCAAACTCACTTGTGGGTGTAAATCTTGACAAACTCACCCTTCCAAAGCTTCTCAGGCGATGCGATAGGAACGGTGAGATTCTCATCCGAGAACCACTCTCGGTCCTCAAACACCGGGTACGCGTAGCTCAGCTCTTGGAATACACATTGGGGAGGCATCCAGCCGTAGAACAGAGGTTCCATGACGCATCCCCTTTCCATGGCAACCTTGCTCGACCGTCCGCAGTGGTTCCACTCCTCGGCTTCAATCTCGTCGGCTGTCTTGGGTCGCAGTATAGTCCTACGTGCGAACATGATCAAGATTGAGATGAGGACTGCAACGAGGAAGCCGGACAGGAAGGGCCATAGTCGAGTGCGGCTCCCAAATGTTGTTGGACGCTGGTGTTGGAGATCAGACTGGTCTTCTGGGAGTGAGTCGTATTGTACGTTTTTGAATCGCGTTGAAGTGCTCATATTGGTGGAATATTTGCTGTTGGCGGTCTTTGGTTTGGGTAGAGAGATGGTAAATGATAGAGGGCGATGTGCTGTTCTTGTGTCCTACGTTCATGGACGAGAAGCGAACCAGACGGACATGACGGATTGCAGGCCCCATGAACAGAACCCTCTGTATGTTACCGGCACAATCGGGACTGAGGTTGAAATAGGCAGGAGGTATTTCGGAGCATTCTCTTCTTTAGTCATATGTAGTATGTGACAGGCTTGTCTATCTGTGAATTTCTTGGTCATCATCGACTTCCCTCTGCTCTTGGTTATTGCCATGGTCTGACCAAGCACAATGTCGTATGGACGTTGCAACACCACTACAAGAAAACCCCGGCCCGGCTGTTCTTATCTTCAGTTTTCAGTATCTGCATCTCCAATGACTGGATCATCTGCATCATGTCTGGTGTCTCAGCTTGAAGTGCGGGTCTCAGCTGAAATAGGAATGTCAAACCTGCATTCGAATGTTAAGAATAATGGATGGAAGTGCGGGGATATGTTTCCCTCTCATCAGATGAGCAAGAGAGAGGAACGTCATCAATACTATTGTCGAGAGAAATGAACGGGTATAAAAGGCTAGAGGTCTGGCCTACCATATCATCAATATTCTCAAAACAAACAAACACACACAAACAAACACACACACACACACACACACACACAAATCAGAACCGTAAAACGACCCCTAGTATCCACCATCAATATGAAGAGCCAGTCTGTTCTTGTTCTCGCCTTTGTGGCTCTAACCATGGCCGCGCCAGCCGCAAAGACCGAGGAAAAGCGGACACTGTTTGACAGTAAGTGACCATTCCCTCCGTGTTGAAATCACAGACTTTCTAATGAAATGATGCAGCGTGGGCCGTTCCTCCCGGTGTCGAGGGAGAAACAGCCACCGAGGAGAAGAGAGCGTTGTTCGACAGTGAGTGATTTCCTCCCTTTTAGCTCTGCTAAGAGTAGGCAGATGCAGTGGTTAACCTGAAGGTCTACACAGCTTGGATGGTCCCTCCGGGAGCTGAAGGCGAGGCCGCTGCGGAGAAGGAGAAGCGGGCATTGTTCGATAGTAAGAAATCCCACGTACAGTGACTTATCCCTATTGCCAACGGCTAATGGCTACCGCGCCCTTCACCAGCTTGGATGGTTCCGCCGGGAGCTGAGGGTGAGACTCCCGAATCCGCCTAATAAGCTCGGATGGTGGAACTAGCGGGCACAGTTCTTGTGATGATCTGTAATTAGAAGTGGCTAAGATCATAGATTTAAGGGTATCTAGTGTTAGATAGCTATGACAGATCAGGCGAAGTCACACACGGTTGTCGTTATCATGTATCTCGTGGTGGTTCCCCTTTCGCAGTTCACGACATGATAAAGTTATTGCCATTCTTGATCGAGAATGTGTCCCGCGAAAGTAATGTCCCGGCATTCCCTTCTTTCTTCTTTCAAAATACGGCCGTTGGACCACCGGTCACGGGCATGCGGTTCAGTTTGTGCTGCAGGGTCCAATGACATGCAGTGACAGAGAAAGCCACGTCTGATACCCCAGCCACACGTGCGCTCCCGGGAAGTTGTCCCTGTTCCTCGTGCTCCATTCGCCAAATTTAGAACCCCTATCGCACATTAAGTTCATCAAGACTGACTCGAGGTCGTGATAATAAAGGGGTTCACCAATCCACGTGCATACAACATCTTGTCTCCTGGAGCTGAGCCTGTGCTTGACAGCAAATCTAAACTTGTCACGTCAAAGTTTCAATCAAAACTACGGATTATGCAGGGCTTGATGGCTTTCCTGGATCATGCTTGTCACTGAATCCGGGGACCCGCCATGGCAAGTTGACCCACGCGGAGACCACGCCGCAGCGGCTTCTTTTCTCGGCCACCATGAGGCTCATGAGATGGGGTCGCCAATTCAATCTCAACGACACTGGAACAAAGAAGACGCCAAAGAACGTGACTAGAAACTGTCTAGAAGACACGGGAGAAGGAGACTAGAAGCCGAGATGGAGACTCCAAAAGCAAAGGTCCACCACAGAGGCAACGACGGAGATATCTGATATCGCGTCAAGTTTGCAATGTCGTGCTCGTTTAAGAACCTTGGGTACATGTATACAAAAGGCAGAAAAGCGACAAGAAAAATCTTTTTCCGCTCCAAAATGACGCCAAATCACGCCATCATGCCTTTGCGTGAGATTCTTGAAAAAACTCTTTAACTCTAATCAAGGATATGCTAGCTCGCCACGGCCGAGGGATCGGCCACCAAGCAATTAAAGGCAAGCGCTGGGACAAGAATTATCCACTTCATTCGATGACGAAACTAATGCATCGGACCGCTACATGGTCTGTGGTCGCCGTGACTCCAGATGGGTGCAAGGTTCTTGGCTGTGTGGCGACTGGACAGCCTCATGTGGATCCCATCTAGTGGTTTCTTGGGACCCCCCGGTTCGGGGTCCGGGTGGGCGGACATGTTCCATAAAGACCCCTTCTGGATCCCGTCTCGAATCTGGAATGAACTTCAGACAGACAGCAGTTCGTCCCATCTCTCCACTTCCCCATTCTACCTGGTCGACCGATCAGGTCTTGGGAGCAGAGCAGATATGTCCAAGTTCCTTTCCTCGTGGACAAAGTCCAGTCCACCCACCGAAAAGGGGGTAGAGACCACGGCATCACCCAGGGACGATGAGAGCCAAATTGGTAAGAACCCCCATCCTAACACTACAACGATGAGATGAGCCGTAACTAACTCAGTAGCAGGAGATGTCCGTCGCGAGGCCCAGGACGCGAAGCGCCAAATCGGCGTAGTGTCAGCGACATTCCTGGTCGTCAACCGCGTCATCGGCACAGGAATCTTCGCCACGCCGGGCGCGATCCTCTCCCTCTCCGGCAGCGTCGGTTTGTCGCTATTCATCTGGGTAGCGGGGATGCTGATCGCCGCGGCGGGGACGATGGTCTACCTGGAATTTGGGACAGCCATCCCCAAGAACGGCGGCGAGAAGAATTACCTCGAGTACGTGTTCCGCAAGCCAAAGTTTCTGACAACCGGTCTATACACCGGCTACGTTCTCCTGCTTGGCTGGGCGAGCGGAAACAGCGTCGTGTTTGGCGAGTATATCCTGCATGCCGCGCAGGTTCCCGTGGACAGGTGGAATCAGCGCGGTATTGGGTTGGCGTGCATCACGGCTGCCTTCCTGATCCACGGCACTGCGCTCAAATGGGGTATTCGGCTCCAAAATGTGCTCGGGAGTATCAAGGTCTTCATTATTCTGATTATTGTTATCGGCGGGTTCATTGCCCTCGGCGGACACGTCAAGCTGCCTGAGGAGGAGAAGCCGCGTAACTTTACGAATGCGTTTGAGGGGACTACTGGTTCTGCTTACGGGTAAGTCTTTTCCCACAAATCTATGCTGGGATTCCACTGACAGTGATAAAGTGTCGTTACGGCGCTGTACAACGTCATATGGAGTTACATCGGCTACAGCAACGCCAACTACGCCCTCTCCGAGACAAAGAACCCTGTCCGCACTCTCAAGATTGCCGCTCCCTTGGCCATCATCTCCATTTCTGTCTTGTACATGCTCGTCAACATCGCCTACTTCGCCGCGGTACCCAAAGAAGAGATCATCGCAGCCAAGCGTCTGGTCGCGGCGTCCATGTTCCGCAACGTGTTTGGGCCCGCAGCGGAACGGGCCCTCTCGGTATTCGTGGCGCTGTCCGCTTTTGGGAATGTGCTCTCCGTCATCTTTTCCCAGGGCCGTCTTGTCCAGGAGCTTGGAAGAGAAGGCATCCTCCCCTTCTCCAGCTTCTGGGCGAGTAACCGCCCCTTTAATGCGCCGCTGGCGGGTCTCTTTGAGCACTGGCTTATTTCTGTCATCATCATCCTTGCGCCGCCGCCCGGCGATGCTTATAACTTTATTCTCAAGTATGTCTTCTTCGTATTTCGAAGGTCATCGGATGTTTGCTAATGTTGGTGTGTGCAGTCTCATCAGCTACCCGCTCGCCATCGTCAACTGCTTCGTGGCAGGTGGTCTGGTTCACCTGTACCTAAACCGCAAGGCGTGGAACTGGGCGCCCCCAATCAGTGCCACGCTACCCGTCGTCATCTTTTTTCTCTTGAGCAACATCTATCTCGTTGTGGCTCCGTTTGTCCCGCCTGAGGGTGATCAGAATATTTATGAGAGCCTTCCGTACTGGCTTCACTGCGTGGTCGGGTTCGCTATCATTTTCGCCGGCGGGTTTTACTGGCTCATTTGGGCGGTCTTGTTGCCCAAGATTGGCAAGTACGAGCTTGTTAGGGAGACGGTGGTGGACGATATTGACGGGTGGGAGCGCGCTGTGTTCTTGAAGAGGCCGTTGGGTCAGGTGCCTTTTGAGTAAATACATGATGGGCTGGAGTTTAGTTTAGGTTCAGTGTTTTTTTTTTTTTTTTTTTTTTTTTTGGGGGGGGGGGGGATTTAGCGAGTAATGAATCTGTTCTGGATCGTGCTAGTTGGTTGTTTGTCTGATTGAGACGCGCGTATTTGTACAGATACTAGTAATATTAATAAGACCAATCAGATGCCACTTCTATTAGGTCTAGAGTCCCTTCTTCCGGCCGCCCAGATCCCGCCGGCTCGCTCTTCTTCTCGTCGTCCTCCATCCACGCCATATACACCGATCCCGGCGAACCGGAGCGTGTTTGTTGACGCCATCCCGCCAACCACGAGTCCATTCTCGGATTCAAGAGCGTGCACCACTCGACATCTTCCACCGGTGACCGGCATTTCCCCAGCCTGTGCCACTTCGCTACTGTGATGCGGCAAGGGGGGGTCCCGGGACGACATTGACTCGAGCTTCTCCTCGATGGTATATTTGGTAGTCGGTGAAACACACGCGACAGGATGCAACCGGTCCTGCTAATTTTGACGTGTCGTTCGGGCGGTATCCAAGTCCTCCTCTGTGTAGCGCGCAAATCTTATCGCGCGCGTCACAGTGCATGCATATCAACTGGTCTCTGTGCATGTTGATGTACCAGTATAGCCTCTGTTCCGGCTGTTTCCCGTCCTTGTTTCTGTTGTCGTCGACTCGGTATTGCAAACTGATAAGGATCCGTGGAGATAGAGACCACCACCACCCTCGTCATCAATAATCTTGGCGCTCCATTGGCTGGTCACTGCGATTCCCGTCTGCTGGTGGACCGTGGACGTATTTACTGGGAAAAAATCTTCAAGGGGAGGGCCGTGTAAGGGACCGAAGAGACGGCGGTTCATGACGACGCGGCACTTGAGGAAGGTCGGACCCCCTTTTTCCACGTCCAGCACGGGCCTCTGCATTAGTCCCGAGTTGTAGGCGCCAGCAAGGCAGGCGGGAAACATGAGAAATCAGCGCCATGAGTGGAGACGCTCGCAGCCGTGGCAGTAGACTAAACCTGGCATGTCCTGCTCCAGCCACTGGAGCAATACCGCTTTTGACCGACCGCTAAGCTTCTTGATGTGTCGTGCGTCGCGATAGATGTAGTACAGATCGTGGCACGTCAGGGCAAGTGCCGCGGCTGATTCTGGCGCGAGGTTGTCGATGATCTTATCGATAAGCTCGATCGGCAGCTTGAGCAAAGGAAAAAAATGAGGGCTGATGTAATAGTTCCTGTTTCTTCGCACTGTTGGAATTAGGCAGTCGAGATGATGATTCACCACTGATATACCCGGCGCTTGTTGGTTCCTGGCCAGTTGAAGAGGTCATAATGTTCTCGACGGCGCCGCGTTTTTTGACCCGTCGATAAGGCCATGTCGTCTTCCTAGCGCTGAGTTCTTTGGTTGATTGGTTGTTTTTCGTCGAGTGATATCGATGCAAGTTGAAGAGGGCGTGGTACTTGAATGTTGGCGGCCAAATATTAGTTTGCAAGACGGTTGGTTTTTCTGTCGGTCTGGGATGGATCGTCTGTAGGGGGGTGGGTGCCTGGCCTTTTGTACGAAATCCTACATCAACAGAGTTTGCTGGCGGCTGATCTCATGGGCCGTAGAAAGGTTTGAATCATCCTAATGATCACCGTAAGAAAGTCTATTTCAAGCTTTCTCGTGCTAGAGGCTTGGAGATATGGCCGAGGAAGCACGACTTCACAAGGTTGCCATGCCCTCTGTGGATACCAACATGAGTCAACAACTGAAAGTCAAAAATGCACCCTTACTATTAGAAGGGCATGCTGCTAATAAGTCGCGGACCTTGCATTTGTCATAGACTTATTTGACATGAGATGCCTCATCATTGCCAAAGCAGGTGTACATTATACATGCTGGATACCGTATTTGTTCAATGGCTAAAGTTAACCTGCCTTAGCATTAATAAGAGAAAGCCAGGTAATGGACTTGTATAAATGGAAGGCTTAGATTAAGAGCAAAAAGAAAAACGATCCACCCAGGGGTCGAACCTGGAACCTCCTGATTCGTAGTCAGACGCTCTGCCATTGAGCCAGCGGACCTCGAATAACTTATTTTTTTCACTTTACCCTTGTTTGCCTAACTACCCTACTCTGCTGACCAGTTCACTGAGTTTCGCATCCAATGTCAACTTCAGTTCTCATGTATAGACTCACAACACCTCATCACCGCCATGGCATGTGATGTAGATCCTTGCCTCTGTTCTGTACATCTACTTACTGATGTAGGTAGGTATGTAACCCGCTAACAGATCAGACGGGCTTCTGTCCAGTCCAGAAACAAAACTGCATATAGCTTTGAACCGAACCATCCTTAAGGGAGCGTCTGCATCTCTCTATGAACGCTCGATTCTCCGTCTCGTCCCATCCCGGCGGCGGCACCGTTGGATTCAGGCAGATAGCTGGGATCAGCATGTCCAGGATTATCTGAAGATACTTGCCAAGTGACTTCAGTTTTCTAATATGATTACACCGTGTAAGCGACGTATTGCACAGGAAAAGGGAACTCGGTATGCATTCTGCTTGCTTACTGGTCGTCGGGCCAAGTCCCAATCGGGACTTTGTACGTGGTGCAAGACACGTTCTCAAAGCCAGCCTCTTGCAGGACGGATCCAAGCTTCGGGGCGATGCGCATGTCGGTATCAAGTTTGGCCCAGATATCCGTGGCCAGATCAAGGAACTGGTCGATAGGATTGTTTTGGCTTTTGCCACTGGTGTGATCATCGGAAAATGTGATGTAGTCCAGGTCTTGAATTTCTATCCATCCATCTGGCTTGAGGTTGCTTTGATCCTTTGTCAGCCGAGAACTGTGATGATGGCTGGGGTATTTACTTACTCAAAGGCTTTTGTTACCAACGCTGCGGGCTGTTTGATAAAGGGACAGACATGTCGCGCATGGATGAGGTCGAAGTTGCCACCGTTGAGCCACTCTTCCTCGATATCGTCAACGACGAAATTCACGTTGGGCGGAGTCCAGTGGGCTTGGATCGGTCTGAGGTCGACGCCCGTCACGGCTGCGTCTGGATATAGATCTCCCACTAACGTCGTGTGTGTGTCAAAGAACGGTCAAGCAGCAGCAAGCCAAATATTGGTCAACGCACCTTCAACAGCCCAGATACCCGTCCCGGTCCCGAGGTCAATGATCTTCCTCGGGCAATCACCTATGTGAGAAAGAAAGTATTTTTCTTCAGTTGCTTCAAGCATCATGAGATGCGTCATGTCCTCCCTGTCTCGCTCCATTCCGTCGCTGGGGAGAGGATATCGTTCAATTTGATGGAGGTTGTACTGGCGACCGCGGTAGGAGACGTGTTGGTGGATTACAGAGGTGAGCGAAGCCGAGTCGCTATTGGACGCGGCTTCGGTGGATGAGCCATCATCATCGGAACTGAATGTATTGATATCGATGGTCATGGTCCCATCGTCGAACTCACTGATGGACTGGTCTTCCCAGTCCAAATCTTCCACCAGGACCAACTCACTTGAGCACGCTGATCGTTGCGACATTGTGGTTAGAGGAAGCATAAAGACGGAAAATAATCCACGAAATGGACATATTACGGTACAGACACCTCCTCTTAAGGGACCCCGTAGTAGGTACTCGACGGTCGACACATGTTCCAGGCGTTGTTCGACATAAACATCTGTGGCGCACATGCACAAAGATGGTTGCATTATTCTACTTCTATGGAGGCGCTGGGAAGGGGATATGATTGGCCTTCCGAGTTCCAACAACACCTGCATGATGCTGCCTACTTATGCACAAAGAGCCATCTCGGGTCGGTGAATGGTCCCTGGTTCGGATCCTGATCATGGTCTCTGATCCGGACCTTGGCCAAGCTGGCTTATGTCGGCCCGACGGGTTGCCGTCGAATGTGATGACTGCTATCCTTTCAAGTCCCCGTAGTTGGCCTCCAAGTGATACACATCTTTATCGGGCTTCGTCTCTGCAGTACTCATCCTCATGAGTCATGTTTCCAGAACACCATCCGAAAGGTACATGGCACTGGTCCGCCACACCATCACCGTATATCGTCATTCTTTGCTGGCTGTACCAGATCGGAGACACGTGGAACATGTCTTGGGTGTTTGTTCCCGGTTGCACAGCAGCGTTCGGCGTCATTTTCAACGTTTCAGGGCCCTAGCGGTCTACGGCAGGCAGCATGTCTGGCGACACAGAAACATCAGACCTGCTTCCCCGAGAGGCACACTTCGAGGAAGGATGTGGAAAATGTCGTTGGTACCCGCGAACGCTACCATACTTTCTAACTTGGACCTTCTGAATGTTCCCCGCACACTGCTGCGCCCAATCAACATAATGTCGGCAGGCACACCTTTCCAGGCTGAGAGGAATCGGTTGAGGTGATTGGCTACCAGGCAGGATGTGTATCTGTGGGTGGTGGCTGGGTGAAAGACGGCCGTAAGAAGGGATCCGGTCTGAAAACGGGGAGCAAAGCATTCCATCCCGATAGTATCCCAAGAACATTATTCATCAACTCACAGCAACCATTATGTTGAGAGTGACAGACAGCTCTTGATCCGAGATTCATTGATGTGGACGTGAGATTGGTTCTTCTGAACTTGGAAAGGTCGGATTTGACTATGGAGAGAGCTCTTATTGGGAAGAATGAGCGCCACTTCTTGCCCGAATGATGAGGTCCCAATCATGGCCGTGACCCAGTCCGAGGGATTGCACCTGCATTGCAATCTGCACAGTACAAACTACAGTACCATTGTCTCTCATCAGCCACTTGTTGGCAATGTCACACGACCTGGACAACCCATCATTTGGTGTTTTGGAACGACAAACGACCTATGTGGCGCCAAGTGCGTCAAGGAGAGAAATGACCCATTCACGAATGCCACGACATGGGCATCTGTATGAAGGAAGCGGTTCATGATTGTTGTGTGTAGGGTTGAGTCTGCGATCCAGCAGCGCTATGTTTGTTCAACCGATGTCGTGTTTCTGGATCCCGATGAGTCTATCTGATACTTAAAATGCCGTGCATACCGACCACCGCCATCCAACCTAGGTGACTAGTGATTACCTACGTGGTCATTCTGAGACTGAACAACAGGGGGAGCTGCTCGATACTTTAATGCAGTATATGTCAGAAGTACTGCACACTGGATTCTGTGGAGTTTATGGGAGTTGCCACTGTGTGATTTTCCTCTTCCTCTCCAGAATCTAGGGAGGCTAGATTCCTAGTTCCTATACTCGTTTATAGTGGCAAATCTACTTGTAGGTCTTGATAGTTCAATCTGGTTGAGCTGGCTGCGCCAGCTCCTTTGGGCCTTTTCCTAGTCCCTTGGATTTTCCTTAAATCCTTTGCCTAGATCCTTTGACCTCTAGGTGACCATACTCAGCATTCCTTTCTGAAAGGCACCCTTTCCATCTGACAGTATACTCATGAGAATAGGTTGAAACAAATGAGACTCATATTTTCTATCCCTGTCTTTCTCGAAGAAGCTCTTGACGTGAGCGTTCGAAAGTTCAGTTTGTAGGCTGTTTAATATATATTATCCATGTCCACCTGTTGTTCCCGGGTTGCCGCAAAAGTTTGCATCCGACCCTTTCTAACCGTGATCCCGTGTTCAGGATCCGCTACATACCTTAATATCAAGAAACAATGTTTTTGCCAAAGTCACTTTAGCCATTTTCCAACTGATGATGTCATGACACATCCGGAACCGAGTAGGCAGGCCTTATCAAGAACCTGAGCGGTACATGAGGTATTCATAGTCCCCTTGGGCTCGCTTCCGAATCTACAGGTTCCATTGAGCAGGTACGCGCGTCGTCTTCACTTTGTTTTGGTAAAGTCCCAAGTTTTCAGTAGAGTTTGTAACCCACCTCTCTTACCTTCCAGTTATTTTTTTTTTCAAACGAGTAAGTGTTTGATCCAGAATTGCCGATGCCACTATCCAACCCTCTCTCTCATACACCAAACAAACCGGGCTTTTTGGTCGTTCTTTTCTATTCCAGCGAGGGATAACACACGGTGTGTTTGCCATGAATCATAAGCTGGCTTGGAACTTTCATTTTTAGGGCTGCTGCTGCTGGTGTGGTTCGTCCCGCGTGAGATTAATTGGCAATTGATTACTTATCCCGGCACCTCAGGCTCTTATCAGAGCGGCAGTTGTGATGTGGCACCATATCAGGGCAAACGATCGCAGCGCAATTACTGTTCGTGTCAATGGGCAATCTAAGGTATTATAGAATTATAGATGTCTTGCTGGGTTGTATGGACTTAACGATGGGGCTCAAGTACTTCTAGTATGCGGCAGCCCCCCAGTGCAGAATACGAGAAGGGGGAGGGGGGGGGGGACATCGAGTGGGTGCAGGAAACCAATCATGAATCCCGGTTGTTTGACTTTGGGTTTACAGACAAGGATGTCGGCAATACTGACACGAACATACGCATAGCGGACTATCTCGTCTAGATAGTGCCAACTTGAGAACGATTTGCCCAAAGAAAGCTCGCTGTCTGTGCCGTGTCTGTTGGAGTGGGGGTTGACCCCAGCACACGGGTTCCGGGAAAGAGATGGAGAAGGAAAGAAAACCAGGATTATTCTTGGCGGTTGGTTTCCACAACAAGGCCGTCCCCCGTCCAAGGAAGGTCAGAGCCGGGCGGGATGTATAGAACAAGTGGGTGGAATATTTGGACAAGATCCCTTCTCTGTCAAACGTAGTTGTTAGACAGCTATCGACAAAATATCCGGTTCTTCACCTGGAGTCATGCTGTCTTTTTCCTTCTTAGTCTTTGCAACAGTTGCTTCATTGCCCTGGCTTGCGCAAGCCGAGGACGTAAGTGACAGCGGCGCATGTAAATGCATAGGAGTAGATTACGCCGACTCGGGGTCATACCTTATCGACTCCAGCGTTGATGGGAATTTCAGTTTCGCGTCCGAGTTTGAAGGTATGTTCGTCGTGTTCCGACTCCCATTTCATTCGTAATCATTGCTCATTCCCGCCTACCAGGTAGCTGTACGGACTCCGCGGCCATCAGCACAAGCCTTCGCGATTCAGATGGCAACAACACGTACAAGTGTTCCAGTATCAGCCCAGCACCGATCGGATCGTTACAGATATCGACATGCGATATACCCTACTCGAACTTGACCACCGGGGTATGGGAGATCGTCATCTCCTTGTCTAGCAGCGAAACAGTCACCAGGAAGTTTAGGTTAACGGTCGGAGTTCCTGCGACGGTGGTGACGACGATTACACCAACGGTGGTGATAGGAACAACGTCGACTGCGCCTCCTCAAAGTGAGCCAATTCCAAGCCCTTAGTGGGACGGAGCTAACTGGTGATGTGATGTGATGTGATAGCAATAACTTCAACCGCGACGGAAACGACCAGCACGACGGTATCGCCGCCCATCATCACCACGCCATGCGTCACGACTGCGACAAAAACGACAACGATAAGGGGGTCTCCGACAACGGTAACCCAAGTCTCGACAATCGTCCAATACACAACCGATAGCAGAGTGACCAGCTCGACGACAATTATTAGCACTGCGACGGCATTCTGCAGATTGACGGCCACCATCACGACCGCGGCCCCGGTGGCTCAGCCTACTGGATATACAGTTACAGTGTCAGGTTCGACGTGTGTGGTTGCTGCTGGTGCGGCAGGCAACTGGGGACCAGGGGGGAGAGGTGGTCCCCCTGGCGGCTGGGGCGGTGGCAGAGGCGGAGGCGGAAGGGGAGGACCGCCGGCGTGGGTTACCTCCATGTGGGCTTCAGCTGGTAACGGTGGTCTGCCGCCGTGGGTATCGTGTGCGAAAACCACCGGAAAGCCGAAAAGAAGCGCTGCGGCCATTGCGGCTTGGACTTCGACTTATGTTCAGACTACATATACCGCGACTGAGACGTCGACGGTGTATCTCCCTGCTTTGACGGTTACACGTTATGGTGAGTATATCACGTTCTATCAAATGGTCTGGTAAATTGAAAGCTAACGTTGGTGTCGAAGCCATTGACACTGTAGTTCAGACGATGTGGGTTTCCGTCCTATTCCTTGATTCCCTTCAGAGGATTCTCCTGCTGTTGGTGCTGGATGATACTGAGTTGACAATGACGAACTGAATATAGTACACCTGCTGCAAGCACTGTCTGTACGGGCCGAACAACCGCATCGACCCGGACGCTCACGGCGACGGCCGCCGGCCCGAAGCTCACGAGAATCGACTTGACGACAGCCGTCAGCCACATTGTGGAAACGATTTTTGTGACGTAGGCGACCTCTTGACCTGATATTGTGTCGAATATTCAGCTAATAAAAAGCAACTCGCCAACAGGCAGACGCAAATCACCATCTCCAACGATATGGCGGCTGCAACTTTATGTTGGCAAGCGGGTGGCACCTTTGGACCTTGAAGGGTGGTGCTCAATCTTGTTAGTGGTGTTGGTGTTATATACGGCCTGAAATGAAGGCGTTGTCTTTTGTGTTCGCGAGAACCTAGAGTCATATCATGTCTCGCGAGGATGGCTGATCTAGAATGAGGTAGCACATGGGAAATAATACAACGGGTTTGCTAGTGAGATGATTAGAACTTTAGGAGTTTTTTCGGTTGATTACCAGGTAGGTACTTTTCCAATTCAACGTCATTATCCCGTACAACTTGCTAGGTAGCTTTGCTTCGAGGTCAGTTCGGCCCCCAACTGTGCCGAGGGAGGATGGCCGATCGTCAACAAGGGTATGTTTACTTTGGCATCATCCTGCTATGGTACTGTTCTTGGCAACAGTTTCCTGCGATCTCATTGGTATATTCGCACCATCAAGCTCCTGCGCCGCTCAGTCAATGCAAGCTTTCAGCCCCTTAACCGGGGTCCAGTAGTGGAAGAACGCCTAGCCGGGCTGTAACTGTTTCATCAAACGCACAACCCATTAGCCCGTTGCCCGAGAAAAGCCATACATTATTCAAACCCCATCCTCTCGTTCATCTCTGCGCCAAGATCAACATACTCTATTTCAACATCACCAAGCAACCTAATTTGCAGTTGTGTCTTCGGTAGGCAAACACTGCATGTATGCTGCGAACAAAAGGCCATGGGCAAGTTCAAAAGCATCTTCAAGAGGTTCAACTGGCACACCTCAGCCACAGTCAACACCGCAACAGTCACATTGTTTTCCGTCTTTCTCATCTCCGTCCTCGGCTACGGCTGCAGCGTCACCGGCGGGTCCATCAACTCGGCATTCTTTCTCTACAAAGGACCATGTCGGACATCAACAAGCATCAACATCGCCCTCCACCTCCTCCTCAACATCTTCAGCACCCTCATTTTGGCGTCATCCAGCTTCTTCATGCAGGTGGTCGTCGCGCCATCCAGAGCCGATCTCGATCGGGCCCATCGCTCGCACCGCTGGCTCGACATCGGCGTGTCATCCATCAAAAACTTCCGCGACATGCCCAAGTACCGGTGCCTGTTGTGGCTCGGGCTTTTGGCGACCTCGATCCCCATCCACTTCTTCTTCAACTCGACGGTATTTGAGGTCCAGCCCGCCAACTCCGATTTTGGGTTGACGGTAGCCGCAGAGAGCTTCCTGCTCGGCAACGCAGAGTATCATACTCCTGGCGTCTCGCTCTGGAACATGCACACGCCGATCAATTGCAGTATGATGCTCACCACCGAAGTCCTGTACAACTGCACGAGGGCTAGCCACACCGCGGCAGGCGTTCTGACGTATAACCCCGGTTTCTGGCAGCCCAATCTTCTGAGTCTGGAAGACTACCTCGACATAAATTCCGAAGTCAACCGCAACATCAGCCGGGCATCGCAAGCGCTCCAGCCAGGCGGGTGGGAGATGCTTGATACGAGGAGCTGCCGTGCCGAGTTTCTCGCTTGCAACAAGGGAACAGGCCTAAAAGACCACACGGACGTCGTCCTCGTCGTGCAGGACACCCCCTACGGCGGAAAGGGCATGAACCTAACGACACACTGGACCCGCGACGACCTCTACCCGGACATGAACGAGCGCGACGCCGCCTTCTGGGATCGGCTGTATAACCGCTCAAGCCCAAATTCGCTGTGGTTCCACGCCCAATGCAACATGCGGCAGAACTTTACTTCCGAAGCAGCAAAAGGGTGCGAGAATCCGTGTGTGGAGCTGCTCAGAGGTTACGCCATGTATTCCTACGACGACTCAGAGGCCGACTACCTGGGCCCGCGCGACGAGTGGCAGCTTTCTCTGGGCGGAATCTCAGACCTCCTGGAGCCGCAGATGCGTTCTGGGTATAACAGCAGTGGCGATGGCGCGCTGCTCGACGTCAAGTACTGCATGGCCAGGACGGTGGAATCGCAGTGTCAGATTGGTGTGTCGAATACCATTGTATTGATTGTGACGGTCTGCGTGTGCTTGAAGACGCTGCAGTGCTTCTTTATTTTGAGAAGGCTGGTTTGGAAGAGTGATCGAGAGCCGTTGATTACTCCTGGCGACGCGATCGCTTCCCTCCTCCAAAGGCCGGACCCGACTACGGAGAGGATGTGTATTGCCGGGCTGAGCGAGTTTGAGAATGTTTGGACTTTTCATGTCGTTGATAAGAATCCTGATGGGGTTGTGAAGAGGGAGAGTGTTCGTCGCTTGAGGTCTGCGCCGACGTGGACGAGCGATTGGTTTCCTGAGGTTGAGGGGAGGCAGTGGAGGGCTATACGTCCTCTGAGGGTTGCGGCAATCAATAGGCTCACGCTGATATTCTCGCATATCTTTTTTGTGGTTATGTTGGGATTGGGTGTGTATTTCACTTATGCGGCGACGGGTGGATTTAAGTCCATGTAAGACCACCCCTACTTCTCCCCGACTAAAGCTGACTATGACTGTTAGATCCGGAGAGTTCGGCAACAGCGCCGTGAACCAGTTCGTCAACCTACAAATGTTCAAAAACTCCGGGTCAGGCGTGGCCAGCGGATACAGCGGGACGTTTCTGTCCAGCGTAATGCTGGCCAACGTCCCGCAGTTTCTGCTATCGATATCCTACTTTGTCTTCAACAACATCTTTACTCGGATGCACATGGCCAAGGAATGGGCGGACCTCAGCACCGACTACCGACCGCTTCGCGTCACGTTGCCGAAAGGGGACCAGGTCTCGACGTACACGCTTCAGCTGCCGCTTCGATGGAGCGTGCCCTCGATTTTGTTGAGTGTCATTCTGCATTGGCTTGTCTCGAATAGTCTCTATGTTTACATTTCTGATGGAGGTACGTACCAACTCTCTCGTGGCGTGGATGGGCGTAAGCTAACTTGAAGTAGGTTTCTTCAGTACAAGCACGGGCAGCGCTACGGCAACAGACAGCTCAATAGGGCTTTCTGACGCGGGCTTTATTGGATTAGGCTACTCACCCACCGCGATCATCGCAGCAGTTGTGCTGTTCCTGGTGATGTGCACTGCGCCTATCGTGATCGCGTTACGGCAGCTGCCTGGGAATATTCCCGTCGTGGGGACGAATTCGCTGGCCATCTCGGCGGCGTGTCATGCGTCTACGCTGTCAAAGGTGGTCCGGTCTGATGAAAGCTCTGGCAGCGATGCTGAGAAAGGGCCATTCCTGACCGTGACTGAGACAATTAGTCCCACGACACCTGGCAGTGCGGACAGGTTGAATAGCGAAGTGGATTGGGAAGAGAGTAGGAAGTCGCTGGCAGTGTTCGAGAGACTGGCGCAGAGAAAGATCAAATGGGGGGTTGTTGACATGCCAAAGGAGTATTTTGATGGTGTCCACATGGATGAATGTGGGGAGGTTGGGCATCTCAGTTTTGGAGTGGAAGAAGATGATGTCCAACCACCGGTGGATGGTCGTTGGTATATATGATGACTTTTATGACCTTTATTTCTTACAAGTTTAGCATCGCGGATGTAAGTTGATAAAACTATCAGCTTGAACCTCGAAGACATCTGGACCGTCACAAGTGCTTCAATGTGTTTGGACTGATCATCGAGGTTGCCAATCAAGCAATTGAATGCAGTTTTTCACCCCCAACTATACGGCACAGCAGTCTGAATGCTACCCATGAGTCCTGACCGCGTGGCTGCCACCGCAAGTTCTGCCTGACGCGCCATTGTCATGCATATGCGCGTGGAAGCGTGATGAAAGAAGCATGGACTTCACACCGACATTCCGAGAGCGGCCGAGACTTAGGGACACAGGCCGTACTAATAAGAGTCGCGACGCAGATGAGTGTTGGGACGGAGGAAAAGAAGCGGTCATGATGTCCAAGTACGGCGCAGGTTGTGATTCGGGCGTCGTTGGACACGTGTGATAGGACGTTCCTAGAGTCGTTATAATCGGAGACGGAGTCATACTTACAACCAACACACCTCACGAGGATCACCGGACTTCATGTTGGCGCCGTTGGTGCCGACGGTTGCCGATAACAGAAGGATGGAAATTGATGGTTCGCCAGTCGCGCAGATTTCCACCCTTTGTTAGACCGAGTGCAGAGAGAGATTGACGAGGTAGTGTGGTAGCTAGGGTGTGCCATACCCATAAGGCTGCATGGCATATCAAGCGTTACATGCAATGTTATGTTGATCATGTCGGGGTATCAATATTGACGTATGAACTGCTACCCTGAGCGGGTCGTCGTCAGTATACAACTTGCCTCCAGCGGAAATCCTTCGTGTGCTATCCCAACGTTTCCAGTCATGTTCGACCGTGGCTGACCAGCACCTCATTAGCCTCCGTGGATGGCCTTCGGAAACGCGGGCTTGCATGTGTCCGAACGATAGAATGAAGACAACGTAACCTGGAAGTTGAGACGAGCCCGGTGTATAAATCTCCGGAGCTCTCGGCGTTGACTCGTCCAGCAAAGTTCCTCAGGCTCTCACCGGAAGTCATCTTACTCAAGTGTTTCACGAAACCGGATTTTAAGATCCTTTAACATTTCTTCTTGCCCGCAACTAATTATTCGCCAGAGTTGATTCGATTCAAGAAGTTCTCTCGTGTCAAATCCTTGCGTTTGTTAGTTTGTTTGTGGTGTTACCTTTTCCATTTTCACCCCTTACTTCCACAAACACTGGTTCGTCCCTCCTACAGTTCTCCACACAGTTACATCTGCAAGATACCTGTGGTTTGTTTGTGATTCTGCATGAGCCTCTTCTGGATCACGAGTGATTCGCTAATCAAGTCAGAACCTCGATAGCTTCCCATCCCATCCCGTCCACATCGAACTCGACACAACTCGGGCGTAAGAAAGGTAGGTTCCTTGGCACCTCCAGAAACCATAAAGGGCACCTTTCTCCCCCTGTTTGTTCTTATCTTCACATCTAACCACGACACCACACCTCACAGTTGCATTCCGACACAACACATACCTCCGACATCTCAACCAACGCCCCAACTTTATTACCTACCCGGATACCTGAACCATGGGGTCTATGGCTACTAACACCACCGAGATGGAGGCAATGTCCGCCAAGCTAAGGGGCCAAAAGCTTCACATCCCGGACCTGCGACCCATTTACAACCAGTGGCCGACCAAGTGCAGTCCCCACTACGCGCAGCTCAAGGTAACCGTCGAGCTCAAGATCAAGGAATGGATCCCGGCGGAGGATGAGAAGATGCGCCAGTCGGCTAGGAAGATTGACGTCGCCATGTTTTCTGCAGTGTAAGTCCCCCACATACTTTGCGGCTGATGTTTGCTTGATGTGTTTTACTCCGCCATCAATACTAAAAATAGACACCCCTGCATGCAATACAGATGGTACCCAGGATGCGCACTTGACCGTCTCGAGACGATGGCGTGGTACACGATGTGGATCGTCCTCTGGGACGACGACATCGAGGACACGGTCGACCTGCCCAAGCTTCGGGGGATCCACAACCAGGCGCTCAAGTACGTCGCTTGGTGTCTCGGCCTAGAAGGCGAAGAAACCACTTCCCCTACAAAGTACTGCAGCCTGTTCCAGTACTGCGGGGCACCGCTCAAGGCGGCGTGCACCGTTGCCGAGCTGAAGCGTTTGTATCAGGAGATCGAGCGGTATATGAGGGGTTGCGAGGAGGAGGCGACATATGTTGTCTCTGGAAAGATTCCTGACGAGAAGACGTACTGGGCTCATCGCCTGGGCTCGTCGTCCTGTGATACTTATAATGCGCTTGGAGAGTAAGTAACATTGCCTGTGGGTTGAGGGAGGTGGTAGGCTGACCGAGTGAAGGTATATGTGCGGCAATACTATTCCCGAGGAGCTGTTTGAGAAGCCGCAGATGAGCGATATGTGGACCGAGCTCAACAAGCAGATTGTCTGTCTGAATGACCTCGTCTCGCTGAAGAATGAAGTTGTAAGTCTACCTTACCATACATACGTGTGATATCTACTTTGTTTGCTGATCTTTGTACATAAAGGCCCGCAACTGGTGCGGCATGGTCCCCATCATCATGAAAGAGGACGCCAGCGATAGCTTGGAGGATGCCGTCGCCACCGTGGTCGAGAGCATCCGCAAGTGCGGTGAGATTGTCGAGCGCTCCGCAAAAGAGCTGGTCGCCATGGCTCCCGACGACGATCAGAAGAAGAACGTCGAGAACTATGTCTATGTCTTTCTGACGAATATGAGCGGGAATTACTGGTGGTCGTAAGTCTTGCGAACTTTGGAGTTATCTGGACTTGGCTGACTGTTGATAGCATCTGCTGCCCTCGATACGGAGTGCATAAGTACCTTCAGAATGACCATAGCTTGCTTGTAGATCTCCCTCTTTGAGATGTATTTGGTTTGATGGAGGAAGATGGTGGACTGGACCACTAGAACTAGGACACTTAACACCCGTTTATCATGCATGACCTTTTTTTTTTTTTTTGTTTTTCCTTTTTCTTTTTTTTCCTTTTTTTTTCGTTTTGGGAAGGGATGGTAAGCCCCTATCAAAGGCCTTTCTCTTTGGTTGCTATCAAACTTGATGAGTGGCTATCACATGTTGCCATAGGCCTTGATATAGAGAATATAGCTCTGAAAACCTCATCTTGCGGACAGCATAAAGTCACTAGGCCAAATGTTGCCTTGTTCTCACATCTATGGCCCAATGCCCATTATCTGTCTCACATCAGACTCTCCTCACGCTCTCGCCAGAACCGTAGCAAGCGTCGTGACAACTACCACTTCCGCAGTGGCATCAGCTCGTGCAGTGACCGCAGCCGTAGGCGAAGATGTCGCACTCCTCAGCCCAGCCGTCGCAGCACTCTGCAACAAACTAACAATACTCGAATACGCAGGCTTCTTATTATAGCTCCTATCCCAGAGACACGCTTCTCCCTCACCCGAGTATTGTCCCGGAATCCATGAGTACTATGGCGTCCCGTCAGCATACTACCCACATCTCGACACTAACATAGAGCTAAATACCTACCTGGTCGGTAAAATCCCAAACCGTAATCCCGACACACTTGGGCGCCTCGAGACACGCGCCCACAACTTCCAGATAATCTTTGGCCTGCTGCTGGTTATCTGCCGCGGAAGCAGGGAGCTTGAGATGTCTGATATCGATCTCGGTGTACGCCAACTCGTCCACAACCTGCGAGAACTTGGCCATCGTGTCCTTGAGTTCCTTCTTGGAAGGCGATTTGCCCACTCGCGAGTGGCCCTGCATGCCTATGCCATCGATCCGAGCGCCGGCCGCTTTGACCGTCTTGATCATATCGTAGGTGGCGTTGATTTTTGCGTTGCAGCAGCGCTCGATGTTGAAATCGTTGTAGTAGAGCTTTGCAGTTGGGTCTGTTTGTGCGGCTATCTTGAACGAGTGGGTTATGTAATCTATCCCCATTGCTTTGTACACTACTCATCCAGTGGTTAATAACAGATTGTGAAGAACGGGGGAGGGAATGGGAACGTACTAGGGTTCTGCCGCATCTTCCCATCGTCCTCGACAGCTTCGTTTACTACATCCCACGCGTAGCACTGCCCTTTATAGTGGCCAGCCACGTTCTGGATATGAGTTGCAATGATGCGCTGCATCTGATCTTTGCTATATGAGCTGCTGACTTTGCCAATATCAGCATCAATCCCTCCCATGGGATAAGGCTGGAATTGTACCCCATCCCGGAAGCTGGTTATACCAAACCAGAGTATGACAGCGCAGCAGCTGGCCAGTCTGCTTAGCAATGTTAGCGATGGCGTCACCGCTCCCGTAGCTGAACCGCCCTTGCGAAGACTCGGTGTTGCTCCATTTCTGGCCGTTAGCCGGCGTGATTGAGCCAAACTCGTCCGTGTCGCGTGCGATCTTCATGTACCCCTGATTATTCAGAGCCGGGTTGTCCACCGCTGTCCCGAAATACTTGAGGCCTGCTGCTTTTGCCCATTTGTCGAGCTGGCATGTGGCTGGAGTGCCGAGGGTGATGGCAAGCACCAGTAGCTGAAATAGTCGGATCATCTTGACCAAGACCCTTTGGACTGGGTGAGTATTGTTTCTGGTCTGTGAGAGCGTGGTGTGTCGGGAACAACCACCAGTAATCAGAAGTCAACGTCAAGTGGGATTCAAACAGTCTTCAATTCCATGACCCCGGGATGGGTGACCGCACACCTGGCTTCCGGGACAGCGGAAAGACGGTTGAATTCCCTTGCCCAAAAGGGCCGCTAATAACTGGTTGATTGCAGACATACGGCCATCCAGCGCAAAAACCTTACACCCAGCCAATCGGTTAAATATCGGGTAATTTTGGTCCCAAGCCGTTCCCTTCACAACCTCCCAGGTTCAGAACTCTTTCTTGCCCGTGAGCCAGCATTACACGACATGGCTACCAATAGTTTGCGACCTGCCTTGAGGCCAAGACATATACAGCTGTCGTCAACGATTCCTTTCATCTCGAGGCAAGCGAAGATGGGTGATACCCCACAACTTCACTGGACAGCTTTCGAGAATCCCAAACTCGGACGATTTCTGAGGAGGCTAGTATTGAGACAAGCCTCCTGCGAAAGCATGTCGAGCCATCTTTTGCACCAAATATACGAATAAACGATTGTCTAGGTTGGACAGAGCTAAAGGGAAGTGCTGTCAACCTAGCACTGACGGAAGCTGGCATTCTCAAGGATATCAAGGACGAGGAGACCTACTTCTGCTTCATTTACGCCTTTGTTCCCAAAGGAAAACTAGATGCCGATGTCATCCTCTCGCAGCTAGACTTCTTCCATATCGTGGGTTTTCACAATGTACCATTCAACCCGGCTAATTGGCGAGGCGAAGGAGTGCTTGTGGATTTCTCCGACATTGTCTCACCGTTTGCGCATGAGTTAGACTGGAGGAGAGGCGCTTATGCCATGAAACAAACATTGTATCGTGGAGCCGTTCGAAGCCTTGCGAGAAAAGGTATTCTATAAATCGCTTATACATATCTCCCTTCGGGCATGATGCTGTTATAGTAACGATAGCTCCCGTCCAGCCTCGAATGTTGAAATAGAATCGCTTGCACAAAGAGCCCACCCAGTCCGGCTTGAATCGGCGGTCCCCTCCGGGCGGGTTCGTAGTAGGTGCGCCCTGCTCGGGCCAATGTTAGGCTCAAAGGTTCCACTTTGCGGGATTGGAGAGCACATGCTGAAGGGCAGCGTTGACTGGAGGTTGAGATGTGTTCGGTAATGACAGTACCTATGCTCGAGTTCATCCTCATCAAAAATCTCGCCATCACACCGGACCGCGTTGGCACAGCGTGAAGATGGTTTCGAACGGTCCAGTCGTCGGATTTCAACAAGGTCGCCGAGCACTGCATATAACTTCTCGGCGGTAAATTCCCGCCATAGCGTCCAACCTTCGACAGCCGCCCACTGGCTGTTTGTTGTCTTGGTTCCCCATTTTGCGCGGTGCGTAACCACAGGGTTAGGTTTTGTCAGTTCTTCCAAAATTGTCGTCTTCCTCGTCATGGTACTTAGCGCTGGCAAAGACGATTCACGGTGGAGTGCCAGTTTGTGGCCTCATCCGATTATGTACTGTCTGATCGATGAGTTGTATCATGCAGATCATGATTCGATGATAGTCAATGCGGGGGCTGACTTATAGTGTCAGTCGGCAGTAAGCTTCCCCTTCTAGACGGAGGATGGTTTAAATTTCTGAAAACGTTACGTAAACTCAGACTTAAGAGAGCAGAGAATTGATCTCCGGGTTAACAATCTACAATTTAGTATTGTCAACGCCACAGGGACCATGGCGCAGGTGGTAGTTCACTATGATCTGGTTTAACATTAGAGTAATCAGGAGGTCGCGAGTTTGAGCCTCACTGGTTCCAAATTCATTCATTTTACCCTTTTTTCTTAGTAGTTTCCGCTTCTCTACCTGGAAGGAGCAAAGTGGTGTTAGCTTTTTGCACAAGTTGTGCCCGTTTCACACCTGGTGCTTGATGAGAATGTCGTCGAAAATGATTCATATTCCCGTTCTTGGTATGGCGATCTATGTACATCGACTATAACAACATTTGCTACAACTGCTCCCAGATTCGATCGAGTGAAGATAGGCAAAACTTTGTCTGCACCCATCGTGCTTCCAACCCACACCGTGACTGAATTCGGGCAACTTATGCAACCCAGAACCAGAATCTCTCGAGAGCATTTCGTGGCTTCTGGTCGGGCCAGTGAACATCTTCGGCGTCTAGTGCGGCCTTGCCGGTCGTGATGTCGGCCTCCAACGCTGTCTTCCACTTGGTCTTCTTGAAGAGCTTCCAGAAACCGAAGAGGACGAAGAAGATGGGGATACCGATGTAGGACGCAATAAATGCTAAGACACACCACAAAGTCAGCATTGTCCGGTTGAGGAACAGAGGAATATGTAAACTTACTGCTGACATCCCAGTTGCCATCGATAAAAACGGCAAAGCCATTGAAGATGATGATTATGGAGAAGTAAATCAGGGCGAACCAGGCAGTGTAAGGCTGGAACCTGCTCTTGAAGATCAACGTGTCGCGGCTGATTCCCTGGGCCTGGAGTGCCTTGTAGAACTTGAGGTAGGCGATGCAGATGCAGCACCACGTGAACAGGTTGGCGATAGTGGTGAGGTTTTGGAACCACTCAAAGGCTTTGGCTGCTCCGCCATTCTTGTCGACCGAGAGGTATGTGAGCAGGCCAATGGAAGCAGTGACCAGGACCGCAATCCAAGGTACGCCGCGCTTGGTGCACGTCAGGAAAATGCGCGGAGCCTGTCGGTTCTGTGCCAGAGCGTAGAGATAACGCGACCCAGTGTAGAGGAAAGCGTTTCCGGAGGACGAGGCCGAGGTCAAGATGACGGCGTTGATGATGGACGGGAGCACCGTGATGCCGGCATTCTGGATACCGATGACCCACGGAGATCGGGCCGCGCCGGGAGCGCCACTTTCCTGAGCCGAGAGGAGATTAGGGTCCGACGAGGATACCAGCACACCGATTCCGAGGGATCCCAAGACATAAAAGAACAGGATACGCCAGAATACTCGGCGGACGGCCTTGGGGATGTTCTTGCGGGGATTCTCAGCTTCACCGGCCGCGACGGCTACCATCTCGACACCTCCATACGAGAAGGCAGCATTGATGAGAGTCGAGAAAAGTCCAAGGAAGCGCCCAAGGTCACCGGTCGCGCTGTATTCCTTCATGGCGCCAGGGTGCTGCCAATACCAAAAGCCGAGACGCTCGTGCTTCGGATTACCGCCGAGGTCGACAATGAAGGCCATGAGGAGCAAACCGACAATGGTGATGATCTTGACCGAGGCAAATATGAACTCGGCTTCTCCATAGATGGAGACAGCGAAGATGTTGAGGGCGATGATCAGCACCAGGATGATACTGATCCACACAGCCACATTGATATCCTGTGCCCCCTCCCAGTAGCCTATGACAATGGCGGCAGCGGATATTTCAGCGCAGATCGTGATGGAAGCTTGATACCAATTGTTCCAACCGACGGCGAAGCCCAGGGCATCATCAACATAGCGGGCGCAGAATTGCGGGATGGCGCCGGGAAGAGGAAGCCAGGTGGCCATCTCACCGAGACATTGCATCATGGCGAAGATGGCAACACCGGTGAAGGTGTATCCGAGAAGAACAGAGAGAGGACCGGCGCGGGTGAGAGCGCTGCCGATACCGAGGAACAGACCGGTGCCGATGGTGCCACCGAGTGCGATGAACTGGACATGGCGAGACTTCAACCTGAAGATTGGATAGAGAAGAGTCGGTGTCAGGCTTCATGCGATAACTAAACTGAGCATGTGAGGCCCGGGTCACTCACCCTCGTCTGACGTAGCCATATCTTTCGACGTCGCCCTCGCTGCCTAGAACGGCCTCGCCTTCCATCAACGCGTCCTGCTTTCGCTCCTCGGAGCCATCAAACCGGGGTTCGGGGCCATCCTCGGAGGATGCCGCATGCTTTTCCGCCATATTCGTTTCAATCCTGCTGCTGTCAGGTCTGCTGTGGAAGCCGGATCAAGGACTGCCAGGCAGGATAAGAGAGACAGATGGAAGCTGTGCGACTCTGAAATGCAGGCGGAACCCGAAAAGAGGGAGGATGGCGGCCATTTATACGGAATGCAGGCGCGGGGGGGAGCACAGAGGGCAATTAATTTGGTTGAGCTGCTTGCCCGCCTGATGCTTCACGGCAAGAGCTCTCGCGCCCGATGTGTAAGGAGGCTGGGGTACGGTAGGTACGTACTTCCCAATGAACCCTGGAAAGGAAGGAGCTTGGGTGCGCATTTCTGGCCCCTCTCGGTACCACCGTCCATCGGCAGGTCTCAATATTGGAGGTTGCATCTCATAACACCGGGGCAAGGCCGCTGCAGCACACACAACCACAGTTCACAACCCTGCCAACAGACCAATGAGCAGACCCAGCCGTCGTGAGACATGCATGGACAGCCTAACAGGTCTGGTGTTTGCCGGACTTGGCCGGGGAAGGCTACTTTCGCCTGCCCGCTCGGCTCACTCAGGCGTGGACGATGGTGGGGGGTTGGTGAGTGTCCCGAATCTCATTCTCACATCCCACCCAGGAAACATCCCGATCAACATCAGCTCACGCGCTGAGGCGATATGGCATCGCGTGCGGTGGAGCGTGATTCGTGGGAGGAATGGCCCGATCTGGAAACAACTGCGGCTTCCGTCGGTTTCTGGGCAGGGGGGCTAACAATCGTGGGCGTGTTCCCTCATAGTGGATGATAAGCATGCATGGATCGGAGTACGCATGGATACAACTCGTGCGTCGTCTGGGAACGACACTCGGTGTCCAGACCAGCAAATGGTGCGGGATTTGTCGCAAACAGATGATTGCTGTGCCTCTGGGCAAATAATGGATGTGTAGGGTACCGAGGTACCAAGGTGATTTGCGGGAGACGGCATCATCAGAGGGCCGCTCATCTGCCCGTTGGAAAGCTGGGGGGAGGTGCAACGGGACGCAGAACCCGCATGGGGCCGGGGGACGGGTTGGAATGGTCGATGGGAACTTGAAGCAACCGTTACTCTGGGGGAGGCAGTGCAGTGCAGACGGGAGTGATTGACCGTCCCAACTTCAGCACATTGCGCAAAATGTCGAACACGCTGACGGCTGACAGCAACTCTCCCGTCGTCGCGCCCTGGAGCTAGAAGTCTTCTCGAACGATGTGCTCACAGGCTCGGCCAAGGAAAAGAGAAAATGGTCTGGATTCGGGAATAACCACTTGGCCCGCCACTTGGCATTCCCCGCATGCCCCCAGTTGATTGCTTATCTTCTAGATGAAGCTCATGATTGGGCCCTTCTGCACAGCCACTTAGAAGCGATTGCAATTCCGCCATGTGTTGTTTCCCATCGAACGTGCTAATTTTGGGCTTGTTGATGACACAAGCTTCACCAAGCTTCAGCCAAGCAAGCTAGCTCGACTTGGCATTTGTTTTCTTCTTTCAACTGCCAAACGTCGTCGACGGGAATAACCACTTGGCAGGGTGAGATTGATTTGAGATACAAACCAGGCATCATTTACGTTAGCCGCATCCAGATAGAAAGTACGGGGAGAATATTACCTCTTTTGCACTACGAAAGTAAGATAAGCAGCCAACAAATATACTAAGTTCTTTGGTCATCACTATAGATAACAGACCGCCGCACATCCCTTCCCACAGTACTTCATTCCCCACCCAAAAGTAACATACCGGCCACGGTACCCAAAAAGGTGTGGATCTCAGTCTGAACTTTGAACAACCAAAATGGATACTAGTAGCAAGCCACCCGCTTACTTGAGTAATACGTAAATTGAAGCTATCACCATTTTTGCTCACGTGAGCTCCTAGTGTCAGTTTGCATCGTCAATGATAAAGAGAACCAAGGTCTTATCTTTGCGCGTAATTACTGCGTCCAACCGCACGTTCATTGGTCATCGACTCATCGCACGCGGCACAATTGAGAACACAGCCATGATTCATCGCCTTGATTTTATCCTTTCCACCTAGCTACTCGGTTTTCACATCTCATGAAGCTTTCGACTTCAAAGTGACTCTAACTTTCTCTGAGCAAGAAAATGGATATGTATGTCCATTGCATGCTTGGCTGCTTCAAATCTCGGTCCCTGCATTCAGCTTGGACATGGCCAAGGGATTTTGTGCCAATGGTTCCGCGGTCTGTTTGCTCTGCAATGCTACCTCGTCAGTCGCGTAATCGATCAGCATCTGCCGGCCGGGCAGATAATGCTCCGATTCACCAAGATCACCTCAGAATAGCAATTCTCTTACTCTTTCAACAAGATATCTCCTCTGGAGCCATGTATCCCATTTCAAGGTACAGATCTACTGTTATATGCAGATCAGTGATACTGTGAGGCTGTGCGCGATGGTTTTGAATATAGCTGTCCGTGTTAAGTTACATGATAAACCCAGCCCGTTTTGACAGATGTATATCAACAGGACATCTACGTCGCGCCTCATATGTATTTCTTGTATGAAAACTTGCTCAACTTCAATCATCTGCTGTTGGCTAAAAGAATAGCCTGACGTTAAGAGCAAAGTAAGTCTCTATGGTCATGGCAGCCGTCGTTCTACATATTACGGTATTTTGCACCTTTAACGCCATGAATAAGGTCTGTTATGTTATTCATGAACTGGGTTGGATCTCCAAGTTGAGGAGTTTGCGATTTGACATCAGCCTCCCGAAGCAAACCGAATTTCTTTATCCATGAAGCTAGATACTAAAATCTCACGGGTATAATCATGTGAAGAAACCTCGAATATGAGTTATATTGTGAGGAAGCAACCTGTCTGATCAGAAATTCAAATGTTAGAGAGTAATGCGCTCAAAGACAACGTATAGTAAGTAATCACTAGTTAGGGTCAGTCAGACATTGCAACGCGGTTATTTATCATGAACTGAAATCATAAATATTACCCTCACAATGTCCTTATCTGGCGCGTGAGGCAGTCAGATTGTAGAGCTGCCGCTGTTAACAACGAACTATTCCAGGAATAAGTGAGGGAATATCTGGCCATGGACCTGATGCTGGAGACTAGAATCCTTAAGGAGCACCTACCTGTTATGGACCGTGGTCGAAATAAGTTTCCGAAGACGTTTTGATTTCATGTCCGAGGGACTTTTAGACTTTAGTCCCTTTGAGCCACATACGATAGCTCCTTTGACTGACACTAACGTCCGCTAGCCTTAGCATGACCTTCCGTTGTACATGATTACCCTCATATTTAGTAGTTACCATGACCATTGAGTAATAGGTAGGTGAGGTAAGTTTCTGCGACTCACGAAGGTGTCAAGGGGAATGGGGGATCTTTGCATATCTTGGTCAACCCTTGGATCTACACTCAGCCTCTCCGGTATTTGTACACGACAGGACGAGATGTAAGAGAAAAGATGTATTTTCTCCGGTCTGAATGTCAAACGAACACGTACCAAATTCCTTGTAGGACCGGACATCTTTAAAGCAGTATCATCCAATGGACTACCTGTAGCTTTGGAGATGCTGTACTTCTGCATTTCCTTTGGTTACTTGAGCATTCCAACGATATCTTTGCGCATACCGAGTTATTTTTAGAGAGTAGAGACGGACCGTGTTGATATCGACTAAAATACAGCACCTTCGCACTTGGTCCCTCCACTTGTGCGATGGCCGGCACAGAACAGTAAGAACACCCCTTCCCAGACTAGTAGCCTACAATCTCGCGCCGCCATCCCGTCCCTGCAGTCACAAGAGGTGATAATCAAACCACGTCACGGCCTGCAGGAAGGCCTGCTCCTTGGCAAACGCTTCCACCTTCTTGGACGGATCGCACCGTACGGAGAAGCCGTGGACGACGCCGGAGTACAGATTGATCTGGTACGGGTTGCCGCCTTCCTTGAGGATCTCCTCGGACTTGTGGCGCTTCGCGGCGGGGAAGATGTCGTCGGTCTCGGCGGCTGCGATGGACAGCGGCGCCTTGAAGCCCTTGAGCTCGTCCTCCTCGACGAACGAGGGGTGAGCGATGTAGCCGACTTGGATGCCGTCCGCGTAGTGGCGGCAGACGTACTGAAAATAAGGTTAGCTAATGAAGTTTGTAAAAAGGGGTTGGGATCACTCACCTTGGCACCAAAGCAGTAACCAAGCGCACCGAGCTTCTTGACGCCGTATTCCTCCTTGAGGGTCTTGATGGCAGCCACGACGATGGGGTCGACGGCTTCGAAGGTATGCGGGTTATTGCCGTCCGAGCCCTTTGTGAGCCATTTCATGAAGTCGAAGTCTTCGGGACGGTTGAGGGTGAGGGCGTCGCCATTGAAGACGTCGACAATCAGGGTCAGATATCCGTTGGCGGCAAACTGGTCGGCCATCAGCTTGCTGTTCTGCCAGATGCCGATGACGTCCGGGATGAACAGCAGGCCGACGTCCTTGTGCGCCTTGTCGGCCGGCGGGGTGGCGAGGTAGCCCTCATACTTGCCGGCGATCTGAATCGTCTTGCCGGTCGGTGTTCCGTCGTGCTTGACGCCGACGGTGCAGCATCTTGCCGGAGGGTTGGAAGCCATGATGACGACGCCGGGGGAGATTGCCGGGAAGGTGGGGTATGGCGGGGTAAGATAGAGGCAGTGAACGTGAAAGCTGCTCGCTTGAAGAGAAAAGTCGCGATGAGAGAAAGAGATGAAGGTATTGACAATGTCTTGTTAAGATGGAAAGAGGAAGTGAGGATCAGACACCCGTCTTGTACTTTCCCGAATCCGAGTGCACGGTTACCCCGTAACTCCTGCTCTGTGTGTTATCATCGGCGACTCCACTGCCGCTGCGCTTGGCAGATTACCATTCCGGTCCCGCCCCCTCCTCATTTGGATGCTTCTCGAAGACATCATCCCCGGCATCCGACAATGGTCCCGCGGCCGCTGAAGTGGAACAAGACTTCACGATGGATGAGAAAACCATTATCCAAACCCCGGTGAGCCCGCTGCCGAACCGGGACGACCGGCATTTACGCACGGAGATCCCGTGCGGGTGTGGGCGTATTCGGATAACGCTTACGGCTGGCGGCCCTGGGACTTTGTCGGATCACAGATATCTTTACGCGTACTTGAGGAAACCGTTTTGCATATCACCCAAGCTCCGGTTCCTCACGCGTATAATAATGGCCTCTCCCATTGCCTTGCAGCCAAACGAAGTGGACGACGATGATCTCATCAAACAATTTGAATAGAACGGCACACTTCTAGTCAAACGGCGTTTTTAGCCCTGACGAGTATAATGAGTAACCCTGAAAAGCCCGC
This sequence comes from Apodospora peruviana, assembly GCA_033439685.1. NCBI lineage: Eukaryota > Fungi > Ascomycota > Sordariomycetes > Sordariales > Lasiosphaeriaceae > Apodospora > Apodospora peruviana. The sequence goes on along the minus strand of JAUEDM010000005.1, from coordinate 59,404 downwards.
CATCGCCTTTGCGCCGCCTTCTCTCGCCTCCAACCCGGAATTTGTCGCCAAAATCACGAACCTCATCAACGCCGTCTATCTCGAAACCGAGAGCGATTTCTTTCTCGGCTCCGTTAACCGTGTTTCGACCGATGAAGTCCACAGCTTCATCCGGTCCGGCGAGTTAGCCATCTGCTGGCGGGCTGGCTCGACCAAGGCGGAAGCCTCTGAGGTGATGGGCTGCATCAAGACAAGCATGCTAAACGGACAGACCGGACAGTTCGGCCTGCTGGCCTGCGACCCGGCCTTCCAGGGAACGGGCGTCGGCTGGGGGCTAATCCGTTTCGCCGAGGAGTTTGCAAAGAACCACCACGGCGCCGAACGGATGCAGTTGGAGCTGCTGTTCCCCAGGGACTGGCATCATCCGTTCAAGACCAGACTGGCCGATTGGTACGGCAGGGCTGGGTACGAGCTGGTGAGGTCTGTCGACATGGTGCATCAGTTTCCGCAGATAGCACCGGCCCTTGCGAAGCCGGCCGATTTCAGGGTCTACCAGAAGAAGTTGTGAGGTTCATTGTGGCTGCATATGGCAGAATCGGGCTGCAGCAGTTCTGTTAAATAGAGTCGGGGTATCGACAACTTGTAGATGGATAGCATGAGACAAACTCGCTGGCCATACACATAAGTATTGGGTATTTGTGCTTGGAGCAATGAATCATCTCAAACGCAAAGGCCACGAGCGGGCGGACAGGGGTTCAGTGCTCAACTTCTCAGGGATAATTTTAGCACCGCAGGTACCTGAAGGGCGGGACGGACGTCATTCGCCCGCCTGCACTTGATCTCTCATTCAGAGACTGGAATGCAACTGAAGTTGCATCTCCAACTTTCAATGTGTCCTTTGACTGGTGACAGCCATTTTTGCACCTGTCTCGCCCAAACACAATTGTGCGTTCCACGACATATCATCTCGAATCATGAGTTGACTTCCACCATGGTTTGACTGCGACATTATCTTGGTGTCAACGAGAGCCATGAACAGTGCGGTTCGAGCCGACGGCGGCCGGGAAGATAGTGAAATCCCACTACTTCATCGGCAGCCCGTCGATCTATCGAGCGCGTCCAGCAACACACTGAGCAGGGTGCTAGGACCGGACACAATGGAAGCAGGCGTTGAGATGAAGGAGACAACAGTACAACCCGCGGCACATCTGCCCTCGCCGCTGTTAACTCCCAGCGACCCGACGCCCCGACCGATACCGGAATCGCATCTTGCGGACCCCGAAGCCGTCCACATTGCGACAAACGGCGTGCCGACCCCAGATCCGTCAAGTGACAGCCACAGCGACGCTGAGCGATCAAGCGATGCGATCTCGTCTGACTCGGCCCATCCTGAACCCGTGAAGGAACTGCTAGTCGAGAGCGCAAAGACACGCAGTCGGTCGGGCACCAAGACCAGCAACCATGACGGAATACGACGTCTCTCTGCGACCAAGATCCACGAATTAACGGCAACACCGGAATCTCTTCCGATGGGAACCATATCCAGCCGGAAAGCGACGGCTCGTCCGCTGTCTGCCAGTGTCATCGGGACCAACAACCAACCTTCCATGTCAGAGCAGTTGGAGGCTGCCCACCTGGGATTGTCTCTCATTGACAAATCTCAGCTCATGCAGTATGACGGAACACCGGGACGTCCAGACGTAGTACACAGGAGAGAAACCCTCCAGGAACGACCGACCATCTCGGCGAGAACCCTATCGACACCGCCTACAAGCAGGCGCAAGTCTACAGGACAGCCTCCAACCCAGCCGACGTCCGCCCGACGCAACTCCTTCCACCCTCTACCTACTCGGCCGGCCCCGCTCGACCTCGAGGGCCGGACCAACTTTGCCTCAACGACGCCTAAGCTCCCGGCACCCAGCAGGAGCGAAGCGGCGGCCGAACCGAGGCCTCCGTCGCCCATACCGCCGTCGATACCCCTGCCTCCCATGTCCATACCTACAGTGCTGCAGCTGGAACTGGCCGGACAACGACCTAGTCCCCTCTACATACATCATTCCTATGCGAGCGACCTCCCTTACGAGTCGAGCGCGGTCAAGTTCGAACGGCTGAAGAACTTCCTCCTTGTACCGTGGTATCTCGAGAGGGCAATCACATTTGGCGCATTTGCGTGCTTGGATGCGTGGCTTTGGACCTTCACGGTCCTGCCCATGCGTTTCTGCATCGCGATTTCGGTCCTGGTGCGCTGGTGGGCTTACCTTGTGGGTAGAGAGGCTCGGTGGCTTGTGGGTTTCGTCTGGTATGGACTAGGCCGCATGTGGAAGCGCGGCCGTCGTGGCCGTTCGGTGTCGAACGCGAGCAGCCATACCTCCTCGAGTCAGTCGAGGAGTCGGAGCCGGGTTCGGGAGGCGCCATCCAGAAGTAGCAGCAGCGCGAATCTGGCAGCGACTACGAACGGGACTGCAACGACTACAAGTTTCGACACGGCTGCCCGCCGCCCCGAGAGCTTGCGACCCAATATCAACGGCGCCACCAACAGCTCGAGGAGACCGACCAATAGACCAAGCACCGGGAACCTACGACACAGACGTACAAAGTCCAGCCCGTCTAATTTAACGTCTTTTCACAAGGCGGACCTGCTACAAGGTGCCATAATCGTCTTCAGCTCCATCGCCCTGATGAACTTGGACGCCAGCCGAATGTACCACTTCATTCGCGCACAGTCGGCGATCAAGCTTTACGCTATCTACAATCTTCTAGAGGTTGGCGATCGCTTGTTGTCAGCTTTGGGCCAAGACATATTTGAATGCCTCTTCAGCGCCGAGACGCTCTCTAGGAACAGCTCCGGCCGCTCCAAGATCATGCTTCCGTTTGGCATGTTCCTGCTGGCGCTGGTGTACAACATCTTGCACTCGGTCACCTTGTTCTACCAGGTGATCGCGCTCAACGTGGCCGTCAATTCGTACTCGAATGCGCTCTTGACGTTGCTCATGTCCAACCAGTTCGTCGAGATCAAAAGCACCGTCTTCAAGCGCTTCGAGAAGGAAAACTCGTTCCAGCTTGCCTGCGCCGACATTGTCGAACGTTTCCAGCTGTGGATCATGCTGCTTATCATTGGCATGCGCAACGTGGTCGAGGTGGGTGGACTTTCGGTGCCAGGCGCTGGCAGCGAGGACAGTGGGCCTAGTAGTATCCCGCTGCATAGCGCTTCCATCCTGCCTGCCAGCTTCACGATATTGCCGTCGTGGTTGTGGTCGGGAGAGGTGCTGTCGCCTTTCTTTGTGGTCATTGGGAGCGAGATGATTGTCGACTGGATCAAGCATGCCTACGTCAACAAGTTCAACAATATCAAGCCGAGGTTTTACAGCAGGATTCTTGATATCTTGTGTAAGGACTATTACACCAATGTGAGTTATTCTGTCTTTTTTTCTGGTAGGGAGCATGTTCATTAATGTTATTGTCTTAGGCATTTGTTACGCCCTCGCTGACCCGCCGTCTGGGATTGCCTCTGCTGCCGTTATCATGTCTCTTTATCCGAGCGTCGGTCCAGATCTACAACATGTTTCTGGCCACGCATCTTCCAACCCCGTTGCCTCCCTCCACGCAAACGTCACTCTCGGTCGAGTCTGCCACGCCTTCTCCCGCCATGGTGGCCGCACTCGACCGGCTTGACAATTTGATACGAAACGCCCTCGGCCGCGCTGTGTACGGTTACCCGTATGCCGATGGGGTCGGCGATAACGCCACCGAGCAGCCAGGGACAGCAACACGCCTCTGGCTCCGGTGGACGAGCGATGATGTCATCGCCACGGCGACCATGGTGGTCGTCTTCCTGCTCGTATTCCTGGTGCTTCTGGTGGTGAAGTTGGTGTTGGGCATGGCTTTGTTACGGTATTCACGCGATCGGTATGCGAAAATGAAGGCTAAAGAGCATGCTATCGCTACTGGTAAGGCGGAGAGGGAGTCTTACGACGCTAAGGGTAGGAGGGTGGGCGGGTATGGGCAGGTGGAAGTTGGCGAGGAGAGAAGGAGGTGGTTATTTGCTGATGATCAGGAGGCTTTGAGGAAGCTGAGAGAAAAAGAGAAGCGGGCGGAGAAGGGGCAGGATAAGGAGAAGGAGAAGGACTTTAGTAATATTATGAGGTACGAGATGGTTGCTAAGAGGATTTGGTAGAACCAATGGATGGATGGGCGCTTGTTTTGGAGCGGCGTAGTACTACGCATGTTGTTTTGGACTGCTGTTAAGAGTATCGTGGGATGTGGTGAGCGAGATGAGCATTGCATGGCGGTTTTGGCTGTATTTCTATCAACATTGCTTGGGGCTGTATTTGTAGCAAACAAAGGCATCGTCGCGAGGCATGTCTATACTAATAATTCGCGAGGGCGTTTGATGTCTGCTGTATTTATTGACTTGACTCGCAGCACGGTTGTATGTACAGACTGTATAAGGTACATAGCGCGAAAGCTACCTAATTGCTTCTCGATTCTTCTCTGCCGACACCTCCGCAGCTGGTTTATCCACCACCGTGGCCGCAAGCTGACTTTGCAAACCCTTCTTGCTGACGTGCATGGCGCGCTCGAGCTCGCGTTCCTCGTCACGCAGCCTGTGTCTCTCAAATTGCAGCTTCTTCTCCTGCCGCCTCTTCCCCTCAGCGACCGCCCTCTCCCTCTCCTCCAACGCCTTTTCGCGCTTCCTTCTCTCGTTGCGCGCCGTCTTGGCGGCCTCGTTCTCCTCCTCTTGAGCTCTTTCGTCAGCTGCCGGCGGCGAACCAAGGCCCTGTATGTATGCTTCGACGAAGGGGTCACGGATCTGGGGATCGAGGGAGATATATCGTATGTCGCCGAGGATCTGGGGCGGGAGGTGCGATGTCATGGTCTGGTTATTGAGTGCGGAGAGCGGAACCGACTCAAGCAGTTTCTTCAGGTCGGCTTTCAGCGTAGCCTGCGGTATCTTGAGCCGGTTGATATGCTCGCGGTACCATTTCTCGCGGTCCTTGTCGGACAACTTGGTATCTCGCATAGGCTCCTCCTTCTTGTATTTCCGCTTGAACTCTGGCCAGTAAAGTTTCGGCGTGGCCTTCTCTTGCAAGAAAGCCATGTAGGGAATCTTGGGGTCTTTCTTTTCTTCGGTGGCGCGTTTCTCTTTCAGTTCTTGAATCTTGGCGCACGACCACTCCTCCCATACCTCTTTGCGGGCCTTGGTCGTGCTGAGCACCGTGTACCTGGCGTCGTCGATGACTTTTCCTTCTTCGATCAGCTTGTCCCATGGCGAGTAGGGGTTTATGTTGAAGTCGTTCAGTAGGTCCTTGAACAGTTCGCGGGCGTCGGAGTCGGAAAGGGGCAGGCCTTCGTCGCCTTCGTCCATCTCTTCGTCGTATCCGTCATACTCGTCGCCGTAGTCTGCGCCCATGGCTGCTAGCTGCGCGGCGATGTCTGCTTCAGTGAACTCGACGGGTCCGTCATCTGCTGCATCTTCTGTCCGTCGCCGTTTTGGCGCGTTGCCGTCTTGCTCCTCGTCGCCTTCGTCGTCTGTGACTTCGACCTCTTCGTACTCGGAGCTATCGTAATCGTGTTGTGGTGGTTCTTGTTCCTGTTGTTGCTCTTTGCGGGGAACAGGGCCAGAAGATGCCGTTGCCTTTCCGTCTTCTTGTTCCGCCGACGCCGTTCCGGCAGCCTTCTGCCTGATGCGCGCCTGATCGAGCTCGAGGATGGCGGGCATCAGCTTCTCGGGGATGCGCCAGTAGCTCGCGTTCTTGGCGGAATTGTAGGCAAATCGCCGGCCATATTTCGTGTAGACTAGAATCCATGGGTCATGGCCGGGTATCGCGACCTTGGACCGCGGCTTGTCGACGGGCTGTGGGCGCGGCCGAGACTGGAACCCGCCTCCTCTCCCTCCTCCTGGTCCACCAAAGCCTCCCCGCTGTCCGCCGTGTTGCTGTTGCTGTGGTGGCGGAGCGGTATACTGAGCCATGAAGGCGTTCGCCACCACAGGATCGGAGAGGTTGATCTGCGGAACAGCTTGGTGCTGAAAGTAGCTCGTCGCCGGATCCATGGGCACCGGGACGGCGCCCGGCCGCTTGTAGGTCGACTCTTTCGTTGTGGCATTGTAGTAGTACGTATGTCCTGTCGGCGCTTTGTGTTCGGTCCATCCCGGTGGAAGAGGTTGAAGAAGGCCCGGCGAGGGCTTGTATGTTGATTTGAGCATGTTGTGGTGGCTCTGGGAGGAAGAGATTGGGTTTGCGTGGGAGCGCGATGCGATGACGAGAGTTTCGATGTTTTGAGTTTCTCCACATAAATGCGCCAAGACAGCTCTCGACATCCCTGCGAAATAAAGTGGACCGAGCACGGACCAGTTGAGCGTCATTTGGCAGGCAAGCTTGGGGCTTCCTCTACTGTGTTTCGACGCTGCGGCACGTCTGGAGTGTTTAACTTCAGAACCTCAATGGTCCAGAATCTAAGAACTGGACAAACTCGACGTTCTACACGGGACGAGCAGGTAGGTTAGTACGTCTGCGGTTCGGTTTCAACGCACCTCCCCAAGATGCTGATTATTCTAGATTGATCATTCACATTTCTTCCTCAATCTCGTGTCCTCGCCAGTCGATCGTAGACAAACTTTCCAAGGCCACAAACCCGACACCGACTCAGCACCGCGCCATCACCAGGCTGGACGTGAATCCGAGCTTCGCCAGCTGCCCAGCCCTGCCGGAATTTCGAGGTTCACGGGCTCATTGTTGTTCTCTGCAACGTACATCACAACACCTCTTCGGCCAACCGTCGTCATTAGATGCTAGGCCGCCCGACGCTATCTTCTTTCCCGTGGGGATCGTGTCGACGAGAAGCCCATGAAGAGATGGCGGTTCCTCACATCTACACGGTCTCACTCCGGGTCCCTTCTCCGATATACGCGGCAGTATCTGAAACAATGCACCATGACAGGCGCTGGAGCCCGCTCTGTACAAGAAGGCAAGAACATCTCCAGAGCATGCCGGTCTGACGCAAGCTTCCCGCAAGCTGTGCTGAGAAGACGCGTCCTTCCGAGTGCCATGGCAATTAGCATTGTCTCCAAGGTTGGATCCGCCATAGATCTTACAGTTGCCGCTCTTTTCAGCAACGGCTTCTACGGGTTTCCCTACAGCGGGAAATTACCCGACCGTAGTGGATACCGGCTTCAGTTGTCTTCTTCCGCCCCCTAGGCTCTCAGAGATGGAAGACCTCGGCGTCTTGGATCATGAAGTCGTGTTCACTTGCCATGCTTTGAGGACGACAGTGTCGTCTAAAGTTTTGATGAGATGGTCTTGGAGTGCAGTTTTGACATGGGTGTTTTCTTGCTCGTCGATGAGGTTCGTCGAGGTCCGCGATGCAATGAAACCCGGGTCCGACGACGCCAGATGCTGGGCTAGGACCATACACCCGTGCTGCATCTGTCAGCGATCACAGAAACTTGTATGTACGGAATACACCAGCGTTCCATTCTTACTTCCTATTTGTTGCTATTTTGAGATGCGCATCTCAGTCATAACTCTTACCGTCGCAGGTATCACTGAACGGGCGGTCTGGGCAGACATGTTTATTTCGGTTCAGACACATGCCCTCCAGGGCTGTCTCTATCAACCACGATAAACACTGCGACAAGGACTCAACCACCCAACACGTTGCTTGATCATGGTTCACTATCCGACCTAGGATATCGTCCCATTTTAGCGCCATGTTTTCTTCGACTCGGATCGGATAAGCACCTTGGCAACCACCGGTCAGATGTACATATGTGCTAGAACTAGCGTGCGCGCTGACAAACGCGAATTCTTTCTCACCCGACTGGCTGATCATATGCTCGTCCAGTGCTGTCAGGCACCTTCCGCGACCGGCTTGCCAGCCCCGCCATCTCCAGCTCCTTCCAAGGTCTTTTGGTGTGGTACCATTTGTTATGATGGTGGAATTCCGGTTGTGACGGTGTTAACAATTCTGTAGTTCAAGTGAGACCTCGATCTTGACTCATCGGCGTTGATACCCGTCGTGGAAACTCGTAGTTACGGAATCTGACGAGAAAGGACTTCCACTGCCGTTACACCACTACCGGATTTGTCTCGATCTTCCCGACTCTGACCATTTCGTCATCAAGGCGATATTTCTCAGCGCCAACTATTTAAAGGAGCCCGAGACCAGTAGAACTGGGCTATCATTAGTGACCAGCTGTGCAAAAATTTCTGGACGTACGCGAGTCAAAAAAAGATGACAGACAAGATCGTAGCAACCGAATTGATCTACCTCAACGTCAAGCCCATTGTCAAACCAGAGGACGATGACAGCGCCACGGGGCGATTGTTTCTAAACTGCGTCGAGCAGCTCCGTCTCCAGCCGCACGCCGCGAGCGTCTTTTGGGGACGGTCAATCGATAATCCCGATATCGTGGCTGTTGCCGTTCGTGAGTTGACCCAGTACGACGACCTTGATTTCTAAACGGCCCGACTCACCACCTATGTGATCAGGATGGACATCGACAGACGAGCGAGCTCCAACCAACTACTTCCGGCCTTACGAGGTCGATTCGGCCCCAGAGACCCGTGTATTCTATGTTGGCTTCGATGCGGGCGACTTGACGTCGTACCCGACAACCGAGATCGCGCTCCCCTCGTTCTCTACCGATGCAACAAGTGGAGAAGAGCTCGATCTGGTGATCCATACATTCATGGAGGCCCTGTCCCAAATTCCCGACTCGAATATCTGTGCGCTAGGTGTCCGTGGCGGCTGGATGTCTCCCATTGCCAGCGAGGCGAGCCCGACCGGCCTGGCAAGCATGTTCGCCATGGTCGTCGGCTGGCCAAGCAAGAACGCTCACCTGGCAGCCGCTGAGACGGAGACCTTCAAGGCGCCGTTTGGGCCGATGATTGAGAGGATGATTCCTTTTGGGGAGGATGGGCCGGGGATTCATTTGATGCACTTTAAGTTCAGAGGCTGATGACGCTCGGCCCAACCATGCTGTTTTGTTCTTTTTGGGGAGCGCAGCCGAAGTACCTACTGGGTTGCCACGCACGATTACCCAATCCAAAGTTGTCAGCCGAATGACAGGAGGATATTGACCGGTGAACTGTCCATTAGTAATCCGCCCTGTGGCACGCTTCATTGGCAACCACGCAAGTCACTTTGGGCGCCATCGTCGTCAGGTTACTATAATTGACAAGAGAGAATTACGAGCTGGTGATTATCTGTAGCAAAGCAATCGATCGATCATCTTCGTTACTCGAGAACCTCAAGATTACTGAGCAATTGTAGCTGATATCAGTATAACTAGTACCTCTGTCAACCACAATGACACGGGAACAGGGCAGAGCAAAGCCGAAGCGATGTTGGAATTGTCGTTGTAAGTAGACCGCGAGCCGCACTGGCTGGTTCAAGAATAGTACCTTACTTTGAAGGAATAATTATTGATTCAAGATAATAGCCCGGAAAACGGCATGTGACAGAGCTCTGCCCTCCTGCCAGAACTGCGTGGTCCGGGGACAACAATGCCTTGGTTATGGAGTGAAGCTATCGTGGCCTCGCAGCGATGATGGACGCCGGGCCGTCCGTGGACACCGGCATCGCATCCTACCCATCAGAATGAAGAAAGCCGAATTCGTCAACGCAACAAATCGGGACATTCAACTGTGGAAGGATCCGTCTGTTCCTAGGGATTTTCGTGAGCAGCCAGTCTTCACTGGTGCATAGATCAGGTTTTTGACTAACCAGTCGGCCATGGTCATAGCAGATCAAGATAGACCTTTAAACTCGTCGCTGACCATCTCACTGCCGCCTGGGCTGTCGACAATAAGCCTATCCCAGATAGACCCTTTCATTGCTACCAATGGTAGGTCGATGGCAGCTTACTAGCCTCAACGGTTATATTGACATCCAAATACTGAAGATGTATTTTAGAATACAGTGCGGTGTCCCGAATAATATCTTCAGCATGCGACGACACGGCAGATCTATACAAGCTGCTAGTCAGAATGTCCCTCAGTGAAGAGACACCTCCTGCGATGGCAACCCGTCACGCCTTTGCTGCCCTATCCTATCAGCATCTTGCTGAACAAGAGACGGCTTTCGCTCACCAGACAAAGGCACTGAGTGCATTGCAAACATCCATCGAGACTTTGTCTCCCACAGAGCCAGCACAGGCGTTCCACGCCATGGCAGCAAGCATGTTACTGAACATCTTCGAGGCAAATCACCCATCTCACTCATCTCTTTCATATCCCCGACGCGGACTAACCAATAAAACAGACACTCAACTTTGACGGCTCCTCCATGAGCTGGGCAATCTTCTTCTGCGGAACCAAGAAGATCGCCAACCTCCTGCACCGACCGCACAGTACCTACGAGGGCGACTCGGCACTGATTCTGGATTGGATATTCTACCATGATACGCTCTACAAGTTCAGCATCCGTCATTGGGTGCGCAAACAGGACCAACAGATCCAGCTGGCGGCTCAGGAGAAGATTATTTCTAAGGGAGTGTTTTCGCCCATGCGTCAAATTGTAAGTTTATTTTGACCAGAATCGTAAAGTATTTCAGGAAAAAGAAAGTTGAGATATCTAACACAATTCGTTTGCTTGCCTAAGATCCTGCCGTCGCCGGGCTGTTCCTTAGAAATGCTTGATCTCCTCTGCCAAATCATTGACGCCGTGCACGATCGTGACAATCCGCGTCACCTGAGCCCGGGGCATTTTCAGACCGTCAGGGACTTGGAACTGCGTCTGGATAGTATCAAACAGATGCCTCGCGTTACTACCGGCGATGCAGCAGCAACACAACCCGAACAACAACTCGCCGAGCTTTACCGGCTTGCAGCATACATCTACCTCCTGCGAATGGGGCTCGCAATGCCTGCGACTTCTCCAAAGGTGGCGACTCTAATCACTTCTGCGTTTGAACTCCTCAAACAGGCGGGGATATGCGAACGGCCATTGCCGTTGTTCATCATTGCGCTCGAGGCTCGTACGGATGACGAGAGAAGATTGGTCATCGAGGTCCTTGGTGCCTCGGTGGAACACCGTCCACTGGGTAATATGCCTTTGGTTAGGAGGATGGTTCTCGCGGCGTGGGTGCAGCAGGATTTATATGCTGGTGAAGAGGGAGGGCAAGTTGATCCGCTTGTGGTGTATAATTCTGTGATTAGTGGGAATAGAGTGCCGCCTTCTTTTACTTGAGCTGCCTAGATAGATTCTGGACCTGGGCTAAGAAGGTGGCGGTCAGAGTATGATAATGAGACTTGGATGTTGTCTGGCATGGCACAGATTGTGCGTTGCTTATATATCAAGATTAGAGGCTCATAGAGAAGTTGGAACATGGCTGTAAATCTTGGCACAACTATAAGATCACCTTATGTTACAACGTTAACTTACCTAAAAAAGACAAGAACTTTCTACAAATAACTGCTGCTACCTAATCATCTTGATTGTGTTTAAACCTATTAATACATAGAACGAGGGTATCCTTTGAACTCGAGTTTGAAAATCAAACAAATACCAGAAAACAGAAAGATATCAAAAGAACAGCCGAAACTCTATCTTTCACAGTTTTGGATTTTAAACATTGTCTTTTCGCCAAATATCTAGACATGGTAGTTTTGGGAACTTTTCAATACTATTACACCACCATACCTTCGTAACATTCCTCACGAACATGTTTCATTATCCTTGACATGTTGGTGCCCACACCAGATATATATCCTAGGGAACCCGGTCCCCGTTGATGTACCGGCCCGGTATCGTGGGTTGCACCACCATCCAACGGCGCCGGCGGCGGTTGCGTTGGCGCAGAATGTGACGCAGCAGTCGGTGGTGTTGGGCAGCCAGACATAGCTCTTGCAATTGAATCCAAAATCGTGGAAGCCTTCTTCTCGAATAATGGGCGTGCTGCCACCCAGATAGTTCGGTTCCTCGAAACCTTGGAAGGCGAGTCCATAGCCGGTTGTTTGATTGTTCAGGAAGGTTACTGTCGCAGCTGGGGCGGTTGAGGTTGTTGATGTTGTTGATGAACTTGTTGTGCTGCCAGTTGGATTTGGTGTGCTGTTGATATGTAGTAGGATGGTCAGCTTTGAATACCTAAGTAAACAAACGGTACATTGTAGGCTTGTTATCACATACCTGCTAGACCTAGAACTTGATTCCGCTGCGGCGGTTGTGGTAGTAGATGCTTGAGAGTTGCGAGAGTTTATTGTTCCGCCAACTCCACCGCCAACTGCTGCACCAATAACGGCAATCAGGACTATCGAGACGATGATAAAGGTCCGCCGGGTCATTCCCAGTATTCTCTTTTTGGTGTCTGTCGGCTGACCAGCATTAGGGTCATCAACAGCCGCCTCTTGACCGGCCGGGAGCCTCTCCCATGGCATCATCCCACCGCCTGGACTAAGTGCCGACACTGGAGTGGCACCTGTCATCCATTCCTGCCCTTCGTGAGGAAGTTTAGGCGCGTCATCGTAGATGGCGGGATACTTGTCTCTCTCGGTGAAGTTATACTGTTGGTTCGCTGCGTGGTAAGGAGAGACGACTTGTGGTGAAGGATCGTATATGACCTGCGGGAAGGGATTCGGTTGATCGGGCACAACCTCTGGCAGGTTCTCGTCTGGCGGGTGACCCATGTCGATGTGCATGCACCACAAGTTGCTAAGCTGCTTGGTTCGAAACCCGAGGAAACGGACCGGCAATATCAAGATGTGGCAATTCCCAAATGCGGGAGTTGCATCGATAGCGCATGTTGAGCACGAGATAATACCGAGTGGTGCCGAGGTGCAATTGTTTCGCCTTTTAGGACTTGGAGAGCTTCAGTTAGGGGCATCGTCAATAGGTGTCGTATGGCGACCCGAATGGACAAGATTCAGGCCAAAAGAGCACCTTTGGCGTAAGACGGCGGAACGTTGAGTCGAAAAACACCAGAAACCCATATTGGATGACGCTGGTCCTGAAATTAGCATTGCTGTGCCACTGCCGTGTTGTATTTAATATGGAATATGGCCGCTCATTTGTCCAGAGTCCATGTGAGCTGAAGGTCTGCAAACTTGGCCGGAAATGTTGTCCCACAATTCTCTGCAACGGCACTGAGCAAATCACTGCGTGTAACCCAAAAATGGGCGGTGTTGTGGTCTTTTTGGATGAGGCATCGCCGCAGTACAACTATCGACAAGTTTGAAGCTGGGCAAACTTCAGGGCAACATCTCCTTGTCAAAATGCAGAACACCAAAATAACTATCGGCGCACTAGAAGTCCAACATTATTTTCCCACGTGGTGCGCCAGCATGTAAACACACGTTTCAAAATAACACTCCTAGGAAGCAGTGTCGGTGATGTGAGTTGGCGTCGAAGGCGACTCTCCGACGGGACGAGGGCTCTCTTGGCGGTGGACCAGACCACTGCAACGGCCACTGCCCGGTGCCCGGGTGCCTGCAATGCCATTCGATTTTCCTGTAAAGCAGACGAACATAGGTTCAAGGTTGGCATCCGTCCGGCAGTAAGACCGACAGAACAGAGCTACACCGACCGCCGAGATGCGGGACAAAGCCGTTGTGGCTTGTCGGTCGGCACCGGTGTTGAAAAGTTCATGGGGCCTCAAGGAGACCGCCAAGCATCCGAACTGTCGGGCCGGGTGCCAGACCCAGCCCAAGACTTCAATCGCGGCGCACCCCCTCAGAAGTTGGCCAACTCCACATTTATTTTCGCCAACTTTGGTTTTGGGAGTTATATATTGCATCTGAACATGTGAAGATTGGTACTTCGCATTCTGGGGCGGTGAGCTTTCGCCGAGTTTTGTATCCATCCTGAAAGGTAAAGGCGTGGTCCCAAGTTCCAGTTCATTAGTGCGGGGCTCTCAAGGGCAGGCAGAGCTGCGATGGATTTTGAAACTCGACTTTATGATTCAAGGCTGTGCAACATTGTTGACGTACGATGTTGGCGGTAAACCGTGTTCCTTATTTCTTTTTTTTCCCCTTTCCTTTGGTGATTCAAGTCACAAACAACTTGAACTCACATCAATCGCCCAGTGCGTGCTGTCCGACTTCGGTTTATCCGAGCAGCGACTTGGACCGCAAAGGTTGGATTGCTGAACTGCTCCTGCCATCCCTGACATGTCGGGTGTGCACGTGCGGCGATGATGCCGCTGATCGTCTGATTTTTCCTGCTGCCAAGTTCCACTCGCTTCGAGTGATCTTATCAGATCATCAGATATCTCGGGAGGGTGTCATTGCCAAGCATCCTCCCCACAACACCTGCACCTCAACCTCACTCATCACCAGCGTTCAGTGGACCAATTGATGAACCGAATGGATCCCTCTGACTCGTTTTTTTATGGCTGTTCGGCGGGGGATCTTTTCGAATTTTGCCTGTGTAGGCGTCGGTCAAGCTCGGCTGTCCTGGCAATCTCCTCACTCCTGGCGAAGGGCGGTGCTCTTTATTTCGAAATGTCGTTTCTGGGTTGTTTAAACTGTCATTAAATGCGGGGTGGTTTTTGACATTTCAACGGTTATCAGACACTGGTGACTGGATTGAAGTACCCTTCTGCAAACCATACAACCACGCTGGCATATGTGTGACTCTGGCCGATTCATCCGCTGACAGAGTGACGAGGTGAGTGCCAAGGTTCTTCAGCCACCATCCCCGGTCCAATTCGATCTGATAAACAATTTTTTAATTCTCGCAAGCCAAGGGACGACGGGGTCCGTTCCTCGGAGCCAAGAGAGAGAAGCCGATGCCGACCTCTGAGTGGTGGATGGCGCCAAGCTCGTCAAGCCAAAGCCGTGATGGCCCGCGGGAGCCCCACTGATCAATCTTATCTGATCCTGAGATAAGGCCGATGCCGCCTTTTCTTCTCCACCAAACACGCACCCTTGAAAATTCTTCCCATTCCGCAATCTTCATTGCAGACGGCTTGCATCACCAATGTTTCCAGCTCGTCACCCCACAGCCCCGCCAAAGCATGGTGCCGTCCTGCGACTCTCCGACGAGACAACAGGCGGAACAGCGAACCCAACACTCATTCGAGTTCGATGCCGTCCCCCACAATCGACAGTTAAATCGTGTCATCCCTTACCCGATGTAGAATCTACTCCGAAGAGGGTGCAAATGATGGCGGCGCTCTCCTTCTCTCCGACCGTCTAGAACTATACTACGGTAGTCCTGCCGAGCCCGTAACATCAGGTTGGGCGATCGGGCAAGGAGCAGCGGGACAAAGCGGACCTGGGAAGACCATGCCCATGCTTGCAGCAATGGGGCAAGTTCAAGTTCAGGTTCAAGTTCAGGGACGAGGGTTATGAGGGACGGCAAGAGGCATTTGTTTGCGGCCTCTTGGGGATCCAATTGATGGGTGAGTGCTATTGAAGTCGGGCGTGGTCAAAATGGTCGCCATTGCCCACTTTCAGCATCCAACCCACCTTTCTCACGTTTTCTTCCCATTACTCCATCCTCCTCCGAGTGCACAATCCGGGATACCAATTTTGTTGTCAGAGTTTGAGGTTCGTTCCCATCTTCTTTCGGACCAACCCTCCGTCCCTCACGGCACCCCACGTCGTTCCCGTCTCTCGACAGCCCGTCATACGTCAAATACTTTGACGGTACTACCTGAGTACTTCTGTCCTCGTCCACACGCCACGGCACGGCATGCGCTAGCCCGACATCATCCGGCCCCGTCCTATCTGTCACCCACCCACCGAGCACCGCTGTCTCTTGTGTCCTACCGGTTATCCGCCCCGGCTGGAACCGCAAACGCACCTGGAAAGCTTATAGGAGACCCCCTTAGCAAACCCTCGAGATTTCGTCTATCACCATGTCACCACACGCAATGGATGAACAATACGCTGCACCAACAAATGGGGTTGTAGGCGTTGTTCCGGACGATATTTCGCGGACAAATGGTGTTGACGTCATTATCAATGGTGCGGTCAACAGCATTCCAGTGGTTCCCGCGGCGGATGGCTTTGTTGCATCCGAGCATTCGTCCACGAACGGAACCAATGGCACCCACGAAATCGCCGACGATGCCTCGGTACCTGCATTGGTTGATGTCAACGGATTGACGGACAAAGTTGGCGATGGCTACTTCCCACAGAGCCAGTATGTGAAGCCAACAGACAAGGATGCGGTGCACGACTTGATCTGCATTGGGTTTGGCCCGGCAAGTCTCGCCATTGCCATTGCCCTTCACGATGCGATGGAGTCCGGGAAGCAGGTCGAGTTCCCCAAGGTTCTTTTCCTGGAGAAACAGTCACAGTTTGCGTGGCATGCTGGCATGTTGTTGCCTGGCGCAAAGATGCAAATCTCCTTCATTAAAGACTTGGCTACACTCCGGGACCCTCGGTCGCATTTCACCTTCCTCAACTATCTTCACAAGAACGACCGCTTGGTTGAGTTCACCAACCTTGGCACTTTCTTGCCGGCACGCGTCGAGTACGAGGACTACCTCAGGTGGTGCGCTCGTCACTTTGACGATGTGGTCAGATACCAAAACGAGGTTGTCTCCATTACTCCCCAACACGAAGATGGCCCTCTCAAAATATTTACCGTCACATCACGCGACACCAAGACCGGCGTGACGAGCACCTACCAAACGAGAAACGTCATCGTCGCCGTCGGCGGCCAGCCGTCCATTCCCAAACCCCTCCCAGCACAAAGTCCACGGGTCATTCATTCTTCACAATATGCGAACCTTGTGCCCAGGATCCTGACCGACACAAATGCTCCTTACCGTGTGGCTGTGGTTGGTGCCGGGCAGAGTGCTGCTGAGATCTTCAACAATGTCCAGAACCTGTATCCCAACAGCAGGACATCGATGATCATGCGATCCGAGTTTATGAAGCCGAGTGACGACTCACCCTTGTAAGCACCCACAAACTGTGATGATGTGCAATGACGATAACTAACTATGTCGCAGTGTTAACTCAATCTTTAACCCCGAATATATCGATCACCTTTATCCCAAATCTTCGGCGTATAGGAAAAGCTTGCTTGAGGGTGCTAGAGCGACCAACTATGGTGTTGTACGTCTCGAGCTGATTGAGCACCTGTACGAGAAGATGTACCACCAACGGCGAACTCTGGGCGTCGACGAGAAGAAGTGGCCCCACCGCATCCTGGCTGGCCGCAGGGTTGTCAGTGCCAGCGACAACGGCGACCAAGTTCAGCTCAAGGTTGCACTCTTCCACGGCGGCGAAGAGACAGCCGACGGACCTTTGCTCCAAGAGGAGATCCTGGATGCGGATCTCGTTATCTGCGCTACAGGCTACCAACGGAGAGCCCACGTCGACATGCTGAAAGATGCATGGTCTCTCCTCCCGGAAACAGTTGATCAGCCAATCCCGGGTGCAAAGGATCGGTGGTTTGTGGAGGCGGCGAATGCAGCCAAGCCGCTCAAGTCGTCGGCTCGTGTTTTGGAGGTGGGCCGTGACTATGGTGTCCGGTTCTCGCCGGGAGCAGTCGCTGCCGGCTCTGGCGTTTGGCTTCAAGGTTGCTGCGAGGCGACTCATGGTGTGAGTACCCTCTCATCTCAATGGCTTCTGACTAGGACGACGCTAACGTGTACACGTTGTAGTTGAGTGATACCCTTCTTTCTGTGCTCTCAACGAGGTCGGGCGAGATGGTGGAGTCCATCTTTGGGGCTAGGACCGGTTCTAGGTGACGATGATGGCTGAAGCACAGAAGATTTGTTTGCCTGGAAAAGCTAGATCGCATTGCTACAAATATTTGATTGGGGAAGTCGAGGTTCTGGATTCGGCTAGGGTTTGGCTATGGTTTGGACTTTTTTGACGGTGTTTTCTTGGGTTGTTAGTCTGTGGTGATTGAATGGACAACACATTTGCAATCTCCACCTCAAGAAAAGGGGTAGAGATTATTTTGATATGCATCGAGATGTGTAGACCGTGAGGCCGTGGATTTAAGTGATAGCGTAACCTTTGGCATGGGAAATCTTGCCCACGACATCGCAAATTTCACCTTATCCATGTTCGAAAGATTGTAGACGTGATCAAAATCTCGAGATGGCATATGAACATGACTTTTCATCCTTGCTCTGTGGTTGGGAAATGAGGTACAGTGTGCCTGAGCTCATTCGATGCACTGACAGACGGGAGCATCCGAGTATCGGAATGTGGCAGCTCCCCCACCAAGGACGGAGGCGTGGGAGGTTCGATCAAGCACACTCCGTCTTTCAAAACAGGTAAAGCCGAGCCTAGACCGAGGGAACGCTGTATGGCCCATAGAGATGGGGGCCCCCTCCATTACTATGACGCAACCACTGAGTCCACTATGACTAACAATGAAGAGGGGAAGGCATGGAAGGGCAGCAGCAGCCACGAGCAAGTTTGAGCAGGTGCAAGTTGGCATGTCACAGCGGGCAGGAGCCGGATCATGCACCTATCCGCCAGTACCTTACCATATCCTTTGACGACCTGATGCAGGGACACAAACAAAACTGGTAACTTCTCGGTGAGTGTGTCAGCCCGTGCGATTCGTTTGTCTGTAGGTTCCTGGTTCCTGGGCAGCTGGCACGGGAGAGATGAGACCATTTGAACTCCAACTTTAGCAGTTGACAAGTCCTATCCAGGTAGTCGGGAAGGCACTTCCCATTGAAATACTGGTCTCACTGTTAAGATTGGTATTTTCCCCATACTCATCAGGCACATGTTTCTCTTCCACGTTGGGTTACTACCATAAACGCATGAAGGATGCAACCTCTCTGCAAGCCATTGCACCCTTATACCAATATCTACCCAGCGCACCTATCTACATGACTTAGCCTAGAAAGCTCCTGATACACACTGGCAGCTTCCTGAGGTACATGTAAATAGCGCTCTTTCCCTTTTCCTCCTTGGTCAGTCACATTGCCCGCTCGTGGTTTCTGAACTGCAGTCTCACTCCATCCCTGCACCTGGTCAGATCGTGGTTTCTGAACTGCAGTCTCACTCCATCCCTGTACCAGGTCAGATGTATGATGGGTGCATGCCCGGCGCAAGATACGGCACAAACGCAACACAGCGAAACACTGGATTTCTTGGGTGAGGACTTCTCTTAAGCTAACACTGCGCGGCCAGATGGGTGGGTGTGCCATCGTGACCAAAACAAACTGGACCTCTCTGCACCACCAATGAACCACCGCTGGAAACAAATCCAACTTGCTCAACTCGTGTGACCCCTGATTTTCGGGGACCAATCAGCGAGAACCCATATCCGGGTCCCATAACATCCACCCCTTACACACACACACTCACACTCGGTATGTACAGCAGACGAAGAGACAAATAAGAATGAGCTAACAACAGGTAGTTGCTGTTGCAGTACAAACCCGAAAGAGACCCTTCATGCGAGAACCAGGTAGGCGATTGACCACTATTCAAATTTTCAGACCAAATCCCGGTTCCATATCATATCAACATTCAACGACAACTCGACAAAGTCACCTAATTCGAACCATCTGGCGGAGTGAGTGGCGATGGCCTCATCAATTCCAGATCCAGGAGCAGACACACACTTGTCAATCGTCAACCACCCAGCCTCACGAATTACAGGGCCAAGCCTGCTCCATCAGCTTGTACGGACCAGCAGCTCCGATGAAGATACCCCGGCCATTGATTTTTTATCTGCAGACGGCGACCGTGTCTCGCTATCATATCGTCAACTGCACGATGCATCCGACGCACTGGCATCTCGGATCTGGGACGCTGGTGGCTTTGACCAAGCGGAAACCAAGCAGCTGATTGTCCCGGTGCTACTACCGCAGGGGCCAGAACTTTACGTTGCGCTTCTTGCCATCCTGAAGATCGGGGCAGCATTCTGTCCTTTGAATCTCGATGTCCCGATCGACCGGGCACGGTTTATACTGGGGGATCTATCGGCCAGGGTGGTGGTCACCAACTCGGAGTTTGCGTCAAGGATTCCAGAGAACTTGGATGGAGTAGTGGTCGTGTTGCTGGTCGATTCCAAGGATGATGTGGCAACAACCACTCAGACAAGCTGGAGGACACCGCAGCAGCCAACGGACTTGGCGTATGTGATGTACACCTCCGGCTCAACAGGAACCCCGAAAGGAGTTGGCGTCTCTCACGACGCAGCAACTCAAAGTTTACTCGCTCATGACCGGCACATCCCCCGGTTTTCACGGTTCCTACAGTTCGCGGCGCCCACGTTCGACGTGTCGGTCTTTGAAATATTTTTTCCTTTCTTTAGGGGCACGACACTCGTTAGCTGCACACGAGCTGCCATGCTCAACGATCTCCCGGCTGTTATGAGAGAGATGGATATTGACGCGTGCGAATTGACGCCAACGGTGGCGGGGAGTTTACTCAGGAGGAGGGATAACGCGCCAGCACTAAAACTTCTGCTTACTATCGGCGAGATGCTGACGACACCGGTGGTGGAGGAGTTTGGAGGGAGCGAGGGGAGGGAGAGTATTCTCTGGGCGATGTATGGGCCTACCGAGGCGGCGATACACTGTACCCTCCAGCCTGCTTTTACGAAAGGATCGACCATTGGGAATATCGGTGTTCCCCTGGACACGGTGTCAGCATTCATCGTGGAGATTTTGGAGGAGAGCGACGGCTCGGAAACTGGAGAAATCAAAGTGATACCAAGGGGAGAGATTGGAGAGCTTGTCGTTGGCGGATATCAAGTAGCTGACGGATACATCAATCGTCCGGAGATGACGGCAAAAGCTTTCATTGATAGTCAGTATGGTCGGCTGTATAGGACGGGGGACAAAGCAAGGATGCGCAGAGACGGCACGCTTGAGTGCTTGGGAAGAATATCTGATGGACAGGTGAAGCTCAGGGGCCAACGGATCGAACTGGGCGAGATTGAGCATGCTGCTCTACGGACACCAGGTTGTCACAGCGCTTTTGCCGCCATAATCAACAACATTCTGGTGTTGTTCTGTGCTGTTGATCAGTTGGATGGGATGAACGTCGCGATTACACAGTCCTGCAATGAGTGGCTTCCTGGTTTCATGGTACCTGGAGATATCGTTGTTCTGGACGAGTTCCCGCGACTACCATCCGGCAAGGTTGACCGAAAGGCGTTGGTGGCAGATTATTCCAATGCGAGGGCGCAGGAGAAACAGACGGAGCCTGTGTTCGAGGACGAGCTTGACCGAGAGCTTTGTCGGCTTGCTCAGCAAATACTTGGTGCGGAGATCGACCCCGGGAAGAATCTTTCACGGGCTGGCATGGACTCCCTTCTTGCTATCAAATTCGCGTCTACGTTGCGGAAAGCGGGTATCAGTGTTGGCGTGGTTGATATTCTGGGCTCCAAGACGATCTCAGCCCTGGCTTCGCGTATCAAACGCTCTGGTTCAACGTTGCCCTTGGACAACCAGTTGGAGGAAATCGGTCTTTTGAACCTGAAGGCAGCATCAAATATTCCAGTGCTGCAAGGTCTTGAGAACCATATCGAATTCATGGCGCCGTGCACACCGCTTCAGACGTCGATGCTTACAGAGACGCAGGCAAATCCGATAGCCTACTGCAACTGGGTGGAACTCAGCTTCCCGGCCGAGCTTGCAGAGACCATCATACAGTCCTGGTTCCATGAGGCTGCACAGAAGAATGAGTCGCTGCGGACAGGATTTGTGCACGACGGTGACCAGTTCGTCCAGATCATCTTCAAGGAACTGGACCCCTCGGAAGTTTTAGTGACCGACCACGTGCCAGTCAAGGAGTTTGACATGTCTACGGAACGGGATTTCTTGCGACCGTTTCGGGTGCAGATAGTGTCCGGACCTACAGACCAAGACAAGACGGCACGACTGGTGCTTCTTCAGCTTCATCACGCGGTATATGACGGCTGGTCCATGGATATGATACTGGCTGATCTGGGTTCTCTTGCCGAAGGGCAGACCATCGCGGCGCGCCCGCCGTTTCGACAGGTATCGGCATACTACGGCTCGGATTTATTTCAAAGACACTGTGATACAGCCCGAGCCTTCTGGGCGGAAAGTCTTGTGGGGTACCAGCCAACATCGTTGCCCATTCTCAACCCGGAGCTGCCGAGTTCATCGACGGTTCGCTCCGCTTGTGTGCCACTGGATATCCAGCCCAGTACCGTCCGGGCGGCTCTGCATGAGCTTGATGCTGGGCCACAGACCATCTTTCAAGCGGCTGTGATCTGGCTTTGGGGTGCATTGATCGGCACTGACGATGTTGTCGTTGGCTCGGTGATATCCGGCAGGACGGTACCAGTTCCCCAGATCGAGGATGTCATCGGTCCATGTATTGCCGCCACACCTCTTCGGACAAATCTCTCCCAGGTACGAACCGTTCGAGACCTGTTGGTGACTCTCCACGCAGCAAACCGGAACCTTATCCCTCACAGCATCTTGCCACTGGTTGAGATCAAACGGGCTGCTGGGCTGTGTTCCGGCCAGTCAATCTACGATCTGCTTTTTGTCTATCAGGAATCCCTCCATAGTCGGTCTAGAGCCGGGGCTTCGAGGTCGATTATTCAGGTTTCCCATCAAGACTTTCTCGAGACCAAGCTATTGGTTGAGGTTGAGCCGTCGCACGACAACTTTGTGTGTCGTTTTACATATCACACCAGTTGCTTTCCAGAGAGCCAGATCAGTGTATTGGGCGAGGCCATCCAGACACTTGTGCCATACATGCTGAACAACTTGGACGTGGAGTTGGGCACCGTACAACGAGCTTTCCCTCAGAATCTGCTGTCCGTTTACAATGCACACCCGAAGACCTTTTCAGGGTTGGCCGACCTAGCGCTTGCTGTTGAGGTTACGGCTGCTAGGTTTCCAACGAAAAATGCCCTGTGTTTCGCGGATCGCATATCGGATGATAGCACTACCACGACGACACTGTCTTTCGCTGGACTAAACAAGACTGCGAACCAAATTGCTCGGTGTCTTGGAGAACGGGGAGTTCGTGATGGTGAAGTGGTTGCGATCGTCATGGAGAAGTCTGTTCTTCTTTATGCGGGAATCTTGGCTATCCTCAAGGCTGGGTGTACATATCTGCCCCTCTTGCCCAGCACGCCCGTTGCTCGGGTTGACACCATCTTTCGGCAAGCCAAGGTTGGGGTATGTCTTGTTGACACAGCGACGCAGCAGTTGTTTGGGACGCAGTTATCCTGCAGCCTGTTGGACATTCAGGCCACCACACTCGACGGATATTCGGCTTGCAATCTCAGTCTTACACCGAATCCAGAACGCATCGCATACATCATTTACACCTCGGGCAGTACCGGTGTCCCAAAAGGGGTTTGCGTGACGCAACGGAACATTATCAGCAATCTAGACGTCCTCTCGCGGATATATCCAGTTAAGGATCGATCGCGATTACTTCAGTCGTGCTCGCAAGCCTTTGATGTATCGGTATTTGAGATATTCTTTGCATGGACACAAGGCATGTGTCTCTGTTCTGCCACCAATGACACGCTCTTTGAAGACCTTGAGCGATCTATTCGCAACCTCGGGGTTACGCATCTCAGCATGACTCCTACCGTTGCGTCGCTCGTTGACCGCACCAGTGTGCCGGATGTTGAGTTTCTGGTCACCTCCGGTGAAGCGATGACCGAGATTGTAGCTCAGAAATGGGCTAAGCAGCTGTACCAGGGGTACGGACCGTCCGAGACAACCAATATCTGCAGTGTCAAGAAGATGGACACCAACCAGAACATTCATCACCTTGGATGGTCGTTCGAAAACACGTCCACGTTCGTCATGTTCAGAGATAGCATGGAGGTTGCGCCGCTTGGGACGCTTGGCGAGCTTTGTTTTGGTGGAGACCAGATCGCTCAGGGGTATCTAGCCATGCCTGATTTGACGTCGTCTAAATTTGTTGAGCATTCTGAATTTGGACGGCTTTATCGTTCCGGAGACCTTGGACGCATGCTTCCCGATGGCTCCATGGTGATAACTGGTCGGATTGATGATCAGATCAAGATCCGCGGCCAGCGGGTTGAACTCGGCGAGATTAACCATATCGTTGGGGAGTCCGAGGCCGTTGTGGACTGCGCTACTCTGTTTTGTCCACCTGGTCAGATCATCACGTACTACGTGCCAAAGAGTGGAACAAACCCGGAGTCGGGATTTTATCATCTCGAAATTGACGACAGCATGAGGTTAGAGATTCAGACCCTGTTTAGGACCCTGGTGGCAAAGCTTCCTGCTTATATGGTACCGTCACTCGTTATCCCCGTGTCTACACTGCCCGTCACGGCTTCAGGAAAACTGGACAGAGCCCGACTTCGGCAGACCGCCGCGCAACTTGGGCAAGACTATCTCAGTCTCGCAAGCCATGCTGTGGAGGTGACTGAGGATGGTGGACAGTGGTCGACAGTTGAGTCGGAGCTTGCAGACATTGTCTCGACAACATTTGGCGTTGATAGACGCACCATTCGGAGATGGACACCGCTAACGACCATTGGCCTGGATTCCATCTCCGCCATCCGACTGAGTAAAAGGATTCTAGACAAAATGGGGAAGCGCGTTGCGATATCGACCGTCCTGCAGAATGCAAGTGTCGCAAGACTTGCTCAGGAGTTGCCCCACACTGTCACCGGGGCAACAGCCCCTGACAGGGCAATTGAGTTTCTTCCAGCAGAACTTATCGATGCCATCGCCACCAGTCTCACCGCCAAGGGAAGAAATGTCGAGAAGGTCCTCCCTTGCACTCCCCTTCAGGAGGCCATGCTCGCAGCTTCTGTTGGCAGAGGGTCCTATCTCAACCGTATGCTCTTCCGGATCAACGACGATCTGTTCCCCAAAATCAAAGCGGCATGGACGGCAATGTGCGAACGACATGGGATCTTGAGGACGTGTTTCGTTTCGACGCAAGATAGCCGGTGGCCTATTGTTCAGCTTGTTTTGGATAAATCGCAACAACCACAATGGCTTGACTTTGACACTTCCTCGAGCACAAGTACAACCGTTGAGCAGTGTTTGTCCCGCCATGGCAGCACGTTGCCGGACGCGATTGATAGCATGGAACCTGTGGTGTCCTTTGGCATTATTACTCAAAATGGAGATACCTTTCTATCGTTTATCTGCCATCATGCTCTTTACGACGGCGTGGCGATGGAACGTCTCCTGTTCGAGGTTGAGCAGCTTGTTGGCGGTCTGGAGCTTGCACCACCACCTCTGTATGATGAGTTTCTGCACATGGCATTACAGCCACAGGAAGGGGAGAAGGCATTCTGGTCTGAACACTTGGCGAAGTACAAGCCCAAAATGGTTGCAGGCCGGTTCAAGTTGGAAAATGGTGGGTTTTGTCCATCCTCCGCTAAAAGGGATATCGAGACCCCCCTCTCAGAGATCAAGGACATGGCCAACCAAGTCGGCATTTCTTTACTGTCGCTTTGCCAGTCGGCATGGGCGGTCACTATCGGCTGCTTGTCGGATGTCGATGACATTTGCTTTGGGAATGTGGTTAGTGGTCGGTCGTTGGCCAGTGACGGCATCGACCAGCTTGTGGCGCCATGCTTCAACACGATTCCCGTTCGCATCAACCTTTCCGACCACCCGCGCAATGTTGATGTGATGAAGACGTTTCAAAACATCAACCCGGTTATTATTCAGCATCAGTTTACACCTCTTAGACGCATTCAGTCATCTCTGTTTTCGGATTCAGATATGCATAATAGGCGGCGTTTGTTTGATACCCTTTTGCTTTTGCAGCATTCTCCTCGTTTGCTTGACGAGGCTATTTGGACTTTGGTGGGGGACGACGGGGAGATGGATGTGAGAAACCTCTAACGTTGTTTTAGTGACAAGGCTTTGCTAACAGTGTTTAGGTTCCTCTTGTTTGTGAACTTATACCCGATACGATCAAAGATTTGTTTACTATTAAGCTGCATTTAGAACAGTAAGGCTTCTCTTACTCGAAGCTGTGATTGACTTTGCTGACCTTGCAAGGCGATCATTTCCGGTTCAAATTCCTGGCATTATTCTCGACTTGTTTTCTTATGTCTTCCGTTCTTTGCTTCGGTATCCTTCTTCACACCGGCCTTCTCTTGATACTATCCACGTGGATATAAGGGAAAGACTTATACGGCTGCCGATTGAGCAGCTAGAGCATCTTGGAACCGAAGATGGTGCTCCACGGGTCGAAACGACAGATACCTGGAGAGTACAAGAGCTTCAGATACGAGATGTGCTTTCTGCCCTGTCGTCCTCTCCCCGGCACGCGATCCAACGACAGACGACGATCTACCAGCTTGGAATGGACAGCATCGTAGCTGTTCAGATAGCATCGATGCTCCGGAAGCAGGGTCTCTATGTCTCTGCCAGCGACGTCATTGGCAACCCAACATGCGCAACCCTAGCACAGTTTGTTGAGTCCCAGGCCTCATCATCCGCGAATAAAGAGACTGTTTATGACATGGCCGCTTTTAGAGTTCAAGTCCAGGTTCAGATTGAGGCTCACGGCGTTGAAGTCAGCTCCACCGAGGAGATTCTTCCCTGTACTCCGCTCCTTGCTGGCATGATGTCGCAGTTCATGCAGTCTTCTGGTGGAGATTACTTCAACTTCATTGATTTTCGGGTCGACGAAAGCGTGTCCGCCACCACGCTTGCCGGAGCTTGGCGTTCTCTTTACCTTGCGCACCCCATTCTTCGCACGAGACTCATACCTGTCGAGCACAAGGAATGCAATTTTGCGCTGGTACAATGCGTTCCTGACGCGTTCCCTCTGCCACTCATCATCCATTACAAGGATCAAGCCGGGACCTTCAACCTCCAGAAATGGCGTCTCGATTCTGTTCACAGTGCCGTCATGAAGCCTGACGAGAAGCTGTGGAGAACTGCCATCGTGGAAACGGAGGATGGTAGTGGTATGATGATGCATGTCGCTATCCACCATTGTTTGTATGATGCACGCTCACTCCAGCTACTTTTGTCAGATCTGGCCAAATTAGCCCAGGGACACCCTGTTATTCCTTCACGCGGGATCAAGAGAGCGGTGGCCGAGATCTTTGGCCAAATCTCTGACTCTACCAGACGTGGCAAGGAATTTTGGAAGAGCCAGGCCGATAAGGTCGTTGTAAACAGATTTCCGGTCATGACGCCGCTGCGGGAACTTTCCCGCCGAGTTATGGTCGAATCCCTCACGAGTGGTATGTCGTTCGGTGACCTGGAGCATGCCCTCGCCGAGTCTGGATATACGTTGCAGGTTGTGCTCCAGGCAGCGTGGACGCGGGTGCTGTCTTCCTATCTCGGAGAACCGTCTGTCGTCTTTGGGGTCGTTCTATCCGGCCGGAACACCGAGGCAACGCAGGATGCCGTGTTTCCCTGTTTCACTACTTTGCCCGTCATCTCAAACAATACCTCATCCAATGAGACGCTACTGCGGCAGATGCTGGCTTACAACACGGAGCTTCACAAGCAGCACCATCAGCCTCTTACGCGGATCCAGCAATGGCTTGGGTTACCTGGTACCAGGTTATTTGATACCTTGCTGGTATACCAGAAGTTCGATGTCGATATTACTGAGACTACACCATGGAGCATCATCAACGAACAGGTCATGGTGGATTTCCCTGTCTCTGTTGAGGCGGAGCCGCGCCATGGGGACAGACTCGGGTACCAGATCACCTTCTTTAGTGACGTGTTGCCCAAGGAACAGGCCAAGATCTTGCTTGAGCAATTTGACGCCATGGTCTGCCACTTGGCGTTTGAGCCAGCCGGCGACGAGAACGGTCTTTCGGTCTCCGTTCCAGAACTGTTCTCGATCATTCCAGCACAGCAGCCCGAGCTCCCGTCTCCCGTCCAACTGCTTCACCAATTTGTCGAACTTCAAGCCCTCACAGCTCCACATCGGATAGCTCTGCACTTTGTCGACGGGTTCGAAGGGGGGAAGCCAGTCGGACGTGAATGGACATATGGACAGTTAAACATGAACGGCAATCGCGTTGCTCAGATGGTTGTTCCTCACACCAAAACAGGGGACATCGTCGCCGTCTACTTCGACAAATCTCCTGAGGCATTGTTCTCCATCTTGGGCGTGCTAAAGGCTGGGTGCACATTCGTTGCTCTCGATCCCGGGGCGCCACCATCAAGAAAGAAGTTTATCGTCGAAGATTCCGGAGCATCACTGGTCTTGACATCGAAAGAAAGAGAAAGAGCTCTCGGATTTGAGGTCCTAGTGCCCGTCCTCTCCGTGGACGAAGACAGCTTGGCAGACTTCTCCAGTCACCCTCCAGCTACAACTCGAAAGATCAAACCGAACGACGTCTGTTACTGTCTTTATACGTCGGGGACAACAGGGCTACCAAAAGGCTGCGAGATTACACATAACAACGCTGTGCAATGCATGCTTGCATTCCAAGATATCTTCGATGGCCACTGGGACGCCAATTCCAGATGGCTGCAATTTGCTTCTCTGCACTTTGACGTGTCAGTCCTAGAGCAGTACTGGACCTGGTCGGTGGGCATCACGCTGGTTGGCGCACCCCGCGACCTGATCCTTGAGGATCTCGCTGGCACCATCAATAAGCTTGACATTACACATATCGATCTCACGCCGAGCCTGGCGCGTCTGGTCCATCCCGACGACGTGCCGAGTCTCTGCCGAGGTGTCTTCATCACGGGAGGAGAGTCGCTCAAGCAGGAGATTCTTGACGTTTGGGGCTCAAAGGCGGTGATTTACAACTTTTATGGGCCTACTGAGGCGACGATCGGCGTGACTGTTTACCCTAGAGTTCCGCAGAATGGACGATCGTCTAATATTGGGAAGCAGTTTATCAACGTTGGTGCGTACGTCCTGAAACCAGGCACGGAGGAACCTGTTCTCCGGGGCGCGGTTGGGGAGCTCTGTGTCTCTGGGAAACTGGTCGGCAAAGGCTATCTTAAGCGCCATGATCTCACCAGGGAGAGGTTCCCGACTCTTCGGAAGTTTGGTGAACGTGTTTACCGCACTGGTGATTTGGTCAGGGTTCTACATGACGACTGCTTTGACTTTCTGGGCAGGGCGGATGACCAGGTCAAGCTCCGCGGTCAGAGGCTGGAGATTGGTGAGATCAATCATGCGATGAAAACTGATGTGGACAAGATCAATGATGTGGCGACTATTGTTGTGCGCAACGAAAAGCAACAAAAGGACTTTCTGGTTTCCTTTGTTGTTGCTGGGACAGAGAAAAAGGGGGGTGGTCTGTGCATTATTAAGGGGGCAGAAGCACAAAGGCTTTGCCAGCTTGCGCGCCTCGCCTGCCAGTCTAAGCTCCCTGGCTACATGGTTCCGACGTACTTCTTCCAGCTGCCGTTTATCCCGCTTTCTCCGAACAACAAGGCCGAGATTAAGGTTCTGAAGGGTCTGTTTCAGACTTTCACGGAGGAGGACCTGGTGCCAATGGCTTCAGAGAATGGGTCATCTGGTCAGCAATTAACGGATACAGTCACAAGAATCGCAAAAGTGCTGGCAGCCATGCAGCAGTCTTTCAATGTCGACTCCCTCTCACTGTCCTCAAACATCTTTGAAGTTGGCATCGATTCCATTTCCGTCTTCCGCTTCTCGAGGAACCTGAAAAGAGAGGGATTTGAGCAAGCAAGTCCCTCTGTCATCCTGGGAAATCCCGTTCTGCGGGATTTGTGCCAAGTTCTTGGGTCCCAGAACGCAAAAGCATCGGCGACCGGTTCTTCAGTTGCGGCTGCTCATCAGACAGTTCATGCCTGCGGGCACAGACACAGGACGCATGTCTGCAGGGACCTTGGTGTCACGAGCGATCAGATCGAGTATATAAGCCCTTGTACACCGCTGCAGCTTGGTATGATCTCTGGATCGGCAAACTCCAAGGTTGGGGCATATTTTAATACTTTTCGATTTGGGCTTGCAAGAGGGGTCGATGTGGCGAGGTTGTGTCAGGCTTGGCAGCTGGCTGTCGATAAGTTCGAGATATTGAGGACGGTGTTTGTGAACACTGTTGATGGCTTCGTTCAAGTGGCTCTGAAGTCGGGAAAGGTGCCGTGGACCGATGTCGACACTCGATACGGAGATTCCATGGATCTGGAAGAGATAAGAAGGACCTGGATTTCAGACAACCGAGACAACATCACTCGCCCGCTTGAAATGCATTGTCTTCAGGGCGGGAAAGGCTGTCACCTGATATTGAACATCTTTCACGGCATATACGACGCCAACAGCTTGAGGTTGATTCTTGACCAAGTTGTTTGGGACTACGGTCTTCTTGTGGTGGGCGGTTCTTCTCCACCGCAGACTTGTCGCAACAGCCCGTCGTTCCTGGAAGCCATGTGTCATGGTCCGTTGCAGAGATTTGACACATGCAAAGACTTCTGGGTTCAACATTTCGGCACCATCAGTCTCGACTCCCTGCAAGTCTCACAACAAACCGAATCTACTACTGACTTGGCCGTCTTTGTTGTCGACCAGGAGGTGCCATTCGAGGCGGTAGAACTGTTACGAACACGTCTAGGTGTCACTCACCAAGCCATTGTCCAAGCTGCATGGGTATGGGCTCTCTCCAGCATTTTTTCTGTCGACCAGACTATCGGGATCGTCACCTCTGGACGCGGTATCGATCTGGAAGGAGCAGAAGCGGTTGTTGGTCCGCTGTTCAATACGCTCCCTTTTCATGCTTCGATTCGGAAAAGAAAAGGACTGACGTGGTCATCACTCATTCGGGAGTGTCATGACTTCAATACCGCCGTTTTGGCGTTTCAGCATGTTTCGCTGAGAGATGTGCAGAAATGGTGCTCCTCTGGGGGTAGACCGCTGTTTGATACTCTTTTTGTGTTTCAGCGTGAGGAGGACGGTGGGTCTAAGGACTGCGCGCTGTGGACGGAGGTGGATTCGGAGCAGAAGGCGCAGTATCCTCTTGCTCTGGAGGCGACGCTGACCGAGGAAAATTGCCTTCGGCTTTTGGTTGTTGGGACAGAGAGCAAAGTGGGTGGGGATGTTTTACAGACGTTGGTGGCGGAGCTGGTTGAAACCTTTGTTGCTATGGTTGAAGACGCCAATCGGACTTTGTCCCAGAAGAGGGGTGAAGAAGGCGAGATGCTGGACAGTGGATATGTCTCGATCGGAACGACACCTCGCGAAGATGGAGTGAATGGCACATCTGAGCATCCAAAATTCATGTGGACCGAGAAGGCGACATTGGTGAGAAGGGAGATTGCCTGTCTGGCGGATATTCCGCCAGATGCAGTGGGCGAGATGACTTCGATTTTTGAGCTGGGCCTGGACAGCATTGATGTCATCAAGCTGGCCACACGGCTAAAACAACATGGGATCATCATCAAAACCAGCGAGTTGATGAAGGCCCAGACCATCGAATCCATCATGCAGGTTCTTCATGCTGTATTGACAAATGGACATGGGCACAATGGTATTTCAACGCCACCTCGCAGCAGGTTCTCCGGGTTGAAAGAGCATGTCATTGTCAGTGGTCTTGTTCCCAATATGGGTGGCATCAAAGGGGTACTGCCGGCAACCCCTTTGCAGGACTCCATGATGATGGAGATGATCCATTCCGACTTTCAGGTTTATTTCAATCACGATGTTCTCGAGATTGGGGCGGATGTCGACACCGAGAGACTCAAGGCAGCGTGGATGACGGTGATTGCGGGTTCACCCATTCTCAGGACCACGTTTGTGCAGATCGACAGTCCCGAATACGACTTTGCTTACTGTCAGATCATTAACTCGGAGCTCAACATCCACTTTGTTGAGGTTGAGGTGCAGGATAAGGGGGACCTAGGCAGAATTGTCGAAACTGCGACACAGCGTGCCCGCAAAGGAGGTGGCAAGTGTGATCTTCTTCAACTTGTCATCGCCAATGCACCAACACAGCGGTTCCTTGTCCTTTCCATTGCCCACGCCCTGTACGACGGGAGGTCTCTGAGCTTGATACATCACGGCGTCAAGGCTGCCTACGACGGACAGTTCGTTCCTCGACAGCCATACGAGCCGTATCTCGAAGAGTTTGTCTTTTCTGCCGACAAAAACGCGTCTATGTTTTGGTCGGACTTTCTCGACGGGGCGACGGCCACTATACTTCCCGAGAGGAGGTCCGGACCAGGAAAACAACATCGAGCAGAGGCGGGTTCCAGTCACGCCTTGGCGGATGTCAAATCGTTCTGCAGACGCCATGCCATCACGTTCCAGATCTTGGGGCAGGCCTGCTGGGCTGCCCTTCTCGCCACAAAGACCGCGAGTCTGGATGTCACCTTTGGCCTTGTTTTGTCTGGAAGGGATTCACAGGACGCGGATGAACTGATGTTTCCCACCATGAACACGGTCGCGATGCGGAGTGTCTTGCATGGCTCCGTCTCCTCTTGGCTGAGGTATATGCAGGAAAATGCTGCTGATCTGGCACCATTTCAGCATTTCCCTCTGCGGAAAGCACAGAAATTGGCCAGAGGGACGAACGGTGGGCCTTTGTTTAACTCTTTGTTTATACATCAGAGGAGCATTAAGGCAGCATCGCCAGATCAAAATGTCCTGGCGATATCGATAAATGGGTCTTCAATGGCCGAGTACCCTGTTTGCGTCGAGATGGAGGTTGGAGATGCCTGTCTGATTTGGAGAAGTGCGTGCGACGAACGCTACATCTCACGCGAAGAAACGACCCTCCTCCTGCATCAGCTGGATGTTGTTCTTGGATACCTGATTACCATGCCGACGGCGGTGGAGGTGCTCAAGTTCACCGGTTCGCAGGTCTCAATCTGTGGCCTTGCGCCGTTCCTGCCGAACAACCCTGGCACGCCGTCGCCAGTGCCGGTGGATGGCTCCGCGATCGATACAACAAGAACATGGTCTGCTCGAGAGGACATTATTCGACATGTGCTGTCAGAAGTCTCCTCCGTCCCGGTTGCCTCGATCTTGAAGACGCACAACATTTACCATCTTGGTTTGGATTCGATTACTGCCGTCAAGGCCACGTCTCTGCTGCGCAAACAGGGTGTCGTGATTAAGTTTCGGGACATGATAAGCGCAAAGTCGATCGAGCATATGGCTGAGCTTAGTAAGGAGACTGACGCTGGTTGTGGCGAGAATGGGCCCCAGGAGGACGGTCACCGAGGTGTCTTGTCCGGCATGGCTAGTATGGATACCACAAAGATCATCAACGAGGCAGGAATTTCAATGGACATGATCGAGGAAGTGCTTCCAGCAACAGGAATGCAGGTGCACATGCTCTCGGTGTGGCAGAACACAAATGGAGCAGTGTTTTACCCCGAGTTCAGGTTCAATTTGACGGGAGATGTGAGCGAGGTCTTGCTAAGTTCTGCTTGGGAAAGATTGGTCGAAGAAATACCCATCTTGCGGACGACGTTCGTCGCAACCACATCACGAGACGTGCCGATTCTACAAGCTATCCTCCGGCCACACGTCTTCCCAGACCTCGAGACTTGGACGAGTAGATCGGCACAGCCATTCTGTCGTATGACCATTACGAAAGTTTCCAGTAGCAGCAAGTGGACTTTGCGTCTCCAGATACACCATGCCCTTTACGATGCCATCAGTCTGCCCATGATAATGAGAAGATTCCTTGAATTTTGTGGACGAGGAACGACACAGAATCCCACTGTCCACACTCCGTCAGCCTGGGGGGATGTCGTGAGGACTTTAACTGGACGGTCCGGCAGAGAACACAGGAAGGAATTTTGGACAAGATATCTCTCAGGCTTGGTTCAGCTGCCTTCCTCTCTCAACTTGAAGACGGTGCAATATGCCGCCGGTCACAGGGTCTCACTGCTGCAGCCTAATGCTTTCAGTCAAACTGGGCAACTGAGAATGCTTTGCGAGACCAATGGTGTGAGTCTTCAGGCCTTGTTCTTCGCTGCGTACGCGGAACATTTAGCAGCCAGAGCAGCAGCGGTGAAATCACAACACAAACAACAAGATGTTATTTTTGGGGTTTACATTGCCAACAGGGCCGAGGTTGACGAGCGGAACGTACTGCCGTCTCCAACGTTATGTCTGGTGCCCCTGCGAGTTAAAATGGACAAAAGGAAGAGCCTCATAGAAGTTTCTGCTGCCATCCAGGAGGATCTGCATATGATATCGGCTTCTGAGAACGTCGGCGTCGGACTATGGGAGGTTAAGGATTGGAGTGGTGTAGTTTTGGACTCGTTTGTCAATTTTCTGGGCGCCAGTCCCGCGCAAAGGAGGTATACAGTGGTGGAAGATGGCAATATGATGGTTGCGTTGGAGGATGTAACCAATGAAGATGAAGATCAGGCTTTGCAGGATCGGGGTGGAGGAGATGATATGCCGTTGCGGGAACTTCCCGGTAATATAATTGTTAGGGATGCTTATCCGGTAAGTCAAAGTGGTATCATGCTGGAATTAGGGTGCAATTGATCTAACCAGACAATAGGATGCGATTGACGTGGAAGTTTTGGTTGAAGGGGACTGCATGACCATTGGTGTTTTTGGGTCTCGAGAACGGCTTGGGGAACATGGGGTGGTGGAGATGGTGAGCTCTATTACTGAGATTTTGAAAGGGTTGTGATAGGGTTTAGGGGCTTGCATTGAAAGTTAGCAACGAAACTGTTTGTCGATTTTCAAAGCTTAATTCCATTCTCATGCGCTAGAGGTGACAAGGCGACCCTCTAAACCCTCCGTCGGAGCTAAACTTGCAGTGCCGCATGCAGTGCCCCTGTCTACATCCTGAAGGTGAGGGAGGAGGAACATCATGGTCTCCGTCGGGGCTAAAATTGCAGTGTTCAGTGAGGTACATCCCGATTGACCACCCAGCCAAACCAATTGATCCTAACAAGGACAACAAGCAGCCACCATCGATAACAATCCGTAAACAACTACTAATGGCTTAAGTCACCTACTCATCAGCCAACGATCCGTCTAAACCCCATGCTTACGCACCTCTTTAGTTATATGATATGTCGTTGTTAGATTTATGACGAGGTTTGTATAATGTAATTTGCAGAATGAAACAAGAGGCTTAACGGGGAGCTGAGATTTTTAGATGTGACGAGTTGCGAAATGGACAATGGAACATCATGATTGTCGTGGCTTGTTATGCAAAGAGGCTGCGAAACCAGTCGAGGGCAGCCCATTACTGGAGTGGCGCACTGGAGTTATATATACGAAACCCTTGGACAATGCGACTCGAATCATGGAATTGCAGAAACTTTCATCAGGAGATAGAGTCTTTCTTCCGGGTACTGATACTGAACTCCTACCAAAACACAACCCGCTTCAAGCCTCGGTGATACGAACATGAAATCCCGAAATAACAACGCTATTATACGAGCTTAGACTCCATGGCTTAGATGGATCAACAATCTGAACATCAAAATTCCGCATCATCTCCACGATGCACTTGTTGAGCTCCATCCACGCCAGAATCTTGCCGGCGCATTGCCAACGCCCAAATCCAAACTGGAGATCGACATGTTTGACCATGTACGCATGTTTCTCCGGGCTAGCGTCAAGCCAGCGCTCCGGACGGAAAACCTGTACATCCTCGCCAAAAACAGCCTTATTAAGCATCACTGCGCGGTTGTTAGGGAATATCTCGACGCCTGCTGGGAGATAATGCCCGCATATTGTGTCGCCGCCTACCGGGACTTGTTTGGCGAAGCCTGTTAGACTTATGGGGAGGATGCGGAATACTTCGTGGAGGACGGCTTGGAGGTAGGGGAGGTGCAGGGCTTGTTGGGCTGTTACTGGGTTCGAAATCAAGCCCGAGGAGGAGGCGGTTTTGATTTCTGCTTTGAGTTTGTTGTAGGCGTATGGGGTTGAGGCGAGGTAGAGGAGGGTTGAACGGATGGGAGAGGCGACGGTGTCGCCTGCTGCTATTATGGCGAGGCCTGCGTCTACTGCGCTTTCTCGTGGAGTTAGGCCGGCTTTTATCCACTCGTCCTGCGTGATGATATGTGTTAAACCTGGGGTATATAACTGGGGTTGAAAAACATACCAGCATGTCTCCGCGCTTGAGGTCTGGGTTCTTGAAGCGTTCGTTTATCTCGTTTTCTACGAACCTGTTCAGATGGAAAATTAGTCAGGAATGGCTTGTGTTGCGTTGCAACTCGTAAGACCCACCCCATGATCTTTCCAACACCAAACTCATCGGTCGAGCTTGGCCCGGCGCGCTTCAGGAACCAGGTAGATGATAGGATCCTTCTGAAAGGTGCCAACATCGACACCGTGTTCATGAACGGCACAAGCACGTCGCCAATCTCAAAGAACTTGAAGATATCGCTCTCAGTCGGGAGGTGACCAAAAGCTCGTCCAACAACCGCAAGCGACGCCACATCCATCGAGAAATACCGCGCAGTAGCCGCCCAGTCCACCGGCTTGCCGGTTCGTGCATGTTTCTCCCGAAGCAGATCGATCATAATCTTTAGCTGCGAGTCGACAATCATTTCCAGATCGACATCCCCTTTCCCCTCGAACCCGCGCATCAGCTTTGCTTTCCGGCGGTCGTGGGCGGCTGTATCCATTAGGTTGAGCATCGACAGCCCTTCGCCTGGGTCGAAGCGCATGCTCATGTACCATCCTGACTTGGGGTAGGCTGACCGCACGCCGTTGATGCGGATCAGTTCGTCAAAGTCACTGACGATGACCTCGTTGGGCCCCACGCGTGTGATGGGCCCGTACTGTTTGGACAGCTCGTCTAGACGGGTGAGCGTGTCGCCTAAGTATATGAATCGGAGAATCCACAGGTATGAGAGGCGCGCCAAGCTTGGGCCGGGGATTCCACGCAGGTGATGCCATCGTTTGATGAGGGAGCTAAGTGTGAGGTATAAAAGGATTGAGGAGGTAAGGAGGGCCAGGGTCTGGCCTGCACTGAGGCTGGTGAGAGCCCAAGATGAAGGCATGCTAATTGTCACTTGGCTGATATGGCCTGGTCTTGACAGTCACTAGTATTGGTGAAGCAATTCAGCGAGCGAGGATCCCTCCATGAGATTATTGGGTTTGGGTTTGGGTTTGATGCACTTGAGCGGGGAAGGTGTCGCGATCACAAGATTTTCTGTTATCGTGTTGTGTGGTTGAGCTAACTTACAGCCTAAGCCACGTCGAGCTTAGGTGATGCTTGGCTTTAAGACTGGATACGGAGC
This sequence comes from Apodospora peruviana, assembly GCA_033439685.1. Taxonomy (NCBI): domain Eukaryota; kingdom Fungi; phylum Ascomycota; class Sordariomycetes; order Sordariales; family Lasiosphaeriaceae; genus Apodospora; species Apodospora peruviana. The sequence continues at coordinate 22,422 of JAUEDM010000005.1, read as the reverse complement.
TTATTTCGAACCATCATAAGTACGGAGTAAGGCTGCGGACTCTCGCACTTTCGCTCTCAGCTGGACTTTTACTGGAGAACGGACTGGAAGATGAGAGGACATAGGAAGGAGTATGGGAGTGCATCTTTAAGCGGGACATATTTCCGAACAGGTCTTAACGTGATGGGCCTAGTAATCTGTCTTATCTCTTCACGTGATAAAGTTTTACGAAAGGGCGTTGAATTTCGGTTTCCATGTCACTTGGATAAAGCAGATATCTCTCATGGCCGGTTGGTTCTCAATCGCACAAATCACAGCGAGTGTTGCAAAGTTTGGGGAAGGAATCTATATTCTCGGTAAGAAACTCCCAGTGAATAAACCCGCTCAATATGCCATAGCCATGATGCAAACAATGCACAGCCCCTTGTCCATACCCAGTCACGGTGTCTGCCCTATCCCTTGTAAATTCCTGTGTATCCGACACCGTCCAACGGCCCAAGACTCATGCCGCAGAAGAAAAAGGTGTTGACCCAAATTCTTCTCAATAGCTGTTAGCGATGTGATGATGAATCCCACGAAAGAATCCAACCCAAAAACATCTCGTTACGAAACCGTGTTGTGACCGCATCACCATGCTGGGCCTAAATGAACTCCCAAGTTCCTTGGACACGACCAAGAACCTGGTAGCCAACGAGTCGTTTCCACGCCGCGGGGCTGAGCCAAACTTGGAGGGCGGCTAGGAGAGCAAGAGCTGTGGTCCTGGCCAAATACATCTTGAGATTTCTGATGATGTGTGAATGGATGTGTTTGACGGGTGCAGTCGAGGTGCCTGAAGGAGTACTGAAAGCAGTCAGCAGTGAAATGTGTAAGAGGTGGACAGTGTGGCTAACCTTCGGTTTGCAGATAGCGGTGTCCGAGTGGAAATGATAGAGAGAGTGAATTTTTCGTACTGCCGGTGGCTGTAGAGTGTGTGGTGAGGAAAAAAGAGGAGGGAAAGGCGGGCAGGAAGGGGGTATATATATACCTGTGGACCCGAGAACCTTTCTGGCCAGTTGTCTCAACAGCACTGTCCATGATCCACAGTCGAAGGCATCGTGACCGTGGTCGTGTGAGGTTGTTTTCCCATGTACCAACTACCAAGATTCTCGAATCTAACCCATGACGCCAAATCTCGTCTTAACATCGATGTGTATGGCGGACATTGATCCACCGAGAACACCTCTAGCCAGTATTATCGCCGGGACAGTGAACGATTTAGAGGCGAAGGCATCGAGAACGTGATCGTATGAAGTTCTTATCCCAACTATCGCTCTCAAGGTTCCCAAATCTCACCCACATGCCAAATCTCGTCCCAAAACGAAGGGACGCCGGCGCGTAACCGGATCATACAATTTCCCCTGCATCCAGATGATCTAGAACTAGCTCACGCGGGGAAAGAATCCGTAATTACCTACGCATATAAATTCAGATAGAAGGTCATGACTCCTATCATGCAATCTCATATAGTCTCAACGCGAGGCTTGAAGGGCAGAAGGCCCACAAGCTAAACTTCCTCCCATGTAACCCGTTGAAAGGCCACCTGTTTCAATGCAACGGCCGAGAGCAGGTATCATCTCATCATCACTCACGGTCGAGATTAGCCATCGTGTTCAAGGACAAGCACGTAGACTAGGTAAGGTAGGTAGGTACCTAGGAGGACTTACAATGAGAGGGAGCACATTGTCTTCCATGTCAGCTTTCCCACTCTTAGAGCAAATAATCGACATGCAGACTCGCGTTAAGCCTGCCCTCGGTTGGTCTCACCCATACCACCAGGTCATGTCTTACTAGTCACGGCCACTATATAGTACCAATGACGATCACCTGCTTTACATCTATTCTAGGTAGGCAGGTCCGTGTGGTGGTTACGCATTGGTTCTTCTCAAATGGTTCGCACGTTTTACAGAGTAGAGTCTGGTGTGCGAGTTGGAAAAAGATGGGCGCCAACATCAATTTCTGGCATAATACTGCCGCTATAATGACCATCAAATGATTTCACATCAACCTAGCATACCGCATCCACTCCCCATCATGAACCATAGCCTCCTTCTCCTCGGGAAAAGTCCCCAGCAAGAACTCGACTCCGCCATCTTGCCTTTGGGGGAGAACAACCACCAAGCGATGGTGCGCGTTCTGCACGCCGTGCAACATGCGAAGCGCGACCGGCCCACCACCATTTTGGTCTGTGTCTGTCCCACCGAACACGTCCCCCCCAAAATTCAGCACCTCGCCGGTCTGAAAGAGCATCAGGTTCGTGATGCAGAGACCGAAACCGTCTCTCTGCATAAAGGCGTACTTGAGCTGGTTGTAATCGGGCACCGCTTCCTGGCTTTGGACAAGCACGAATGCGTCGTGGAACAGGCGTGGGCGGATCAGAGTCGAGTTGCGTTCGCGGATGAGACTGGCGACCTCTGCGATCGTCATACTAGACGAGGTTGAAGGGGAGGAAGAAGTGCTGACAACGCTCGTCTCGGAGGTTGTGGTGGCCGTCGCTGTCGTCGGCATTGAGCGTGTTGTAGGTGAGACGGTCGTGGTTGTGATTGTCGTGGTTGTGGTTGTAGTGGTAGTGGAGGGGGAAGAAGGGGGGGCGCCCACGAGGGATGCGAGAGGAACGGATATGCGGTTCACGATCATCAGGTTGCCCATGTACGTTGCCGGGAGGATGGTGGAGAAGTAGGGGCGGCCGTCGACGGCTTGTTCGAGGATGGAGGTGGCATCGTCGGGTGGTTGAGTGGCAGCAACGGCGTGGCGCGCCCGGATGGTGGCGCGCCAGAAAAGGGCCTGGATGATGTCGCTTGCTGATGGTGGAGATCCGTTCAGAACGGACTGGTCGGCGGCGACGTCGGCTTCCAGCTGCGCCATCTTGTCGGCCGAGATGATAAACATGGTCGTGTTGAGGGTGCGGGCGTCGGGGCCAGGCGCAGGGCGAAAGGCCGGCGCGAGGGAAGTGGAGGAGAAGGCATCCTCACATGCACCGGCGGGGGGAGGAAAGGCGATGTGGTCCCAGACGGCCGGGTCGATGTCGGACTCGTCACCGTCGGTGTAGCCCTCGGCTTCGAGACTGGCTTGCGGCAGTGCACGATTCATGCTCTCCGGGTCGAGCCAGTCGCAGGTGGCAGCTTGGTCGCCCTGCAAGAACCGACAGCTCTCGGCCCAGGCACGCAAGACGGTGACGGTACCGTTGCCGTCCAAGGCGGAATGATGGAAGCACATGACCAATAGACAGCCACCATCGACAAAGTTGGCCTGCGCCCGAAAGATGTCGGCTGGCAGGGACGGATAGAAGGGTGCGTCGCAGAGCAGCTCCTCGGTGGCTGCCGGGTGCATAAAGTTGGCCGCCCGCATCTCCCCAAAGCACGGCAGTATCTTGGAGAGGTCGCGGTAGACCAACTGGCGTGGATGGTGATCAGAGTCATGGTCGGGCGGGACCATCTCGAGCTGTCCGGGCCTGTACCGGGCATCATCACTGTCCGTTTCGGCGACCAGGTAGTCGAGGGTAGGCACAAGACTGATGGTCCGACTCAAACCCCCCTGAAGCTGCGCAAAGGCGTGCTCGAAGCTGACACTCGGGCGTAGTGGGAGGTAGAAGAGCAGCTTGCCGTGTAGATGGGGCATCATCTGGTCGAAGCCCGTCATCTTGAGCGACGACCGCGTCTTGTACTTGTCTAGCAGTTCAATCATTTTGGCCAGCTTCTCTTCTTGCACTGTGTCTCCGGCCCCCGTCTCCGCGCCCTGCACCAGCCGCGCCACCACCGCCGCGAACTTGGACACGGTTGGGTTCGCGTACAGGTGCCGCGGCGCCAGGAGGTCCTGCAGCCCCGGCATGGCACCCTGCAGAGCCCGGATCACGCCAAACACCCGGAGCGAGTCGAGTCCGAGGTGGAAAAGGTCTGCCTCGTCGTCCGGCACTTCTGGCAACGCCATGACCGAGGCCACCACCTCGCGCACTGCGGCCGCGACCGACTCGGCCGAGCTCGTGTCAACTGTCACTGAAAGCGCCATCTCCGGGTCGGCCATGTGGTAGTAGCGATCAATGTAGTCGGCATAGAGCGCCAGAGTATCCTTGCGCTTGACCGTGCGCTTGTCGGTACGGACAAACGGCTTGTCGGCCTCGGCAAACATGATGTGGTCCCGCTGCAGCTGGTCTTTGTGCATGGACACGGTGTTGGCCTGCCGCACCATCTCCCAGATGCTGTCCAGCAGCTCCTTGCTGGCCGGGAGCATCGAGACCGGGTCCTTGAGCTCGATCAAGAGACCCGCGTGAGGCTGGGCGGTGCCAACCACGAGGCAGCCATCGATGGCCGGATGCGAAGTCATGAGGGCCTCGGTCTCCAGCGGGGAGATCTTGTACCCGTTGGACAGCACCACGACGTCGTCACTCCTCCCCTTAAAGGCCCAATGCCCGGGCTTGGTCGGGTGCTTGATGTACAGGTCCTTCAGGTTCACCTCGGCCTTGTCAGGGAAGGTGTGGAAGATGCCCTGGAAGAGAGGACCGTGTTGGTTGCGCACGCACCAGTGCTCGTACTCGTCGCCGTCTCCAACCGGTCTGAACTCAAAGCCCGAGTAGGGATGGAAGGCAAAGTACCGCCAGTCCTCCCTCTCCACCACGAGGTTGCCGATGAAGAGACCCTCGGTCGTGCCTGTGAGGTTGAGCACGCGAACGACCTCGTTGACCTTGCTAGCACTGACTTGATTTGTCGGACCTGGATGTAGTAAATTAGCAAGTGAATTCAAATTTCCAAAGGTTATCTAACTCACCGCCAGATGCACATATGAATTTGGCCGACTTGAATTTGGCCAACACGTCGGGCGTCTCTCCAAGCTCGTCGACGAGCGTGGGAACCATGCTCCAGACGTCGATCTTGGCATGGTCAGCAAGCGACGCTGTGAGGTCCATGTTGGGTATGACGCCCGCCGGCCCCAGAACACAATGCATGGCAAAGTAGGACGGGATCATGATGTCCATGATGGTGCCGGCGCCGTGGCTCATGGGGAAAGACGAGTAAATCGTGTCTCTCTCCTCGAACAACGACGTCCACGGCGCGAGCCCGAAATCTCCCTCGGCCGGCGGGAGCAGCCGAACGGCGTCCATGGTTCCGATCAGCGCGTGGGACCACCGCATGGGCTTGGGCAGGCCTGTCGAGCCCGACGTGTGAAGCACGCAGAAGGTCTCGTCGGCCGCCTCCTCCCATGTCTTGTCGTAGGGGAAGTGCTTGACAGACGCGGCGTCGGCGTCAAGCAGTTCGTCCACGGTGGGCAGGTTGAGGACAACCATGGGGTGCTGCGTGAGACACGACTCGATCAGACGTGAGAGGGGCTCCTCGGTCGGCTGCGCCCAGAACGAGCAGCCGGCGGCCTTGAGCACGGCCACGGCGCCCTCGACACTGTTTTTGGGGGACAGGAAGAGGATCTCGTGGCCTGCCTTGATGCAGGCGTAGGTCAGGAGGACGTAGCGGAGGTCGTGTGGTCCGATGTAGCCCACCGTCTGGGGCGACGACGTTGTGGCCTCCGAGTCCCCAATCTGATCGTACAGCCACCAAGACGTCTTGTTGACTGCTTGCGCCATGCCAAGTGCCGAAATTTCGAGCATCCCCTGCGAGACATCGGCCGACTTGGCTACCGAGTAGATGACGCGGTCTGGGTCGGTCGACGCGAGGTCGTCCAGAATGTGCGGGATCAGGCGCTTCCCGTACTCATTTGAAGCGGTCGACACTCGGCCAGCTTCTTCCTTGACTGTCACTGCTGACAAGACGGGTTTCCCTGCCGTGGGAATCTTGCTCTCGCAACCACCGTCACGGTCAGACACCGACTCGGATGTGACTGAAGATGTCAACGGTTCCGATAGCGCATCCTCGCTGAGCGTGCCCGACGAAGCCAAGGGGTCAGACATCGAGTCGTCCGAGGTGAAAGGAGAGGAAATTGCTGGATCTGAGGGGGGCCCATTGGGGATGAACGCATCCGCCGTCTCGGCAATGGGCATGGCCAGAGGCAAGCTCTGTGGCAGTCTCTGGCGGAAGTAACTGGGCCTGCCATCCTCGTAGACAACTTCCATAAGCGGGTTCTCCTTGAAGTCGCCCATGGGAGCGCTGAGCCACTGACCGTCGGCCATGAGCGCAACGCTGCAGTGCCAGGGCGTCGTGTAGCCCGTCTTGGTGTCGAGGAGACTCAACGACACCTTGTGCTCGCCGGTGGACTGGTGGATGGAAAGACGTAGGTGATTGGGAAAGGCAGCCTTGCAGGCGCCGGCAAAGGCATAGCCCCTGATCAGCATCTCCTTGGCCAGGAACTTGACGTTCTTTTTGAATGTGTGCATGGACCGAGCGCTCGACTTCTTGGCAGCAGACCGGCCATTAAGGCAGGCAGACGGGAAGACGTGCTGCAGGTCAGACCGCAGAAACCGGCTGTATCCGCGGTACGTCATGAGTGTGTCGAGCTTGGTGGCGATCTCGTGCTCGATGTCAATGTCATCCTTGCCCCAGCGGTTGAGCAGATGCCGCCGGAAGTTGGTAGCGTTGGCCACGTAGAGGATCTCCTCCAGCTTCTCCGGGAGGGGCATGTCCGAGAGATCTTTGAGCCGGGAGAATTCAAGGTGTGTCAAGTCTTTGTCGACGGCCATGGCGCGGAGAGCCTCCCCATAGGCCCAGACGTCACGGTCCGGGACGCAGAGCAGGTCTGTAGTTAGGCAGTCTGGTCAGTATCTTGTTATTTGCTTGAGTTGTGTCGTCGTGACGTACCGTTGTAGACTAGGCCATCCGAGATGATGGTGAGCTTTGCGCCAGGTTTGTACACGGCGGCAATGCGCTCGCACATGGTATTCAGACGGGCCAGAGCTAGCTCGTCTGCCTTGTCGGGCAGGATGCCAAACACCTTGTAGGCCTTGTTGGCAGACTTGAAAGGAAACGCCGGCAGGCACATCAGCACCGGCTTCCGGTCCGCGACATAGGCGCTGACAACAGACATGAACTTTGGGTGGCCAGCAGCATGCTTGACAGCCGTGTTCTCAAACTTGTCCAGGGCATACTCGTAGACGATGCCGAGAATCCTGTTGGATATCTCAGAGACATCATCCAAGGTGCTGGCATGTGTGTTGTTGGCGCCCACGGTTGAAATGGAAGGGGTATTCATGATTGCTTGAGACATGGTGAGTGGAGTGAAGGGTGGTAGTGTGAAAGAACAAGTCTAAGGGTTGTCCTGTTGCAAGACTGCGGGATGGTAAAGGTGCTGACGGTAGGTCAAACTCAAAAGACTGCATTCCGGATATGGGTCTTTCATGCCCCTTTATCTTCGTGGATCACCAAGCCTCGTCTCCACCTGGATAATAAAGCAACACTCTTCAAGTCACCCGCGCTTTTGATCCCATCCATGGTAAAACGTACTCCAGGTAAACAACGCGTTTGTGATTGCAATTCATGCCTCAGTAGGGCACATACATGAGGTTTAGCCTTGCAAGGAACAGAGCATCCAGTAATATCACGACGAGAAAGCTCTGCACCAGAGGTCTGGTGGGTTCTCACCTCACGGGGTCCCCGCCGGAGAGCTAAACAAAGATATAATGTGATTGAACTCGCATTGGCCGAGAAGATGGCATATAATTATTGGCTGTTAGAAAAGCAAATATGCACACCAACTTCAATATCACCACCTCTTCGCTCGTGACATCCATCGTTCGGTGCCTGATAGGCAGATAAGCTTACATGCACTGTGAAAAGGCTGTCTCTAATGACTTCTAGTACCCCTAAATAGGGATAATGTTTGATGTTAAAGGTGGAGTTAAAAGCAAAACAAACGGGGCGTTCCCGAAGGAACGGATTACCATAGTCGCGAAGAAGCTGCTAAGGCATGCAACATGCTAGTGGGCTTACCGAGAGCTATACGCCGATCGGCACATTACTCTCATGCAACTAGAGCTAGAGATTCCAAAACATCCTTACTAGGTCTTGCATGTACGCTAAACATGCACATGTCTAGTTCCTTTTTAGCTATGCCTAGGTACGAGATTTGACTTGGCCATGCAGATACCACGTTTAAGTTTAGTTTCGGTGATGTTGATTCTTGGGTCTCTGAAAGAAAGCGTGCTGAAAGTTGGCATTTGCACATATGAGTTGTCACGACTCGACACTACTGCAAGTGCCTCGCATTCGCGAGGCGTAGGATCCGTACTGCGGACTAGTGTTGCTGATAAACTCCGCTAACACCATTGGCAGCAATCATGAACGTGGCCTGCTGCAGCTAGCATCCCACTCAGCTACGACGCTTTGGTATTGGGTAAGGCCGTACATGATGGAGAGAGACTCTGTTGGGTCAAGCCTTGACTCTTGGCTGAAGTCCAGAGTCCAGGCAGGCAGTCGATGTTCGACTGACCCGCGCTGCGCCCCGACTTTACGCCTTGTACTGCAGGATACCGACCATTTGGCTTGATATTCGCGCCAACAGGGTTCCCGCCAACATGCCAACGGGCCAATAATTCAAATATTGGAGTTGACATCGGCAGATAAATGTGCGAGCCGATGGACAGATGATGAAAATTAATAATAGCCGTCAAGTCTAGCACATGACAAGCGGATGCCATACCGTAGTTACCTGATATAGTTGGCTGCAAGAGCCAAACGAGCAACATCAAGTATGATGCACTGCCTGCTTGTTTGCGGCAGAGTGTGGACTTTCTTTCGGAGAAGGACTACGAAACTCAAATCCGATCCTCGCGTATTGGATATGCAGCCCGATAAGAGCAGTCAGCCTTCATAAATGCAGCACAAGGAAGATGGCGTTATTGATGACTGGCTGGGAGGTAGTGTCAGGCAGACTGAGGTGGGTAAGACGGGTGAGACGGGTGAGACGGGTGAGACGGGTGAGACTGGAAGCACTGACAGGCAGCACTGTAGGAAAGCTAACTAAAAGGCTTGAAAGAAGCTTGGCATCTGACTGTATTAACATTGTCCAAACTTCAGGTACATGCCATTTGTACGATGCAAATGGATGAGGTGATGGTCCCTCAAGTTCATTCTTGCAGCTTCAAGTTATTGAGACGGGTTGGCATTGATTTTAACTACGTATGATAAAACTTTATACACTAGAACTAACTATGGTATTATCCTAAGCCTGTGCAAAATCCGTGCTAGTTGCAACAGACTCGAGCGACGACCTCACCTCATCCAAGGACTCAATCTTGGCCGTAAACGCCTTGAACGAGTCGCTACCAAGCGGGACTCTCAGACATTTCCCATAGCCCTTGTCAGCAAGACGAGCTGCAAGACCCGTGCCGTCAACAAGCTCGACGATCCGTTTAGCGGCCAGGGCCGGATCTCCAGGCTGCTTCCCGGCCAGACCTGCAAGAAAAGAAACGGTCGTATCCACCGCGCCTCCGGCGTAAGCCTCAGCCATGCCGGCCTCGGGCTTCTGGAAACTGTGGAGAAAGGCGGTCCGAAAGATGCCCAGATCGATGAGCACGACGCGGATGCCTGCTGGGCCTACCTCGAGCGCCAGAGTCTCGGTCAGGCCCTCGACAGCCAGCTTGGAGGCTGAGTAGGCCGTGCAGGCCGGGAATGGGGTGAGATTGACGATGCTGCCGATGTTGACGATGGTGGCACCGCCGAGAGACCGAAAATGCGGCAGCGCGCCCTTGATGCACCGCATCATGCCGAAGAGATTAGTGTCAATCTGCGATATGAACTCGTCCTCGCTGAGAGCAACACGACGTTAGCCATGGAGTTATAAGCGAGTGAAAGGTTGAACGAACGCAGTGTCTTCCAGACTTCCAAGGAGACCGTAGCCAGCGTTGTTGACGAGCACATTAACGCCGTTTTCACGGACAACTGTAGCCACACGGTCTTTGGTATCACGGTGTGTCACGTCCAGCTGGATCCAGCTACCACCGAGGGACTCTATCTCGGGGTGGTCTCGTGCTGCAATAGCAGGGTCGCGTGCGGCAGCCACGACTGAATGGCCTGCCTCGAGAGCCCTGGTAGCCACCTCAAGGCCGAGTCCGGAGGAAGCCCCTGTGACGAGGAAAGAGTAATCCGTCATGATAGTGATATGATGGCTAAGACAAGGAGTACGTGCCGGGAGAAGAGATCGAACCTGATGAGAGACGGGAGGAGAAAATAACGAGAACCAACCTAAGGGTGAGGTAGTTGAGAATGGCAGCTCTGATTTGTTTAGGTGTCGGTTATCACACTAGGTAAGGTACCCACCTGATCTAATCAGGTTGCCATCTTCTGATATACCCCGGAAGGATCGTATACGTACACGCGCCTGCGGTTGAACAAACTAGCAGTTGGTCCCTTTCTGTAATTGGCAGAAGCGGTGACCCGGAGTGCATCTACACTAACTAACTGAGCTACGAGAGCGAGCAAATCAAAACAGGAAAAAAAGTCCATGATGAAGAACGGTCGTCACGTCCTTTGACTTGTTTCGTTAAACTCAAATTATTTTGGCGTGCTTGTTTTGCCAAGGTGTGGGTCAATGGCCGCCCAGCTTACTAGTAAGGCCGGGACTCGGTCCCGTCGGCTCGTTGTTGTGGGATTGTTGCCAGTTGGGCTGCATGAGACATGCAAGTCAGGGGCAAGACTGATAGTCTGCCGCCCCGTGAATTTGGAAGTGTGACTGTTGTTGCATGCGCCATTAGCCCTACATATGATATGTTGACATGGATACTTCAGGTACTAACCTTGGCTCAGGTAGCCGAGTTGCTTCACGCTTGCTTCTTTTTGGATCCTCACAATACTCACTTACTCACTAATTATCATTTGTAAGTATTCAAAGTTAACGAGACTCTCGGCCCAGCACCAAACCACCAGACCTCACAACAGCAACACAGACAAACCACCCTCTTGAATTCTACAATGCCAGCCACCACCATCGCCACAGAAACACTCGGCATGGCAGTCATGCTCACCGGGAGCACAGGGTCTCTGGGCTCATACCTGTTGGACTCGCTCGCCCGTCAACAGCATGTGCGCAAGATCTACTGTCTTAACCGTGCCGAGGATGGCGGGCTCGCGAAGCAGAAGATAGCGAGCCATGACCGCGGTTTGGATGCTGCCGCCTGGGGCGAGGAGGACAGGGTCGAATTTCTCCATGTTGACCTGTCACGGGCCATGTTTGGCCTCACCAGAAAGAAGTACTGCCAGCTCCTTCGCGAGACTACGCACATTATCCGTAAGTTTCTGTATTCCATTGTGTTGTATGTCTCTCCATGCCCACTAACTATGACAACAGACAACCAGTGGCCAGTCGACTTCAACTGGGACCTGTCCTCATTCGAACCGCACATCCGAGGAGTAAGGAATCTGCTCGACTTCTGCTCTGACTCGTCGCGGCATGTCGAGTTCCTTTTCCTATCAACCTCTAATACTGTCAGCCATGTTAAGGGACAGGACCCCATCGCAGAGCGCCCCAACCATGAGCTGTCCCCGCTCTTGAATGGCTACAGCGCGTCCAAGCTCATCTGTGAGCTCATAATCGATGAGCACGCCAAGTCTAGCCAAACCGGTCATCATCGAGCGGCTGTCTGTCGCGTCGGACAGATTGCTGGTCCGGCTTTGAGGGAGCAGGGCATGTGGAACAAGCAAGAGTGGCTGCCTTCGGTATGCGTTGGACCTTTTCCTTACTTCCATGTTCTTACTTCTATGTCTTCAATAAGAGATTGACTTCCATCTCACAGATCATCGCAAGCTCCAGGCACATGGGCCTGCTGCCATCCGGCCTCGGAGCTCTGGACGTGGTCAACTGGGTCCCGGTGGATATAATGTCCGAAATCATCCTGGAGCTGGTTGGTGTTCCAGCGAAATCCTCCTCCTCCTCCTCCTCCTCCTCCTCCTCCTCCTCCTCGTCGAGGGAGGTTACCATCTACCACGCCATCAATCCCCACAACGTCAAATGGGCAGCGCTCGTCCCCGCCGTGGCGAGTCTGCTAGTAATCGAGCCTGACAACATTGTGCCTTGGAGCCAATGGGTAGACACGCTGCGGCGCTCGGAGCGAGATGATGCAACCAACTTGGACAAGAATCCCGGGCTCAAGCTGCTCGACTTCTTCGGGTCCCTGGGCCGAACTGGGAGTAAGATGGTGCAGCCCCTGTTGGCAACCGAAGTGTCTGCGGCCCGGAGCAAGACGTTGGCTTCGCTCCAGCCTGTAGGACCCGAATGGATGACATTGTGGGTCAAGCAGATGGGATTTTAGTCAAAGTCTCATATCTTGACTGTCGTTGAAGGAGGCTTTTTATGCTGTACCATGTTCATGCAGGGATATGCCATGTCGGTAGAGAGTATATGTCATGTCAGATTAAGTTGCATTGATCCTGTCGGGTCCTCCCGTCTAAGGCTGACCGGGCTTCAATTGTACCGCTTCTTACCAGTGACTTGATATTCGGCGGCGCTTGAGTTGCGATTGAAGTAGCTGCGGAACATGGAGACCAATTCACTGTTTCCTGACCCCCCCGTTTCCATCTCCCGGAAACTCCCCGTCATCTAGATCCCTGATTAAGGTATTTGCCTCGTGGCCTCTCAGCCTTAGGACTGCTGGAGGGAAACAGAGGTGGCGCATGCTGTGTGCCCATCCTTGCACGACTCTTTTTAATTTACCTGGTGGGGATGGTCTACAGTATGCGACCCATCTCAAAGCCATTACTCGCATGAACTTGCATTGTTATCGAAGCAGGAAGGGTGATACTTAACGTCTTGTACTGTAGTTATATAACCCTTAGCAATAGAATCACGATAATGCATTTGTCAAGATAAAGCAATGGGTGATTTCAACGTAAATGAGGATGATGACTTATCATCGATATGGTGTTATTACAACTTTTCCTCACTTAAGCCCAATATTGTCAGTGGAAGTGGCTTGCCTGTGACACCAGGCAGAACTGAAGTTTCTGGTCCTTGCAGAGCACGTACCTTAACCTGCCAGCCGGGGAGGACGTTTCACCCTGTGAAACTTTGGGTGTCCGGGAATTCCCATATTGCTGCCTGCCGCCAGAAACCGAATCTTGTTCTGGACTAGGTCTGCGAATTATTGTTCTGCGGATGTGGAATCAAAAATGCACGCACCCAGGTGCATTCGGCAGCCAAAGAATCTCGGTTCTTGACATGTTGCTTCAGCGCCGCCGAGATGCATTGCCTGCCGGCAGATGCACGAAAACCATACCTTACCTTTCCCAGTAGGGCATGCATGCGTGTGAAACGGATTTGGTGTCAAGCGGTGCATGCCCTTATAACTCCGAGGATGTGGTAGCAAGCGGATGCACATTGCTGACTGGTCATTATTCGAAGGGACTTGCCAGTAACCGCTATCTTTCCACATTCGGCGCGCACTAACAAAAAATTGGTTTCACCTAGGATCCGTTACTAGTCGGAGTTGAATGTGCTCTTGGCTCTCAAAAGTCAATACGGATACGCACAGCCTACAGAGTACCTACTGCGCCGCACAGTGGTTGCTAGTGAGACAACTTAACATCCGTTCGTGGCCGGAGCTTAACTTATCGTAAGGACCACATTCATTTGGGGGCGACATGTCCAAACAGGACATAAGTTATTGACAAGGAAAACAAAACAGGAAGAAAACACACTTGAAGACCTAATTATGTTCACAACAGAACACAGCAGTCATTTGTACCTTTGGTGGTTCCAACTTGCACACCTTTTCCATTCCCAAAAATCAACCAAACCTTAACACTCATCATGCCCGAAGTCTCACCCCCTCCAGCCACAGACTCGGCTTCGGAGAAGCTGCCCGAGAAAGACATGGCCGTGACAGCCGTCGGGGAGCAGCGTGCTTCCGACTCGGAGTCACAGGTCGAGAAAGGCGACGGCGACGCTGAGTTACCGGCGCCGAAAGCAGAGACGGTATACCCGTCTGGCTTGGTGCTTGCAATTATTGTCACGGCCCTTTTTCTCGCCGTCTTCCTGTTCGCTTTAGACCTGGTTCGTTCATGTCCTGGTTTAAAACTGCACCCATGATGCCAACACGCGATGCTCCCCTAATTCACACTAACACGACGATGACTCTTCAAATCAGACAATCGTTGCCACGGCCATCCCCAAGATCACCGACCAATTCCACAGCCTGGACGAGGCGTCCTGGTATGGGTCTGCCTTCTTCATGACGTCCGCTGCGTTCTTGTCAGCCTGTATGTGCTTCTCCCCGTCCAAACCTAGTACTTGGCGCCAGCTAACTTTGATGTCATGACTCAGGGGGCAAGGTGTACAAGTACTTCGCCCTCAAGTCGGGCTTCCTGGCTGCCATGTTCATCTTCGAGGTCGGGTCCTTGATTTGCGCCGTGGCGCCCAACAGCAAGGCGCTCATCGTCGGACGGGCCATTGCGGGTGTCGGGGCTGCTGGCCTCGGGTCCGGGGCCTACACCATCGTCGCCTTCTCTGCCCACCCTTCCAAGCGGCCCATGCTCATGAGCTTCATCGGTCTCTCGTATGGAATTGCCAGTGTCGTGGGTCCCGTCATCGGAGGAGCCTTTTGTGAGCGATCCGCTTTAAGTTTCTCTTACCTCGGTGCCATATTAGTGTGAGAAGATCTGAAACTAACGGCAAATGACCAGCCGACCGAGTATCATGGCGTTGGTGCTTCTACATCAACCTTCCCATCGGCGGCTTTTCCGCCGCCATCGTGACATTCTTCTTCACCGCACCCGCAGAAGCAAAGGCCGTCAAGGCTACACCACTGGAGAAGTTCCTGCAGCTGGACCCGCTGGGAATCGTGCTCGTGATGGCCGGCACCATTTCCTTCATCCTGGCGTTTCAGTATGGCGGGCAGACACACGCTTGGTCGAGCTCCCTGGTGGTCGGCTTGCTGGTCGGCAGTGTGGCCATCGGCGTGGCCTTCGTGGCAGTCGAGATCTTGCAGGGTGACAGAGCGATGGTACCGCCTCGCCTGATCCGCGACCCCAGGATCTGGCCTCTGGCATTGTTCACCTTCTTCAACGCCGGCACATTCTTCTTGGCCATCTACGTGTTGCCCATCTACTTCCAGACCGCGCAGGGCGTGTCGGCGACCAACTCGGGCGTCCGCAACCTCCCGCTGATCATTCCGTGGGTCATAGGGTCCATTGTATCATCCGGCGCGGTCCAGAAGACCGGTATTGCCAAACCGTGGCTACCGTTGGGCGCCGTCCTCGCGGCTGTCGCCAGCGGACTGTTTTACACGCTCGACGTGAGCACCGGCGCGGGTAAATGGATCGGCTTCCAGATCCTCGGCGGCTTCGGCTGGGGACTCAGCATCCAGATCCCCATGATCATGGCACAGGCCACGGTTGAGCCCAGCGACCTCCCGCTCATCACGGCCAGCACCTTATTCTTCAACACAATCGGAGGTGCTTTGTTCGTGTCGGCGGGCCAGGGGTCGCTGATCGCAAAGATGATCGCCTCCCTCCCTTCAAGCGTCAACGCTGGGCAGGTCCTTGCCGCGGGCGCAACCGGGTTGAGAGACGTGTTCCTGCCAGACGTGGTGCCCGTGATCTTGGATGCATATCTAGCGGGCTTGCGGGTGGCTTTTGCCATTGGGATCGGCGGAATCGGCATCGCTGTGCTGGCAGCGCCGGTAGGGAGATGGACCAAGTTGGATATGACCAAGGCGGCTGCCGCTGCAAGTGGCACTGCGGTATGAAGATGGGAGGGAAGGGTTGTTTTGTATCATAACACGAATCTGAATGCAGTAAACAAATCGAATGCAGACTAGTCTCAAGAAGGGAGACCCAGCACAGCCAAAAGGAAATAGAATACACCTTTTTTTTTTCCCCTTGCAGTATTGCTATATTTCATGCTGTATTCGGCAAAACTACCCGATGGGGCACCGGGGAGTGATGCGGGCTTTTCTAGACATCAATGATTCGTTCCCAGTCCGGACAAGACCGCGAATTGCAGCTTGGCACCTTCATTGTCACCCTACCCTTGGGCTTTAAAGGCTGCTACCCAAGGAGGGCACTTCAGTCCTTTGCTGATATTCCGTTCTCTTATGCAGAGTCGCCGCCCCGCGTTGTATTGACTATAAAGTAACAACGACTGCTTCGTCGGTCGGCAGTTGTCGCTGCATGTCACTATCGTGAGATTATTGCCTTCATTCTCACTTGTGTCCGTCATCTTCAGTCGCGCACTTACTTGGGCAACAACTCCCTGGCACTGAGCGAAGCAGCGAAGCAACGGGGATAATCACATCATCATGTCCCTCGCTAGACCCGAGATCGATGAGCCCCCGACTGAGCTCGGGAGATTAAGGATTCTCTCGTCCACAGCGGGCATCCGCGTCTCCCCATTGGCTTTGGGAGGCGGAAACATCGGCCAGAATTGGAACAAAGCATGGGGACACATGACCCAGGAGAATGCAACCAAGTTGCTAGATGCGTACTTTGAGGTTGTTAACATCCATCCTCCCCTGATGAACTTGAACTTTGAATAGTCGCCTTCTTGTTCTCGCAGTATTAGCACACCACTGAACACTGACGCTAGATGATGCTTATGTTCTAGTTAGGCTGGAGGCAACTTCATCGATACGGTAATGCCATCCCTTGGCCGGCAAATTTCCCATCTCCAATTTCCCTTTACAGGCATATTGAACATGAACCCAAAGGGGGTGGGTGTCATCATCAACTGACTTCACGACAAGGCCAACGCCTACCAAGAAGAAGAATCCGAGTTTTGGATCGGCGAATGGATGTCTTCTCGTCAGATCCGCGATAACCTGGTTATAGCAACCAAGTACACATCAGACTACAAACTGCACACCTGCCCGGACCAAAAGGGCCGCACGGCAAATCACGGAGGCAACCACCGGCGCAGCCTGCACATGTCAGTCCGTGACTCCCTCCGCAAGCTCCAGACGGACTACATCGATATTCTGTATGTCCACTGGTGGGACTACCAGTCCTCAATCGAGGAAGTCATGGACTCCCTCCACCTCCTCATCCAGCAGGGCAAAGTCCTGTACCTGGGCGTCAGCGACACGCCGGCTTGGGTCGTCAGCGCGGCAAACACGTACGCCAAGCTGCACGGCAAGACGCAGTTCAGTGTTTATTCAGGCAAGTGGAACGTCATGACCCGCGATTTTGAGCGGGAGATACTGCCCATGGCGCGACATTTTGGCATGGCGCTCACGCCGTGGGGCGTTCTCGGCGGCGGGAAATTCCAGAGCCGGACGGCCATGACGGAAAGAGAAAGAAATGGTGAGCCGCTGCGGCCGTTTAGTGGTGCATCTCAGTCGACTGCTCATGAGGAGATGAGTGACGCGCTTGCGAAGGTGGCTGGTGAGCATGGGACGGCCAGTGTCGCGCAGATTGCGCTGGCGTATGTACTGAGAAAGGCGGCAATGTGTGGGGTGTATAACGTGTTTCCGGTTGTTGGTGGGCGCAAGGTCGAGCAGCTGGAGGATAATATTGCCGGACTGAAGCTTAGGCTTACTGATAAACAGGTTGAGTATCTGGAGAGCGTGACAAAGTTTGAGATTGGGTTTCCTGGTAGTATGATTGGGCAAGATCCGAATGTGACGGGGGAAGCACAGCCTATCTTGGGGATACAGTCTGCCTTCTTGGCTTTTCCTGGAGCGGTCAAGGCAAGGGAATCGGAGTAATGCTGGGATGTTTATATCTGAGTGAGACTGCTACCTATCAAGATGAGCGTGACTGCCACCTTAGCATCGTTAAAGAGTGCTTGGGAAATATGTACATTGACCTGTCCAGCCCTCCGTCCGCCCTGATCTCTTTCACCTGCATCTCGCTCCAAGCCTTAGTATTGATCGCGTCCACACCCGTAGCAGTGACGGTATAAGCAGTGACACTCCCGAAAACCCCATTGATCTTCACAGCAAGATCCTCACTTGGGTGGATGTTAACCACAGCGAGCGTCACTACACCTTGCTCGTCGACAGCCGCGCTCACGTCCAGCCAAGGCGTGTCCACGGTCCCCCGAATCCACTCCGGCTTGGTCGGCCCATCATACGCAGCACAACGCAGGTTAACGGCAACGGTGCTGCCTCGCATATACTTGCTGAACAGTAGGAGTGGCCACCACGTCGCCTGCTTGGTGATGCCGGTCTCGTGCGTCATAAGCGGCGAGATGACATTAACCGACTGCGCAATATTGGCCATGCCAATATATTTGGACTGCCTCACAAAAACATTGAGCCAAACACTGACCGCCAGGGCATCAGACAGTGTATACTTCTCCTCGCCACCGTCCTCGCCGGGTGCCCTGAATGGATCCCAGACGTTCCACTCGTCAAAACAAATCTTTTGCCTTGGAACGGTAGGAGGGACTTTATTCTCAATCCGAGCGAGATCAATCAGACCAGCCGTAATCTCGATAGCGCGTTCCGCCGCAAGGGGAGCAGTGACATTCTGCAGATGGTCCGCAGACGCCGTGTACAAATGGATGCTGTGCATATCAATAAGTGATGAGCTGGTGCTCCCCCCAAGCCCGTGCAGGTCGTGGCGGATGCACTCCTTGATGACGTAGGAGTCCCAGCTCGAAAACCCCGTCTCGCCACAGAGGATGAGCGTGATGGACGGGTCGAGCAGCTTCAGCGCTTTCGCCCACTGGTACGCTTTCTTGGCGTAGTCTTCTTTCGTCATCTGGCCGACCTGCCAGGGACCCCACATCTCGTTGCCCAAGGCCCAGTATTTCACGCCGTACGGCTTGTCTCTCCCTGTGTTTTTGCGGCGGAGGTTGGCGTAGTAGGTGTCTGTTGTGGCGTTGCAGTACTCGACCCACCCCAAAGCTTCGTCCAGGGTGCCTGTCCCAAAGTTGAGGCACATGTAGGGTTCCGTTCCTACCACCTCGCACCAGTGCAGGAACTCGTCTGTCCCAAACTCGTTGGACTCGACTCCGATCCAGGCGAGCTCGCGTCTGGCAGACAGACAAATTAGGATTTTTACCAGCACAGATCTTTGGAGGGGATACTTACCTCTTGGGTCGTTGATCTCGTGGTCCAACACCATCCATCCAATGGTACGTCGCAACAAAGTTACCGCCGGGATACCGCACGACCGGAACGTTGAGTTCTTTCATGGCCGCGATGACATCCTTGCGAAACCCATTCTCGTCGGATAGGGGGTTGCCCGGGTCGTAGATGCCGCCGTAGATACATCGGCCCATGTGTCTGCGTTCAGTGTCAGCATTGAACAGACGGAAAAAAACATGACATGAGGAACCTTACTCGGTGAATCCGCCATATGTATTATCGTCAATCTTTGACACGATGTGCTTCGGGTTGACTGAAATGTCGGCCTGGGCGGCCGTCGGAATGCGGGTGAATGTTGTCATGTTGTGTCGTTGTCACAGTCTTGCTGGGTTTGAGGGATTGAGCAGTCAGTGTGATGGTTTCTTGAGCAAAAACCTTGGATCTGACCCGGATCGGTATTACGTTCAAATTTTTGACAATTGATTCAAGGACCAGCTGTGTTGTACGTTCCAATAACGTGTCCAAGACCCAGCTCCGGCTCCGGTGCTTGCAGTGGCTCACTGGTTAACTGTGATTGGCGCGCTTGTTGTTTGGGCCCGGGCTAGTCTCCGGCTCGCGCCGGCGTTGGACCCCGTCAGGTGTCACGCTACACTAGGCCGACTGGGGTAAACGCCGTGATGTGGAGGAGAAGAGTCCCGATAGCTGGTCCCGAGTTGTTTTTTACAGAAGAAATTTCTCCGCCTGTCACAGCCCCTCACGGCACTGATGCCCCCCCAAACCGGGCTACATCCCCAACTTGGGAAGTGTAATGACGATCTCCAGGATCACGGTGCCCTGGATCTCAATATCATCTCGGCAGCTCGGTATTAAAGCGGGCACTTCAGGTCTGGGGAAGTTGGAGAAAGACGAGTACAACCCAGCCACGTGCGAACCTGGCTCCTGTCATCGTGGTGGAGAATAAATAGATGCGAGCTGGACCCAGATATCTATCGTCTTGTCTGAAATCTCTCCATCAAGACCCTTTTCCAAGATAATACCTTGCTGTTTCTCCCGCTGCGTTCAAATTGCAAGGTGAACAAGTGCCTGCCCAGGCCGCCAGACGAAAGATGGCACTTCCGCCAAAGTGGTACCAGGTAAATCTACAAAGTCCAAGATGCTTGACAAGTGATGTGACTAACTGGCATTCCACAGTTCCTGGTCGGCGTGTTCGCATCCCTGGGCTCTCTGCTCTACGGATACGACCTCGGAGTTGTTGCCGAGGCCATCGCCTCGCAGTCGTTCATCTCGCAATTTGGCAATGACCCCAAGAAAATGTTAGTTTTCCCCAACTTACTGTCTTCACATCATGCAAGACTTGGTGCTCACCACTTGCATGTATCCCCTTCAGTGGCGCCGTCGTTTCGGTATTCACCGGTGGTGCCTTTTTCGGCGCCTTGTTTGCTGGTTACACGGCAGATAAACTGGGCCGCAAGCAGACCATCCTGCTTGGCGCCTTGGTCTTCCTTCTGGGTGGTGGGCTTCAGACAGGAGCACAGACAATCGACTATCTCTACGCTGGCAGGTGTCTTGCCGGCGTTGGAGTCGGATTCCTGACCATGGTCGTACCTCTCTACCAGGCCGAGCTCTGCCACCCCAGCATTCGCGGGCGAGTTACTGCTTTGCAGCAGTTCATGCTTGGTATCGGTGCGCTTGCGGCAGCGTGGATTTCCTACGGTATTTGCCATGACAACCTTTTTCACTCTTTGAGTAGCAGGAGGAAGCTGACTAGGGCAACAGGGACATACATCGGATTCGCTCCGACCGACAGCAGGCAGTGGCGTGTGAGCCTGGGCATCCAGTGCGTCCCAGGCGTCATTCTCGCCGCCTTGATTCTCCTGTTCCCCGAGTCGCCCAGATGGCTCATGGACCACGGCCGTGTCGAGGAGGGCCTACAGACCCTTGCCAAACTCCATGCACACGGAAATACCGAGGATGCTTGGGTAAGGGCCGAGTTTGAGCAAATTCAGGAATCCATTGCCCTCGAGCGCGAACTGCAGGCCAAGTCTTACGTCGAGCTGTTCAAGGATCCGTCGTCGTTCCGCCGCCTCTTCCTTGCTTGCGCCATTCAAGCTTCCATCCAGATGACCGGTGTGAGCGCGATCCAATACTACTCGGTCGCCATCTACGCCAAGATCGGCATCGCGGGTGATGAAACGCTCAAATACCAGGCCATATCATCCGTCATCGCCCTGGTCGCCCAGTTCCTGTGCGTCCTGTTCATCGACCGCATCGGCCGGCGCTGGCCTCTCATCCTGGGTAACCTCGGCAACATGGTCACCTTCATCATCGCCACCGTGCTCTTAGCCAAGTTTCCCCCGGGATCGGAGAACAGCAGCAGCTCGGCTGCTTGGGGGTTCATAGCCATGATGTGGCTGTACAATTTCTCCTTCAGTGCGACTTGCGGTCCGCTTTCTTGGATCATCCCAGCCGAGATCTTCGACACCAAGACACGAGCGAAGGGCGTATCCATTGCCACGATGACGAGCTTTGCCTTCAACACCATGATTGGGCAGACTACGTCCGTGGCACTTGATGATACGCACGGTATTGGATGGAGATGGTACATCTTGTTCATTGTAAGTGGCCAGACCGAGACACAGTCGAAATTATCGCAGCAAACTGACCAGGCAATCTTGACTCTTCCAGGTCTGCAATTGCACAAACGCACTCTTCTTTTGGGCAGTGCTACCCGAGACAGCCAAGCGGCCGCTAGAGGAGATGAGGGCTCTTTTTACCGAGGCGCCGTGGTTCGTCCCAACAATGAGGTCGGAAAAGTACCGCGTATCTGAGTTGGAGAGACGGGTTCATGAAGTCGAGGAGAAAACCGCGGTGGAAGTAAACCATGATGATCGCGTCTAAATCGCCCAGAATTACCAGGATACTGTCTAGTGTAATGCAAACTGGTGAGGGACTTTGCAGAGCCGAAATCTATGAAGGATCATTGGACTCTGAACTAGCACATAATAGTCAATACTTGGGCAATCTCTGCAGCATTTGCCACATGCACTCCAAAATGCACACTGTGCTTTGTCTGTAAAACGCGGATACCATTTTGAGAATAATCAGTCCGTATACGATACATCCACATATTATTTTGCTGGGCAGCTAATAGGTTCTTCTTCGCCAACGAAATCCTCCTATAACCAAAGAAAAAAGGTTAAAATCTTGCTAACGAATAACAGGGGTGCCCCCTTCAACTTCTGCAATATGCTACCGCCCAACTTTCCCAACCCCGACTCGCTCCCAGAAATCCATGCCAGCGTCCCCCTTGGTGACTGATACGGGACTAATGATTAGGACATAGCAATGGCCCTCGTTCTCCGTCGCAGCCACTGCCTTCGTGCGCCATCCACGACCACGACGGAACGGGGCCGCCGGAGAAGGAAGTAATCGTCTTCAGAGATGTTCCGTCCCTCTGCCACAGCAGATAGCGGTGCAAATGCTCCTGGAATACACTGTACCCCACCGAC